>JAYESD010000011.1:73220160-74505249 GCA_036927565.1 Tuctoria greenei
AATTTAGATATTGGAGGACATGCTAAGAGCTTGTGCGCTAAAGTATGGAGGATGTTGGGACAAAAGTATGCCATATGCTGAATTCTCCTACAACAACAGTTATCAAGCAAGCTTGAAAATGTCACCATATGAAGCATTTTATGGGAGAAGGTTTAGAACACCTTTGTTTTGGAATGAGATAGGAGAAGCTCAAATATTTGGACCTGATGTAATACAGGATGCTGAAAAACAAGTTCAGACAATCCGCGAGAATTTGAGGGCTGCTCAGTCAAGACAAAAAGGTTATGCGGATAATAGGCGAAGAAACTTAGCTTTCGAAGTGGGAGACTTCGTATACCTCAAAGTGTAACACATGCGAGGTCATAAGCAGCTTAACGACAGAGGCAAGTTGGCACCTTGCTATATTGGACCATTCAAGATTTTGGGCAAACTAGGAGAAGTAGCATACAAGATGGAGTTGCCAGCACCTCTTTCTGATGTTCATGCTGTGTTCCATGTTTCTCAGCTCAAGAAGTGCTTAAGAGTATCGGAGGAATGAGTATCAATGGAAGAATTCGAATTAGAGGCAGATTTGACTTATGCGGAGCAACCTTTCAAGATTTTGGAAACTAAGGAGAGAGTCACAAGTAACAAGGTGATTCAATGGTGCAAAGTACAATGGAAGCATTATGCGATACCAGAAGCAACTTGGGAGCTGGAAGATGACCTCAAGAGAGAATTTCCCTATCTCTTCACTTCTACGTCGAATCTCGAAGACGAGATTCATTTTAAGGGGGGTAGGTTTGTAACACCCTCATTTTCATCCATCATGCATTGCATACATTCTTATACATGTATAACATCAAACAACACAAAAATGAACAAGTTTAAAATGAATTAGAACCAAAACGACAATTAAAAACCTGTATTAGTGCGGACATGTCCGGATTTGACCCTGGTAAATTCTGATGTACTCCTTGTTGTTTTCTGGACTTATTTGCTATTTCCTACGGATTAGTCCAAAAAATGGTTCTATTGTCCTCAGGACTTGTCTGGCCCCATACCGGACTTGTTTGTCTTGCTTTCTTGTCCTGACTGGACTTGTCCAGGCCTCCATCAGACTTGTCCGTTCAATGTTTTGTTCCATATCGAACTTGTGCGACCCCTGCACGGACTAGTCTGGTGTGTCGGACTCACATTCTGTTTTCGCTCCACGATGAGTTATTGGGTATTTACCTTATGTGAGCCCAAGATTGTCGTGTCCAACCCTTGTGGAGCCCAGGTGGGACCCCACCAAGGCCTCCACCGCCTTATTCTTGAATTCCAACCAAACCCTACCACCTCACCTGATATAAACACCCCACCACCCACCCTTTCATCTCTTTGCAACATTAGGAGAAACCCTTAACCCTAGTTCGTAAGAGATACCATCAAGAAGCCTCCATCGTGGGGAGAAAGGAGGAGGAAGGGAGGAGGAGGGTAAATCAAAATCATCATCGCTGCTGCGATCTCCATCATCAATCCTTCATTGTCAACATCCTCCTTTGCCAATTCTTCATCTCCTTTGATCTCGATGTCAAATTCTTGAGTCTTCAACCTTTGAACCTTGGATTCGAAGTAAATACCTTAGATTCATCTTTTCTACGTAAATTATAGTTCCATGATTAATCAAACTATGCTCAAGTTTAAAATGTACCAAAACCCTAGCCATAACGGACTTGTCCGGTCTTGTGCGGACTAGTCCGATTTTCTTTCTATTCCAGAACAGTCATGTCTGGCTCAGGTGCGGACTAGCAGGGTCCTCCAGTTCTTGAAATTCATGAGACTTCTTTAATATTCTTTGAAATGACATAGAACTTGCTCTATCATGTAAAACTTAATTGTGACTAGTTAGTAGGCTACGATATCAACCTCATAACATGTGTTACCACATAATTTCATCATTCGTGCATGTCATGCCATATTGAGTAATACATGAGCATTTATTGATTGTAAAGCTTGTTTTGTAAGTTGTTGCGTGGAACAGAAGGTATTGCTCTAGAGAGTGTTGTCTAGGACCTCTAACACCAGAACTATCCTAGTGGACGCCAAATGGGAAATAATTCGGAATCCATACCTATTTTGGAGATCAAATCTAAATCCTAAGCTTTCGTATAAGAAAACTCACGATCTTGGAGGAGTTTCCAAGCTTGATCTTCAACTTCACTTTGTATGTCGAGGTCGTCGTCATGAAGAAGTTGATGAGGGTTGCTTCTCTCACCCATGGGAGTGTCTTCACCTATACCCCTCCTCCGTGAACATGGTGTAGCAACGGAAGAGGGGCGTGCACTTGAGTCTCTAAAATGGCTTGAGCATGCAGCCTTCTTCCTCTTTCCATACAGCTTCTTCACCCCTTTCATGGCCACAACAAACAAGAACACACCATGGAAAAAAATCGAAAGAGGTGATGTTAGCAAAAGCAAAACCCCCAGCGAATTTTCCCTTGAAGAACTTGAGAGAAAATTGTAAATGCAAACAAAGGAAAAAAATTTTGAGTGGGGAATTGATCAAGAGCACTTCCATGAAGAGCAAGAAAAACAATGCGGGCAAGAATGATTTTGGGTAGGTATGAAATGAGGTGAAGTGTGAAGAGAAGTTCCCCTCACTGCCACCATTTATAGTGTGCACTTCCCAACAGTCACTAGGGTGCCAAATGTCGCCATTGGAGGAGTGAGAACCAAAATGGCTCCTTCCCCTAGTCGACTGAACAGGGTGGTCGGTCGAACTGACAAGTAGGCCCCACTATTCTCCCATTTGGCAGGAGGATTCCCAACGGCTATGGGATTAGCACGTTGGTGAATTACAACTTTTGCAACTTAGTAGAATTGTTTTCTGAATAAAAACTCTTTTTTTCAAAACCCAACAATGATAATAAAAACAAAGAAATAAAAATGATAGTTGAGAATATAAGATTGTCAGCTTACTTAGAAAAACCAAATATGCAGTCGGGAAATAAAACTAAATGGGGAAAACCAAAAAAAAAGAAAAGAAAAACAAAGGAAAGGATAACTACCAATTTAACCAATTGGCTAGGTCTCACCACCATCCGATGAGATGGACATTCCTCCTTCTTTATTTCTTGGCATCTAGGTCCGGAGGAATGAGGTTGGACGGCTTATCTTGCTTCTTCCGCCATACCTTCTTTGGCAGCATGGTGGAATTGGGCCTTTGGGAAGGCCCAAACTTCTCCGTCTTCTTGGTGTGTCGGTGTGGACGATAAGATGGGTTTTCTGCATAGATCAAATTCCTCATGAATGCAATGAGCGGGTCCACCGTTGGAGGTGTGATTTCGACCTGTCGAATGTGTTTAACATTCGGCCCATACCTGATACGGATCAATGAGCATTGTCCAACTTTGGCCGAAATTTAAATATCTTCTCCTTGCCGTTGATATGGAAGTGGATATCTCCAGCCCCCACATCTATGCGAGCCTTTGTGGTGCTAAGGAATGTTGCCCAAGAATGAGCGGTGTATCCTTATCGACCTCCATGTTGAGCACCACAAAATCCACAGGTATGAAGCAATTTCGGATTTTAACTGGAACATCTTCAGCGATACCCGCCGGATAACAGACTGAAGAATCAGCCAGTTGGAGCTGCATTGGTTTTGGAGTATGTTCTGTGAAGTTCAGCTAGTCAAAAACCACCTTAGGCATTACACTCGCACTTGCTCCAAGGTCACAAAGGGCCCTGTAAAAGTGGTGAGCCCCAATTGAGCATGATATTGTAGGACATCCAGGGTCCTTCTTCTTTTCTAGAAGCCTATTGAGGATAGTTGCGCTGCAGTCTTCCGTAAGCTTGACAATCTCAGTGGTGGGCAATAGTTTCTTGTTATTCAATATGTCCTTGAGATAGCGATCATAAGTGGGTTCTTGCATCGCATCAATCAAGGGCACATTGATGTGGATTTGCTGGATAACCTCAACAAAGCCGCTTGTTACTCCTGAATCCTTTCTCACACCCTGGGAATAGATTCTTTGGCATCTTGCTGGAAGCTGGAAATTCTTCAACGTAGGGCATTGGTCTTGCCCAACAGGAAAAACTTGGCGAGGAATGTCGTAAAACACTTCTCCCAAGTGTCTACAGCACTTCGGTTCCAATAGAACCACTATTTCGCTCTCCAAAGAAGGGAGAGTTGAAACAGCCTAAGACGGACAACATCAGGAGATACGTTATTGATCTTAAAAGTGCTGCAGATCTCAAGAAAATGTTGCAAGTGAGCACTTGCATCGTCATTACCCTTTCCACAAAATGGGTCGGCTTGCACCATAGTGATTAGGCCCGTATTGATTTTGAATTTAATGTCTCCTGTGTTAACAGTGGGCCCAACAGGCACATTGGTAGCAGAGGGAGCTAAAAACTCATGAAGGGTCTTCTGGGCCACTAGCGTTTCGGTTGTTGGTGCAGTTGTGCCGACTTGCCTTGCCGCTTGAAGCTTCTGAGTAACGACAAGAGGTCGATCTCTCAGAAGGGATCTGGGATCCTCAACAAAGTTTTTGGCAAGTGGAAACCATACATACACTACCCTATTTTCACACAGAATGCAAAAACAAAGAAGGGTTATCCAACTAAAACCTACCAGGGTACTATCCTATTCACTCAATCATGCAATACTTCAACTGTCTTCCCCGGCGACAACGTCAGAAATGCTTGTTGACGGTTGCTACGCACTACTAACAATTCATCTCTAGTAGTGGTGCTAGAAATGCTCGCTAATAGATTTTAGATCATACATGTAAATCCGCAAGAACACGAAAACTATCGATGTAGTATTTCCCCTCTAAGAGTATTCCCTAAGGGTGTCATTTATATTATTCCAAAGGATGGTGTTGGCGTTTGGAATCGGCAGATCTCCCGACACTGCTTTTGGTAGATCGAGGAGTCGTAGTTCGGTAGTGGGCGTGTAGAGATTCAAGAAGGTGAAAGACACGTGTACACAGGGATTTACATGGTTCGGGCTGCCTGAGCGTAATACCCTACTCCACGGGGTGTGTTGGTGATGTATTAAGCTCGGGAGTCTAGAACAAGCTCTAGAAGAAGAAGCTTGTCTAGCTCAGGGTGTTCAGCAGTGGTCTGGAATCGTCCTTTGTGTATCGTCGACCAGTCCTTTTATCGTACAAGGACTGGTCGTTACAACGTCAGCCTGGCCCGACAGGTGGCCCCGGTGGTTACACACGCTTGATACACAATAAATAGGGTTAATTTCCCTTAATAGCCTGGTAATGGGCCTTAACAGTACCGTTACCAGTATTAAGGGCCATCTAATCGTGTGTCATTAATATGGTATTAATGACACTTAATCGGGTCTTGAAGTCTTTGATTGATCCTTGAAGGTCCGGAGCCGTTGGGGGGTCCATCGGCCTGATAGTTGAAGTTGAAGGTCCGGCGGTTGCCATGTGGCAGCACTGGAGCTCAACGTCGTGGACGGGTAGGTCCGGTGCTGTTGGACACGTGTCAGTACCGGAGCTTCCCTCTGTCTGGGGTTAGGTTCGGTGGTGCCATATTGGTATTCTGATCAGAGCTTCCCAGGCGTGGGTGATAGCTCTGGTCTTGTGATCACATGGTGGCCCAGAGACTAACCATGTCGGGGGAGCAGGTCCAGCTATGCCTGACATGTGGGGCCTTCGGAGGTCTTCAAATCTGGTATATGGAATTTCCTTGTGATCTTTGCAATCCCAAGGGATATCCGGTACAGAGGGTACTGACAGTGGCCCCCTGGACTCACCTCCGGGAGAGTCCATTTGTATGAAGTCATTTCGCTGGAGTTGGGTCCATTCTACAGTTTCTTAATCGTGTCTTCAAGGGTCTTTGGTTATGCTGTTGGCGGCAGTTCACAGTTAAACTTCCGCCACGTGGTGTATCTTGAGTGCGGCAGGTGAGATATTAGCGTGCGGATCTCACGCAATTGGAGGTCGCGGGTTCCCGATACGAAAATTGTATCAGTTCCGCGCGCCCTGTCAGGCCGCCGACCTCGGGTTTCCCGCCTTTCATGATGACAACCGTTCGCCTGGGGTAAGAACCTCGACTTGATCGTCGGGGTGGCCCCGGTCCCCCTTGTCATCGGTGGGGTGAAAATTTTGACTGGTGTCGTCGGCTCCTCTGTGTTCTCCATCCAGGCGTTGCGGGGGAATACTTAAGAACGAAAGCATGCACCGTTTGGGGTTCTTTACGCCTTTCAATCGATCTTGCGCTCAAACGTTCCAAACTTTTGTTTGCCTTTCCTCTCTTGCCTCGCTGTGCCGCGATGGAGTTGGGTCTCCGCCAAAGTCGACTGAAGACCAATGATTATTTGAAGAAGGTCCGGGCCCTCATGGGATGGTCCCTTGACTTCTTCAACAACTTGGTCCGCGCCGGCGACATGGTGTACTTCTCCGCGTACGCCATGGTGGGACTAATCCCACCTTTCTCCTCCTTCTTCTTGTTGCCGCTAGACTTCAATGGTCTGCAGCTTTACCACCTTGGCCCCCACTCCATTCTGTTGGTGTCCATATTTGTCCACTTCTACGAGATGTGGGTGGGCATTCCCCCCTGCATTGAGCTCTTCCGCACCTTCTTCACTGTCCAAACCACAGGTCGGAGTGACGAGTACCTTGGCTTCTACTATTTTATGAAGCGCAAGAAGTGCCCGTACAAGTACTTGCGGTCGTTCCCTTCTGGGAAATGGGATGACTGGAAGAAGGATTGGATTGTAATCAGGGTGGAGGAGCACGAGAAATTGGAGCAGCCAGAAGGCTTCCCCAACATCGACACTGCAGTTTGGAGTGAAGCTCCGGTGCTGTCGGATGCCTTCGATCCTGCTCTGACCAGGATCCGCCTGTGTGTGGAAGGAGGGGTGACTCCCCTGGCGGTGTTTTGCAACTTCCTGACTAACAGGTGGGCTCTGTTGAAGAGGAGGGAGAAGTTGTCTTGGGCACTCAACAGTATGCTGGACGACGACCGGATTGTGAACGGTTTGAAGTCCAACATGGAGGGTGCAACTTTGGAGTTCCACCTGAAGAAATTCCAGCACGGCATCGACGTCGAGGACGACGATTTGGCTCCGCCGCCAGCTTTCCTCCCATTGAACATGGAGGCAGCATTCAGTAGGGAGCTATGGCGGACAATGCCGGTGCTTGACGACTTTGGTGCCGTCTAGAGGAGCTCGACCACCGGGTTGGCAATCTCCGAAGCTCTGGAGGGTGGCTCCGTCCCCGCCCCTAAGCGAAGAATCGAAATCGTCAGAAAGGGCAAGGAATTGGCCGAGCCCTCGACCCGTAAGAGGAAGCATGCCGACAGGAGGGTCAGGCATTCTTCTTCCGCAACGTCCCCTTCTCCCCGGAGGTGAAGGTATTCAACGGCGGCGTCTACTCCAGGTGCGGCATCTTCAAGCGGTGCTAGCTCAGGCTGAGTGATTCTGGTCCCAGGGCCAGCTGAGGGCTCCATTTCCGGAGGTCCTTCCCAGTCAACGGGGGCCTCGACCAGAGCAACGCTGACAGCAGCAACAAGCTCCGGGGGGGGGGGGGGCTCTAGGACTACCATGCCAGTGTCGGCTGGGGCCAGTCCGGAGCATCCGTGGAAGAGGTTTCGCTGGAATTGGTGCGGAAGCCTTCCGAGGTAATTTCTGATTTTTTACCTCAGTCAGTTGTTTTATTGTTAACTGTATTTTGAGTCTCTTCGTCCTTCATTCACAGCGTGCCCAAGAAAAGGGTTGAAGCTCCGGCCCCTGCAGCAGCAGTTGAGGCTGTGCAGGCTGAAGCTCCGGCTCCGATTGCAGCACCGCCCCAAGAGGTGGCAGAGGCTGCGGCAGCCCTGGCGCTGGCTGTCGTGGTATTGGACGACTCATCCCCAGAAGCTCCCGTGGTAGCGCCGGACCACGGGACTGAAGATGTACCAGCAGCGCCAGCCTCGGAGGTTGAAGCTCCGGGCTTGGATGTTGTGTTGTTGGACGCTCCGGCCGCAGAGCCGGAGGAAGCTACGATTCTGGCCCTAGAGCCGGATGTTGTTGAAGCCCCGACAGTGGAGCCAGTGGTTGAGAAGGCCCCGACAGCAGAGCCGGGTGTTGATGAAGCTCCAGCACTTGAGCCGGTCGTCGAGGAAGCTCCGGCTGCACAGTCGGTTGCTGTAGGAGTTCCGGCTGTGGAGCCGGCTATTGAAGAGGTTCCGGCGTCCGAGCTTGTTGCTGCGGAGGCGACAACGCTTGAGTCTATGGCGATCGAAGCGCCAGCGCCGGAGCCCATTATGGTTGAAGCGCCAGCACCCGAACCAGAGGCGGAGGAAGCGCCAGAGCCAGAGCTAGAAGTAGCTTCTGCTCCGGCCGAACCTTCAACTCCCGTTCCAGAAGCAGTGATCCCGGAGGTGCTCGTTGCCGAGCCAGAGTGCCGAGATGAAGCTGCTGGCCCACCGCCGGAGGGACCATTTGTTGATGACCTGGCGGCTGGGCCTTCAGAACAAATTATGAAGGTCAGTACTTCTGCTGCAAGAACTTCCTCGGCGGTGGCCGAGGCTATCCTGGAGGACGACCCTAGTGCCGTTGAAGCTCAGGGTACCTCTGTCGTAGAGTGGGACCCAATTTTTGTTGCTGAAGATCCGCTGGAGCCAGCGGAGATGACTCCGGCAGGTCTAGACCCGATCCCCCTATCATTGTCTATCAACATTGCCTGCTCCAATATTCGCCAGGTGCAGTTGGCCTTCTACTACGACAGCAAGGCTCTCGAAGAGAAGCGCAAAACCCTTAGGAGGTGGAGCAACCGACTCTATTTCGGGACCAAGCTGACGCAGTTGAGGCTGGCTGACGACAAGGAGTGGGTGCAAAGGGAGAAGGTCCGCCTGGAGTACTGGGGAAAGTTGTTGGATGAGAGGGAAAGCATGACGCGGACCCTCGACAACGAATCCCGGGCCATATATGATCAGGCCAAGGCTGCCAATAGTGCAGCTGATGAACGCCAGGAAAGGCTCTCTGCCATCCACGATAGTCTCGTCAAGCGCCGGGAGGCTCTTGAAGCTCGGGAAAATGGCTCGAAGATGAAGAGCGGAAATTATTGGAGCTATGAGACGACCTCGTGAAGAGGGAGGAGGAGCTTGTCCAAAAGATAGCTCTGGCTGACAAGAGCCTTGAAGAACGCACCAAAAAATTGGATGAGCGTTGCAAGGAGGAGGAGAAGAAAGCCTGGGAGCGAGGGCAGGAACTCTACAAGCAGGAGAATGCCATCGCTGCCTGGGAGAAGAAAGTGCGGGGCCGGTAGAGAGATTTGGTCAAACGCCAGAACGAGCTCCACCTCCGGGAGGAAGAGCTCAACAAGATCGAAAGGCAAGTTGCTGAAACGATTCAGCAGAATGCCAAAGAGGTGGAGCGTCTTGCTCGGGAGAGCTCGGAGCTGTCGGCAGCCAAAAGATCCTTGGCGGAGATGCGTGGTGCAAGGGCTGTGGAGTCCCAACAAGTTTGGGACTTCCTGGGCAAGGTCAACGATGCGCTGATGCCAATGGGCTTCAGTCCCGTGCGTCCGGATGATCCAGAGCCAGAACTGGACCAGGCATTGGAGGCGCTGGGTTCAGCACAACAAACTCTCCAAGGTGGGCGTTGTCCCCGCGAACCAATTGGAAATGGAGGGTCAGTCCTTGGCGAAAAACGTCGCAGAGTATGTGCTGACGTGCTACACCAACCGGGACCCTCAATTCCCTCTGGACCCGGTACTTGAAGGTCCCATCAAAGGAGAGGGTGAAGCTGTCCGAGCCAAGGTGTCGGAGGTGGCCCAGAAGATTGCCCAGTTCTTCCATAGGGTCTACGATCGTCTCCCTGTAGCTCCCACTTGTACTCTCTCTTCTTCTTCTCCAATTTTGTAATCTATTATCTCCAAATGAATGAAATCCAATTTTTTGTGAATTCGAATTTCATTTCCGTCTACAACACCTTTGTCTCACTTGGCCCCCTGGTAGATGTGCACAATTTGATTGTGAACATGTACCAAGAGGATTTAATAGTTGTTGAAGACTTGCGTGCTTCGAACTTGTAGAATGTAAGTCCGAAGTCTTCGATAGTGTAGGCCCCCTGAGGCTGTCAGAGCTTGGTGGCTCCAGCATTGACCATTGCCGGAGCTTAGTAGCTCTGGAGCATCGATGGTTAGTCCTCCGGGGTGTCGGAGCTCTGGCAGCTCCGGTAGTGACCTCCATCAACACATGTTGTGTTAATGTTAGACTCCACTTTAGAATCTTTCCACCATCTTTACGTTGACGACTCGCTTTACCAGAACTGAGTAGATCCAGAGATGCTCGATGTCAATATTTGAACATTGACCACAAACCGCCTAGAGGGTGTCATAGCTTATTTATTTTTCCTGCACACTGAAGTCAAGAAAAATAGTAAAATTCGTTTCCTATCTACAACTTCATTGTGACTTACTGTTCCCGAGAAATTTTTAGGTCGAGCACAATCCTAAATACAATCAAGAGCACCGTCTTGCTCCCTTCGGCTCCGACTGTTGCTGGACTTGCCTTACTTCAGCCTACCGGGGTGTAGGTAGAGTGGCGTACTTAGGGTGCAGGACTAGGCTAAGTCGATAGCACACTCCAGCCCTAGATTGGCTTGGCGGCATTCAGACAAGTAGGCCATCAACAATGTTTGAACCCAAAAGGAAAGACAATGCAACTCAAATTGTACATGAACTGGTCGAGCTAAAGTTTCTTAAGAATTGCACAACTTTGTTATAGACAAAAAAGAGAAAAATAAAAAATATTGAGCCTGTACAAAGTAAATGCACGTGGAGTCTGTTTTCACACAATGATGTCTTTCATTATAGGTCCAGGGTACAGGGGAAACAAGTACACTCTTAGGGTACGGAACCAGGCTAAGTGTGTTTCGTTTCTCGTTTGACCCAAGGTAGGTAGCTACACTTTTAGTTCTGAGACTGTGACAAGTGTTGCATGGGCGTTGCAGACCTAACAGGGTAGGTCCGGCTGCCCTCCCGGAGGAACTACCCGACTCCGTGCAATGACTCTATAACATACACCATATGTAATTACAGACTCACCTCCGTGATACTAAGCGTAGAACTTACGGAGGTGCTCAATGTTCCAAGGATTTGGGAGAGGTGTCCCATCCTCGGTTGCCAAGCGAACGCATCCGGGACGGGATACATTGATCACTCGGAAGGGTCCCTCCCAGCTGTGGGAGAGTTTGTTTAACTCTTCTCTGAATTGTATTCTCCATAGCACCAGATCACCTTCCTCGAGCTGTCGGCTGTGAACATGCCGTTGGTGATAGCGCCGAAGAGATTGGCGGTATCGGGCATTCTGAACAGCTGCCCGACACCTTGCCTCTTCAAGGAGGTCAAGGTGTTCACGCCGGAGCTGGTCCTGCATGTCTTCGTCGGAGGTCCGCACCCGGAGCAACCCCAAGGTGATTTCCGTAGGAAGGACTGCTTCAGCTCCGTACACCAAGAAGAAGGGTGTCTCTCCAGTTGACTGGTTTGGAGTCGTCCTGTTGGCCCATAAAGTGGGCAAAAGCTCTTTAATCCAGTTGGTTCCATGCTTTTTCAGGCGCTCATATGTGCGCGTCTTGAGTCCTTTCAGGATCTCTGCATTTGCCCTCTCGGCTTGGCCATTGCTTGCCGAATGAGCTACAGAGGCGTAGCTGACTTGGATGTCGTGGTCTTCGCAGTATCCTTCGAAAGCAGAGCTTGTGAATTGGGTCCCATTATCTGTTATGATTTTGTTCGGGACTCCAAATATGCATACTATGGACTGCAAGAAATTGATAGCTGATTGCTTGTTTATTTTCACAACTGGAATTGCTTCCGGCCATTTGGTAAACTTGTCGATGGTGACATACAAGAACTTGTAACCTCCGACGGCTCTCCGGAAAGGTCCCAAGATGTCCATCCCCCACACGACGAAAGGCCATGTAGGAGGTACCATTTGTAGAGGCTGAGCCGGTGTATGAATTTGCTTTGCATGGAACTAGCATGCTTTGCATTTCTTCACCAGCTTAGTTGCATCCTGTAGCGCTGTAGGCCAGTAGAAGCCATGCCGGAAGGCTTTACCGACTAGCGTGCAGGAAGACGCGTGGTTCCCACACTCGCCTCCATGGATTTCTGCGAGGATCTCGCATCCTTCTTCCCTTGTGATGCACCACATTAGGACGCCGTTGGCACCGCGCCGTTAGAGATCCCCTTCTACCAACGTGTATCTTTTAGCCAATCTGACTATCCGGTCATCAGATACATCATCGTCAGGAAGGATATTGTCTTTCAAGTAGCTCCGGATCTCCGAGATCCATGCATTAGAGCTTGCTTGAGCATTTGAGTATTGCGTGCTGGGTTGCTCGGAGCTTCCTGTAGCACCTACGACTCTTGATGGCTGCCATGGTAACAAGGCCATCGGGACCGCCAGCTTTGGGATGCTGCTCTCGCCCCCTTCGCTTAGATTTGCAGGCTGAGCTGTGGGTTTTGACAACCTCCAGATGAAGGTTCCATCAGGAGCCGGAGCTCCGGTTGACGCTTTCGTCGAGAGTTCATCAGCTTCAGCATTATGGACACGCTGGACATGGTGGAGATCCAAGACTTCGAAGTCCTTCTGAAGCCTCTAGACTTCAAGGAGATAAGCAACTAATTGAGGATTGTTACAGGAGCATTCACCCTTCACCTGTTTAATGATGAGCTGCGAATCTCCCTTGACCAAAAGTTGCTTGACACCGTATGATAGTGCCACCTTTAATCTATAAATGAGTGCTTCATACTACGCCATGTTGTTGGTCACCTTGAAGTCAAGGTGGACCATGTATTTTACCTTCTCCCCGGTTGGAGCGAGGAGAAGGACTCCAGCTCCAGCCCCCTGCTTTTGCATGGAGTCGTCGAAGTAGAGGGTTCAATGAGGTTCGGTGAAGACCGGAGCCTTAAGTTCCGACTTCTGCTCACTAGGGCCCCAGGGTTTGATGGAGAGGGGGTCCACTCCGCCAGAAAATCTGCCAATGCTTGACTCTTGATCGCTTACCTTGGGACGAATTCAAGATCAAATTTGGCCAATTCCGCTACCCACTTTGCAATGTACCCAGTAGAGTTGGGACTATGCAAGATCGCACGCAGTGGGTAAGAGGTCACCACTGATATCTTGTGAGCTTGGAAGTAGTGGCGAAGCTTCCTGGAGGAGATGAGAACTGCATAGAGCAGCTTGTGTATCTTTAGGTATCGAGTCTTGGCATCATGTAGTACTTTGCTGATGAAGTACACTGGGCGTTGGAATGTCCGGACCCTATCGGAGGGGCCCGGAGCTTCCTCCACATCGACCCGGACCCTCCTAGAGGGGTCCGGACCTACTTTGGGGACCTTCGGGTTCCTGCTAGAGGAACCCGGAGCTTCTGTTGGAGTAACCCGGATCCTCCCGGAAGGGTCCAAGTCTTCTGGGATAACTCCCTATTGATCCAAGTCTGGGGGCTGGGACCCAGACTCTCCTTCAGGAACCTCCAGACCCTCTCGGAGGGGTATGGATTCGTGAGCTTGTGATGGTTCTGGTCTCTCCACGGCCAGGACCATGCTGACAACCTCGTCGGTTGCTGAAATGTAAAGCAGTAAGGGCTCACCAGGGTTCGGAGCTACTAGGGTTGGTAGAGTGGTGAGGAGCTGCTTTAGTTCTTGGAACGTCTTTTCTGCTTCTTCAGACCATTGAAATGGTCCGGACTTCCTCAATAGCTTGATGAAGGGTAGCGCCCATTCCGCCAGTCTTGAGATGAACTAGCTGAGGGCGGCTAGACATAAAGTCAGTTTATGGACATCTTTGATGCGGGCTGGTGGCTGCATCTCCTCTATAGCCTTAATCTTTGCCTGAGTAGCCTCTATGCCCTGGTGATTTACCAGGAAACCGAGATGCTTTCTGGAGCTAACCCCGAAGACGCACTTGTCTGGGTTCAGCTTCGTGCGGGTGACCTACACCTTGTCGAAGACAGCTTGCAAGGTGTCAAGGAGTGACTCCTTGTCCTTGATCTTGACTACGATGTCATCAACATACACTTCCACTAAATCTCTAATGAGCTCTCCAAAGGTTTTGTACATAGCTCGTACAAATGTTGAAGCTGCGTTCTTGAGACCAAATGGCATGGCTGTATAACAGTACAATCCATCTATTGTGATAAAAGAAGTATGTTCTTCATCTTCCCTAGGCATTCTGATTTGATGGTACCCATAATATGCATCTAGGAAACACAGTAATTCACACCCGGAGGTGGAATCCACTATCTGATCTATTCTAGGTAGTGGGAATGGATCTTTTGGGCATGCTTTATTTAGTGTTTTGTAGTCGATACACATCCGAAGCTTCCCGTCGGCCTTGTGTACAATGACTGGGTTTGCCGCCTTGGGTACAATGACTGGGTTTGCCAGCCATTTTGGATGGAAGACTTCTCTTATGAATCCAGCTTCGAGCAACTTCTTCACATCTTGTCGTAAGATGTTCTGTCACTCTACGGATTGCTTCCGAGGCTTCTGATGTAGGGGCCAAGCATCGGGATAGATCTTTAGATTATGCTCGATCACTTCCCTATGGATCCTAGGCATTTGTGACGGTTGCCAGGCAAACACATCGACGTTAGCCCGGAGGAAAGTGATGAGCGCGAGTTCCTATTTGTCATTCAGACCTCCCGATATACGAGTTGTCTGAGCAGCATCGGAACCGATTTGGACGACTTTAATGGTGATGTCAGCTTTGCCTCTTGGTTGCATGCGCGATGCGGAGGTTGAGCCTCGTTGACGAATGCTCGGGGGTTTTGGAGCTTGCTCCTGCTTGGATTCTTCCTCATGTGCTGTAGCAAGCGCATGGAGTTCTCCATAGCAGTCACTCTGGCAGTAGGTCTCCGCGGATCCGGAGAACGCCAACTGCTGTTGGCATTTTCAACACCAGGTAGCCATAATGAGCAGCAGCCACGAATTTGTACAAGGCAGGCCTGGCCAAAATGGCGTTGAAGGGCAAGTTGATCTGAGCGACGTCAAAGATCAACTTCTCAGTGCGATAATTCTCCTGAGTCCCGAAGGTCACAGAGAGAGTAATGGCACCGAGCAGTGTTATGGCCCCCGAACCTACTCCGAAGAAAGGTCAGGAAGGGCGAAGGTTCGAAGGTCGGAGCTGAAGCTTGAAAAAAGCCTTGAAGCTTATGAGGTTCGGCCCCGAACCTCCGTCCACCATTACATGGTGGAGTTGAATGTTGTTGATGGTAGGTGATACCATCAAAGGTAGCTGGCCAGCCCCGATCATGTTCCAAGGGCAGTCCGAAGCATCAAAAGTGATGGTAGTGTCCATCCACTTCTGATGAGGTTCCACCATGGCTGTAGGAGCTACTGAGGCCATGTCTCACCGCATGGTCTTGGGGATACGGCGGGAGGTGATGTCCCATGAACCACCAAAGATGGTGTTCATGGTCTTTCGACGCTCATTGTCGGAGACGTCAGAGTCGTCGTCGACGGAGGTGTACACAGCCTTCAGGACCTTTTTGGGTTCCTAGAAGCCCAACTCCTATTCAGCTGGAGCTTTGTCGACTTTCTGCTTTCCTTCCCTCTGACGAAAAGGAACTTCTTCCCGGCGCTTGTGGTAGCGCTCAGCAAGGTTTTGGACCTCCCGGTAGTCCTCCAAGTTGTGGACGTTCAACTTGTGGATAGTACACCACATTTTGGAGTTGCCACCGTCTTTAGAGGACGGTCGAGGTCGTTTCTCAGGGCGTGGCCCCTGGCCACCTGGAGCTGCAGCAGCTGCAGCGGTGGATGTGCAGGCAGACGACTTATTTTTGCCGTTGGACTTTTTCTTTTTTTTCCACTCCCGGGGGTAGTGGCTTCGCCTTTGGAGGATTTTTTTCTATCCTCCGGAGGTGTTTTGGAGTGCATCTCACGGCCCTCCGCAGCTTTGGCACACTTGTCTGCCAAGCTGAAGAGCTCCGTGACGCAGGTGATCTCCTTGACCGCGAGCTTCTCCAGCATCTTCTTATCTCACACGCCCTATCTAAATGCCACGATGACAGAAGTGCTAGAGATAGAAGGAATGGTGTTTCGTACCTGGGAGAACCTCTGGATGAATGAGCGCAGGGATTCTCCCCCCTTTTGCACCACTGCAAAAAGGTCCAGTTCGGTGCCTGGTCGGGTGTATGAACTCCCGAAATTGGCGGTGAACTGTTGCCACAATTCCTCCCAACTATTGATAGAGTTGTGAGGAAGGCTCATGAACCAGGAGCTGGCGGTCCCAGTCAAAGCTACTGGGAAGTAGTTGGCCATTACAACCTCGTTACCTCCGGCTGCAAGGTTTGCGGTGGTGTAAATTTGGAGAAACTCGGCAGGGTTAACAGTCCCGTCAAACTTCTCTGGCAGGTGTGGCTGGAACTTTTGTGTCCATCTGACCATGCGTAGGTGCATGGCCAGTGCAGAACAACCTCCTCCTACTCCCTCGGGAGCAAGGCTGTCTCGAGTTTCCCGCCTTTCACGAGCGCGCTCGATATGGACACGACCATCCTGTTGACGGTAACGGCGATCAAGCTCCGCCCGGAGGTCATGAGTTGACATCCTGGTTACCGTATGAGTACATTGCGCCCAGAGGGTAGCGACGTAACTTGATGTGCTGTAGCACGCCTCCTATTTTGGGAAGCATGCGGACCATGTCGGCCAGACACAGTCCAGCGCTGCGATGGGGCCCGCCCCGAAGGAGGAGGACCTTAATTGCTGATGCGGTCGGCTGCTGCTGCAACCAGATGTTCCACATCAGCTCTCCACTGCTCCATTGCACCCTGGGATGCACCTGGAGGTGGTGGACGTTGGAGGAGAGCACGTGCTGCATGAAGCGCGCGTTCAGGGTTGTTGTTGTTGCCGATGCAGTGACTGACGCCGATGCACCATCACGTTGCTCAGCCTTACGTGCTGGTGCAGGCGGTAGTGGTGAAGGCATGACTCCTGCTGGAGCCACAACACCTGCTGGTTGCCGCGTGTTGGAGGGTTGCCGTTGGATGATCCAGCATCTCCATACTCGAAATCTCAGGCGCTCCCTACCTAGCGCGCCAACTGTCGGCGTTTGGGACCTGCAAATCTCCCGACACTACTTTTGGTAGATCGAGGAGTTGTAGTTCAGTAGTGGGCGCGCATAGATTCTTTAAGGTGAAAGACACGTGTACACTGGGATTTACGTGGTTCGGGCCGCCTGAGCGTAATACCCTACTCCATGGGGTGTGTTGGTGATGTATTGAGCTCGGGAGTCTAGAAGAAGCTCCAGAAGAAGAAGCTCGTCTAGCTCAGGGTGTTCAGCAGTGGTCTGGAATCGTCCTTTGTGTATCGTCGACCAGTCCTTTTATAGTACAAGGACTGGTCATTACAACGTCAGCCTGGCCCGACAGGTGGCCCCGGTGGTTACACACGCTTGATACACAATAAATGGGATTAATTACCCTTAATAGCTTGGTAATGGGCCTTAACAATGCTGTTACCAGTATTAAGGGCCATGCGATCGTGTGTCATTAATATGGTAGTAATGACACTTAATCAGGTTTGAAGTCTTTGATTGATCCTTGAAGGTCCAGAGCCGTTGGGGGGTCCACCGGCCTGATAGTTGAAGTTGAATGTCCGGTGGTTGCCACGTGGCAGCACCGGAGCTCATCGTCGTGGATGGGTAGGTTCGGTGTTGTTGGACAGGTGTCTGTACCGGAGCTTCCCTCTGTCTGGGATTAGGTCCGGTGGTGCCATATTTTATTCTGACCGGAGCTTCCCAGTTGTGGGTGATAGCTCTGGTCTTGTGATACACGTGGCGGCCCCGGGACTAACCATGTCGGGGGAGCAGGTCCGGCTACGCCTGACATGTTGGGCCTTCGGAGGTCTTCAAATCTGGTATATGGAGTTTCCTTGTGATCTTTGCAATCCCATGGGATATCCGGTACGGAGGGTACCGACAGATGGCTAGATGGAAGTAAAGCAATCATCAAGTGGAGATGTTAGGTTGATCTAGGTAAGCTTCTAGCAAGGATGGATAAATGATAGTTAAAGTAGTGTGACACACACAAGAGCATTCTATCGTAAGGGGATAAATGAGGTAAATATGAACTAGGCTAAAGGTTAGGTAGAGACTCCTATGATGCTTCTAATGTACATATACATAGCCCAATTTAGTTACTAATGATCATGTTAATTATGAATTCTCATGTTAAGTGGATTAACAGATCGGGCAGAAGTTTACCCCTAGCAATACTAGGACGACTCCTGATGAGGACATCACTTCTATAGATACAAACACCACTTCATTGAACATACAAGATGCAATCAACAGAGTTCATACACAACAATTAATTTCAGAGGCGAGCTCATTCTTATATATTTCCTTATATGATTTTGAGCATAGACTGCTACCTATATTTAATTGTGATTAGGATCCTTGGAGAGTTCAAGGAGTACTTGGAGGAAGTATTAGGGATGTGGAGGACCAGAAAATTCATTCAAAGAAGATGGAAACCGAGCCAAACTCAAAATCCTGTCCAACTAAGAGTCAAGAAGCAGTTCACACTAAAACGGACGTCCAGGACGCATACGATCTCCGTTTTGGACGTTCTACATATGCACAAAAAGGGGAGAGGATAAACTTTCTAATACCGCTGGTCCAATGTCAAAATTTCTTCTGACTTGACGGGAATCATCGAAACAAAATCGAGTTCAGAATCTGTCAGGGTGTTGCGCCAGCGTATTGGCTATTGGGCCTTGTATCAAGTCTAAGTCTAATATTTTCTTGTCTTAAGGTTAGGTCACGACCACAACATCTCCATAGACATCCTTCCTCCAATATATACTCCATGGTAGCTTCCATAAACAATTGAGTTTTGTTAGATTAATCCGTTATACACAGTTTCGCCGTTCATCGGTTTGTGAGACCCCAACTTAGAAATTCAGATTGCTTCTACCATGTTCTTGCTTGTGTTCACGATTGCGTTTGCAGGGATTAGCCTTCTTGGCGAGGTCAATCGTTTGCAGCATGGTTGATAACCAACGGAGCGGTGGTGTAGTGATTGCAGGGGATGTTCGTGTTCTACTCGAGAGCCACGGATCATTAACGTCGAGATCTCCACATCAATCAACTTATCCATTACCTTTCGGAAGATTACCTATTCAATCCATGGGTCTAAGAGACATTCAACGCTACTCTCTATTCTAGCACCATGCTAGCATGTTAAGTAATTACATTAAGAGCCTAGGCACAAGCCATCCTAAAGCAATGAACTAAATAATTGTTAAACCAATGTTAATTCATAGCATAAGTCATTCACGTTAACATAATCATGTCATATCTAATTAGACTATAGTGGAGGTTTGTAGTGTTTATGATGTTATAATGGCAATGGTATAGCATAATCATAAATACTACTCCTAGCACATTCATGGAATCCATAGTCAAACAAGAAACGCTTCATACAACAATAGAAGACTAAAGATAACATCTTTATGAAGAATAAAGTCATAAATACAAATACAAATATAAGAGCCATACCTTTCCCAATTAGGAATTTGGAAGAGACTCCTTCTACTCCTCTCGTACTTGGACTATGGACTAGAGACTCTCCTCTCTACAGCCTAGACTCCTCTAAACCTATTGAGAGTAGTGGATACAATGGATGAATACTCAAGTGGTGTGTGTTGAAGTGTGGGGTGAGGGGTCCTATTTATAGCTTGGATAAGGGTCGGTTACCGCAACTAAAGTGCGTGAATCGGTCACCCATGACTTCTTCGAGCTGGGAGGAGCCAACACGTGGCATTTGACCGGGTTTGGTGCCACTCCCTAGTCGGCCAAACTGGTCTCAGCTCTGTTTGGGCTGTGCTTCCTCCAGGTCTTTGCTAGGTGGGTCCTATCGCCTTATATGGGTGCCACACCATTGGATGGCCTTGGATACTTCTGTTTGTAGTCCATTTGATCCATGTCGTGCCACATGTCATCGCTTGATTTGCTGGAATGATATTTTATAGGATCCATCCCCTTGTTTCACTTTAATTTTGCATAAAATGCCTACATGCACTATTTTCTCTAAGGACAAGTGGAAATAGGTTAAATATAAAGGTGATGTGTGCAAGAAATGATATTTCCTTCACATAGTTGAGTTATATTGATGGGTGAAATTGGTATATAGCAGCCGTCAACATACCCTTCATAATGTGCCTTATTGAGAAGGTGTTCAAGCGTTATCCGGAATGATTGGGCGTAAAGCATCTGTAAGTGGCTTTTCAAGTCCGCCGTGAAATCCCAGGGCTCAACCCTGGACAGGCGATGGAAACTACCAAGCTGGAGTACATTAGGGGCAGAGGGAATTTCTGGTGGAGCGGTGAAATGCATTGAGATCGGAGAGAACACCAAATTGTGAAGGATGTCAAGCATCGCAGGCTTCATCCTCAAATCCCCACCTCTTCAAAAGATTGTAATCTTCTAGGAGGAGTGCCTCCCACACACCTCTTTCCTCTATGGGACCCTTTATTCCCGCCTTCACCTTCGGAGAATCTTCTAGCGCCATTCTCAAGTTCCTCAAATCTATTTTCACTTAGTGCTGCAAGGTCAAAGTTCATTCTCGGAGGATGGGGTGTTATGTCAAGAAATTGTGTGAGAAGGTGGAGATCCCAATGTCTCCAACAACGTCCGAAGATGATGACATTAATTTGTTCCCATAGCTCATCGAGGCAGAGCTTGCCCTCTTTGGTGGTGGTGGTGGCTCCTCCCATGCCACCCACGTCGTTGAAGAGGTAGGAGATCATGAAGACAATGACAACTCCAACAACGAAGAGAACAATTAACATGGGGAGGATGAAGAAGCCAATATAAGCGACAAGGATGAAGAAAATGATGTAGAGGATGGGAGCGAGGACGAGTAGAGTCTGGGTTTCTCCTTCCTCCCTCACTCTTTTCCTTTTTTGGTGCCTTAATGCCAAAGGGGGGCAGATTGAGGGGGATTAGCTTTTATTTATGGACCATGTATCTATTCTAAAACTTGTCTTTACATTCTTTTGATGTCAAGTACTTTGGTTATGCAAGACTTATGGTATATCTTGTGTTAAAACAATGTTGATGTACTATTTGTGGGTAAAATTCAATATCATGTTTCTTGTGTTCACAACATTGTATCTTTATGTGATGATGATCTGAATTCTCTTGAGACGCACATTTCACTCTATTTCATACAACTCAACACTTTGCACCAGACGTAGGCACCCCACCATAACAGACATGTGTATGAAACTCCCATAGACTCCATTCATGTGCATTGTCGTTATTGCCAATCAAATATGCACACATTTAGGGAGAGCTCTATATACACATGTGTATTAGGAATACAACCATTTATATCCATTTTATCGATAAACCTCAATATGTTGTCATCAATCACGAAGAACGGGGAGATTGAAAGTGCATCTAGGTAATCCCCATGGATTCTGGATGATAGATGATGACAATTAAGGAAATAACAAACATTGTGAGGTTAAGCACAGGTGATCGAAGTGGAAATGGAAAGTTAGACTCTCAAAAAAAAGGAGTGAAAAAATGTCAAAAACTCAAATAGTATAAATTAGAATTTAAAAATTCTTGTGTCGAGTTGAGCCATATTATGTAGAGAGTTTTCAATGAGTCATGTTCTTGAGAATCTATAGGGAGCTCATAGTTTGATTAGGTTTTGGGAAGAATTTAAGTCTAGGCAACCTTAAGACAAGGCTAGACTTGTCCGGGCCTGCAAGCCGGACTAGTCTGGCCACATCAGACTCTTTTGATGTTAGACGGACCAAGAGTCTCTGTGTGAGTTTTGACTTGTCCATTTAGAGAAACACTAGTCCGTGGTGACTGGGTTTGTGCCTCTCTGGGACTAAGTCCTGTAGGGCCGGACTAGTCCGCCTGGCAGACTTGTCCGTTTTCACACGGACCATAAGGTACTTTGTGACTTCAGACGAGTCCACTTGGGGGCAGACTAGTCTGTAGTGTTGAAGAGAGTTGCCATCTGAGACAATGTCCCTAAAGGCTGGACTAGTCCGCCAGAGAGGTCGTCCGTCCGTCCAGACCAGTCTAAGTTGGGTCAGACTAGTCCGTTCTCACAATTAACAAAAGGTTCTGTGTGAGATTGGACTACTATGTTATTGGATGTACTAGTCCTTGGTGTTGGCACCGTTTGAATTCAAAAGGTGTTGGGGTACTTTAGTTGTTGAGCTTTGTGACATCAGTGGTCCCACTTAGGTGGGACTAGTCTGGGGTGTTGGTGCAGACTTGTCCAAACTTTAGTAGTTGGCAACAATCAAGGGTCGGACCTATAAAAAGGGACCCCTCAAGTCCTTTTGGACCTATCCTAAGCCCTAGCATCGCCATAGCCTTCCAAGAGCCATTCTAAGTCTTCCTCTTCACATCTTTGTGCTCTAAGAGCGACTCTTGAGGGTTTGTGGGTTTTGTGAGAAGAGAGAAAAGGAGTTTGATCGTACTTCAACTCTTGGTTCATTCTCTCGCATTTGATTTGTTGATTTGCATTTGTTGCTGTTGTTTTTAATCCCTAGATGTGTTGGTTTTTGTGGGAGCCTCAGGTTGTGAGCAGCCCCAAGATTGTTGTGTTCACCCTCTGTGATTACCGGATCTAAGACGGCCTTTGTAGTGGCTTGTTCAGGTTAGGGTTTAAAGGGACCTGGTCCTTCGCGGACTCCTGTGGCTTTGCCGTGTTTGGCGAAATTAGGTTGCCCAAATTCTCCTTGAGAGACAGGCTATCCGACCTCCAAAGTTTCACCATGAATTTTAAAGAATCTTCCTAATTTTCTATAGGCCACATATTACATCCACTTGAGCTGAAAATTTGCGTACTTTATATTATCGTGCTCTTAAGTAACGAAAAAATATAAAAAAAAATTTACAAAAAAGAAAAAAAATAGTGAATAGCACGCATACTAAAGCAATTGGCCTATAACACTTGTGCTGTGATTCTTGGTTATATCATTCTGTCTTTCTTTTGCCTTGCTATTTCCTTTGTTGTGCTAGGCCTAGAGCACTTAGTTAACCAGCAACAGTGTTCCTACATTGAATACTTATTCAACTTTGTTTTACTATCAACGTTTTCTTCTCATTAGCCACGATATTGTACTATTCAAGCTGCACATTTCCCTTGAGCAGAATAGGTACCTTTGCAATCATCCCACACTTTGCTAGTTCATCTCACCATCCACACCATCTACCGTGTCAGTAAGAACACTTGTAAAAGCATGGTAAGATGCTGGAGCGAGAGATTGTTTTTCCTTCCACCTTTCACATTGCC
Organism: Tuctoria greenei; assembly: GCA_036927565.1. Lineage (NCBI taxonomy): Eukaryota > Viridiplantae > Streptophyta > Magnoliopsida > Poales > Poaceae > Tuctoria > Tuctoria greenei. Next base: position 73,243,408 of record JAYESD010000011.1, read on the forward strand.
ACTGTCCTTTGTAGCTGATAGGGATAACATCTTCTTGTTGTCTTTTTTTGTACTACTAACAATGGCAGATAATAATGTTGATGAACTTGCTGAGTCGCGTAACATGATGAACGATATAGCGGAGATGTCCACCAAAAACAATGCAGGAACAGCAGAGTCATTGGCACACTTGACTCGCCAACTCGATGATCTTGTTTTTTGGATGGGTAATCTTGAGGCTCGACTGCCTCTCGCTGGACATGAAGACAATGCTTGTGATGGTATGGAAGATTATAACATTCAACCATGACTTCCACTTCATCATCGAGGTATGAGAGCTAATAATCAACATAACAATTATAATTGTCCTCCTGATGACCCTTTTGCCAAAGTGAAATTCACTATACCCTCCTTATCTGATGCTTATGATGTTGAGGCTTATCTTGATTGGGAGATGATAGTAGAGAAAAAATTTTATTTCCATCTTGTTCCTGAACAACACAGAATTCGTCAAGCCACAAGTGAGTTTAAGGATTTTGCTATCATATGGTGGAATGAACTTGTTAAAACTATAATTGATCCTCCAACATGGGATAGATTAAAGGAAGCTATGCATGTTCATTTTGTTCCTCCTTCTTTTCAGCGAGACCTTCATAAAAAATTACAGCGTTTAGACCAAGGTAACATGTCTGTAGAGGAGTACTATCAAGATAAACAAAAGGGTATGTTGCATTGTGAGGTAGTAGAGGACATGGATGATAAAATAGCTCGGTTTTATGGGGGGGTTGAGATGTGAAATTCCTGACATTGTTGATTACAAGGAATATGATTCCATTAACAGATTATATTCAGCTTGCTATGTTGGCAGAAAAAGAATTGGAAGGTCGCAACCAGCAGAAACAACGCATGAGGAGCACCTTCACGCTGCGTTCCAAGTCTACACCACCCAAAACAACACCATCTTCTAGTTTTCGAGTAACTACTACACTATCTAATGGCGGCCAAAGAACTACACCTGCTGCTCCACCTTCTTGCGTGCCGGAGGGCAGCAAGACGACATCATTCTAGCCTTCGTCGTCCACTACTACGAGTCGTACTTCCGACATTAAGTGTCACTGCTACCAGGGAGATGGTTGCATTATGAGAGATTGCCCGAGAAAACGAGCATATATAGCACACGACGATGGTGGGTATGATAGTACTTCAGATATTGAAGATGAATATTCACTTGCTACTAATGTTGCAGGTCCAAATGATGAGTGTTGACGGTCCTTAAGTGCCATATTTAGACCGTCAATTCACCTCACAATGTGCACGATAGAGAAACAAAAACATAGTGCTAGTGTTAAAAACTAACCAATTCCCCAAACATTGGAGTTTATTTGTATGCAGGTGAATTCAGACACAAAATACCAAGACATGCAGGGAGTAATCCATAAAATTGGATTTCGACTAATTTGGCGACACCACATGTCATCACATGGATCAAATGGCCACAAACAGAAGTATCCAAGGCCACCTAGCGCTGTAGCACCCATATCAAGGGATGGGACCCACCTGTCAGAGATTTGGAGAAAGCACATCCCTAACAGAATTGTGACCAAGTCGGCCGACAAGTGAGTGGCGCCAAACCTGGTCAAATGCCACGTGTTCGCTCCTCCTGGCTTGAAGAAGTTAGTGGTGACTGATTCGCATGCATTTGGTGGCGGGAACCGAGCCTTCTCCCGTATAAATAGAACCCCAAACCCCACATCACACATACACCAAAAGTTGAGAATAGAGTATCACTCCTAAGGTTTAGAGTAGTCCTATAGGCTGCAAAGTAGAAGGAGAGTGTGGTGAGGAGTTTAGGAGGAGCCTTGGGCTTGTCAGGTCCCTCTTCTACACTTGTACGCCTAAAAAGGTGTTATTCAAATCAAGTAATTGAATGTAGCCTAGAGGGGTGTGAATAGGCTTTTTGAACTATTGTTGGATCCTGAAACACTTAACAACTTGATCAAATACAGAGAAATCGGACTAGTCCGGTATGGTGCGGACTAGTCCTGTGTGTGCGGACTAGAACGATCAAGTTTGATCGAAGAATTCACGTCAAGTACTCTATGCAGAAGAAAATAAATTGTAATTTGGATGTATCACAACAATGAAACTATGTATGACACAAGTTAACTTTGATTTCAATGTTTTAACGTAAGTTATCCATGATTGAGTAAACCCTAGAATATGATAAACAATAAGAACAAAAGTATGTGACACAAGATTTTATCCCGTGGTTCGATTCCATAGAGGAAATCTACATCCACGTTGAGGAGTTCACGGAGGACCTGGTCTTCATTAACCGTATCCTCGTCGAATCGCCACGGAGGTCGATTCTCTTCCACTAACCACAAAGGGGGCAAATAACCATGTTCAAGGGGCCTTCTCGCAAGTTGAGGGCTCCCCAAGATTTACAACGATGAACACCACCAACACCTTCAAAAGATGTACAATAAAGAACAAGAGTGTGTGAGAGAATCAAATTCAAGATCTCAAAATCGTGTGGAACAAGTCTCTCCTTTTGATCAATGCTAATCCTCAAAGATTTGATCTTTCTAGGGTTAGAATGTGTGGAGAGATGTGTATTTTGGGCTCTTGGAGGGTGTGACGGCGCAGGGGGTCATGTCAGTTTGTTGTAGGGTCGTACACCTCTATTTATACTAGGGTTTCCATAAGTTACCGTTCGGGTTTGTGATGTCCGGACTAGTCCGTGGTGGACTCCGGACTAGTCTGTTGTGCGACATGTAGGAAACCCTGTGTTCTGATATATCGGACTTGTCCATAAATGAGCAGACTAGTCTGATTTGGTATCTGAAAGTGTTTGGACTAGGCTGGCATATATCAGACTAGTCTAGTGTGGTGAAACTCATGAAGAATTGAGGACAAGTCTGCATTTGGAGGACTTGTCCAAATTTAGTCAAAGAATTTTCGAACTAGTCCGTGAGTATATTGGACTTGTCTGTTTCTGTGTAAAGTGTGAAGTCCTGAGGACAAGTCTGCACTGGGCGGCCTTGTCCGTTTCTAGTAAGAAAGATATCGTACTAGTCCGTGGTGTTATCGGACTAGTCCGACCACATCGGACTCTTTTGATGTTAGAACGGACCAAGAGTCTCTGTGTGAGTTTGGACTTGTCCGTTTAGAGACAGACTAGTCCGTGGTGAGTGGGTTTGTGCCTCTCAGGGACTAAGTCCTGTAGGGCTGGACTAGTCCGCCTGGAAGACTTGTCCGTTTTCACATGGACCATAAGGTACTTTGTGACTTCGGACTAGTCCGCTTGGGGGCAGACTAGTCTTTAGTGTGGAAGAGAGTTTCCATATGAGACAATGTCCCTAAAGACCGGACTAGTCCGCCACAGAGGTCGCCCGTCGTCCATACCAGTCTAAGTTGGGTCAGACTAGTCCGTTCTCACAATTAACAAAAGGTTATGTGTGAGATTGGACTACTATGTTATTGTACGTACTAGTCCTTGGTGTTGGCACCGTTTGAATTCAAAAGGTGTTGGGGTACTTCAGTAGTTGAGCTTTGTGACATCAGTGGCCCCACTTAGGTGGGACTAGTCCGGGGTGTTGGTGCAGACTGGTCCAAACATCAGTAGTTGGCAACGATCAAGTGTTGGGCCCCTATAAAAAGGGACCCCTCAAGTCCTTTTGGTCCTATCCTAAGCCCTAGCGCCACCATAGCCTTCCAAGAGCCATTCTAAGTCTTCCTCTACACATCTTTGAGCCCTAAGAGCAACTCTTGAGGGTTTGTGGGTTTTGTGAGATGATAGAGAAGGAGTTTGATCGTACTTTGACTCTTGGTTCATTCTCTCACATTTGAGTTGTTGATTTGCATTTGTTGCTGTTGTTTTTAATCCCTAGATGTGCTGGTTTTTGTGGGAGCCTCAGGTTGTGAGCAGCCCCAAGATTGTTGTGTTCACCCTTTCTGATTATCGGGTCTAAGACGGCCTTTGTAGTGGCTTGGTTAGGGTAGGGTTGAAAGGGACCTGGTCTTTCGTGGACTCCTGTGGCTTTGCCGTGTTTGGCGAAATTAGGTTGCCCAAATTCCCCTTGAGAGAAAGACTATCCGACCTCCGAAGTTTCAACATGAGTTTTAAAGAATCTTCCTAATTTTCTATAGGCCACATATTACATCTAATTGAGCTGAAAATTTCCGTACTTTATATTATCGTGCTCTTGAGTAAAGAAAAATATAAAAAAAATTTACATAAAAAGAAAAAAATAGTGAATAGCACGCATACTAAAGCAATTGGCCTATAACACTTGTGTTGTGATTCTTGGTTATATCATTCTGTCTTTCTTTTGCCTTGCTATTTCCTTGTGTTGTGCTAGGCCTAGAGCACTTGGTTAACCAGCAACAGTGTTCCGACATTGAATACTTATTCAGCTCTGTTTTACTATCAACGTTTTCTTCTCATTAGCCACAATATTGTACTATTCAAGCTGTGCTTTTCTCTTGAGCAGAATAGGTACCTTTGCAATCATCCCACACTTTGCTAGTTCATCTCACCATCCACACCACCTACTTTGTCAGTAAGAACACTTGTAAAAGCATGGTAAGATGCTTGAGCGAGAGATTGTTTTTCCTTCCACCTTTCACATTGCCACTGTCCTTTGTAGCTGATAGGGATAACATCTTCTTGTTGTCTTTTTTTTTGTACTACTAACAATGGCAGATAATAATGTTGATGAACTTGCTGAGTCGCGTAACATGATGAACGATATGGCGGAGATGTCCACCAAAAATAATGCAGCAACAGTAGAGTCATTGGCACACTTGACTCGCCAACTCGATGATCTTGTTTTTTGGATGGGTAATCTTGAGGCTCGACGGACTCTCGCTAGACATGAAGACAATGCTTGTGATGGTATGGAAGATTATAAAATTCAACCATTACTTCCACTTCATCATCGAGGTCTGAGAGCTAATAATCACCATAACAATTATAACTGTCCTCCTGATGACACTTTTGCTAAAGTGAAATTCACTATACCCTCCTTATCTGATGCTTATGATGTTGAGGCTTATCTTGATTGGGAGATGATAGTAGAGCAAAAATTTTATTCCCATCTTGCTCCTGAACAACACAGAATTCGTCAAGCCACAAGTGAGTTTAAGGATTTTGCTATCATATGGTGGAATGAACTTGTTAAAACTATAATTGATCCTTCAACATGGGATATATTAAAGGAAGCTATGCATGTTCGTTTTGTTCCTCCTTCTTTTCAGCAAGACCTTCGTAAAAAATTACAGCGTCTAGACCAAGGTAACATGTCTGTAGAGGAGTACTATCAAGAGCGACAAAAGGGTGTGTTGCATTGTGAGGTTGTAGAGGACATGGATAATAAAATAGCTCAATTTTATGGGGGGTTGAGATGTGAAATTCCAAACATTGTTGATTACAAGGAATATGATACTGTTAACAAATTATATTCAGCTTCCTATGTTGGCAGAAAAAGAATTGGAAGGTCGCAACCAGCAGAAACAATGCATGAGGAGCACCTTCATGCTGCGTTCCACGTCTACACCACCCAAAACAACACCATCTTCAAGTTTTCGAGCATCTACTACACCATCTAATGGCGGCCAAAGAACTACACCTGTTTCTCCACCTTCTCGCGTGCTGGAGGGCAGCAAGACGACACCATTCTACCCTTCGTTGTCCACTCCTACGAGTCGTACTTCCGACATTAAGTGTCACCACTACTAGGGAGATGGTCACATTATGAGAGATTGCCCGAGAAAATGAGCATATATAGCACACGACGATGGTGGGTATGATAGTACTTCAGATATTGAAGATGAATATTCTCTTGCTACTTTTGTTGCATGTCCAAATGATGAGTGTTGACGGTCCTTAAGTGCCATATTTGGACCGTCAATTCACCACACAATGTGCACAAAGGAGAAACAAAAACATAGTGGTAGTGTTAAAAACTAACCAATTCCCCAAACATTGGAGTTTATTTGTATGCAGGTGAATTTAGACACAAAATACCAAGACATACAGGGAGTAATCCATAAAATTGGATTTCGACTAATTAGGCGACACCACATGTCATCACATGGATCAAATGGCCACAAACAAAAGTATCCAAGGCCACCTAGCGGTGTAGCACCCATATCATGGGATGGGACCCACCTGTCAGAGATCTGGAGAAAGCACATCTCTAACAGAATTGTGACCAAGTCGGCTGACAAGGGAGTGGCGTCAAACCTGGTCAAATGCCATGTGTTCGCTCCTCCTGGCTTGAAGAAGTCAGTGGTGACTGATTAGCATGCAATTGGTGGCGGGAACCGAGCCTTCTCCCCTATAAATAGAACCCCAAACCCCACATCACACAGACACCAAATGTTGAGAATAGAATATCACTCCTAAGGTTTAGAGTAGTCCTATAGGCTGCAAAGTAGAAGGAGAGTGTGGTGAGGAGTTTAGGAGGAGGCTTGGGCTTGTCAGGTCCCTCTTCTACACTTGTACGCCTAAAAAGGTGTTATTCAAATCAAGTAAGTGAATGTAGCCTAGAGGGGGGTGAATAGGCTTTTTGAACTTTTGTTGGATCCTGAAACACTTAACAACTTGATCAAATAAAGAGAAATCGGACTAGTACGATATGGTGCGGACTAGTCCGGTGTGTGCGGACCAGAACGATCAAGTTTGATCAAAGAATTCACATCAAGTACTCTATGCAGCAGAAAGTAAGTTGTAATTTGGATGTATCACAACAATGAAACTATGTATGACACAAGTTAACTTTGATTTCAATGTTTTAACGTAAGTTATCCATGATTGAGTAAACCCTAGAATATGATAAACAATAAGAACAAAAGTATGTGACACAAGATTTTATCCCGTGGTTCGATTCCACTGAGGAAATCTACATCCACATTGAGGAGTCCACATAGGACCTGATCTTCACCAACCATACCCTCGTTGAATTGCCACGGAGGTCGATTCTCTTCCACTAACCACAAAGGGGGCAAATAACCATGTTCAAGTGGCCTTCTCGCAAGTTGAGGGCTCCCCAAGATTTACAACGATGAACTCCACCAACACTTTCAAAAGATGTACAATAAAGAACAAGAGTGTTTGAGAGAATCAAATTCAAGATCTCAAGATCGTGTGGAACAAGTCTCTCCTTTTTATTAATGCTAATCCTCAAAGATTTGATCTTTCTAGGGTTAGAATGTGTGGAGAGATGTGTATTTTTGGCTCTTGGAGGGTGTGACAGCGCAGGGGGTCGAGTCAGTTTGTTGTAGGGCCGTACACCTCTATTTATACTAGGGTTTCCGTAAGTTACCGTTAGGGTTTGCGATGTCCGGACTAGTCCGTGGTGGACTCCGGACTAGTCTGGTGTGCAACATGTTGGAAACCCTATGTTCTGATATATCGGACTTGTCCAGAAATGAGCAGACTAGTCCAATTTGGTATCTGAAAGTGTTCAGACTAGTCTGGCATATATCAGACTAGTCTAGTGTGGTGAACCTCATGAAGAATTGAGGACAAGTCTGCATTTGGAGGACTTGTCCAATTTTAGTCAAAGACTTTTCGAACTAGTCCGTGATTATATCGGACTTGTCTGTTTCTGTGTAAAGTGTGAAGTCCTGAGGACAAGTCTGCACCTGGGCGTACTTGTCCGTTTTTAGTAAGAAAGATATCGTACTAGTCTGTGGTGTTATCGGACTAGTCCGGCCACATCAGACTCTTTTGATGTTAGACGGACCAAGAGTCTCTGTGTGAGTTTGGACTTGTCCGTTTAGAGACAGTCTAGTCCGTGGTGAGTGGGTTTGTGCCTCTCGGGGACTAAGTCCTGTAGGGCCGGACTAGTCAGCCTGGGAGACTTGTCCGTTTTCACATGGACCATAAGGTACTTTGTGACTCCAGACTAGTCCACTTGGGGGCAGACTAGTCTGTAGTGTGGAAGAGAGTTGCCATCAGAGACAATGTCCCTAAAGGCTGGACTAGTCCGCCATAGAGGTCGCGCGTCTGTCCAGACCAATCTAAGTTGGGTCACACTAGTCCATTCTCACAATTAACAAAAGGTTCTGTGTGAGATTGGACTACTATGTTATTGTACCTACTAGTCCTTGGTGTTGGCACCATTTGAATTCAAAAGGTGTTGGGGTACTTTAGTTGTTGAGCTTTGTGACATCAGTGGTCCCACTTAGGTGGGACTAGTCCGGGGTGTTGGTGCAGACTTGTCCAAACTTTAGTAGTTTGCAACGATCAAGTGTCGGGCCCCTATAAAAAGGGATCCCTCAAGTCCTTTTGGAACTATCCTAAGCCCTAGCGCTGCCATAGCCTTCCAAGAGCCATTCTATGTCTTCCACTTCACATCTTTGAGCCCTAAGAGCGACTCTTGACGGTTTGTGGGTTTTGTGAGAAGAGAGAGAAGGAGTTTAATCGTACTTCAACTCTTGGTTCATTCTCTCGCATTTGAGTTGTTGATTTGCATTTGTTGCTGTTGTTTTTAATCCCTAGATGTGCTGGTTTTTGTGGGAGCCTCAGGTTGTGAGCAGCCCCAAGATTGTTGTGTTCACCCTTTGTGATTACCAGCTCTAAGACGACCTTTGTAGTGGCTTGGTTAGGGTAGGGTTGAAAGGGACCTGGTCCTTCGTGGACTCCAGTGGCTTTGCCGTGTTTGGTGAAATTAGGTTGCCCAAATTACCCTTGAGAGACAGGCTATCCGACCTCCGATGTTTCAGCATGAATTTTAAAGAATCTTCCTAATTTTCTATAGGCCACATATTACATCCAATTGAGCTGAAAATTTGCGTACTTTATATTATCGTGCTCTTGAGTAAAAAAAATATAAAAAAAATTTACAAAAAAAAAGAAAAAATAGTGAATAGCACGCATACTAAAGCAATTGGCCTATAACACTCATGTTGTGATTCTTGGTTATATCATTCTGTCTTTCTTTTGCCTTGCTATTTCCTTGTGTTGTGCTAGGCCTAGAGCACTTGGTTAACCAGCAACAGTGTTCCTACATTGAATACTTATTCAGCTTTGTTTTACTATCAACGTTTTCTTCTCATTAGCCACGATATTGTACTATTCAAGCTGCACTTTTCTCTTGAGTAGAATAGGTACCTTTGCAATCATCCCACACTTTGCTAGTTCATCTCACCATCCACACCACCTACCGTGTCAGTAAGAACACTTGTAAAAGCATGGTAAGATGCTTGAGCGAGAGATTGTTTTTCCTTCCACCTTTCACATTGCCACTGTCCTTTGTAGCTGATAGGGATAACATCTTCTTGTTGTCTTTTTTTGTACTACTAACAATGGCAGATAATAATGTTGATGAACTTGCTGAGTCGCGTAACATGATGAACGATATGGAAGAGATGTCCACCAAAAACAATGCAACAACAGCAGATTCATTGGCACACTTGACTCGCCAACTAGATGATCTTGTTTTTTGGATGGGTAATCTTGAGGCTCGACTTCCTCTCGCTGGACATGAAGACAATGCTTGTGATGGTATGGAAGATTATAACATTCAACCATGACTTCCAATTCATCATCGAGGTATGAGAGCTAATAATCACCATAACAATTATAACTGTCCTCCTGATGACAGTTTGCTAAAGTGAAATTCACTATACCCTCCTTATCTGATGCTTATGATGTTGAGGCTTATCTTGATTGGGAGATTATAGTAGAGCAAAAATTTTATTCCCATCTTGTTCCTGAACAACACAGAATTCGTCAAGCCACAAGTGAGTTTAATGATTTTGCTATCATATGGTGGAATGAACTTGTTAAAACTATAATTGATCCTCCAACATGGGATAGATTAAAGGAAGCTATGCATGTTCGTTTTGTTCCTCCTTCTTTTCAGCGAGACATTCGTAAAAAATTACAGCATTTAGACCAAGGTAACATGTCTTTAGAGGAGTACTATCAAGAGCTACAAAAGGGTATGTTGCATTGTGAGGTAGTAGAGGACATGGATGATAAAATAGCTCGGTTTTATGGGGGGTTGAGATGTGAAATTCCAGACATTGTTGATTACAAGGAATATGATACTGTTAACAGATTATACTAGGCTTGCTATGTTGGCAGAAAAAGAATTGGAAGGCCGCAACCAGAAGAAACAACGCATGAGGAGCACCTTCATGCTGCGTTCCACGTCTACACCACCCAAAACAACACCATCTTCGAGTTTTCGAGCAACTACTACACCATCTAATGGTAGCCAAAGAACTACACCTTCTCGCGTGCCGGAGGGCAGGAAGACGACATCATTCTAGCCTTCGTCGTCCACTCCTACAAGTCACACTTCCGACATTAATTGTCACCGCTACCAGAGAGATGGACACCTTATGAGAGATTGCCCGAGAAAACGACCATATATAGCACACGATGATGGTGGGTATGTTAATACTTTAGATATTGAAGATGAATATTCTCTTGCTACTAATGTTGCAGGTCCAAATGATGAGTGTTGACGGTCCTTAAGTGCCATATTTAGACCGTCAATTCACCTCACAATGTGCCCAAAAGAGAAACACAAACATAGTGGTAGGGTTAAAAACTAACCAATTCCCCAAACATTGGTGTTTATTTGTATGCAGGTGAATTTAGACACAAAATACCAAGACATGCAGGGAGTAATCCATAAAATTGGATTTCGACTAATTAGGCGACACCATATGTCATCATATGGATCAAATGGCCACAAACAGAAGTATCCAAGGCCACCTAGCGGTGTAGCACTCATATCAAGAGATGGGACCCACCTGTCAGAGCTCTGGAGAAAGCACATCCCTAACATAATTGTGACCAAGTCGCCCGACAAGGGAGTGGCGCCAAACCTGGTAAAATGCCATGTGTTTGCTCCTCATGGCTTGAAGAAGTCAGTGGTGACTGATTCGCATGCATTTGGTGGCGGGAACCGAGCTTTCTCCCCTATAAATAGAACCCCAAAACCCACATCACACACACACCAAAAGTTAAGAATAGAATATCATTCCCAAGGTTTAGAGTAGTCCTATAGGCTACAAAGTAGAAGGTGAGTGTTGTGAGGAGTTAGGAGGAGGCTTGGACTTGTCAGGTCCCTCTTCTACACTTGTACGCCTAAAAAGGTGTTATTCAAATCAAGTAAGTGAATGTAGCCTAGAGGGGGGTGAATAGGCTTTTTGAACTTTTGTTGGATCCTGAAACACTTAACAACATGATCAAATACAGAGAAATTGGACTAGTCCGGTATGGTGCGGACTAGTCCGGTGTGTGCGGACTAGAACGATCAAGTTTGATCGAAGAATTCACGTCAAGTACTCTATGCAGCAGAAAGTAAGTTGTAATTTGCATGTATCACAACAATGAAACTATGTATGACACAAGTTAACTTTGATTTCAATGTTTTAACGTAAGTTTTCCATGATTGAGTAAACCCTAGAATATGATAAACAATAAGAACAAAAGTATGTGACACAAGATTTTATCCCGTGGTTCGATTCCACGGCGGAAATCTACATCCACGTTGAGGAGTCCACGGAGGACCTGGTCTTCACCATCCATACCCTCATCGAATCTCCACGGAGGTCGATTCTCTTCCACTAACCACAAAAGGGGCAAATAACCGTGTTCAAGGGGCCTTCTCGCAAGTTGAGGGCTCCCCAAGATTTACAATGATGAACACCACCAACACCTTCAAAAGATGTACAATAAAGAACAAGAGTGTGTGAGAGAATCAAATTCAAGATCTCAAGATCGTGTGGAACAAGTCTCTCCTTTTGATCAATGCTAATCCTCAAATATTTGATCTTTCTAGGGTTAGAATGTGTCGAGAGATGTGTATTTTGGGCTCTTGGAGGGTGTGATGGTGCAGGGGGTCGAGCCAGTTTGTTGTAGGGCCGTACACCTCTATTTATACCAGGGTTTCCGTAAGTTACCGTTAGGGTTTGTGATGTCCGGACTAGTCCGTGGTGGACTCCGGACTAGTCTGGTGTGCGACATGTTGGAAACCCTGTGTTCTTATATATCGGACTTGTCCAGAAATGAGCAGACTAGTCCGATTTGGTATCTGAAAGTGTTCAGACTAGTCTGGCATATATCAGACTAGTCTGGTGTGGTGAAGCTCATGAAAAACTGAGGACAAGTCCGCATTTGGAGGACTTGTCCAATTTTAGTCAAAGACTTTTCGAACGAGTCCGTGATTATATCGGACTTGTACGTTTCTGTGTAAAGTGTGAAGTACTGAGGACGAGTATGCACTGGGGTGGACTTGTCCATTTTTAGTAAGAAAGATATCGTACTAGTCCGTGGTGTTATCGGACTAGTCCAGTGCTGTGAAAACTGGACTGTTTGCAGAGAGTCTACACTGGGAGGACTTGTCCGTTTCTAGACAGAGAGATATCAGACTAGTCCGGTGAATATCAGACTAGTCCGGACCTTTGAAAATTTGTACAGTGAGGGTGATTTCTTTTGCTTGAGCTCTCGGGGTGTGTTTCTCCATCGCACTCCATACCAAAAAAAGTGTTATATTCAACTCATGAACTCTTTTTCATATAGATCCTCATTCTCCTTTCTTTTTGCGCTTTCTTCATAATTTCATTAAAAGCTGCGCTCATCTCAACAATTTACTTAGGATCTCATTTGTTTGTCATAAATCAACCAACACCCACAAGGGATGCCTAGATGCACTTTCAATCTTCCCCTTTTTGGTGATTGATGGCAACCAAATGAGATTTCACAAATATGATAAAAATTCAGATTTTCATAAAGTGTGCACATATGATCTTGGAACAAATAAAGCAATGAAAACAAAAGACATATGTGCACTCTTTATTGTGGGGTGCAAAACTACACGTGTGTGAGCAATAATTGTTATGAGAATGAGGTAAATGACACAATCATACTAACATCAAGCATGTATGCCAATTTTAGAGCATAAACATATATCATATCAAAGCATCATCACAAACTTCATAAACATGACTAGAAACATAATAAGAGTCTTACAACACAAAAAAGCAGTCTTACGGCACCAAAAGCATAACAAAGAGCAAAAGATACAAATAGAGCTCTCGTCTCTCATCAACTGCTACATCCTAATGACTCCCCCTCAATCTCTTCCCCTTTGGCATCAATGCACCAAAAAGGAGAAGAGGGATCTACTAAGCATCGCCGAGTCACTCCTCGTTGTCCGTCCTTTAATCGTCTCATTGTCAGCCTTAGGAGGATGAGGATGAGAACCACTCGTCGAGCCCCCAATGCCGAAGTATGCAAGCTCAGAAGGAGATAAAGGTGGAAGCTCTGAGAAGTCAGAAGGAGAGTCCTCGGAGATAACTAGAGATCCAACAGGCTCAATCTCCAGCTTCTGGCATATGGATTTGACATTTTGCTTTATGTACCTCATGTCCTCTTTCCTTGCCTTGTCCAACTTATGAACTTTCACCTCAGTCTTGTGACAAGATCCAAAGATGGCGGCCATGTACTTCATAATGCCACTTGGAGAGCCTTTGTGAGGAGGGGCCCTAGTGTTATAAGCAGGCCTTGCATCTCCTTGAGCTCTCCTCGGAGCCTCTTCACTTGAAACAGGAGATGGAGTAGTTGGAAGAGATGCTTGAGGAGGCTTTTGAGGCCTCAAGGTTGTTTGCTCAACATCTTTCAAAAACTCAATCTCGGTGACCTTCTCTATCATAAACATGATATAAGGCGCATAGCCAAAAGAACGGTTAGGGGTGCAGGAAATGTTCACCATGTCATTCCAGATGTAGTCGAAGATGTCAAACTTCCTGCTTTGCTAATCACCTTCATCAATGTCTTTAGGTAACCTTGGACACTCCCTGCATCTGCATCTTTTGGAGCGATGGTCTTCCGGAGCACTGTATTAAGAAACATGAAGAAGGGCTTCATGTTCTTGGTTGAGGGAGGATTGTACATGAGACGGGTATCATAGAGAAAGTCCATCTTGTCCTTCTCTAAAATCGCAATGTTGTGAATAATCACTTCATTGCTGCTGGTGTCACCAAGGTGCAGTAGCCTAGCAAATTCATCATATGTCACAGTGTACTTGGATCCATGTGTCATCCAAGTCACTTGCTCTTCTTGATCACTGGCAAAGTAGCAAGTTGCATAGAACTTAGTAATGACTTCATAATTCTAGTTGTACCTGAAAGCAAACAATTCCTTTAAGCCATGCCTCTCCGTAGCCTCTACTACTTCATCAAAACCACCACAACTTTTTCTTTCAAAATGATTCCAATCAATCCATTGGTTGCGAACTACTGGAGTCTTCATCTACAGCGCGTGGAAGTTGCTCCGGAATCTTGGATCAACTGCCTTCTTGGCACTGTCATAAGCATCAATCATCCTCAGCTTTGAAGCTACATCGCTCGCTTTGCCATTGAATTTCTCTTCCGGGGGGTCCCTGTTCCCCTTTCATGGAGCACTCATCCTGAGAGGGACAATCGGGCCAGAGGCGAGCTCTTTTCCTTTGCCCTTAGCTTGGTGAGGAGATGTCGATCTAGGGCCAGCTACATCTTTTCCTCTAGATGCAGGTTTCTTGGCCAAAAACTTTCGTCGCACCTTAGGTTGAGAGGGCGAAGGGTCAGCGGCACTGCCTTGCCTCTTCTTGCTTTGCCCCGTTGAAGCACGAGGCAGAGAGTCTTATTCCATTTCGGCCTCAAAGTCGAAAATCTCATCGTTTGAGATCGACATTGTCTTGACAAGAAGATTATTCAAGACATAGATAAGGATTGATGGCAAGTAATGCATTGAGTAGAAGGAAATTAGGTATTGTTTGGTTTGTGGGACGAAGTGGGATAGGACGGGCCGATCCCATTTGTAGTGGTGTTTGTTTTGGATACAAGTGGGATGAAGTCATCCCCATAAGAGAATATTCCCTTAAGACCCAGGATGAATTGATCCCTCCAAAACTGAGGGGATGAGTTCGTCCCACTTCAACTTCTACATCTTTTATCATCTCCTGTGCATCATACTTATCCCCATCCCTCTTCATCCTATTAATCAAACTAAAAACATGGACAATCCCGCCCCTCTTAAACAAACAAAAAATAGGATCATCCCATCTCTAAAGACAGGGATGGATCCGTCCCGTCCCACTTCGTCTCCGAACCAAACACACCCTTAGGGTTGTGTCCAGTCAAAAACCGTACTTGTCCGATGCTCAAGTGAGGACTAGTTTGGAGTACCAAACTTGTCCGCACCGAGAACGGACTAGTCTGATATTCGGCTGTTTGAACCCTAACTAGCAGAGCAATGGTGTTTCTCAATGCAAAAGTGGCTCAATGTAGTTGTAATACAACAAGGAATCATGTATTAGCAGGAGGAACTAAGCTATTTGAAAAAGAAGAAGAGAAATTAAAGGTTCTAGGGTTTGGAGAGAAACTTTACCAAATCCTTTGATTTGCGTAGTTGGAGAGGTTTTTGATGCAGACAAGTCAAGGGTCCTCGGTCCCTTTGCGATTAAGATCGTTTCCCATGAATATTTGAGGAGATTTGGTGGAGAACTCGCCAATTCACCTTGGGAGCACTTGAGTGAGGAGAGAGAACGTGAGGTGTGTTGTGAGGATGAAGAAGATTAGGTTTTGGCGGCCCTAGGGTTATGAAGTCAAAAAATTGGACTAGTCCTTGGTTCACCGGACTAGTCCGGACTACCGAAACTCTGCCGACTAGTCTGCATTGTGCGGACTAGTCTGGGTAAGCACGGAATAGTTCGTGGTCACTAGAACAGAAACAGATAAACCATTCGTATATATTTGAAGGTGCTTACAAAGGAGATAGGGGGCCAAACACACAAATAATCTTGATGAATATGACCAGTAAAAATACAACAATCAAGCTATGATCATAATTCACCAAGATCAAGTAATTAACACAGTTTTTGGAGAAAAAAAGAGAGAGAGAGATGATTTTCATAACATAATCAATAGATTTTGAAGGTGACATACAAGTATGCAAGTTTTCAAGCCACGTTCTGAGCATCAAGGATATTGAGTTCACTTCGAAGCTCACAAAAATGTTTTTCATCATGTGGCTTGGTAAAGATATCGGCTAGTTGTTTTTCAGTATTGACATGGGAAATTGCTATGTCTCCTTTCATTGAGTGATCTCTCAAAAAGTGATGTCAGATGTCTATGTGTTTAGTTCTAGAGTGCTCAACGGGATTATGGGCAATTTTAGTTGCACTCTCATTATCACAAAGGAGTGGGATACGGTTCATATTGTAACCGTAATCCCTTAGAGTTTGTCGCATCCAAAAGAGTTGTGCACAACAACTCCCAGCTGCAACATACTCTGCTTCGGCCGTGGATAGGGCAATGGAGTTTTGTTTCTTGGAGGACCAAAAAACTAGGGATCTACCTAGGAATGGGCAAGTACCTGAGGTACTTTTTCTATCTACTTTGCATCCGGCATAATCTGCAGCGGAGTATCCAATGAGATTGAACTTTGAACATTTAAGATACCAAAGGCCTAGGTTAGGTGTATGAACTAATTATCGCAAGATTCTCTTTACGGCTGTCAAATGACATTCCTTAAGATTGGCTTGTAATCTTGCACACAAACATACACTCAACATGGTATTAGGCCTAGATGCACATAAATAAAGTAGGGAGCCAATCATGGAGCGATATACCTTTTGATCCACGTTTGGTCCGTCTTCATTGAGATCCAAATGTCCATTTGTCACCACGGGTGTCTTTATAGGCTTTGCATTGTCCATTCCAAACTCCTTAAGTATGTCTTGATGTACTTTGTTTGGCTTATGAAAATCCCTTCCTTTTGTTGCTTAACATGGAATCCCAAGAAATATCTCAACTCTCCCATCATGGACATCTCAAATCTATCTGTCATAATCTTACTAAATTCTTAACAAAAAGATTTGTTAGTTGAACCAAATATAATATCATCAACATAAATTTGACAGATAAATAGATCATTATCAAAATGCTTAGTAAACAAAGTGTAATCAACCTTACCAATTTTAAATCCATTTTCAATCAAAAAATCTCTAAGGCACTCATACAAGGCTCTAGGAGCTTGTTTGAGGCCATAGAGAGCCTTACGCAGTTTGAACACATGGTCGAGGAACTCTTGATCTTCGAACCCAGGGGGTTGCTCCACATACACCTCCTCCTTGATCGGTCTGTTGAGGAAGGTGCTTTTCGCATCCATTTGATAAAGCTTGAAACCATGGTGAGTAGCATATGCAAGTAATATTCGAATCGATTCAAGCCTAGCTATGGGAGCAAAAGTCTCGTCAAAATCCATACCTTCGACTTGTGAATACCCTTTGGCCACAAGTCATGCTTTGTTCCTTGTCACCACCCCGTGTTCATCTTGCTTGTTGCGGAAGACCCATGTAGTGCCGACAACGTTGAATTTTCGTCTTTCAACAAGTTCCCGCACCTCGTTCCTTTTGAAACTGTTCATTTATTTTTGCATCGCCACCACCCAATCCGGATCCTTTAATGCATCTTTAACCCTGTGTGGTTCCAAAGAGGATACAAACGAGTAATATTCACAAAAATTAGTTGTACGAGATCGAGTTGTTACTCCCTTTTGGATGTCACCGATTATATTGTCGACAGGGTGATCTCTTTGGATGCATTGATGTACTCTTGGGTCTGGTACTTGTTGTCTTGAATCTTCATGCTCATCATCTTATTCTCCCCCTGGATGTTTGCCTTCATTGATGTGTTGATCATCTTGGTCTTCTTGAGGTTGATGTTGTGTGGAAGCTACCCCTTGATCATTCTCCTCCACTTGTGGTTCATCTTCTTCATTTGCATTTGGAGGTGGCGCTTGTGGTCGAACATTGCCTAACACCATTCTCTCAATGCTTGACATTTAGCTTCTTCTTGATCTAGCACACATTGATCAACTTGCTCTTCATGAGAGACGTTAGATTCATCGAACACTACGTGACGTGCTACTTCAACAAGTCTGGAGGCCTTGTTGACGACCCAATAGGCGTAAGAGTTCGAATCATATCTAAGCAAGAAACCTTCATCGGACTTCGAAGCAAACTTTGAAGTCCTAGGCTTCTTGTTCAAAATAACTTTTAGAACCAAAGACTTGAAAATAGGAAATATTCGGCTTGTTAACGGTGGGTAGTTCATACGATGTTTTCTTGAGTAGGCGATGAAAATATAACCGGTTTATGGCGTGACAAGCGCTGTTAACCGCTTCAACCGAAAACCGATCTGAAGTTGTGGGGACCGGAATCCACACATCCGAGGATCTCATTGGGTGGTGTCGTGCGATGCGACACCCAACAGTTTACAAGAATAGAACCAGAATAAAGTACAAGACCAAGTCTTTTATTTAATACACAGCGGAAGTTTTCACAATACTAGCGGATGTAAAGAAATATATACATACCATAGCTACGCTCTCAGCACTAGCTATGCAAAAAGCAAAGTTTTCCATGCCAGGGATACTTTGCACTAGCAACACTCAAACTATGGCGGCGTGCAGGGTTCCCACTCGGCTGTACACCCTGGAGGGGGTGTTGCCTCATCGTCAAACCCATCCTCAAAAGGGTAACCTGCAAAAACTCGTTAACTGCAAACGTGAGCTTAAGGCTCAGCAAGACTTAACCGTCTCACTAGACAGATGCACGGGGACACTAAACATAGGTAAGGAATAGCATAAATAACTTGCCTACAAGTGGATCCTTATAACCAAGTTTTAAGCAGCAAATGACATTCTCTGAGCACGGCACATTATGGGCTCCACAATCAAACAATAAACGCTTTACCGATGATATGACATGCCCAAAGCACATAATGCTATTACAGCTAAAGTATGGGGAAATTGTAAATCTTTAGTTATACTATCTCTAAACCAAACAAAGTTGCAAAGTAATTATAATTCAATATCATATGATTTTCCTGACTTCTTTAGTATTTACTACGTCACGACACAGTGAACAAGTGGTACTCTATTACTGCGAGGGACAGTGATTGCAATCAGGATACACCCGGACAACACGACACATACGCACTTTCGGAAATGCCAGCGAGCACTTCGCGCAGTACCTACGTAGCACTTCAGTACTAGTCGTATATGGCAACCTTTCACAAGAAACTCAAATGCTGAGCCCGTCTCACCTCCGCAAACAGAAGGTCTCCGCATGGAACACCTCATGTGTCCGCCGACCGATTTACACCTTACTGTCCTCAACCCACCCCTATCGATGGTGAGTTAATGGGTCTCAACATCCCAGTTATCAAGTTACATCAGTTTATTGGATTCCATATGTCCATTATATTGCCGGTACAATTCAAGCTTGTCCAGCGGGGCCGCATACGGACGGGCCTTAATCAACACAGGCAGGGCTATGCGACCGAGACTCAATTCTCGCTGCTTCCTATCCATTCCCTACCCGGTCTCAGTTTCATTATATTAAGCCATGTTCTATTCAACCAATCCTGTGAGATACATCTCTCGCGAGTAGATTCCAACTACTCGACTTCTACCGGATCTCCTATGCATTAGCAAAGCAGTTACTACAGGTCGAACTGTAACTCGTGCCAAATAAACCCTGGGATTTTTGGTCATGCATGTGGAGTATCAATCACCCTATACGTAATGCACATATCAATACTTATGACGTAAGGTGATAAAGACTGTAAAAATTCTGTAAAGCTTTTAAATGCAAACCGGGGCTTGCCTTGTTGCAGGTCAGGTTCTGAGTTAAAAATTGGAAGGTTCTCTTCCAAGGCTTCTGGCTCCTCCTCGACTTCGGTCACTATACGATATGCAGATAACATGGATATATAAATGACTTTGAAATTTATTTAGTTTAAGACCATAAATTAATTCATGGTGATCACTATATGACAGGGACCTTAATTGGCTTTGGAACTTCGATGGTAGATACTAGGGAATATGATCAAAGCTCTTGCAAAGAACAGGAGATGATCATAGCAGATTGTGGTCTCCGAAAGTATGGCAAGCAAATCAACTTCCAAAAATTTCCGAGAGGAAACTGTAGCTTGAACCTAGCTAACAGTTGATAATCAAGATGGAGGGAGTGGTTCTGGTCTTAGCAAAATTTGTTTCATAATTTTCTAAGCTGTGGGGAAAGAGTTGTTGTATTTCTGATTCAGTAGGAATTTCTGGATTTACTTTATGATTGAGTTTCTAGACATTAAACCAATATTTAGTTTGTAACTGATTTAGGACTACTATAGTAGGTTAATTAAATCCAAGACTTTAACAGGAGCTAGGGTATGAGTAAAGGAAGACTCAGTAAAATTTTGGGACCTAATAAAGCAACCTAATAGCTGTGAAAATTCAATAACTGAAAAAGGAAATTGAACTATACAGAGAGTTAAACAGGTGCTATGGCTCCCAAATTTTGCCTGATAATCAAGAATAGGACAATAAATTTTATGTAAATTTTGGGTATTTTTCCTGTGGATATCTTGTCTGGAAAAATTTCATTTGCATTAGGAAAGATTATTTTCTACAGAATTTAACTCTGAGTTTCACAGAACCTAATTGGTATTGACAGAAACTAGAGCTCGAGAGCTTTCGAACAAAATTTGTTTGAAGAATTTTGGAGTATCCTACAGAAAGTTATGGATTTTCTAAGTTGGAGCCTATTCTGGAATAATTTCCTAATTTGATTTAACTCGTGGGCCCCACTGTTTTAAAATGAACCAATAGTATTTAAACCACACGGGGGCCACAGATTTTAAGCGCGCAGCCACACTAGATCTCAGCCGCACCGTGATCCCGCAGTGAATGGCAGGTGGGACCCGATGGGGTCATCGTCTACCTCGGGCCGGTGCTCGCGCGGAGCGGCACCCGCGACGGTGGCTCGCCGGCGAGCTCCCCGCCGGCCAATCCAACGCACCAGATTCGCGGAAACTTGCCGCCTGGGTGTTTTTGGGGTCGCTGAGCACGATGGTGAGGTCAGTGGGTCTTGAAGCTCGCCGGAAAAGGTCGTGCGACGGCGGTGGCGGCGATGAGCGCTCGGGCAACATAGAACTCTCTATAGAGTAGCTCAAATCACTCGGGAATTGCTCCAAAACCTTTCTGGGATGATGGAGTTCAAGGATATGGGCGCAGAAGGGGAGTGAGTTACCGGGAATCATGAGTTCGACGGTGAACCGAGGTTTTCTCACCGGCGGCGAGCAAAACTCGAAATTAAGAGCCGTTGCTTGATGATCCTTAAAGGTTTTTGCTCACACAGGAGCGCTAGGGCCTATAGACACTATCTCTAAGTAATTGCAAAGGATGATTGCTTGCCGAAAAGGAATTTGACATGAAATCATAGCTAGCTATCTACCCTCGGCCGTAGAGGAAACGAACAATAACTCGCTCAGGCTTCAACGATAAGGGAAACGGTTTGTACCATGAGCTAGAGTTTGATCAGGCGCACCTTTTTGCTCTTTGGAGCTAGGCTTGAAACGGTGCGGAACGGCGGCACGCCGCGGAGCAGTGGCGAGCGGCGGCGATGGCGCGCGGCGGAAGAATAGTGGCGAGGCAGTGCAGCTGTGATCGGGGCTGAGGATTAAAGGGGGCTTCGGCCGGCCTTTTATAGGGCCGCGGCGAGCAGGCAGGCAGCTCGCTGGAGCTGCATGCGCGCGCGCGGTGTCGAGCGGGGGCGCGGCGGTGCAGAGGTGTCGGGGTTGAGCTGATCCGATTAAAAAGGGGAACTGACATGTGGGGCCCACTGTCCAGTGATTCTCCCCACAGTTCAGTTACTAATTCATTTAAAAATAGAAGATCAACTCCAAAAATCATGAAATTTTGTGGAGATGGCAAATGAATTATTCTGAACACAATGGTGAACTCAATTCTTATGTTTAAAGAAGTTGGAGAAGAATTAAAAATTCAGATTTGAATTTGATTCAAATTTGCCAAGCACCTGAATAAAAATAGTAGATGAGTTTCTAAAATCTTGAAACTTTGTAAGCATGCTATTGAGGAATTTAGGAGCTCATGGAAAAATTTAGAGCCCTTAATTTGAATATTTGGTTTAGAGCTTATTAGGGCTTCATTGTGCATTGCTTACTAATCCTTATCCAAAAATTCTTATTCTTAAAAGGTGAATAGAATATAATTTGGATTCATGGTGAAGTCTAATACCCATGATAAAAGAATCTAACAAAGAGTGCAAGAAAAGTTTTGGATGGCATAGTTCATGTGTACCATTATATTGGAGATCCAAAATAGTTGATCACAAAACCCATATGAACTTAACATGCCATAAAAGTGGGGTTTTACATTCCTCCCCCCTTAAAAGAATCTCGTCCCGAGATTACAAAAGAAGGTAAAGGAAAAAGGATCTATCGAACATATGCCGCTAACAAGTCCGGATAGTTCGTTCTAAGATACTCCTCGCTTTCCCATGTGGCCTCTTCGGCACTGTGGTTGCTCCACAAGATCTTGTAGAAACGCAAGGTGCGGCTTCTTGTGGTGCGAGTCTTTTCATCGATGATCTGAGTCGGATGCTCGGAATAAGTGAGATCTGGTTGGAGAGCTTCCAAATCCTCCATGCGGATATCAGATGGAGCCTTAAGACATTTCCGCAATTGGGAAATGTGGAATACATTGTGGACTCCTAAAAGTGACGTTGGTAACTCCAATTGATATGCCACAGGTCCGTATCTTTCGATTACTGCGAATGGCCCAATAAAGCGGGGAGCTAGCTTCCCTTTTACCCCGAAGCGATGGATACCCTTCGTAGGGGATACCCGGAGATAAACTTGATCTCCAACTTCGAAGTGAAGAGGTCGACGTCGCCTGTCCGCGTAGCTCTTCTGTCGAGACTGAGCAGCTTTGAGATTCGCTTGAATAGTGCGAACTCGATCCTCGGCTTCATTTACTAAGTCGATGCCGTATACTGCCCGTTCACCTGATTCGCACTAGTTCAAGGGTGTGCGACACTTCCGGCCATAAAGAGCTTCATAAGGTGCCATCCGGATGCTAGCCTGGTAACCGTTGTTGTATGAAAACTCCGCCAAAGGTAGATGATCATCCCAGTTCTTGCCCTGGTGGATGGCACAGGCACGAAGCATGTCTTCTAGCACTTGATTCACCCGTTCAGTTTGTCCATCAGTCTGAGGATGATAGGCCGAGCTCCGAATTAACTTGGTTCCCAGTGCAGCGTGGAGATGCTCCCAGAATCGCGAAACAAATACAGCCCCACGATCTGAGACGATGGTGCGGGGTATTCCGTGGAGGCATACGATTCTGGCAATATATAACTCCGCGTATCTTGAGGAATGATAGTTGGTATTGACGGGAATGAAATGCGCCGTCTTAGTCAGTCGGTCAACTATCACCCAAAATTGAGTCGTGCTTATGGAGAGTGGGAGGCAACCCAACAATGAAATCCATGCTGATATCCTCCCATTTCCAAGCTGGTATGCTTAAAGGTTGAAGCTGTCCTGCTGCTTTCATATGGTCGGCCTTCACTCGCCGGCACGTATCACACTCGGATACATATTTAGCTACTTCCCGCTTCATCCGAGTCCACCAGAACTTCTTTCTTAAATCTTGGTACATTTTGTTACTTCCCGGATGAATGGAATACTTGGATAAATGAGCTTCATCCAGTATCTTCCTCCGAAGTTCCATGTTTCGGGGTACCACTATACTGTCGTTAAACCAGAGGGTACCTTCATCGTCACTTCGGAAGCATTTCATCTCCCCCTTCTGTATTCTTTGCTGAATATGTGTCATCCCCTTGTCCGCCTTCTGAGCTGCCATAATATCCTCCCTGATGGTAGGAATGAGAGCGAGATTGTAGAGCGCCCCGTATGGAACCAAGTAGAGACTCAGTTCTTCTTTTCTCTCCCTCGAGGTAATGGAAAGATTGTTGATATGGGACTTGCGGCTCAGAGCGTCTGCGACTACGTTCGCCTTGCCTGGATGGTAGTGGATCTCAATCTCATAATCCTTGATCAATTCTAACCATCGCCTTTGTCGCATATTCAAATCCTTCTGGGTGAAGATGTATTTCAAGCTTTTGTGGTCAGTGTAGAGGTGTACTAAATTACCCAGCAGATAATGCCTCCACATCTTCAATGCTAGCACCACAGCAGCCAGTTCAAGATCATGAGTCGGGTAGTGCTGCTCGTGGTTCCGAAGCTGTCGCGATCCATACGCGATCACTCTTCGCTCTTGCATTAACACACAACCTAAACCAATCCCAGATGCATCGCAATAGACATCAAATGCTTTGGTAGTGTCTGGTTGGGCTAAAACTGGTGCCGTTGTAAGGTGTTTCACCAATGCTTTGAAACCTGCCTCACATGCCTCAGTCCATACATATTTTTGTCCTTTCTTCAGAAGTTCTGTCATTGGTTTAGCTATTTTGGAGAAACTGGGTATAAACCTCCGGTAATATCCTGCTAAACCCAGGAAACTTCGGACTTCATGTACAGACTTTGGAGACTCCCATTTGAGGACTTGCTTGATCTTGCTTGGATCAACTGCAATACCTTCTGCTGAAATGATGTGCCCTAAAAATGGCACCTGGTTGATCCAGAATTCACACTTGCTGAACTTAGCATACAACTGATGGTCCCGTAATCGCTGAAGCACAATATGCAAGTGTTGAGCATGTTCTTCTTCGGATTTTGAATACACAAGTATGTCGTCAATGAAGACCACGACGAACTTGTCCAATTCCGGCATGAACACTGAGTTCATGAGATACATGAAATGAGCCGGGGCGTTGGTTAATCCGAAGGACATAACCAGATACTCATACAGTCCATACCTTGTTGAGAATGCTGTCTTGGATATATCTTCTGGTCGGATTCTAATTTGATGATAACCAGAACGAAGATCCATCTTCGAAAACACTTTAGCACCCACTAATTGATCGAAAAGAATATCAATGCGCGGTAGTGGATACTTGTTCTTGATGGTGACAGCATTAAGTGGACGATAGTCTACACACAGCCTCAAGGTCTTATCTTTCTTTTCTACAAACAGTGCAGAACAACCCCATGGTGATGAACTTGGACGAATAAAACCTTTGCTCTCAAGTTCAGTTAATTGTTCCTTCAGTTCTGCAAGTTCCTTAGGTGCCATCTTGTAGGGTGGTCTTGAAATTGGCACTGTTCCTGGTGCAAGTTCAATCTTGAACTCTATCTCTCTCTCTGGGGGCATACCAGGAAGATCTTCAGGAAATACGTCGGAGTATTCACATACTACCGGAATATCCTCTAGTTCCATAACCTCGGTATTGAGAATAGATGGTTCTAATGGAATGATGTTCTTAAGATTGAGAACTTGGGGTCGATGGAGTGGAGAGTTTAGATAAATCTTTCTAGGAATGATATCAAGAATAGCACCATGGTACTGCAACCATGCCATACCTAAGATGATATCAAGCTTTTGATGCTCTAATATCAGAAACGAAGTAAGATATATGGTCCCATCTAGGTTAAGTGGGATTCCAGGAACCAATTTATTTGTTACCGTTTTCCCGGCTTGAGTGTTAATCACATATTGGGTTTTTGTGGAGATAACAGGCAATTGACTTTTAACGACAAAAGATTTACTAATGACATTGTGTGAAGCTCCGGAGTCAAAGAGTATGACTACGGGTAGATCGAAGATAGAGAACGTACCCGTGAGCACGGGTGCGCCTTCTGGAACGTCCTCGATGGCGAGGTGGTGGATGTTGCCGGGTCTGGTGGCTAGCTTCTTGGGCGGGTTGCGGGGTTGGTTGGCCCCCTGGTAAGATGATTGCCCTCCACCTTGTCAATTCTGCGGACAATCCTTGGCGAAGTGCCCCGTACGTCCACACGTGAAACACGTGTACGGGGTTTGGCCAATACGAAGGGGAGGACGGAATCCCGGTGCACGTGGTGGAGGTGGAAGTGCACGTGGAACCATCCCCTGTTGTTGCTGCGGCCGAAATCCGCCGTTGTTGAACTGACGACCACGGAACATTGGTGGTCGCGATGGCGGCTGCCACCTCTGGCCGGATGGTGATCGATACACCATACGGTACTTCTGAGGAGTACCACCTCCGCTGCTCTGTGGAGCACCCCTCTTCTTTTTATCGGAGGACAGCTCGCGCGTAGCGTCCTCCTACATGATAGTGGCATTGACTATGTCGTTGAAGTTGCCGCGGTTGAACAGGACAAGCTTGTCCTTCAACTTGGGGTTCAAACCCCGGTAGAAACATTCCCGCTTCCGATCTTCGGTATTCACTTGGTCCTGAGCATATTGGGCCAAGTGGTTGAATGATTTGGAGTATTCGTATGCACTCCTTCCTCCTTGCCTTAGCTCCAAGAACTCTTGAAGCTTCCTCCTCATAATCCCGGGAGGGATGTGGTAGGCGCGAAATGCCTCCCGGAATTCGGTCCAGCTTACAACATGGCCTGCGGGGCGTGCGGCAAGGTAATTGGCCCACCACGCACCGGCAGACCCCTGCAGTTGTTGCGCTGCAAACAATGTCTTCTGCTGTTCGGTTACCGCGAGTAAACCGAACTTTCCTTCAATGGTGCGGAGCCAGTTATCCGCGTCCAACGGTTCATCGGCTTCTCTGAATACCGGTGGGTGTGTCGATGAGAAATCAGAGTAGGAACTCTGAAATTGCTGACGCGGTCCATCATCCTGTCGTCCCCCTTGACGGGACGAGTGCTGCACCAACGTCCGCAGTAACTCGGTTTGCTCGTCGCGCGAGCCGAGCACTGCAGCGAGAACCTCCGCGAGACTCCTGGGGAGTGTGGTTGGAGGTGGTGGAGGTGGTTGCGTCTGAGGCGTATTCTGACCCGGGGGTGGTGTGTCATCCCCCTGTCCTCCACTAGATCCTCCCACCTCTGAGGCTGTACGAGTACGCACCATACTGCAATATAATGAATAACACGGTAAGTCCCATTGCCTCAAGTTTGTCCTCCCTTAGAAATGCGGTAGACAATAATAGACGAAGCATAACATTTACATATATTGATAAAGCACAAACTTTATACAAAATATATCATCTCAAGACCAAGTTTACAGTAGTAAACCCAAAATGATGGATTCCCTTTATGGAAATACATCTCTACCATACTTGGCCTTCCTGACATGTCATACTCATCTCATTAGCTAGACACCACAACCATTACTCTTAATATGACACAAACATGGTCACAAAAGAGAAACACTAGCAACCATTTAACTATATGCCGCCCGGTGTTGGCGGAAGTGCTACCACATCTAACTTCAATACGCTCTACTCGACGTATTCAAGTTCCTCTGGGTCTTCTTCTTCTTCTTCATCTTCAGGGCTAGGCACCTCTGATACGGGTGCTGGAGTAGAAGTTGATACATCGTTCAACATCAACGTCTTCTTGGCAGCCATAGCTTGCCAATCTGCCTGTATCATAAACATCCCCCAGGCCTCATTCTCTTGCTGAGCCTGTTCACAGCTGGTCTTCCAGCTCTGAGCCTCTACTCTGGACTGATCCCTGTATGCAGTCACCACGTTCAACTGTGTGTCCCGTTGGTGCCCATAAAGTAGGCTTGCCTCCAGATCAATATCTCTCTCTAGAGTCTCCTGGCGAGACGCGGCCAAATCCATAACAGCGTCATGCCATTGATTCTCCCTAAGGTTCAAACGATGATTAAGAGGAGCCATCATATCCCTAAGTCCGTCATGTGCCCACTCAAAGTGGTTTGCTCGCTTCATGGCTTGCTTCAGATTGTTTGTCAATTCTTTTATGCATGTCCTTTGATTACCCTTCTCGCGATGTGAGGCTGCTGCATACATCGCTAAGGCTGTTGCGGATGTTTCGCCATGCTCTCCCACCTCCGCAAGCAAGCGGGTTGCCCAGGCTTCAGAAGCCCTGCCGTTGACTGGAAAGAACTCATACGGAGTACCCACCAGATGACGGTAATGGAGTTTGCAAAACCTCCCTATGGCAACACTTGCGGCGTAGCTCCATGTTTCTTCTAATATCAATCCTTTGATCTTGATGGAGTATGGAGCCCATCCGAGGTGCGGTGGACCGGCAGGCACATCGACATAGATGGTGCAACTCCACATACCGCCCTCCTGGAACTTCTTGCCCCAATAGCTAGGTAACACCAAATAGCCAAACTGGCCGAGCAACCGTGCAAACACGTCCGGAAAACCGGCGTGCCCGGTGCATGTTGAGAACACCCATCCATTAGGCAACTGAATTCTTGGTGCTGCCATCTGTGGACAAATATACCCGAATATCAATACACCGTTTAAGTATTCGACCCAATCACTGGTGATGTGGGATAAAAAGAAATATCCATAATCAATTGGTTCAGTCAAAGCTGCAATCTGGAAATGAGTACAGTTCTGGTTTATCTGACCTGTCTGCAGTAACCCGTAAGTTTCATACAGAAGAAGTCAGAACTAAACTTTATGTTGAATACAAAAATTGTAGTACACTTCAAAACCTTTCCAGATTGTACTCATACAGCCACTGTTGAACTAGTATGAACAATCTATACCAGTTTTAAGTTGACTCAAGGGTTCTGAAAATTTCAACAGAACCTCCCCTGTATATGGGCTTATCTCCACATTCTATACAGGTTCATCATGATAAGATATTGAGGTAGTGTCAAAATAAACATTGAGTACATCGTGTTAACAATGCAGAACTAAAGAAGTTCCACCACGACAACCTTGTCATGAAGGTATTATGCATCAATTCACAATTATGTGCAAACTGTTCCAAGTTCTGGACTGCAGGAACCAAATTTGCGACAAATGGAATTAGGCATAGCTACACCTAGATTCAGGTCAGGAGTGATAAATAAAGTTGATAGATGACTTCCTAAGCTTTCCAGAAATGTACATGCGTAACCATATCACTGTTCTGGATTAGGGGTTATAATTATCCAAACTCAACAGTAAAGCTGACTGGTTTGCATCAGCAGTCATGCAGTTTACTGTGCTGACTTCCCAATTTGGTCAAACTCCAATTAAAATCAGGAAGGACCCCCCAAAACAAACTCGTGAATCTCCACCTACCCTTCTCAAACATATATCCCGATAAGGTAGTGGATTTTTCTACAGTGAGTTATGGCAAGAATACAGAAACGGTACAAAGGTGGGTTCATGTGGAGTAATTACAGTAAACCCCAGTTTTCAACAGATTAACAAGCTTTTCTGTCTTTATGGTCAACGGAAAAGTTGGAGAGACCTTCACGAGCTTTCCATTCATGTAGGATATGCTTATGTTATCTAATTGCTAACCAAGATTACAACCTGGCGAAGTTGAGCTACTTCTACCAGAAAGCAAGAATCCTGGTTCTATCCATTTTATCAAGTCGAGCCCGAAGTTATCAGTATCTAATAGTCGGACTTTCTCAAAACACAATGCAACCATTCTGTCAGTGGGGAGGGTCTAGTATCATGTTTGATACTGACGGTACTACGTGCCTCACGAAAGGAAATTCTATCCGGTACATCCGGTTACGTCTATAGGTGGTTCCTATATCGTTCACTCGCAAACGGCTTCTACACGGGTTGCTACCGGAGTTAGGTTACCTGCAGAAGACAAACAATCCCCTTTCACACCTTCGCACCTCAAGGGCGGCACGGGGAAACACGGCAGGCAGTCACAATAATAACTAAAAGTAAATACATACGACTCTGGCGTGAGTCGTCCTCGAGCGAGGCCATGTCTCGAGGTACATGGCTGTAAATACGTCTGTACAGCAAAGACTCCCGTACGATCCGGCTTATACACGCTCGGGCATACGTGTTCGCATGTTCTCATAGATATGAGAACACACTATCGGGTTACATACCACCCGACGGGGTTTCCCTCTAACTTTGTGTCACGCTGGGGTACCGCGTGTCATATGTTCTTAGAAACATGGAAAGTTTCAAAGACTCATATTGACTTTCCGTACCAAGCCACGGAAATTTCACATACCACCTCTCGTATGCTTAGCTTACCGAGATTGATCCGCTCTCGGTGGCGTATCTTACCTCTTACCTGATGTCGGAGCGTCGTTACAGAATATAATAACACATAGTTAGTTTACCACCTTTATATCTTATACTAATAATACTCCTTATAACGGCATATAACTAATTCCTCACTCAAGTTCCTAATTTTTGAAAATATGTTCTTTTCCGGTACACTGTTCCCAACGAAGCTCTGATACCATGTCTGTGGGGACCGGAATCCACACATCCGAGGATCTCATTGGGTGGTGTCGTGCGATGCGACACCCAACAGTTTACAAGAATAGAACCAGAATAAAGTACAAGACCAAGTCTTTTATTTAATACACAGCGGAAGTTTTCACAATACTAGCGGATGTAAAGAAATATATACATACCATAGCTACGCTCTCAGCACTAGCTATGCAAAAAGCAAAGTTTTCCATGCCAGGGATACTTTGCACTAGCAACACTCAAACTATGGCGGCGTGCAGGGTTCCCACTCGGCTGTACACTCTGGAGGGGGTGTTGCCTCATCGTCAAACCCATCCTCAAAAGGGTAACCTGCAAAAACTCGTTAATTGCAAACGTGAGCTTAAGGCTCAGCAAGACTTAACCGTCTCACTAGACAGATGCACGGGGACACTAAACATAGGTAAGGAATAGCATAAATAACTTGCCTACAAGTGGATCCTTATAACCAAGTTTTAAGCAGCAAATGACATTCTCTGAGCACGGCACATTATGGGCTCCACAATCAAACAATAAACGCTTTACCGATGATATGACATGCCCAAAGCACATAATGCTATTACAGCTAAAGTATGGGGAAATTGTAAATCTTTAGTTATACTATCTCTAAACCAAACAAAGTTGCAAAGTAATTATAATTCAATATCATATGATTTTCCTGACTTCTTTAGTATTTACTACGTCACGACACAGTGAACAAGTGGTACTCTATTATTGCGAGGGACAGTGATTGCAATCAGGATACACCCGGACAACACGACACATACGCACTTTCGGAAATGCCAGCGAGCACTTCGCGCAGTACCTACGTAGCACTTCAGTACTAGTCGTATATGGCAACCTTTCACAAGAAACTCAAATGCTGAGCCCGTCTCACCTCCGCAAACAGAAGGCCTCCGCACGGAACACCTCATGTGTCCGCCGACCGATTTACACCTTACTGTCCTCAACCCACCCCTATCGATGGTGAGTTAATGGGTCTCAACATCCCAGTTATCAAGTTACATCAGTTTATTGGATTCCATATGTCCATTATATTGCCGGTACAATTCAAGCTTGTCCAGCGGGGCCGCATACGGACGGGCCTTAATCAACACAGGCAGGGCTATGCGACCGAGACTCAATTCTCACCGCTTCCTATCCATTCCCTACCCGGTCTCAGTTTCATTATATTAAGCCATGTTCTATTCAACCAATCCTGTGAGATACATCTCTCGCGAGTAGATTCCAACTACTCGACTTCTACCGGATCTCCTATGCATTAGCAAAGCAGTTACTACAGGTCGAACTGTAACTCGTGCCAAATAAACCCTGGGATTTTTGGTCATGCATGTGGAGTATCAATCACCCTATACGTAATGCACATATCAATACTTATGACGTAAGGTGATAAAGACTGTAAAAATTCTGTAAAGCTTTTAAATGCAAACCGGGGCTTGCCTTGTTGCAGGTCAGGTTCTGAGTTAAAAATTGGAAGGTTCTCTTCCAAGGCTTCTGGCTCCTCCTCGACTTCGGTCACTATACGATATGCAGATAACATGGATATATAAATTACATTGAAATTTATTTAGTTTAAGACCATAAATTAATTCATGGTGATCACTATATGACAGGGACCTTAATTGGCTTTGGAACTTCGATGGTAGATACTAGGGAATATGATCAAAGCTCTTGCAAAGAACAGGAGATGATCATAGCAGATTGTGGTCTCCGAAAGTATGGCAAGCAAATCAACTTCCAAAAATTTCCGAGAGGAAACTGTAGCTTGAACCTAGCTAACAGTTGATAATCAAGATGGAGGGAGTGGTTCTGGTCTTAGCAAAATTTGTTTCATAATTTTCTAAGCTGTGGGGAAAGAGTTGTTGTATTTCTGATTCGGTAGGAATTTCTGGATTTACTTTATGATTGAGTTTCTAGACATTAAACCAATATTTAGTTTGTAACTGATTTAGGACTAGTATAGTAGGTTAATTAAATCCAAGACTTTAACAGGAGCTAGGGTATGAGTAAAGGAAGACTCAGTAAAATTTTGGGACCTAATAAAGCAACCTAATAGCTGTGAAAATTCAATAACTGAAACAGGAAATTGAATTATACAGAGAGTTAAACAGGTGCTATGGCTCCCAAATTTTGCCTGATAATCAATAATAGGACAATAAATTTTATGTGAATTTTGGGGATTTTTCCTGTGGATATCTTGTCTGGAAAAATTTCATTTGCATTAGGAAAGATTATTTTCTACAGAATTTAACTCTGAGTTTCACATAACCTAATTGGTATTGACAGAAACTAGAGCTCGATAGCTTTCGAACAAAATTTGTTTGAAGAATTTTGGAGTATCCTACAGAAAGTTATGGATTTTCTAAGTTGGAGCCTATTCTGGAATAATTTCCTAATTTGATTTAACTCGTGGGCCCCACTGTTTTAAAATGAACCAATAGTATTTAAACCACACGGGGGCCACAGATTTAAAGCGCGCAGCCACACTAGATCTCAGCCGCACCGTGATCCCGCAGTGAATGGCAGGTGGGACCCGATGGGGTCATCGTCTACCTCGGGCCGGTGCTCGCGCGGAGCGGCACCCGCGACGGTGGCTCGCCGGCGAGCTCGCCGCCGGCCAATCCAACGCACCAGATTCGCGGAAACTTGCCGCCTGGGGGTTTTTGGGGTCGCTGAGCGCGATGGTGAGGTCAGTGGGTCTTGAAGCTCGCCGGAAAAGGTCGTGCGACGGCGGTGGCGGCGATGAGCGCTCGGGCAACATAGAACTCTCTATAGAGTAGCTCAAATCACTCGGGAATTGCTCCAAAACCTTTCTGGGATGATGGAGTTCAAGGATATGGGCGCAGAAGGGGAGTGAGTTGCCGGGAATCATGAGTTCGACGGTGAACCGAGGTTTTCTCACCGGCAGCGAGCAAAACTCGAAATTCAGAGCCGTTGCTTGATGATCCTTAAAGGTTTTTGCTCACACAGGAGCGCTAGGGCCTATAGACACTATCTCTAAGTAATTGCAAAGGATGATTGCTTGCCGAAAAGGAATTTGACATGAAATCATAGCTAGCTATCTACCCTCGGCCGTAGAGGAAACGAACAATAACTCGCTCAGGCTTCAACGATAAGGGAAACGGTTTGTACCATGAGCTAGAGTTTGATCAGGCGCACCTTTTTGCTCTTTGGAGCTAGGCTTGAAACGGCGCGGAACGGCGGCACGCCGCGGAGCAGTGGCGAGCGGCGGCGATGGCGCGCGGCGGAAGAATAGTGGCGAGGCAGTGGAGCTGTGATCGGGGCTGAGGATTAAAGGGGGCTTCGGCCGGCCTTTTATAGGGCCGCGGCGAGCAGGCAGGCAGCTCGCTGGAGCTGCATGCGCGCGCGCGGTGTCGAGCGGGGGCGCGGCGGTGCAGAGGTGTCGGGGTTGAGCTGATCCGTTTAAAAAGGGGAGCTGACATGTGGGGCCCACTGTCCAGTGATTCTCCCCACAGTTCAGTTACTAATTCATTTAAAAATAGAAGATCAACTCCAAAAATCATGAAATTTTGTGGAGATGGCAAATGAATTATTCTGCACAATGGTGAACTCAATTCTTATGTTTTAAGAAGTTGGAGAAGAATTAAAAATTCAGATTTGAATTTGATTCAAATTTGCCAAGCACCTCAATAAAAATAGTAGATGAGTTTCTAAAATCTTGAAACTTTGTAAGCATGCTATTGAGGAATTTAGGAGCTCATGGAAAAATTTAGAGCCCTTAATTTGAATATTTGGTTTAGAGCTTATTAGGGCTTCATTGTGCATTGCTTACTAATCCTTATCCAAAAATTCTTATTCTTAAAAGGTGAATAGAATATAATTTGGATTCATGGTGAAGTCTAATACCCATGATAAAAGAATCTAACAAAGAGTGCAAGAAAAGTTTTGGATGGCATAGTTCATGTGTACCATTATATTGGAGATCCAAAATAGTTGATCACAAAACCCATATGAACTTAACATGCCATAAAAGTGGGGTTTTACAGAAGTCTTGTACTCATCGAGCATTGTCCTCACCATCTCAATGAGGGTTCGGATTTTCCTTTCAGCTACACCGTTTTGTTGAGGAGAATAAGGTGCTGAAAACTCATGCTTTATCCCTTCTTTGCCTAGACACTCCAAAACTTATGTATTCTTGAACTACGTTTTGTTGTCACTTCGTATGTTCTTGATTGTTAACAAAAATTCATTTTGAGCTTGCTTGAGAATCTTCTTGAGGGTTCCTTGAGTTTTTGTCTTATCATGCAAAAAGAAAACCCATGTGATGCGAGAGAAATCATCAATAATGACTGAACCGTACTTGTTACCGCTGACGCTTATTTAAGCAATTGGACCAAATAGGTCCATGTGAAAGAGCACGAGCAGTCTAGTTGTTGTCATGACATTCTTCGCGAGATGGGGTGCTTCTACTTGTTTTCTTGCTTCGCACGCGCTACAAGGCATGTCTTTCTCAAAAACAACATCCTTTAAACCTCGGATGTGATCGCCCTTAATGAGTTTTTGAAGATTCCTCATACCAACATGTGCTAGCCGTCTATGCCACTGCCAACCCATGTTGGTCTTTGCAATCAAGCATGTGTCAAGTTTGGCTTTATCTTTGTTGAAGTCAACGAGATATAGCATTCCCTTTGACACACCCTTGAATGCAACCGAGTTATCACTCCTTCTAGAGACGGTCACACCCTCATTAGTAAACAAGCAATTATAACCCTTGTCACATAGTTGAGATATGGACAAAAGGTTATAATCTAAGGAATCAACACATAAAACATGAGAAAGAGTATGTTGTGATGAAATTGCTATTTCACCGGTACCGAGCACCCTTCCTTGACTGTTATCATCAAAATAAATGCCTTCGCTTGGATCTTAATTTTCTTCATATTCCACGAACATCCTTCTTTCTCCGGTCATGTGACTGATGCATCCACTATCTAGCACTCATTTTGCTCCACCGGAGGAATGAGCCTGCAAAAACAAATTATGCCTTGGTCTTAGGTACCCAAGCTTGCTTGGGTCCTTTGAGGTTAGTCATAAGTGATTTGGGCACCCACACACGAGACTTGGTGTTCCCATGGCGTAGCTCAACATGTTTAGCATAAACTCTACCAAGATTACTTTTCATAGGAACGACACGTCTTCTTGTGTTTTACCGCCATTGACCATCTAGCAATAATGCATGAAATGTTTTAAACAAAACTTGTTGTTCATGTGAGTTCACAATGTTATACTTATCAACATTATTATGGTTCTAACTTGAGAAGAGTTACCCTTGACAAAGACAATGTGTTCCTTGTTATTCTTGTGGCTTCTAGCATTTTTCTTTTCACCATAAGAATATGCAAGGCCATATTTGACATTTGGAGGTCTTGAGATCAAGTATGCACTACGTGCATACTAAACCTTCTCCTTGTCAAATATGCCACAGTGGTAAGGTTGCTTGTCCTTTGTCAAGGTTGGCTTTTCTTTCAAAGTATTGTCAATTTTAGCACATGCACAAGCAATATTAGTTTCAGATTTTAGATGTTGAGAAGGTGATCTTGAAGAGGATGGAGAGCCACTTTGCTTCAGTGACTCAACTTGTACCTCAAGGATCTTGTTAACTTTGGTTAAGTCAGCAAGTTCATCCTTGATGATTACATTTGAGTCACTTAACTTCAAGCAAGCTTCCTTGCTTGAAGCTAACTCAAGTTCAAGTGATTTGCTTCGCTCCTTTTCAAGTTCAAGGAGCTTATTGATCTTAAGATATTCCTCCTTTTGGAGGATGATCATATCTTCTTGATGATAAACTAAATCCTCCTTATCAACAAGCTTATCCATTAAAAATTTCATCTTAGCAGCAGTCTTCTTAACTAAACGACAAAGCAAGTATTCATTTTCATCATAACTATCATCCTCACTAGAATTATCGCTATCACTAGCAAAGAAATACGAGGAGGAATATTTAGTTGGTACCTTTATTTTACATTATTTTGCCATTAGACATGTGTTGTCGTCGTCCTTCCATGTGCCCATGGTTGGGAAGAGGGTCGATTTCTTGGTTGTCTTCTTCATGGCTATGGTGGCCATCTCCTCTTCCTCTTCGGATGAAGACTCATCATTGGAGTCCCACTCCTTCCCTAGATGCGCTTGTCCGAATTGCTTTGTCTTCCTGAACATCTTCTTGGGTTAAGGCTTGTTGTCCTTGGTCTTCCTCTTGTTTTCTTCATGAGGACAATCAACTATGAAATGGTCGTATTCTCCAAAGTTATAGCAAGTGCACCTCATTTTTTGTCTTTGCTTGTCCCTTTGTCTTCCTTCATTTGGTCTACCACCTTGTCTTCTTCTCATTATTTTCTTGAATTTCTTTACGAATAGGATCATATCTTCTTCATCTATATCATTGCACCCATCGTCGCTGTCATCTTCCTCTTGAGCTTCTCGAGCTTCTTTTGATATAGGTTTACAAGTGGACTTCAAAGCAACTCCTTTCTTCATTGTCGAGGTAAGGTCGGCAATCTCTTTGACATGCTTTGCTTGTTTCTCCATCATCTCAAAATTGATAATCTTCCCAAGAAGTTCGTCCGGGGTCATTTTCCGATACCCGGGGCTTTCTCTAATCATCGAGCATAGGGTTACGTTGCGAGCCATGAAAGCTCTAAGAATTACTTTACGACCTCGTGATCATTCCTTCTTGATTTCATATGCTCGAACTTTGTTGATGAGATTCTTTGATCGATTGTACATATCTTGCAGTGACTCATCTTCTTCTATAGCGAATTTTCCCAATTCGCCTTCAATCATTTCAATCTTGGCTTCTTGCACATGATGATCACCTTCATGTGCGGTTCGTAAAGTGTACCACGTCTCCTTTGCAATTTCGAGTCCATCCACCTTGGTGAACTCGTCCTAGCTCAGTGATGATGTTATGACAGTTGCAGCTTGAGCGTTCCGATGAATAGGATGTTCTTGGCTTGGTGTGAGCTCTTCATCGTCATCTAAGATATCGATCCCTGTACACACTATATGCCAAAAGTTGGGGTTAGGGGATATGAGATGCATTTTCATATTTTGTCTCCACATAGAATAATCATTGCCATCGTATAAAGGTGCTTTCCCCAAAGGAATTGACAAGTAATGATTATTGTGCGAATTTAACCGCTCATAGTTAAAAGGATATCGGGAGTAGACGGTGTGACTACTCCCCTTCTTCTTCTTTTCATCCTCGATCTGTATCTTCCCTTTTGGAGATAGTGCCTTCTTCCTTAGGAGTTCCTTTAGTTCTAGCATCTCCTCATCATCATCCTCGCAGTCTTGGATGGCGTCGAGGAGCTTCTCCAGCTTCCGAGTCTTTTCATCATCACCCTTCTCTTGATTGAAGTTCTTGTGTACATCCTTAATGTCCGGCATCTTATCTTCGAGCGGTGAGTCTCTTTTGAGGAGTCCGCCTCTGATAGCAATTGAATGTAGCATAGAGGGGGTGAATATGCTTTTTGAACTTTCGTCGGATCCTAAAACACTTAACAACTTGATCAAATACAGAGAAATCGGACTAGTCTGGTATGGTGCGGACTAGTCCGGTGTGTGTGGACTAGAACAATCAAGTACGATCGAAGAATTCACGTCAAGTACTCTATGCAGCGGAAAGTATGTTGTAATTGGGATGTATCACGACAATGAAACTATGTATGGCACAAATTAACTTTGATTTTAATGTTTTAACGTATCTTATCCATGATTAAGTAAACCCTAGAATATGATAAGCAATAGGAACAAAACTATGTGACACAAGATTTTATCCTTTGGTTTGATTACACGGAGGAAATCTACATCCACGTTGAGGAGTCCACGGAGGACCGGGTCTTCACCAACCCTACCCTCGTCGGATCGCCATAGAGGCCGATTCTCTTCCACTAACCACAAAGTGGGCAAATAACTGTGTTCAAGGGGCCTTCTCACAAGTTGAGGGCTCCCCAAGATTTATAATGATGAACACCATCAACATACTCGAAAGATGTATAATAAAGAACAAGAGTGTGCGAGAGAATCAAACCCAAGAGCTCAAGATCGTGTGGAACAAGTCTCTCCTTTTGATTAGTTCTGATCCTCAAAATTTGATCTTTCTAGGGTTAGAATGTGTGGAGAGATGTGTATTTTGTGTTCTTGGAGGGTATGACGGCGCAGGGGGTTGAGTCAGTTTGTTGTAGAGACGTAGACCTCTATTTATACTGGGGTTTCCAAAAGCTACCGTTAGGGTTTGCGATATCCGGACTAATCTGTGGTGGACTCCAGACTAGTCCAGTGTGCGACATGTAGGAAACCCTGTGTTCTGATATATCATACTTGTCCGGAAATGAGTGCACTAGTCCGATTTGGTCTCTGGATGTGTTCGGACTAGTCCAACATATATCGGTCTAGTCCGGTGTGGTGAACCTCATGACGAATTGAGGACAAGTCCGCACTTGGAGGACTTGTCCGATTTTAGTCAGAGAGTTTTCGGACTAGTCTGTGGTTATATCGGACTTGTCTGTTTCTATGTAAAGTGTGATGACCTGAGGACAACTATGCACTGGGGCGGAGTTGTCTGTTTTTTGTTAGAAAGATATCGGAATAGTCTGTGGTGTTATCGGACTAGTCCGGTGCTACAAACCTTGACTTTCTGCGTCAAGTCTGCACTGGGAGGACTTGTTCGTTTCTGGACACAGAGATATCGGACTAGTCCTGTGAATATCGGACTAGTGCGGACCTGTGAAAATTTGTGTGGTGAGGGTGATTTCTTTTGCTTGAGCTCTTTGGGTGTGTTTCTCCAACACACTCCATATACAATAAAGTATTCTATTCAGCTCTTGAGCTCTTTTCCATATAGATCCTCATTCTCCTTTCTTTTTGTGCTTTCTTCATAATTTCATTAAAACCTGCGCTCATCTCAGTAATTTTGTTAGGATCTCATTTGTTTGTCATAAATCAACAAAAACCCACAAGGGATGCCTAGATGCACTTTCAGTAAGCCCTTTGTGAATTCAATTCAAGTTTGATTGTCAATTCATAGTAATTTGCACAAGTAGTTACTTGTGGGTTCATTGCTTTAATTTATTAGAGGCTCTAGTTGTAGCTTTGAGTTCGAAACAACTAGAGTTGTGATTTAAAACTTAAGCGTAGTGCTTAGGTTAGAAATCACCAGTGAATATCTCGTAGACCCATGGATTGCAGTAGGTGGTGATAGCCCTATCTGTCCTTAGTAATCCTCCACGTTCAGCTATGCCATATGCTCCTGACGGGAGTCATCTTAGTGTTGCTAGGGGTAAACCCGTGCCCAAAGCAAGCAGCTAAGCCAAATTCCTTTGAATTAGAATCAATACTTTGAATTCCTCTCTCTTCCTTTCCTACAAAACACCTTTGTGTCCTTTGGTGGATTAGTTCGTATGATTAGCACACACGTTCTTTGGATTTGATACCCTTGGGAATACTCTTAAGTGGAAGTGCTACAAGACAGTTTCCATGCGCTTGCGGATTATTATCTGTGATGTAAGAAAATGGCGCCATTGTCGGGGAACGGTTGCTGTTAATCTTCGAACCTTGTTCACCCTCGTATCTATCTTCTTATCTTATGTTTCCTTTTCTTAACACCACCACCTATATGGAGCAGCCCACCATTCTTTCATATTGTGCCCCAAAGGGCAAGTTCAGTGAGCCATCGCCTTCGGCGAAACCCATCTGTTCTACTAGCTACGAACTTTGCCCTGGCTTTATAGCCATGGTTCGAGAACAATCCTTCTTAGGAACGGATTGTGAAAACCCTTACCACCATTTACGAGAGTTCGAACAAATGTGTTCATGCCTTTTAATCAAGGGTATGACACAGAAACTCTCAAATGGAAGTTGTTTCCTTTTTCCCTTAAGGAAAAAGCCAAACAATGGTACAGCCACAACGTTGGGAAGACAAACAAAATATGGAATGAATTATGAGACATATTTTTTCTTGCTTTCTTTCCAATTGACCAAATTGTTTCCATGCGGAAGGAAGTATTATATGCTTCCAGCAGATGGACAAGGAATCCTTAGGTGCAGCTTGGGATAGATTTTCTCGTTTGAGAAATTTCGGCCCAAATTTGTCCATCCCTGATCTGTTGCTTTTGCAACACTTCTATATGGGATTGAACAAAGAGTCTGCCCTACATCTTGACATTACGGTTGGAGGATCTTTCCTCCATAAGGAACCGGAAGAAGACAAGGATCTTCTAGACCGAATTCTAGAAAATTCTTCCTTCATTATGGGTCTTAATGAACCTCCTCAAGAGCAAGTAGTGTTAAGAAACGAGGATAAATACATGGACAAGGAAGACCCTATCTCTTTCTTATCCCAAACCTTGTCGGAGGAATCCTCTCCAGAACCAGAAACTATGAAGGAAGATGAAATTCAACCTTCAGAGTTTCCCTTATACTTCGAGGAAGAGATATTTGAAGATTTTGGAAATACCTCGAAGTACTGTTGTCGTAGAAGGCCATCATTGCCACTAACAACACATGACCCACCTGTTGGAGTGTTCGTCCAACAGACGGTCAAGGAGTTAGCCTCCATCTTAAGCAGGGAATGGACTGCGGAAGTTGAGCAGTCTCCCGAAATCCTTTAGATGACCTCACCTTTGGAAACCATTCCGTGCTTCATTAGAGGGACAAAAATGAGGATCCTATACACCCCCACTGTTAGAGCAAATCTCATTTTTGATTCTTGTGCTCTCGCCATTTGTGCGATGTGCCGTTGGCACGAACATGTAAATCCTTCCGAGGTTCTTTTGGAAACATCATTGAAGGATGCAGAGTTTTGCAACAGTTGTCTGTAAGACACAAATATATTGAGGCAATCCTAGATTTCCATGTGTTCAACATTATAAGTGGGATTCCCATTGAGAAATTTCTCATGGAAATTCCCTTGGAAGGAAACCTCAATGTCAAGCTTGAAGGGAGAAAGTTATCTATTCCTATCCTGCGTTCTAAGTACACATCCACATAATCTCCCATCCACGATGAACCATTAGAGGAGGTTAGAACTCTTTAATTCTTAGCACCCACTAAAATTGAAGGAGAAAAGACTTCATTCAACAAGAGGATGAATTTTAGGATGAAATTTAATTTCCAAAAGAAGAGCTCTTTCCAAAACCTCATGTTGAGCTAAAACTTTTACCTCCAGGCCTACGTTATGCCTTTCTAAATGGTGATTTGGAAGCACCTATCATCATAAGTGACAAGCTTTTAGATGATGAGACACTCAAACTCATTGTCATGTTAGAAAAGCATAGAGCTGTGTTTGGCTATTCACTAGAGGATCTCAAGAGTATTAGTCCAGCGTTATGCACCCATTGCTTTCCTATTGACCCTGAGAGTGTTCCCTCAAGGGAACCTCAATGGCGATTGAATAATGCAATGCGGTAAGTTGTCAAGAATTAAATCTTGAAACTTTTGCATGCCAGGATTATCTACCCTGTTCATATAGTAAATGGGTCAACCAAGTTCAAGTAGTGCCTAAGAAGGGGGGTATGATGGTCGTTCAAAATGAGAAGAATGAATGAATTCCTCAACGAACCATCACGTGTTGAAGGATTTGCATTGATTACCAAAAACATAACAAGATTACAAGGAAGGATCATTTTCCACTTCCCTTCATCTATGAGATGTTAGACCGGTTGGCAAAACACTCCTACTTTTGTTTCTCTGATGGGTATTCGGGTTATCATCAAATCCTGATCCATTCTGACAAACAAAGTAAGACCACATTCACATGTTCCTACGGATCTTATGCCTATCAACGTATGTCATTTGGACTGCATAATGCTCCTGCCTCTTTTCAAAGACGCATGATGTCTATCTTTTTGACTTGACTGAGGATATCATGGAAGTTTTCATGGATGATTTCTCCGTCTATGGGAAAAATTTTGATCATTGTCTAGAAAAATTAGATAAGGTCTTACAAAGATGTCAAGAGAAGGACCTCGTGCTTAATTGGGAATGCTCCATTCATGGTCCGAGAAGGCATCATTCTTGGACACTTAGTGTCCTAGAGAGGGATAGAGGTGGACAAAGCAAAGATTGAAGTCATTGAAAAACTTCCACCTCCTATAAACGTGAAGGGAAACCACAACTTTTTAGGTCATGTGGGGTTCTATTGGTGATTCATCAAATATTTCTCAAAAGTCGCTAGACCCCTCACTAACCTACTAGCTAAGAAAGCTCCATTTGATTTCGATGATGAATGCCTTAAATCATTTGATACACTCAAAAAAGCCCCTCATCTCAGCTCCAATCATCCAACCTCCTGATTAAATGCTGCCATTTGAAATCATGTGTGGTGCTAGTGATTTTGCTGTTGGTGCGGTCCTCAGCCAAACTAATGATAAAAAGCATCATGCAATAGCCTACGCTAGCAAAACTCTGACATGAGCTCAACTAAATTATGCCACAACTAAAAAAGAGCTCTTGGTTGTAGTTTTTGCTATCCATAAGTTTAGGTCCTATTTGGTTGGAGCGATGGTCATAGTTTATACAGACCATGATGCATTGAAGTACTTGCTTACCAAAAAGGATGCTAAACCAAGGCTGATGTGATGGGTTCTTCTACTCCAAGAGTTTGACATAGAAATCAAGGATAAGAAGGGAGTAGAGAATTCCGTGGCAGATCATCTCTCGCCTATGGAAGTCACTCAAACCATGGACATTCCTATCAATGACATCCTACAGGATGATATGCTTCTCAAGGTGACTGACTCTCAGCATTGGTATGCAGATATCGTGAACTTAATGGTCACTTTATACGTACCACCAGGAGAAAACAAAAATAAACTCATCTATGAGAGTCGTAGACACCTTTTGGGATGAGACATACCTATATCAAGTCTGTGCAGAAGGCCTTCTTAAGTGATGTATCCCATCAATTGATGGCACCAAGTTATGGAGAAATTCCATGCTAGCCCCTATGGTGACCATTATGGTGTTTACCGTACCCAGGTAAATATCTAGCAAAGAGGATTCTATTGGCCTTCTATGTATGAAGATACAAAATAATTCATTCGCAGATGTTGGAAATGCCAAACAACATGGAGGAATCTCAGCTCACAATGCGATGCCCCTAACATATAATCTCCAAGTGGAATTATTTGATGTGTGGGGTATTGATTTCATGGGACCTTTCCCTAGGTTCTATGATTGCCAGGATATCCTTGTGGCCATAGATTACGTGTCAAAATGGGTAGTGGTTTGTCATGCAAAAATGCTGATTCCAAGCAAGCTAGGAAAATGTTCCATGAGATCATTTTCCCACGATTTGGCACTCCCCGTATGGTCATATGTGATGGAGGTTCTCATTTCATAGATAAGACCTTCCAAAACTTTTTGAGGGAGCTTGGTGTCCAGCATAACATTGCTACCCTATACCACCCACAAACAAGTGGTCGAGCAGGAACATCTAATAAGCAAATTATGAATATTCTGCAACAGACCGTCTTGGAAATGGTAACGGGATGGAAGCATAAGCTACCCGACGCATTGTGCGCATATTGTACTACCTACAAAACCTACATCGGCATGTCTCAATTCCAACTAGTCTATGGGAAGACTTGTCATCTTTCTATAGAATTGGAGCATAGATCCTATTGGGGCCATCAAGCGGCGGAACATGTGCCTTCACGAAGCAGGAAAACACCGACTGATGCAACTTTTAGAGTTGGAAGAAAGGAGAGATAAGGCGTACCATAGTGCCAGAATATACAAGGAAAGATCCAAAAGATGGCACGATAAGAGGATTACGCCTAAAGAGTTCAAACCTAGAGATAAAGTTCTACTCTTTGTTGATGACTGTTATATATCGATTTCCCCCATCAGTATAACTCAATTATGTGAAGGAAGTACCATTTCTTGCAGAC
Organism: Tuctoria greenei; assembly: GCA_036927565.1. Classification (NCBI taxonomy): domain Eukaryota; kingdom Viridiplantae; phylum Streptophyta; class Magnoliopsida; order Poales; family Poaceae; genus Tuctoria; species Tuctoria greenei. The sequence goes on from JAYESD010000011.1 coordinate 73,287,458, forward strand.
ATCACCTTTATATTTAACCTATTTTCACCTGTCTTCAGAGAAAGTAGTGCATGCAGGCATTCTATGCTGAATTGAAGTGAAACAAGAGGATGGATCCTATAAAATATCATTCCGACCAATCAGGCGACGCCACGTGACCCCCCATGGATCAAATGGCCCACAAACAGAAGTATCCGAGGCCATCCAGTGGTGTAACACAGATATCAGTCAATGGGACCAACCTGGAAGAGACCTGGAGGAATCACACCGCAAAAGGAGTCAAGACATGGTCGGTCGACCCCCCTACTCGGCCGACAAGGTCCTGGCATCAAACGCGGTCAAACACCACGTGTTGGCTCCTCCTGGCTTGAAGAGGTCATGGATGACTGATTCCCGCGCTTTTGGTGGCAGGAACCGACCCTTCTCCGGCTATAAATAGGACCCCTCACCCCTTATGTAAACACACACCACTTGAGTATTCATCCATTGTATCCACTACTCTCCATAGGTTTACAAGAATATAGGCTGTAGAGAGGAGAGTCTCTAGTCCATAGTCCATGTAGCAAAGGAGTAGAACGAGTCTCTTCCCAATTCCTAATTAGGAAAGGTATGGCTCTTATATTCCTATTTGTATCTGTGACATTATTCTTAATAAAGATGTTATCTTGAGTCTTCCATTGTTCATATACTTGGATGAAGCATTTCTTGTTTGATTGTGGGTTCCATGTATGTGGTAGGAGTAGTATTCATGATTGTGCTATACGATAATCATTATATTATCGTAAACACTATAAACCTCCACTATAGTCTAATTAGCTATGATATGATTATGTTAACATGAATCACTTATGCTATGAATTAACATTGGTTCAACGATGATTAAGTTCATTGCTTTAGGATGGCTTGTGCCTAGGATCTTAAGGTAATTACTTAATATGCTAGCATGGTGCTAGGATAGAGAGTAGTGTTGAATGTCTCGTATGCGCACGGATTGAAGAGGTCGGCAGTAGGTTGTAACTGTCCTATCTGTCCTTTGTAATCCTCCACGTTCGGCTATGCCATAGTATCTTGGCGGGAGTCGTCCTAGTATTGCTGGGGGTAAAACCATGCCCGATGTGTTAATCCACTTAGCATGAGGATTCATAATTTACATGATCATTAGTTACTAACCTAGGCTATGTATATGTACATTAGAAGCATTGTACGAGTCTCTACCTAACTCTTAGCCTAGTCCCTCTTCACCCCATATTATCCCCTTAGGATAGAATTATCTTGTGTGTGTCACAGTACCTCATTTACCCTTTATCCATCCTTGGTAGAACCTTACCTAGGCCATCCTAGCCTCTCCACTTGATAATTGTTTTAATTCCATCCAGCCTTCCTTTGGGAGAATATATATGGCAACCTTTGGGAATAATCTTAGAGGGGAAATGCTACATTAATAGTTTCCGTGCACTTGCAGATTTACACGTATAATCTAAAATCTATCAACAAACAATTCTTGCACCACCGCTAGAGATGTATTGTTAGTAGTGCGTATGAACCACCAACAAGCATTTCTGGTGCCATTGCCGGGGAAGGCAGCTGAAGTACTACAACATTGAGTGAATAGGGTAGGACCCTGGTAGGTTTTAATAGAATGACCCTTCTTTGTTTTCGCATTCTATGTGAGAACAGGGTAGCATATGTCTGGTTTCTACTTGCCAGCAAACTTTGTTTAAGATCCTGAATCCCATCTGAGAGATCGACATCATGCCGTCACTCTTCAGAAGCTTCGAGCGGCAAAGAAATCCAGCACAACTTCACCAACAACCGAAACACCAATGGCCCAGAAGACCCTTCGTGAGTTTTCAGCTCCCTCTACTAAGAATGTGCCTGTTGGGCCCACTGTTAACACGGGAGATGTAAACATTGAAATCAAGACTGGCCTTATCACTATGGTGCAAGCCAAATCATTTTGTGGGAAGCCTAATGAGGATGCAAGTTCTCATCTGCAACAATTCCTTGAGATCTGCAACACTTTTAAGATCAAGGACATATCTCTCGATGTTGTCTGTCTTGGGCTGTTTTCGTTCTCTCTTCTTGGGAGAGCAAGACAATGGTTTTATGTGAACCAAAGTGTTGTAGATACTTGGGAGAAGTGTTCTATGACATTCCTCGTCAAGTTTTTCCGATTGGGCATGACTAATGCCCTATGTGGTAGAATTTCCAGCTTCCAGCAAGATGCCAAAGAATCTATTCCCGAGGCTTGGGAAAGGCTTCAGGAGTACATCCCATCCTGTCTCCATCATGGGATGGATGACTGGCTCATCATGCAAATCTTCTTCAATGGGTTGATCCCTTCTGCCCGTGACCATGTTGATGCTGCTGCTGGAGGTGCTTCTTCTCATTGATAGTGCCTGAAGCCAAAGATTTGTTTGAGAAGATGGTGCCAAACATGGGTTGGAGTGACGAGCATCTCCATACCTGCCAGCGAGGCATGCACACCTTGAAGGAGGTGGACATGATCGCTGGCAAATTTGACCTCCTTATGAAGAAGATTGATGGACAAGGCAATGGTGAGGTATGTGGCAATGCCTATGCCTTAGACTCTCACGTGACCTGTGAAGTCTGTGGCAACACGGGCCATTTGGGCAATGACTACCTAGAAACCCGTGAGGATGCCTTATACATAGCCAACAATGGCTATCGTTCAAGAGGTCAAGGGTGGGGAAACCACACCCATTCTTTCAAGGAGGGTACAACAATAATGGCAACGATGGAATTCAACCCAACTTGAGAGAACTTGCCATTGGCCAGCTGAAGATCAATGAGGCTATATCCAAGAAGCAGTCGGACAATGACAAGACCCTAAAGAGCATAAATGCCAAGATTGAAGGACTATCCTCGGCCTTCAAGAATCAAATGAGTTTAAACAAGATGTTGGAAACTCAGTTTGCTCAACTGGCAGCTGCTGTTCCTCTAGTGGAGAATGGCAAGATGCAAGGACAGCCCGAACCTCCTATGAAAAATGTCAACATGATTTCTCTACAAGGAGGCAACTGGCTGAAGGACCCCAGATGTCCTACAATTTCATGCTCAATTAGGGCACACCACATTGACAAGGCCCTTTGTGACCTTGGAGCAAGTGCGAGTGTGATGCCCAAGGTGGTTTTCGACCAACTGAACCTCAGGGAACTTACTCCAACACCAATGTAGCTCTAATTGGCTTATTCCTCAGTTTGTTATCCGGCGGGTATCACAGAAGATGTCCCGGTGAAAATCCGGAACTGCTTCATACCCGTTGATTTCGTGGTGCTGGACATGGAGGTAGAGAAGGATACGCTGCTCATTCTTGGGTGCAAGTTCCTAAGAATCGCGAAGGCTCGCATAGATGTGGGAGCTGTAGAAATCCACATTGATATCAATGGCAAGGAGGAGAAGTTTAACTTTCGTCCAAAGTTGGAGCAATGCTCTATGATCTGTATCAAGTATGGACCGAATGCTAAACACATTCAATACGTCGAAATCATAGCTCCAAAGGTGGACCTGCTCATTGCATTCATGAGGAATTTGATCTATGCGGAAAGCCCGTCTTATCATCAACGATGACACCCTAAGAAGACGGAGAAGCCCAGGCCTCACCAAAGGCCCAGACCACCAAGCCGCCAAAGAAGGTATGGCGGAAGAAGCAAGACAAGCCGTGTGAGCCCATCCCTTTGAGCCCGGATGACAGGAAATTAAGAAAGAGGAATGCCCATCTCATCGGAAGGTGGTGAGACCCAGCCAATAAGTTAAATTGGTAGTTATCCTTTTCTTTATTTTTCTTTTCTCTTTATTTGGTTTTCCCTATTTTGTTTTATTTTTCCCACTGCATATTTGATTTTCCTAGTAAGTTGAGAATCTTATATTCTCAACTACTATTTTTATTTCTTTATTTTTCACAAAAAGAAAATTGTTGGGTTTTAAAAAAAGTGTATTTATTTGGAAAACAATTTTTCTGAGCTGCAAATGTGGTATATCACCAACGTGCTAAATTCATAGCCGTTGGGGAACCACCTGCCAAAAGGGGGAATAGGGGGCCCAACTGTCAGGTCGGTCGACCCCCCTATTCAGCCGACTAGGGGAAAGAGCCATTTTGGCTCTCTCTCTCCTCCAACGGCTACATTTAGTTCCCTAGTGACCGTTGGGGTTGCACACTATAAATGGTTGTCTTGAGGGCACTTCTCCTCACACTTCACCTCATTTCATACCTCCCCAAAGTCACTCTTGCTCACATTGTTTTCTTGCTTTTCATTGAAGCACTCTTGCTCAAATTCCAAACTCAAAAAGATTTGCTTTTGTTTGCATTTGCAGTTTGCTCTCAAGTTCTTCAAAGGAAAATTCGTTGGGGTTTTGCTTTCGCTAACATCACCTCTTTCCAATGTTTGCCTTGTTGTGTTCTTGTTTGTTGTGGCCATGAAATGAATGAAGAGGTTGTTTGGAAAGAGGAAGGAGGTTGCAGGCTCAAGCCATGGTGGAGACTCAAGTGCACGCCCCTCTTCCGTTGCTACACCAAGTTCACGGAGGAGGAATGTAGGAGAGGACACTCCCATGGGTGAGAGGTGCAACCCACACCAACTTCTTAACGACGACGATCTCAACATCCAAACTGAAGTTGAAGATCAAGCATGAAAGCTCCTCAAAGATCGTGAGTTTTATCATACGAAAGGTTATGATCCGGATTCGATCTCCAAAATAGGTATGGATTCCGAATTCTTTTCCATTTGACGTGCAATAGGATGGGAAAACTTTGCTCACATAAAGGAGAAAGGTTCACAGCTTCTCTCCATACAATTCCTTTGCCCACTCAAAGTAGGATTTGATGGTATTACATCAATATGTTACTTTGCTCACATAGAGGAGAAAGGTGCACTAGGTGCTGCAACCAATAGATTACTAGTATTACATCATAACATTGAAGCGGTAACATTTTAATGTTAGTTTGGAATTCATAATTATGCACTTCCCATGAAGCTTGCTTCAGTTGAGAACAAAACAACAATATGTCCCCATTAGCAATAGCAACATTGAATGGCTTAGGTAATTGGGACACCCTAGTCAGTTTACTGGCCACAACTGAACTCTAGAAGGAGTGAGAGCTTCCAATGTCAATGAGTATCAAAATGGTGATACCCTGAATTGTACCCAATAGTTTCATAGCTAATCGTACTTCTGTGCCCGAGAGACCAGATTGAGATAGTGTTATTTAAAGCTGATCTTGGGGTGATCCAGAGCAATTCTTTGAAGGAACTTCATCATAACTGAGCAACTCGCAAAGCTCTTGGACTACATTAAATTGAATAGATGATGAGAATTTGTGCCCTCAAGACCATTTCTCTGCACATATTTTGTAGAGTCCTTTAGCCATTTTATAAGCCTTTAAGGCCCCAAGGCAATGAGTAGTATATGGAGGTCTTGGGTCAATCTTTTTGTCGAAAGAACGAAAAGAGCTCTGCAACCTGTCGGCCCTTGCGGGTGGCATCAGAGGAAAGGCTCCTCTAGTAGCAGGTCGAGACACATTGGGAGATTCAGAAAGACATGCCTCTGAACATCCGACCGCTTGAATGGATTTTTGTACATGGTGGCCGGCACCTCCTTCTACAATGAAGCGAGCACACAAGCAGTGTCCAAATCAGGACGACGTTGCACAATGACAGCTGAACGGATGTCATCTCACAACCCATCAATGAACCGAGATGTATAAACAATGGATCAATAAATGATTCATACACGTGCAAGTGGTCCACGAGTTCAGAGAATGTGCAACATAGTCTCCTACAGAGTCTGACAGTTTGATGTGGAAGAGTTTTCTCACTAAGATCTCGTGCTCATTACGGCCAAATCACTCTATGACTAGTGAACATAAAATTTCCCACGACGCATGAGTGATCTTACATTCCATGGACTGGAGCCAACGGGCGGCCGGCCCCTCGAAGTGAAGAGAGGTGACCATTACCCAGAGACCCGGATCAATGGAATATATCTCGATGTAGTCCTCACAATGAGTTTCCCACATCTTAGGATTATCCCCATCAAAATTTGGTAGGTTCAGTTTAGGTAGGTTGTTCTTAATAGCAGAGGAATTGGGTGAAGGACACTCGAATGCAAAATAAACAGAATTAAGAACTGGGCTAGGACCAGGAGGAAACGTACCCTTGACTAGGACATCGGTGTGGGTGTACATCGAGCCAAACAAAATGTCCTAGCTGTGTGGTTCTACGCGGTGTCCGATCGGCCCATCGACGAAGGTGGTCGGTGAAGACCGAGTGATCGCCAATCCTGACGGAAGAACTCCGAAAGCATAAACATTGTGTTCACGAGCTTTTCTGTCGAAGTACTTGTTCAGCTTCATGATCTTGAGCTTGACAGTGTCAACAGAGTCCTCGACCTCTGGCTTCCATGCGGCGAGCGACTTGTTGAGTTAGTCGGTGGACACCTCCAACGCGGCGAGGTGCTCGGCTTGTTCGTGCCCGGCTGAGGTGAGTTCTGCGAAGTGCTTGTCCGCACCGGCGGTGTGCTCGGAGAGAATCAAAGAGACATTGGTGCAGAACTGCTTCATCTCATCGAGCAGCAACTTGGTGTTCGGGTACATGGCGTCGAGCTGCCGTTCGCGACAAGTGAAATGGTCATGTTCCTCTAGCCCGAAGGATCGTAGAATCTGATACCACCTGTGAGGTATGGGATCGTGGTGATCAGCAGTGATTGGAGGATGCATGGGGAAGAAGAAGAATATGCAGAGTGAGAGGAGGACGACGGGAATAATTCAACCAAAATGTCAGAGTTGTCCCCTCCATACTCTCCCTCCTGTCTGTTATACGTACGCACACTCATTTCAAGCTGGCCAACTCGAACCCAGCCAAATGGACGTTCGCGGTTCTGGGCCTAAGCCCCAATGAAGCCCAACAGTGTTTGACGATTCGCGTGACTGTCTTCCCGCACCTCAAGCAGAGGACACAACAGCTGAAGGGGTGCTGACACTGTGCTCCCATTGATTTACTACCTTTGCCTCCTTCTGAAACTATAAATTTGGATACTACACAATGATCTGAATTCATTCTTAAGATGCATGAAACTACAAAAAAAATATTTAATGGATGAATGAGAAGTATAGGATTGCAGGTAGTAAAGGTAGAAACAAAGTAATACTTGAACCTGGTGATTTGGTGTGGTTACATTTGAGAAAAGAGCAATTTCATGAGCTGAGAAAATCTAAACTTATGCCTCAAGCTGCTGGTCCTTTAAGGATTGTTGAAAAGATTAATGATAATGCATATAAGCTTGAGTTGCCTCCCGATTTCGTGGTTAGTCCCACATTTAACATTTCATATTTGCAACATACTTGAGAGAAGAAGATGAACTTCAGTCGAGGATGACTCCGATTCGAGAGGGGGAGGATGATGAGGACATCACAACAGCAGATACACATATTGAACTACGAGGATCAGTGACAAAAGCACGAGCACAATTACTAAATCAGCAGGTGAACTCGTTCGAAACATCCTTTTCATGTGAGTTTGAGAATATATTTCTATGTAATTATATAATTGTTATTAGGAACAATGGAAAAGATAAAAAAGTGAAGGGAGGAGGACTTGGGAACATGGAGAACCAGCTGGGACGTCCACAAGTTGATGGGAACAGTTTACAACTTGGACTATAGTTTAACTCATAGTCCAGAAGTAGTCCACCTTAAAACGGACGTTTAGGATTTATACAAACTCCGTGTTTGAGATTTTACATATGCATGAAAAGAGGAGAAGATAAAATTTCCAATAGTTCTGGTCCCACTTAAAAATTCCTCTAGAGTCTCGGGAATCATCGAAACAAATCGAGTGCAGATTTGTGTCAGGTGTTGCGCTACCGTATTGGCTCTTAGGGCCATGTATCCTGTAAGAGTCCATTAGAGACGCATATTTTTGGCCGAACCCTAGCCCTTAAATACTGCAGTCGCTGGCCATGTTTGGTGGGTTTTGCTGAGAATTATAATTTCGTGGTTCTACGGTTTGGGGGACCCCAACTTCATGATTTCAGATCGCTCCTTCTATGTTCTTGCTTGTGTTCTCGATTGCACTCGCAGGGATTAGCCTTCTTTGCGAGGTCAAGCGTGCGCAACATGGTTGATAACCAACAGAGCAGTGGTGTTGTGATTGCAGGGGTATTTGAGCTAGTGCCACGGATCATCAACGTCGAGTTCTCCACCTCAATTGACTTACCTTTCTGAAGATCGGGCCTAAACCACTTATTAGAAAATCCATCTCATTGGATCTTGGATGGGACCTCGCCAATAGGTTAATCTGGTAGTTATCTCATTCTATTTCATTTTTCCACCATCATTTAGATTTATCCCATTTGGATTTTTGCATTTTCCCATAGCATGTTTCGATTTTTTTCTTATAGCGTTGGGAATTTTGTAGTCTCAACTTAGATTTATTTTTCATGTTTAAGAGAAGTGAAAAAATAAAATTGTTGAATTTGGGGAAGTTTATTTGGAAAACAATTTTTCCGGGCAGTTTTGTGTTTGATTCATCCATTAGCTAGAATATAGCTTTTGGGGAGCCACTTGCCAAAAGGGGAGACAAGTGGGGCCCACCTACAGATCGGCTGACCCCTCTAGTCGGCCAAGCAGGGCTCTCTCTCCTCCAATGACTATATTTTTGCCTCTTCTGACTGTTAGAGGGTGATATGCCATTTATACATGCCCGGGTGATGGTTTGCCTCATACTTCACCTCTTTTTCACCTCCCCAACTCACTCTCACATTTGCTCAGGAATTGTTGTGCATTTTGTTGCATCAGTTCTCCCAAGTTAAAGACAAAAAGATTTGCTTTGATTCTCATTTTCATTTTGAATTTGCAAGTTGCACTCAAATTGGCAAAACAATTCGTCGAGGCTTTTCGTTTGGTTCTCGCTAACGTAACCCATTTCGAGTTTTTTTTTGTTTTGTTCTCAAGTTGTTAGAGCTTGAAGAAGTTGTTCAGGAAGAGGAAGGGACTTTCATCAATCTCAAGCCATGGGAGCAACTCAAGCTCACGCCTCCCCGCCGAGCCTACACCAGGTCCACAGTGGAGAGGTGCGCAAGACGATGTACCAATGGAGGAAGATGATGCTCCACTCTACCTCCTCAATGATGATGACCTCGAATTGAGGAGTGACGTTGACTGAAAAGCCTAGAACACCTGAGATCATGAGTTCGACCACACGAAGCCCTACAATCCGGCACTACTCTCTAAAATAGGTATGTATTTTCAATCCTTTAGAATTTGGCATGCATTAGGATGGGATACTTTTTCTCAAATAGACGAGGAAGGTTCACGTCTCCTCACTATTCAATTCGTATGCACCCTTATGTTAGGATTTGAAGGTATTTCTTTTAGGTTTTTTCAAAAAGAATACTTTGTCTTGTGAAAAGAATTTAGTAAACTCCTAGGATGCCATAGACGTTGTTTGATAGATTTAGATGCTTTGCCTAAATTTAACAAACAATATTTACTATTTTGTAAGAACCCTAGGAATAGCCACATTAAAAACCCCACTGCACGTTTCATGCATAGATGGGTGGCTATTGATAGGAGGATGAGTCCTGATCTTACTCGAGGTATGGTAAACTTGATTGGATGGAGATCTCGACGTTGATGATCCAAGGGCCCGAACAAACGGAACCCCACAATCACTACACCACTTCTCCGTTGGTTATCACCCGTGTCACACGAATGACCTCGCCACGAAGCCTTATCCCTGCAAGCGCAATCAAGGACACAAGCAAGAACAGAGAAGTTGCAATCAAAACTGAATTGATCCCGAAGTGGGGTCTCACAAACCGATGAACGGTTACACTGTTCAATGAAAGATTGAATCTAAGCAAAAACCAACCCTAATGTGGTGACGGATGCTGAATAAAAGGGAGTTAGGGGTGTGCAAGTCCCCTGGACGCAACCCTAATGGGCTTGCACACAATACACGGGCCAACGGCCCAAAGAACGGTGACACAGCACCCTGACAGATTTTGGACACCCACTTGTTTTGCTGATTCCCACCAACCCAAAAGGAATTTTGATGTGCGGCCGGTTCCGTTTAAAGCTTTATGAAATTCTGGTTCCAACTATATATAGAACGTCCATATCCAACCCCGTATCTGTCCGGGACGTCAATTTTGTTGAAGGTAGCTCCTGGAATCCGAGGTGGAGTCCAAGTCGAGAGTTGAACTTGGACTCTTCCTTTGTGTGGATGTCCTATCTCCTCCTCCTTGACTCCTTGGACTTCTCCAAGCGCTTTATGGTCCTCTCCATTGTTCCTAATCAATAAAACATTCATGGAAACAAGCATAAGTTCTGAAAAATAATTGACAAGGTTAGAATGTACTTGGAGATCCAACTGTCGTGCACGTGCTCTAGTGATCAGTCCTTGTATTGTATGCAAAGGAGAGATGTCATCATCATCACCCCCTCTTGAATTGGAGTCGTCCTCGACTGAAGCTTCTTTTCCTCACCCAAGTATGGTTTCAAATCTGAAATGTTATATATAGGACTAACCCCGAATTAGGGAGGCAACTCAAGTTTATATGCATTGTCATTTATCTTCTCAAGAACCTTAAAAGGTCCAGCAGCACGTGGCATGAGCATGGACTTTCTAAAATCCGGGACCCTATCTATTCTCCAATGAACGCACACCAAATCACCGGGTTCCAATTTTACCTCCTTCCTATCTTTACTAGCAACAATGCGATACTTTTTATTCATTTTTTCAATTTGCAACTTAGCAGTTTCATGCAACTTAAGAATAAATTCAGAAAATTGTGTAGTATCAAAGTTCACAATTTTAGAATGTGGTAAAGGTAACAAATCAATTGGAGCACGAGGATTGAAACCATATACTATCATAAATGGACTTAACATAGTTGTGGAGTGAATAGACCTGTTATAAGAATATGTGGTAAACACTTCTCCCACAACCTCAAATTATATTTCAAAACAGCCCGCAACATAGTAGATAAGGTATGATTAACTACCTTCGTTTGCCCATCAGTTTGTTGATGACAAGTAGTAGAAAACAGCAACTTTGTTCCCAATTTGTACCATAAAGTTCTCCAAAAGTGGCTCAAAAACTTAGCATCCCTATCAGAAACAATAGTATTGGGAGCACCATGCAAACGCACAACCTCATTAAAGAACAAATCAACAACATGTGAAGCATTATTGGTCTTGTGGCAGGGTATAAAATGTGCCATTTTAGAGAAACGATCAACAACCACAAAGACACTATCCCTCCCCCTTTTCGTTCTAGGCAATCATAAAACAAAGTCCATAGAAATATCCTCCCAAGGTGCACTAGGAATAGGAAGAGTCATATAAAGACCATGTGGGTTAAGTCGAGACTTAGCTTTGTTGCTTGTCGTGCAACATGAAATGTAGGGCTTCACATCACACCTCATTTTTTGCCAAAAGAAGTGAGTGGCCAGCACATCCTCTGTCTTTTTAACATCAAAATGTCTCATCACACCACCTCCATGTGCTTCCTGCAACAACAAAAGACGAACGGAGCTAGCTGGAACACACAACTTGTTAGCACGGCACAGAAGGCCTTCACGCAGCAGGAATTTTGGGCACATTCTTTCGTCTCTACAATTGTCGAAGGCATTTTTGTAGTCAAAATCAGTAGCATATAATCTCTTTATGGTTTCCAAACAAAAGATTTTATGAGAAATTTGGGACAGCATGGTATAACGTCTAGATAAAGCATCGGAAATCACATTGTCTTTCCCTTTCTTATGTTTAATGATGTAAGGAAATTTCCCTACGAACTCAATTCTTTTAGCATGACGTTTGTCAGATTAGCTTGTCCTTTAAGATACTTGAAAGACTCATGATCTGAATGTATGACAAATTCTTTAGACCATAGGTAATGTTGCCAAGATTGCGATATAAGCACTAAAGCATAAAGTTCTTAGTCATATGTGGAATAATTCAGCGAAGGCCCATGCAATTTTCCCTAAATGAAGCAACAGGTTTAACTCCTTGAATGAGCACTCCTCCAATGCCAATGCCGCTCGCATCACAAATAAGTTTGAAGGTCTTCTCAAAATAAGGAAGTTGCAGCAATGTTGCTTGTGTGAGCTTTGACTTGAGAGCATCAAAAGCTTGTTTTTGTGCTGGTCTCCATCGAAACAGAACTCCATGCTTTGTCAACTCGTGGAGATGTGACGAAATGGTGCTGAAATTCTGCACGAAACGCTGGTAGAAACCTGCGAGACCAAGAAAACTCTAAACCTGCGTGACTGTAGTCGGAAGTGGCCAGCTCGTGATGGCAAACAATCATTGCCTCAACCACATCAATGCCCTGTGAACTAACAACACAAACAATAAAAGACACACGATCGGTGCAAAAGGTACACTTCTCAAGGTTACCAAATAAATGTGCATCGCGAAAGACATTAAAAACAGCACACAAATGTTCAAGATGCTCATCATATGACTTGCTGTAAATAAGGAGATCATTGTAACACTCTCACTTTCATCTATCATGCAATGCATACATTCTTATACATGTTTAACATTAAGCAACACAAAAAGGATCAAGTTTAAAATTAATTAGAAACAAAACAAGAGCTAAAAACTGGTTTTAGTGGGACTTGTTCGGACTAGACCTCTGACTAGTCAGATTTTCCCTCTGTTGTTTCCCGGACTTATCAATTGTTACTGCGGATTGGTCTAAAAATGTTTCATTTGTAGTCCGGACTTGTCCATTATCGAGTACGGACTAGTCCGATTTTCGTCACTGGAAACTTTCGGAGTTGTCCGTTAATTTCCCAATTTGTTCCGAATTTTGGAAAAATTGGACAAACCCCCGAACATGTCCGGCCCCATACTGGACTTGTCCGTTTTGCTTTCTGGTCCCTTTTAGACTTGTCCAGATCTGCACCGGACTTGGCCGTTCTACTCTCTGTTCAATATTGGACTTGTCCAGCCCGTAGCGCACTAGTCCGATGTCCGACTCGGAATTAGTTTTTCCTCCATCACAAGTTATTGGGTAATTGCCTTAAGTGGGCCAGAGAACGTCGTGCCCAATATCTGTGGAGCCCATGTGGGACCCCACCAAGGCCTCCACCACCTTATACTCAAATTCCACCCAAACCCTACCACCTCCACCCTATATAACCACCCCAACACCCACACTTTCATCTCTTTGCGACAATTGAAGAAAACCCTAACCCTAGTTCGTTAGAGCCGCCATCGAGGAGAGAGGAGCTCGTAGCCAGGAGAAGGAGGAGGAGGACGGGAGGATCAAGCGAGATCAATCTTCGCCAACTCATCGACATCATCATTAATTCTCCACAATCTCTTCACCATCAACCCTAAATGTCAAGATCCAAGTGTTGTGCCCGATTCTCGACCTTTGAACCCTTGGATTTTTGGTAAATATCGGAGATGCATCTTTTGTACGTAAATTATGGTTCCATAAAAACATTAACTATGTCCTAGTTGGAAATTCGCCAAAAACCTAGCCATAACGGACTTGTCCTGTCCTATGCGGACTAGTTCGATTTTCTTTTCTAGTCCAGAACAATATGCCCGGCCCTGGTGCGGACTAGTACAGTCTATTTGTTGTGAAAATTCCTGGAACTTCTTTAATACCCTCATAACGGCATGAAACTTGTTCTAACATGTGAAACTTAATTGGGACTAGTTAGTAAGCAATGATATCAATCCAATAACATGCATTACCACATAATTGCATTATTCATCCATGTCATGACATATTGAGTAATATATGAGTATTTATTGATCATAATGCTTCTTTTGTATGTTTATTGTGCGGAATAGAAGGTATTGCTCTAGAGGGTGCAGTCAAGGACCTCCATCACCAGGACTTCAAACCTTTTGATCCTAACCAGTCTCAAGAGAAAGGCAAGTGTCCATGATCATTTTGGTCCTGTTTTTAAATGTTTTAATTAAAAAAATAGCATGCTTGTGTCAAATTGGTGGGAAACCCAAAATTGGTGTTTACCAGACTTGTTTGACAATCCTTGTTGCTTGGAGTACGTTGTAGAGAGTCGGGAAGGGTATTTTACCTATTTGCTTCACTCTAATTAACTGGGATGGGAAAACAACCAAATTTCTTAACTATGAATTAATGAGCATGTATGTGATGAGAAATGATGAATGTGGTTAATTGGTAAACATGGGACTTGGGAGATCTAAGCAAGCATGTATTTTGGACTGGGTTAGATGTTATGGTGGTTTCGCTTGATTTAGATCTATGGACCGGTTCATGGAGCAACAATCCAAGATTTACAGTGCCACCACAAGGCCATGTATGGTTGCGGCGTAGCTGAATAATTAGGTGTTTTGCTGATATTGTATGAACCATTGGATGGTGCGGGGAATGGTTGTCGAGGTGGGCTACCATGGGAATCGCATGGCACACGAGGGGATCTGTGGGTGGGAGAATGGACATTCAAGCCTGCTGGTAAAACCTTAGTGGTTCTGTACATGCTAATAGTCCCTTTGTAAAAGCTTCTTTGTGATCTCTTGGCCACACACCAAAGGAAGTGTGAGACGGGATAAGGGAGGTTCTTAGTCACCAAAAGGAGATAAAATCACAAACATGTGGATAAAGTGGTACAACCTCTGCAGAGTGTTAAAAACTATCGTGATAGCTGTGGTCATGGTTGTGAGCGACCTAGACCCTCACTTGATTAGAGTGGAACTTGTTCTTCGTGATGGTTATGGCATTGGTTATGGTTTTGGATTTTGATACACGGACATGGTTAGTGATGATGGTAAGAATTTTTTATTTGGAAGGACAGTTATTGATGGATGTGATATAATGGTAATTTATGATGTTGGACTTAAAAGTGGTAATTATTTGGGTTATGATGGCATTTATTCACATGGACATTGTAAGATTCTTTCATATGTTTTAATTATACTTTTTAGCAAATTACCATTATTTATTACCATTCCTTTTTTAAGCTACATATCATTATTTTCCCACACTTGCTGAGTACGACATGTGCTCACCCTTGCTATTCCCCCACCAACAGTTTAGGTGTTGTTTGGGAGTATCCTGAGGATAATGCGGAGTACTAGGTTGTGTGCTGCCGTCGACTTGCCTGTGGTTATGCCTGGAGCCGCGCTATCCCCTATGCTTAGTTTGCTTAGCCTAATGATTAGAGTATTTCCGCTACAGATTTCATGAGTAATGATGATCATTAGAGTTGTAACTTGAGAATTATTTGAATATTGTAATAAAATTACTTATTTATTAATTTGTGTTGTGGTAATTTCTGTATATCATTTGTGATGCACTCATGTATGTGTGTTAAACATCCTGGGCACACATATGCGTTGCACTTGGTTCATTTTGGAACCGGGTGTCACAAATTAGCATCAGAGCCATAGGTTGACTATAGGACGCAGGCTAGATAGAGTGAACACTTTAGAGCACATAGGAGCACTTCGGAATAGTCGAGGTTTGTTGGTGTGCTGATTTGCCATGTAATGTTCGCTTGTGTGCTGAGTAGAGGATTGTGGGTTGTTTTGGCACTTGCCACATCCCTTGATGCATATAGCTGGAGACATTTTCAAAATTCTTCTATCTCTTGCTCGATCTTCAGATGCCGAGGACTCGCAACCAAAGGAATGCCAATGAGGAAGAGGAGAATGATGGGGCACCTAAAAATAACAATGGACTTGGACTTGAGGCTAGCAACCTCGAGCAGTTGTTGGCTATGCAGAATCAGCTTATGCAGACTGTGATGCAAACTTTGGGACAGCTGCATGCCAATAACCCGAATTAGCCTCATATGCCTCCACCACTGCTACCCCCACCGCCTCATAACATGTTGGGAGAGTTTATGAGGACTAGGCCACCCACCTTTGCTCAAGCTAACAATCCTATGGGAGCGGATCATTGGCTGAAATCTGTGGAGAAGAGGATTGCTATTGTCCACTACAGTGACAGGGAGAAGGTCCTTTTTTTTCCTCCCATCAACTAGTTGGAGCAACTGCGGATTGGTGGGACTCGCTATGCAATGCCATGAAAATCAAGAGAGGATCATTTGTGCCAAATTCAAGGAGAAATTTTGTTTTCACTTTTTTCTTAAAGGTGTTATGATCTTGAAGAGGCAGGAATTTGAGAACCTAAGGCAAGGAAAGTCGAGTGTGAGTATCTCAATAAATTCACTCAACTCTCAAGGTATGCTCCAGAGGATGTTAACCCGGACAGCTGTAAGCAATATTTTATCATGAGATGCCTAAATAATGAGATTCAACTTCAATTGCTCAATTGTGACTATGGGAATTTCCAGAAGCATGTGGACAAAGCTATTGTGGTTGAGAGCAAGATTCGTGAGATGGAACAAGGCAATGAGAGGAAGATGCCATACCAAGGGCAGCCACAAAAGAGCAATGTTCGTCCTCGCCTTGCGCCACCAAATGTGCCATATTACAACCCCTCCGCTCCAACTTATCAAGCTGTTTATCCTCCACGCCCAAACTATCAGCAGAAGCGCCCTGATATGCAAGCGCCTCGCCAGCTTGTGTTGTTTGCACCGTGCCCAAATATTGTGACTAAATATCAAAATCATCCGTGCCCGAGTTTCACTGGTGTTTTGGGGAACAAGACGTGCTATGTTTGTGGAGAGGCTGGACACTTTGCAAGTTTGTGCCCCAAGACGAGCTATGGACCAATGAACAATGCACCAAGGCAAAACCCACGACAAAATGGAGGAGCACCACAAGGCAACCGTGGATAGCAAAATGTCACTCGTGGCAATGTGAATCACGTCTCTACTGAGGAGGCCCAACAAGCGTATGACATCGTGATTGGCATGTTCCATGCCAACTCCAACCCCACAACCATTTTATTTGATTCTTGAGCATCTCATTCATTCATCTCATCGATGTATGTTGCCAAGTATAATCTTCCTATAGTTCATTTGAAAGACACTATGTTGGTAAAATCCCCTGGAGGAGAGATGAGGACAAATATATTGTGTCCGAGAGGAAGTATCAGAATAAGGGGTTAGACTTTCTTGCGAATCTCATCATCCTGGATTCCCAAGGAATAGACATAATACTTGGTCTGGATTGGCTGAGCAAGTATGATGGAGTGATTCAATGCGCCGAGAGGATTATGCAATTAACAAGTGAGCATGGCACCCATATTGAAGTTGAGACAGCTCAAACCAGAACTGATAAAGCAACGCTGAGTCATGTGGAAGGTGTAACATTGGAGAGCATTCCGATTGTTGGCGGGTGTCGGTACCCTAGGTACCGTATACCCCTTGAGATTGCAAAGATCTCAAGGAAATGTCATCTACTTGATTTGAAGACATTCGAAGGCCCACATGTCAGACATAACCAGACCCGCTTCCCCAACATGGTTAGTCCCAGGGTCGCCACGTGTACCATCAAATCGGAGCTACCGCCCACAAGGGGGAAGCTCCGGGCTATGTACCATAACGGCACCTCCGGACCTAACCCCAGACTGAGGGAAGCTTCGGAACTGACACGTGTCTGGTGGCACCGGACCTATCTGTTCCCCACAGTATGCTCCAGAGCTGTCACGTGTCCAACCGTCGGATCTTCAGCCTCAAACCTCCAGAAGACTCCACAACGGCTTCGGATCTTCAAAGGGGAATCAAGGACTTCAAGACCTGATTAAGTGTCATTTATACTATATTAATGACACACGATCGGACGACCTTAATTACCAGTAACGGTGCTGCCAAAGCCCGTAACTCTGTCATTAAGAGTAATTAAGCGCATCAAATGTGTATAAATATTAGTAACCACCGGGGCCACATGTCGGGCCAGGCCAACTTGTAACGGCCTGTCCTTATACTATAAAAGGACAGGCCGACGATACATGAGACGGATATGACCTGCTCTGATCTGATTGCGCACTCTCAACTCACGTTGAGTTCATACATCCAATACAACACCAACACACCCCGCGGAGTAGGGTATTACGCTCAGGCGGCCCGAACCACGTAAACCTTCATGTCTCTTGTGTCATTTTACATTTCACCTTCTTGAATCTACACGCGCCCACACCGAACTTCAAACTCCGCAAACACTTTAGTAGTGTCGGGAGATCTGCCTCATAAAAACCACCGAAAGTTGGCGTGCCAGGTAGGGGCGCCTGAGATTTCAAGAATGGTGAACTCAGCTGCTGGATCATCCAATGGTCATCTTGTTGTTCAAGCTACTGGGGGCAATCCCTCCAATATGCACCCACCAGTAGGAACCTCAGTTCCAACAGGAGTCACACTTCCACCATCGCCGCCTCCACCAGCAAATCAAGATGGGCAGCGCGATGGTGCGTCGGCGTCAATCACTGCGTCGGCGAATCATGACAACCCAGAACACGCGCTCCATGAAGCACGTGCTCTCCTTCAGCACCCACCACCTCCGGATGCATCCCGGAATGCAATGGAGCAGTGGAGGGCCAATGTGGAACACTTGGATGCAGCAGCAGCCGACCGCATCAGTAACTAGGGTCCTCCTCCTTCAGGACGGGCCCCGTCGCAGCGACGGACCTTTTCTGGCAGACTTGATCCGCACGTTTCCAACAATAGGAGACGTGCTGCGTCACAGCAAGTGACGTCGTTGCCCTCCGGGGCACGACGCACTCACACGGTATCAAGGCTTTCAACTCATGACCTCCGGGTGGAGCTTGATCGCCGATACCGTCAACAAGACGGCCGAGTCCATATCGAGCGTGCTCGTGAAAGACGAGAAGCTCAGGACATTCCCGCTCCTGAAGGAGTAGGAGGAGGCTGTTCAGCCCTGGCCATGCATTTGCGTATGGTCAGGTGGCCACAGAAATTCCGGCCTCAACTGCCAGAGAAGTTTGACGGGACCGTTAATCCCGTCGAATTTCTTCAGATTTACTCCACTGCTATCCTGGCAGCTGGAGGAAATGAGGCCGTAATGGCCAACTATTTTCCAGTGGCTTTAACTGGGACCGCCCGGTCCTGGTTTATGAGCCTTCCACCCAACTCCATCAACAGTTGGGAGGAGTTGTGCTGGCAGTTCACCGCCAACTTCGGGAGTTCATACAACCGACCAGGCACCGAACTGGATCTTCTTGCAGTCGTGCAAAAAAGGGGGGGAATCCCTGCGATCATTCATCCAGAGATTCTCTGAGGTACGAAACACTATCCCTTCTATCTCTAGCGCTTCTGTCATTGTGGCATTTAGATAGGGCGTACGGGATAAGAAGATGTTGGAGAAACTGGCGATCAAGGAGATCACTAGTGTCACGGAACTCTTCAGCTTGGTTGACAAATGTGCCAGAGCTGCGGAGGGCCGTGAAATGCACTCCGAACCACCTCCGGAGGATCACAAGAAATCCTCCAAAGGAGAAGCCACTACCTCCAGGAGTGGCAAGAAGAAGAAAAAGACCAACGGCAAGAAGAAGCCTTCGGCCAGCGCATCTAATGCTGCAGCTGCTGTAGCTCCGGGTGGCCGGGGGTCACGCCCCGAGAAGCGACCTCGACCGTCTTCTGAAGATGGTGGCAAACCCAAGGTGTGGTGTCCAATTCATAAGACGGACAGCCACAGTTTGGAAGACTGCCGGGAGGCCCAAAACCTTGCCGAGCGCTACAACAAGCGCCGAGAGGAAGTTCCTTCCCAACAGAGGGAAGGAAAACAAAAAGTTGACGAAGCTCCGGCTGAAGAGGAGTTAGGTTTTCATGATCCTAAAAAGGTCCTGAAGGCCGTCTACACCTCCGTCGACGACGATTCTGACGTCTCTGACAACGAGCGTCGGAAGACCATGAACACCATTTTTGGTGGATCATGGGACATCACCTCCTGCCGCGTCCTCAAGAAAATGCATCGGGACATGGTTGCTGTAGCTCCTACAGCCAGGGCGGAGCCTCATCGGAAGTGGATGGACACAGCCATCACCTTTGGTGCTTCGGACTGCCCTCGAAGCATGGTTGGAGCAGGCCAATTACTTTTCGTGGTATCTCCTACAATCAATAACATTCAGCTCCACCATGTTATGGTAGACGGAGGTTCGAGGCTGAACCTCATAAGCTTCGAAGCTTTTACCAAGCTTCAACTCCGACCTTTAGATCTTCATCCCTCCCGACCTTTCTCCGAAGTAGGTCCGGGAGCCATTACCCCACTCGGTGCTATTACCCTCCCCGTTACCTTCGGGACCCAGGAGAAGTATCGCACTGAGAAGTTGGTCTTTGACGTTGCTCAGATCAACTTACCTTATAATGACATCTTGGGTAGGCCTGCCTTGTACAAATTCATGGCAGCTGCTTATTATGGCTACCTTGTGTTAAAGATGCCAACACCAGTAGGCGTTCTCCAGATCCGCGGAGATCGCACTGCCAGAGTAACCGCTCCGGAAGAACTTCATGCGCTTACTACGGCGTAAGAGGAGGACTCCAGACAGGAGCAAGCTCCAAAACCCTCGAGCATTTGTCAGCGAGGCTCGACTTCTGCACCTCGTGTGCAGCCAAGTGGCGACACCGACATTCCTGTCAAAGTCGTCCAAATTGGTTCCGATACCGCTCAGACCACCCGTATATCGGGGGGACTGAATGACAAATAGGAATTCGCGCTCATCGCTTTCCTCCAGGCTAATGTCGATGTGTTTGCCTAGCAATTGTCACAAATGCCTGGGATCCCCAGGGAAGTGATTGAGCACAATCTAAAGATCTACCCTGACGCCCGGCCCGTGCACCAGAAGCCTCGGAAGCAATCCGTGGAGCGACAGAACTTCATTCGACAAGAAGTGAAGAAGTTGCTCGAAGCTGGATTCATCCGAGAAGTCTTCCATCCAAAATGGCTGGCAAACCCAGTCGTTGTGCCCAAGGCCAGAGGGAAGCTTCGGATTTGTATTGACTACACAACACTAAATAAGGCATGTCCAAAAGATCCATTCCCACTACCTAGAATAGATCAGATAGTGGATTCCACCTCCGGGTGTGAATTACTGTGTTTCCTAGACGAATATTCTAGGTATCATCAAATCAGAATGTCTAGGGAAGATGAAGAGCATACCTCTTTCATCACAGTATATGGATTGTATTGTTACACAACCATGCCATTTGGTCTCAAGAATGCAGCTTCAACCTTTGTACGAGCTATGTACAAAACTTTTGAAAAACTCATTAGAGACAAAGTGGAAGTGTACGTAGATGACATCGTGGTCAAGGTCAAGAACAAGGAGTCACTCCTTGACACCTTGCAGGCTGTCTTCGACAAGCTGCGGGTCACCCGCACAAAGCTAAACCCAGACAAGTGTGTCTTCGGGGTTAGCTCCGGAAAACTTCTTGGTTTCCTGGTAAGTCACCGGGGCATAGAAGCTAATCCAGCGAAGATCAAAGCCATTGAAGACATGTGGCCACCAGCCTGCATCAAGGATGTCCAAAAGCTGACTGGATGTCTAGCAGCCCTCAGCCGGTTCATTTCAAGACTGGCGGAACGGGCACTTCCCTTCTTCAAGTTATTGAGGAAGTCTGGACCATTCCAATGGTCTATAGAAGCAGAAAAGGCGTTCTAGGAGCTAAAACAGTTCATCACCACCCTACCAACTCTGGTAGCTCCGAACCCTGGATAGGCTTTGCTGCTTTACATTTCAGCAACTGACGAAGTCGTCAGTATGGTCCTGGTTGCGGAGAGACCAGAACTATCCCATACTCAGGAATCGAGACCCCTCTAGGAGGGTCCGGAGGTTCCTGAAAGCGATTTTGGGTCCCAGTTCCCAGACTTGAGTCCACAAGAAGTTACTTCAGAAGACCCAGACCCCTTAGGGAGGGTCCAAGTCGCTTCTGAAGAAGCTCCGAGTCCCTCCAGCAAGGACCCGGAGGTCCCCGAATAAGATCCATATCCCTCCGGGAGGATTCGGGTCAATGAAAAGGAAGCTTCGGGCCCCCCCGGGAGGGTCCGAACCATCCAGCGCCCAGTGTACTTCATCAGTGAAGTACTTCATGACGCCAAGACTCGGTACCTAGAGGTGCATAAGCTGCTCTATGCAGTTCATATCGCCTCCAGGAAGCTTCGCCCTTACTTCCAAGCTCACAAGATTTCAATGGTGACTTCTTACCCACTTCAAGCAATCTTGCATAATCCCAATTCAACTGGGAATATTGCAAAGTGGGCAGCGGAATTGGCCGAATTCGATCTCGAATTCGTTCCAAGGCAAGCAATCAAGAGTCAAGAATTGGCGGATTTCGTGGCAGAATGGACTCCCTCTCCATCAATCCCTGGGGGCCCCAGTGAGCAGAAGTCAGAACAGAAGGCTCCGGTCTTCACCGAGCCTCACTGGACCCTCTACTTCGATGGCTCCATGCAAAAGCAGGGGGCCGGAGCTGGAATCCTTCTCCTCGCACCAACCGGGAAGAAGGTAAAATACATGGTACACCTTTACTTCAAGGCGACCAACAACATGGCGGAGTACGAAGCACTCATCTACGGACTAAAGGTGGCACTGTCATATGTTGTCAAGCAGCTGCTGGTCAAGGGAGATTCACAGCTAATCATTAAACAAGTGAAGGGTGAATGCTCCTGCAACAATCTCCAGCTAGCTGCTTACCTCCTTGAAGTCCAGAGGCTTCAGAAGGACTTCGAAGTCCTAGACCTCCACCATGTCCAGCGTGTCCACAACGCTGAAGCCGACAAACTATCGATGAAAGCGTCAACCGGAGCTCCAGCTCCTGACGGAACTTTTTTCCGGAGGTTGTCAAAACCCACAGCTCAGCCTGCCGAACTGAGCGAAGGGGGCGAGATCAGCATCCCAAAGCTGACGGTCCCGATGGCCCTGTTACCATGGCAGCCATCAAGGGTCGTAGGTGCTACCGGAAGCTCCGAGCAACCCAGCACGCAAGACTCGAATGCTCAAGTTAGCTCCGATGCATGGATCTCGGAGGTCCGGAGCTACTTGAAAGACAACATCCTTCATGACGATGATATATCCGCTGACCGGATAGTCAAATTGGCTAAAAGATACACATTGGTAGAAGGGGATCTCTACCGGCGCGGTGCCAACGGCGTCCTAATGCGGTGCATCACAAGGGAAGAAGGCTGCAAGCTCCTCGCAGAAATCCATAGAGGCGAGTGTGGGAACCACGCGTCTTCCCGCACGCTGGTCGGTAAAGCCTTCCGGCATGGCTTCTACTGGCCTACAGCACTCCATGATCCATCATGCCAATTTCATGAAAAGCAAATTCACACACCGGCTCAGCCTCTACAAATGATACCTCCTACATGGCCCTTCGCCGTGTGGGGGATTGACATCTTGGGACCTTTCCCAAGAGCCGTCGGAGGTTACAAGTTCCTGTATGTCAACATTGACAAGTTCACCAAGTGGCCGGAAGCAACTCCTGTTGTGACAATAAATAAGCAATCTGCTATCAACTTTTTGCAGTCCATTGTATGCATATTTGGAGTCCCAAACAAAATCATTACTAATAACGGGACCCAATTCACAAGCTCTGCATTTCAAGGATATTGCGAAGACCTCGGCATTCAAGTTTGCTACACCTCCGTAGCTCACCCGATAAGCAATGGCCAGGCCGAGAGAGCAAATGCTGAAATCCTGAAAGGACTCAAAATGCGCACCTACGAGCGCTTGAAAAAACATGGAGCCAACTGGATTGAAGAGCTTCCGCCCACTCTATGGGCCAACAGGACAACTCCAAACCGGTCAACTAGAGAGACAACCATCTTCCTGGTGTACGGAGCAGAAGCAATCCTTCCTCCGGAAATCACCTTGGGGTCACTCTGGGTCCGGACCTTCGACGAAGCCACGCAGGACCAGCTCCGGCGTGAAGACCTAGACCTCCTTGAGGAGTGAAGGTGCCAAGCAGCTGTTCAGAAAGCCCGATACTGCCAAGCCCTTCGGCGATATCATCAACGGCATGTACACAACCGACAGCTCGAGGAAGGCGATCTGGTGCTACGGAGAATACAATCATGAGAAGGGTTAAAAAAACTCTCCCCCAGCTGGGAGGGACCCTTCCGAGTGATTAAGTCCCGGAAGCGTTTGCTTGGCTACCGAGGATTGGACACCTCTCCCAAATCCTTGGAATATTGAGCATCTCCGTAAGTTCTACACTTAGTATCACGGAGGTGAGTCTTTAGTAACTTGAGGTGTATTTTATAGAGTCATTGTACAGAGTCGGGTAGTTCCTCCGGGAGAACAGCCGGACCTTTCCCGAAAGGTCCACAAAGTTCATGCAACACTTGTCACAGTCTCAAGACTAAAAGTGTGGCTAGCTACCCTGGGTCAAACGAGAAATTAAACACGCTTAGCCTGGTTCCGTACCCTAAGAGTGTACTTGTTTCCCCTGTACCCCGGACCTATAATGAAAGGCATCTTCATGTGAAACAGACTCCACGTGCATTTATTTTGTACAGGCTCAACATTTTTTATTTTTCTCTTTCTTGTCTATAACAAAGTTGTGCAACTCTTAAGAAATTTTAGTTCGACCAGTTCATATACGATTCGAGCTGCATTGTCAATTCTTTTGGATTCAAATATTGTTGATGGCCCACTCGCCTGAATGCCGCGAAGCCAATCTAGGGCCGGAGTGTGCTATCGACTTAGCCTGGTCAAGCACCCTAAGTACGCCACTCTACCTACACCCCGGCAGGCCGAAGTAAGGCGGGTCCAAGTACAATTGGATCTGGAACAAAGAAGGCAATGCATTCGGTTGTATTCAGAATTGTGTTTGACCTAAAACTTTCTTGGGAATCGTAAGCCGCAACGAAGTTATAGACAAGGAGGGAATTTTACTATTTTTCTTGGCTTCAATGTGCAGGAATAATAAAGAATCCACGTTGATGGAGAAAGGCCAGAGCTAACAAAGCTCCGACTCCCCCTAGGTGGCTTGTGATCGATGTTAAACATTGAAAATGAGCATTACCGGAGCATCCAAGCTCCGGCAAAGCTAGGGGGGCCAGCCGTCGACGCATAATAAAATATGGTGAGAAGACCCCACAAGCGGAGTCTGTTGCCGACAAGCTACGCGTTGGCAAAGGTCACTGCCGGAGCTACTAAGCTCCGACACCCCAGAGGGCTAACTATTGATTCTCTACGCGTTGATAGGAACTATTGCTGGAGCTACTGAGCTCGGACGGTAGTCAATGCCGGAGCTTCTGAGCTCCGACAACCACAGGGGGCCTTCACTATCGAAGACTTCAGACCTACACTCTACAAGTTCAAAGCAAATGAGTCTTCAACAAAACACAATATCCTCTTGGTACATGTTCACAATCAAATTGTGTACATCTACCAGGGGGCCAAGTAAAGACAAAAGTGTTGAAGACAAAAAATGAAATTCATTAACAAGTGGATTTCATTCATCTGGAGACAAGGGATTACAAAATTGGGGAAGAAAAAGAGAGAGTACAAGTGAGAGCTACAGAGATGGTCCTAAATCCTATGGAAGAACTAGGCGACCTTCTGAGCAACCTCCGACACGTTGGCTCGTGTGGCTTCACCTTCTCCTTCGACGGGACCTTCAAGCACCGGGTCCAGAGGGAATTGGGTATCCCGGCTCGTGTAGCACGTCAGCACATACTCTGCGACGTTCTTCGCAGGGGACTGCCCCTCAGCCTCCAACTGGTCCGCGATGACGTCACCCACCTTGGAGAGTTTGCTACTCGCCGAGCTCAACGCTTGCAATGCCAGGTCTGGCTCCGGCTCCGGATCATCTGGACGCACGGGACTGAAGCCCATTAGTGTCAGCACGTCGTTGGCTTTGCTCAGGAACTCCAAAATCTGTAGGGAGTCCGCAGTCCTCAAGCCCTTCAGTTCCTCCAAGGATCTTTTGGCCGCCGCCAGTTCAAAATTCTCACGAGCAAGGCGCTCAACCTCTTTGTTATTTTGCTGAATCTGTTTAGCAACCTGCTTCTCGAGTTTTTTGAGCTCCTCCTCCCGGAGGTAGATCTTGTTTCGGCGGTCATCCAGGTCCTTCTCCCTGCCTCTAACTTTCTTCTCCCTGGAAGCGA
Organism: Tuctoria greenei; assembly: GCA_036927565.1. NCBI lineage: Eukaryota > Viridiplantae > Streptophyta > Magnoliopsida > Poales > Poaceae > Tuctoria > Tuctoria greenei. Next base: position 73,313,439 of record JAYESD010000011.1, read on the forward strand.
TGGCACACTCTTGCTGGTAGAGTTCCTACCCTTGCACCCAGGCCTTCTCCTCCTCCTCAACGCAACGCTCCTCCAATTTCTTGGCGCATTCCTCGAGGACCTTGTCAGCCAGAGTCACCTTTTCGGCGAGCTCCTCCTCCCTCCTCAAGACGTCATCCCGCAGCTCTAGGAGTTTTTGCTCTTCGTCCTCGAGCCTCTTCTCCCTCTCCTCAAGTGCCTCCCGACGCTTGATGAGAGTAGTGTTAATGGCTTCAAGCCTTTCTTGGCGATCATCAGCTGCACTATTAGCTGCCTTGGTCTTCTCATAAATGGCCCGGGATTGAGCGTCGAGGGCACGAGTCAATCTCTCCCTATCATCCAATAATTTGCCCCAATATTCTAGGCGGACTTTCTTCTGTTTGATCCACTCTTTGTCATCTGCTAGCCTCGAATGCGCCAGCTTGGTCTCGAAGTAGAGCCGGTTACACCACCGCCTAAGGGTTTGGCGCTCCTCTTCAAGAGCCTTGCTGTCGTGGTAGAACGCCAGCTGGACTTGACGCAAATTGGAGCAAGCGTTGTCAATGGACAACGACAGGGGAATAGGGTTCGAACCTACTGGGGTCTCCTCCGCTGGTTCCAGCGGGTTCTTGCTTACAAAAATTGGGTCCCACTTCACAAGAGTGGTCCCCTGAGCCTCCACGGCACTAGGGCCGTCCTCTGGGATAGCCTCAGTCGCCACCGAGGAGGGTCTCACTGAAGAAGTTCCAACCTCCAGAAGTGGTTCTGAAGGCCCTGCCGCCAAGTCTTCATTTGCCCCCTCAGGCAGGGGGCCAACAACTTCATCTGGGCACCCTGGCCCAGCAGCAGGCACCTTTGCCGTCATCACTTAAGGAGCAAGCAACTTCAGGTTCCAGCCTGGGCTCCTCCTCCGCTGGTGGCTCGGGTGTTAGCACCTTGACCACCATGGGTTCGAGTGCTGATGCCTCCGCGACAACTGGCTCGGGCGCCGGAAGGTCAACAACAACCGGCCGTGAGGCCGGAGCTTCAACCGCGACCGGCTCTGCAGTCGGAGCTTTAGTGGCAACTGGCTCTGAGGCCGGAGCTTCGGAGGTAGCCGGCTCAACCGCCGGGGCTTCCTCAACATCCGGCTCACTCGCCGGGACTTCAATAACCTCCGGCTCAACCGCCGGGGCTTCGACAATTTCCAGCTATGGGGCTGGAATCACTGCTTCCTCCGGCTCAACAGCCGAAGCCTCCAACATCTCAGCAGCAAGACCCGGGGCTTCAGCCTCCGGGGCAGGTGTCGCTGGCGCATCTTCTCTCCCGTGGTCTGGCGCTACCACGGGAGTCTCGGGAGATGAGTTGGGGTCCATGACCACGACAGCTAGCGCCAGAGCTGCCGCAGCTTCAGCCACCACTTGGGGCGGCACCGGGACGGGAGCAGAAGCCTCCGCCCTCACAGCTTCAGCTGCTGTGGCGCTGCAAATGATGGATGAAAAAAACTTAAAAAACAGTTACTACAACAAAACAACTGTCTGAGGTAAATATTAAAAATTACCTCAGAAGGCTTCTGCACCAGCTTGCACGGAATCTCTTTCCCGGGCGTTCTGGACTGATTATAGCCACCGCCGCCGTGGTACCTTCGGAAGGTCCCCCGGAAATTGTTGCAGCCGAGGGCATTTCATTAGTCGAGGCCCCCCTTGACCGGGAAGGACCTTTGGACCCAGAGGCTCAACTGGCCCTGGTGCTGGAGTCACAAACCCGGAGTTAGCACCCCGAGAAGACGCTGGTACAGGTACAGTCACTGCAGTTGTAGAAGACCTCCCCCTCCGGAGAGAAGGAGCTGCTACAAAGGACGCAGGCCTGATGGACCTTCCGTCGGCATGCTTCAGTTTCCTCTTCCGACTCGAGGGTTCGGCCGCCGGCTCCTTTCCCTTGCCGACGACATCGGTCCTTGGCTTGGGGGCAGGGTCCGTGCCACCTTCAGAGGCCCCAGGGATTACCACCCTGGAGGTCGATCTTCTCTCGACGACACCAAGGTCGTCAAGCGCCGGCATCGTCCGCCGGAGCTCCCTGCTGAACTCTACTTCCACGTTCAGAGGGAGGAAAGCTGGTGGCGGGGTCAAATCATCACCTGCGACGTCGATGCCGTGCTGGAACTTCTTGAGATGAAACTCCAAGGTTGCCCCCTCCATGTTGGACTTCAGCCCGGTCTCGACCCGATCATCGTCCATCACACTGTTGAGGGCCCAAGCGAGTTTTTCTCTCCTCTTCAGCGGTGCCCACCTGTTGACTAGGAAATTGCAAAATTCCGCCTGACGAGTTAATCCTCCCTCCACACACTGGTGGATCCTGGTCAGAGCAGGGTTGAAGGCATCCGACAACACCGGAGCTTCACTCCAGACTGTAGTGTCGATGTTGGGGAGGCCTTCGGGCAGCTCCAGCTACTCGTGCTCCTCCACCCGGATGACTATCCATTCCTTCTTCCAATAATCCCACATTCCAGAGGGAAACGATCGGAGTTACTTGAATGGGCACTTCTTGTGCTTCACGAAGTAGTAGAAGCCAAGGTACTCATTACTCCTTCCGGTGGTATGGACGGTGAAGAAGGTCCGGAAAAGCTCAATGCAGGGGGGGATGCCCACCCACATTTCATAGAAGTGGATGAAGACAGACACTAGAAGAATGGAGTGGGGGCCAAGGTGTTACAGCAGCAGACCATAGAAGTCTAGCAGCATCAAGAAAAAGGAGGAAAAAGGTGGGATCAACCCCATCATGGCGTACGCAGAAAAGTACACCATCTCGCCGGCGTGCTCCTTCTCGAATGGGAGCTCTCCCCCGGCGCGGACCAGGCGGTTGAAGAAGTTTGGGGACCACCCCATGAGGGCTCGGACCTTCTTCAGGTCACCTTCGGTCTTCAAGCGGCTCTCACGGAGACCCAACTCCATCGCAGCACAGCGAGGCAAGAGAGGAAAAGCAAGCACAAGTTTGGGAGTTTGAGCGCAAGATCAGATGAGAGGCGTAAAGAACCCCAGACGGTGCGCGCTTTCCTTCTTAAGTAAGCCCTCGCAACGCTTGGATGGAAACCGCAGGGAAGTCGAAGATACTACTCAAAAATTTCACCCTGCCGATGACAAGAGGGCCCGGGACCACCCCAACGGTCAAGTCGAGGTTCTTACCCAGGTGAACGGTTGTCATCATGAAAGGCGGGAAGCCCGAAGGCGGCGGCCCGACAAGGCGCGCGGAACCGATCCGATTTTCGTATCGGGAACTGGCGACCTTCAATTGCGTGAGATCCGCATGGCAAAGATCTCATTTGCCGCACCCGGGATATGCCACGCGGCGAGGACTTAACTCCAAAACTATCGCCAAGGGCACGTCTGAAGACCTTTGAAGACACGGCTAAAAAGTCGAAGGATGGACCCACCTCTGGAGGAATGACTTCACCCAAGGGGTCTTCCCCAGAGGTGGGCCCAGGGGGCCACTGTCGGTACCCTGGGTACCGTATACCCCTTGATATTGCAAAGATCTCAAGGAAATGTCATCTAATTGATTTGAAGACCTTCAGAGGCCCACATGTCAGACATAACCGGACCCGCTTCCCCAACATGGTTAGTCCCAGGGTCGCCACGTGTACCATCAAACTGGAGCTACCGCCCACAAGGGGGAAGCTCCGGGCTATGTACCATAACGGCACCCCCGGACCTAACCCCAGACCGAGGGAAGCTCCAGAACTGACACGTGTCTGGTGGCACCGGACCTATCTGTTCCCCACAGTATGCTCCGGAGCTGTCACATGTCCATCCGTCGGATCTTCAGCCTCAAACCTCCGGAAGACTCCACAGCGGCTCCGGATCTTCAAAGGGGAATCAAGGACTGCAAAACCCGATTAAGTGTCATTAATACTATATTAATGACACACGATCGGACGACCTTAATTACCAGTAATGGTGCTGCCAAAGCCCGTAACTCGTTCATTAAGAGTAATTAAGCGCATCAAATGTGTATCAATATTAGTAACCGCTGGGACCACATGTCGGGCCAGGCCAACTTGTAACTGCCTGTCCTTGTACTATAAAAGGACAGGCCGACAATACATGAGACGGATCTGACCTGCTCTGATCTGATCGCGCACTCTCAACTCACGTTGAGTTCATACATCCAATACAACACCAACACACCCCATGGAGTAGGGTATTACGCTCAGGCGGCCCGAACCACGTAAACCTTCGTGTCTCTTGTGTCATTTTACATTTCACCTTCTTGAATCTCCGCGCGCCCACACCAAACTTCAAACTCCGCAAACACTTTAGTAGTGTCGGGAGATCTGCCGGATCAAAACCACCGACAGCGAGTATCCAGATGTGTTCTCGGATGAGTTGCCAAGTATGCCGCGTGATTGTGACATCGAGTTTGTCATTGATTCGATACCTGGAGCTGCTCCTATTGCTAAGAAGCCATATAGGATGCCTCCTAAGGAGTTAGCAGAGCTCAAGAAGCAAATTTAAGAGCAGCTAGAGAAGGGCTTCATTTGCCCAAGCTCTTCACCTTAGGGAGAATCAGTGCTTTTTGTGGATAAGAAGGATGGATCCCAAAGGATGTGTATGGAATACCTAGCTCTCAGCGAGGTGAGATCACGAACAAAAATACATTGCCCCGTTTAGTGGATTTTTTCGACAAGATGAAGGGCTCCCATGTTTCCTTCAAAGTTGACTTGAAGTCAGGTTACTTGCAAATGAAGAATAGACCGTCGGATATACCCAAAACAGCTTTTCGATCATGGTATGGATCTTATGAGTACACCGTTATGTCTTTTGGATTGATGAATGCACCTGCATACTTTATGTACCACATGAATAAGGTCTTCACTGAGTACTTGGATAAATTCGTTCTGGTGTTCATGGATGATATTGTGATCTACTCGAGAAGCGAAGAGGAACATGAGGAGCATTCGAGGCTCACATTGTAGAAATTAAGGGAACACCAAACATATGCCAAATTCAGCATGTGCCAGTTTTGGTTAAGGGAAGTCTCGTTCTTGGGCCATATCATCTCTGCAAGAGGAGTATCAGTTGACCCAGGGAAAGTGAAAGATGTGTTAAAATGGGAGCCGCCCCAAAATATCAAGGAAATTCAGAGTTTTCTTTGAATGGCTGGATATTAGCATTGGTTCCTCAAGTATTTCTCCAAAATAGCTAAGCCCATGACTGAATTATTAACGAAGGGAAAAGCATTCCAATGGACTCAAGCTTGTCAAAATAGTTTTTATGAGTTGAAGAAGAGGTTAACCACCGCACCAGTCTTGGTTTTGCTAAATGTGAGCAAAAGTTTTGATAGTTATTGTGACACATCAAGACAAGGGTTGGGATGTGTGCTCATGCAAGAAGGTCAAGTGGTAGCCTATGCATCGAGGCAATTAAATAAACATGAGCAGAATTATCCTATGCGTGATCTTGAACTTGCAGCCGTAGTGCATGCCTTAAAAATTTGGTGACATTTCATCCTTGGAGATAGGTGTGAAACTTAGACAGATCACAAGAGCCTAAAGTAATCATGCAAACGTATCTGAATTTGAGTCCACAAAGATGGTTGGAGCCAATCAAGGATTATGATGTGGGAATCAACTACCACTCGGGGAAGTGGCCGCTACTTTCAGTCGAAAGGGAGTAAGCCACCAACTCTTTGTTCAGAAATTGCCATCCGAGCTATGCAACGAGTTTGAACGGTTAAATCTTGGATTCGTGAATGAGATGGGAATAATGGAGTTAAAGCCGACCTTGGAACAAGAAATTTGAGAGGGTCAAACAAAGGATGCGGAAATCAAAGAAATCATGGAAATGACTCAAGAAGGGAGAGAATTCAGATTTGACGAGGATGACCTTGGCACTCTGTGGCTTGGGAAACGGATAGTTGTGCCTAATGTAAAGCGTCTTCAGGAGATGATATTAAAGGACGCACATGACTCACTTTACTCCATCCATCCTGGTTGTGCAAAGATGTACAAGGATTTGAAGACTTGCTATTGGTGGGATGACATGAAAAGGGACATAGCTGAATAGGTTGCATTATGTGATGTGTGCCGATGGGTGAAGGATGAACACCAAAGGCTAGCTGGATTATTGCAGCCATTGAGGATTCCGGAATGGAAGTGGGAAGACGTTGGCATGGATTTCATAGCTGGTTTACCTTGCACTTCAGCAGGTTATGATTAAATATAGGTTATTGTGGATCGTTTGACAAAATCAGGTCATTTCATTCCTATCAATACTACCTATAGTGGAGCAAAGTTGGCAAACCTGTATATGGGAAGAATAGTGTGCTTACACGGAGTACCAAGGAAAATAGTGTCTGATAGAGGTTCTCAAGTTATCTCAAGGTTCTGGCAAAAGCTGCACGAGTCTATGGGAACTCAATTGAATTTTAGTTTTGCATATCACCTTCAAAATGATGGACAAACCAAGAGAACGAATCAGATAGTAGAAGACATGCTAAGAGCTTGTGCACTAAAATATGGAGGAAGATGGGACAAAAGTCTGCCATATGCTGAATTTTCCTACAACAACAGTTACCAAGCAAGCTTGAAAATGCCACCATATGAAGCAAGAAGGTGTAGAACACTTTTATTTTGGAATGAGACAGGAGAAACTCAAGTATTTTAACCTGATGTAATACAATATGCTGAAAAGCAAGTTCAGACAATCTGCGAGGATTCTACGGCTGCCCAGTCAAGACAAAAAAGGGTATGCGTATAATAGGTGAAGAAAACTAGATTTTGAAGTGGGAGACTTCATGTACCTCAAGGTGTCACCTATGCGAGGTCATAAGCAGTTTAACGTCAGAAGCAAGTTGGCACCCCGCTATATTGGACCATTCAAGATTTTTTGCAAACATGGAGAAGTGACATATAAGTTGGACATGCCAGCACATCTTTCTGGTGTTCACGATGTGTTACACAATTTTCAGCTCAAGAAGTGCTTAAGGTTACCAAAAGAACAAGTGACAATGGAGGAATTGGATTTAGAGGCAGATTTTACTTATGCCAACCAACCGGTCAAAATCTTGCAAACCAAGGAGGGAGTCACGAGGAACAAGGTTATTCGATGTGCTAACTACAATGGAAGCATCATATAAAATCGGAAGCAAGTTTGGAGCTAGAAGATGATATCAAGAGAGAATTTCCCTATCTCTTCTCTTCTACGTTGAATCTCGAGGGCGAGAATCATTTTAATGGGGTAGGTTTGTAACACCCTCACTTTCACCATCATGCATTCTTATACATGTTTAACATTAAGCAACACAAAAAGAAACAAGTTTAAAATGAATTGGAAATAAAATAACAACTAAATATTGGTTTCGTTGCTGACTTGTCCGGACTAGGCCCCGAACAAGTCCGATTTTCCCTCTATTGTTTCCTAGACTTATTCATTGTTCCTGCGGATTGGTCCCAAAATGTTTCTGTTGTTGTCTGAGTTTGTCCGTTATCGAGTACGGACTAGTTTGATTTTCGTCACTGGAAACTTTCAAAGTTCTCCTGTAATTCCCCAATTTGGTCTGAATTTTTTAAAAAATGAACGAACCCTGGACTTGTTGGACCCCATACCAGACTTGTCTATTTTGCTTTTTGATCCTTTTTGGACTTGTCCGGATCTGCACGGGACATGGCCGTTCTACTCTCTGTCCAATATCAAACTTGTCTGGTCCTTAGCGGACTAGTCCGGTATGCTCGACTCGGAATCAGTTTTTCCTCCATGACAAGTTATTGGGTAATTGCTTTAAGGGGGCCCAAGAACGTCGTGCCCAACCTCTGTGGAGCCCATGTGAGACCCAACCAAAGCCTCCACCGCCTTATACTCTAATTCCACCCAAACCCTACCACCTCCACCCTATATAACCACCCCAACACCCACACTTTCATCTCTTTGCCACAATTGAAGAAAACCCTAACCCTAGTTCGTGGGAACTGCCATCGAGGAGAGAGGATCTGGAGGAGGATAGGATGATCAAGCAAGATCAATCTTCGCTAACTCATTGACATCATCGTCAATCCTCCACCAACTCTTCACCATCAACCCTATGACGAGGACATCACTTCTATAGATACAAACAACACTCCATTGAACATACAAGATGCAATCAATAGAGTTCATACACAACAATTAATTTCAGAGGTGAGCTTGTTCTTATATATTTCCTTATATGTTTTTGAGCATAGATTGCTACTTAATGATTTAATTGTGATTAGGATCCATGGAGAGGTTCAAGGAGTACTTGGAGGAAGTGTTTGGGACGTGTAAGACCAGAGAATTCGTTCAAAGAAGATGGAAACCGAACCAAACTAAAAATCGTATCCAAGTCAGAGTCCAGGAGAAGTACACACTAAAACGGACGCCCAGGATGCATACGAACTCCGTTTTGGACATTCTACATATGCACGGAAAGGGGAGAGGATAAACTTTCCAATGGCCCGGTCCCATGTCATAATTCCATCGGAGTCGACGGGAATCGTCGAAATAAAATCAAGTACAGAATCTGTCAGGGTGCTGCGCCACCGTATTGGGCCATTGGGCCATGTATCAAGTCTAAGTCCATTATTTTTGTACCTTAGGGTTAGGTCACGACCCCAACACCACCTTGGACGTCCTCCTACCTATATATACTCCATAGTAGCCGCCATGAACAATTGGGTTTTGCTTAGATCAATAATATCGCGGTTCTACGGTTTGCGAGACCCCAACTTCGCGATTTCAGATCGTGTCTTCTACATTCCTGTTTGTGTTCTCGGTTGCACTTGCAGGGATTAGCCTTCTTGGCGAGGTAAATCGTGTGAAGCATGGTTGATAACCAACAGAGCGGTGGTGTAGTGATTGCAGAGGTTGTTCGCGTTCTACTCGAGAGCCTCGGATCATCAATGTCGAGATCTCCATCAATCGACTTATCATTACCTTTCGGAAGATCGGGACTCATCATATTATCTTATCACCATAGATGTCAAGATCCAAGTGTTGCACCCAATTCTCGACCTTTGAACCCTTGGATTCTTGGTAAATACCTTAGATGCATCTTTTCTACGTAAATTATGGTCCCATATAAACTTAACTATGCCCTAGTTGGAAATTCACCAAAAACCTAGCCATAAGGGACTTGTTCGGTCCAATGCGGACAAGTCCGGATTCCTTTCTTGGCCAAAACGCACATGTCCGGCCCTAGTGCGGACTAGTCCAGTCATTTTATTCTGAAAATTCCTAGAACCTCTTTAATACTCTACAAAATGACTTGGAACTTGTTCTAACATGTGATACTTAATTGGGACAAGTTAGTAAGCAATGATATCAACCTAATAACATGCATTACCACATAATTGCATTATTCATGCATGTCATGACATTTTGAGTAATATATGAGCATTTATTGATCGTAATACTTGGTATGTATGTTTGTTGCGCGGAATAGAAGGTATTCCTCCAAAGGGTGCTGTCGAGGACTTCCAGCACCAGATCTTCGAAGCTTTTGATCCTAACCAGTCTCATCAAGGCAAGTGTCACTGACCATTTTGATCTTGTTTTTAAATGTTTTGTTTCAAAAATTGCATGCTTGTATCAAATTGATGGGACACACAAAATTGGTGTTTACTAGACATGTTTGACCATCCTTGTCGCTTGGACTACATTGTAGACAGTCGGGAATGGTATTTTACCTTTTTGCTTTGCTCTAATTAATTGGGATTGTAAAACAACCAAATGGATTAACTATAAATTAATAAGCATGTTGATGAAATTGATGAATGTGGTTAAATGGTAAACATGGGACTTGGGAGATCTAAGCAAGCATGAATTTTGGACTGGGTTGGATGTTATGGTGGTTTCGCTTGCTTTAGATCTAAGGACCGGTTTGTGGAGCGGCCCTCTAGGATTTACAGTGCCACCACAAGGCCAAGTATGGTTGTAGTGTAGCTGAATAATTAGGTGTGCTGCAGGTATTGTGTGGACCATTGGATGGTGCCGGGAATTGGAGTCGAGTAGGGCTACCCTGGGAACCACATGGCACATGAGGGGGCACATAGGTGGGAGAATGGAGACTCAAGCTTGCTGGTGAAACCTCAGTGGGTCCATACATGCAAGTATCCCTTTGTAAAAGCTATTTTTTGATCTCTTGGCTACACACTAAAGGAAGTGTGAGACGACATAAGGGAGGTTCTTAGTCATCTAATGGTGATGAAATCACAAAGGTGTGGGTAAAGTGGTACAACCCATGCAGAGTGTTAATAACTATCATGATAGCCGTGCTCCCAGTTATGAGCGACCTGGACCCTCACATGATTAGAGTGGAACTTGTTTTTTGGGATGGTTATGGTTTTGGTTATGGTTTTGGATTTTGATAAGTGAACATGGTTAATGATGATGGTAAGGATTTGGTATTTGGATGGACAAATTATTGATGGATGTGGTATAATAGTAATTGATGATGTTGGACTCGAAAGTGGTAATTATTTGGTTTATGATGGGATTAATTAACATAGACATTGTTAGATACTTTTCATATGTTTTAACAGTACTTTTCAGCAAATAGCCATTCTTTATTATCATTCCTTATTTAAGCTACATGTCATTATTTTCCCACACTTGCTGAGTTTACATGTGCTCACCCTTGCTATTCCCCCACCAATAGTTTCAAGTGATGTTTGGGAGTATCCGGAGGATAATGCGGAGTACTAGGTTGTGTGCTGCCATCGACTTTCTTGTGGTTATGCTTGGAGCCGCGCTATCCCCTATGCTTAGTTTGCATAGCCTAATATTTAGATTATTTATGCTGCAGATTTCATTTGTAATGATGATCATTAGAGTTGTAACTTGAGAATTATTTGAATATTGTAATAAAAGTACTTATTTATTAATCTGTGCTATGGTAATTTATGTATATAGTTTGTGATGCACTTGTGTATGTGTGTTGAACATCCTGGACACACATATGTGTCGCACTTGGTTCATTTTTGGAAACTGGTGTCACAATCATCGAAGTAAACCACCACAAATCTTCAATGAAAGCACGCAAAACCTTGTTCATCAATCTCATGAAGGGCTGGGCGCATTAGTTAAACCAAATGGCACGACTAACCATTCATAAAGTCCGAATTTAGTATTAAAGGCAGTTATCCATTCAACCTCTAAAGCCATACGAATCTTATGATGTCCACTACGCAAATCAATCTTGGAGAAAATAATAGGATCACTCAACTCATCAAGCATGTCATCCAATCTAGGAATAGGATAGAGATAACGAATGGTAATGTTATTGATGGCTATACAATCAACACACACGCACCAAGTGCCATCTTTCTTAGGAACCAAAAGAACAGGAATATAACATGGACTAAGGCTCTCACGAATGTACACACGGTCCAGAAGATCTTGGACTTGTCGCTGAATTTCCTTAGTCTCATCGGGGTTGGTCTTGTAGGCGGCGCGGTTTGGCAAGCTCACCCCTAAAATCAAATCAATCTTGTGCTCAAGGCCTCACACGAGTGGTAATCCAGGGGGTATCTCTTATGGAAAAAACACCCATATACTCCTGCAAAAGGTTAGCAACAACAGGTGGCAAAGCAATGGATGCATCCTCATTGGAATATAAAGCATGTTTGCACACTAAAGCATAGCAAGTTCTGTTAGTGGCATATAAGTCATCAAGATCAGTTTTAGTTGCAAGCAAAATTGGATTTTTCAACATAATATGTTGCTGAATTTCATAGTTGAAAGCACCCGTTTGCTTAGCATTTTTCTTTTTCTCATGCTCGAATTGCACAATTTCAGTGGGAGACATAGGAAGCAACACAATTTTCTTGCCCTTATGCATGAGAGTATGCTTATTAGATCAACCATAGTGAATAGCATCAGTATCAAACTCCCATGGACGTCCCAACAAATGAGAGCAAGCATCCATAGGTACCACATCAAAGTCAGCAAAATCATGATAAGAACAAATGGAAAAATGTATCCTTGCTGTTTGTGTTACATTTACCTTACCATTGTTGTTAAACTATTGAATGTGATAAGGGTGGGGACGCTCTCGTGTGGTCAAGCATTGCATCTTGACCACCTCAACATTCACCATATTGTTGCAGCTAACACCATCAATGATGGTATGTAGACGGCAGTCCTTGATGACGAAAAACATGATCAAAAGGTTGTGATGTTGGCGGTTGTCGTCCTCTCCAACCGTGGCACTCCGAGCTCGCTGCACAATCAAAGTCCTATAGTTGTTGGTTGCAGATGTACCAAGAACCTCCTCAACACCGTCATCAGAAACTGAAATGTTAGTTGCAATAATATTTCCATCTTCAATATCGGAAACACTAACATACCCACCATCAGCAGTGGCAATGATTGCACATTTGCTAGCGCAATCTCATTGCATATGGCCTAGTCCCTGGCAGCGGTGGCACTTGATGTCGGAGGTGCGTCTGGTGGAAGTGTTCGGTGCAGCAGCCTTTGCTGCAACACCTGGAGAAGAGCAAGCTTGTGGGAGGACCCCCACTTGAGGTAATTTGTATCACACCCCATTTGCATTCCTTTATTTTTCTTTCTTTCCTTCCACCACCTATGCATGTAAAAAAATTGACTATAGGTTAGGTTAATAAAATAAAAGATCTGTGGTGAGAAAATATTTACTTTGCATAAGTTGAAATGATAAATAATCGCTATGTTATATTTTCTCTAGTCCCTTGCGTACAACATAGTATTCTCCAAGTATTGCGTATATTGGCTGAGAATATTCTTGCCTTAAACATGGAATTTGTCGGTAGCACAAGCCAAGTCCAATTCTAGGTTTTTTTGGGATATGATATAGCGATAAGAGATGCTAAGACCCTTGTTAAATATGAATCTTAAATTCTTAGAGAATATTTAAAATGGGAGTTCTTCATTTGATATAAATTCCTACCAAAGCCATACAATGAGTTGAATTAGATAAACCCTATGCATATGCTATTTGCCTTCACCTTGAGCCGAGTCAAACTAGTATAGACCTATGTGAGAATCTTTTTATACTTTTAAGATCAAGATTGCACACGCACATGCTAAACTTCAACACTAGAAGTTAGCGAAATTCCATCATGCATTCCACCACCAAAAGATACTCCATGCTTCCCTTGCATAATATTCTCTCCAAAATATCTGAAAAGAATAGAGGACTAGAAAACATGGCTACAAGAAAGATAAAAGAAAAATGCATGCTCATATACAAGAGCATGAGAAAAAAAATATAGAATAAGTAGCCATGTTTGATCCTCACAAATAAAGAGAGTGCATCTAAAGGAGTTATTTTCATATTTCCACTCACAAATATTCCATCACATTTGCACAAATCTTACTCGAAAGTATGATTTGTTTTGTCCTAAGGCTTACTAATTTGACATAGCAATGAATGTGTTGCAAATATGCCTACTCTTGATCCCTACCGAGCTCCACATACATGTTTTATTTAGATGTAGGACAAGAAAAGCATTGCCTTGGTGAGGATACAAACACCAATTCCACATAAGAGAGACTGAGTGCATCAATTGAGGAACTTAAAATCAAACACCATTTGAAATTCTTCAGAAATTTGAGTGGAACTTAAACATTAGATGATGCATGCTCATTTTGCTGTTCTATCTTTCAACCACCCAAGAAAAGGATGAGGCATAAGCCCCATATTGACTAAAAAATAGGGGAGGTACCATAGCCAATTTATTCAAAGCTAGAATATTTTTTTTGTTCTCTTGGTACTTTTGCAAAATAGAACATAGTAGAAACTTCTTATCAACGACCTAAGTCCTTATCTTTGCTTTGGGACAAGCAAAGGTTAAGCTTGGGGGAGATGTTGACAGTTGTTATACACCAATTTCGACCGTCAATATAACTCAATTATGTGAAGAAATAAATATTTTTATTACACACATCATAGTTTTACTTAACATAATTCCACTTGTATTTGGATAAATAGTGCATGCAGGAGTTTATATGCAGAAATGATGGAGAATGAGAGGAGCTGTAACACCCTCATTTTCATTCATCATGCATTGCATACATTCTTATTAACATTAAGCAACACAAAAAGGAACAAGTTTAAAATGAATTATAACCAATATAGTGATTAAAACCTGTGTCAGTGCGGACTTGTCCGGTTTGGAAAACGGACTAGTCTGTTTGCTCTCTGTTGTTTTCCAGACTTATCCGTTTTTTTGCCCCGTATAAATTCGAAAATGCTTCTGATGTTGTTCGGACTTGTCTGTTCCCGTGTATGGACTACGATCTTTGCTACTTGAAACTTTCGGAGTTGTCTGGTAATTCCCCATTTTGATCCGGACATTGAAAATTAGACGAACCCTCGTGCTTGTCCGACCTCCAAACGGACTTGTCTGTTGTGCTTTCTGATCCTTTTCAGACTTGTCCGCATCTGCACCGGACTTGGCCATTCAATGTTTTGTCCCACATCGGACGTGTCCGACCTCCATACGGACAGTCCCGTGTGCCCGACTCGAATTCTATTTTTCCTTCCTGATGAGTTATTGGATAGTTGCCTTAAGTGGGCACATCGTAGTGCGTAACCCATGTGGAGCTCATGTGCGACCCCGCCAAGAGCTCCACCGCCTAATACTTGATTTTAGGTGATTAGCTATCGAAGCGAAGAAAAGGCTATTCTACCAAACCCTACCACCTCCACCTTATATAAACACCCCAACACCCACGCTTTTACCTCTTTGCCACAATTGAAGATATGGCCAACCCTGGTTCGTGAGAGCCCCCATCAAGGAGCCTCCACCGCAGGGAGAACAAGGAGAAGGAAGGAAGGAGGGGATCAATCAAGATTGTTATCACCGCTGTGATCTCCATCATCAATTCATCATTGTTGACATCCTCCTGTGCCAATTCTTTGTTTCCTTCGATCATGACATCAAATTCTCGAGTCTTCAACTCTTGACCCCTTGAATTCCTGGTAAATATCTTAGATGCATATTTCCGACGTAAATTATGGTTGTACTTTAACTCTAACTATGCCCTAGTAGAAAATTTGCCAAAAAACCCTAGCCAAAATGAACTTCTCTGGTCCTTGTGCGGACTAGTCCGATCCCCTTTATGTACCAGAATGGACATGTCCGGCCCCACTGCGGACTAGTCCGGTCCTCCAAACTTGAAAATTCCTGGAAATTCTTTAATATCCCCCGAAATAACATGGAACTTGTTCTAACATGTAAAACATAATTGGGACTAGTTAGTAAGCAATGATATAATCCTAATAACATGCATTACACCATAATTGCATTATTCATGCATGTCATGACATATTGAGTACTATATTAGCATTTATTGATTGTAATGCTTGTTTTGTATGTTTGTTGCGTGGAATAGAAGGTGCTGCTCTAGAGGGTGCTGTCGAGGACCTCCAGCGCCAAAACTTTGAAGCTTTTGATCCTAACCAATCTCAAGCACAAGAAAAGTGTCCTTGATCATTTTGATCCTATTTTTAAATGTTTTGTTTTCGAAAATGCATGCTTGTGTCAAATTGATAGGAAACCCAAGATAATTGTTTACTAGAATTGTTGGACCATCCTTGTCGCTTGGAATATGTTGTAGAGTGTCGGGAAGGTCATTTTTACGTTTTTACTTCGCCCTAATTAATTGGGATGGGACAACAACCAAATGGCTTAACTATGAATTAATGAGCATGTATATGATGAGAATTGATGAATGTGTTTAATTGGTAAACATGAAACTTGGGACATCTAAGCAAGCATGCATTGTGGACTGGGTTGGATGTCATGGTTGTTTCCCTTGCTTTAGATCTATGGACTGGTTCGTGGAGCGACTATCCAGGATTTACAGTGCCACCACAAGGCCAAGAATGGGTGCATCGTAGCTGAGTAATTAGGTGCGCTACTGGTATTCTATGGACCATTGGATGGTGCGGGGAATTAGAGTTGAGGAGGGATACCCTGGGAACCACATGGCACATGAGGGGGCCCATGGGTCAGAGAATAGAGATTCAAGTCTGCTAGTGAAACCATAGTGGGTCTGTACATGCTAGTAGTCCCTTTGTAAATGCTATTTTGTGATCACTTGGCCATACACCTAAGGAAGTGTAATTGGCATAAGAGAGGTTTCTTTAGTTGCTGAAGGGTCACGAAATCACGAACTTGTGGGTAAAGTGGTACAACCTCTGGAGAGTGTGAAAAACTATCATGATAGTTATGCTTCCGTTTTTGAGCAACCTGGACAACTTCCATGATTAGAGTGGATCTTTTTATTTGGGACGGTTTGGTTATGGTTTTAGATTGGATGGTGATAAATGGTTATGGTTAATGATGATGGTAAGAATCTGGTGTATGGATGGATAATTGATGATGGTTTCATATTATGTTAATTATTTTGGATATGATGGGATTATTTCACATAGATATTGTAGGATGCTTTTCATATATTTCAAATGTACTTTTCAGCAAATAGTTATTGATTGTTATCATTCCTTGATTAAAGGCTTGTTTGGTTCTATGCCTAAGTTGCCTAAGCCTAACGTTAGGCATGCCACACTGTTTTAGGCGGGTGTTTGGTTGTTGACTAAAGTTAGGCGCACCAGAAAAGTTAGGCAACTTTTGCATCCATTGCCTAACAAAAAATTGCCTCAACTGAGGCAATCGAATTGACCGCCTAAGCATGTCACAGTTTCTTAGGTGCGCCTAAGGTTAGGCTACGGTAAGAAACCAAACAACCGCTAACATTAGGTAGCTTAGGCGTGCCACAAGTGTGGCAAGTGACTAAAGTAAGGCTTAGGCAACTTAGGCATACAGCCAAACAGGCCCTAAGCTACATGTCATTATTTTCCCACACTTGTTGAGTACGACATGTACTCACCCTTGCAATTCCCCCACCAACAGTTTCAGATGATGTTTGGGAGTATCCCAAGGATAATGCAGAGCACTAGGTTGTGTGCTACCGTCGACTTGCCTGTGGATGTGTTGGGTTGCACTATCCCTTATGCTTAGTTTTCTTAGTTTAGATTATTTCCACTGCATTAGTTTCATATTCTATGTGTAATAATGATCACTAGAGTTGTAATTTGAGGATTAATTAAATATTAATATAAAAATACTTTTTTACTAGTTCGTGCTGTGGTAATTTTTTGTATATCATTTGTGATTCACTCGTGTATGTGTGTTGAACATCCTAGGCATACATATGCATCGCACTTGGTTCATTTTCGTAACCGGGTATCACAAGAGCAATCGTAAAAAGTGCCACTCAGCCAATCACGCGATGACACATGGTACCACATGGATCTATGACTCATTCCCAAGCGTATGCGAGGAGATCCAATGGTGTATCCCCGAGAAGCGGATAAGGGCCCACTTGGAAGTCACCCGAAGGAAAAACACACGAAGGGGAGACCGGACTAGGTCGGCCGACACCCCTAGTCGGCTGACTTGGCCCTGGCGCCAAACCCGATCTTCCTCCACATGTTCGATCCTCATGGCTCACTGAAGGCGATGAAGACTAATTTGCGTGCTAATTGTGGCGGGAACCACCTCTACTACGTGTATAAATAGGGTGGGTGCCTCACTTCTCACACAAACCACTCAGGCATTCTCTCTTGTATTACACTAGTGCTCTTAGTATCTTAGTGGAGGTTAGGTTGTAGAGAGGAGCCTCTAGTCCCATGTCCAAATTGGGAACGGTATGGATCTTGTATCTTCTCTTGTATTTGTAACATTATGCTTCATAATATTACTATTAGTCTTTATTTATTCAGATACATGGATGAAGCGTTTCATGTTTCGTTGTGGATTCCATGCATGTGTTAGGTGTAGATGTCATTATGGTCTATTTATAATGCCTTTATTATATTATTATAAACATCGTACACCTCCACTATAGTATAATTAGGTATTAATATGATTATGTTAATATAAGTTATGTTGTGCTCAGTTCCTGTAACACCTTCATTTTCACCCATCATGCATTGCATTCATTCTTATGCATGTCTAACATAATGCCACATAAAAAAGGAACGAGATTAAAATGAATTAGAGGAAAACTAGCAGTTAAAATCAATCTCTGGTACAGACTTGTCCGGATCGGACCTTGGACCAATCCGGTATACCCATCAGCACTAGCCTAAGTAGGTATTCTTCAGGGCAACAGACTTGTCCGATAATAGGTATGAACTAGTCCGGTTTCGCTATTGTAGTCCTCTGGACCTGTCTGTTAATTGCTACGAATTTATACAATTTTGTTTCTGTTCTCATCCGGACTTGACCGTTATCGTATACGGAGTAGTGCGACAATCGCTACAGGAAATCTTTCGAGTTGTCCGGTAAATCCCAAAACTTAGTCCAGTTTTGAATATATGCAAACCCCGGACTTGATCGGCATAGCATCAGACTTGTCTGTTGAACTTTCTATTTTTTGGACGGACTTGTCCAGCAAGAGACCGGACTTACGCACTTGTCCGGTCTTCTTCGGACTACTCCGGTTCCAAGGGTTTTGACTCGGATTCTATTTTTCCTCCATGATGAATTATAGGGTAATTACCTTAATTGGGACCAAGAACGTCGTGCCTCACCCATGAGGAGCCCAAGTGGGACCCCACTAAGGCCCCTACATGCCCCACTCCTTCCTACTTGGATCCCACCACAATATCACCACCTCTCCTCCTATATAAACACCCCAACACCCACCCTTTACCCCTTTGCCCACATTAGGAACCCCAGCGCTCTGCTCCCTTCATAGCCACTGCTCTTGAAGAAAAAAGCTCTCACCGTGAGGAAGGGAAGAGAAGGAAGAATAAGGAGTGGAAGGGATCAAGCGAGATCATCGTCGCTGCTGTGATCTTCACCTTTTCTTCTACATCAACATTCTTCTTCAACAATTCTTTGTCTTCTTCGGATCTATATGTCAAGATTCTCGCGTGACGCCTATTCCTCAACCGTTGAACCTTTGTATTCGCAGTAACTACCCTAGATCCAACTTTCCACGTTAATTCTAAATCCAATCTTGATTTAAATCACGCCTTAGTTGGAAAGTTCGTAAAACCCTGGACATAGCAGACTTGTCCAGTTAAGTGTGGACTAGTCCATTGAACTTTCTGGTCCAGAACGGACATGTCCGGCCCATTGTGCAGACTAGTATGTCATCAGAATTCTGGAATTACTGTAACTTTCCCAGTTTTTCCTGAACTGACTCAAAACTTGCCCAGTCATGTAAAACTCAAGTGTAACTAGTTTGTAAGCAATAATAGCAACCTAATAACATGTCTTACCACATAATTGCATCTTTCATTCATGGCATGGCATATTGAGTACTATGTGAGCATTTATTGATTGTAACATTTGTTTCACATGATTGTCGCTCAGAATAGAAGGTAACACTCTAGAAGGTGCTTATGAGGACCTGCAACACCAGAACTTTGAAGCTTTTGAACCAAACCAGTCGCATGAGCAAGGCAAGTGTCCTTGACTATTTTGATCCTATTTTCAAATGTTTGTTTGCAAAATTGCATGCTTGTGTCAAACTGATGGAAAACCAATGATAGGCATTTACTAGACATGTATGACTACCCATGTCACTTAGGATATATTATAAAGAGTCAGGAAGGGTATTTTCAGTTTTGCTTTGCTTTGCTTAATCGGGAATGGAAAAAACCAAATGACTCTTTATGAACTAATATACATATGGACTATGTGAATAGATGATAGTGATGACTTAGTAACATGGAACTGGGGTGATCTAAGCAAGCATGTGTTGTGGACTGGGTTGGATGATATGGTTGTTTCACTTGCCTTAGATCTAAGGACCGGTTCATGCGAGAATATGCCAGGATTATTGTGCCACCACAAGGCCATGTATGGGCGCGGCGTAGCTGAATAATTAGGTGTGCTGCTAGCATTTTATGGACCATTGGATGGTTCGGGAATGACAGTTGAAGAGGGCTCTCTTGGGATCTGCATGGCACACGACGGGGCCTGTAGGTGGGAGAATGAAGATTCAAGCCTGCCAGTGAAACCTTAATGGGTCCGTACATACTAGTAGTCCCTTTTGAAAGGCTATTTTGTGATCTCTTGGTCACACACCAACGAAAGTCTGATAAGGCATAATGGAAGTTTTTAGTCACCTAAAGGAGATGAAATCATGAACATGTGGGTAAAGTGGTACAACCTCTGCAGAGTGTTTAAAAAACTATCATGATAGTTGTGCTCCAAGTTATGAGCACATGGACATCTTCCATGATTAGTGTTGGACTTGGCATTTTGGAATGGTTCGGTATGAGATTGGTTATGTCATATGAGTATGGTTCGTTTATGAGGTGGTATGAAATTGGCATATGGTGATGATATTGATTGATAGCTGGTTATAAATGAATTAGGATGGTAAATGAGGATGTTGAAAATGGATTATGATAATTACATGGGTTATGATGGGATTTAAACTCACATAGACATAGTAGGAATGTTTTTACATGTTTATGATATGTACTTTTCTGCAATTAGCCATTTATTATCATCCTTGTTTAAGCTACATGTCATACTTTTCCACACTTGCTGAGTACAACATGCACTATCCCTTACAACCCCCGCCCCCCGAAACAGTTACAGGTGATGTTTGGGAGTACCATAAAGATCATATGGAGTACTAGGTTGCGTGCTATCGTCATGCATGTGGATTTTAGTCGCACTACTTAGTTTTTTTCGCTGCAATAATTATAGACTTGTAATTCGAGCACCATTGAGTTATTGTAATAAGGTATTTATTTACTTTTGTGATGTGGTTAATTTCTGATTATCGTTTATGAAATTGTCGTGTATGTGTGATGATCATCCTGGGCACACATATGCATTCACTTGGTTCATTTTTGGAATAGGGTGTCACAAATTGGTATCTGGGTTGCGTTGACCGTAGGATGCAA
The DNA here is from genome assembly GCA_036927565.1 of Tuctoria greenei. Taxonomy (NCBI): domain Eukaryota; kingdom Viridiplantae; phylum Streptophyta; class Magnoliopsida; order Poales; family Poaceae; genus Tuctoria; species Tuctoria greenei. Next base: position 73,334,349 of record JAYESD010000011.1, read on the forward strand.
CCCTAGATAGAATGGACACTCTAGAGCATATAGTTGCACTCTGTAATAGTCAAAGTTAGCATGGTGTGCTGAATTCTATGTGGTGATTGCTTGTGTGCTTGTGTTCTTAGTAGATGATTGTGGGGTGCTTTGCCACTTGTCCACCTCTGTAATAGTCATTTTGAGCATTAGCCACCATATTCGCCCCCGCTATGCACCACCAACTGCACCATATTACAACCCATTTGCTCTTGTATATCACGCTCCTTATCCACCACATCCAAATCAGCCAACACAACAACGCCCCGCTATGCAAGCGCCTCGCTATCCTGTGCCACCTGCACCGCGTCCCAATATGGTGGCTAATGCTCAAAATTAATTGCACCCAAGTTTTCCTGGTGCTACAGGCAGCAAGATGTGCTATGTATGTGGAGAGGTAGAGCACTTCACAAATCAATGACCCAAAACAAGCTATGGACCAGTGAACAATGCGCTAAGGACAACCTACCCACGGCCGAATGGAGGAGCACCACAAGGCAACCGTGGACAGCAAAATTTTGCTTATGGCACTGTGAATCACGTCTCTACTGAGGAGGCCCAGCAAGCTGATGACGTTGTAAATGGTATGTTACTCGCCAACTTCAACCCTGCGACTGTCGCATTTGATTCTGTAGCATCTCATTCATTCATCTCATCAAATTATGTCGTTAAGTATAATCTGCCTATATCTCATACGAAGCACACTAAGTTGGTCAAATCTCTCGGCGGAGAGATGAGAACAAATATAGTGTGTTCGAGAGTGAGCATTAAAATAAGTGGGGTAGACTTTCTTGCAAGCCTTATTGTCCTGGATTCACAAGGGATAGATATACTACTTGGAATGGACTGGCTGAGCAAGTATAATGGACTGATTCAATGCGCTAGGAGGTTTGTGCAGATGACAAGCGAACACGACACTCGCATCGAAGTTGAGGCAGCCCAACCCACAACGGATAAAGCAATGCTAAGTCACGTGGATTTTGTGACATTGGAGAGTATTCTGATAGTTCAAGAGTATCCTGATGTGCTCCCAGATGAGTTGCCAGGTATGTCGCCTGATCACGATATAGAGTTTGCTATTGATTTGATACCTGGAACAGCACCAAGAGCTAGTAGGCCATATAGGATGCCTCCTAAAGAGTTAGCAGAGCTCAAGATGAAAAATGAAGAGCAACTAGAAAAAGGATTTTATACGCCTAAGTTCATCACCATGGGGGGCCCCAATACTCTTTGTTGATAAGAAGGGTGGAACCCAGAGAGTGTGTGTGGACTATAGGTCTCTCAGTGAAGCAATGATCAAGAACAAGTACTTGCTGCCACATATAGACGATTTGTTCGACCATACGAAGGGTGACTGTGTTTTCTCCATGATCGATCTGTGGTCAGGATATTTCCAAATGAAGATTAGACCATCGGATATACCCAAAACAGCCTTTCGGACACAATATGGATCCTATGAGTACACTGTTATGTCATTTGGATTGACGAACGCGCCTGCGTACTTCATGTACCTCATGAATAAGATCTTCATGGAGTATTTGGATGAGTTTGTCGTGGTGTTCATCGACGATATTATGATATACTCGAGAAGCGAGGAAGAATATGAGAAATACTTGAAGCTTATATTGCAGAAATTACGAGAACATCAGTTGTTTGTCAAATTCAGCAAGTGCCAATTCTGGTTACAGGTAGTATCATTTTTGGGCCATATGATCTCTGGAGGAGGAGTATCGGTCGACCTGGGGGAAGTGACAGACGTGTTAAAGTGTGAGCCGCCACAGAATGTGAAGGAAATTTGGAGTTTTCTTGGAATGGTTGGGTATTACCGCCGATTCATCAAGGATTTCTCCAAAATAGCAAAGCCCATGACTGAATTACTATTGAAAGGGAAGGCATTCCAATGGACTCATGCTTGTCAAGACAGCTTTGAGGAGTTAAAGAAGGGGTTGACAACCGCAGTATGTGTTAGTAATGCCAGATGTGAGCCAGAGTTTTGATAGATATATTGCGATGCCTTGAGACAAGGGCTTGGATGCGTGCTAAGGCAAGAAGATTAAGTGTTAGATTATGCATCGAGGCAATTGAAGAAACATGAGCTAAACTATCCTACACATGATCTCGAACTTGCAGCCGTGGTGCATGCCTTCAAGATATGGAGACACTACATTTTTTTCTCAGATGTGAGATTTACACAGATCACAAGAGCTACAAGTACAAATTCACAGAAACAGATCTTAATTTGAGGCAACAAAGATGGTTGGAGCTCATCAAAGATTATGACGTGGGGATCAACTATCTCCCGGGGAAGGCTAATGTAGTGACAGGTGCGTTGAGTTTGTAGCACCCTCATTTTCATCCATCATGCATTGCATTCATTCTTATACATGTCTAACATAATGCAACACGAAAACAAACAAGATTAAAATTAGTTAGAAGCAAACAGCAATTAAAAACCTTGCTTAGTATGGACTTGTCGGGAATGGACCCCATACTAGCCCGATTTAGCTATTGTTGTTCCCCAGACTTTTCCGCTAATTGCTATGGATTGTCCATAAATCTTTTCTGATGTTCTCTGGACTTGTCCGTTGATTTTGCAAACTAATCCGATTTTGTTTTAGTTTCTTTCCAGACTTGTTCGTTGCATATATGGACTAGTCCGATGATCGCTGCTGAAAATTCCCAAAAAAAACTTGGTCTAAATTTGATAAGGACTAATCTCAGACTTGTCCGACTTGACGCTAGACTTGTCCGACTGACTTTTTGTTCTTGTGCGGACTTGTCTGGCATTGCAGTGGACTTTTCAGTTGGACTTCCTGTACCCGATCAGACTTGTCCAGCCTCACTACAAACTAGTCTGATGTGTAGGGTTTCAACTCGAATTCTATTTTTCCTCCACGATGAGTTATTCGGTAATTGCCTTAATTGGGCCCAAGAACATCATGCCCCGCCCGTGTGGAGCCCAAGAGGGACTCTACCACGGCCTCTACTTGTTTCCACTGCATTATACTTGGATTCCACCCTAACACTACTACCTCTCCTCCTATATAAACACCCCCACCACCCACACTTTACCCCTTTCCCACATTAGACGAATCCCAGCGCCTGCTCTCTTCATAGTCACCGCTCTAGAAGGGAGAAGAAGGAAGGAAGGGAAGGGAGAAGAAGGAGATGAAGGAATCAAGCGAGATCATCGTCGCTGCTATGATCTTCATCAATCCTTTGATGCTAACTTTCTTCTTCGCCAATCCTTCGTCTTCATTGGATATAAACGTCTCGAGTTCCATCGAATCCTCGACTTTTGAGCCCTAGGATTTGCGGTAAATACCACAGATCCACCTTTCCTACGTCAATTATGGTACCATACTTAACTCAATCTATGCTCTAGTTGGAAATTCGCTAAAACCCTAGTGGTAGCAGACTTGTCCGGTCTACTGTGGACTAGCTCGTCGAACTCTGTGGTCTAGAGCGGACATGTCCAGCCCACGATGCGGACTAGTCTGTTCCCTTACTTTTGGAATTCCTGGAACTTCTTTAGTTTTCTCGAAAATGACTCGGAACTTGCTCTAACATGTAAAACTTAATTGTAACTAGATAGTAAGCAACAATATCAATGTAATAACATGTGTTACTACATAATTGCATCATTCGTGCATGTCATGGTATATTGAGTACTATATGAGCATTTATTGATTGTAATGTATGTTTCACATGATAGTTGCATGGAATAGAAGGTAACGCTCTAGAGGGTGCTTATGAGGACCTTCAGCACCAAAACTTTGCAGCAATTGATCCAAATCAGCCTCAAGAGCAAGCCAAGTGTCCTTGATCATTTTGATCGTGTTTTCAAATGTTTTGTTTGCAAAATTGCATGCTTGCGTCAATGTGATGGGAAACCTATGAATAGGTGTTTACTAGACTTGTATGACCACCCTTATCGCTTGGGATATATTGTACAGAGTTGGGAAGGGTATTTTCCAGTTTTGTTTCGCTTTGCTTAATTGGGGTTGGGATTAATTAAATGACTTAATTATGAACTATTGAACATAATGACCCTTTAGCAACATGCAACCTAGGGATCTAAGCAAGCCAGTTATGTGGAATGGGATGGAAGGATTTTGATGTTTCGCTTGCTTTAGATCTAAGGACCGTTCGTGGAGCGACCACCCAGAATTTACAGTGCCACCAAAAGGCCAAGTAAGGGTGAAACTTAGCTGATTAATTAGGTGCATTGCCAGCATTGTTCGGATCATATGGAAGGCTCGAGGAATGAGGTTTGTTGTGTTTGCATTAGTGGCAGGACTGCCCTGTGATCTAAACAGCACAAGAGGGGGCCCTTGGATGGATATTCTTAGTTGTTAGACATCACCTCCGGTGAAACCATAGTGGGTCTAAACATGCTAGTAGTCCTGTAAAAGCTATTTTGTGATCTCTTGGCCATACACCTAAGGTAGTACACTTGGCATAAGGGAGGATTTTCTTTAGTCGCCGATGTGTGACGGAATCACAAACTCGTGGGTAAAGTGGTACAATCTCCGCAAAGTGTAAAACTATCATGATAGCTATGCTCTCGGATATGAGCAACTTGGACCCTCAAATGATTAGAGTTATGGACCTGAATATGGATTAATGGCTGGAACTGAATAAGAATTGGAATTGGGATATGGATTTTGTGATACTGTATTGGTTAAACAGTTATGAGTTGATTATGGATGGTTATGGGTATATTATGGATGGTTATGGATATATTATGGATGATTATGGTTAACCATGTCGAAATGATGGTATTGGATATGGTATTGATGGTATTTGACCTCACTTAATGATCATAATATCGCATTTCAACTGTTTTGAATGTACTTTTATACAATTAGCCATTCATTATCATCCTTGTTTTTAGCTACATGTCATACTTTCCTACACTTGCTAAGTACAACATGTGCTCACCTCTGCGATTCCCCCACCAAATGTTTGAGATGATGTTTGGGAGTATCATGAGGATCATGCGGGGATCTAGGTTGTGTGCTATCGTCAATTGCCTGTGGATTGGAGCCGTGCTGCCTAGTTTAGATTATCTTTCCGCTGCAATAGTAATAATTAGATACTTGTAATTCGTTAACAATTGGATTATTGTAATAAGGTACCTATTTACTTTCTTGACGTGGTTATTTTTTGTATATCGTTTGTGATGCACTCGTGTATGTGTGATGAACATCCTGGGCACACATATGCGTCACACTTGGCTGATTCTTTGGAACCGGGTGTTACAAATTGGTATTAGAGCCACGTTGACCGTAAGATGCAACCTAGGTAGAATAGACACTTTAGAGCACGTAGGAACACTTGGTAAGATTCATAGTTGGTTGTTTGCTGAATTTGACGTGATGATTGCTGGGTGTACTTGTGTGCTGGTGTACTTGACGTGATGAAGCATCTCAACCCACAACAGAGAAGGCAGTGTTGAATCAAGCGGATGGTGCAAAATTAGAAGAGATTCCAGTGGTGTGCAAGTTTTCGAATGTGTTTCCGGACGAGTTTTCAGGTATGCTACCTAATTGTGACATCGAGTTCGTCATTGATTTAATGCCTAGAACTGCACCTATAGTTAAGAGGCCATATAGGATGCCTCCTATGGAGTTAGCGGAGCTAAAGAAGCGAATTCAAGAGCAGCCAGAGAAGGGTTTTATACGCCCAAGCTCATCACCAATGTAGGATCGAAGATCACATGAAAAGCTACCAGATGGGGGGTGAATGGTAGATTTAAAAATCTTACGCAGCAGAAACAATTAAAACCCAACCCCTTCGGCAGAAATACGATTTGTTAAAGAAATCTTGTGTGAGACTAATCTAAACATGTTTCATTGTGACAAAAGTGATAGATATCAAAGAGAATCAAGTCACAAAGATGACACAACAAGAATCACTCAAGTCCAGCAAGAGAAACTCATGTTACGATCAAAAGATCGAACAAAGGTCAATATGTTATACCGAGTAAAAAACAGATCTGCAATACTGCAAAGAAACTCATGTAGATCAAAAACTGCAAATCTAATGACCGTGAAATTTTGACAGAAGATAGATAATCAATTTGTGAAGACAACCCAAAAAGAATCAATTCAATTGGATCTGAAAACTCAGGTTATGATAACAGCACCGAGGCAAGGTAATGTTGTGCAGAAACTCGACGAGAAAGACTTGAAGAAAACAAGTCCGACAAACAAGGCACAAAAGTTCCTTTCAACAACGAATTTTATTCAATAGGACACAAGAGGAACAGCCCCAAAAGTCGTCTCAACGAGCTCTGGCCTCCCTTGCTTATATAACCAGCCCGAAGGCCAACTCAACTCAAAAGAGGACTCTAGCAACACCTGCACATGAACAAACAACCAATCCCTACGAGTCCAAGTCCACGACTTGACTCAAGTTAGTTCCGAACACAACACCTTACGTGAGCACCTCACATAAGCATGTTGCAAAGCATAGCAAAACGATATCAGCCATATCAACCAAAATGCACCAAAAACATAGCAAATGAATACTACGCAATCTTTCAAACAATGTAAAGCAAGTTCAAAACATTTCAAAGTAAAAGTAGGAACATTGTGATCAAGCTCCGAATCTTGTCAAAGCTAACCGGAGCTTGAGCCGGAGCTTACCAAAGCTAGTACAACCTAGCGCCGGAGCTTACCGAAGCTAGTACAACCTAGCGCAGGAGCTAGAAAAACATGTCGGAGCTAACCAATATAAGTCGGACCTAACAAAACATATCAGAGCTTAACAAAGACATGCCGGAGCTATCAAAGACATGTTGGAGCTAAAGACATGTCGGAGCTAAAGACAAAGCTCACCAGAGCTACCAAAGACATGTCGGAGCAAAAGACATGTTGGAGCTAAAGACAAAGCTCACCAGAGCTACCCAAAAACATGTTGGACCTTGACAAAGCAAGTCGAACCTATTATCGGACCTTGCAGAATCTCAGAGCTAGAGTCGGACCTTGCTAAAAATGGTGTTTTGGCAGAATTTTAGAAGTTATATCATCAAAGCCAATGCATTCAGCACAAATAGGTCTCACAATCCCCCCCTTGATGAATGCATTGGAAACACCACTTAAAATCTGAACATTGGCTTATTCACATTACAAAATTTGAAAAAATTTCTCCCCTTTTGGCAACACCACACAAAAAAATTTTCTTTTGAGAAAAAAAACGTGCCAAAAACACTTGTAAATATGTGCAATGTGTAATAAATTTGTCCCCCTTGCATACTTCTCTTAAAAAAATCACATATTTTCACTCCCCCTTTGACAATGTATTCAGCAAGGTTCAAAAAAGAAATTTTAATTGTTATGAGCATATTATAACATATACATATAAAACAAAGCTCATCCAAGTCATACTATCAAGTAGCTTACACTATCACATCAATGTAATACATAAAGTAGTGTAATTCATGCTAGAGATCAAGTGTAATTGTCAATTTAAGCAAGTCATGATCTCACAAACTTAACTATTTCAAAACCTAAAAGCATGACACTTGTTGCTGTATTTTATTATTTTTCAAAGCAAAAATTTAGATCATATGATATTTGCAAGAGATTATATGCGCATCTGCCTTATTCTAACCAACCAAGCCAAGCCTATGTCATTTGACAATCAGAAGCTTAAGGACACGTTTTAGTCATACACAACTTCTTCTGTGTTCATATCTAAGTGTAATGATAAGCCATCTCAAGAGATGAAGTGCGATGCATGCATATTCTATTGATCTTTTCTCAATTCGTATTTTTTCATAAAAACTCAACATGTGAGTTGATTGCTTGATTAATTCTTTATGATTAAAAGTACTTGTGAGCATGCAACAAGTTCAAAACAGTAAGAAATTTCGACCATGACAAGATTTAGTGTAAGTAATTATTTAAATTACTAGACATGACAAAAACTACAAAATGTATAACATGAGTAATGTAGTAAGAACATTCAGCATGTAAAAGGAATCACAAAGTCATATATGTATGAAATACTATGCTCATATTATTTTAAGTTCAGATTCACACATAGACTTCCCAAGTTTCAAAACTCCCCCTCAATTTAAGCTATGAGGATGCATAACCCATATTTCACTACGAATGTAACAAAAACGAGTGAAATTCAAAGGTTTTGTTATAATGTCAGCCAATTGTTGTTCGATATCTACATGGTGAATCACAAAATTTCCCTTTTCAACATTATCACGGAGAAAGTGATACCTAATATCAATGTGCTTAGTTCAAGAATGTTGCACGGGGTTTTTAGCAATGCAAATGGCACTAGTGTTATCAAAAAACAGTGGAACACTATCTACATCAAAACCATAGTCCTTAAGTGTTTGAACAATCCAAAGAATTTGTGAGCAAGCACTAGCTGCAGCTACATATTCAGATTCGGCTGTGCATTGTGCGATCGAGTTTTGTTTTCTAGAGGACCAAGCAACAATTGAATTAAAAATAAAATGACAAGCACCGGAAGTACTTTTTCTATCAATCCTACAGCCCCCAAAATCAGCATCCGAAAGAGCTTTCAAAGTAACGGTTGAGGAAGAAGGAAGAAAAATGCCAAATTCTTGAGTTGTATGTAAGTACCTGAGAATCCTTTTGACGGCTTGACAATGTGAAGCACGTGGGGAGGCTTGAAACCGCGAAAAAAGACATACGCTAAATTGTATGTCTAGTCTTGATGCCGTGAGGTACAAAAGTGATCCGATCACGCTTCTATATTCTTTTTTATCCACGGATTCATCATCTTCATCAAGTTCAAGTGTTGTTGCTGTTCCAATTGGTGTCCATAGAGGCTTGCTTTTGTCCATGTTGAAGCTCCTTAGGAGGTATTTTGTATACTTCGATTGATGCACGAAGGTACCCTCCTCGGTTTGCTTGATTTGCAGCCCCAAAAAGTACATGAGTTCTCCCATCATACTCATCTCAAATTCTGAACTCATCATAGCCGATAACTTGGACACAAGATCTTGAGAAGCACAACTAGAGATAATATAATCCACATACATTTGAACGAATAATGAGTCAGTGCCATGCTTAAGCACAAAAAGAGTTTTATCAACCTTGCCCATGGTAAACCCCTTTTCAGGTAAGAATGTTTTAAACCTATCATACCATGCTCTAGGGGCTTGTTTGAGACCATACAAGGCTTTGGACAGTTTGTATACATGATTAGGAAAATCTAGATTTTCAAAACCCTGTTGTTGTTTGACATGAACCTCCTCATCTATGTAGCCATTAAGAAAAGCACTTTTAACATCCATTTGATATAGCTTAAAACCTTTAGATGCAGCAAAAGATAAAAAAATTCTAATGGCTTCTAATCTAGCAACAGGAGCAAAAGTTTCATCAAAATCTAGACCTTCAATTTGAGTGAAACCTTGAGCAACAAACCTAGCCTTATTCATAACCACAACCTCATCCTCACTTTGTTTATTTTTAAACACCCATTTGGTTCCAATTAAAGTGTGTTCTTGAGGTGGAGGTACAAGTTTCCAAACATTATTTCATTCAAAATTTTCTAACTCTTCTTGCATGTCAAAAATCCAAGATTCATTAGTGAGTGCATGTGATATATCTTTGGGTTCAAAAGAAGCAAAAAAAGAAGAATGAGCATGAGAGTTTGGATCGCAAAACCTGGACCGTGTGACTCGTTCGTGCAAGCTTCCAATAATTTGTTGCGGAGGATGACTTTTGAGAACCCAGAGGGGAGTGGACACTTCACAAGCTTCTTCTTCTTCATGTTCATCACAAATCGATGAGCTTGTGACTTGAGGAGGATCTGGACCAGCAATAGTCGTCGTCGGTGCTGATTGTGAATTGAAATCAGGAGCTGGAACATTGTCATTAGCTGTCGAATTTTTTGGTAGCAGTACCACTTCTTCCTCATCTTAAACAAAAATGCTCTCCCCCTGCAGATATGGATCCGGACCTGCAATGTTTGAGCTCGTACCTGGGCTAGCTTCATCAAAAGACACCTCACAAGTCGCCACAATTTTATTAGTGTCATGTAAAAGCACAAGTAGCCTCTAGTATGAGATGGATAACCAAGAAACATGCCATCAATAGATCTAGGTTCAAATTTATTAAGATTACCATGTTTCTTAACAAAGCATTTGCAACCAAAGACCCAAAAATGTGTAACACTAGGCCTATGTCCAAACCGGAGCTCATATAGTGTTTTACCTAGCTTAACGCGCAAGAAAACACGACTTGAGACATAACAAGCGGTTGCAATCGCATTAGCACAAAATTTCCTAGGAGTTTGATATTCATGGAGCATAGTCCTAGCCATCTCAACTAATGTTCTGTTCTTTCTTTCTACAACACTGTTTTGTTGAGGTACATATGGTGAAAAATATTGATGATCTATTCCATTTTCAGCACAAAAGTAATCAAAAGATTGATTTTTAAATTCGGTTCTGTTATCACTTCTAATTGCTTTTAAAGATCCTGGGTGATCAATTGATAATCTAAGAAATAAAGTTCTAAAGTGACTAAAAGCTTCATTCTTATATGCCATAAAGTAAACCCAAGAGTATCTAGAATAATCATCAACAATCACAAGAACATACCATTTACCTCCGAAGGATTGAACACGTGAAGGTCCTACGGTGTCAAGGTGCAAAAGTTGGCCCGGTTCAGTTGTCATGATCATTGTGAGAGGAGTATGTGAACCTGCAACCATCTTATCATGTCTACAAGAAGAACACACATTTCTTTGTCCCCTTTAAGCTTAGGCAGCCCACATATGCGATCAAGAGCACTAACACGCGTTAGATGATCAAAGCCTACGTTACCAAGTCTACGATGCCAAAAATATAAGTCCTTTGAATCATTAGCAACTAGACACCTATGCTTAGAGGAAGACATATCCAAGTCAGCATTAAAAACTCTTCGAAACTGAGACATGTTAAAAATAAGCTCACTATTGGAACCTACAACTTTGCAGCAGTTTTTATTGAAAATAATTTCTAGATTTTCATCTGGCATTGTGAAACAGAAAGAAAATTGTATTTCAAATTTTTGACAAGTGCCAAATCCTTCAAATTGTAGTGATCATTTACTCTAACCGAACCCTTAGCAATTATAGGAGTTGAAGAATTATCGACAAAAGTAACATTCTCTACACGTGGCACGAAAGAGAGGGAGGAGAACCATTCTTTGTTACCGGTCATGTGGCGTGAGCAACCTGATTCCACAATCCAAATGTTCTCCTTCCTCAAGCGTGTAACCTACATAGAAGAACAATACGTTGATGAATCAATACTGTGGTTAGTCAAAAGGCATTTAGGAATCCAGTACCGAGTCACACGACGTCCAGCAGGAATAACACGCGAAAGCTGAGATAAAACAGCAGGTTTATGAGCCAAAGCTTGAGGATTTTCGTACCCAACTACTGTCGTACGAGATGTTACATGTGTAGCACGAAAAACAGTAGGTTTTGAAGCAAACTCTGCATGTTTTCGACTAATTACAGCAGATTGCATATTCCTATCATTCGGTTTAGCAAGTGCAGCAAAGTTTGCATGAAAGTTATGAGATCTAGCAATCATTCTTTCCTTTCTCTATTGTTTAGCTAGTCTATGACAAAAATCTATGACATGACTATCTCTACCACAGTAGGTACAATGAAATTTAATTTTGTGTTCATCTCTATATGAACAAGCAACATTTTTATTTGAAACTGAATGAGACAACACTCCTGCAGATTTGAAAACCACTTCTTTTTGTTTAGGAACCGTTTGAATCAAACCACTTCCTAATGACTTTATAATTTTAGGTTGATGTGACTTAGCATGAGCATGAGAATCAAAACCTAAACCAGATTTATCATTACATGATTTAGAGGAATTTAGTAGCAAGTTCAGGTTTTTATTCCCTTTATAAAACCGCTCTAGTGTCCTATTCATGTCATCATGTTTATTGGACAGATCAAGGCAATTTTCACATGAATTTTTTTCCTTTTAATTTGCAATTATAACAATTGTTAACTTCATGAGCACATAAAGCTTCTTTCAATATAAAAATTTAATTCATAGCATCTTGTAGTTTCTTATCAAGATCGTCACGAGTAGAACAATGCAAATCAATTGTAGAGCAGCTAGCTCAAGTTCTCTGTTCTTTTCAGTTTCTAACTCTAGTTTATCAAGTGTGGAGGTGTGCACACTTCTTAATGAGGACAATTGTTCATATATTAAATCACATGAGGGACATGCATCATCAATAGGAATCAACGTTTTTAAACGGTTGATTTCAGATTCTAGTTATTCAATTTTAGCAGCACTATCCCTAAACTTTTCGTCCTTTTTCTTTACTATAATAGTGGCACGAGAAATAGCATCACACATTTCTTTGCAAGTAGGACATACCTCTTCATTGTTGCTATTGTGTTCTGCATCCTCCATACTTGATCTTGACTTGTTCGCCATGAGGCACAAGTTTGCCCAATCATCTTCATCTTCGTCACTTCCAATGTCCACGTCGCTTGAGCCAAGTTCCTGGAGTGCGGAGATAAAACTGCTCACCAATTGACGTCGTGTAAAACCCTTCTTTTTCTTCGTATCTTTTATCAAGGAGTGGTTCGTCCTTGTTTGCTTTTCATCCCGGGAAGTAGGACCTAAAAGGTTAGGACAATATGTACGAAAGTGTCCAGTCTTACCATATTCAAAGCATCGTTAAGGTCTGGAGCTTCCTCTCTCTCTAGTTCTCACATTTTGCAATGCTTTTGACAACCCAGTAGAGAGAAGTGCTAGCTCCTCATCTGGAAACTCCTCAATCTGTTCAAGGGTTAGAGAGGACAGCAAAGCAAGTGTATCAGAAGATGAAGATTGACCGGAGCTAGGCATGTCATGTTGAGAAAGAAAAGCAATGGACTTGTTCGGGTTCGTACGTGATATTATGTCAATTTCATGAGTTTTCAATAAAGAACATCTAATGTAAGTGTACTCATGATAGTAGATTCACGAATAGATGTGACTTTCATCTCCCAAATTGACATGTCTAATGCACTTACTAATTGCCTAGCATTCTCAGCATCTAAAAAATTAACATTGACACTACGCAAGTTGCTGAGAATTTTATTAAAGCGAGCAAAGAGATCATCAATGGACTCACCGGGTTGCATCTCGAAGTGCATGTATTCTTCCTTCAGGAGGTCTTGCCTTACCTCCTTGATCATATTGGATCCTTTGTGGTAGTCACAAAGTGCTTTCCACACATCGTATGCAGATCGAAGGTGTGCAACACGGTCGAAGTCGCTTTGAGTTAATCTCTGTATGATCAAGTTCCGAGCCATGCTGTTGTTGTCGACATCTCTCAGATTTGTAGATGTAACTTGATCGTTTGATGGCACTTCAAAAGGCTTGTATAACTTCTCCCATATTGCGAAGCCTTGTGCCTTGATGAAAGCTTCCATACGTGCCTTCCAAATCTGAAAATCAATACCACTAAACAGACAAGGTTTGGCGGAGTATTTCTCCATGAGGATTAGTCAAAAACACGTGCAAATAACAAAAGTAAAGCACTGTGGCTTTGATACCAATTGTAGGATCGAAGAGCACGTGAAAAGATAGAAGAGGGGGGTGAATGGTAGGTTTTAAAATCTTACACAGCGGAAACAATTAAAAACCAACCCTTTCAGTAGAAAATGATTTGTTAAATAAATCTTGTGTGAGACTAATCTAAACATGTTTTACTGTGACAAAAGTGATAGATATCAGAGAGAATCAAGTCACAAGGATGACACAACAAGGATCACTCAAATCTGTAGAGAGAAACTCAAGTTACAATCAAAAGATCGAACAAATCTGCAATACTGCAAAGAAACTCGTGTAGATCAATATGTTCTACCGAGTAAAAAAAAGATCTGCAATGCTGCAAAGAAACTCGCGTAGATCAAAAACCGCAAACCCAATGACTGTGAAATTTTGACAGGTGATATATAATCAAGTTGTGAAGACAACTCAAAAAGAATCACGTCAATTGTATCTGTAAAACTCGAGTTATGATAAAACCACCAAAGAAAGGTAGTGTTGTGCAGGAACTCGACGGGAAAGACTTGAAGAAAACAAGTCCGACGAACAAGGCACAAAAGTTCCTTCCAACTACAAATTTTATTCAATAGGACACAAGAGGAACAGCCCCAAAAGTCGTCTCAACGAGCTCTGGCCTCCCTTGCTTATATAACCAGCCCGAAGGCCAACTCAACTCAAAAGAGGACTCTAATCCTACTCAAATCACAAGTCGAAACTTTCCATAACCGCTCAATATCTTCCTATTCACAGATAGAAATAATCTCGAGGCTCCCTAAAACGAAGAACACATCCCGTATTCCTAAAAAACTTGACTTTCGTGCGGCACACGAAAACTACCATAACCAACTCAATACTTCCCATATTGAGCCATAACCGACTCCACCAGCAGCCGAAGTCATCATGCGATACGATCCAATCCTTCAAATCTTTCTTCCATAACCTGTCTTCAGAACCATGTTGCCACGTCATGCACCGCATGCATACGTGCTAACACCTTCCTTTGACGTCCAGTAACCTTCATATGCACTGCCCTTGATTCAATCATCATGCACAACCTCCTCACCCGTTCAACCACAATTCCTCCTGAACTTGGTTGTTGGAACCTCATCTCCTCCCTGAGACTAGTCCAAAGGATCCTGTCACCAGCCATGACTTGAACTCAAGCAACACCTGCACATGAACACACAACCAATCCGTACGAGCCAATGTCCTCGACTTGACTCAAGTTAGTTCCAAACACAACACCTTACGTGAGCACCTCACATAAGCATGTTGCAAAGCATAGAAAAACAATATCAGCCATATCAGCCAAAATGCACCAAAAACTTAGCAAATGAATACTAAAAAATCTTTCCGACAATGTAAAGCAAGTTCGAAACATTTCACGGTAAAAGCAGGAACATTGCGATCAAGCTCCAAATCTTGCCAAAGCTAACCGGAGCTTGAGCCGGAGATTACCAAAGCTAGTACGACCTAGCACCATAGCTTACCAAAGCTAGTACAACCTAACGCCAGAGCTAGAAAAACATGTCGGAGCTAACCAACATAAGTCGGACCTAGCAAAACATATTAGAGCTTAACAAAGACATGTCAGAGCTATCAAAGACATGCCGGAGCTAAAGACATGTCGGAGCTAAAGAAATGCCGAAGCTAAAGACAAAGCTCACCAGAGCTACCCAAAAACATGTTGGACCTTGAAGAAGCAAGTTGGACCTATTGTCGGACCTTGCAGAAGCTCAGAGCTTGAGTCGGACCTTGCTAAAAAGGGAGTTTTGGAAGAATTTTAGAACTTATATCATCAAAGCCAATGTATTCAGTACAAGCCAATGTATTCAACACACATAGGTCTCACAACCAAGTGGAGCACCAGTGCTCATCGTAGATAAGAAGGATGGAACCTAGAGGATGTGTGTGGACTATAGGTCTCTCAACGAGGTGACGAACAAGAACAAATATACATTACCCCGTATATAGGATCTGTTTGACCAAATGAATGGCGCTTGTGTTTTCTCTAAGATCGACTTGAGATCAGGTTACTTTCAAATGAAGATTAGACCATTAAATATACCCAAAATGGCTTTTTGGACACGGTATGGATCGTATGAGTACACCGTTATGTCGTTTGGATTGACAAATGCACCTGTATACTTTATGTACCTCATGAATAAGGTCTTCACGTAGTACTTGGATAAGTTCGTCGTAGTGTTCGTCGATGACATTTCGATATACTCGAGAAAGGAGGAAGAGCATGAAGTGCATTTGAGGCTCACATTGCAAAAATTGCGAGAACAGCGGTTGTATGCCAAATTCAGCAAGTGCTAGTTTTGGTTACGGAAAGTGTCGTTTTAGGACATATCATCTCTAGAGGAGGAGTATCGGTTGACCCAGAAAAAAGTGAGAGATGTGTTAAAATGGGAACCCCACCGAATGTGAAGGAAATTCAGAGTTTTCTTGGGATGGCTGGGTATTACCCACGATTCATTAAGGTTTCTCCAAAATAGCTAAGCTCGTGACTGAATTGCTAATGAAAGGAAAGGAATTCCAATAGACTCAAGCTTGCCAAGAGAGTTTTAAGGAGCTATCGAAAAGGTTGAGAACCACACCAGTTTTGGTATCGCTAGACGTGAGCAAGAGCTTTTATATCTATTTTGATGCCTCAAGGCAAGGACTTTGATGTATGCTTATGCAAGAAGGCCAGGTGGTAGCTAATGCTTCAAGGCAATTGAAGAAACATGAGCAGAATTATCCTACACATGATCCTGAACTTGCGGCCGTAGTGCATGCCTTGATGATATGGAGACGTTGCATCCTTGGACATAGGTGTGAGATTTTCAAGGATCACAAGATTCTCATGTACATATTCATGCAAACGAATCCTAATTTGAGGCAATGACGATGGTTGGAGCTCATTAAGGATTACGATGTGGAATCAATTATCACACAGGGAAGTCAAATGTAGTGGCAGACACCTTGAGTGGAAAAGGAGAAAGCTTGTGACACCCAGTTCCAAAAATTGAACCAAGTGAACGCATATGTGTGCCCAGGATGTTGATCACACATACACGACAAAACCACAAGTGATATACAGAAAATCACCATGGCACAAACTAGCAAATAGGTAATTTTATTACAATATTCAAATGGTTCTTGAATTTACAAACTGTGAGACCTATGTGTGCTGAATACATTGACTATGGCGATAAAAGTTTTGAATACTACCAAAACAACTTCATCATCAAGGTTGGACTCTAGGTCCGAGTTCCAACAACGATAGGTCCGGCTTGTTTTGGGTAGCTCCGGCAAGGTTCGACGTAAGGTCCGACTAGCTTTGGTTAGCTTCGGCTCTAGGTCCGACTAGCTTTGCTAAGCTCCGGCACTAGGTCCGACTAGCTTTGGTTATCTCTGATGCTAGGTCTTGCTAGCTTTAGTATGTTCCGGCGCTACATCTTGTTAGTTTTGGTAAGTTCTTGTTCAAGGTCCGATTAGCTTTGGCAAGGTTCAGAGCTTGATCGCAGTGGTTCTGCTTTTAACTTGCAATGATTCATACTTTCTTTACTTTGATGGAAAGTTTGCTTAGTAATATTTTACTATGTTTTTGGTGTGTTTTGGTGGTTATGGCTGATACCGTTTTTGCTATGGTTTGCAACATACTTATGTGAGGTGCTGACGTAAGGTGTTGTGGATATTGGAACTAAAGAGACTCAAGTCGAGGACATGTACTCGGAAGTATTGGTTGCACTACAGGAAACACTTATACTTACGTTGGCCAGTTTAATTTACGTGGGCTGGCCGACATAATTCAATTAACTTACGTCGGCTGTAGGAACCTGACGTAAGTTAACCTACATCGGCTGCCGATGTAAGTAACTAGCCCGACAACAGTTAATGATAACTTACATCGGCATGGACAACAGGCCAACGTAAATAAGCCTTAACTTACGTCGGCTAAGAGGATGGCCGTCGTAAGTTACATTGACCGACGTAACTTGAATATTTAGCCGTCGTAAGTTACATATTTTAACATAACCCGCGCGCGCCTTCTCTTTTCTTCCTTACCCGCCGCTTTCTCTTCTCCCCACCGCCCGCGCCCGACGTCGTTGCTCCCGATGCCGCCGCTCCCCGCCGCCGCGCCGCCGCTATCCGACGCCGTCGCCACGCCCCGGCCCCGCCGCCCCCGGCCCTCACCGCCCCCGGCCTCCCCCGGACCCACCGCGCCCCCGTCTCCCCCGGCCCCGCCGCGCCGCCCTGCTGTCGGCATGCCGCTTCCGGCCCTCGCCGCCCCCGGCCTCGCCGCCGCCGGCCCTGACCCCTGCTGCGCCCGCCCCCGCCCCGTTAAAGTTTGCTCAAAGTTTTTTTGTTGTGTAGTATGCAAAATTGTCTATTGTGGCTAATTGTCTATTGTGCATAATTGGATTTTAGGCTATCTTTTTGGCTAATATGTTTTTTGTATTGCATATAAATGTCTATGCTTTATATGTTGTCTTGCATAATTAGCTAATATGCTTTATATGTATTACACTTGTGATTTCACACTTGTCAATTGTGGCTAATATGTTTGTTGTTTGTAGTAAATGCATAATTAGATTTTATATATACTTTATATGCTTTATATGTTTAGAGTGTGCGTGCATGCTCTATAATATTTTCAATATCGAAATCAGCCGACCCAGCCTCTTCCTTATATGAATAGAGTGTGTGTGCTTGCTTACCGCCGCCGCTGCCGCTCCGCTCCGCCCCTGGCCCCGCCGCCCCCGCCCCCACCACCGGCCCGCCGCGCCGCCGCCACCCCAGCTGTGCTGCCCCCGGCCTGCCGCGCCCCCGCCACCCCCAGCCTGGCCAGCCCCGGCCCGCCGCGCCCCCGACTACACTACCGCCGCGTCGCACCCCGCCGCCCCCGCTCCCGCCATCAGACTGCCGCGTCGCCGCCGTCCCAACCTCGCGTCGCCACCGGCTTCTCTTGTTCTTTTGATTGTGTGAGTGTTTAGAATTAATATTTTTTCTATTCTATTTAGTGTATGACTACTTAATATATATAAATAAAAGGGTTTTGGGTTGGCTCAGACCAACCCAGAAGGGCACGTCACATAATAAGTGTGATCGTGCCGTGTAGACCATTGTAGTGGTATCGTATGCGTCAAGTCGACATGGAAGCGAACGAGTTGGTAAGGACGTCAATGACCCGCGATTGCGTGGACGGTGGAAATGGATGTGGAATTGTCATCAATGAACAAATTTCCTCTCTCTCTTTCTCTAGTTCTTTCCTCTCTCTTAAATGACCTCAAAATGAAAATGAGCAACATAGCCTATAGCAATGTATTACCCGTTTCGGATCGGCACGTCTCACATGCCATTGGCATGTGAGACGTGCAGGTTCGGAATTGTCCCTTTTTGGACAGCCTCGGAGTGACCGAGGGGGCATGGCTTCTGACGAGACGCAGGTTCGGATTTGGACGAGATTTCGGTGGCGTAACCCTGTTGTTCTCTGCTGTACCATTTTTGAGCGTGCAATGGAGAACAACAGGGTTATGCTGCCGAAATTTTGTTTGAATCGAGATCACGCGTCTCGTCATGAGCACGCTCTGCTCGGTCACTCTTGGGTGGGTTTAGAATCTATCTACCTAGGTTGTAGGGCCGTGGCATAACATAACAATACATTAACGACAATTTCTTTCGCGTTAAACTGCAGAGTCAAACATGGGTGAAGACCACAGTTGGATGTATACTAGCTGGAAGAGCAGAACTGGTGGTCACTCAGATGAGTGGTATGCCAAGACAGAAGCTTTTGTAGAACGAGCTTTTTCGTTGTCAAATAGCGATAAGGTGCGGTGCCCATGTACGAAATGTAGAAATGGAACGTTTTTGGACAAAGTGGAACTTACGATGCACTTTTGTTGAAAAGGTTACGTGTCACATTATGAGTTGTGGAACTTCCACGATGAGATAGCTTCTCAAGCTGTACAAGATGTGGAAGCGGACAATGATGATGCCACAGAGGTTGATATGATGGATGAGATGCTGGAAGCTATACGACCAGAGCTTACAAAAGATCCTCAAACAGCAGAGGTTAAAGAGTTCTTCAAATGTCTCAAAGATTCAGAAGAGGCACTGCATGGACACACTAAAATGTCAATCCTCAATTTTGTGACTAGACTTATGGCAATTAAGTCTAAGTACTTGTTTTCTAACAATTGTTACAACATGCTCATCGATTTTTTCAAATATGCCCTTCCACAACCCAACAAAGTTCCTAAGGATATGTACAACTCGAAGAAAATTCTTTCCGGTTTCGGTATGAAGCACAAAAAGATTGATGTATGACCGGACAACTGCATGCTTTTCTGGAGAGAGCATGCTAATGAGAACAAATGTTTGAAATGTGGTCAACCAAGGTTTGTCAAAGTTGTTAATAACGATGGTAATACTGTGACGACGGAAGTCACACGTAAGCAGCTTTGTTACTTACATGTGACACCGAGGTTGAAGCGGCTGATCCTTTCAAAAAAATGGCCAGACACATGAGATGGCACAAAGAAAGTGAGCGTGAGGACAATGGAGTCATGACGCACCCATCCGATGGTGAGGCGTAGAAGGCGCTGGACCGGTTCGACCCAGAATTTGTTCGTGAAGTGAGAACTGTTCGCATCGGGTTGGCGACAGATGGGTTCACGCCGTTCAGCACAAACGCCGCACCATACTCCTGTTGGCCCGTCTTTGTCATTCCGTACAATCTTCCACCGGCTTTTTGCATGAAGAATGAGTTTATGTTTTGTAGCCTCATTGTACATGGGCCAGATCATCCTGGGTCACGTCTCAATGTGATGTTGAAACCATTGATCGAAGAGTTGAAAATATTGTGGACAGGAGTCGAAGCGTACGACTATTACAAGAAACAGAAATTCAACCTCCGAGCTGCTTATTTGTGGTCTGTTCATGATTCTCCGGCATACGACATGTTTTCTGGATGGAGCACACATGGTCGATTGACGAGTCCGATATGTGCCTCGGATACCGATTGCTTTCGACTTACCCATGGAGGCAAGATATCTTACTTCGATTGTCATAGACGTTTGCTGCTTCTGAATCACTTGTTTAGACAACAGAGGAATGTCTTCAGAAAGAACACCGTTGTCACTAAAGGACCACCGAAACGTCTTAACGGGTCAAAAATATCTGATATGTTGGACAAGATGGTGCCAGATGAAGGTCGTCCTGGATATTTCAAAGGTTACGAAGACAAACACAATTGGACTCGCATATGTGGACTTTGGGAGTTACCGTATGTGAAGTCGTTGATTCTAAGGCACAACATTGATGTTATGAATCAAGAGTGTAACATGGCCGAATGTATCATAAGCACATGCATGGACATGACAAGCAAAACAAAAGACAATTTAAAGGATCGAAAGGATCTTTCCGAGCTTTGTAACCGTCAAACTCTGGAGCTCTCCAAAAATGGTGGTAAACCACGCGCTCCTTTCTGTCTTCGATCTAAAGAAAAAAAGAAGTTCTCGAATGGTTGCAAAGGTTGAAATTCCAAGATGGTTATGCAACTAGTCTGGGACGAGCCGTGAATGTGAAAACGGGAAAGCTCATTGGGTTGAAGAGTCATGATTATCACATAATCATGGAAAGACTTCTGCATGTTATGTTTCGAGGCTATTTTGACGATGTAGTGTGGATGGTGTTAGCCGAGCTTAGCCACTTCTATAGGCAACTCTGTGCTAAAGAGATCACACCAGAGATGATGACTAAATTGGAAAAGGAGGTTCTAGTACTTTTGTGTATGATGGAAAAAAAATTTCCTCCAGGATTTTTTCAATCCAATGCAACATCTCTTAATTCATCTTCCATTTGAAGCAAAAGTGGGCAGTCCCGTGCAATATAGGTGGATGTATCATATTGAAAGATCACTTAGATATCTAAACCCAATGGTTGGTAACAGGGAAAGGGTTGAAGGTTGCATCACTGAAGCTTTTACTCTTAAGGAAGTAGGATACTTCTCAAGTGTTTACTTTGCAGAGGAAAACAATGTTAACACTTCGGTAATGCGGTACAATATAGATGAGCAACCTCCTTGTAGCGATCTCTCCATTTTTGCAACAAGAGGCACTATTGTTGGTAGTTACACTTCTTACAATGTTAGTGAAAAAGAAAGGCATGCTGCATTCTTCTACATGTACGTTAATATGGATGAAATGAATGAATATTTCAAGTAAGTGTTTCTCCTACACTTATTCTTTTCACCATCTTTCCCGACAAATGTATTCTAAAAGGTTCTCTTTGTCGTGTAGTATGTTCGACAAGCAAAATTGGAGACATATACATCAACCCACGGGCAAGCAAATAGAACATATTCAACGGGAAGGAATAAACGGGGGATCTAATTTTCTCTCCTGGTTTCGAGATCATGTAATGTTTTCTCGATAACTAATCAATGTTAACAACATTTTATTGTAACTTAAGAATGCTTACGTTTTCTAATAACTCCATATCTTGGACAGTGCCAAAAAGATGCCAACGTCCATGAAGATTTCCGACAACTATCCCATGGAGTGGTTAATGTTAGAAGCTATGGTCGATATGACGTCAACGGCTTTTGATTCCGTACAACTCAATTTGAATCTCTTCGTCCTCTCGCGACAACATGTAATATCGGAGTTCTGAAGAGGGCAATTGATTCGCAAGATCATGAAATGCAGTACTACGGGATTATTAAAAAAAATCCTTGAATTCACTTTTGTCGCAAACAAGCCAATTCGACCGGTATTCTTTGACTGCGAATGGTTTGATTCCATTCGTAGAATTCGAGTGAACGAATTTGGCATGGTCGAACTAAAACACAAGGAATGGTTGAAAGGGTTCGATTCATTAGTTCTTGCACACCAAGTAGAGCAAGTGTACTATCTACCTTATCCATGCAATAAATTCAAAGCTTGGTGGGTGGTACATAAGGTGAATCCTCTTGAGCGGTCATACGCTCCAGGAGATGATGATTACCACGACGAAGCTGAGGTTGATTGTGTCTACCAAGAGGAAGAGTTGCCAGACTCCTTCTTAGTCGAGCCTGGTGTAGGACTTGATGACTTAGTTGGAGATGCTCAAGATATCGAGGCTGGCACGGAAGCAGAAACAGAATCAGAATCGGAAACTGAAGATATCGATGACATAGTCGAACCTGCTAATTTGCGCAAACAAAAACGATATGCGGAAGAAGAAGATCGATGGGCTAGTTTAAGGAGTAGGGTGCATGATCGTGATGTTGATGAATTTTGAAGTAACATTTTATTCACTAATTTAACATTAATTTTGTATATTATCTTTGCATATTAATCATTTATTCCTTGCAACAGGGTGTCGTCAAAGGGGAAGGGGAAGGGGAAGGGGAAGCCAGTGAGTGGGTTTGAGCCGCTACGAGACCCTTGCTCAGGGAGCTCGTTCCTTTCTAGCCGGCGTTCCCTCTTTTTGGCACACACTCCACCCTCAGCTGTCGTGTGCTCTCAGTGGACGGAGGTAAATTTTAGTTACAATAAAGTTATTTTTGAAATTGCAGTTGTTATTAATTATTTATTGTCAATCTTTTCCTTTTGTGTAGTCTGAATCAGAGACTTCTAAGTCAGATTCAGAGTCAAAGGCTAGGGGGCCGCTACAGGAGCCCGACTCAGAGGCTAGGGGGCCACTACAGGAGCCCTCTAGTGCTAGCCTCCCGTCGGAGCCAGCTAGCGCTAGCCTCCCTGTGCAGCCGGCTACCACTAGCCTTCCTGGATACTCCGGTGGTTCCGCGGAGCCTTCGGGGTCACAGGACGCGGCAGCGTCACAACAGAGGCGACGGACGAGGAGGACCCACTTTGCGGCTCCTCCTCCGGTTACTACTCAGCGGACCACGATCCGTCCTGTTGGAGACAGGTAAATACTTTATATAGTATTGTAAATATTAGATGTTGTTTTCCTTTACCTAACGATTTAATATATTTTGTAGATGTTGGTACGACTTTCGTTCACGGGGGCCGAGAAGCACCACAGGCAGGTTAACAGTGTCCTGGGTGCTATCGTGAAGTTGCACTACCCCGGTGTCATTGACGGTTTTTCTTCCCTGTCGTGGGATTACTATGCTCGTGTCTCTCACCCGGTTCATGGCACGGTTCACGGAACCGTGTGGCATGATTTTATGGTAAGTTTAACTGTTTCATTTTTCAGCTCGTTTGAATTGTTAATGCATATCACTTAAATATTTGTTTTCTTAAAGCTGAGGTACCAAGTAGAGGAACCGGACATGGTGGACCACGCGACACGCGTGTTCCATTACAATGCTCAGAAACTCACGACGGCGACATTGTCGTACGCCCGGATTCAATCCGTCAACGCGTACTACAAGCGGCACCCCCGGGAGCAGGAGCAGGAGCAGCAAAGGGGTGTATTTAGAAAGTACTCCGACTCGTACTTGACAGAGGAGCAGTACGCGGAGGTAAGTATTTAATATTGTTAAATATTTATAATATCTACGTATGTTAACTGCGTTGATGAAAAATGAAATATGTGCAGGTTAGTGTTTCCTGGTTACAGGGTAAAATCGAGGCGTACTTAGCTCTCTGTCGGTACTGGGCTAGCGGCGCTTTCATTAATAAGTCCACAAAGGCTAGACAGTGCCGCATGGGGTCCAAGGGCAAGCACAACTATGGTGGCGACGGCTACTTGCGTTTGGCTAAACGCATGGTAAGTACCTTTTCAATTTATTTATATGTTCCTAATATATTATTTATCTCACTAACACGACTGTACAGGAGCAAGAGATGGGTCATGAGCCGACCCCGACTCAGGTTTGGAAGAGAGGTCACATGGCAAGTGACCCTTCTCAGCCATGGCAGTGTAGTCAGGTCGCCGTCGACTGACTGGTAAGTTTTCGAAATTCATCAATTTCATTATAACTAATACTATTATTGACATGCTTACAAGATTTATTTGTTTTGTAGGCAAAGTACGCGCAGGAGGTGGCGAAGATACACGGTGCGGATTACGATTGGGAAAGCCGCCGATCGACCCCCAAGCCACGTACGCAAGCGGAGGCGGGAAGGCCCACGGACGGTGAGTTCTTCGTGTGTTTCGTTTCTTTTTCAATTAATCTTCTTCTACTTAGTGTTTTCACTCTTTTGCAGGTTTGCCATTTTTGATAGAGTTGTCGACTCGAGGTCGACGCGACCTTTGATAGGCGCTTCATCGTCACAGGCTTCATCCGTTGGGACCAGTGGCCGTCTCTCGCAGACCCAGCTGGAGCTCTAGGCCATGAGGGAGACGCTGACCAAAACCCAGGCAGAGCTGGAGAGGACGAGGGCGGAGGCAAGGGAGGAGCAGCAGAGGACAACCTTAATGATGTCCCAGATGCAAGCAGCGGTGGCGGTAAGTAATTTAAAGTATTGTAGCTAAATTTCACAGCACTTCAATAACATTTATCTTCTAATATTTTGCAATGGCAGGCTCTTGCTCGACACAGCGGTCAGTATATCGAGATTCCTACGCTTCCGCTGCAGCAGACACCAGAGCAGGTAATATTGTCGTATTCATTTCAATATTCCTTTAGCTCCGTTGAAATAGTTTTTGTAGTAGTCAAAAAGCTTTAGCATTCTAAATTTGATGTTCAGTTCAGATTCAGTTTATGGCTACAAATGTCAAAATGGATAGAAATGTCAAAATGGATAGAAATGTCATTTTCAGTTTATGGCTAGAAATGTCTGTTTCAGTTTATGGATAGAAATGTCAGTTTCACTTTCAGTTTATGAAAATGTCAAAATGTTAGTTTCAGTATATGGATAGAAATGTCAAAATGGATAGAAATGTCAAAAGTTCAGTTTATGGATAGAAATGTCAGTTTCAGTTTCAGTTTATCCCGATTAAAGTTCAGTTTTAGTTTTTGGATAGTTCAGTTTGTGGACTATCAAAAAGTCAAAATTAAAGTTCAGTTTTAGTTCAGTTTTAGAAACTGTCAAAATGGATAGAAACTGGAAATAGTTTATGGACTTCTAATTAGGATCAACTAGTTGTTTCGCACCATAAAGTTATATGAAGGAATGCTTTAGGTACAAGTGAATTTATGTTGATTTCGTGTTGTCAATTGACTATGCTTCTTCTGCAGGGTTCGGGAACGCGCCAAGAAGATCCTGGAGGTAGTGGAGGGGCTAGCGTGTAGCCCGGTGGAACTTATTTTGCAAATTGAGTTGTTGTCGATGTTTTGTATAATGTTTTATAACTGTTGTGCTGTGTTTCTGTTCTGGAACCTAATCTGTATTTGTTCTGTGTTCTCGCCGTCGTGCGAGGTAATCAGTTTCTATTTTAAAAAAAAATCGAAAACTTAACTTACGTCGGCTATGACCGGGCCGACGTAAGTTAGCCCAGTTTAACTTACGTCGGTTTGTCCTAGCCGACTTAAGTTATGCCACTTATATTATGTCGGTGTGGTTAAACCGATGTAAGTTATGCCACATAACTTACGTCGGCATGCAGTGGCTGACGTAAGTACTCCGACCCAGCCCACGGCCCATCCCAGTACGTGAGTTACGTCGGCTGTTGCAGACCGATGTAATTAAGGTAACTTACGTCGGTGGCCGACGTAAGTTACCTTAATTACGTCCAAACCGCTACGTCGGCCAACTGCCAACGTAATTAAGGAAAAACCTATATAATTAAGTTACTTATGTCGGTTTAGGCCTTAATTACGTCGGCTTTGACCGACGTAATTGATCGATATTCCTGTAGTGTTGTTTATTCATGTGCAGGTGTTCCTTGAGTTCAAGACATGGTTGGTGACAGGATCCATTGATCTAGTCTCAGGGAGAAGATAAGGTTCAACAACCAAGTTCAGGAGGAATTGTTGTTGAGTTGATCAGGAGGTCATGCAACATGTTTGGATCAAGAACATTGCATATGAAGGTACCGTGGATGTCGTTGGAAGATGTTTGCACGTGTGCAAGGAGTGCATGAACGTGGCTACATCATTACAATGTCTTAATTAAGAGATGTGGATGTAAAGAATTGGTCGGGAAGGTCCAATCGACTTGGTTATGGACTCAGGCTGCGGCTGAGTCATGTTTGACTCAAATATGGGATGTTTTCAGTTGGTTATGATAGGATTTCGTGTGGGTCACGAATTTGTGTTGTTTTAGAAATGTGGGATACGTTCCTATGGTTTTTGGAAGTCTTAAGATTGCTTCTATCTGCGTATAGAAGAGTCTTGAGCAGTTATGGAAAGTTTTGATTCGTGAATTGAGTAGGATTAAAGTCCTAGTTAGGTTTGGGTTAGCCTAAGGGCTGGTTATATAAGCAAGGGACGCCAGAGCTCATGGTAGACGACTTTGGGGCTGTTCCTTGTAAGTTTTGATCAATAAAGTTTGTAGTATATAGGAGCTTTTGTGCCTTGTTCATCCAACTTTGTTTCTTCAAGTCTTTCTCGTTGAGTTTCTACACAGCACTACCTTGCTTATGTGGTTATATCATAACTCGAGTTTTATAGATCCGATTGACGTGATTCTTTTTAGGTTGTCTTCAAAACTTGATTTTATATCACCAGTGAAAATTTCATGGCCATTGGATTTGTGTTTTCTAATCTACGCGAGTTCCTTTGCAGTGTTCCAGAACTGTTTTTTTCTCTGGTAGGACAAATTGACCTTTGTTCAATCTTTCAATCGTAACTTGGGTTTCTCTCGACGGATTTTCGTGATTCTTGTTGTGACGTATTCGAGACTTGACTCTCTACAATCTATACTAGTTTTGTCACAGTTGAACACGTTTAGATTAGTCACACACACGGGTTCTTTAATAGATTGGTTTTATGCCAAGGGGTGTTTCGATTGCTTCTGCTGAAAAGTTTTAATCTACCATTCACCCACCCTATGGTTGTTTTACACGTGCTCTTCGATTCTACACAAACTCTAATGATCATTACTAATAATGCTGCAATAGAAATAGACTAAACTAAGCAAACTAAGCAAATGAGATAGCGCAGCTCCAAACACATCCACAGGAAGTCGATGGCAGCAAACAACATAGAACTCGGCATTATCCTCGTGATACTCCAAAACATCTCCTGAAATTGATGGCGAGGGGAATTGCAAGGGTGAGCACATGTCGTACTTAGCAAGTGTGGGTAAATAATGACATGTATCTTAAACAAGGAATGATAATAATTGATGGATAATTGCTGAAAAGTACATTTAAAACATATAAAAAGCATCATACAATGTTTATGTGGATTTATCCTATCATAACCCAAATATTTACCAATTATGAGTCCAACACCATCATTTACCATCATATTACATCAATCAATATTTATCCATCCATATATCGGTTTCTTACCATCATCATCAACCATGTTCATTAATCATAAAAGAATCGATAACCATAACCAATCCATCCCAAATCCCAAGTTCCAACTCAAGTCATTTGAGGGTACAGGCCGCCCATAACTGGAAGCACGACTATCATTATAGTTTTTAATACTCTGCGGAGGTTGTACCACTTTATCCACAAGTTAGTGATTTTATCACATTTCGATGACTAAGGAACCTCCATCATGCCCATGACCCGTCAGTCACATTACACACTTCCAACGGTGCATGGCCAAGAGATCACAAAATAGTCCTTACAAAGGGACTACCAGCATATTCAGACCCGCTAAGGTTTCATCGGTGGTGATGCCTCCAACTGAGCACATCCAACCAAGGGCCCTCACTTGTGCCATTTGAATCCCAAGGAGTCCCACCACTACTGCAAACCCAACTGACTCCCATTCCCCATTCAACCAAATGATTCAAACAATGCTGGCAATACACCTAATGAATCAGATAAGCCGCACCCATACTTGGCCTTGTGGTTGCATTGTCAAACCTGGGTTGTCGCTCCATGAACTGATCCTTAGATCTAAAGCAAGTGAAACCACCATATCTTCCAACCCAATCCGCAAACCATGCTTTCATACATCTCCCAATCCCATCTTACATGTTAGCCATATTCATCGATTCACATCATCCATAAGTGCATTAATTCATAGTTAAGTCATTTGGTTGTTTTCCCATGCCAATGAATTAGAGTGAAGCAAAAAGGTAGAAATGCCCTTCGCGACTCTCTACAATATATTCCAAGTGACAAGGATGGTCAAACAAGACTAATAAACACCTATCATGGGTTTCTCATCAATTTTGACACAAGCATGCAGTTTTGCAAACAAAACATTTGAAAACAGGATCTAAATGTTCAAGGACACTTGCCTTGCTCTTGAGACTGGATCGGATCAATAGCTTCAAAGTTCTGGTGCTGGAGGTCCTCGAAAGCACCCTCTAGAGTGTTACCTTTTATTTCGCGCGACAAACATACGAAACAAATATTACAATCAATAAATGCTCATATAATACTCAATATTCCATGATATGCATGATTGATGCAATTATGCAGTAATGCATGGTATTAGGTTGATATTATAGCTTACTAACTAGTTACAATTGAGCTTTACATGTAAGAACAAGTTTTAAGTCATTTTGGAGAATATTACAGAAGTTCCAGAAATTTTCAGATTTGGGAGGCCGGACTAGTCTGTACCATGTGCCGGACATGTCCGCTCTGGACCAAAAAGTTGAATGGACTAGTCCGCACTGGACCGGACAAGTTCGCTCTTGCTTGGGTTTTGGCGAATTTCCAACTAGAGCATAGTTTGAGTCGAATATGGGACCAAGATTGATGTAGAAAGATGGATGTAGTGTATTTACAGTGAATCCTAGGGTTCAAGGGTTGAAGACTCGAGAACTCGACGTCTAGCTCAATGGAGACTGTAGGATCGAAGAGCACATGTAATACTACCAGAGGGGGGTGAATGGTTGATTAAATCATTTTCAGTGGAAGCAACAAAAACCCTTTGGCAGAAAAATGATCTGTTAAAGAAATCATGTGTGCGACTAACATAAATGTGATCAATTGTGACAAAACAATTATATATTGTGGATAATTAAGTCACAAAGATGTCACAACAAGAATCAAAAAAATCCGTTGAGAAAAACTCATGTTACGATCGAAAGATCGAACAAAGGTCAATCTGTTCTACCCGAGAAAAACAGATTTCCAATACTGCAAAGGAACTCGTGTAGATCCAAAACAACATATCCAATAACCGTGAAATTTTTACAGCTGATAGATAATCAAGTTGTACAGATGACCCAATAAGTATCACGTCAATTATATCTATAAAACAATAGTTATGATAAAACCACCAAAGCAAGTTAGTGCTATGTAGAAACTCGACGAGAAAGACTTCATGAAAACAAGTCGAGCGAACAAGGCACAAAAGCTCATTTAGACTATGTTTTATTGATCAAAACACAAAAGGAACAACCCAAAAGTCGTGCCGTATGAGCTCTGGCCTCTCTTGCTTATATAACCAGCCCTTAGGCCAACCCAATCCTAACTAGGACTCAAATCCTACTCAGTTCAAAAATCGAAACTTTCCATAACTGCTCAAGACTCTTCTATACGCAGATAAAAGCAATCTTAAGACTTCCAAACACCTTAGGAACGTATCACATGTTCCTAAAACAACCCAACTTCGTGACCCACACGAAATCCTATCATAACCAACTCAAATATTTCCATTTTTTGAGTCAAACCCGACTCAGCTGCAGCTTGAGTCAATAACCTAGTCGGTTGGACCTTTGCAACCAATTTTTATGTCCACATCTCTTCATCATGACTCGGAACCATGTAGCCACGTCCATGCACTCCTTGCACACGTGCAAGCATCTTACATTGACGTCCATGATACCTTCATATGCATTGTTCTTGATTCAAACATGTTGCGTGACCTCTCGATCAACTCAACCACAATTCCTCCCGAACTTGGTTGTTGAACCTCATATTCTCCCTAAGACTATTTCAATGGATCCCGTGCTATGTCTTGAACTCAAGCAACACCTTCACATGAATAAACAACCAATACTTCCGAAAACAAGTCCTCGACTTGACTATCGTTAGTTCCGATAACCACAACACCTTACGTGAGTACTTCACATAAGCATGTTGCAACCCATAGAAAAAAGATTTCAACCATAACCACCACAACACACCAAAAACATAGTAAAATAATACTAAGCAAACTTTCCATAGATGTAAAGCAAGTTCGAAACATTGCAAGTTAAAAGCAGAACCATTGCAATCTAGCACCAGACCTTGCCAAAGCTAAATGGACCTTGAGATGAAGCTTACCAATGTTAGCAGGACCGAGCGCCGGAGCTTACCAAAGCTAGTCAGACCTAGCGCTAGAGCTTACCAAAGCTAGTCGGACCTGGCGTCAGAGCTTACCAAACCTAGTCGAACCATGCGCTGGACCTAGCAAAAACATGTCGAACCTAGCCACGGCAAGACGGACCTAGCGAAAACATGTCGGACCTTGCGTCGGACATTGCAGGAGCTCAGACCTAAGGTCAGACGTTGTTAAAAGGGTGTCTTGGCAGTATTCAAAACTTTTATCATCATAGCCAATGTATTCAGCACACATTGGTCTCACAATCTCACCCTTGATGAATGCATTGACAACACCACTTAAAATCGAACATTGCCTTTTTCACATGAAAATTTTGAAAACAATTTTCTCCCCGAAATATTTCTCCCCCTTTGTAAACCATAAATAAAATGAGAGGAGAAAAAATCTCCCCCTGAGAATAATCGTGCAAAAAACATGTGAATGTGTGCAATGTGTGATCAATTTCTCCCCCTTTGACAATGTATTCAGCAAGGTTCAAAACAGAAATTTCAATTGTTATGAGTATATTGTAACATATACATATAAAACAAAGCTCATCCAAGTCATACTATCAAGTAACATACACTATCACATCAATGAAATACATAAAGTAGTGTAAGCCATCCTAGAGATCAAATGTAATTTAAGTCATGATCTCACAAACTTAACAATTTCAAAACCTGAAAGCATGACACTTCTTGCTGCAATTTTATTTTCTTTTAAGCACAAATTTTGATCATATGACATTTGCAAGAGATTATATGCCGCATCAGCCTTATTTTAACCAACCAAGCCAAGCCTATGTCATTTGACAATAAGAAGCTTAAGGGCATGGTATTAGTCATACACAACTTCTTCCATGTTCATATCTAAGTGCAATGATAAGATATCTCAAAAGAATAAGTGTGATGCATGCATATTCTTCTGACCTTTTCTCATTTTTTATTTGATCATAAAAGCTCTACATGTGAGTTGATTGATAAATTCTTTATGATTAAAAGCACTTGTGAGCATGCAACAAGTTCAAAATTGCAAGAACGTTCGATCATGACCAGATTTAGTGAAAGTAATTATTCAATTACTAGTCATGGCAAAACTACAAAATGTATAACATGAGTAATCTAGTAAGAACTTTCAGCATTTCAAAGGAATCACAAAGTCATATACGTACGAAATACTATGCTCATATTATTTTAAATTCATATTCACACATAGACTTCCCAAGTTTCAAAAATTCCACCTCAATTTAAGCCATGAAGATGCATAACCCCTGTTTCACTATGAATGAAACAAAAATGAGTGAAATCCAAAGGTTTTGTAAAAATGTCAGCCAATTGTTGTTCGGTATCTACATGGTGAATCACAATGTTTTCTTTTTCAACATTGTCACAGAGAAAGTGATACCTAATGTCAATGTGCTTTGTTCTAGAATGTTGCACGGGGTTTCTAGCAATGCAAATAGCACCAATGTTATCACAAAACAGTGGAACACTATCTAGACCAACCCCATAGTCCTTAAGTGTTTGAACAATCCAAAGAATTTGTGAGCAAGCACTAGCAGCAGCTACATATTCAGATTCGGCTGTGGATTGTGCAACTGAGTTTTGTTTTCTAGAGGACCAAACAACAAGAGAATTACCAAGAAAATGACAAGCACTTGAAGTACTTTTCCTATCAATCCTAAAACCCCCAAAATCAGCATCCGAAAAGCTTTCAAAGTAACGGTTGAGGAAGAAGGAAGAAAAATGCCAAATTCTTGAGTTCCATGTAAGTACCTGAGAATTCATTTGATGGCTTGACGATGTTAAGTACGTGGGGAAGCTTGAAAATGTGCACAAAGACATACGCTGAATTGTATGTCCGGTCTTGATGTCGTGAGGTACAAAAGTGATCAGATCATGCTTCTATATTCTTTATGATGCACTGGTTCACCATCTACATTAAGTTCAAGTGTCGCTGTTGTACCCATAGGTGTCCGAAGAGGCTTGATTTTGTCCATGTTGAGGCACTTGAGAAGGTCTCTTGTATACTCCATTTGATGCACAAAGGTACCTTCCTCGGTTTGCTTGATTTGCAGCCCCAAAAAGTACGTGAGTTCTCCCATCATACTCATATCAAATTCTGAAGTCGTCATAGCTAAAAACTTGGACACAAGATCATGAGAAGCACAACCAAAGATAATATCATCCACATACACTTGAATGAATAACGAGTCATTTCCATGCTTAAGCATAAAAAGAGTTTTATCAACCTTGCCCATGGTAAATCCTTTTCAAGTAAGAATGTTTTTAAGCTATCATACCATGCTCTAGGGGCTTGTTTGAGACTATAAAACGATTTGGACGGTTTGTAAACATGATTAGGAAAATCTGGATTTTGAAAACCTGGTGGTTGCTTGACATAAACCATCTCATCTATGTAGCCATTAAGAAAGTCACTTTTAACATCCATTTGATATAACTTGAAACCTTTAGATGCACCAAAGCTAACAAAATTCTTATGGCCTCTCATCTAGCAACAGGAGCAAGTGTTTCATCAAAATCTAGACCTTCAATTTGTGTAAAACCTTGAGCAACCAACCTAGCTTTATTCCTAACCACAACCCCATCCTCACTTTGTTTATTTTTAAACACCCATTTAGTTTCAATTAACGTGTCACCTTGAGGTGGAGGTACAAGTTCCCAAACATTATTTCTTTCATAATTTTCTAACTCTTCTTGCAAGGAATAATCCAACATTCATTAGTGAGTGTGTGTGACATATTTTTGGGTTCAAAAAAAGCAACAAAAGCAGAATGAGCGTGAAAGTTTGGATCAATAAACCTGGATCGTGTTCGTGCAAGCTTCCAATAATCTGTTGTGGAGGATGACTTTTGAGAACCCGGAGGGGAGTGGACACTTCATAGGCTTCTTCTTCATGTTCATCACAAATCGATGTGCCTGTGACTTGAGGACGATTTGGACCAGCAATGGTGGTTATCGGTGCTGGTTTTGAATCAAAATCAGGAGTCGGAATAATGTCATTAGCTGCTGAATTTTTGGGCAGCAGCACCTCTTCTTCCTCATCTTCAACGAAAATACTCTCTCCCTGCAGATATGGATCCGGACCTGCAATATTTGAGCTAGTAACTGAGCTAGCTTCATCAAAAGAAACCTCACAAGTCTTCACAATTTTGTTAGTGTCAAGTAAAAGCACACGATAGCCTCTAGTATGAGATGGATAACCAAGAAACATGCCATCAACAGATCTAGCTTCAAATTTATCAAGATTACCATGTCTATTAACAAAGCATTTGCAACTAAAGACCCTAAAGTGTGTGACACTAGGCCTATGTCCAAGCGGTTGAGACATAACATGATTTGGGACACAACAAGCGGTTGCAATTGCATCTGCCCAAAATTTTCTAGGAGTTTGATATTCATCAAGCATAGTCTTAGCCATCTCAAACAAGGTTCTTCTTTTTGTGTACAAAACCATTTTTTGAGATACATAATGTGAATAAAATTAATGATCTATTCCATTTTAAGCACAAAAGTGAGCAAATGATTGATTTTTAAATTCGGTTCCGTTATCACTTCCAATTGCTTTTAAAGATCCTAGGTGACCAATTGATAATCTAAGAAATATAGATCTAAAGTAACAAAAAGCTTCATTCTTAGATACCACAAAGTAAACCCAAGAGTATCTAGAAAAATCATCAACAATCACAAGAACATACCATTTACCTCCGAAGGATTGAACTCGTGAAGTTCGTACAGTGTCAAGATACGAAAGTTGACCCGGTTTAGTTGTCATTATCATCGTGAGAAGAGCATGTGAACCTGCAACCATCTTAGCATGTCTACAAGAAGAGCACACAATTTCTTTGTCCCCTTTCAGCTTAGGCAACCCACATATGCGATCAAGAGCACTAACACGCGTGAGATGATCAAAGCCTACGTGACCAAGTCTACGATGCCAAAAATATAAGTCTTTGGAATCATTAGCAACTAGACACCTATGCTTAGAAGAAGACATATCAAAATCAGCTTTAAAAACTGTTTCAAACCGAGACATGTTAAAAATAAGCTCACTATTTGAACCTACAACTTTGCAGCAATTTTTATTGAAAATAATTTTAATATTTTCATCTAGCAATTGTGAAACAGAAAGCAAGTTGTATTTCAAATTTTTGACAAGTGCCACATCCTTCAAAGTGTTGTGATCATTTACTCTAACCGAACCTTAGCAATTATAGGAGTTGAAGAATTATCGGCAAAAGTAACATTTTCTACACGTGACAAAAGAGAGAGGGAGGAGAACCATTCTTTGTTACCAGTCATGTGGCATGAGCAACCTGAATCCACAATCCAAATGTTCTCCTTCCTCAAGTGTGAAACCTACATAGAAGAACAATACATCGATGACTCAATACTAGGGTTAGTCAAAAGGCATTTAGGAATCCAGTACTGAGTCACACGAGGTCCAGTATGAACAACACGAGACAGCTGAGATAAAACAACCGGTTTATGAGTCAAAGTTTGAGGATTTTTGTTCTTAACTACTAACCTATGATGTGTTACTTGTGTAGCACGAAAATCAGTAGCTCCGGAGGCAAAAAATAGAAGGTACAGAGGTAACAATAGAAGGTCCGGAGGTAAAAACGAAAGCTCTGGAGGTAATTTTTGAATGTTTTTGACTCATAACAGAAGGTTGCATGTTCCTGACATTTGGTTTAGTTTGTGCAACAGATTTTGCATCAGAGTTATAAGATCTAGCTTGCATTCTTTCCTTTTTATGTGGTTTGGCTAGTATATAACAAAAATCTATAACATGACCATCTTTACCACAATAGGTACGATGAAATTTAACTTTGTGTTTAAATTTAGGATGAGCATGCAGTATGTTTATATGAACCCGAATGTGACAATACTCCTGCAGATTTAAAAACCACCTCTTTTGGTTTAGGAACTATTTTAATCAAACCACTTCCTAATGATTTTATAAATTTAGGTGGATGTGCTTTAGCATGAGCATGGGAATCAAAACCTAAACCGGTTTTATCATTGCAAGATTTGGAGGAATTTAGCAGCAAGTTTAGATTTTTGTTCCCAATACAAAACTTCTCTAGTGTCCTTTTCATGTCATCAAGTTTCTTAGACCATTCTATGCAGTTTTCACATGAAGTTTTTCCCTTTAGTTTGCAATTAGAACAATATTTAACTTCATGAGAACATAAAACATTGTTCAGTATTGAAATTTCATTCATAACACTTTTTAGTTTCTTTTCAAGATCATTATAGGTAGAACAATGCAAATTAATTGTAGAACAAGAAGCATCTTTTAAGTTTATATCATTAAATGCAGAAAGCTTTTTGTTCTTTTGAATCTCTAACTCAAGGTATTAAAAGTGGAAGAGTGTGCACTTCTTAAAGAGGACAGTTATTCATATATTAAATCCCATGAGGAACAAGAATCATCACTAGGAATCAAGGTTTTCAAATGATTAATTTCAGATTCTAGTGACTCAATTTTAACAACATTGTCCCGAAGATTTTTGTCCTTTTTCTTAACAATAACGGTTGCATGGGAAATAGCATCACATATTTCACAACAAGTAGGACATACCTCTTCGTTGTCACTATTGTGTTCTTAATCCTCCATACTTGATCTTGATTTGCTCGCAAGGAAGCACATGTTTGCCAGATCATCTTCATCTTCATCACTTCCAATGTCTACATCACTCGAGCCAAGTTCTTGAAGTGCGGTGATGAAACTGTTTATCAGTTTGAATCCTGTAAAACCCTTCTTTTTCTTGTTGGTGTTGCCAGAAGACGACTTGACTTTATCTTGCTTTTCATCACGGGTAGAAGGATCTGAAAGGTTAGGGCAATCTGTACAAAATTGTCCTGTCTTACCACATTCAAAGCATCGTTGAGGTCCGGAGCTTCCTCTCCTTGTAGTTCTCACATTTTGCAATGCTTTTGAGAACCGAGTAGACATGAGTGCTAGATCCTCTTCTGGAAATTCTTCAATATGTTCCTGGGTTAGTGAAGACAGAAAAGCAAGTGTATTGCTAGATGAAGATTGGCCAGAGGTAGGCTTATCGCGTTGAGAAAAAAATGCAAGAGACTTGTTGGGGTTCTTACATGAGATTATGTTAATTTCATGAGTTTTCAATTTAGAATATAGCACATCTAATGTAAGTGTACTCATGACAGTAGATTCACGAATAAATGTGACTTTCATCTTTCAAATTGACATGTCTAATGCACTT
This sequence comes from Tuctoria greenei, assembly GCA_036927565.1. Taxonomy (NCBI): domain Eukaryota; kingdom Viridiplantae; phylum Streptophyta; class Magnoliopsida; order Poales; family Poaceae; genus Tuctoria; species Tuctoria greenei. The sequence continues at coordinate 73,371,459 of JAYESD010000011.1, forward strand.
AGTAATTGCCAAGCATTCTCGGCATTTGAAAAATTAACATTGACGCTATGCAAGTTGCTGATATTTTTATTAAAGCGGGCAAAGAGGTCATCAATGGACTAACTGGGTTGCACCTCGAAGCACATGTATTCTTTCATGAACATATCTTACCTTACCTCCTCGATCGTGTTGGATCCTTCGTGGTAGTCACAAACTGCTCTGTACACATCGTACGCTGATCGGAGGTGTGCAACACGGACGAAGTCGCTCTGAGTTAGTCCTTGGATTATCATGTTGCCGGCTTTGTTGTTGCTTTCTACATCTCTTAAGTTTGTAGTCGTGTCTTGATCGTTTGGCGGCACGTCGTAAGGCTTGTACATCCTTTCCCATATCACGAATCCTTGTGTCTGTATAAAAGCTTCCATGCATTCCTTCCAAACCTGAAAATAAGTGCCAACAAACACACAAGGTTTTGCCGAGTATTTCTCCATGAGAATTAGTCAAAAATGTGTGCAACTCACAGAGATTAGAGCACCGTGGCTCTGATACAAATTTTAGGATCGAAGAGAATGTGTAAATCTACCGGAGGGGTGGCGAATGGTAGATTAAAATTTTTCAGCGAAAGCAACGAAAACTCCTCGGCACAAAAATGATATGTTAAAGAAATCGTGTGTGCGACTAATATAAATGTGATAAATTGTGTCAAAACTAGTATACATTATGGAGAATCAAGTCACTAATACATCATATCAATAATCACTAAAATCCGTCGAGAAAATCTCAAGTTACGATCGAAAGGTCGAACAAAGGTCAATCTGTTCTACCCGAGAAAAACAGATATGCAACACTGCAAAGAAACTCGTGTAGACCCAAAACCACAAATTCAATGATCATGAAATTTTTACACATGATAGATAATCAAGATGTGAAGGCCACCCAAAAAGAATCACATCAATTGGATATATAAACCTGAAGTTATGATAAAACCACCGAAGCAAGGTAGTGTTGTGCAGAAACTCGACGAGAAAGACTTGACGAAAACAAGTCGGACGAACAAGGCACAAAAGCTCTTTTAGAATACGAATTTTATTGATCAAAACACAAAATGAACAGCTCCAAAGTCATGCTCCACGAGCTATGGCCTCCCTTGCTTATATACCCAGCCCTTAGGCCAACCCAATCCTAACTACACTACGTAAGAAACCAAAATAGGAGACAAAGATGGGTGACGCGCTCAATGGTGGCCGTCTCTCATAAGATTATGCGAGACGAGCCCACTTCAGCGAGGATCAGATATGGCTCACTTGAACGTTTAAGAAGACGCGTTACATTACAGCCCGTGTCAGATAAGTATGGATCCAAGACGGGCCTACTCTCTGGACAAACAGGAGACGCACTTATAACACAGTGTGTCTCCTATAAGCAACTGAAATGAGACGTTCTTTACTGAAAGCCCGACTCCTTTGTCTTCGCTTATAGACATACATGAACACGACTCTGAAAGATGATCACATTCATTCACAGTTGAACACACAAAATATTCATCACACAGATGAACACAGATAACACATTCAATCATTCACACAATTGATCACAGATAACAAATATATTACAAAACACAAGAAGCTAGTACAAGATACAAGAAAAGAAAAACATCAACTGAAAAACAACAAAAGAAAACCTAAATCCTACTCCTCCTACCCTCCTCCTGCAGCAGCTCCGGCTGCTCCGTCGGTTGCTCTGGCTGCTCTGTCGGTTGCTCCGGCTGCTCCGTCGGTTGCTCCGGCTGCTCCATCTGCTCCGCTGGTTGCTCCGGCTGCTCTGCCGCTTGATCCGGCTGGTCCAGATCCGGCGATGGAACTTCGCAACTGAGGTTCCTCGCCATCGCCGCCACTAGGGTACTGCACCCCTCACCACCGAGCACCTCAATTATCTTCTTGAGCAGCCTCTGGAACCGGTCGAATAGCCTGTCGAACAGCATCTCGAGCAGCACTTTGTTGAGCCTCTCGGGGGAGTGGCAACACTGTTTCTTGCAGGTTGGTTCTCTCGGCAGGCTTGGCGGCGGAACGGTTGCCATGGTGGGCCGTCTGAGCGGAATGAAGCGAAGAGGAGAGACTGATGGCGGCTTATACAAGGTCTGTGCTGTAACCCAAAATGGAGACGAGTTTCACTGCGAAGCGCATCTCCTATCACTGATGTCTCCCACTCCCCTTCAAGAAGAGAGACGTTCTCTAACGGAAAGAGCGTCTCCTATTCCACAAGTCACCTTTAGCTTCATGATTTTCTCCATTTTGCTTTGGTTCACTGTTGACATCACACATCTCACTTGATAACAAAATCATTCTCTTGTCCCGAATATAATCAAATCCTTCCTTATGATACTTGAGGAACACGATGAACACACTACACATTCATTCATTCACACAGTTGAAGATCACACAAGATAATATTCAATCACATAAATGAACAAAGATAAATTTTATTCATTAACAATATTTACAAAATATAAGCAACTAAAAAAAACAAAGAAAAACTATATCCTACTACTATTCCTACTCCTACTCCTCCTCCCCCTCTTCCTCCTCCTCCTCCTCGTCCTCTGGTGGCGACTCCGGTGTCCGTGCAACAGGAGCTTTGGCCGGCTGCACCGGCAGTGCAACCCTAAGAATGAGGTTGCTCTCCATCGCCTCCACCAGGTTTTTGCGACCCTCGGGGCCAAGCACCTAGGCCATCGTCGCGAACAGAATGTCGAGACGATCGGACACCCCTGTGAGGGCGAAGAGGTAGTGGTCGATGGTACCCATTCCAGTAAATTGGGGAAGGGTACCCAGCCGCAAGGAAATCATTGCGCGAGACGTATTATTGTACGCCTCTTGTGCCATAAGGAGGCGCTGCTCGGTGTTGAACCTCTTGGGGGAGCTGCAGCATAGTTTCTTGCACAGTAGCTCCATCAGAGGGCTTGGCGGTGGAAGGTCAGCCATGGTGGTGGTGGGTCATCGGGGCCGAGAAGACAGAGAAAAGAAGAGGATTCAAAGTGAGCGACGCGCTTGTGGAGAACTTACTGGTGATGGCGCATCTTAAATAAGGTCCGTGCAGAGTCGTTGAGGGAGCGGTTGGTTTCCCGCGCATTGATGTAACGATGGGATGCATCGATACTGCCTCGAGAAAATGAAAGGTCGCGCACGGACATTGCACACATCCCTGCACCATGCCGCCGAAATTAAGTTCTCTGCAGACCTTGTGTCGCGCGTCTCTTTTTCGACTATGGAAGACGCACTTTAGATTAGGGTGTGTCTCCCTTTGTTATAGTGCGTCTCGCATTTATCTCCCTCGTCTCTTCATCAATGGAAGATGCTCTTTAACTTAACGCACATCTCGCATTTATCTCCCTCGTCTCTTCTTCGTCTTCGATGCTCCTTTATTACTAATCGACGAACGGTCCTTTACTAATTGACTAACTCCTGTGCGACCGCTTCCTCAGTTCGTGCCGTTGTCGTCGTTGTGGCCGTCCTCGTCATTGTCATCGTCACCATCCTCGTCATTGTCATCATCGCCGTCCTCCTCGTCATCATCAATGTTCATGGCTGGTATCAGCTTGGCGCGTAGCCGACTGAAGGAGGAGCGCTTGGCGTGGCGCAAGAATCATCCCCATGTATGTACATATGGCACACCGGTCACATAGTTGTATATATGTAGATCTGCGATGGATTGATGAACTTAACTTCAGTTTTGTTTTTCCATCTGCGTAGGCTTTCTTTACGAAGCTTGAATTGGGAGATTTATTGTAGTGGCAGTGCATCGTCCCCGAAAAAGAAGGGGTAAGTCATGAAGAACAAGCACAATATGAGTTTAACCATCGTCCTCCTATTAATGATTTTTCTTTATAGACTGACTGGGAAGGTGCTTACTACCCCCTGACAATCTCCTTCTCAAAGGACTATCCATTGGTTCCTCCAAGATGTGCCTTTCCAAGTGGTTTCTTCCACCCAAATGTCCATCGCTTAGGAGCACTCTGCATTGGGATTCTTGATCAAGAGACTGTATGATAGACCTACTTTGCTCATGTAATTAGTAATTGTTGCCGAACTTATTTGAATTGGTTTCTTATATGGCTTAAATTGATATTTCGTAGGGGCGGTGCACTGATTTTACAATCGAAACTATACTACTTGAAGTTCAGCGTTTCCTGCATCAGCCAAATGCCCTCGATGTTGAAAATGATTGCTATAATATACTTATCAAGGTTAGATACTTTGTGTTAAAGAGCAACATAGGTTATTCAATCCTCCTTCAACCTTTGGTTAATTTAAAGAATGTCAATATTTTCAGTATCTAGGGCAATATATGAGACGTGTCGGGAGCAAGCTGGACGGTACAGTTTAGATTGATCGATGGGAGCTTTAGGAATAAGTTTTGATTCAAAATTAGTTTAGAGGGCACACAATGTATGAACTATGAAATTCATTGAGTTGTAAATTATCTCTTAATTGCAATTTCATTGCGTTTTTTTATCCCTAAATTCCAAATAATCCGTGAATTGTAATGTCATTGTGTTTGTTTATCCCTTCAATGGTTCACGATGTCGTGTGAGTAAAAATGTGAAGAGTGCATGAGAGACGAACTTTAGGAGGGAGCGTATCAAATAACTGAGATCCGACAAAAGGGAGACGGGCCACACGGGAGCGTCTCCAATTTGTTCCGAAAATCTTTTGTCCCACCCTGTAATGTTGAGAACTTTGCAATGATTGTATAAGGCATTGTGCATAGTTGCCAGTTGGACGTGCCCGGATGCCAAAGATTTTCCTGGCTCAAGCACAACATGGCGCATCTTTGACATACAACATGCCCGTTCAACCACAAATTAATGCGAGATGCGCCTTCTGTTGGCCTGTCACCGATTTAAGTCGAAGATCTTTTGTCCCACCACGGAAAGCTATGCACGTTGCAACGATCATATAAGGCATTGAGCACAGTTGCAGTTGGCCAGCATCCAGTGTGCGAAAGATGTTCCTTGCTTTAGCACATCGTTGCGCATCTTTCGCATATTGGATGCCCGTTCTACCGACAAAATAGTGCGAGACGGGCGTTATATATGCCCGTCTCTGATTTTTTACGCCTGTGTCAGAAGAGCTAATGTGAGACGTGCGTTATATACATCCCGTCTCCAATTGTTTACCAATTTTTAGCTCTCGCGCGTGCTTAGACAAAAATTTTGGCGCTCTCTCCCAACACTGGCGAAATTTTTTAGCTCTCGCATGCTCTCTCGACCTACAAACTGCAGCTCTTTAGCATGCCGCCGCCGTCCCTCTTTCTCAACTTGCTCTTCATCATTGTCGCGCTGCACCCGTCGACCCCTACCCCGTCCACAACCCCGACCTTCGTCATTAGAAAGTTGAGCATGCTGGAGCACGGTGCCTCATCCTATGTCCCCATAGCACGCCGCCGCCTCGACCCTGACCTCAGTAATCGGTATGATCATGCCGCCTCCTTCACATAAGTGGAAATGTTCTCCCTGTTCCTGGAGCACGCCGACATGTTATCATCAGAGAGTTGAGGAACCGCCACTCCGGCTCCTGCACCAGCTCGTGTCAGAGCATGTCGCCGCGTCCCCTGTCCCCGGAGCACACCGCCGCCTCGACCCTGCCCACAGAGCGTGCATTCCAGTGATTTTATTGAATTTGAGGATGTCCAATGAAGGCTCATCGTTAATGAAGTCATTGATCCAAAGGTAGAATTTTCAGTACGGTATACATTCATCTTCCTTTTTTATGTCCAACGCAGAAGTAATGTATTGGTTTTGACTATAAATGTATATAATGAATTCTGATTCGCAAACCCTTGTAACTGCAAGAACTGTGGTTGACACTAGCATTTGCCATCACAGTGAGTTTGATTTCTACATGGAATCAAGGTACCTATGCTGGAATCAGGCTATAAATGCATCAGTGGAATGTAAATTGTTTGTTTTTTTCAAGGAACAAGCACACCAGCTCACTACCATGTCCTTTACGAGGAGAACAATTTCTTTGTTGATGCTTTGCAGATGCTCACCAACTGTCTGTGCTTCAAGTAAGCTCGGTTCTCCATTCACTAATAGATATTTGCTACCTTATGTGACTGGTTAAGCGAACGTGATTGTGTGAGACCTATGTGTGCTGAATACATTAGTTTTGACGATAAAAGTTTTGAATACTACCAAAACATCTTTTTTATCAAGATCCGACGATAGGTCCAGCTTGTTTTGGTTAGCTTTGGCAAAGTTCGAAGCTTGATCGCAGTGGTTCTGCTTTTATCTTGCAATGTTTCGTACTTGCTTTACATCTATGGAAAGTTTGCTTAGTATTCTTTTACTATGTTTTTGGTGTATTTTGGTGGTTGAGGATGATATCATTTTTCTATGGTTTGCAACATGCTTATGTGAGGTGCTCACAGAAGGTGTTGTGTTTTCGGAACTAACGAGAGTCAAGTCAAGGACTTGTGTTCGGATGTATTGGTTGTTTATTCATGTGCAGGTGTTGCTTGATTTCAAGACATGGCTGGTGACGGGATACATTGAACTAGTCTTAGGGAGAAGATGAGGTTCAACAACCAAGTTCGGGAGGAATTGTGGTTGAGTTGATCGGGAGGTCGCGCATCATGTTTGAATCAAGAACAATGCATATGAAGGTATTGTGGACGTCGTAGGAAGATGTTTGCACGTATGCAAGGAGTGCATGGACCTGGCTACATGGTTCCGAGGCGTGATGAAGAGATGTGGACGTAAAGAATTGGTCAGAAAGCTCCAACCGACTAGGTTATGGATTCAGGCTGCGGCTGAGTCAGGTTTGACTCAAATATGGAAAGATTTGAGTTAGTTATGATAGGATTTTGTGTGGGTCACGAATTTGAGTTGTTTTAGGAATGTGGGATACGTTCCTAAGGTGTTTCGAAGTCTTAAAATTGCTTCTATCTACATATAGAAGAGTCCTAAGCAGTTATGGAAAGTTTCGATTCATGATTTGAGTATGATTAGAGTCCTAGTTGAAATTGGGTTAGCCTAAGGGCTGGTTATATAAGCAAGGGAGGCTAGAGCTCATAGTGCACGAATTTTGGGCTGTTCCTCTTGTGTTCTATTGAATAGAAGTCGTATTTGAAAGGAACTTTTGTGCCTTGTTCGTCCGACTTGTTCCAGACAAGTTTATCTCGTTGAGTTTTCTGCACAACACTACCTTTCTTTGGTGCTTTTATCATAACTCGAGTTTTACAGATCCAATTGACGTGATTATTTTTTGGTTGTCTTCAAAACTTGATTATCTATCATCTGTCAAAATTTGACGGTCATTGGATTTGTGGTTTATGATCTACACGAGTTTCGTTGCAGCATTTCAGAACTGTTTCTCTCGGGTAGGACATATTGACTTTTGTTCGATCTTTCAATCGTAAATTGAATTTCTCTCGACAGATTTGAGTTATTCTTGTTGTGTCCTCTTCATAACTTTATTCTATCTGATATATATCACTTTTTTCACGGTGAAACACGTTTAGATTAGTCTCACACACGATTTCTTTAACAGATTGTTTTTCTGATGAAGGGGTTGGGATTTAATTGTTTCCGCTGCGTAAGATTTTTAAATCTACCATTCACCCCCCTCTGGTTGATTTTCACTTGCTCTTCAATCCTACAATTGGTATCAGAGCCACGGTGCTCTAATCTTTACAATTTGCACGTGTTTTGACTAATCATCATGGAGAAATACTCTGCCAAACCTTGCGTGTTTGCTGGTATTGATTTTCAGGTTTGGAAGGCACGTATGGAATCCTTCATCCAGGCTCAAGGCTTCGCAATATGGGAGAAGGTATACAAGACTTATGAAGTGCCGTCAAATGATCAAGTTACAACTACAAATATGAGAGATGTCGACAACAACAACAAGGCTCAGAACTTGATCATACAAGGATTAACTCAAAGCGACTTCGACCATGTTGCACACGTCCGATCCACATACGATGTGTGGAAAGCACTTTGTGACTACCACGAAGGATCCAACACGATCAAGGAGGTAAGGCAAGACATGTTCAAGAAAGAATACATGCGCTTCGTGATGCAACCCGGTCCTACTTCCTGGGATGAAAAGCAAACAAGGACGAAGTACTCCTCTGCAAACGATAAGAAGAAAAAGAAGGATTTTACAGGACGTCAATTAGTGAGAAGTTTTATCTTCGCACTTCAAGAACATAGCTCAAGCGATGTGGACACTGGAAGTGATGAAGATGAAGATGATTTGGCAAACTTGTGCTTCATGTCGGGGAAATCAAGATCAATTATGGAGGATGCAGAACACAACAGCGACAATGAAGAGGTATGTTCTACTTGCGAAGAAATGTGTGATGCTATTTCTCGTGCCACTATTATAGTTAAAAAAAAGGACAAAAAGCTTAGGGATAGTGTTGCTAAAATTGAATCACTAGAATCTGAAATAAACCGTTTAAAAACTTTGATTCCTAGTGATGATGCATGTCCCTCATGTGATTTAATATACGAAAAATTGTCCTCATTGAGAAGTGCGCACACCTTCACACTTGATAAACTTGAGTTAGAAATTGAAAAGAATATAGAGCTTGCTGCACTTAATGATAAAAACTTGAAAGATGCTAGCTGTTCTACATTTGATTTGATTGTTCTGCTTGTGATGATCTTGATAAGAAACTACAAGATGCTATGAATGAAATTTCTGTATTGAACAATGCTTTACGTTCTCATGAAGTTAAATTTTGTTTCAATTGCAAATTAAAAGGAAAAACATCATTTGAAAATTGCCTTGATCTGTCCAATAAACACGATAGCATGCATAGGACATTAGATCGGTTTTGTAATGGGAATAAGATCCTAAACTTGATGCTGAATTCTTCCAAGTCTTGCAATGATAAAACTGGTTTAGGTTTTTATTCACAAGCTCATGCTAAGGCACATCCACCTAAAATTGTAAAGTCATTAGGAAGTGGTTTGATTCAAATAGTTCCTAAACAGAAAGACGTGGTTTTCCAATAGGCAGGAGTGTCGTCTCATTTGGTTTCAAATAAAAATGTTGCTTGCTCATCTAGACATGAAAACAAAGTTAAATGTCATTGTACCTATTGTGGTAGAGATGGTCATGTCATAGATTTTTCTTATAGACTAGCTAAACAACAGAAAAAGGAAAGAATAATTGCTAGATGTCATAACTTTCATGCAAAATTTGCTGCACTTGCTAAACCGAATGATAGGAACATGCAATCTGCTGTAATGAGTCGAAAACATGCAAAGGTTGCTCCCAAACCTACTGTTTTTTTGTGCTACACATGTAAAATCTCGTAGGACAGTAGTTGGGTACAAAAATCCTCAAGCTTTGGCTCATAAACCTGCCGTTTTATCTCAGCTTTCGCGTGTTATTCCTGCTGGACGTCGTGTGACTCAATACTGGATTCCTAAATGCCTTTTCACTAACCACTGTATTGAGTCATGGATGTATGGTGATTCTATGTAGGTTACACGCTTGAGGAAGGAGAACATTTGGATTGTGGATTCAGGTTGCTCACGCCACATGATCGGTAACAAAGAATGGTTCTCCTCCCTCTCTTTTGTGTCACGTGTAGAGAATGTTACTTTTGCCGATAATTCATCAACTCCTATAATTGCTAAGAGTTCGGTTAGAGTAAATAATCACTACACTTTGAAGGATGTGGCACTTCTTAAAAATTTGAAATACAACTTGCATTCTGTTTCGCAACTGCTAGATGAAAATATGGAAATAATTTTCACTAAAAATTCCTACAAAGTTGTAAATTCAAATAGTGAGCTTAATTTTAACATGTCTCGGTTTGGAAGAGTTTTTAAAGCTGATTTTGATATGTCTTCCTCTAAGCATAGGTTTCTATTTGCTAATGATTCAAAGGACTTATATTTTTGGCATCGTAGACTTGGTCACATAGGCTTTGATCATCTAACGTGTGTTAGTGCTCTTGATCGCATACGTGGGTTGCCTAAGCTTAAAGGGGACAAATAAATTGTGTGCTCTTCTTGTAGACATGCTAAGATGGTTGTAGGTTCACATACTCCTCTCACAATGATCATGACAACTGAACTGGGTCAACTTTTGCACCTTGACACTGTAGGACCTTTACGCGTTCAATCTTTCGGAGGTAAATGGTATGTTCTTGTTATTTTTGATGATTATTCTAGATACTCTTGGGTTTACTTTATGGCATCTAAGAATGAATCTTTTAGTCACTTTATATCTTTATTTCTTAGATTCTCAATTGATCACACTGGATCTTTAAAAGCAATTAGAAGTGATAACGGAACCAAATTTAAAAATCAATCTTTTGATCACTTTTGTGCTGAAAATGAAATAGATCATCAATTTTATTCACCATATGTACCTCAACAAAACGGTGTTGTACAAAGTAAGAACATAACCATAGTTGAGATGGCCACGACTATGCTTGATGAATATCAAACACCTAGGAAATTTTGGACTGATGCGATTGCAATAGCCTATTATATCCCAAATCGTGTTTTCTTGCGCGCTAAGCTACGTAAAGCACCATATGAGCTCCGGTTAGGACACATGACTACTGTAACACATTTTTGGGTCTTTGGATGCAAATGCTTTGTTAATAAACATGGTAATCTTGATAAATTTGAACCTAGATCCATTGATAGCATGTTTCTTGGTTATCCATCTCATACTAGAGGCTACCGTGTGCTTCTACTTGACACTAACAAAATTGTGGAGACTTGTGAAGTGTCTTTTGATGAAGCTAGCAAATGTACTAGTTCAAACATTGCAGGTCCGTATCCATATCCGCAGGGGGAGAGCATTTTTGTTGAAGATGAGGAAGAAGTGGTGCTGCTACCCACAAATTCAGCAGATAATGATATTGTTCCAGCTCCTAATTTTGATTCACAGCCAGCACTGACGACCACCATTGCTGGTCCAGATCCTCCTCAAGTCACAAGCTCATTGATTTGTGATGAACATGAAGAAAAAGAAGCTTGTGAAGTGTCAACTTCCCTCCGAGTTCTCAAAAGTCATCCTCCACAACAAATTATTAGAAGCTTGCACAAACGAGTCACACAGTCCAGGTTTTGCAATCCAAACTCTCATGCTCATTCTGCTTTTGTTGCTTCTTTTGAACCCAAAGATATATCACACGCACTCACTAATTAATCTTGTATTATTGCCATGCAAGAAGAGTTAGAAAATTTTGAAAAAAATAATGTTTGGAAACTTGTACCTCCACCTCATGGTCACACTTTAATTGGAACTAAATGAGTGTTTAAAAACAAACAGAGTGAGGATGGGGTTGTGGTTAGGAATAAGGCTAGGTTGGTTGCTCAAGGTTTCACTCAAGTTGAAGGTCTAGATTTTGATGAAACTTTTGCTCCTGTTGCTAGATTATAAGCCATAAGAATTTTGTTAGGTTGCATCTAAAGGTTTTAAGCTATATAAAATGGATGTCAAAAGTGCTTTTCTTAATGGCTACATAGATGAGGAGGTTTATATCAAACAACCACCGGGTTTTGAATATCTAGATTTTCCTAATCATGTTAACAAACTGTCCAAAGCCTTGTACGGTCTGAAACAAGCCCCTAGAGAATGGTATGATAGGTTAAAAACATTCTTACTTGAAAAGGGGTTTACCATAGGCAAGGTTGATAACACTCTTTTTGTGCTTAAGCATGGCAATGACTCATTATTCGTCCAAGTGTATGTGGATGATATTATCTTTGGTTGTGCTTCTCATGATCTTGTGTCAAAGTTTACGGCTATGATGTGTTCAGAATTTGAGATGAGTATGATAGGAGAACTCACATACTTTTTGGGGCTGCAAATCAAGCAAACCAAGGAGGGTACCTTTGTGCATCAAACAAAGTATACAAAATACCTCCTAAGGCGCTTCAACATGGACAAAATCAAGCCTCTTCGGACACCAATGGGAACAGCAACAACACTTGAACTTGATGAAGATGGTGAACCTATAGAATAAAAAAATATAGAAGCATGATCAGATCACTTTTGTACCTCACGGCATCAAGACGAGACATACAATTCAGCGTATGTCTTTGTGCATGGTTTCAAGCCTCTCCATGTGCTTCACATCGTCAAGCCCTCAAAAGGATTCTCAGGTACTTACATACTCATGAATTTGGCATTTTTCTTCCTTCTTCCTCAACTGTTACTATGAAAGCTTTTTCCGATGCTGATTTTGGAGGTTGTATGATTGATAGAAAAAGTACTTCTGGTGTTTGTCATTTTCTTGGTAATTCACTAGTTGCTTGGTCCTCTAGATAACAAAACTCAGTTGCACAATCCACAGCTGAATCTGAATATGTAGCTATTGCTAGTGCTTGCTCACAAATTCTTTGGATTGTTCAGACACTTAAGGACAATGGGATTGATCTAGATTGTGTTCCACTGCTTTGTGATAACACTAGTGCCATTTGCATTGCTAAAAACCCCGTGAAATATTCTAGAACTAAGCACATTGACATTAGGTATCACTTTCTCCGTGATAATGTTGAAAAAGGAAACATTGTGCTTCACCTTGTAGATATCGAACAACAATTGGCTGACATTTTTATAAAACCTTTGGATTTCACTCATTTTCTTTTTATTCGTAGTGAAATAGGAGTTATGCATCCTCATGGCTTACATTGAGGGGAAGTTTTGAAACTTGAGAAGTCTATGTGTGAATCTGAAATTAAAATAATATGAGCATAGTATTTCATACACACATGACTTTGTGATTCCTTTTACATGCTGAAAGTTCTTACTACATTACTCATGTTATACATTTTGTAGTTTTTGCCATGACTAGTTATTGGAATAATTACTTACGCTAAATCTGGTCATGATCGAACTTCCTTGCTGTTTTGAACTTGTTGCATGCTCACAAGTGCTTTTAATCATAAATAATTCATCAAGTAATCAACTCACATGTTGATTTTTTATGAACAAATATAAATTGAGAAAAGATCAAGAGAATATGCATGCATCACACTTCTTCTTTTGAGATGGCTTATCATTGCACTAAGATATGAACTTGAAAGAAGTTGTGTATGACTAAAACCATGTCCTTAAGCTTCTGATTGTCAAATGACATAGGCTTGGCTTGGTTGGTTAGAAATAAGGCAGATGCGCATATAATCTCTTGCAAATATCATATGATCTAAATTTGTTCTTTGAAAAATAATAAAATGCAGCAACAAGTGTCATGCTTTCAGGTTTTGAAATAGTTAATTTTGTGAGATCATGACTTGCTAAATTGGAAATTACATTTGATCTCTAGCATGGCTTACACTACTTTATGTATACATTGATGTGATAGTGTAAGTTAGTTGATAGTATGACTTGGATGAGCTTTGTTTATATGTATATGTTATAATATGCTCATATCAAATGAAATTTCTCTTTTGAACCTTGCTGAATACATTGTCAAAGGGGGGGAGATAATATGGTAAATTTTTAAAGATAAGTATGCAAGGGGGAGAAATATGTATAGGTGGAGAAATTTATTTCTACCTCGTTTGATTTTCAAAAATAGGGGAGAAATTGTTCTCAAAACATTTCATGCCAATGTTCAGATTTTAAATGGTGTTGCTAATGCATTCATCAAGGGGGAGATTGTGAGACCTATGTGTGCTGAATACATTGGTTTTGACGATAAAAGTTTTGAATACTACCAAAAAAACTTTTTATCAAGATCCGATGATAGGTCTGGCTTGTTTTGGTTAGCTTTGGCAAAGTTCGAAGCTTGATCGCAGTGGTTCTGCTTTTATCTTACAATGTTTCGTACTTGCTTTACATCTATGGAAAGTTCGCTTAGTATTCTTTTTCTAAGTTTTTGGTGTGTTTTGGTGGTTAAGGCTGATATCATTTTACTATGGTTTGGAACATTCTTATGTGAGGTGCTCATGTAAGGTGTTATGTTTTTGGATGTAGGATCGAAGAGCATGTGAAAAGCTACCAAGGGGGGGGGGGGGGGGGGTTGAATGGTAGATTTAAAAATCTTACGCAGCAGAAACAATTAAACCCCAACCCCTTCGGCAGAAAAACAATCTATTAAAGAAATCGTGTGTGAGACTAATCTAAACGTGTTTCACCGTGACAAAAGTGATAGACAGAGAGAATCAAGTCACGAAGACAACACAACAAGAATCACTCAAATCCGTCGAGAAAAACTCATGTTATTATCGAAAGATCAAACAAAGGTCAATCTGCCCTACCCGAGAAAAAAAACAGTTCTGGAACGCTGCAGAGAAACTCGTGTAGATCATAGAACACAAATCCAATTACCGTGAAATTTCGACAGATGATATATAATCAAGTTGTGAAGACAACTCAAAAAGAATCACGTCAATTGGACCTATAAAACTCAAGTTATGATAAAACCACCAACGAAAGGTAGTGCTGTCCAGAAACTCGACGAGTAAAACTTGTCTGGAACAAGTCTGACGAACAAGACACAAAAGTTCCTTCAAACTACGAATTTTATTCAATACAACACATGAGGAACAGCCCCAAAGTCGTGCACCATGATCTCTGGGCTCCCTTGCTTATATAACCAGCTCGAAAGCCAACTCAACTCAAATCAGTAACCTAATCCTACTCTGTTCACGAACCGTAACTTTCCATAACTGCTTAGGATTCTTCTATACAAAGATAGAAGCAATCTTAAGACTTCCAAACACCTTAGTAACGTATCCCACATTCCTAAATAACTCAAATTCGTTACCCACAAGAAATCCTATCATAACCAACTCAAATCTTTCCATATTTGAGTCAAACCCGACTCAGCCGCGCCATGAGTCCATAACCTAGTCGGTTGGACCTTTCCGACCAACTCTTTACGTCCACATCTCTTCATCACGTCTCGGAACAATATAGACACGTCCATGCACTCCTTGAACACGTGCAAACATCTTCCAATGACGTCCACAATACCTTGACATGCATTGTTCTTGATTCAATCATGCTGCGCAACCTACTGATCAGGTCAACCACAATTCCTCCTGAATTTGGTTGTTGGAACCTCATCTCCTCCCTGAGACTAGTCCAATGGATCCCATCACCAGCCATGTCTTGAACTCAAGCAACACCTGCACATGAATAAACAACCAATCCATACGAGCCCAAGTCCTCGACTTGACTCAAGTTAGTTCCGAACACAACACCTTACGTGAGAACCTCACATAAGCATGTTGCAAAACAACAGTAACACAATATCATCCATGTCAACCAAAAACGCACCAAAGACTTAGCAAATGAATACTAAGCAATCTTTCCAGAGACATAAAGCAAGTACGAAAAATTTTAAATGAAAAGAAGAAGCACTGCAATCAAGTTTCAGACATTGCCAGAGCAAACCGGACCTTGAGCCGGAGCTAACAAAAGCTAGTAGAACCTAGCGCTGGAACTTACCAAAACTAGTATAACCAAGCTCCTGCGGGAGCTTACAAAACTTTTATCATCAAAGCAAGTGTATTCACTACAAGTCAATGTATTCAGCACACATAGGTCTTACAATCCCCCCCTTGATGAATGCATTGGCAACACCATTTAAAATTCGGACATTGGCTTATTCACATAAAAGTTTTGAAGGCAATTTCTCACCCTTTGTAAATCAAAATTAAAATGAGATGAAAATCCAAATATTATCCCATATTATCTTTCCCCCTTTATTATCTCTCCTTATGCACATATTCTCTTTCTCTTCATGTTAATCTCTCCCCCTTTGACAATGTATTCAGCAAGTCATGAGCATATAAACAAATTATCTCTCCCCCTTTAGTTGTTATGAGCATATTATAACATATACATATAAACAAAGCTCATCCAAGTCATACTATCAAGTACCTTACTGTAAGTGCATCTAGGATATCCCTTGTGGGTTTTGGCAAATTGATGACAAACATATGAGATCCTAATGAAACTATTGAGATGAATGTAGGAGATATAAGTGAAACAGCTCGGTGCACACAAAAAGGTGAAAAATGGAGTGGTGTACAAAGAGGGATACTTTGATGGAGCTTGGAAGATCAAAACTAGATTTTGAATGTATAGGGAGTGTATGAAAGACACACTTCAAGAGCTCACAACTTTGTGCTGGGGTAAGGGCTTAAAATTAACTTAAAATTCACAATGCACCAGACTAGTCCGATCATGGACCGGACTAGTCCGTTGAACTCTCTGGAATCTCTCAAATTGGGAGACCGGACTAGTCCGTGTGTCCAGCGGACTAGTCCGTTGAACTTTCTGTAGTCTCTCATATTGAGAGATCGGACTAGTCCGTGTGTTCACCAGAATAGTCCGTTGATCTTTCTGGAGTCTCCCTTCTATGGAGATCAGACTAATCCGCGGACTAGTCCATTGAACTTTCTGGAGTTCACCTTCACACAGCACCGGACTAGTCCGAGCTTGGACCGGACTAGTCCAGCAGACTTTCTGGACCTCAAAGTACACTGAGACCGGACAAGTCCGGACTTGCACCGGACTAGTCCAGTGTTAGGGTTTTTCAACGGTTACTTTTTGGAAACCCTATAAATAGAGAATCCACGGCCTTCCAAAAGACATACATGACATATACTGCTGCAAACACAAACCCTAGTGCCGCCACTTCGTCCCAAGAGCCCAAAATAAATCTCCCCACACATCTAACGTGCAAAAAGAGTGAAATCAATTGAACACGTGGATTCAGGATTGGGAGATTGTCGTTCCTTCATTGCGAGCTCTTGGGGTTTGATCTTTCTACACTCATACTCTCTATTATAATACTTTTGAGTGTATTTGATCACTTCTTTTGTTGTAATTCTCGTGGGAGCCCTCAACGTGTGAGGTTGCCCCACAAACTTGGTGATTACCCGTGATAGTGGAATCAAGTCGGCCTTCGTGGTGACTTGAAGAGGGAAAGGGTTGGAGACCTGGCTCTGTGTGAACTTCCTCAACGAGGACGTAGATCTCGTGGTGAGATAGAACCTCGGGAAAAATTCATGTGTCTTGCGCCTTATTTCCTTTACATTTTGTTCATTAGATCACTTGAGTGCTAAACATCAATCTAAGGCAATTATAAGTTTTCACTTGCGTTCTTACATTAATCTCAAACAAAAATATCAGTTGTTCTCATTTCCGCTGCTAAAGAAATTTAGTTTCCCAAATAACACCTGATCAACACACATATTTCTAGCACACCGGATATGTCCGCCCACACGGGTGAACTAGTCTGGCCAACCAAGTTTTGACGATTCTATTAAGTGTGCTGGAAATTCAAAAGGCCTATTCACCCCCCCCTCTAGGCCACATTCAATTGGTATCATAGAAAGGTTCTCCGCTAACGAGACTCACATCTCGGAGAGATCAATGGCCTCTAAGAAGAACAACGATATCTCGAAGATGAACATTAATGAGGAGGAACAAGAAACTAAAGCCTTTGATGTGCTGAAAGAGAGCCCACACGATGATGAAGAAGTGCGACAACTAAAGGCACTCCTGAGAAAGAAAATGCTAGGACAAAAGGGAAAAGAAGAAGAGAAGACGACAGGGAGTGGTCATCACGGCTACTACTGACATCCTTACAACTACAACCGTCTCAATTCAAACAATCACAATCTTTCCATTCCTATGGGAAAACCTCCACAGTTTGACGGAAGCGACTATACCATGTGGAAGTACAATATGAAGATGCATCTAATATCCCTAAATCCTAGTCTGTGGCACATTGTTTGCACTGGCATAGATATCCTAGACACAGATGAAGAACTCATCCCAGAGCAAGAACAAGAGATTCACAGAAATGCACAAGCCATCGCCATGATCACATCATCACTAAGCAGAGAGGAATTCACCAAGATCGATGGCTTAGAAAGTGCAAAGGAAATATGGGATACACTCAAGACAACTCACGAAGGAAATAGGTCGGTTCGTGAAGCTAAAATCGAGATGCTTGAAGGAGAGTTGGGGAGATTTGCTATTGAAGAATGCGAATCACCTCAAGACATGTACAACCGGATGAAGGCACTCATCAACAAAATTCGTGCCTATGGAAGTAAGAAATGGACGGATCATGAGGTGGTCAAGAGAATGATTAGAGCCATCATGCCAATAAATGTCACACTTTGCTCAATGATTAGAGAAAGCCCCGGGTTTCACAAAATGACTCCCGATGAGTTGTTGGGGAAGATCATAAATCATGAAAAGATGGGGAAAGAGGCACAATACATCAAAGACTTGGCTGAACTCACCTCCTCCAAAATGAAAGAGGTTGCTCTCAAAGCAACATGCCGACCCAAACTCAAAGAATCTCGTGAAGATCAAGACCATGGGCATACAAGCGACGAGAGCACCGATCTTGATGATGAAAAAATGGTACTCTTTTTCAAGAAGTTCAAGCGAATGATGAAAAGAGGACACGGCAATAACTCAAATGAAGGCAAAAGCAAGGATAAAGGAAAATCCAAGGCTCGACGCACTTGCTACAACTGCGGAGAGTATGGTCACTTTCATGATGGACTGCCCTAATGAAGAAAACAAAAGGAAGAAGGAAACAAGACCTCAAGAAAAGAAGAATTTCAGAAAGAGAAGACAAGCCCATCAAGCTCACATTGGCAAGGAGTGGGACTCAAACGACGAGTCCACCTCCTATGAAGAAGAAGAGATGGCCACTATCGCAATCAATAAACCTACTATGAAGGCCACACTCTTCCCAAACATGGAAGGATGGGATATGAACAACAACACTTGCCTTATGGCTAAGGAAGGCAAGAAAAAGGTACGACTCACTCCTCCTACGCTAAATTCCTCTATTGATGACTTTGATAGCTCTAGTGATAATGAATAAATGTTTAGAGGACTAAGTAAAATTGCTCTAAAGAAAATGGAAATGTTGTCGAACGAAATCTTTGAAAAAAGAGGAACTTCTTAACCGACAAGAAGATATGCTCATCCGTGAAAGGAAGAGATATCAAGAAGTTGAAAAGCTTCTTGAGCTTGAAAGAGAGAAGAACGAGTCGCTTGAGGTTGAGCTAGCCTTGAGTGAGGAAACTTACTCAAAGCTAGAAGACTCGCATATTACAATCAAGGAAGAACTTGCTAACTTGTCAAAAGTTAACAAGATCCTTGAGGTGCAAGTTGAGTCGCTCAAGCAAAGTGACTCCTCTTCCTCTAAGAGCTCTTCCTCCAAAGATATGAGTTCGATAACAATCGGAACTTGCACTTGCTATAGTAAGAAGAATGTTCTTTCTAATACTTCAACTTCTCATAATATGCGTGCCCCTCCAAGCGGCATCTTTGATAAGGAGAAGATCAAATATGCACGGAGTGCATATATGGTCACTAGACCTCCCAATGTCAAAGATGGCCTTGGTTTCGACAGTAACAAACACATGTCTACTCCCAAACATGCTAAGAATGGAATTGTCTTTGTTAAGGAAAAATCCCATGAATCTGATTTACAAATATTGTTTTGTACATTTGATGATTCCTATGTTCTTATGAAAGCCAAACATGGAAAAGTCAATGCTAAATATACAGGGCCATGCCACAAGAACCTAAAAACTTGTGTGTGGGTGCCCAAGACTCTTGTGACTAACCTGAGAGGACCCAAGCAAGCTTGGGTACCTAAAACCAAGGAATAATTCTTTTTGCAATCTTATTCCTCCGGTGGGTCTAAATGGCTGCTAGATAGCGGATGCACAAATCACATGACCGGAGAGAGAGGCCGTGCAGCGCTTGTCAAGCAGGAAAACAAGTCGGAGCACCACACCCCACCAAGAATGTGATGACTACCGCAAGACCACTGGAACTCCTCCACATGGTTCTCTTTGGTCCAATTTCGTACATCAGCATCGGCGGTAACAAATACGGTTTAGTAATTGTTGATGATTTTTCAAGATTTATCTAAGTATTTTTCTTGTATGATAACTCAGAAACTCAGTGGATCCTCAAGAAGTTCTTGAAAAGACCTCAGAACGAATTCTCGTCAACCATAAAGAACATCAGAAGTGACAACGGGACAGAATTCAAGAACCTCCAAGTTGAAGATTTTCTCGATGAAGAAGGGATAAAGCATGAATTCTCGGCACCCTACTCCCCTCAACAAAATGGAGTGGCCGAAAGAAAGAACAGAACATTGATCAAAATGGCCAGAACTATGTAGGATGAATAGAAGACGTCAGATCGATTTTGGGCAGAAGCGGTGAACACCGCTTGTCACGCCACGAATCGACTGTACCTCCATCGACTACTGAAGAAAACTCCGTATGAGCTCCTTACCGATAAAAAGCCTAATGTTTCTTATTTTAAAGTTTTTGGATGCAAATGTTTTATTTTGAACAAGAAACAGAGGGCCTCGAAGTTCGCTTCGAAGTCCGATGAAGGATTCTTGCTCGGTAATGAATCAAATGCCTACGCCTATCGTGTCTAACAAGGTGACCGGCCTTGTTGAAGTAGCATGTGATGTAGAGTTCGATGAATCTAACGGCTCACAAGTGGAGCAAGTTGATAAGTGTGTGCTAGATAAAGAGGAAGCTCCATGTGAAGCACTGAAGAAAATGGGACTTGATGATATCTTACCACAAGAGCAAACATTCGACTCAAATGCACAAGATGAACCTCAACACGGAGGCGATGATCAAGGTGGAGCTCTTGCACAAGATCAAGAGGAGGAAGATCAAGAAGATCAGGACAATCATGGAAGCAATAATCTAGGGGGAGACAATGCACATGAAGATAATGAAGAACAAGCAACTACACAAGCTCCACACCCAAGAGTACACCAGAGCGTGCAAAGAGACCACCCTGTCAACAATATCATTGGAGATATTGCTAAGGGAGTAACTACTAGATCTTGAGTTACGAATTTCTATGAATACTATTCTTTTGTGTCTTTTCTGGAACCATACAGGGTAGAAGAAGCCTTAAGGGATCCAGACTGGGTGATTGCAATGCAAGAGGAGCTGAACAACTTCAGGAGAAATGAAGTGTGGGAGCTTGTGGAGAGACCAAAGGCGAACATAGTTGGAACCAAATGGGTCTTTTGGAACAAGCAAGATGAACATGGAGTAGTAACAAGAAATAAACCAAGATTGGTGGCCAAAGGTTATTCTCAAGTCAAAGGTTTGTACTTTGATGAAACTTTCGCTCTTGTAGCTAGACTTGAGTCCATTCGTATTTTATTGGCATATGCTACTCACCATAATTTTAAGCTGTATCAAATGGACATCAAAAGCGCTTTCTTAAACGGTCCAATCAAGGAGGAAGTTTATGTGGAGCAGCCACCAGGATTTGAAGACCAAAAGCATCTCAACCATGTCTACAAACTGCGTAAGGCTCTCTATGGCCTCAAACAAGCTCCTCGAGCTTGGTATGAGTGTCTTAGAGATTTTTTGACTCAAAATGGATTCAAGATTGGTAAAGCTGATGATACACTCTTCACTAAACATTGTGATGATCATCTATTCGTATGTCAAATTTATGTTGATGACATTATCTTTGGATCCACTAACAAGTCTTTCTGTGAAGAATTTATTAAAATTATGACAGATAGGTTCGATATGTCAATGATGGGCGAATTGAAGTTCTTCTTGGGATTCCAAGTAAAGCAATTAAGAGAAGGTACATTTATAAGCCAAACCAAATATACACAGGACATACTCAAGAAATTCAACATGGACAATGCCAAGCCCATCAAGACACCCATGGCAACTAATGGACATCTCGACCTTAATGAAGACGGTCCCAATGTGGACCAAAAGGTATATCGGTCCATGATCGGCTCCTTACTTCATTTATGTGCATCTAGGCCAGATATTCTACTTAGTGTTTGCTTGTGTGCAAGGTTTCGAGCCGCACCCAAAGAGTGTCACTTAATTGCTGTAAAAGGAATCCTAAGGTACCTTGTGCACAAACCCAACTTGGGCCTTTGGTATCCTAAAGGATCCAAATTTAACTTGATAGGGTATTCCGATGCCGACTATGCAAGATGCAAAGTCGATAGAAAGAGCACGTCAGGGACTTGTCAGTTTCTTGGTAGGTCCCTAGTTTCTTGGTCATCTAAAAAGCAAAACTCCATTGCTCTTTCCACAGCAGAAGCAGAATATGTTGCAGCCGGTAGTTGTTGCGCACAACTACTTTGGATGCGACAACCCCTTAGGGACTCCGACTACAATCTTAACCATATCCCGCTTCTATGTGACAATGAAAGTGCTATAAAAATTGCACAAAACCCTATAGAGCACTCAAGAACTAAGCACATAGATATCCGTCATCATTTTCTTAGAGATCATTCATTAAAAGGTGACATTGCTATTTCACATGTTAGGACTGAAAAACAACGTGCTGATATTTTTACTAAACCATTGTATGAGAAAAGGTTTTGTGAGGTTAGAAACGAACTTAATATTCTTGATTCTCGAAATGTGGCTTGAAACGTTGCACATCTGGTTGATACTTCAAATGTTACATTTTATTGCTAAAACTGCCCCTCACCTCTTTTTATTATAAGAAAACTTATTTTAATGAAGAAATCTTAGAGTTTATGACCACTTTTCATTGTTGATTGCCTTCTGGTCATAAGTACCAAGATTATTTGCAAAACTTGTCCTTGGATCACTATTAGTTATCTCTAAATAAATAGTTTTTCTAGTGACACCGGACTAGTCAGGTTTGCCACCAGACTAGTCCGGACAGTCCCTCTTTCCTAGGTTTTCCAGTGGCACCGGACTAGTCCGGTCGGCCGGGTATATAAGCAGCTGGCCGGCCCAAAATCCTATTTCAAACCTCCCTCCACTTTGAGTTGAGCCCTCACCTCTCAAACCTTAGCCCCCAAAAGTGATTTTCGAGTTGAGCCCTCAAAATACAAGTTTTCTCCGTGGGAAATCCTCCCCTCGACGACTTGATACTCCACTCCGAACTCATCCGGACAGATTCGTGCTCCTTCAACGCGAATCTTCAAATCTCGGTAAATTTCTCCCTAAAATCAAACTCTCAACTATTCTAGTTCTAGCTTGTTTCCCTTTGTTCCAAGGCAGTACATTAGCTTCATAGATGTATTCCTTTCACTTTCATGCACCCTTGCATCCTTAGATAGAAGCTGTGATTCATAGGTTTTGTTAGGGTTCTTATGCCAGGCCGGACTAGTCCGGCTCTCAGATACGTACTAGTCTGGTACACCGGACAAGTCTGCACTCTGAAACCAGACAAGTCCGGTATCTGACATTTGAATCCTCACATCTCCTTCAATTCTTGGTTCTTTCTCATCTAATCCATGAATTCCTTATTAGGCACGATGTCTTCAAGCTCTGATGACAGCTCTTTCCACGTTGATGAAGAAGTTGAATGTGAAAAAGTGAAGAGAGCCAATGAGAGATACATGAAGAAAAGACATGATGTCAATGTGCACTCTCCACCCTCCAACGACAATTTGCCCAAGAAAAGGAAGGTGGCTGTTAAGAAGGCCCAAGGAAGAGCTGGCGAGAGCTCCTCAGGGCCAAAGAGGACTCTCAACAAAGTAAAGGGGCTTGCTACTGGTCTCATTGGGCCCCTGAAGATGAAGAACCCAAGTCACCGCAACGGGCAGCGCTCGAGTAAGGATTTTACCGGAAAAGGGGGTGAGCTTGCCGATAGCTTCAGGCAGGTTAATGTGTATGATCAACCTCGGCAATGCTCAGACCCAAGATTTTGGAGCAACTTCCATGCCGACTACTACGAGCATGTGTACATGAAGATGAAGAATCCCGTGGTAGAGAGTCAATGGGTGAATGTTGGATACTTACAGTCGATGAGATATCCTGCCTTTCGTGAGGTGGTTGAGGCCCTGGAGCGGCACAACTTGAAGGATTTGTTTGCCTTTGAGTGTGACTGGAACAATGAGGTCATCACCCAATTCTACTCTACCTGCTACTTTGCTCGTGGTGATGGAGACAGTCTTACTTGGATGACTCATGGTTCCAAGTACAGTGTCACTTATGATGAATTTGCAAGGATCCTCCACCTTGAGCACACTTTGGATCATGATCTTGTCATCCACAATCTGCAACCCTTGGAGAAGGATGAGCTCAAATTTCTCTATGACACAAGGATACCATATGTCCCACCCACTATCAAGTATTTGAAGCCCTTCTATGTGGTCCTCAACAGAATTTTGAGGAAGACAATAGCCACGAAAGGTGGAGATGCGGGGACTATTCAAGGAACCTTGAGGATCCTAATGAAGGTCATTGGTGGGAGGAGACCGTTCAATGTCTTTGAATACATCTACAATGACATTGTGAACATCTCAATCACTCCAAACAGATCTTGCGGGTATGCCCCGTACATCATGTACATGATTGAGAAAGTGAGTGGACTTGAGTTTGTCAAGGATGTTCATCATACGGGGTTGAAAGCGCAAAAGCCCACCGAGTACACTCTACCATCGGCTCCTGATGCACCTCCCTCCCCTGAAGCTGAGAGGAGGACTAAACAAACTCGAGATGTGAATGCCACAAGATCATCAGCTGCTCCTCCTAGCTCTGCACCTGCCCATGAACCCTCCGGTGGTGTGCTCAAAATGCTCACCTCTATCTTTGCCTGCTGCCACAAGATTGAAGTCAGGCAGAAGAAGCATCAACAATATGTGAATGCCAACATCAAAGCTATCTATGACAAGCTGGAGATTGAGCCGGTGGGATCCCCGCCCGCCTTCGAGGACTCCGAGGAAGAGTCTGCTCCGGCGAATGATGATGATGGTGGTGAAGATGAGGACTGGACCGAGACTGAAGAAGAGAGTGGCGATGAGTGATTCCCCTCAATTTTTCCCTTTTTGGTGCCTTGATGCCAAAGGGGGAGAGATTGAGACTAGTAGTTTGAGACCATGTCTTGTTGGTGTCTTTATGTTTTTGTGATCAAGGACATGTACTTATTTTTAAAACCTTGTAATGCACTATTTCTTATCTTATGTGTGATGCTTATTGTAGCTTGAATGATTATCTCTATGCTCATTATTGATTACCTTTACTTCATCACACCTTGTTGATCACACACCTGTTAGGCACCCCACCATAAGGTGTGTGCATATGTGAGAAGCTTTCTGTGGATTCATCGTTATTCTCATATGTGCACACCTTATGAAAATCAAGTTTTTTTATTCTCAATTGGATATCTCAAATGGTTGTCATCAATCACCAAAAGGGGGAGATTGTAAGTCCATCTAGGATATCCCTTGTGGGTTTGGCAAATTGATGACAAACATATGAGATCCTAATGAAACTATTGAGATGACTGCGGGAGAGATAAGTGAAACAGCTCGGTGCACACAAAAAGGTGAAAAATGGAGTGGTGTCCAAAGAGGGATACTTTGATGGAGCTTGGAAGATCAAAATTAGATTTTGAATGTATAGGGAGTGTATGAAATACACACTTCAAGAGCTCACAACTTTGCGCTGGGGTAAGGGCTTAACATTAACATAAAATTGACAATGCACCAGACTAGTCCGATCATGGACCAGACTAGTCCGTTTAACTCTCTGGAATCTATAAAATTGGGAGACCGGACTAGTCCGTGTGTCCACTGGACTTGTCCGTTGAACTTTCTGTAGTCTCTCATATTGAGAGACCGGACTAGTTCGTGTGTTCACCGGACTAGTCCGTTGATCTTTCTAGAGTCTCCCTTCTGTGGAGATCGGACTAGTCCGTGGACTAGTCCGTTGAACTTTCTGGAGTTCACCTTCACACAGCACCGGACTAGTCCGAGCTTGGACCGGACTAGTCCGGCAGACTTTCTGGACTTCAAAGTACACTGAGACCGGACATGTCCGGACTTGCACCAGACTAGTCCAGTGTTAGGGTTTTTCAACGGTTACTTTTTGGAAACCCTATAAATAGAGAATCCACGGCCTTCCGAAAGACATACATGACATATACTGCAGCAAACACAAACCCTAATGCCACCACTTTGTCCCAAGAGCCCAAAATACATCTCCCCACACATCTAAAGTGCAGAAAGAGTGAAATCAATTGAACACTTGGATTCGGGATTGGGAGATCGTCGTTCCTTCATTGCGAGCTCTTGGGGTTTGATCTTTCTACACTCATACTCTGCATTGTAATACTTTTTAGTGTATTTGATCACTTCTTTCATTGTAATTCTTGTGTGAGCCCTCAACGTGTGAGGTTGCCCCACAAACTTGGTGATTACCCGTGATAGTGGATTCAAGTCGGCCTTCATGGTGACTTGAAGAGGGAAAGGGTTGGAGACCCAGCTCTTTGTGAGCTTCCTCAACGAGGATGTAGATCTCGTGGTGAGATCGAACCTCGGGAAAAATTCGTGTGTCTTGCGCCTTATTTCCTTTACATTTTGTTCATTAGATCACTTGAGTGCTAAACATCAATCTAAGGCAATTATAAGTTTTCACTTGCATTCTTACATTAATCTCAAACAAAAATATCAGTTGTTCTCATTTCCGCTGCTAAAGAAATTTAGTTTCCCAAATAACACCTGATCAACACACATATTTCTAGCACAACGGACAAGTCCGCCCACACGACCGGACTAGTCCGATGAACCAAGTTTTGACGATTCTATTAAGTGCGCATGAAATACAAAAGGCCTATTCACCCCCCCCTCTAGGCCACATTCACTTACATTATCACATCAATGAAATACATAAAGTAGTGTAAGCCATGCTAGAGATCATATGTAATTTTCAATTTAAGCAAGTCATGATCTCACAAACTTAACTATTTCAAACCTGAAATAATGACACTAGTTGCTGCATTTTATTATTTTTCAAAGCATAAATTTAGATCATATGATATTTGCAAGAGATTATATGTGCATCTGCCTTATTCTAATCAATCAAGCCAAGCCTATGTCATTTGACAATCAGAAGCTTAAGGACATGGTTTTAGTCATACACAACTTCTTCCAAGATCATATCTAAATGCAATGATAAGCCATCTCAAAAGAAGAAGTGTGATGCATGCATATTCTCTTGATCTTTTCTCAATTTATATTTGTTCATAAAAACTTGAATAAAAACTCAACATGTAACAAGTTCAAAACAGCAAGAAAGTTCGACCATGACCAGTTTTAGTGTAAGTAATTATTCCAATTACTAGACATGGCAAAAACTACAAAATGTATAACATGAGTAATGTAGTAAGAACTTTCACCATGTGAAAGGAATCACAAAGTCATATATGTATGAAATACTATGCTCATATTATTTTAATTTAGATTCACGCATAGACTTCCCAAGTTTTAAAACTCCCCCTCAATTTAAGCCATGAGGATGCATAACCCCTATTTCACTATGAATGTAACAAAAACGAGTGAAATCCAAATGTTTTGTAAAAATGTCAGCCAATTGTTGTTCGGTATCTACATGGTGAAGCACAATGTTTCCTTTTTCAACATTATCTCGGAGAAAGTGATACCTAATATCAATGTGCTTAGTTCTAGAATGTTGCACATGGTTTTTAGCAATGCAAATGGCACTAGTGTTATTACAGAACAGTGGAACACTATCTAGATCAACCCCATAGTCCTTAAGTGTTTGAACAATCCAAAGAATTTGGGAGCAAGCACTAGCAGCAGCTATATATTCAGATTCGGCTTTGGATTGTGCAACTGAATTTTGTTTTCTAGAGGACCAAGCAACAAGAGAATTACCAAGAAAATGACAAGCACCGGAAATACTTTTCCTATAAATCCTACAACCCCCAAAATCAGCATCCGAAAAATCTTTCAAAGTAACAGTTGAGGAAGAAGGAAGAAAAAATCCAAATTCTTGAGTTCCTTGTAAGTACATGAAAATCCTTTTGACGGCTTGACAATGTGAAGCACGTTGGGAGGCTTGAAACCATGCACAAAGACATACGCTGAATTGTATGTCTGGTCTTGATGCCGTGAGGTACAAAAGTGATCCGATCATGCTTCTATATTGTTTTTGATCCACGGGTTCACCATCTTCATCAAGTCCAAGTGTTGTTGCTGTTCTCATTGGTGTCCGAAGAGGCTTGCTTTTGTCCATGTTGAAGCGCCTTAGGAGATCTTTTGTATACTTCGTTTGATGCACAAAGGTACCCTCCTTAGTTTGCTTGATTTGCAGCCCCAAAAAGCAAGTGAGTTCACCCATCATACTCATTTCAAATTCGGAACTCATCATTGCTGAAAACTTGGACACAAGATCATGAGACGCACAACCAAAGATAATATCATCCACATACACTTGAACGAATAATGAGTCATTGCCATGCTTAAGAACAAAAAAGAGTTTTATCAACCTTGCCCATGGTAAACTCTTTTTCAAGTAAGAATTTTTTAACCTATCATACCATGCTCTAGGGGCTTGTTTGAGACCATACAAGGCTTTGGACAGTTTGTAAACATGGTTAGGAAAATCTGGATTTTCATAACCTGGTGGTTGTTTCACATAAATCTCCTCATCTATGTAGCCATTTAGAAACGCACTTTTAACATCCATTTGATATAGCTTAAAACCAATAGATGCAACAAAAGCTAACAAAATTCTTATAGCTTCTAATCTAGCAACAGGAGCAAAAGATTCATCAAAATCTAGACCTTCAACTTGAGTGAAACCTTGAGCAACCAACCTAGCCTTATTCCTAACTACAACCCCATGCTCACTTTTTTTATTTTTAAATACTCATTTAGTTCCAATTAAAGTGTGACCTTGAGGTGGAGGTACAAGTTTCCAAACATTATTTCTTTCAAAATTTTCTAACTCTTCTTGCATGGCAATAATCCAAGATTTATTAGTGAGTGCGTGTGATATATCTTTGGGTTCAAAAGAAGCAACAAAAGAAGAATGAGCATAAGAGTTTGGATAGCAAAACCTGGACCGTGTGACTCGTTCGTGCAAGCTTCCAATCATCTGTTGTGGGGGATGATCTTTGTTAAACCGTAGGGGAACAGATTTCTCAGAAGCTTCTTCTTCTTCATGTTCATCACAAATCGATGAGCTTGTGACTTGAGGATGATTTGAATAAGCACTGATGGTTGTCGGTGCTGGTTGAGAATTAACATCCGGAGCTGAACCAAAGTCTTTAGCTGCTGAATTTTCGGGCAGCGGCTCCAATTCTTCCTCATCTTCAACGAAAATGCTCCCCCCTGCGGATATGGATCTGGACCTGCAATGTTTGAGCTAGTACCTGGGCTAGCTTCATCAAAAGACACTTCACAAGTCTCCACAATTTTGTTAGTGTCAAGTAAAAGCACACGGTAGCCTCTAGTATGAGATGGATAACCAAGAAACATGCCATCAATGGATCTAGGTTCAAATTTATCAAGATTGCCATGTTTCTAAACAAAGCATTTGCATCCAAAGACCCGAAAGTGTGTAACACTAGGCCTATGTCCAAACCGGAGCTCATATGGTGTTTTATCTAGCTTAGCACGCAAGAAAACACGATTTGAGACATAACAAGCGGTTGTTAATGCATCAGCCCAAAATTTCCTATGAGTTTGATATTCATCAAGCATAATCCTAGCCATCTCAACTAAGGTTCTGTTCTTTCTTTCTACAACACCATTTTGTTGAGGTACATATGGTGAAGAAAATTGATGATCTATTCTATTTTCAGCACAAAAGTGATCAAAAGATTGATTTTCAATTTCAGTTCCATTATCACTTCTAATTGCTTTTAAAGATCCTGGGTGATCAATTGATAATCTAAGAAATAAAGTTCTAAAGTGACTAAAAGCTTCATTCTTAGACGCCATAAAGTAAACCCAATAGTATCTAGAATAATCATCAACAATCACAAGAACATACCATTTTCCCCCGAAGGATTGAACACGTGAAGGTCCTACGGTGTCAAGGTGCAAAAGTTGACACGGTTCAGTTGTCATGAT
This sequence comes from Tuctoria greenei, assembly GCA_036927565.1. NCBI lineage: Eukaryota > Viridiplantae > Streptophyta > Magnoliopsida > Poales > Poaceae > Tuctoria > Tuctoria greenei. The sequence continues at coordinate 73,401,309 of JAYESD010000011.1, forward strand.
CATTGTGAGAGGAGTATGTGAACCTGCAACCATCTTAGCATGTCTACAAGAAGAGCACACAATTTCTTTGTCCCCTTTAAGCATAGGCAGCCCACGTATGTGATCAAGAGCACTAACACGTGTTAGGTGATGAAAACCTACGTGACCAAGTCTACGATGCCAAAAAAATAAGTCCTTTGAATCACTAGCAACTAGACACCTATGCTTAGAGGAAGACATATCAAAATCAGCTTTAAAAACTCTTCCAAACTGAGACATGTTAAAAATAAGCTCACTATTTGAACTTAGAACTTTGCAGCAGTTTTTATTAAAAATAATTTCCAGATTTTCGTCTAGCAATTGTGAAACAGAAAGCAAGTTGTATTTCAAATTTTTGACAAGTGCCACATCCTTCAACGTGTAGTGATCATTTACTCTAACTGAACCCTTAGCAATTATAGGAGTTGAGGAATTATCGGCAAAAGTAACATTCTCTACACGTGACACGAAAGAGAGAGAGGAGAACCAATCTTTGTTACCGGTCATGTGGCGTGAGCAACCTGAATCCACAATCCAAATGTTCTCCTTCCTCAAACGTGTAACCTACATAGAAGCACAATACGTCGATGACTCAATACTAGGGTTAGTCAAAAGGCACTTAGGAATCCAGTACTGAGTCACGCGACGTGCAGCGGGAAAAACATGCGAAAGTTGAGACAAAACAACAGATTTATGAGTCAATGTTTGAGATTTTTTATTCTTAACTACTGACCTATAAGGTGTTACCTGTGTAGCACAAAAATCAGTAGCTCCGGAGGCAAAAACAGAAGGTCTGGATGTAAAATTTGAATGTTTTTGACTCAAAACAGCAGGTTGTACATTTGGTTCAATATGTGCAGCAAATTTTTCTTGAAAGTTATGAGATCTAGCAACCATTCTTTCCCTTTTCTGTTGTTTAGCTAGTCTATAACAAAAATTTATGACATGACCATCTCTACCACAGTAGGTACAATGAAATTTAACTTTGTGTTCATGTCTAGATGAGCAAACAACATTTTTATTTGAACCGAATGAGACAATACTCCTGCAGATTTGAAAACCACTTCTTTTTGTTTAGGAACTGTTTAAATCAAACCACTTCCTAATGACTTTACAATTTTAGGTGGATGTGCCTTAGCATGAGCATGAGAATTAAAACCTAAACCAGTTTTATCATTGCAAGACTTGGATGAATTCAGCAGCAAGTTTAGGTTTTTATTCCCATTACAAAACAGATCAAATGTCTTATGCATGTTATCAAGTTTATTGGACAGATCAAGTCAATTTTCACATGAAGTTTTTCCTTTTAATTTGCAATTAAAACAATATTTAACTTCATGACAACGTAAAGTATTGTTCAGTATAGAGATTTCATTCATAGCATATTGCAGCTTCTTATCAAGATCATCACAACTAGAACAATGCAAATCAATTGTAGAACAAGAAGCATCTTTTAAGTTTCGAATATTAAGTGCAGCAAGCTTTTTGTTCTTTTAAATTTCAAGTTCAAGTTTATCAAGTGTGGAGGCATGTGCACTTCTTAGGGAGGACAATTGTTCATATATTAAGTCACATGAGGAACAAGAATCATTACTAGGAATCAAGGATTTCAAACGATTAATTTTAGATTCTAGTGACTAAATTTTTATAGCATTGTCTCTAAGCTTTTTGTCCTTTTTCTTAACAATAACAGTGGCACGAGAAATAGCATCACACATTTCTTCGCAAGTAGGACATACCTCTTCATTGTCGCTATTGTGTTCTGCCTCCTCCATACTTGATCTTGACTTGCCTGCCATGAAGCACAAGTTTGCCAAATCATCTTCATCTTCATCACTTCCAATGTCCACGTCGCTTGAGCCAAGTTCCTAGAGTGCTGAGATAAAACTGCTCACCAATTGAAGTCCTGTAAAACCCTTCTTTTTCTTCGTATCTTTTCCAGAGGAGTGCTTTGTTCTTGTTTTCTTTTCATCCTGGGAGGTAGGACCTAAAAGGTTAGGGCAATCTGAACGAAAATGTCCTGTCTTACCACATTCAAAGCATCGTTAAGGTCTGAAGCTTCCTCTCCTTCTAGTTCTCACATTTTGCAATACTTTTGAGAACTGGGTAGAGATAAGCGCTAGCTCCTCCTCTGGAAACTCCTCAATCTGTTCAAGAGTTAGAGAGGACAGCAAAGCAAGTGTACCACAAGATAATGTTTGACCGGAACTAGTCATGTCACATTGAGAAACAAAAGCAATAGACTTGTTGTTGTTCTTACGTGAGATTATGTCAATTTCATAAGTTTTTAACTTAAAATATAGCATATCTAAAGTAAGTGAACTCATAACAGTAGATTCACGAATAGATGTGACTTTCATCACCCAAATTGACATATCTAATGCACTTAGCAATTGCCTAGCATTTTCAGCATCTGAAAAATTAACATTGACACTACGCAAGTTGCTGAGAATCTTATTAAAGCGAGCAAAAAGGTCATCAATAGACTCCCCGGGTTGCATCTCGAAGTGCATGTATTCTTTCTTGAACATGTCTTGCCTTACCTCTTTGATCGTGTTGGATCCTTCGTGGTAGTGACAAAGTGCTTTCCACACATCGTATGCAGATCGGAGGTGTGCAACACGGTCAAAGTCACTTTGTGTTAATCCTTGTATGATCAAGTTCCGAGCCTTGTTGTTGTTGTCGGCATCTCTCAGATTTGTAGCTGTAACTTGATCGTTTGATGGTACTTCGTAAGGCTTGTATACCTTCTCGACGAGTTTGATGATAAAACCACCGACGAAAGGTAGTGCTGTCCAGAAACTCGACGAGTAAAACTTGTCTAGAACAAGTCTGACGAACAAGGCACAAAAGTTCCTTCAAACTACGAATTTTATTCAATAGAACACATGAGGAACAGACCCAAAGTCGTGCACCACGAGCTCTGGGCTCCCTTGCTTATATAACCAGCTCTAAAGCCAACTCAACTCAAATCAGGAACCTAATCCTACTCTGTTCACGAATTGTAACTTTCCATATCTGCTTAGGATTCTTCTATACGCAGATAGAAGCAATCTTAAGACTTCCAAACACCTTAGAAATGTATACCACATTCCTAAACAACTCAAATTCGTGACCCACACGAAATCCTTTCATAACCAACTCAAATCTTTCCATATTTGAGTCAAACCTGACTCAGCCGCAGCCTGAGTCCATAACCTAGTCGGTTGGACCTTTCCGACCAACTCTTTACGTCCACATCTCTTCATCACGTCTCGGAACCATGTAGCCACGTCCATGCACTCCTTGCACACGTGAAAACATCTTCCAATGACGTCCACGATACCTTCACATGCATTGTTCTTGATTCAATCATGTTGCGCAACCTCCTAATCAGCTCAACCACAATTCCTCTTGAATTTTGTTGTTGGAACCTCATCTCCTCCCTGAGACTAGTCCAATGGATCCCATCACCAGCCATGTCTTGAACTCAAGCAACACTTGCACATGAATAAACAACCAATCCATACGAGTCCAAGTCCTCGACTTGACTCAAGTTAGTTCCGAACACAACACCTTACGTGAGAACCTCACATAAGCATGTTGCAAAACCGCAGTAATATGATATCATCCATGTCAACCAAAAATGCACAAAAGACTTAGCAAATGAATACTAAGCAATCTTTCTAGAGATGTAAAGCAAGTACGAAACATTTTAAATGAAAAGCAGAAGCACCGCAGTCAAGTTCTGGACATTGCCAGAGCAAATCGGACCTTGAGCCGGAGCTAACAAAAGCTAGTAGAACCTAGCGCCGGAACTTACCAAAACTAGTATAACCAAGCTCCCGCCGGAGATTACAATACTAGACGGACCTTAATAAAAAGGTGTTTTGGTGATATTCAAAACTTTTATCGTCAAAGCAAGTGTATTCACTACAAGCCAATGTATTCAGCACACATAGGTCTTACATTGGAACTAACAAGAGTCAAGTCGAGGACTTGTGCTAGGAAGTATTGGTTTTTTATTCATGTGCAAGTGTTGCTTGAGTTCAAGACATGGCTGGTGACGGGATCCATTGAACTAGTCTTAGAGAGAAGATGAGGTTCAACAACCAAGATCGGGAGGTATTGTGGATGAGTTGATCGGGAGGTCGCGCAACATGTTTGAATCAAGAATAATGCATATGAAGGTATCGTGGACGTTGTTGGACGTTGTTTGCATGTATGCAAGGAGTGCATGGACGTGGCTACATGGTTCCGAGGCGTGATGAAGAGATGTGTACGTAAAGAATTGGTCGGAAAGGTCCAACCGACTAGGTTATGGATTGAGACTGTGGCTGAGTCGGGTTTGACTCGAATATGGAAAGATTTGAGTTGGTTATGATAGGATTTTGTGTGGGTCACGAATTTGAGTTGTTTTAGGAATGTGGGATACGTTCCTAAGGCATTTGGAAGTCTTAAGATTGCTTCTATCTGCGTATAGAAGAGTCCTAGGCAGCTTTGGAAAGTTTCGATTCGTGATTTGAGTAGGATTAGAGTCCTAGTTAAGATTGGGTTGGCCTAAGGGCTTGTTATATAAGCAAGGGAGACCAGAACTCGTGGTGCACGACTTTTGGACTGTTCCTCTTGTGTTCTATTGAATAAAAGTCGTAGTTGAAAGGAACTTTTGTGCCTTGTTCGTCCGACTTGTTCAAGACAAGTTTATCTCGTCGAGTTTTCTGCACAACATTATTTTTGTTTGGTGGTTTTATCATAACTCGAGTTTTACAGATTCAATTGATGTGATTCTTTTTGGGTTGTCTTAACAACTTGATTATCTATTATCTGTCAAACTTTCACGGTCATTGGATTTGTTGTTTATTATCTACACGAGTTTCTTTGCAGCATTCCAGAACTGTTTTTCTTGGGTAGGACAGATTGATCTTTGTTCGATCTTTCAATCGTAACTTGAGTTTCTGTCGACGGATTTGAGTGATTCTTATTTTGTCCTCTTCATAACTTGATTCTATCTGATATCTATCACTTTTGGCAGGGTCAAACACGTTTAGATTAGTATCACACACGATTTCTTTACCAAATTGTTTTTCTGCCGAAGGGGTTGGGATTTAATTATTTCCGCTGCGTAAGATTTTTAAATCCACCATTCACCCCCCCTCTGGTAGCTTTTCACATGCTATTCAATCCTACACATTGCAATTTGATAATGTTTTATATGATTTTAGTGATTTTATTGAATTTGAGGATGATGTCTCAGTCAGAGCATTAGAGGCAATGAAGACTCATCATTAATAAAGTCATTGACCGGGAGAATTTTCATTACGGTATATAGGATTAGATTATAAAATTTATGATATGTGTAATTAGTTACATTGTAGTCAGGATGAATAGCCTTTGTTGTGTAATTAGTATACTTTATAACCACAATTGAAACTTTGGTAATATTTGATTGGTCAATATAATTTAACGTGTGATCATTTTGGCATATGTTCATGAACAGTATGTTGCTGACACTGGTAATATGGTTGCCAAATCTTGGCTAGCTCCTAGTAGTAGACCCTACCTGTAAACAATCCGCGATGAGCTATAGCAGAGAGCGTCTCCGATAACCAACATAAAGGAGACAAGCTTCCATAAATCCCGTCTGACATAAGTTAATAAATCTGCGACACGCTACAATATAGGACATCTCAGATTAATCATTATATCTGCGACGAGCTTTCTAAGGACCTGTCACGCATGTAAAATGATGGGTGACGCGCGCCAGAGGCGTCTCTAATGATCCTGTAAAGGTCGTTTATTATGACGCAAAGAAAAGAGACACTCTTCTTTTGAGCGTGTCTCGCACCTAGTTTGATCGGCGACGCGCCTTGAAACCCGTCTCTGATGCCACCGTAGTGCGAGACGCGACGACAAAAATGGATAGTTTGTTTGTCAGCCTTCTTCGTTCGGGCCCGTCTCGTATGAACCTTTCTTACATAGTGTTAGGACTCCAATCATACTCAATTCACGAATCGAAACTTTCCATAACTGCTCAAGACTCTTCTATACACAGATATAAGCAATCTTAAGACTTCCAAACACCTTAGAAACGTATCCCACATTCATAAAACAACTCAACTTCGTGACCCACATGAAATCCTATCATAACCAACTCAAATCTTTCCATATTTGAGTCAAACCCGACTCAGCCGCAATCTGAGTCGATAACCTAGTCAGTTGCACCTTCCCGACCAATTTTTACGTCCACATCTCTTCATCACGACTTGAACCATGTATCCACGTCCATGCACTCCTTGAACACGTGCAAACATCTTCCAACGACGTCCACAATACCTTCATATGCATTGTTCTTGGTTGAAACATGTTGCGTGACCTCCCGATCAACTCAACCACAATTCCTCCCGAACATGGTTGTTGAACCTCATCTTCTCCCTAAGAATAATTCATTGGATCCCGTCACTAGCCATGTCTTGAACTCAAGCAACACCTGCACATGAATAAACAACCAATACTTTCGAGCACTGGTCCTCGACTTGACTCTTGTCAGTTCCGATAATCACAACACCTTACGTGAGCACCTCAAATAAGCATGTTGCAACCTATAGCAAAAAGATATCAACCATAACCACCAAAACACACCAAAAACATAGTAAAAGAATAGTAAGCAAACTTTCCATAGCTGTAAAACAAGTTCAAAACATTGCAAGTTAAAAGCAGAACTATTGCAATCTAGCACTGAACCTTGCCAAAGCTAACTGGACATTGAGACAAAGCTTACCAATGTTAGCAGGACCTAGCGTCGGAGCTTACCAAAGCTAGTCAGAGCTTACCAAAGCTAGTCGAACCTTGCACCGGACCTAGCAAAAATATGTTGAACCTAGCCACAGCAAGTCGGACCTAGCCAAAACATGTCGAGTCTTACGTTGGACCTTGTAGGAGCTCGGACCCAGAGTTGGACCTTGTTAAAGGGTATTTTGGTAGTATTCAAAACTTTTATCGTCATAGCCAATGTATGCAGCACACATTGGTCTCATAGGGACAATGAATTTGCAAAGAAAGATGTTGACTTTGAAGAGTTGATGATGAAGATCACCGTAGCGACGACAATCTCTTTTGATCCTCCTTCTTCCTTCATCTTCCATCCTCTCCCCGTGGTGAATTCCTCTTGATGGCGGCTCTCATGTGAACGGGGGTATAGGGTTTCTTCTAATGTGACAAAGGGATGAAAGATGTGTGATGGGGAGTCTATATAGGGGTAGAGGTGAAAGGGTTTGGTGGAATTCAAGTGGAAGGCAGTGGAGGCCATGGTAGGGTCCCTCTTGGGCTCCTCAGGTGCGGGGCACGATGTCCTTGGGCCTAATTAAGGTAATTACCGAATAAGTGGTCGTGGGGGGAAAATGGAATCTGAGTCAAAACCCTAAACACTGTACTAGTCCAGAGTCAGGCCGGACAAGTCCGATGGGGTACAGAGAGTTCAACGGAGAAGTCCGGTGCAATACTAGACATGTCCGTTCAAGATTAGAGCATCAAATGAACAAGTCTGGTATAAAGCCGGACAAGTCTGAGATTGTCCAGTTTCATACCAGATCAAGATTTTTGGGAGTTTTCTACAGAGATCATCGGACTAGTCCATATCTGGCAATGGACAAGTCCGGACAGGTACAGAAACAAAACCAGATTAGTTCGCAAAACAAATGGACAAGTCCGATGAACACTGGAACCGATTTTTGACTAATCCGTAGCAATTAGGGGAATGTCCAGAGGACAACCGTAGCTAAATCAGACTAGTCCAGGGTCCAATCTGGACAATTCCGCACCAAGCCAGATTGTTAATTGCTTTTCTGGTTCTAATTCATTTTAATCTTGTTCCTCTTTGTGTTGTATCATGTTATACGTGTAATTTAATGAGTGCAATGCATGATGGATGAAAATGAGGGTGTTACATACCTACCTCCCTTAAAATAAATCTCGCCCTCGAGATTCGATGTAGAACGGAAAAGATAGGGAAATTCTTTCGTGAACTCTTCTTCTAGCTCCCATGTTGCTTCAGACTCAGCATGATGCTTCCATTGTACTTTGAACCATCGATTCACCTTGTTCCTTGTGACTCTCTCTTTTGTTTCCAAGATTTTGACTAGTTACTCGGCATAAGCCAAATCTGCCTCAAGCTCCAAATCATCCATGGCTACATGTTCTTCCAGTATCCTTAAGCACTTCTTGAGCTAAGAAACATGGAATACATCATGAACACTAGAAAGATGTGTTGGCATCTCCAACTTATATGCCACTTCCCCACGTTTATCCAAAATCTTTAATGGTCCAATATAGCGAGGTGTCAACTTGACTTTGACATTAAACCGATTATGACCTCGCATAGGTTACACTTTGAGATACACGAAGTCTCCAACATCACCAGCTTTCTTCGCCTATTATCCGCATAGGCCTTTTGTCTTTACTAAGCATGCCTTAGGTTTTTGTGGATTAACTGGTCTTCCTTTTAAGATTTTTGTAACACATAAGGCCCAAATACTTGGTTCTCTCCGATCTCATTCAATAACAAGGGTGTCCTACACTTTCTCCAATACAATGCTTCATATGGTGACATCTTCAAACTCTCTTGATAGCTGTTGTTGTAGGAGAATTCAGCATATGATAGACTCTTGTCCCAGGTTCCCTCATATTTTAGCGCACGAGCTCTTAGCATGTCTTCCAATAATTGTTTTGTCCTCTCAGTATTTCCATCTGTTTGGGGGTGATATGCTGAACTAAAATTCAACTGAGTTCCCAAAGACTCGTGCAGTTTTTGCTAGAACCTTGAGGTAAATTGTGAACCTCTATCGGACACTATTTTCTTTGGTACTCCATGTAAACACACAATTCTTCCCATATATAATTCTGCCAACTTTTGACCCACTATATGTGGTCTTGACAGAAATAAAGTGCCCAGACTTAGTCAATCCATCCACAATAACCCATGTTGAGTCATAGCTGGACTGGGTACGCCGTAGTCCAACTATGAAGTCCATACCAATTTATTCTCACTTCGATTCTGGTATCTTCCATGGCTATAATAGTCCAGCTAGCCTTTGATGTTCAACCTTGACCTGTTGGCACGTGTCACATAGGACAACATATGTAGCTATGTCCTTCTTCATGCCATCCCACCAATAGCAAGTTTCCAAGTCCTTGTACATCTTTGTACAACCGGGATGGATGGAATAAAGTGAGTTATGTGCCTCCTTCAATATCGTCTCTCAGAGATGCTTCAGGATAGACACAACAATTCTTTTACCAAGCCATAGAGTACCATGATCATCTTCTTCAAAACTGAATTCTCTCCCTTCTTGGATCATTTCCTTGATTTCATGGATTTCCTTATCCTTTGTTTGATCCTCTCGCATTTCTTGTTCCAAAGTTGGGTTTACTTCCATTATTCCCATCTCATTCACGAATCCAAGATGCAACCGTTCAAACTCCTTACATAGCTTGGATGGTGACTCCCGAATCGTGAGTTGGTGGCTTGCTCCTTTTCTACTCAAGGTGTTGGCCACTACATTGGCTTTTCCTGGGTGACAGTTGATTCCCACATCGTAATCCATAATAAGTTTCAACCATCTTCGTTGCCTCAAATCAGATCCGTTTGTGTGACTATGTACTTGAGCTTGTGATCTGTGTAAATCTCACACCTATGACCAAGAATGTAGTGCCTCCATATCTTCAAAGCGTGCACTACGGGTGCAAGTTTGAGGTCATGAGTAGGATAATTTTGCTCATGTTTCTTCAATTACCTCGATGCATAAGCTACCACTTGACCTTCTTGCATAAGCACACATCCAAGCCCTTGTCTTGAAGCATCACAATAGATATCAAAGCTCTTTCTCACGTTCGGCAATACCAAGACTGGTGCGCTTGTCAACCTTTGCTTTAACTCCTCAAAATTGTCTTTACAAGCTCTAGTCCATTGGAAAGTTTTTCCCTTCATTAATAATTTAGTCATGGGCTTCACTATTTTGGAGAAATTGTTGATAAACTGATGGTAATATCCACCCATTCCAAGAAAACTCCTAATTTCCTTCACATTTTGCAGCGGCTCCAATTTTAGCATATCTCTCACTATTTTTGGGTCAATCGATACTCCTCTAGAGATAATATGTCCCAAAAATGACACTTCCATTAACCAAAATTGGCACTTGCTGAATTTGGCATATAATTGGTGTTCCCTTAATTTCTGCAATGTGAGCCTCGAATGCTCCTCATGCTCCTCATCGCTTCTCGAGTAGATCATAATGTCATCAATGAACACCACAATGAAATTATCCAAGTACTACATGGAGAGCTTATTCATGAGGTACATAAAGTATGCGGGTGCATTCATCAATCCATACCTTGTCCGAAAGGATGTTTTGGGTATATCCGACAGTCTAATCTTCATTTGGAAATAAGCTAACCTCGGGCCTATCTTGCACAAAACACAGGCGCCCTTCATTTGGTTGAACAAATCCTCTATATGGGGCAACGTGTATTTATTCTAAAGCATCACCTCATTGATAGACCGATAATCCACCCACATCTTTTGGGACCCATCCTTCTTATCCACAAAATGCATTAGTGCTCCCCAAGGTAAAGATCTTGAACGAATAAAACCCTTATCTAGCTTCTCTTGAATTTGCTTTTTAAGCTCCACTAACTCCATAGGAGGCATCCTACACGGCCTCTTAGCTATAAGTGCAGTTCTAGGTATTAATTGAATAATGAACTCTATGTCACGATCAGGTGGCATACCTGGCAACTCATCCGGAAACACATCCAAAAATTCACACAACACTTGAATCTCCTCTATTGCTGCACCGCCCATTTGATTCAGCTCCACCTGCTTCGGTGTCTGTTGAGATGCTTCAAATTCTATGTTGACCCCTTCCTCATTTGTCAACTTCACCGTCTTTTGTGGCACATTGAATTATCACATTGTGCTTCCTTAACAAGTACATACCAAGTATTATGTCCTATCCTTGTGATTCCAAAACAAATGAGGTTGGTGAAGAAGTCTACTCCCCTTATTCTAAGGCTTAGTTTTGGACATACTATAATAGTCCTCATCTTCTCTCCAGGAGATTTAACAAACAAGGTATACTTCATATGAGATATGGGCAAATTGTGCTTGGCAACATACTTTGATGCAATGAATGAATGTGATGCTCAAGAATCAAATAACATAGTTGTCGGGTAGGAGTTTGCGAGAAATATACCAATCACAACATCCTCAGCTTGTTGGGCCTCCTTCATAGAGACATGGTTGTTCACAGCTGTTATATACCAATTTCACACGTCAATATAACTTAATTATGTGAAGGAAATATCATATCTTGCACAAATCACCTTTTTATTTAACCTATTTCCACTTGTCCTTGGAGAAAGTAGTGCATGCAGGCATTTTATGCAAACCTGAAGTGAAATGTGACACCTGGTCTCGAAAATGAACCAAGCGTGAGGCATATGTGTGTCCAGGGTGTTTAACACACAAACACAAGTGATCCACAAATGATAAACAAATTTAAACCATGTCTCGAATAATAATACTAATAATAGTACCTAATTACAAACCAAATAGTATCGAATACAAGCTCTAATGAAAACAGACTAGTGCGCTGGCAATCGGACAAGTCCGGGAAAACTTCAGAGGCTCAACCGGGCTAGTCCACACATTGTGCCGAACAAGTTCGGACGCTGAAGAAGATTGAATTTTTATGAAACAAATTGGGACACCGGACTAGTCCGGGGTTATGGCTAGACAAGTCCACACTTCTGAAGAAAACTGAATTTTCTGAACAGGGGATAGGTATACGGGACTAGTCCGGTTTAGAGGCCGGAGATGTTTGTACCATAACAGACTGTAATTTTTCTGATTAAGCCTAAATTCATTTTAAACTTATATTCCACTTCTCCACGTTCGGCCAAAATCATGAATGGCCCAATATAACAAGCTGCCAACTTGCCTCTAACATTAAACCACTTACGACCTCGCATAGGTGACACTTTGAGATATACGAAGTCTCCCACTTCAAAGGCTAAGTTTCTCCGGCTATTATCCGCATAGCCCTTTTGTCTTGTTTGAGCGGCTCTCAAATTCTCGCGGATTATCTAAACTTGCTTTTCGGCTTCTTGCAACACACCTGGTCTAAAAACATGGGTTTCTCGTGTCTCATTCCAAAACAAGGGTATCCTACACTTTCTTCGACATAATGCTTCATATGGCAACATCTTCAAACTTGCTTGGTAATTGTTATTGTAAGAAAACTTAGCATACGACAAGCTCTTCTCCCAGATGTGTCCATGCTTCAGGGCTCTCAACATATCTTCTAATATTTGGTTGGTCATCTCGGTTTGTCCATTGGTTTGTGGATGATATGCTGAACTGATATTTAACCTTGTGCACAAAGCTTCGTGCCATTTCTGCCAGAACCTAGAGGTGAGTTGAGAACCTCGATCAGACACTATTTTCTTGGGTACTTTGTGTTTGCATGCAATTTTCACCATATACAACTCAGCTAACTGCGCATCAATATACTTAGTCTTGACCGAAATGAAATGAGCTGATTTGGTCAACCGATCCACAATAACCCATATTGAGTCATAACTGGACTGGGTTCAAGGTAATCCAACTATGAAGTCCATACCGATTTCTTCCCGCTTTTTGTAATCTTCAATGGCCGCAATAATCCAGCTGGCCTTTGATGTTCAGCTTTGACTCATTGGCATACATCACATAGTGCAACGTAGTCTGCTATGTCCTTTTTCATGCTGGTCAGCAATAACATGTCTTTAAGTCCTTGTACATCTTTGTACAGCCGGGATGGATTGAGTAAGGTAAGTCACGTGCTTCCTTCAATATCGTTTCCTGAATATGGTTATCATTTGGCACAACAATCCTCTTTCGAAGCCATAAAGTACCATGCTCGTCTTCATAAAATCTGAATCCTCTCCTTTCCCGGGTCATTTTCTTGATTTCCTGAATTTCCACATCCTTGGTCTGACCTTCTCGAATTTCTTGCTCCAAGGTCGGATTTAACTCGATTATCCCCATCTCATTCACAAATCCGAGATTCAACTGTTCAATCTCCTTGTATAGCTCGAATGGCAGCTCTAGGACTGTGAGTTGGTGGCTTACTCCTTTCCGACTCAAAGCATCAGCCACTACATTAGCCTTCCTTGGATGATAGTTGATTCCCACGTCATAATCCTCGATGAGGTCCAACCATATTCATTGCCTCAAATTTGGATCTGTTTGTGTGAATATGTACTTGAGACTCTTGTGGTCCGTGTAAATCTCCTACCTATGATCAAGAATGTAGTGCCTCCATATCTTCAAAGCATGCACTACGGCTGCAAGTTCGAGATCATGTGTAGGATAATTCTGCTCACGTTTCTTCAATTGTCTATATGCATAGGCTACCAATTGACCTTCTTGCATCAATAGACAACCGAGTAATTGATTCGAAGCATCACAATAGATATCAAAGCTCTTGCTCACGTCTGGCAATACTAACACAAGTGATGTTGTCAGTCTCTTCTTTAACTCCTCAAAATTGTCCTGACATGCTTAAGTCCACTTGAAAGGATTCTCCTTCATTAACAGTTCAGTAATGGGCTTTGCTATCTTGGAAAAATCCTTGACAAACTTACAGTAATATCCAATCATTCCAAGAAAACTCCTTATTTCTAGAAATTATGTGGTGGTTCCCACTTCAACACACCCCTCACTTTTCCTGGGTCAACCTATACTCCTCCTCCGTGGATGTTATGTCCCAGAAATGACACCTCCCTTAACAAAAACTGGCACTTGCTGTATTGGACATATAATTGGTGTTCCCTTAATTTATGCAATGTGAGCCTCAAATGCTCCTCATGCTCCTCTTCACAACTCGAATAGATCATAATGTCATCAATGAGCACTACAACGAATTTATCCAAATACTCCATGAAGACCTTATTCATGAGGTACATGAAGTATGCTAGTTCATTTGTCAACCCAAAAGACATAAAGGTGTACTCATAAGATCCATACGGTGTCCGAAAAGCCATTTTGGATATGTTCGACGATCTAATCTTCATTTCGAAGTAGCCTGACCTCAGGTCAATCTTGGAGAAAACACAGACACCCTTCATTTGATCAAACAAATCCTCTATACCGGGGAACGTATACTTGTTCTTCATCGTTACTTCATTGAGAGCTCGGTAATCTACACACATACATCGAGATCCATCCTTCTTGTCCACCAAAAGCACTGGTGCTCCCCAAGTCAAAGAGCTTGGGCGTATGAAACCCTTCTATAGCTGCACTTGAATTTGCTTCTTGAGCTCCGCTAACTCTATAGCAGGCATCCTATATGTCCTCTTAGCTATATGTGCAGTTCCAGGTATTAATTCAATAACAAACTCGATGTCGCAATCAGGTGGCATACCTGGCAACTCATCCGGAAACACATCTAAAAACTCGCACACCACCAGAATATCCTCAATTGCTGCACTATCCATTTGATTCAGCTCCACTTGCTTTGGTGTGCGTTGAGATGCTTCAAATTCTATGCTGACCCTTTCTTCATTTGTCAACTTCACCGCCTTTGTGGCACATTTAATTATCCCATTATGCTTCCTTAACAAGTCCATACCAAGTATTATGTCTAGTCCTTGCGAATCAAAAACAATAAGGTTGGCGAAGAAGTCTACCCCCCTTGCTCCAAGGCTTACTTTTGGACATACTATACTCGTCCTCATATCCCCTCGAGGAGATTTAACCAACAAAGTATACTTCATATGTGATATGGGCAAACTATACTTGGCGACATACTTTGATGCAATGAATGAATGCGATGCTCTAGAATCAAATAACATAGTCGTCGGGTTGGAGTTTGTGAGAAACATACCAATCACAACGTCATCCGCTTGTTGCGCTTCCTCCGCAGAGGCATGGTTCACCTTGCCATGAACAAAATTATGCGGTCCATGGTTGCCTTGTGGCGCTCCTTCATTTGGTCTTGGGTTCTGTCTTGGAGCATTGTTTCCTTGACCAAGGCCTCACTTAGGACATTGAGATGCAAACTATCCAACCTGACCACAAGTATAGCATGACCTTGATGTACCAGAATTGTTTCGGCAGGCTTGGTTTTGAGCATTAGCATGAAAGTTGGCGCGGGCGCATGAGGCATTGGGGGTCGAGGGGCTTGCATAGCGGGGCGTTGCTGCATAGGCTGAGCCGGGCACGGTGGAATAGCAACGTGATATGCAGGGGAAGAGGGGTTGTAGTATGGTTCATATGGTGGTGCAAAGTGGGGGTGGACATTACATCCTTGTGGATGTCCTTGATACGACACCTTCTTCTTATTGTCTTGCTCCATCTCACGAACCTTGTTCTCAACCACAATAGCTTTGTCCACAAGCTTCTGGAAATTTTCATAGTCACAATTGAGCAATTGGACTTGAATCTCATTGTTTAGGCCTATCATGAATAAATACTGTTGGCGACTGTCCTAATTAACATCTTAAGGAGCATACCTTGAGAGTTGAGTGAATTTATTGAGATACTCACTCACACTTGAATTTCCCTGCCTTAGGTTCTTAAATTCCTCCTCTTTAGGATCATAACGCCTTCCGGGACAAAGTGAGAATGGAAACTCTCCTTGAATCCAGCCCAAGTGATCCTCTCTTGATTTTCATGGGCGTTGCTTAGCGTCCCACCAATCCGCGCTGATGGGAAGTAAGGAGAACCTTCTCCCTATCATTGCACTAGACAATAGCGAGTATCTTCTCCACAGATTTCAGTCAATCATCAGCTTCCATAAATTCATTGGCTTGAGCAAAAGTGGGTGGCCTGGTCCTCATAAACTCTCACAACCTGTTATGAGATGGTGGGGCTGGCGGTGGAGGCATGTGGGGCTGATTCTGATTATTGGCATGTAGCTGTCCCGAAGTCTGCATCACGGTCTGCACCAGCTGATTTTGCATAGCCAACAGCCGCTGAAGGTTGACAACCTCAAGTCCAGGTCCATTGTTGTTATTATGAGGTGCCCCATTGTTCTCCTAATTCTCATTGGCATCCCTATGGTTGCGGGTCATCGGCATCTAAAGGAAAGAGCAAGAGATAGAAGAATTCAAAAAACATCCCCAACTATATGCATCAAGGGATATGAACTAAGCAACTACCTATACTAGCCTAAATAGATGTGGCAAGTGCTAAAGCATCCCACAATCCTCTACTAAGCACACAAGGAAACATTACATAACAAACAACACAACAAAAAAACCACAGTGCTTCCTGAGTGCTTCTATGTGCTCTAGAGTCTCCATTCTATCTAGGCAGCATCCTACGGTCAACCTGTGGCTCTGATACCAATTTGTGACACCCGGTTCCAAAAATGAACCAAGCGTAATGCATATGTGTGCCCAGGAAGTTTAACACACATACACAAGTGATTCATAAATGATAAACAGATTAAAACCATGTCTGAATCATAACATTAATAATAGTACTTTATTACGAACCAAATAGTCTCGAATACAAGATCTAATGAAACTGCAGTGGAAAAACTAAACACTAATGACTCCAACTCTACAGGCAACTTTGATAGTAACACGAGTGCCTAGAACTCCTCAAATACCTCCTAGTACTCCATATTGTCGCATGCGTCTGGATTTGTTGGGGGAATAGCAAGGGTGAGCACATGTTGTACTCAACAAGTAAGGAAAATTATGACATGTAGCTTAAACAAGGAATGATAATCAAGTAGGCTAATTGCATAAAAGTACATTCAAAACTGTTGAAAATGCAATAATATCATCATTAGGTGTGGTCCTTCCCAATATAACCCAAATATTATCATTTTCAACTTAGATGACCAATGCCAGCAATAATAATCCATAATCATCTCATAACTTCTCATATGTCTCATTCACATCAATTCCATATACCAAAACCAATTAATAAACCAATACTAATTCCCAATTCAATTCCACCCATTAAACTATGTTAAAGTCAAACTCTAATCATGTGGTGGGTCCATGTTGCTCGTGACCGGGAGCACAACTATCATGATAGTTTTAGACACACTCTGTAGAGGTCGTACCACTTTACCAACAAGATTGTAATTTCATCACCTTTCGATGACTAACGAATCTCAATTGTGTCGTCTCACACTTCCTTCGGTGTGTGGCCAAGAGATCACAAAATAGCATTTACAAAGTGACTACTAGCTTATTTAGACCTCACTGAAGTTTCACCAGTGGTGATGTCTCCAACTAAGTACATCCAACCAAGGGGCCCCTCATGAGCCATTCGGATCCCATGGTAGTCCTGCCAATCTTTACAATCCCAATCCGACTACCCCTTCCCCGAGCATTCTTAATGGTCCAGTATAGTGAGCTGCCAACTTGCCTTTGACATTAAACCGCTTGTGACCTCGCATAGGTGACACTTTGAGTTATACGAATCTCCCCCCTCGAAAGATAGGCTTATTCGGCTATTATCCGCGTAACCCTTTTGTCTTGACAAAGCAGCTCTAAGATTCCCGCAAATCGTTTGAACTTGCTTTTCGGCTTCCTTGATTACACCAGGTCCAAACAATTGAGTTTCTCCTGTCTCATTCCAAAACAAGGGTGTTCCACACCTTCTCCCCTACAATGCTTCATATGGTGACATCTTCAAGCTTGCATGATAGCTGTTGTTGTAGGAAAACTCAGCATATGGCAAACTCTTGTCCCAACATTCTCCATACTTTAGTGCACAAGCTCTTAGCGTATCCTCCAATATTTTATTTGTTCTCTCAGTCTGTCCATCTGTTTGAGTGTGATATGCAGAATTGAAATTCAGTTGAGTTCCCATAGATTCGTGCAACTTTTGCTAGAACCTCAAAGTAAACTGAGAACCACTATCGAACACTATTTTCTTGGGCACTCCGTGTAAACACACTATTCTCCCCATATACAATTCTGCCATCTTTGCTCCGCTATAGGTAGTCTTGACAAGAATGAAATGCGCTAATTTCGTCAACCAATCCGCAATAACCCATATTGAATCGTATTCCGTAGAAGAGAGAGGCAAACCAACTATGAAATTCATACAAACCTCTTCCCATTTCCACTCTTGAATCTTCAATGTTTGTAATAATCCGGCTGGCCTTTGATGTTCAGGTTTGACTCGTTGGCATACATCACATAGTGCAACATATTCTGCTATGTCACTTTTCATACCATCCCGTCAGTAGCATGTCTTCAGGTCCTTGTACATCTTTGTACAATCAGGCTGGTAGAGTAAAGTGACTCATGTGCCTCCTTCAATATAAACGTTCGAAGACTCTTGTCATTAGGCACAACAATACGTTTTCCAAGACATATAATACCTTGGTCATCCTCATCAAATCTGAATTTTCTACCTTCTTGCGACCTTTCCTTGATTTCCTGGATTTCCTTGTCCTTTGTTTGACCTTCTCGAATCTCCTGTTCCAAGGTTGGATTCACTTCCATTGATCCCATCTCATTCGCAAATCCAAGATTCAACCGTTCAAACTCCTTGCATACCTCGGATGGCAATCCCCGAATGGTGAGTTGGTGGCTTGCTCCCTTTTGACTCAAAGCATCAGCCACTACGTTGGCTTTTCCTGGATGAAAAATTATTCCCACATCGTAATCCTTAATGAGTTCCAACCAACTTTGTTGCCTCAATGTCAGATCCGTTTGCGCGAATATGTACTTGAGACTCCTATGATCCGTGTAAATCTCACATCTGTGACCAAGGACATAAGGTCTCCAAATCTTCAATGCTAGTACTACGGCTGCAAGTTCGAGATCATGCGTAGGATAGTTCTGCTCATGTTTCTTCAATTGCCTGAATGCATAAGCTACTGTTCGGCCTTCTTGCATCAATACACAACCAATTCCTTGCCTTGAAGCATCACAATAGATGTCAAAACTCTTTCTCACATCTGGCAATACCAACACATGTGCTGTTGTCAATCTCTTCTTTAGCACCTCAAAAACCGTCTTGACAAGCTTGAGCCCACTTGAAAGGCTTCACCTTCAGTAACAATTCAGTCATGGGCCTCGCTATCTTGGAAAAGTCCTTGATGAAACGATGGTAATATCCCGCCATTCCAAGAAAACTCCTTATTTCTTTGACATTCTGTGGCAGTTCCCACTTTGGCACATCTCTAATCTTTCCTGGGTCGACTGACACTCCTCCTCCATACATAAAATGGCCTTGGAACGTTATCTCCCCCAACCATAATTTGCACTTGTTGAACTTGGCATACAACTGGTGCCCTCGCAATTTATGCAATGTTAGCCTTAGATGCTCTTTGTGCTCCTCTTCACTTTTCGAGTAGATCACGATGTCTTTAATGAACACTACCACAAACTTATCCAAATACTCCATGAAAACCTTATTCATAAGATACATGAAGTATGCGGTTGCATTAGACAATCCAAATGACATGACTGTATATTTATAAGAGCCTTACCGTGTTCTAAAAGTTGTTTTGGGTATGTCTGACGATCTAATTTTCATTTGGAAATATCCTAACCGAAGATCAATCTTAGAGAATATTCTGGCTCTCTTCATCTGGTCAAACAGGTCCTCTACCGGGGCAACATGTACTTTTTCTTGATTGTCACCTCGTTGAGACACTGGTAATCCATACACATTCTCTGGGATCCATCCTTCTTATCAATGAAAAGCATTGGGGCTCCTCATGGCGATGAGCTTGGGCGTATAAAACCCTTCTCTAACCGCTCTTGGATCTCCTTCTTGAGCTCTGCTAATTCCTTAGGAGGCATCCTATATGGCCTCTTTGCTATAGGTGCAGTTCCAGGAATTAAAACAATGACGAACTCAATGTCACGATCAGGTGGCATACCTGGCAATTCCTCAGGGAACACGTATGGATGCTCATGGACAACTGGAGTTTCCTCCAAGGTCACTCCTTTTGCATGATTTACCATTGCCTTCTCGATTGTGGGCTGAACTTCCTTGAATCTTATATTGACTCCTTCTTCATATGTCAATTGCACAGTTCGAGTAGCACACTGAATCACTCTATTGTGCTTTCTTAGCCAATCCATTCCAAGTATGATGTCCAAGCCTTGAGAATTGAAAACTATGAGATCGGTGAGGAATTCTACCCCCTTTATGGATATACTTACTTTTGGGCATACTATATTCGTCCCCATCTCTCCTCTGGGAGATTTAACCAACAGAGTATACTTAAGGTATGATATAGGCATGCTATGCTTTGCATCTTACTTTGATGAGATGAATTAATGGGATGCTCCGGAATCAAAAAGTATAGTAGTGGGGTTGGAGTTTGCGAGAAACATACCAATCATAACTTGATGAGCCTCTTCTAGAGATACATGGTTCACTTTGCCACAACCAAAGTTCTGCGGTCCTTGATTGCCTTGAGATGTTCCTCCATTTGCCCTAGGATTCTACCTTGGAACATTGTTTATCTGTCTCTTACTTGGCTTTGGGCATTGATTTGCAAAATGTCCCACTTTACCACAATTATAGCAAGTCTTTCCACCTGTGGCGACAGCAAAGTTAGGGTGAGGCTGGTTCTGAACATAGGCAGGCATATTGGGGCGTGGCGCGGGTTGCATAGGTAAGAGAGGTGCTTGCATGGGAGGGCGAGGCTGCATAGGCTTTTGCGGTCGCGACGGATAAGCATGGTGGTATGTAACAGCATACGGGTTGTAATATTGTCCAGCATGCGGTGCATAGCAAGGATAGACATTGCTTCCATGCGGCTGTCCATGATATGGCATTTTCCTCTTGTGATCCAGCTCCATCTCATGAATCTTGTTTTCAACCACAATGGCCTTGTCAACCATCATTTGAAAGTTTGCATAGTCAGCATTGAGCAATTGAACTTGAATCTCATTATTGAGACCCCCCATGAACATATATTGCTTCATGCAATCAATGCTAATGTCTTTTAGAGCATATCTTGCTAGTTGAGTGAATTTGTTGAGGTACTCACTCACACTCATCCTTCCTTGCCTGAGGTTCTAAAATTGTTGTCTTCTCAGTATCATGACTCCCTCGGGCACATAGTGAGAGTGGAACTTCCCTTTTAACTCAATCCAAGTGATTCCCTCTAGGTTTTCATGAGCATTGCAAAGAGATTCCCACCAGTCTGCAACAGCTCCAATCAACTGGTGTGAGGCAAAAAGAACCTTCTCTCTGTCACTGCACTGGACAATAGCGAGTTTCTTCTCCAAAGACTTTAGCCAATCATCAGCTTCCATAGGATTCGTGGCTTGAGAAAAGTGGGCAGCCTTGTCCTCATGAACTCGCCCAAACGGTTGTGGGTGGTGGTGGAGGTGGCATGTGGGGTTGATCGTTGTTGCCAGCTTGCAGCTGTACTATTTTATGTATCATGGTCTGCATGAGTTGGTTCTGCATAGCCAATAACTGCTCAAGGTTGATAGCTCCCTAGGCAGGTCACTGGTTGTTCTGGGGTGCTTCATTGTTCTCCTCCTCACTATTGGCATTCTTTTGGTTACGGGTCCTCAGCACCTGTTGGTCAAAGAATAGTAGATACGGAAGAATTTAGATTTTGGAAAGAAATGCCCCAACTATATGCATCAAGGTATATGTAACTAATCAACTCTCTTATTAAACTAAAAACACTATTAGAAGATGTGGACATGGATCCCAGAACTCTCTACTACGTGCGGATGTCGACAAAACGCTAGACATTCCCACAACTCGCACCAAGCACAGAAACAAGCAATCATACAATCAGCAAACCAAATACAAGCGAGCGCTAACGATCTACACGGATGGACTAGGGATGGGTCATCAATGTGTGAAGTGATGGTTGGTGCAAGTGTGGGACACAGGTTCTAGTCAACATCCTAATTCAGCAAGAAGATACAAGAAAAGACATGGCAGCAGTGGAAAGAAGTGGAAAATTCAATTTCAGTGCAGCAACCATAAAATGAGATGAGAGGATGTGCATTCGCTCAAAAAGATGTAAAAATGGCAAAAATTGCAGCAGCAGCAAAAACGCAATTTTTCCCACTTTATATAGCTAGTGGGAGGCAAAATGGTGCAAAATAGGCTAATTTCGAATAGGCAAGAAGTCCTAAGTAATTTGTGGTGTCCATTCTACCTAGGCATGCATGCTATGGTCAAACACAACTCTGATACCAATTTGTGACAACCAATTCCAAAAATTAACCAAGTGTGATGCATATGTGTGCCCAGGATGTTTAACACACTTACACAAGTGATTCACAAATGATAAAGAAATTTAAACCATGTCTGGAATAATAATACTAATAATAGTACCTTATTACAAATCAAATAATCACAAATACAAGCTCTAATGAAACTGCAGCGGAAAAACTAAACACTAATGACTCCAACTCCACAGGCAAGTTTTACGGTAACACACGCGCCACGAAATCCTGAAATACATCCTGGTACTCCATATTGTCGCCTGCGTCTAAATTTGTTGGGGGATAGCAAGGGTGAGCACATGTCGTACTCGGCAAGTGTGGGAAAGTATTACATGTAGCTTAAACAAGAAATGACAATCAAATGGGATAATTTCATAAAATTACATTCAAAAAAGTTGAAAATGCAATAAAATCATCATTAGGTGTGGTCCTTCCCAAAATAACCCAAATATCATCAGTTTCAACATAATAACCAATACTGTCAATAATAATCCATAATCAACTCATAACTGCTCATATGTCTCATTCTCCTCAATTCCATATACCAAAACCAATTAATAAACCAATACCAACTCCTAATTCAATTCCAGCCATTAAACTATGTGAAAGTCCAAACTCTAATCATGTGAGGGTCCAGGTTGCTCATGACCGAGAGCACGACTATCAGAAAAGTTTTAGACACACACTGCAGCGGTTGTACCACTTTACCCACAAATTTGTGATTTCATCACCTTTCGATGACTAAGGAATCTCAATTGTGCCACACACTTCCTTAGGTGTGTGGCCAAGAGATCACAAAATAGCCTTTACAAAGTGATTACTAGCATATTTAGACCCCATTGAGGTTTCACCGGTGGTGATGTCTTCAACTGAGCACATCCAACCAAGGGCCCCCTCTTGAGCCATTCGGATCCCATGGTAGTCCCACCAATCTCTACAAATCCAATCCGATTACCCCTTCCCCAAGCATTCTCACTACAAGGATTTCGGCCTGTTGCAACGATTGTACTGCAACGAATACTAAATCGTTGCAGTAAGCTTGGCTTTTTGCTACGATTCACTAGTTCGTGGCACTAGGATCTATCGCCACAGAACACAATCGTCGCATTAGGATCTGTTGCCACGATTCACTAGTTTGTGGCATCAGGATCCTAATGCAACGGTTCACAATCGTTGCATTAGGATCTGTTGCCACGGAATACTGGTTCATTGCGTTACAACTTTATTGCCACGAAAAACAGTCGTTGCATTAGGATCTGTTGCCACGAATTACTGGTTCGTGGCGTTATAGCTTTATTGCCATGGAACACAGTCGTTGCATTAGGATCTGTTGCCACAAAATACTGGTTCGTAGCGTTACAGCTTTATTGCCACAGAACACAATCGTTGCATTAGGATCTATTGCCACGAATTACTGGTTAGTGGCGTTACAGCTTTATTGCCACGGAACACAGTCGTTGCATTAGGATCTGTTGCCACGAATCCGCAAACAGTTGCATTTGGATTGTAATGCAACGAAACAGAATCGTTGCATTAGGATGTGTTGCCACGATACTCTGGTTCGTGGTGTTACAGCTTCATTGCCACAGAACACAATCGTTGCATTAGGATCTGTTGCCACGAATTACTGGTTCGTGGCGTTACAGCTATATTGCCACGGAACACGGTCGTTGCATTAGGATCTGTTGCCACGAAATACTGGTTCGTGGCGTTACAACTTTATTGCCACAGAACACAGTTGTTGCATTAGGATCTATTGCCATGAATCAGCAAACAGTTGCATTTGGACCGTAATGCAACGAAACAGAATCGTTGCATTAGGATGTGTTGCCACGAAATACTGGTTCGTGGCGTTACAGCTTTATTGCCACGGAACACAATCATTGCATTAGGATCTGTTGCCACGAATTACTGGTTTGTGGCATTATAGCTTTATTGCCATGGAACACAGTCGTTGCATTAGGATCTGTTGCCACGAAATACTGGTTCATGGCGTTACAGTTTTATTGCCACGGAACACAGTCGTTGCATTAGGATATCTTGCCACGAATCAGCAAACAGTTACATTTGGACCGTAATGCAATGAAACAGAATCGTTGCATTAGGATGTGTTGCCACGAAATACTGGTTCGTGGCATTACAGCTTCATTGCCACAGAACACAGTCGTTGCATTAGGATCTGTTGCCACAAATTACTGGTTAGTGGCGCTACAGCTTTATTGCCACGGAACACAGTCGTTGCATTAGGATCTGTTGCCACGAATCAGCAAACAGTTGCATTTGGACTGTAATGCAACGAAACAAAATCGTTGCATTAGGATGTGTTGCCACGGTACTCTGGTTCATGTCATTATAGCTTTATTGCCGGAACTCAGTCGTTGCATTAGGATCTGTGGCCACGAATTACTGGTTCGTGGCGTTACAACTTTATTGCCACGGAACACAGTCATTGCATTCGGATCTATTGCCACGAACTACTAGTTTGTGGCGTTACAACTTTATTGCCACAGAACACAGTCGTTGCATTAGGATCTGTTGCCATGAAATACTGGTTCGTGGCGTTACAGATTTAGTTCCATGGAACACAGTCGTTGCATTAGGATCTATTGCCACGAATTACTGGTTCATGGCGTTACAGCTTTATTGCCACGGAACAAAGTCGTTGCATAGGATCTGTTGCCACGAATCAGCAAACAGATGCATTTGGACCGTAATGCAACGAAACA
Organism: Tuctoria greenei; assembly: GCA_036927565.1. Taxonomy (NCBI): domain Eukaryota; kingdom Viridiplantae; phylum Streptophyta; class Magnoliopsida; order Poales; family Poaceae; genus Tuctoria; species Tuctoria greenei. The sequence goes on from JAYESD010000011.1 coordinate 73,426,262, forward strand.
GAATCGTTGCATTAGGATGTGTTGCCACGAAATACTGGTTCGTGGCCTTACAGCTTTATTGCCATAGAACACAGTCGTTGCATTAGGATTTGTTGCTACGAATCAGCAAACAATTTTGCGTTCTCCTCGGCGTAGTGCTGATCAATGATGTTCATTACTTTTTGCCTCCTGACGACTCAGTGCTGGACTAACGACGCTGATGATCCGTAACACACTCAACGATGTAAAACATCAGGTATTAACGCATCAAAAAATATGAGGGGGAGAATACCAACACGCATATTTAAATGTATGTTGCGGATCATCAGCGTCCCTAATCCAGAAGCAGGGTAGAAGCGGCGCCGTGGCCGCCGTGAACTCGAGAACAGATGAGGAGAAGGCTCAACGCCAACGGATCGAGGGGACGGAAGCTACACGACCGCTATGGGCGATGAGCCTTCCCCTCGATCCGTTCTCGAGGATCGCAGGAAATTTATTTCCGCCCGCCTAGGCCCAGAGCCGGGCCTGCCTTTAAGACCATCCGCAGTGGTTCACGGTAAAGCGGTGATGGGATGCGGAGCGGTTCCAATTGAATTCAAAGATGTGCATGCGGGATGCATAACCTCTGCAGTACTGCAGGTGCAGTAAAAGTCACTAACATGTGGGCCCCACGGTCAGCCAGACCCACATGTTAGTGACTATTACTGCACCTGCAGTACCGCAGGTGATTTCAACGCGTGTGTTGCGCGCGTCTAAGGCGCCTCGGTGACTGGCATGCACAGAAGCTCGGTGCGCCCGGACGCATCAGCCGCCTGTACAAATGGCTACGGCTTGAACGAAGGACGAAACCTTATGCGGCAAACAGCAACGTTTATAATACTTCCTCCGCCCTAACTCAACTCTATTTCTGTTTTGGTCGAACTAATTACCTTTGACAAATGATTTATATGGAATTTATTAACTTCAATAACATGTAGTACTAGATTGTATATTATGGAAATATTTTTCATGGTGAATCTAAAAGTACAATTCTTGTATTGTTAAAACATATCAAACTTGCGTAAATCTGAAAGATAGATTTGATGAAACCTATGACTTCCCTTTGAAAAAGTTTTATACTGTATATCCCATATATATGCTAATACTACGTAAATTGGGGGTGGGCATATAAACCGAGACCGAAAAACTGAAACCGATAAAACCGAGACCGGAACTGAAAAGACCGAAATATCGCGTATCGGGTACTTTTCGGGTAGCAAATTGTAAGTGCATCTAGGATATCCCTTGTGGGTTTTGGCTAATTTATGACAAACATATGAGATCCTAATGAAACTACTGAGATGATTGCAGGACAAACAAGTGAGACATATCGGTGCACACAAAATGGTGAAAAATGAAGTGGTGTTCAAAGAGAGATACTTTGATGAAACTCGGAAGACCAAAATAGATTTGAATGTATAGGGATTGTATGAAAGACACACTCCAAGAGCTCACAACTTTGCGCGAGGATAAGGGATTAAAATTAACATAACTTTCACAAAGCACCGGACTAGTCCGATCATGGATCGGACTAGTCCGTTCACCTTTCTGGAATCACACTCACAAGGAGACCGGTAGCCCGTGCATCCACTGGACTAGTCCGTTGATGTTTCTGGAGTCTCTCATACTGAGGGACCGGACTAGTCCGATCATGGACCGGACTAGTCTGTTAAACTTTCTGTAAACTCCCTTTTGTGGAGATCGGACTAGTCTGCGGACTAGTCCGATGAACTTTCTGGAGTCATCTTTACACAGTACCGGACTAGTCCGAGGTTGGACCGGACTAGTCCGGCAGACTTTCTGGACCTCAAAACATGTTGAGACCGGACAAGTCCGGACATGCACCGGACTAGTCCGATGTTAGGGTTTTTCAATGGCTAGCTTTTAGAAACCCTATAAATAGATGATCCACGACTTCCCATGAGAACACACGTCGAATATTGAAAAATGAGCAAACCCTAGCGCCACCACTCAGTCCCAAGAGCCCAAAACACATCTCCCCACACATCTAAAGTTCAAAAAGAGTGAAATCAATTGAACACTTGGATTCAGGATTGGGAGATCGTCGTTCTTTCATCGCGAGCTCTTGGGGTTTGATCTTTCTACACTCATACTCTGCATTGTAATACTTTTGAGTGTATTTGATCACTTGTTCATTGTAATTTTTGTGGGAGCCCTCAACGTGTGAGGTTGCCCCACAAACTTGGTGATTACCCATGATAGTGGAATCAAGTCGGCCTTCGTGGTGACTTGAGGAGGAAAAGGGTTGGAGACCCGGCTCTGTGTGAGCTTCCTCAACGAGGACGTAGATCTCGTTGTGAGATCGAACCTCGGGAAAAATTATTGTGTCTCGTGTCTCATTTACTTTAAATTTTGTTCATTAGATCACTTAAGTGCTAAACATTAACTTAAGGAAATTTGAAGTTACACCTGCATTCTTATATTAATTTCAAGTATAAATATCAGTTGTTCTTAATTCCGCTGCTAAAGAAATTTAATTTCTCAATTAACACCTGATCAACACACATACTTCTTGCACACCGGACTAGTCCGCCCACGCAACCGGACTAGTTCGGCCAACCAAGTTTTTGACTATTTTATTAAGTGTGCAGGAAATTCAAAAGTCCTATTCACCCCCTCTCTAGGCCACATTCAATTGGTATCAGAGCTTGGTTCTCCACCAACGAGACTCACATCTCGGAGAGATCAATGGCCTCTGAGAAGAACAACGATATCTCGAAGATGAACATTAATGAGGAGGAGCAAGAAACTAAGGCTTTTTATGTGCTGAAAGAGAGCCCACACGATGAAGAAGAAGTGCGACAATTGAAGGCACTCCTGAGAAAGAAACTGCTAGGACAAAAGGGAAAAGAAGAAGAGAAGACGACGGGGAGTGGTCATCATGACTACTCCCGACAGCCTTACAACTACAACCGTCTCAACTCCAACAATCATTATCTTTCCATTTCCATGGGAAAACCTCCACAGTTTGACGGAAGCGACTATACAATGTGGAAGTACAACATGAAGATGCATCTAATATCCCTAAATCCTAGCCTATGACACATCATCTGCACTGGCATAGATATCCCGGACACGGATGAAGAACTCACCCCAGAACAAGAACAAGAGATTCACAGAAATGCACAAGCTGTCGCCGTGATCACATCATCATTAAGAAGAGAAGAATTCACCAAGATTGATGGCTTAGAAAGTGCAAAGGAAATCTGGGATACACTTAAGACGACTCACGAAGGAAATAGATCAGTTCATGAAGCAAAAATCAAAATGCTTGAAGGAGAGTTGAGGAGGTTCGCTATTGAAGAAGGCGAATCACCACAAGACATGTACAACTGAATGAAGGCAATCATCAACAAGTTACGTGCCTATGGAAGTAAGAAATGGACGGATCATGAGGTAGTCAAGAGAATGATTAGAGCCTTCGTGCCAAGAAATGTCACACTTTGCCCAATGATTAGAGAAAGCCCCGGTTTCCACAAATTGACCCCCGATGAGCTGTTGGGGAAGATCATAAACCATGAGATGATGGAAAAAGAGGCAAAATACGTCAAAGACTTGGCCGAACTCACTTCCTCCAAAAGGAAAGAGGTCGCTCTCAAAGCTACATGCCGACCCAAACTCAAAGAAGCTCGTGAAGATCAAGACGATGGGCACACAAGTGACAAGAGCACCGATCTTGATGATGAGGAGATGGTACTCTTTATCAAGAAGTTCAAGCGAATGATGAAAAGAAGACACGGCAACAACTCAAATGAAGGGAAAAGCAAGGACAAAGGAAAATCCAAGGCTCGACGCACTTGCTACAACTGCGGAGAGTATGGTCACATCATGATGGACTGCCCCTATGAAGAAAACAAAAAGAAGGAGGAAACAAGATCTCAAGAAAAGAAAAATTTCAGAAAAAGAAGACAAAACCATCAAGCTCACATTGGCAAGGAGTGGGACTCAAACGACGAGTCCTCCTCCGATGAAGAAGAAGAGATGGCCACTATTGCCATCAAGAAACCTACTATGAAGGACACACTCTTTCCAAACATGGGAGGACGGGACATGAACAACCACACTTGCCTTATGGCTAAGGAAGGCAAGAAAAAGGTACGGCTCACTCCTCCCACACTAAACTCCTCTATTGATGACTTTGACAGCTCTAGCGATAACGAATAAAAGTTTAGAGGACTAAGTAAAATTGCTCTAAAGAAAATGGAAATGTTGTCGAACGGAATTTTTGAGAAGGAAGAACATCTTGATCGACAAGAAGATATGCTCATCCATGAAAGGAAGAGATATCAAGAAGTTGAAAAACTTCTCGAGCTTGAAAGAGAGAAGAACAAGTCGCTTGAAGTTGACCTAGCCTTGAGTAAGGAAACTTACTCAAGGATAAAAGACTCACATATTGTAATCAAGGAAGAACTTGCTAACTTGTCAAAGGTTAACAAGATCCTTGAGGTGCAAGTTGAGTCGCTCAAGCAAAGTGACTCTTCTTCCTCCAAGAGCTCTTCCTCCAAAGATATGAGTTCGACAACAATCGAGACTTGCACTTGCTCTAGTAAGAAGAATACTATTTCTAATACATCAACTTCTCGTAATATGCATGCCCCCCCCCCCCCAAGCGGCATCTTTGATAAGGAGAAGATCAAATATGCACGCAATGCATATATGGTCACTAGACCTCCCAATGTCAAAGATGGCCTTGGTTTTGATAAGAACAAACACAAGGCTATTTCTAATCATGCTAAGAATAGAATTGTCTTTGTCAAAGAGAAATCTCATGAATCTAAACCTCAAATGTTGTTTCACACATTTAATGCTTCTTATATTCTTATGAAGGCCAAAAGTGGAAGAGTCATTGCCAAATATACAGGGCCACGCCACAAGAACTTGAAAACTTGTGTGTGGGTGCCTAAGACTCTTGTGACTAACCTGAAAGGACCCAAGCGAGCTTGGGTACCTAAAACCAAGGAATGATTCTTTTTTGTAGGCTTACTCCTCCGGCGGAACAAAATGGGTACTTGATAGCGGATGCACGAATCACATGACCGGAGAGAGAGGTATGTTTGTGTAGTACGAGTACAACAAGGATCCAGGTGAAGGCATATACTTCGGAGACAACAGCCAAGGAAAGGTCCTAGGTAGCGGTAACATTGAAATTTCCTCTCAACATACCTTATCAAATTTTTTACATGTAGACTCTTTAGATTATAACCTTTTGTCAATATCCCAACTATGCGACAAAGGTTACAACTATTTATTCACTAATGAGGGTGTGATAGTTTTTAGAAGAAGCGATGACTCGATTGCAGTCAAGGGAATGTTGAAGGGCAATCTCTATCTTGTTGACTTCAACAAAGATAAAGCCGAACTCAACACTTGCTTGGTTGCTAAGACCAACATGGGATGGCTGTGGCATAGACGGCTAGCCCATGTTGGGATGAGAAATCTGCAGAAACATCTAAAAGGTGGTCACATCCGTGGTCTTAAGGATGTGGTTTTTGAAAAGGACAGGCCGTGCAGCGCTTGTTAAGCAGGAAAACAAGTCGGAGCACCACACCCCGCCAAGAACGTGATGACTACCGCGAGACCGATGGAACTTCTCCGCATGGATCTTTTTGGTCCAGTTTCGTATATCAGCATCAGCGGTAACAAATATGGTTTAGTAATTGTTGATGATTTTTCTAGATTTACCTGGGTGTTTTTCTTGTATGATAAATCAGAAACTCTGGGGATCCTCAAGAAGTTCTTAAAAAGAGCTCAGAATGAATTCTCATCAACCATAAAGAACATCAGAAGTGACAACAGGATAGAATTCAAGAATATCCAAGTTAAAGAGTTTCTTGATGAATAAGGGATAAAGCATGAATTCTCAGCACCCTACTCCCCTCAACAAAATGGAGTGGCAGAAAGGAAGAACAGAACATTGATCAAAATGGCCAGAACTATGCTGGATGAATACGAGACATCAGATCGATTTTGGGCAGAAGCGGTGAACACCGCCTGCCATGCCACTAATCGACTATACCTCCATCGACTACCGAAGAAAACTCCATATGAGCTCCTTACCGGTAAAAAGCCAAATGTTTCTTATTTTAAAGTTTTTGGTTGCAAATGTTTTATTCTGAACAAGAAACAGAGGGCCTCGAAGTTCGCTTCGAAGTCCGATGAAGGATTCTTGCTCGGTTATGAATCGAATGCCTACGCCTATCGTGTCTTCAACAAGGTGTCCAGCCTTGTTGAAGTAGCACGTGACGTAGTGTTCGATGAATCTAACGGCTCACAAGTGGAGCAAGTTGACAAGTGTGTGCTAGATGATGAGGAAGCTCCATATGAAGCACTGAAGAAAATGGGACTTGGTGATATCTTACCACAAGAGCAAACATTTGACCCAAATGCACAAGATGAACCTCAACACGGAAGCAATGATCAAGGGGGAGCCCTTGCACAAGATCAAGAGGAGGAAGATCAAGAAGAGCAGGACCATCATGGAAGCAACGATCAAGGGGGAGACAATGTACATGAAGAACAAGCAACTACACAAGCTCCACACCCAAGAGTACACCAGAGCGTGCAAAGAGACCACCCTGTCAACAACATCATTGGAGATATTGCAAAGGGAGTAACTACTAGATCTCGAGTTGCAAATTTTTGTGAATCCTACTCTTTTGTGTCTTTTCTGGAACCATACAGGGTAGAAGAAGCCTTAGGGGATCCAGACTGGGTGATTGCAATGCAAGAGGAGCTGAACAACTTCAAGAGAAATGAAGTATGGGAGCTAGTGGAGAGACCAAAGGAGAACATAGTCGGAACTAAATGGGTATTTCAGAACAAGCAAGATGAACATGGAGTAGTGACAAGAAATAAGGCAAGACTGGTGGCCAAAGGTTATTCTCAGGTCGAAGGTTTGGACTTCGATGAAACTTTCACTCCTGTAGCTAGACTTGAGTCCATTCATATTTTATTGGCATATGCTACTCACCATTATTTTAAGCTGTATCAAATGGACGTCAAAAGCGCCTTCTTAAACGGCCCAATCAAGGAGGAAGTTTATGTGTAGCAGCCACCAGGATTTGAAGACCCGAAGTATCCAAACAATGTCTACAAACTGCGTAAGGCTCTCTATGGCCTCAAACAAGCTCCTCGAGCTTGGTATGAGTGCCTTATATATTTTCTAATTCAGAATGGATTCAAAATTGGTAAAGATGACTATACACTTTTCACTAAACACTATGATGATCACTTATTTATATGTCAAATTTACGTTGATGACATTATCTTTGGATCAACTAACAAACCCTTCTGTGAAGAGTTTAGCAAAATTATGACAGATAGGTTCGAGATGTCAATGATGGGCGAATTAAAGTTTTTCTTGGGATTCCAAGTGAAGCAACTAAGAGAAGGTACATTTATAAGCCAAACCAAATATACACAAGACATTCTCAAGAAGTTCAATATGGACAAAGCCAAGCCCATCAAGACACCCATGGCCACTAATGGACATCTCGACCTCAATGAAGACAGTCCAAACGTGGATCAAAAGGTATATCGGTCCATGATTGGCTCTTTACTTTACTTATGTGCATCTAGGCCAGATATTATGCTTAGTGTTTGCATGTGTGCAAGGTTTCAAGCTACACCCAAAGAGTGTCATCTAGTTGCTGTAAAAAGAATCTTGAGGTACCTTGTGCACACACCCAACTTGGGCCTTTGGTATCCCAAAGGTTCCAAATTTAACTTGATAGGATATTCCGATGCCGACTATGCAGGATGCAAAGTCGATAGAAAGAGCACGTCAGGGACTTGTAAGTTTCTTGGTAGGTCCCTGGTATCTTGGTCATCTAAAAAGCAAAACTCCATTGCCCTTTCAACAGCAGAAGCAGAATATATTGCAGCTGGTAGCTGTTGCGCCCAATTACTTTGGATGCGGCAAACACTTAGGGACTACGGCTACAATCTTAACAATATCCCACTTCTATGTGACAATGAAAGTGCTATAAAAATTGCACACAACCCAGTAGAGCACTGAAGAACTAAGCACATAGATATCCGTCATCATTTTCTTAGAGATCATTCATTAAAAGGTGACATTACTATTTCACATGTCAGAACTGAAAAACAACTTGCGGACATTTTTACCAAACCATTGGATGAGAAAAGGTTTTGTGAACTTAGGAATGAACTTAATATTCTTGACTCTCAAAATGTGGCTTGAAACATTGCACATCTGGTTGATACTTCAAATGTTGCATTTTATTGCTAAAACTGCCCTTCACCTCTTTTTCTCCTAAGAAAACTACTTTTAATGAAGAAATCATGAAATTTATGACCATGTTTTTGTGTGGATTGCTTTCTGGTCATAAACACCAAGATTATTTGCAAAACTTGTCCTTGGATCACTATTAGTTATCTCCAAATACCTAGGTTTTCCAGGGACACCGGACTAGTCCGCCCCATGACCGGATTAGTCCGGTTGACTACCTATATAAGCAGCTGGCTCCATGAATCTCCCTCCACTTGACCTCAACTCTCACCTCCATCTTTGCCTGCTGCCGCAAGATTGAAGTCAGGCAAAAGAAGCATCAACAATATGTCAATGCCAACATCAAAGCTATATGCGATAAGCTAGAGATTGAGCCGGTGGGATCCCCGCCTGCCTTCGAGGACTCCGAGGAAGAGTCCGCTCCAGCGAATGATGATGATGATGGTGAAGATGAGGACCAGACTGAAACGGAGGAAGAGAGTGGCGATGAGTGATTTCCCTCATTTCATCCCTTTTTGGTGCCTTGATGCCAAAGGGGGAGAGATTGAGACTAGGAGAGATTAAGACTACTAGTTTAAGAGTAGTTGGTGTCTTTATGTTTTTGTGATCAAGGACATGTGTACTTAATTTTAAAACCTTGTAATGCACTATTCCTTCTCTTATGTGTGATGCTTACTGTTGCTTGGACAATTATCTTTATACTCATTGTTGATTATCTTTACTACATCACACCCTGTTGATCACACACTTGTTAGGCACCCCACCATAAGGTGTGTGCATATGTGAGAAGCTTTTTGTGGACTTATCATTATTCTCATATGTGGACACCTTATGAAAATCAAGATTTTACTCTCAATTGTGATATCTCAAATGGTTGTCATCAATCACCAAAAAGGGGGAGATTGTAAGTGCATCTAGGATATCCCTTGTGGGTTTTGGCTAATTGATGACAAACATATGAGATCCTAATGAAACTACTGAGATGATTGCAGGACAAACAAGTGAGACATATCGGTGCACACAAAAAGGTGAAAAATGAAGTGGTGTTCAAAGAGAGATACTTTGATGAAGCTCGGAAGAACAAAATAGATTTGAATGTATAGGGAGTGTATGAAAGACACACTCCAAGAGCTCACAACTTCGCGCGAGGATAAGGGATTAAAATTAACATAACTTTCACAAAGCACCGGACTAGTCCGATCATGGACCGGACTAATCCGTTCACCATTCTGGAATCACACTCACAAGGAGACCGGACTAGTCCGTGCATCCACCGGACTAGTCCGTTGATGTTTCTGGAGTCTCTCATACTGAGGGACCGGACTAGTCCGATCATGGACCAGACTAGTCCGTTGAACTTTCTGTAAACTCCCTTTTGTGGAGATCGGACTAGTCCGCGGACTAGTCTGATGAACTTTCTGGAGTCCTCTTTACACAGTACTGGACTAGACCGAGGTTGGACCGGACTAGTCCGGCAGACTTTCTGGACCTCAAAACATGTTGAGACCGGACAAGTCCGGACTTGCACCGGACTAGTATGGTGTTAGGGTTTTTCAACGGCTAGCTTTTGGAAACCCTATAAATAGATGATCCACGACTTTCCTATGAGAACACACATCGAATATTGAAAAAGGAGCAAACCCTAGCGCCGCCACTCAGTCCCAAGAGCCCAAAACACATCTCCCCACACATCAAAAGTTCAAAAAGAGTGAAATCAATTGAACACTTGGATTCGGGATTGGGAGATCGTCGTTCTTTCATCGCGAGCTCTTGGGGTTTGATCTTTCTACACTCATACTCTGCATTGTATTACTTTTGAGTGTATTTGATCACTTGTTCATTGTAATTTTCGTGGGAGCCCTCAACGTGTGAGGTTGCCCCACAAACTTGGTGATTACCCGTGATAGTGGAATCAAGTCGGCCTTCGTGGTGACTTGAGGAGGAAAAGGGTTGGAAACCCGGCTCTGTGTGAGCTTCCTTAACGAGGACGTAGATCTCGTTGTGAGATCAAACCTCGAGAAAAATTCTTGTGTCTCGTGTCTCATTTACTTTAAATTTTGTTCATTAGATCACTTAAGTGCTAAACATTAACTTAAGGCAATTTGAAGTTACACCTGCATTCTTATATTAATTTCAAGTATAAATATCAGTTGTTCTTAATTCCGCTGCTAAAGAAATTTAATTTCTCAATTAACACCTGATCAACACACATACTTCTTGCACACCGGACTAGTCCGCCCACGCACCGGACTAGTCCGGCCAACCAAGTTTTTGACTATTTTATTAAGTGTGCAGGAAATTCAAAAGGCCTATTCACCCCCCCTCTAGGCCACATTCACAAATATAAATAACTAAAAAATAAATGTCGGGTTCGTACGGATGAATTCATTGTGGAGCTACATGTCACGTACTTAATTATACTAAAAATCATCATCTTCGCTGTCGTCCCCCCACAATGGAGCTACATGACCATCATTGGTATATGTATCGTCATCATCGTCGTCTTCATTTTCTGATGCAACTCCATCTACTTTAAACCGATCACCTGACGTTGTCATTATAAGAGTGGAAGCATCACCGCTGGCTTACTCAATGTCATTCCTAGCCCATGCGGTCGTATCCTCATTATTGATATCACCAGTAAGCAGATCATCATGAAATGTCTCAGCCTCCATCGTCTCAGTCACATTATTTTCACTGTCTCCAGGGGGCATGGCAAAAAGGTTCCATGGCTTTGTTTTAAAAACTATAGCCCATTTAGGATGCTTCACACTTGGAACATAAAAAACTTGTTCTGCTTGGGTGGCTAGAATGTAAGTCTCATACTGGAATCGAAACAGAGTAGTGTCAACATCTATCATTCCGTATTGATCCTTTTTGTAGCCTCTGCTTTGGTTCTGACTGCTTCCAAAAGGTCGATCAAACCATTGACACTGAAATAACAGAACCTCTTGATTTTTTTTTCAAAATCAACAGTAATGATTTTCTTGATTACTCCAAACCAATCATGTTCAGTGCCCCGAACAACAATACCACTGTTTTGGGTCCGTAAATCTTTTTCAAACTCTACAGTTCGAAAGAAGAAGCCATTGATGAATAACCAACTAAAAAAATGTGCCCGACGATCAGGTCCTCTAGATAATGCATACAGATAATCGGTTGCTTTGCCTTCTTTGTGTAATGTCGTAATCTGCACACATTAGTATAACAGGGGTTATCGACGACAAACCAATTTCAAAACACATATTTGTTCAATATTTCATCAAAGTGCAAACTTGCATGTACTTACTCGTTTCTGAAACCAATCAACAAACTCATCTCTATGGCGTTTATCAACATCACGAGAATGAATCTTTTTCAGCTCTTCAATATGCTCACTGAAAAGGGTACAAAATTAAATTAGCCATCTACAATAAGCCATATATATAGTATACAACATCTGAGTTATACGTTATTACTTGATCCATGGAGCGACCTCTTCAACGTTAGTAATAAGATAATGCCTGATGTTATGTAGTTCCACCATAGTAAGTTAGTCCCATTTATACCCTTTTTTAGAATTATCAACTTCTGTAAATATGTTAGAATTATCAACAGAAGGTTCATTTGTAGCTGCAGCTTCATGACGTTCTGGCCTATTACGCTTGGTGCTGACGTTATCCATAAACTCACTACAAAAAGTCATACAATCTTCGGCAATATATCCCTCGGCTATAGAAACCTTCGGGTGAGCTTTGTTACGTACATACCTCTTAAATGTACCTAGGTACCTCTCAATTGGATACATCCATCTGTAAGAAACAGGTCCACCCAACCGTGCTTCTTCGGCAAGAAGGGTTGGAAGATGTACCAAGATATCAAAGAAAGCGGGAGGAAACAACATCTCAAGCTTATAAATTGTTTCATGAATTTGTTTGCTCATCTTGTCCAAATCTGGTTCCGCCAATTCTTTAGAACAAATTCCAGAAAAGAATGTGCTAAACTCAATTAAATGTGCAACAACCTTTTCAGGCAATATGTTACATATTGCAATAGGAAGGAGCTTCTGAAATATAATATGGCAGTCATGAGTTTTTAGACCCGATACCTTACATGCTTTTATGTCCACACATCTCTTGATGTTTGAGGCATAACCATCGGGCACCTTCACATTCCCCAAAAACATGCACAAGGTGGTCTTATCATATTTGCCCAAAGTATATAATGTTGGTGGGAATGTGTACTTGCTCTTTATGAACTTCGGATGTTGATCTGGTCGTATACCCATATCCTTCATATCAAGACAAGCTTGTAGCCTATCTTTTGTTTTACCATCCATAGCAAACAATGTCCCCAATATGTTATCACAAATGTTTTTCTCAATGTGCATGACATCCAAGTTATGCCTTATTAGCAATGTCTTCCAATAAGGGAGGTCGAAAAATATACTTTTCTTCTTCCAATTGTGCCATCTATTTTCCTCGGTGTGCTTTCTCTTATTATTCGTCGGTCCAAAACTCACTTGAACAAAACACTCGTATTGTTGGAGTACTTCGTCACCAGAAAGTGATGTTGGAGCCTCTCTATTCTCTGCCTTGTTGTTGAAAGAACCTTTGTTTCGACGCCATCAGTGATCCTAAGGTCGGAAACGACGATGACCCATGTAATAATGCTTTCGTCAATATTTCAACCAGAAGGCGTCAGTGTTTATATGGCAGTATGAACATGGTAGCTTCCCTTTTGTGCTCCATCCACATAGCATTGCATATGCTGGAAAATCATTTATCGTCCACAATAAAGAAGCTCGCATGACAAATGTCTCTTTCTTTAAACTGTCATATGTTTGAACACCATCAGACCATATATTCAGTAGCTCATCAATCAAAGGCTGCAGATACACATCAATGTTGTTTCCAGGTGACTTTGGCCCAAGAATTATCATTGACATCACCCAATAAGACTGCTTCATACACAACCAAGGTGGTAGGTTATAAGGGATTAGAATCACAGGCCATGTACTATAAGAAACATTCATTACTCCAAAAGGATTGAAACCATCAGATGCTAGCCCAAGTCTTATGTTGCGAGGATCAGATGAGAAATTTTGGTGAATGCTATCAAAATGCTTCCATGCTTTCGAATCGGCGGGATGGCGTAATATTCCATCATCAGTACGACCTTCTTTGTGCCAGTGCATGTTTGATGCCGTTGATTCTCCCATATAAAACCTTTGTAGACGGGGAATAAGAGGGAAGTAACGTAGAACCTTGCGTCCTACAAGCTTCTTGGATTTTCCACAAGGTAAAGCCTCTCTTGCATCCCCAGCAGTACTATTTTTCCATCTTAATTCACCACATTTTGGTCAACTATTCAGCAGAGAATAGTCCTTTCGGAATAACACACAGTCATTGACACATGCATCGATCTTTTGGTAGTCCAGCCCGAGGTCACGAACAACCTTCTGATGTTTATCAAGTGTATTAGGAATGCAGTGGCCCTTTGGAAGCGCAAATGAGAATAGTTCAAGAAACATCTCACAAGCTACTTTGCTCATACCAGTTAAACACTTTATCTGGTAGAACCTGACAATGTAGGATAATTGGGTCAGCTGCGAACAACCTCGATACAACTCCTTTTTGGCATCAGTTAATAAGTCATAGAATTTCTTTGCATCTCCAGTTGGCTCCTGCTGGTTTATAGCATTTTCTTGATCATCAACATATGTTGAAGTACCACCATGATCAGTGCCTCTAAGTAGACTGGACAACATATTTTGCATAGCACCATCATCAGAAATTATCTCCTCATTATTTGCTGATTCCTCAGCAATATTTTCCTGAACTCGTATTTCTCCATGGTGTATCCAACAAGTATAATCCAATAACATCCCATTTCTGAGCAGGTGTAAATGAACTCCCTTGTGTGTCACTTCCAGGTACGCCCTCATCGCTGAAAAAGAGTGTCTCTTCTCGCCTGCAGCTACCTCGCCTCGCGTCACCTCACCATCCAAATCCAAGTGCCACACATTGCGATTCTTGATACTAGAAAAAGGCCGGAGGATTTGCTTTTTGTCCCTTGCTTGATCAGTTATAGGTCCGGAGCTAGGCGCCGCCTAGTAAACCTCAAGAACGTGGTCGCCACTCTGAACGAAGCTAGCCTATTTAGAATAAGAAGATAAAATTGCCATTGCTGGTGAGCAACTTTAACATGCTTGTCACCCTTGCAATGTATAAGAACCTTTTGGTTAGTCGCCTTAAACCCTAGAATGCCTTATCAAATCCTAGAATGCTTCCATCTTTTTCTTCATGCAACACTTAATGTAGAGTTAATATGCCATTTATTAGATTTTTTATCTTATTAGTTCTAGCATGGAAAACTCTAAGAAGACTGGTCCTGGTAGTAACAATAAAGAAGACAATATGGAGTTTACAGACTCCAGCAGTTCAGGCTCCTATCACAGTCCATCGGATCCTTTTCTGAATATAAAAATTAAAAAGACTTCAGTGGATCTAGACCCGGAATATGATCATGCCGACGAGGTATGGATCATGAATCTTAACTTCAGCAGTTCAAGTTAATGTTGGTTGTCAAGTATACGAAGTCTTATAATTTTTTCTACCTAGATTAATCGCGAAGACAATAAGGTGATATCGGCTCCTAAAATTGTAGAAGGTTCTCCAATGGACGAATCCTCAACTTCACTCAAGTGGAAACGAGGGCAACGAGGTCACAATAAGGGTCCATTGGATCGCATCATGTACATAACAAGGGTCGGTCCAGGTGGGCTTCCACAAGAACCACTAGATTCAGTTACCAAGTACTGTAATGCATGCGGTTTTCTTGTTAGGGAGGTTGTGCCGATCACAACCGAGAATTTAAGGAAATTACACGAGCAGACCAAGAATGAGTTGTGAGAAAGGATAAAGAAACAATTCAAGTTCCCGAAAGGCACAGAAGAAGCTATAAAGAAAGAAACATTGGTATCTTGCGGCAAGAAGTTTTGATGCTGGAAGAGTGAAATGAATGCTTATGTTAAGGCCGATAAGGTCCCTAGCCCGAGGAAGATGGGAAAAATCACACAAGCTCAGTGGCAAGAGTTTGTTCATCAAAAGAGCACACCTGATGCTAAAGCTCTAAGTGCAACTAGGTCAGAGCTTGCAAAAAAGAACAAATACCATCATCGCTTGGGGTCTGCCGGATATGCCCCCAAAGTCCAGAAATGGAATAATATATTAGACGAAATTACCAGTAAGGGCAATCCTCACCCATTAGAAGGGTGTGATGACTGAACTCAACGCTGGGTCTTTGCTCGGTCAGGTTTGACCAGCGAGGGCAAACTTGAAAAGCCCGACTCTTTGAATGAAGTAGAGGATAAAATGAAAGAAGTAATTGAAAAGCAACAGAAGGGTCTCTTCAAGCCAAGAGGGAGAATGACGAACTTACCGCTATCTTAGGAAACCCTGAACACAGCGGACGGGTTCGAGCGGTCTCTTCTCAAATGTCTTGGCTAGATGGTTTCTCTAAAGATAAAGACACATATAGAAGACGTGAGAAGTTTAAGAAAACACTTGATGAAACGATTGCTCAAAAGGTCAAAGAAAATATGCAAGAAATAATGGAACAACTTAGACAATCGGGACAATTAGTGGCAACGAGTTCAGTGATGGTTCCGGTGCAAAAGGAGCAATTAGTATCTCCAACTGCCTACCCTAGCAGCGTTGGTTCCGTGCCAGGCTCAGGGTCAACCCATAAGTTCCCCGTCGATGATATTGCTAACGACAAATCTTGTCGTCTTCTTGTCCCGATAGGCAGAGCAGGGAACAAAACCAAACAGGTTGCCACTGCTATAGCAAAGCCTGGTCGTGACTTCAACGGGAATCCACTTCCATTGTATTATGATGTGGTGCAAGTTCTTCATATCATTGATAATGATTATGAAGATTATGAAATAGACCACGTCACACCTGAGGGGATCGCGACTCTGGGGCAGGCTGTCAACCAATTAATCCTTTGGCACCGACGTGATATCGTGTTGGACGATGAGCCAATTTCTAGCCCCGTCGCATCTCCAAATACTGCAACCCCATCTTCTATGGCTAAAGTACATGAAGATCCACTCCCAGTCCAGGAAGATCCACTCCCCCTATGTCTCAGCAAGGATGATATCCAAGAGCAACAAGTTGGACAACAGCTTCAAGCAGTACCAGAGCAAGTTGTTGCTAGTAAAGAGCAACCAGTTGGGCAACAGCTTGAAGTAGTACTAGAGCCAACTGCTGGGAGTAAAGAGCAATCAGTTGAACAACAGGTTCAACAACAAGGCAGTGTCCAACTTCCGACGACTACTCCTCGATCATCAGTGCCTATCAAAGTTACCTCATATGAAAATAAGAAACCTTCATCAGAAGTGTCAAAATATTTGGAAACTATGAAGGAAAATATTATAAAATCGAGTGCATCTCGTTCTTCTCATGAGCCATCATTAGGAGATATGGAGGAGTGGGAAGAAGACGGTGTCATGTATAATCGGCAGAAGACTTTAGTTAAACTAGGAGTTCCAATATACAAGCTTGATGATGTTCCTCCTGAATTTAAGAATGGGAAGCCGTTCATGACATCCGTACAACTTAGCAAACAACCCGTCCAGCTCAGAAGAATGCATGAGTGGTACATCCTTGCCAGCACAAAATATGGTCTTAATTGCGTCACATTTCGTATTCCAAAAGAAGAATTCTGGAGCACTGGAGTGGATATACGAGTCATTTTATTTGAAGAGCTGCATGCCCTTTTCTATCGGGGCATGCTCGAAATCAACCTGCTGCTCGTCTGGTGCTTGTAAGTGCTCTAATATTTTGTATTTGCTTTTCTTACTACACGCATACATATTTCATGAGATTATAATAATTTTGGACTTCTTCAATAGGATGCAATACATGGATAATGAAAAGTTGGAGCGCAAGACAGGTATCCTTGACACTACTAGGATTGCAAAGGTGTTATTCGACGTCCAGGCGGATCAAGACTCAGCACAGTTCAAACACATGAAAAGAGAAGATTTTGAAAAAGCAATCGCAAAACTTAAGAAGGATAAAAGGACAGAAGTTGCAGCTTACATAGGACATATGATGTTTAACTTTGTCTGAGACGGCAGGGACCTCGTAAAGGCTCCGTACCACTTCGAGTAAGTTCGACACATGACATTGAAAAAACAATTATTAGTAATTGTTAACACGTGTGTTTGTATGTTTGCAGTAATCACTACATAATGATCTTCATCAAGCCAACGCAGGGAATGGCAACAGTCTTGGACTCGGCCGATTTCTCACCAGATCGTTACAAAGATTTCCTTTCCATTTTGAAATCATACGTTTATTCAATAATTTTAATTTACGCATATTTAGACTGTGTTGACAAGTTTTATATGACATTTCTTGTATTACAACGCTTGGTGGTTTTACGCGGAACGGCTTGGCGGTGAGAGACCTTCCAATACGAATGCATTGGACATGGAAACGTATTATGCTTGTCCGAAGCAGCCTGCTGGGAGTGTCTTATGCGGGTATTATGTATGCGAGCATTTTCAGACCGCCGGCATATATAAAGTGAATCGTGAGGATGTAAGTTGTCCTTAACGTTGATACCTTATTTTCTTATTTTTGTGTTTCATTTTCATTGTAACTAGCATAGTTTAATACTTATATTCTCTGCTGTTCAATATTACCAAAAGTATTATTTTAATATTTTGATTCCAACTTCAAAATTCAATTGCTCATAGTACAACTGCTCCAAAAATACCAAATAAATTCCTGTATACTCTCACTTTGATCTATACTATGAGATTGTTCAAACCAATACATTCTAAACCTTGTTATGTGTTATATTGCAGCACACGAAGAATCTAAACGAAGAATGGCCGGTTTGTAGAAGTATTCCTAGTGGAGGAGCCGACAGGATTACTGCGTCAATCCATTCGTCACGAAATTTTGCACAAAAAGAGGAGAGTTCTTTGATGAGGATGGTGCAGCAGCTGGTGTGCCAAAACTTTGAGACTATGCCAATAGAAACAGATTTTAGTGAAAAATTGTAAACTTTGAGATGAATTGTATCTGTAACTTGTACATATGTATATTGTTTTAGTGAAATTGACTTCTGTGCTGATAATATTGTTGACTTTTGTTCTGTGATAATATTATTGATTTTTGTTATGTGATTATATTGAATTGACCTGGAAATTAGAAATAACAGGTTATAACTTATTATAGGCGGTTATTAACCAACGGCTAGGCATGTCTGTGAAAAACAATTATCAAAGATGGCTAGATACAAGTAAAGAACCATCTGTGATAACCTAATTATCTCAGGAGGTTACTGTTATGGTAGAAACCGGCTACGGTAAAAGGTCTTCACAGAGGAACAATGACATTGAGTTCATTAACATAAAACAATACTACTACAAAACAAGAAAAACAACATCACGAAACAAGAAAACCAACATCACAGACCCTTTCTTACTCGCGCAGAGGGCGCGCGCGTGGCGCCGCCATGGTGGGGCTCACCGGCCCCGGAGATCTTGCCGCTGGCCTCTCCAGTGCACCAAGTAACTGACGCGCCGCACGAGGTCTGCGGAGAAGTTAAGAAGCTGTGGTGCAGGGACGCGTGCGCGACGTTCCACATGGATACTGAAATCCCCTGCAGTACTGCAGGTGCATTAGAAGTAACTGACATGTGGGTCCCACAGAGCATAGGGCCCACATGTCAGTGACCTCTAATGCACCTGCAATACTATAGGGGATTCGGTTCCACAAGAGAGACAGAAGGATCTTTGAAGATCGTCTTCCACAGTGGTTTAATTGTGCCGCACGAGGTCTGCAAAGAGTTCAATGCGCGGGAAACGAACCGCTCCCTCGTCTACTCCACACAGACCATATAGGCGCGTCGTCGGTTATGTACAAGCACAGAACTTTTGCACTCCTTTCTTCTTCTTCCATCGTTCCACCTCGTAACTCGGCGCCGACGAACCACCACAGCCATGGCCAACCTTCCGCCTCCTAGCCCGCCGAGGAAGCCACCCTACAAGCGGATATGCTGCTGCTCCCTCGAGAGGGTGAACGACGACCAGCGCCTCATTATGGCGCGAGAGGCGTACAACAGTACGTCTCGGGCCTTGGACGCCTTGGGTCTTGGTACCCTTCCCGAGTTTCCTGGAATGGATACCACCGGCCGCTACCTCTACGCCCTCACAGGTGTGGCCGATCGCCTGAACATCTTGTCCGAGATGATGGCCGAGGAGCTCGGCGCCGAGGGCCGTAGTGCCCTGGTGGCGGCGACGGAGAGGAACTTCTGTCGTGGCAGGGTTCCATCGCTGGTGCAGTCAGAGCCACCGGTGCAGCCGGAGCAATTGGCTCAGCTGGAGCAGCCGGCCCACTCTCCTGTTGCATCGTCGCCGGAGGAGGAGGAGGAGGAGGATGACGACGACGACGACGATGATGATGATGATGACGACGACGACGACGATGATGATGACGACGATGACGATGATGACAGCGACGACGACAGCGACCACCACCACCACCACGACGATGACGACGACGACGATGAGGATGAGGAGGACCGCTTGTCGTGGTTTGAGAAGTTGGGGGAGAGGGCGGAGGAGGTGGGGCCAACATAGTAGTTTTAGGAGTTCTTGTACATATTTATTTTGTAGTTTTAGGAGTTCTTGTACATGTTTAGCTTCAATTTTGTTCTTGTACATATTTCTTATGTTTTGTAATATATATGTGTTCATTCGTGTCATTGAATACTAGTGTGTTAGAATTTCTGGATTTCAATCAAGTGAATGTTCTCTAAGTTTAGTGATGTGTTAATCTGTCACAAGTGAACCGAGCAAATTGGACAAAAACAAAAGATATTAGGGTTTGAAGCTCATCTCGATTTGTAATTGCAAAGCTAAAGGAGACAACCAATGAATTTGTGAGCGATGGACATCCGATCTGTAGCCCATCATTGTCTCCTATTTGGGTTTCTTACGTAGTGTAATTGGTTGATCATGTTTGCGGTCCGTGCATGTTAGACATAGCTAGAATTAGAACACCTCGGTCATGTTTACAACACTAACATGCATGCATATATATATACCTCAAACCTCGGTAATGCGTCTCGTATCACTTTGTGAGCGATGGACATCCGATCTGTCGCCCATCGTTGTCTCCTATTTGGGTTTCTTACGTAGTGTAATTGGTTGATCATGTTTGCGGTCCATGCATGTTAGACATAGCTATAATTAAAACACCTCGGTCATGTTTAACAACACTAACATGCATGCATATATATATATACCTCAAACCTCGGTAATGCGTGCAGGACTAGGCCCATGTTCGCTGCAAGGCGTCCCCTGGCACGGACGCGCGGTCATGAAGTTGGCTTAGGCGTGTACGGACAGATTTTTTTTATATAACAAAAAATTTTCCCCGCGTGTAAATTTACTCCTAATGGGACGCGTCGAGCCGTTGGGACCGAGAGGATGCAAACCGCGGTTTCGAGGAAACCGGGGTCACCCACCGGTTCATAATTAAGCGCGGTTTCCTCTAGTGTTCGATCATCTCGACACGCCCGCTTAGACGACGACCCACTATAAAGGCTCACCGTCCTCTTGCTTCTCCGCCACACCACTCCTAACATCCTAGCCTCTAAACTTCTCCCCCCGCCACTGTCGACCACCTCTCGCTCTTTCTCTGCACCTCCATTGTCACACAAATGGGTAGCCCCGCATCGAAGCGCTCTAGGCCATCGACGTCCTTCGAACCTCCTTATCCGTTTCCATCACTGCCGGCAATGCCGGTGGAACTGATGGCGGCGCCCGCATCTCCGCCCGCGGCGCCTGCACTTCCTCATCCCAGTTGGGTTGAGCAGACTCTCAGACTCCTCACCGACCGCATCGACGAAGTCGATCGGCGCCTTAAGGTGGGCACTGATGCCAAGTCCGCCGCCACTCATAGCGCACTAGCGCTCAATGCAGTGGCGCAGAAGGTCTTTTCCGACACAGATCACTCGTGTCGCCATCTGGGTCTTGGGACCCTTCCCCTCCACATGAGCATGGACACCGCGGGCCACTACTACTACGGCTTGATGACTGTGGCCGGTCGTCTCGACGCCCTCCACGAGACAATCGCGGAGGTTGCTGGGGCAGAGGGCCTCCTGAATATTAAGCACCGCATCGCTGGGAAGCTTCGGACTGTGACGGAGGTTGAGGAGTATGAGGCGGCTTGGGCAGCGGCAGCAGCGGAGGAGGCGGAGCAGGAGGCATCTCTTGGGGCGGAGGTGGACGCGGCTATGGAGGCGGCGACAGCGGCGGAGGAGGAGCAGGAGGAGGCGGCAGCGGCGGCGGAGGCGGAGGCGGCAACAGCGGCAGCAGCGGCAGAGGAGGAGGAGGAGGAGGCGGCACCAGCGGCGGAGGCGGGGGAGGCGGCAGCGGCGGAAGAGGAGGACGTGGTTTTCTCCCAGTAGAGTAGTATTAGGAGTAGTTTATCTATTTTGTGATCTCTGAGTAGAGTAGTATTAGGTGTAGTTTATCTTGTTCTTGTTGTCTACTACGTGTTTTCCTATTACTTGTTTGTTAATGAAATATGTCTTTATGTTCATGAACAATGTGTTCTATATATGCAGTATCGAAAAACTTCTTTTATCGAAAACATCTCCTATATGTTTGTAACTTGGGACCATCTATATTTCTTGTGGCTGAATGAATGAAATCCGGTAAACATTATCCTTACAAGTAATAAAACTAACAACAGACATGATGCATAATTAACTTGATTAGGAAATTACGTCATCTAAATTGCTAACTAGTCCATCGCCTGATACAACAGGTGCATGAAAAGTACTTTATCTGTTGTAACTAATATCCGATGACATTGTTGATATATATATCATATGTACCTGTGATACTCGTATCACTGTCGGCTTTGGATCGACGGCCTCAAGATTAGACATCACAGGGGAAAATGTTTTTTTTTTGTAGTAGTAGTAATAGAACATTCATTGCGACGAATGTTATATATAAAATGCTGATTGTTTACCTTTTACTAGACCATGGATTTGCCGTCCTCTTTTCGTGGACTTGGGTGTTCTCTTTATTTGCATGTCGTTTGCATTAGCACAATGATACATTTGGCGATTCACATTTTTGTTCGTATTTTTTTGTAATGTCCCACTACCACATGACTGCTTTTACATCTCCATGAAAACAAAGATGAACGGCAGGTAGTGGTCCCTCGAAAAAATTTTCGTTCTTCTTGGTGCGCACAATTAAGATTTTCACAATCGAAACTTCACTCTGTGCGCCCAAAATTCCAGTCCCACCCATTTGTAGCTAGCCACGATGAATATAAATGTGCGTCTCCCTCTAATCCCGCAGTGGCTTCCGTTCCCCGGCACACATGTTCTCCTCTTAGTGTTGTGTTCCAAACTTGCATTCCTAAGAAATTCCCTTGTGAGTGGTGGTGGTGACTGTGGGTACAACGTCGAGCGACCAAGTTTGACGGGCTCTACCGAACCTCTTCGTCGCCGACCCCGCCCTGCAACATCCTGGACTCCAGTTTTGTGCCACGTAAGTTCTACACGATCCATGCCATCTTTCTTATAGAGCTACTCCCTCCTTATCGCTTTAGTTGACGTCCCAACAGCTGCAGCCAGTTCATTCCTAGTTGTCGTCCCAACTCCTTCTCCTTATATGCTCTTATGTTTTATGAATGTCTAGTATAAAATCTGATTAATGGTGCAATCGTGCAATCAACTATCCTTAATCGTTAGATCTGCATCCTACAGTCGATTCATCTTTTTATTTTACCCTAGCATCTGACTGCATTCTACTTTTTTCTATATATAAAATACACTACACCTCTGCCCCGAAATAAATGTCGCTCCGACAGTTTATGGTAGTGTATTTCTAGTACATTTCCATGTTAGGAAAGATAACTATTAAAAACCGCATGTACTATGTAATTTCTTGATTTAGAAGTAAATGACGCCAGGGTTATCTTATCAACCACTCCCAATGTTGTACTCTCATTCCTGTGTTCCAAACTTGTATTCCTAAGATTTTCAGTTCCCACGGTATATACACGTTTTTCTTTCTCGGATTGTACGGTTTTTTTCCTACTCCTTCATTTCTAATTCCTCCGTTCAAAACAAACATTTTCAGTTCATAGCAACCACACCGCCCGATCTAAAATACACATCCTCATGTAATCTGACGTTATCACTGTTACTTACTATATATACTCTTTACTTTAGAAACAAGACATCAAACCGTCATGTCGTCTACAAGTAATCGTGATGGGCAACAACCACCTGGTATAACTATAAATGTGTTTACTATCAAAATACACATATTTATAACACGATAATTCCTTTGCATCGTATGCAGAGAATATTGCAGCACCTGATGCTCAGGAACCCTGAGATTCGTCATCCCATGCTGGTACTACGAGTATAAATATGTACCGGGCTCTACTAAATATTTTAGCATTGCGATTGTAGTTTCCTAGTCCCAGTTAACAGTTAATCAGTATATGTGAGGGCGTGATTTATTGATGCCTACACACGCACGACGGGCTCTCTCGCCGCCAGCCACTTCGGCACCGGTGACCACACCCTGCTGCTGCTCACTCAGTGTCCTCCCCGACGCGTCTCCCTCCACCATCGCCACGTCCCATCCTTCACGTGTCATGATGACCCCACCGCCCGCAAACCCATGTCGCTGCCAGTCACTCCGACACCGACCGGCGCCCACGCCCTGCTGGTGAGTATATGTGATGGCGTGATTTATTGATGCCTACACGCGCATGCTGGGCTCTCTCACCGCCGCCACTCCGGCACTGGCGACCACGCCCTGCTGCTTCTCACTTTAGTGTCCTCAGAAACGCGTCTCCATCGACTATCGCCACGCCCCATCCTTCGCGTGTCATGATGACCCCGCCACCCACAAACCCATGTCGCCACCGGTCACTCTGGCACCGGCCGGCACCCACACCCTGCTGGTGGTCACTTCACTGTCCTCCCCGACGCGTCTCCCTCCATCTCCACGTCCCATCATTCGCGTGCCATGATGACCCCGCCGCCCGCAAAACCCTGGCCATTACGGCGTACCTACATGCTATGCCCCATATGACATGGCATACCCTGGAAAAAAAAGTCCAATATCATTAACCCCTGTCCACTAAGAAATGTTAGCATCATATAGTTTAAAGATGCATGTACATGAGGGTTCATTGCTGCTTATATGATCTCAATTCCGTTTTTTACACTGCCAAGTGCGTTGCTGATGTCTGGTAATTAACGCAAGATTATATTCATGTATCCGTTCTAGTAGCACTTTAGGGCGAGATGCTAACATGCAGAGCAAAATATCAGTATGCAATCCACCTAAATTTAATTCCTAGATCCACCACACTGTCCTCCTAGCCTCGAGACTTGCTCCGGGATAATATCAATGGACGCAGATCACCTGACTTATACGTTTTTACTGCACGCGATGCAGTAAAGATCCAACGGAATCACACCATTGAATTTTTACTCCATCGCCTACAATGAAAACGTAAGTCACGTGAGATCACCGGTGTGATCTGGACGTCGATCCTCTGACTTAAATGTGGTCACTGCACTGCCAGACCGAACCCTAGCTTTGTTAAACGTCGCAAGCTGCCCGCCTCATCTGTCTTGCATCCTCTACCTGCTAATACCGCTGACGGGCATGACTCGCCCTACCACCAATTCGCCTCGAGACGCGCTCCTGCTGATGTCAGTCAGACCGAACCGGCAGTACTGCAGAGGATGAGCACCCGGCGAACCCTCTCTTTCTCTAGCATCGCCAGCTACTGTCTTGCCTGCTTCGCAGCTGGACTGAAAATCCCCTGCAGTACTACGGGTGCTGTAGCGCCACTAACTACTGCCTGATGCCTGATTGTAGGTTATGAACAGCAACAAAGAAGTCAACAAGTCGATGCATCGCCCAATATGGAGCAAAAGGCTGTTGCGACGCCGTGTTCCCACGCTCGTATTTGCCGCACTCGTCCAGAAGATGGTAAAACAACAGACTTCTTCTTCTTTCACACTATTTGTACATGATACTAGGCCTGGTCAGTTGCTAATTTGCTTTGAACGTTTACCATTTAAAAGACACTAACAGAAGGAAAGAAGTTTGGAAGAGGGGTTGCTAAAGGACTTAAGGTTGCTAAATTGCGCTATCTAGCATCTGCAAATAGAACGAATGATCAGAATCGGAAGCTACAAATTCAGTGGTCCGATAGGTTCAGTGCTGCGGTTGGTCCTAATCAGCGGCACTTTGTCGATGATGTGGTTA
Organism: Tuctoria greenei; assembly: GCA_036927565.1. Classification (NCBI taxonomy): domain Eukaryota; kingdom Viridiplantae; phylum Streptophyta; class Magnoliopsida; order Poales; family Poaceae; genus Tuctoria; species Tuctoria greenei. Next base: position 73,451,887 of record JAYESD010000011.1, read on the forward strand.
TTACAACAAAAAAAAATGCACCCCTCGCTGGTCTAAGGAAGTGGGCAGAGGTTGGCGATACTTCGAACAGCGATATAGTGAGAGACATTCTGGTTAGTGTTGTGACACCCCACATAAGTATTTTTTCTAGCGACCTCCATCTTGTACGTTTATAACAGTGTGATATACAATGTACAGAATGCCTGGGACTTGGAGGACACAGATGATACCAAAAGAAAAATATTGAAGATTGCTGGTGAGCGCTACAAGGGGTGGCGATCAACATTGCATGCCACCTATAAGAAGTATTCGACTGATGAGGAACATATACAAAACAAGCCTGTTGACGTAGAAGATTCCGATTGGTTGGCGCTTATGGACTATTTTGGGTCCGAACGATTCAAGGTTAGCTAGCTTTCTAATACCTTCATATCCTACAAAAACTATTTGATAACACCCATTCATGAAATTAATTCTTAAAATTGCAGTCAATAAGCAGAACCAATTCACAAAATCGAAGTACTCAAAAGACAAAACACTTGCTTGGCTCGAAATCCTACGCCCAACTTAGTTACGAGAAGGTATGAAAACTAAATAATTCTTTTACTTTGCACTGCAATCATTCAATCAAATTTTACTTGTATTTGATGTAGCGAGACCCAAAGACCAGAAAAGAACCCGATGGCATACAACTGTGGGAGGCAAGCCATGTGAAGAACGGTCACTGGGCAAACGAGTAGGCAGAAGTTGTACATGTGAGAAACACTTCAAATAGTCCCCATTTAAATAAATATTTGCAATGTACATGTGACTTTTTTTTGTATGTAGACCCAGGCATGTGCCCAAATCAATGTCAAGGAAGCTGAGCTGGGAGTCCCAATCCCAGATGAGGAAAGAAACAACATCTTCCAGCTTACTTATATATCCGGAACTGGTTCTGGAGGATCACAGTTTTGGGGGCGTGGTTATATGGCTAAACCTAATGTTTCTGAAAGACTGCGTATCCAGATGTCTGACCAGCTCGGCCAACAAGTTCGATCCTTGCAAAATAGAAATGAAGACCTCAGCTCTGAGGTGCAAGAGTTGGAAGGAAGAAATGATTATATGACCTCCCAGATGGATGGCTTCGTCCAGGCAAATGAACAGCTCAACCAGGAAGTCCAGGCTTTACATGATCAGATGGCAGCCAATTCTGCACGGCAAGAAAGGGAGCTAGCAGACATGCATAGAATGATGGAGAGCTTGCAAAACCAACAACGGCTAGCAGCAACTCCACAAAAGGCTTCCGCTCGCACCAAGTCGAAGCTGGATGTTCGAGAAACTATTTCTAATACTACAACTCATCGCGGTGCTCTTTTAATGAGTACAATGTTGCAACCTGAAAAAACTGTAAATAACATCGTCTCGCAACGACGCAAGGGTCCTTGAGCGTTGCATCAATTGCTGGATGTTTGTTGTTAAGTCGACAGACGTATCGTGTGCGAATAAATTGATTCTGTTTCCACTAATTTTCAAACCTGGTGCATTATTCTAGTGCCGCTAATTATAAAACGTGGCATTAACAGATTATTGCGACAAAAATAAACGGTTGCAATAGGAAGCTAGCTATTGCCACAAATTATAAAGCGTTGCACTACAAACATTTGGCTACGACCATAAAAGCGTTGCACTAGACTTCTATTGCCACCACCCAGAGAACGTCACATTACGACCCTGTTGCAACAGATTTGAATATGTTGCATTACGAACCTTTTGCCACACATCAGAAATCGTTGCAATACAATACTGTTGTCACTGTTTTGAAATCGTTGCAATATTGTACTATTCGCCATGAACGTGAAATCGTTGCATTACCGTATTATTGGCCACAGCTGTGAAATCGTCGCGATACCATATTATTCGCCACGAGCGTGAAATCGTCGCGATACCGTACTATTTGCCACGGAAGTGAAATCGTTGCAACACCATAGTATTCGCCATGAATGTGAAAATGTCGTGATATGATATTATTTGCCATGAGTGTGAAATCGTCGTGATACCGTACTATTCGCCGCGGATGTGAAAACGTCGCGATACCATATTATTCGCCACGCATGTGAAATCGTCGCGATACCGTACTATTCGCCACGGATGTGAAATCATTGCAACACTATACTATTCGCCACGAATGTAAAAACGTTGCCATACCGTACTATTCGCTACGAATGTGAAATCGTTGCAACACCGTACTATTCGCCACGAATGTGAAAACATCACGATACCATACTATTCGCCACGAGTATGAAATCATCACGATACCGTACTTATCGCCACAGATGTGAAATCGTCGCAAATAACTTACTATTCGTTGCAATACGTTAAATTGTCGCAATACGTTAAACCGTTGCAATACCATACTATTTGCCACGAACGTGGAGCCGTTGCAATACCATACTTTTTGCCACGAATGTGGCATCGTTGCAACACCATTATTTTCGTTGCAGTACGTTAAATCATCGCAATACATTAAACCGTTGCAGTACCATACTATTTGCCACGAACGTGGAGTCATCGCAATACCATACTTTTGCCACGAATGTGGCATCGTTGCAACACCGTTATTTTCGTTGCAATACATTAAATCGCCGCAATAAGTTAAAACATTGCAATACCATACTATTTGCCACGAACGTGGAGTCGTTGCAATACCATACTTTTTGCCACGAATGTGGCATCATTGCAACACCGTTATTTTCGTTGCAATACGTTAAATCATCGCAATATGTTAAACTGTTGCAATACCATACTATTTGCAACGAACGTGGAGTCGTTGCAGTACCATACTTTTTGCCACGAATGTGACATCGTTGCACACCGATATTTTGGTCGCAATACGTTAAATCATCGCAATACGTTAAACCGTTGCAATACCATACTATTTGCCACCAACATGGAGTCGTCGCAATACCATACTATTTGCCACGGATGTCAAGTCATCGCAATAACCTATTGCCACGGCTGTTATCGCCACGAGTCAGAAAAAACTATCGCGACGTTCTATTTCATTGCGACAACAACCTATCGCGACGAATTTTGACCTATTGCAACGATTTTTTTCGTCACAATAACCCGGAATCCTGGTAGTGTCTTAACGGTCCAAATAGTATTGGCAAATCACTAATTAGTCAGCTAAGCTGCACCCATACTTGGCCCTATGGTGGCACTGTAAATCCTGGATGGTCGCTCCACGAACTGGTCCTTAGATCTAAAGCAAGCAAAACCACCAAAACAGTCCAACCCATACAACATAACTGACTTGCTTAGATCCCTAGGCACAATGTTGCTAAAGGGTCATTATTATCAATTCTCATCATTCATGAGTTCAATAGTTCATAATTAATCCATTTGATTGTTTTCCAAACCCAATTGAGCATTGCGAAACAAAAAGTGCAAAATACCCTTCCCGACTCTCTACATAGTGTTCAAGCGACAAGGGTGGTCATACAAAACTAGTAGACTCCTACAATTGGATTTTCCCATCAATTTTGACACAAGCATGCAATTTTTCAAACAAAACCTTTAAAATAGGATCAATATGGTCAAGAGCACTTGCCTTGCTCCTGAGCTTGATTTGGATCGAAGGCTTCGAAACTCTTGTTCTGTAGGTCCTCGAAAGCACTCTCTACGGCAACACCTTCTATTCCGAGCGACAAACATGAAAAACACATAATTCAATCAAATAATGATCATATAGTACTCAATATTCCAGGATATGCATGATTAATGCAATTGTGAGGTAGAACTTGTTAATGAGTTGCTATTAATGTTTACTAACAACTTCTAATAGATTTTAACAAGTTTGGACAAGTTTGGAATTGATTTGAGTCAAATTGGAATTAATTCAGCACCAACCAGATTCAGATACCAGACTAGCCTGGTTTCAGTGGCCGGACAAGTCCGCCCTAATCAGAACTGGAATTTAGGGTTTTCTTGATCTACGAGAATCGGGGTTGAATTTGCATGAAAACTTGAATGTAGAAGGTGTACCACATGTTTAGAGATCCAAAGATCAAGAATTTGTTGCAACACTTGGATCTTGACGATTAGGGCATGATGAAGATGAGTTCATGAAGATTTTGTATGAAGAATGCCAATTGTCAAAAAGTCGATGGAGATTGATCATGATTGGCCCTTCTCCCTCTTCTCCTCCATATCCTTGCTTATGGACTTGATCTTGACATCAGCAACAAAGAAAAAGTGGCAGCAATGGGTTTTCAACCTGATGGAGAAGTGAAGGTGTTGGGTTCATTATATAGGGTGGAGAGTTAGGGTTTTAGGGTGAATTCCAAGTAGAATTCTGTGGGGGACGTGTAAGGGCCGTCGTGGGGTTGACTTGGGCTCCTCTGAGTTTGGGTACGAAGTTCTTGGGCCCAAATTAGGCAATTACCCAAAAACAAATTGTGGAGAATTAACATAATCCGAGTTGTTTTCCGAAGGCCGGACTCGTCCACGGTAGGGACCGGACTAGTCCGTTTGGCAACATAGAAAAAATCGGACAAGTCAGACCAGACAAGTCCACTCAGCAATAGAGAAGAAATGGGACAAGTCCGGTTGGCATGGCCAGACAAGTCCGGGAAAACTTCAGAGGCACAACCGGACTAGTCCGCACATTGTGCCGGACAAGTCCAGACTCTGAAGAATTGAATTTTTCTGAATGAAAATGGGAACACTGGACTAGTGTGGGGTTATGGCCGAACAAGTCCGCATTTTCGAAGAAAATAGAATTTTATGAACAGAGTATAGGGATACCGTACTATTCAAGTTTAGAGGCCGGACAAGTCCGAACCCTGATAGACTGAAATTTTTCTGATTAATCCTAAATTTATTTTAATCTTGTTCCATTTTAAATGGCTTAATGTTAAACATGTATAAGGATGTATGCAATGCATTATGTATAAAAATGAGGGTGTTACATGAAACAAGCGGATGGATCCTATAAAATATCATTCCAGCCAATCAAGCAACAACATGTCGCACCACATGGGTCAAATGGCCCACAAACAGAAGTACCCGAGGCCATCCAATGGTGTAGCACCCATATAAGGTGGTAGGACTTACCTGGAAGAGACCTGGAGCAAGCTGATGAGGACATCACAACAGCGGAGACGCGCATTGAACTTCAAGGACCAATCACAAGAGCACGGGCACGGTTATTAAATCGGCAGGTGAATTCGTTCTTAACTTCTTTTGCATGTGAGTTTGAGAATAGATTCTTATGTGATGATTTAATTGTTATTAGGAATAATGGAGAAGATCAACAAGTGAAGTAAGGAGGTCTTGGGAGCGTGGAGAACCACCTAGGACGTCCACAAGTTGATGGAAACAGTTTACAACTCGAACTCGAGTTCAACTCGGAGTCCAAGAGCAGTCCACCTTAAAACAGACGCCCAGGAGGCATACGGACTCCGTCTTCGACGTTCTACATATGCACGGAAAGAGGAGAAGATAAAATTTCCAATGGATCTGGTCCCACCTCAAAATTCCTCTGGAGTCATTGTGAATCGTCGAAACAAGCCGAGTCCAGATTTCCGTCCGGTGCTGCGCCACCGAATCGGGCCTTTGGGCCTTGTATCCCATAAGAGTCCATTAGGGACGCGTCTAATCGTGTTTTGGTCGAACCCTAGCCTATAAATACTGCAGCCGCCGGTCATATTCGGAGGGTTTTGCTTAGATCAATAAAATCGCCGTTCTACGGTTTGTGAGACCCCAACTTCGCGATTTCCGATCATGTCTTCTACGTTCTTGCTCGTGTTCTCGGTTGCACTTGCAGGGATTAGCCTTCTTGGCGAGGTCAAGCGTGTGCAGCATGGTTGATAACCAACGGAGCCGTGGTGTAGTGATTGCAGGGGTACTCGAACCGCTCGAGTGCCGCGGATCATCAATGTCGAGTTCTCCACCCCAATCGACATACCTTTCGGAAGATCGGGCCTAAACCAACTCATCAGAAGCACAACTCGAACAAGATGAGATCAGGTTGGCTGACCTCCCTTGTCGGTTGACTAGGGAGTGGTGCCAAACCTGGTCAAATGCCACGTGTTGGATCCTCCTGTCTTGAAGAAGTCATGGTTGACTGATTCACACGCTTTTGGTGCCGGGAACCGACCCTTCTCCAAGCTATAAATAGGACCCCTAACCCCTCACTTCAACACAGACCACTTGAGTATTTATCATTTGTATCCACTACTCTCCATAGGTCTAGAGGAGTATAGGCTGTAGAGAGGAGAGTCTCTAGTCCATAGTCCAAGTACGAGAGGAGTAGAAGGAGCCTCTTCCCAATTCCTTATTGGGAAAGGTATGGCTTTTATATTTCTATTTGTATTTGTGACTTTATTCTTAATAAATATGTTATCTTTATTCTTCTATTGTTCATTTACTTGGATGAAGCGTTTCTTGTTCGATTGGGAATTCCATATATGTGGTAGGAGTAGTGATTATGATTATGCTATACCATTGTCATTATATCATCATAAACACTACAAACCCTCACTATAGTCTAATTAGTTATGACATGATTATGTTAACATGAATCACTTATGCTATGAATTAACATTGGTTCAACATAGATTTAGTTCATTGCGTTAGGATGGCTTGTGCCTAGGCTCTTAAAGTAATTACTCAATATGCTAGCATGATGCTAAGATAGAAAGTAACGTTGAATGTATCGTAGACCCACGAATTGAAGAGGTAGGCAGTAGGTGGTGACAGGCCTATTTGTCCTTTGTAATCCTCCACGTTCGGCTATTCCACAGGCTCTTCGCGGCAGCTGTCCTAATATTGCTAGGGGAAAATCCGTGCCCGATGTGTTAATCCACTAAGCATGATAATTCATAATTAGGAGTCCCTGCCTAGCTCTTAGTCTGGTCCCTCTTTACCCAATTTATCTCCTTAGGATAGAATGCTCGTGTTAGTGTCACGCTACGCCAATTATCATTTATCCAACCTTGCTAGATCCTTACCTAGATCAACCTAGCCTCCGCACTTGATGATTGATTTACTTCCACCCAGCCTTCCTTTGGGAGAATATAAATGGCACCCTTTGGGAATACTCTTAGAAGGGAAATGCTACATCGATAGATTCCGTGCGCTCGCGGATTTACATGTATAATCTAAAATCAATTAACAAGCATTTCTGGCACCACTGCTAGAGATGAATTGTTAGTAGTGCGTAGGAATCATCAACAAGCATTTTGGGCGCTGTTGCACGGGAAGGCAACCGAAGTATTGCATGATTGAGGGAATATGATAGGACCCTGGTAGGTTTTAGTAGGATGACCCTTCTTTGTTTCGGATTTTGTATGAAAATATGGTAGTTTATGTTTGGTTTCCACAAGTCGGAAAACTTTGTTGAAAACCTAAAATCCCATTGTAAGAGATTGACCTCGTTTTGTTACTCCTCAAAAACTTCGAGCAGCAAAGCAAGCCAGCGCAATTGCACCAACAACCGACACGCTAATGGCTCAGAAAACCCTTAGTGAGTTTTCGGCTCCCTCTGCTATCAATGTGTGGGTTGGGCCCACTGTTAACACAGAAGACGTAAACTTCAAAATCAAAACTGGCATAATCACTATGGTGCAAGACAACCCATATTGTGGGAAGGCTAACGAGGATGCAAGTTCTCACGTGCAACAATTCCTTGAGATCTGCAACACATTTAAGATCAAGGACGCATCTCCTAATGTTGTTTGTCTTAGGCTGTTTCAGTTCTCTCTTCTTGGGAGAGCAAAATAGTGGTTCTACGCGAACCGAAGTGTTGTAGACACTTGGGAGAAGTGTTCTATGACATTCCTCGCCAAGTTTTTTCCGTTGGGCAAGACCAATGTCCAACGTGGGAGAATTTCCATCTATCAGCAAGATGCCAAGGAATCTATTCCCGAGGCTTTGGAAAGGCTTCAGGAGTATATCCTAGCCTGTCCGCACCATGGGATGGATGATTGGCTAATTATCCAAAACTTCTACAACGGGATGATCCCTTCTGCCCGTAACCATGTTGATGCTACTGCTGGAGGAGCCATCTTCTCATTGACAGTACCTAAAGCCAAAGATGCAATTGAGAAGATGGTGTTAAACATGGGTTGGAGCAACGAGCGTCTCCATACTCGCCAGCGAGGCATGTAGACCTTGAAGGAGGTGGACATGATCACTGCCAAATTGAACCTCCATATGAAGAAATTGATGGAAAAGGCAATGGTGAGGTATGCGGCAATGCCTATGCCTTAGACTCTCACATCACTTGTGAAGTTTGTGGCAACACAGGCCATTTGGGCAATGACTGCCCAGAAACCCATGAGGATGCCTTATACATAGCCAACAATCAAAATACAATGGCTATTGTCTAGGAGATCAAGGGTGGGGCCAACCATGCCCATTTTTCAAGGGAGGGTACAATAACAATGGCAATATGGAAATCAAACCAACTTGAGAGAACTTGCCATTGGCTAGCTAAAAATAAATGAGGCTATATCTAAGAAGTAGTCGGCCAATGACAAGACCCTAGAGAGCAGTAATGCCAAGATTGAAGGACTATCCTCAACCTTCAAGAATGTGAGACCTATGTGTGCTGAATACATTAGCTATGGCGATAAAAGTTTTGAATACTACCAAAAAACCTTTATCATCAAGGTCCGACTCTAGGTTCGAGCTCCATAAAGGTGTGACGGTAGGTCCGTCTTGTTTTAGGTAGCTCCAGCAAGGTTCGACATAAGGTCTGACTTGCTTTGGCTACGTCCGACTTCTTTGTCTAGGTTCGACTAGCTTTTGTTAGCTCCGGCTCTATGTCCGACTAGCTTTGGTAAACTCCGGTGCTAGGCCCAACTAGCTTTGGTCAGCTCCGGGGCTAGGTCCTACTAGCTTTGGTAAGCTCAGGTGCTAGATCATGTTAGTTTTGGTAACCTCCGGTTCAAGGTCAGGTTACCTTTGGCAAGGTTCGAATCTTAATCGCAGTGGTTTTGCTTTTAATTTGCAATGTTTCGAACTTGTTTTTATGGATTATGGAAAGTTTGCTTAGTTTACTTTTACTAAGTTTTTGGTGTGTTTTGGTGATTATGGTTGATATCTTTTTGCTAAGGTTTGCAACATACTTATGTGAGGTGCTCACGCAAGGTGTTGTGGTTATCGGAACTATCGAGAGTCAAGTCGAGGACTTGTGCTCGGAAGTTTGGTTGTTTATGGATGTGCAGGTGTTGCTTGAGTTCAATACATGGCTGGTGATGGGATCCATTGAACTAGTATTAGGGACAAGATGAGGTTCAACAACCATGTTCGGGACGAATTGTGGTTGAGTTGATCGAGAAGTTGTGCAGCATGTTGGAATCAAGAACAATGCATATGAAGGTATCATGGACGTCGTTGGAAGATGTTTGCACATGTTCAAGGAGTGCATGGACGTGGCTACATGGTTTCGAAGCATGATGAAGAGATGTGGACATAAAGAATTGGTCGGAAAGGTCCAACCGACTAGGTTATGGACTTAGGCTGCGGCTGAGTCGTGTTTGACTCAAATATGGATAGTTTTGAGTTGGTTATGATAAGATATCATGTGGGTCACGAAATTGAGTTGTTTTAGGAATGTTGGGTACAATCCAAAGATGCTTGGAAGTCTAAATATTTCTTATACCTGCGTATAGAAGAGTCTTGAACAGTTATGGAAAGTTTCGATTTGTGAATTAAGTAGGATTATGGTCCTAGTTAGGTTTGGGTTGGTCGAGGGCTGGTTATATAAGCAAGGGAGGCTAGAGCTCATGGTGTATCACTTTGGGGCTGTTTCTCTTGTGTTTTTATTAATAAAATTCGTAGTTTTGAAGGAACTTTTGTGCCTTGTTCGTCCGACTTGTTTTTGTCAAGTCTTTCTTGTTGAGTTTCTGCACAGCACTACCTTTCTTCGGTGGTTTTATCATAACTCATGTTTTACAGAACCGATTGACGTGATTCTTTTGGGTTGTCTTCACAACTTGATTTTCTATCATATGTGAAAATTTCACGGTCACTAGATTTGTGGTTTTCGATCTACACGAGTTTCTTTGCATTATTCCAGAATTGTTTTTCTTGGGCAAAACACATTGACCTTTGTTTGATCTTTTGATCATAACTTGAGTTTTTCTCTACGGATTTTCATCATTCTTGTTGTGATGTCTTCATGAGTTGATTCTCAACATTCTATACTTGTTTAGTTACATTTGATCATCTTTAGGTTAGTCGCACACACGATTTTTCTGCTGAGGGGTTTTCCGTTGCTTCCGCCGAAAAGTTTAAATCTACCATTCACCCCCCTCTGGTAGCTTTACACGTGCTCTTCGATCCTACAATTGGTATCAGAGCTACGGTGCTCTAATATTTGTGATTGAGTCTTTTTGACTAATCCTCAAGGAGAAATACTCAGCAAAACCTTGTGTGTTTGTTGGTATTGATTTTCAGGTTTGGAAGGCATGCATGGAAGATTTTATCTAGGCGCAAGGATTCGCGATATGGGTAAAAGTGTACAAGCCTTACAATGTGCCGCCAAACGATCAAGTCACGGCTACAAAATTAAGAGATGTCGACAACGACAACAAAGCCCACAACTTGATAATCCAAGGACTAACTCAGAGTGACTTCGACCATGTTGCACACCTTTGATCGGCGTACGATGTGTGGAGAGCAGTTTGTGACTACCACGAAGGATCCAACACGATCAAGGAGGTAAAGCAGGATATGTTCAAAAAGTAAAACATGCGGTTCAATATGCAACTGGTGAGTCCATTGATGACCTTTTTGCTGGCTTTAATAAAAATCTCAGCAACTTGCGTAGTGCCAATGTTAAATTTTCAGATGCTAAAAATGCTAGGCAATTGTTAAGTGCATTAGACATGTCAATTTGGGAGATGAAAGTCACATCTATTTGTGAATATACTACCATGAGTACACTTACATTGGATGTGCTATATTCTAAATTGAAAACTCATGAAATTGAAATAATCTCGCGTAAGAACCCCAACAAGTCTCTTGCATGTGTTTCTCAACATGATATGCCTAGCTTTGGCCAATCTTCATTTAGCAATACACTTGCTTTGCTGTCTTCATGAACCCTAGAACAGATTGAAGAATTTCCTGAAGAAGAGCTAGCGCTCATCTCTACTAGGTTCTCAAAAGCATTGCAAAATGTGAGAACTAGAAGGAGAGGAAGCTTCGAACCTCAACGATGCTTTGAATGTGGTAAGACAGGACACTTTCGCATAGATTGCCCTAACCTTTCAGGTCCTTATACCCGTGATGAAAAGAAGAATAAAGTCAAGTTCTCTTTTATCAATACCAACAAGAAGGAGAAGGGTTACACAGGACACAAACTGATAAACAGTTTCATCACCGCACTTCAAGAACTTGGCTTAATTGATGTAGACATTGGAAGTGACGAAGATGAAGATGATCTGGCAAACTTGTGCTTCATGGCGGGCAAATGAAGATCGAGTATGGAGGATGCAAAACACAACAGTGACAATGAAGACGTATGTCCTACTTGTGATGAAATGTGTGATGCTATTTCCCGTGCAACTGTTATTGTTAAAAAAAGATAAAAAGCTTAGAGACAATGCTGTTAAAATTGAGTCGCTAGAATCTGAAATTAATCATTTGAAAACCTTGATTCCTATTGATGATTCTTGTTCCTCATGCGATTTAATATATGAACAATTGTCCTCCTTAAGAAATGCACACTCCTCAACTCTTGATAAACTTGAGTTAGAGATTGAAAAGAACAAAAAGCTTCCTGCACTTAATGACAGAAAATTAAAAGATGCTTCTTGTTCTACAATTGATTTGCGTTGTTCTACTTGTATTGATCTTGAAAAGAAACTAAAAGATGCCATGAATAAAATTTCAATACTAAACAATGCTTTACATGCTCATGAAGTTAAATATTGTTCTAATTGCAAACTAAAAGGAAAAACTTCACCTGAAAACTACCTAGAATTTTCTAAGAAACTTGATGACATGAATAGGACACTAGAGTAGTTTTGTATTGGGAACAAAAATCTAAACATGCTACTGAATTCATCCAAATCTTGTAATGATAAAACTGGTTTACGTTTTGATTCCCATGCTCATGCTAAAGCACATCTACCAAAAATTGTGAAGTCATTAGGAAGTGGTTTGATTAAAACAGTTCCTAAACCAAAAGAGGTGGATTTTAAATCTGTAGGAGTGTTGTCACATTCGGGTTCAAAAAAACATACTACATGCTCATCTAGACATGAACACAAAGTTAAATTTCATTGTACCTATTGTGGTAGAGATGGTAATGACATAGATTTTTGTTATAGAATAGCTAAACAACATAAAAAGGATAAAATACAAGCTAGATCTTATAACTCTCATGCAAAATTTACTGCGCATACTAAACCTAGTGTGAGGAACATGCAACCTACTGTTCTGAGTCAAAAACACTCAAAGTTTACCTTTGGAGCTTCAGTTTTTACCTCCGGACCTTCTGTTGTTACCTCCGAACCTTATGTTCTTGCCTCTTTAGCTACTGATTTTCATGCTACACAAGTAACACCTTATAGGTCAGTAGTTAAGAACAAAAAATCTCAAACTTTGACTCATAAACCTGCTATTTTTTCTCAGTTGTCGCGTGTTGTTCCTATTGGACGTCGTGTGACTCAGTACTGAATTCCTAAATACCAATTGACTAACCCCAGTATTGAATCATCGATGTATTGTGCTTCTATGTAGGTTACACACTTGAGGAAGGAGAACATTTGGATTATGGATTCTGGTTGCTCACGCCACATGACCGGTAACAAAGAATGGTTATCCTCCCTCTCTTTTGTGTTACATGGAGAGAATGTTACTTTTTCCGATAATTGTTCAACTCCTAAAATTTCTAAGGGTTCGATTATAGTAAATGATCACTACAAATTAAAAGATGTGGCACTTGTCAAAAAATTGAAATACAACTTTCTTTCTGTTTCACAATTGCTAGATGAAAATTTGGAAATTATTTTCAATAAAAATTGCTGCAAAGTTGTAGATTCGAATAGTGAGCTTATTTTTAACATGTCTCGGTTTGGAAGAGTTTTTAAAGCTGATTTTGATATGTCTTCTTCTAAGCATATGTGTCTAGTTGCTAATGATTCCAAAGACGTATATTTTTGGCATCGTAGACTTGGTCATGTAGGCTTTGATCATCTCAAGCGTGTTAGTGCTCTTGATCGGATACGTGGGCTGCCTAAGCTGAAAAGGGACAAAGAAACTGTGTGCTCTTCTTGTAGACACGCTAAGATGGTTGCAGGTTCACATACTCCTCTCACAATGATCATGACAACTGAACCGGGTCAACTTTTGCACCTTGACACCGTAGGACCTTCACGTGTTCAATCCTTCGGAGGTAAATGGTATGTTCTTGTGATTGTTGATGATTATTCTAGATACTCTTGGGTTTACTTTATGGCATCTAGGAATGAAGCTTTTAGTCACTTTAGAACATTATTTCTTAGATTATCAATTGATCACCTAGGAGCCTTAAAAGAAATTAGAAGTGATAACAAAACTTAATTTAAAATCAACCTTTGATCACTTTTGTTCTAAAAATGGAATGGATCATCAATTTTCTTCACCATATGTACCTCAGCAAAACGGTGTTGTAGAAAGAAAGAACAGAACCTTAGTTGAGATGGCTAGGACTATGCTTGATGAATATCAAACTCCTAGAAAATTTTGAGATGAGACAATTGCAACCGCTTGATATGCCTCAAATCATGTTTTCTTGCGTGCTAAGCTAGGTAAAACACCATATGAGCTTCGGTTTGGACATAGGCCTAGTGTTATACACTTTCAGGTCTTTGGTTGCAAATTCTTTGTTAAGAAACATGGTAATCTTGATATATTTGAACCTAGATCCATTGATGGCATGTTTCTTGGTTATACATCTCATACTAGAGGCTACCATGTGCTTTTACTTGACACTAACAAAGTTGTTGAGACTTGTGAGGTGTCTTTGATGAAGCTAGCATGGTTACCAGCTCAAACATTGTAGGTCCAGATCCATATCCGCAGAGGGAGAGAATTATCATTGAAGATGATGAAGAAGTGGAGCTGCAGCCGAAAATTCAGTAGCTAATGACTTTGGTTGAGCTCCGTATGTTGATTCTCAACTAGACCCGACAACCATAATTGCTGATCTAGATCATCCTCAAGTCACAAGCTCATCGATTTGTGATGAACATGAATAAGAAGAAGCTTGTAAGTGTCTACTCCCCTCCGGATTCTCAAAAATCATCCTCCACAACAAATGATTGGAAGCTTGCATGAACGAGTCACACAGTACAAGTTTTGTGATCCAAACTCTCACGCTCATTCAGCTTTTGTTGCTTGTTTTGAACCCAAAGATATATCACACGCACTCACTAATGAATCTTGGATCATCTCCATGCAATGAGAGTTAGAAAATTTTGAAAGAAATAATGTTTGGAAACTTGTACCTTGACCTCAAGGTCACACTTTAATTGGAACTAAATGGGTGTTTAAAAATAAACAAAGTGAGGATGGGGTTGTGGTTAGGAATAAGGCTAGGTTGGTTGCTCAAGGTTTAACACAAATTGAATGTCTAAATTTTGATGAAACTTTTGCTCCTGTTGCTAGATTAGAAGCTATAAGAAATTTGTTAGCTTTTGCTGCATCTAAAGATTTCAAGTTATATCAAATGGATGTTAAAAGTGCTTTTTTCAATGGCTATATAGATAAGGAGGTTTATATAAAGCAACCACCAGGTTTTTAAAATCCAAATTTTACTAATCAAGTTTACAAATTGTCCAAAGCCTTGTACGGTCTCGAACGAGCCCCTAGAGCATGATATGGTTGGTTAAAAACATTTTTACTTGAAAATGGGTTTACCATGGGCAAGGTTGATAAAACTCTTTCTGTGCTTAAGCATGGCAATGACTCATTATTCGTTCAAATGTATGTTGATGATATTATCTTTGGTTGTGCTTCTAATGATCTTATGTCCACATTTTCAGCTATGATGAGTTCAGAATTTGAGATGAGTATGATGGGAGAACTGACGTACTTTTTGGGGTTGCAAATGAAGCAAACTAAGGAGGGAACCTTTGTGCATCAAACAAAGTATACAAGAGACCTTCTTAAGCGCTTCAACATGGACATAATCAAGCCTTTTCGAACACCAATGGGAACAGCAACGAAACTTAAACTTGATGAAGATGGTGAACCTGTGGATCAAAAAGAATATAGAAGCATGATCGGATCACTTTTATACCTCACGACATCAAGATCGGACATACAATTTAGCGTATGTCTTTGTGCACGCTTTCAAGCTTCTCCACGTGCTTCACATCGTCAAGCCATCTAAAGAATTATCAGTTACTTACATGGAACTCACGAATTTGGCATTTTTCATCCTTCTTCCTCAACTGTTACTTTGAAAGCTTTTTTCGGATGCTGATTTTGGGGGTTGTAGGATTGATAGAAAAAGTGCATCTGATGCTTGTCATTTTCTTGGTAATTCACTTGTCGCTTGGTCCTCCAGAAAACAATGTTCAGTTGCACAATCCACAGCTGAATCTGAATATGTAGCTGCTACTAGTGCTTGCTCACAAATTCTTTAGATTGTTTAAACACTTAAGGACTATGGGGTTGATATAGATAGTGTTCCATTATTTTGTGATAACGCTAGTGCCATTTGCATTGCTAAAATCTGTGTGCAACATTCTAGAACTAAGCATATTAAAATTAGGTACCACTTTCTCCATGATCAAGTTGAAAAAAGAAACATTGTGCTTCACCATGTAGATACCGAACAACAGTTGGCTGACATTTTTACAAAACCTTTGGATTTCACTCTTTTTTGTTACATTCGAAGTGAAATAGGGGTTATGCATCTTCATGGCTTAAATTAAGGGGGAGTTTTCAAACTTCGAAACTTTACGTGTGAATCTAAAATGAGAATAATATGAGCATAGTATTTCATACATATATGACTTTGTGATTCCTTTTACATGCTGAAAGTTCTTACTACATTACTCATGTTATACATTTTGTAGTTTTTGTCATGACTAGTAATTCGAATAATTACTTATACTAAATCTGGTCATGATCGAACTTTCTTGCTGTTCTGAGGTTGTTGCAGGCCCACAAGTGCTTTTAATAATGAAAAATTAATCAATCAATTATCCGCACGTTGAGCTTTTATGTTCAAATAAAAAATGAGAAAAGATCAAGAGAATATGCATGCATCACACTTCTTCTTTTGATATGGCTTATCATTGCACTTAGATATGAACTTGGAAGAAGTTGTGTATGACTAAAACCATGTCCTTAAGATTCTGATTGTCAAATGACTTAGGCTTGGCTTGGTTGGTTAGAATAAGGCAGATGCGCATATAATCTCTTACAAATTCCATATCATCAAATTTTGTTCTTAAAAAAATTGCAGCAACAAGTATCATGCCTTCAGGTTTTGAAATAGTTAAGTTTGTAAGATCATGACTTGCTTAAATTGAAAATTACATTTGATCTCTAGCATGGCTTACACTACTTTATGTATAATATTATTGTGATAGTGTAAGTTACTTTCTTGTATGACTTGGATGAGCTTTGTTTTATATGTATATGTTATAATGTGCTCATAACAAATTAAAATTTCTCTTTTGTACCTTGCTGAATACATTGTCAAAGGGGAGTAGTACATAAGGCGGAGAAATAAGTATCGGGTGAGAAATTTATTTCTATCTCATTTGATTTTCAAAAAGGGGGATAAATTGTTTACAAAACTTTTCATGTGAATAAGCCAATGTTCGGATTATAAGTGGTGTTGCCAATGCATTCATCAAGGGGGAGATTGTGAGGCCTATGTGTGTTGAATACATTTGCTATGGCGATAAAAGTTTTGAATACTACCAAAACACCTTTATCATCAAGGTCCGATTCTAGGTTCGAGCTCCAGCAAGGTCCGATGATAGGTCCGACTTGTTTTAGGTAGCTCCGGCAAGGTCCGACGTAATGTGCGACTTCTTTGTCTAGGTGCGACTCTAGGTCTGACTAGCTTTGGTAAGCTCCGGCGCTATGTTCGACTGGGTTTGGTTAGCTCCGGCGCTAGGTCCTGCTAGCTTTGGTAAGTTCCGGTACTAGATCATGTTAGTTTTGGTAAGCTTCGGTTCAAGGTCCGGTTAGCTTTGGCAAGGTTCGGAGTTTGATTGCAGTGGTTCTGCTTTTAATTTGCAATGTTTCAAACTTATTTTTTTATTATGGAAAGTTTGCTTAGCTTTATTTTACTAAGTTTTCTGTGTGTTTTGGTGGTTAAGGTTGATATCTTTTTGCTAAGGTTTGCAACATACTTATGTGAGGTGCTCATGTAAGGTGTTGTGGTTATCGGAACTAACGAGATCTAGTCGAGGACTTGTGCTCGAAGTATTGGTTGTTTATTGATGTCCAGGTGTTGCTTGAGTTCAAGACATGGCTAGTGATGGGATCCATTGAACTAGTCTTAGGGAGAAGATGAGGTTCAACATCCAAGTTCGGGAGGAATTGTTGTTGAGTTGATCAAGAGGTTGCACAACATGTTTGAATCAAGAACAATGCATATGAAAGTATCATGGACGTCGTTGGAAGATGTTTGCACGTGTGCAAGGAGTGCATGGTCGTGGCTACATGGTTCCGAGTCATGATGAAGAGATGTGGACATACAGAATTGGTCGGAAAGGTCCAACCGAATAGGTTATGGACTCCGGTTGCGGCTGAGTCGTGTTTGACTGAAATATGGAATGTTTTGAGTCGGTTATGATAGGATTTCATGTGGGTCACGAATTTGAGTGGTTTTAGGAATGTGGGATACGATCCTAAGGTGCTTGGAAGTCTTAATATTGCTTCTATATGCGTATAGAAGAGCCTTGAGTAGTTATGGAAACTTTTGATTAATGAATTGAGTAGGATTAGAGTCCTAGTTAGGTTTGGGTTCGTCTAGGATTGGTTATATAAGAAAGGGAGGTCAAAACTCGTGGTGTATGACTTTAGGGCTGTTGACATACAGAATTGGTCGGAAAGGTCCAACCGAATAGGTTATGGACTCCAGTTGCGGCTGAGTCGTGTTTGACTAAAATATGGAATGTTTTGAGTCGGTTATGATAGGATTTCATGTGGGTCACGAATTTGAGTTGTTTTAGGAATGTGGGATACGATCCTAAGGTGCTTGGAAGTCTTAATATTGCTTCTATATGCGTATAGAAGAGCCTTGAGTAGTTATGGAAACTTTTGATTAATGAATTGAGTAGGATTAGAGTCCTAGTTAGGTTTGGGTTCGTCTAGGATTGGTTATATAAGAAAGGGAGGTCAGAGCTCGTGGTGTATGACTTTAGGGCTGTTTCTATTGTTTTTTGATTAATAAAATTCGTAGTTTGAAGGAACAATTGTGCCTTGTTCGTCTGACTTGTTTTCGTCAAGTCTTTCTCGTCGAGTTTCTACATAGCACTAGCTTTCTTTGGTGGTTTTATCATAAGTCGAATTTTACAGATCCGATTGACATGATTCTTTTTGGGTTGTCTTCACAACATGATTTTCTATCATTTGTGAAAAGTTCATGGTCATCGAATTTCTGGTTTTCGATCTACACGAGTTTCATTGAAGTGTTCCTGAATAGTTTTTCTTCGGTAAAACAGCTTGACCTTTGTTTGTTCTTTCGATTGTAACATGAGTTTTTCTCGATGGATTTTCGTTATTCTTGGTGAAATCTTCGTGACTTTATTCTCCATAATCTATTCTTGTTTAGTTACAATTGGTCACCTTTAGATTAGTCGCACACACGATTTCTCTAACATATTTTTTTTAATGAAGGGTTTTTCGTTGTTTCCGCTGAAAAGTTTAAATCTACCATCCACCCCCCCTCTGGTAGCTTTGCACGTGCTCTTCGATCCTACGAAGAATCAATTGAGTTTAAACAAAATGTTCGAAACTCAGATGGCTCAACAAGCATTTGTTGTTCCTCCAGTAGAGAATGGCAAGATGCCAGAACAACCCGAACCTCCTGTGGAATGTGCCAACATGATTTCTCTACAAGGAGGCAACTGGCTGATGAACCCTGGATGTCCTACAATTTCATGCTCAATTGGGGCTCACCACTTTGACAAGGCCCTTTGTGACCTTGGAGCAAATGTGAGTGTAATGCCCAAGGTGGTTTTTGACCAACTGAATTTCACGGAACTTACTCTAACACCAATGCAGCTCCAACTGGCTGATTCTTTAGTCCGTTATCCGACGGGTATCATTGAAGATGTTCTGGTGAATTTTTAGAATTGCTTCATATACCCGTGGATTTCGTGTTGCTCGACATGGAGGTCGAGAAGGATACGCTGCTCATTCTTGGGCGTCCGTTCTTTAGCACCACGAAGGCTTGCATAGAGTTGGTGGCTGAAGAAATCCACTTCCATATCAATGGCAAGGATGAGAAGTTTAACTTTTGGCCAAAGTTGGAGCAATGCTCCATGATCCGTATCAAGTATAGGTCGAATTTTAAGCACATGCAAGAGGTCGAAATCACACCTCCGAAGGTGGACCCGCTCATTGCATTCATGAACAGTTTGATCTATGCAGAAAACATGTTTTATCATCACACAGACACCCCATGAAGACAGAGAACTCTAGGCCTCCCCAAAGGCCCAAGTCCACCATGCCGCCAAAGAAGGTATGGCGGATGAAGCAAGACAGGCCGTCCGAGCTCATCCCTTCGGGCCTGGATGTCAAGAAATGAAGAAGGAGGGATGTCCATTTCACTGGACGGTGGTGAGACCTAGCCAATAGGTTAAATTGGCAGTTATTTTTTTGTTTTCTCTTTATTTGGTTTCCCCATTGAGTTTTATTTTTCCCCACTGCATATTTGGTTGTCCTAGTAAGTTTAGAATCTTATATTCTCAACTATCATTTTTATTATTTTCACAAAAAAAGAAAATTGTTGGGTTTTGAAAATAGAGTTTTTATTCGGAAAACAATTTTTATGAGATGCAAAAATGGTAATTCACCAACGTGCTAATTCTTTAGCCGTCGGGGAGCCACCTACAAAAAGAGAGAACATGGGGGCCCACTTTTCAGTGCGGCCGACCCTCTTGTTCGGCCGACTAGGGGAAG
The DNA here is from genome assembly GCA_036927565.1 of Tuctoria greenei. Lineage (NCBI taxonomy): Eukaryota > Viridiplantae > Streptophyta > Magnoliopsida > Poales > Poaceae > Tuctoria > Tuctoria greenei. The sequence continues at coordinate 73,472,005 of JAYESD010000011.1, forward strand.
GAACAATTTTGTATCTCTCTCCTACAACGGCTACATTTGGTACCCTAGTACTCTTTTACCATGTTTTTGGTTTGTTTGGTGGTTATGGTTGATATTTGTTTGCTAAGGTTTGCAACATGCTTATGTGAGGTGCTCACGTAAGGTGTTGTGATTTCGGAACTAACGAGAGTCAAGTCGAGGACTTGTGCTCGGAGGTATTGGATGTTTGTTCATGTGCAGGTGTTACTTGAGTTCGAGAAATGCTTGGTGAAGGGATCCATTGAACTAGTCTTAGGGAGAAGATGAGGTTCAACAACCAAGTTCAGGAAGAATTGTGGTTGAGTTGATCCGGAGGTCGTGCAACATGTTTGAATCAAGAACAATGCATATGAAGGTATTCTGGATGTCGTTGGAAGGTGTTTGCATGTGTGAAAGGAGTGCATGGACGTGGCTACATGGTTCTGAGGCAAGATGAAGAGATGTGGACATAAAAAAATTGGTTAGAAAGGTCCAATCGACTATGTTATGGACTCAGGCTGCGGCTGAGTCGGGTTTGACTCAAATATGGAAAGATTTGAGTTTGTTATGATAGGATTTCGTGCGGTTCACAAAGATGAGTTGTTTTAGAAACGTGGTATATGTTACTAAGGTGTTTGGAAGTCTTAAGATTGCTTCTATCGGCATATGGATGTGTCTTGAGCAGTTATGGAAAGTTTCGGTTGAATCTGAGTAGGATTTGAGTCCTAGTTAGGATTCGGTTGGCCTAGGAGCTGGTTATATAAGCAAGGGAGGCCAGAGATCATGGTGCACGACTTTGGGGCTGTTCCTCTTGTGGTTTGATCAATAAAATTCGTGGTCGAGAGGAGCTTTTGTGCCTTGTTCGTCCAACTTTTTTCACATAAGTTTCTCTCGTCGAGTTTTTGCACAGCACTACCTTGCTTTGGTGGTTTTATCATAACTCGAGTTTTAAAAATTCAATTGACGTTATTCTTTTTGGGTTGTCTTCAGAACTTGATTATCTATAATCTATGAAAATTTCACGGTCATTGGATTTGTTGTTTTGGATCTACATGAGTTTCATTGCAGTGTTACAGATCTGGTTTTTCTCGGGTAGAACAGATTGACCTTTCTTCAATCTTTCGATCGTAACTTGAGTTTTTCTGGACGGTTTTTCGTGTTTCTTGTTGTCGTGTCTTTATGACTTGATTCTCCACATTCTATACTGGTTTTTTCACGGTTGATCACGGTTAGATTAGTAGCACACACGATTTCTTAACAAATTGATTTTCTACCAAGAAGTTTTTTTTTTACTTCCATTTAAAAAGTTTTAAATCTACCATGCTCTTCAATCCTACAATTGGTATCAGTGCCATGGTGCTCTAATCTTTGTGATTTGCACCTGTTGTTGACTAATCATCATGGAGAAATACTCTGCAAAACCTTGTATCTTTAGTGGTATTGATTTTCGAGTTTGGAAGGCACATATGTAAGCTTTCATCCAGGAACAAGGCTTCAAAATATGGGAAAAAGTGTACAACCTTACGACGTGCCGTCAAACGATCAAGTCACAGCTACAAACATGAGAGATGTCGACAACAACAACAAGGCTTGCAACTTGATCATACAAGGAATAGAGAAAGCGACTTCGACCGTGTTGCTCACCTCTGATCTGCATATGATATGTGGAAAGCACTCTGCGACTACCACAAAGGATCCAACACGATCAAAGAGGCAAGGCAAGACATGTTCAAAAAGGATTACATGCGCTTTGAGGTGCAACCAGCTGAGTCCATGGATGACCTCTTTGCTCGCTTCAATAAAATTCTCAGCAATCTGCGTAGTGTCAATGTTATATTTTTAGATGCTGAGAATGCTAGGCAATTACTTAGTGCACTAGACATGTCAATTTTGGAGATGAAAGTCACATCTCTTCGTGAATCTACTGTCATGGGTACACTTACTTTAGATGTTCTATATTCTAAATTGAAAACTCATGAAATTGACATAATCTCACGTAACAACCCCAACAAGTCTCTTGCATTTGTTTCTCCACATGACATACCTAGCTTCGGTCAATCTTCATCTTGTGGAACACTTGATTTGTTGTCCTCTCTAACCCTTGATCAGATTGAAGAGTTTCTGGAGGAAGAACTTAAACTCGTCTCTACTCGGTTCTCAAATGCATTTCAAAATGTGATAACTAGAAGGAGGGGAAGTGTCGAACCTCAACAATGCTTCAAATGTTGTAAGACAGGACATTTTTACATGGATTGCCCTAACCATTCAGGTGCTACATCCCGTGATGAAAAGCAAACGAGAACGAAGCACTCCTCTGCAAACAACAACAAGAAAGAGAAGGGTTTTACAGGACGCCAATTGGTGAATAGTTTTATCTCTGCACTTCAAGAACATGGCTCGAGCGGTGTGGACATCAGATGTGACAAAGATGAAGATGATTTGGCAAACTTGTGTTTCATGGTGGCTAGTCAAGATCAAGTATGGAGGAGGCAGAACACAATAGCAACAATGAAGAGGTATGTCCTACTTGCAAAGAAATGTGTGATGCTATTTCTCGTGCCACTATTATAGCAAAGAAAAAGGACAAATAACTTAGGGACAATGTTGTTAAAATTGAGTTAATAGAATCTGAAATTAATCGTTTGAAATCTTTGTTTACTAGTGATGATTGTTGTTCCTCATGTGATTTAATATATGAACAATTGTCCTCTCTAAGAAGTGCACGAACCTTCACACTTGATAAACTAGAACTTGAAAATTGAAAATGAAAAAAAAGTTTGCTGCATTTCATGATAAAAACTTGAAAGATGCTTGTTGTTCTACAATTGATTTGCATTGTTCTACTTGTGATGATCTTGATAAGAAACTACAAGATTCTATGAATGAAATTTCTATATTGAACAATGCTTTACGTTCTAATGAAGTTAAATATTGTTCCAATTGCTAACTAAAAGGAAAAACATCATTTTAAAACTGCCTAGACTTGTCTAAGAAACTTGACGACATGAATAGGACAATAGAGCGGTTTTATAATGGGAATAAGAATCTGATCTTGCTATTGAATTCTTATAAATCTTGCAATGATAAAACTGGTTTAGGTTTTGATTATCAAGCTCATGCTAAGCCACATCCACCTAAATTGTAAAGTCATTAGGAAGTGGTCTGATTCAAACAGTTCCTAAACAAAAAGAAGTGGTCTTCAAATCTGCAGGAGTGTTGTCTTATTCGGTTTCAAATAAAATTATTGCTTGCTCATCGAGACATGAACACTAAGTTAAATTTCATTGTACCTACCGTGGTAGAGACATTCATGTCTTAGATTTTGTTATAGACTAGCTAAACAACATAAAAAGGAAAGAATGATTGCTAGATCTCATAACATTCATGCAAAATTTCCTGCACATGCTAAACCGAATGATAGGAACATGCAACCTACTAGAATGAGTCGAAAACATGGAAAGTTTGCTCCAAAACCTACCATTTTTCGTGCTACACATGTAACACCTTGTAAGTCAGTAGTTGGGTACAAAAATCCTCAAGCTTTGAATCATAAACCTGTTGTTTTATCTCAGCTTTCACGTGTTATTCCTGATGGACATCGTGTGACTCAGTACAGGATTCCTAAATGCCTTTTGACTAACCCCAGTATTGGATAATCAACGTATTGTGCTTCTATGAAGGTTACATGCTTGAGGAAGGGGAACATTTGGATTGTGGATTCAGGTTGCTCACGCCACATGACCGGTAACAAAGAATGGTTCTCCTCCCTCTCATTTGTGTCACATGTAGAGAATGTTATTTTTGCCGATAATTCTTCAACTCCTATAATTGCTAAAGGTTCTATTGGAGTAAATGAACACTACACTTTGAAGGATGTGGCACTTGTAAAAAATTTGAAATACAACTTGCTTTCTATTTCAGAATTGCTAGATGAAAATCTAGAAATTATTTTCAATAAAAATTGCTGCAAAGTTGTAGGTTCAAATAGTGAGCTTGTTTTTAACATGTATCAGTTTGGAAGAGTTTTTAAAAGCTGATTTTGATATGTCTTCTTCTAAGCATAGGTGTCTAGTTTCTAATGATTCCAAAGACTTATAGTTTTGGCATCGTAGACTTGGTCACGTAGGCTTCGATCATTTCACATGTGTTAGTGCTCTCGATCGCATACGTGAGATGCCTAAGCTTAAAAGGGACAAACAAGTTGTGTGCTCTTCTTGTAGACATGCTAAGATGGTTGCAGGTTCACATGCTCCTCTCATAATGACCATGACAACATAAACGGGTCAACTTTTGCATCTTGACACAGTAGGACCTTCACGTGTTCAATCCTTCGAAGGTAAATGGTATGTTCTTGTGATTGTTGATGACTATTCTAGATACTCTTGGGTTTATTTTATTGCATCTAAGAATGAAGCTTTTAGTCACTTTAGAACTTTATTTCTTAGATTATCAACTGATCACCCAGGATCTTTAAGATCAATCATAAGTGATAATGGAACTGAATTTAAAAATCAATCCTTTGATCCTTTTTGTGCTGAAAAAGGAATAGATCATCAATTTTCTTCACCTTATGTACCTCAACAAAATTGTGTTGTAGAAAGAAAGAACATAACCTTAGTTGAGATGGCTAGGATTATACTTGAGGAATATCAAATTCCTAGGAAATTTTGGGCTGATGCAATTGCAACTGCTTGTTATGTTTCAAATCATGTTTTCTTCCGTGCTAAGCTAGGAAAACAGCATATGAGCTTTGGTTTGGACATAGGCCTAGTGTCACACACTTAAGGTTTTTTGGTTGCAAATGCTTTGTGAAGAAACATGGTAATCTTGATAAATTTTAAGCTATATCTATGGATGTCATGTTTCTTGGATATTCATCTCATACTAGAGGCTACTGTGTGCTTTAACTTGACACTAACGAAATTGTGGAGACTTGTGAGGTTTCTTTTGATGAAGCTAGCCCAGGGATCAGCTCAAATATTGAAGATCTAGATGCATATCGAAAATTTAGCAGCTAATGACATTGTTCCTGCTCCTGATTTTGATTCACAACCAGCACCAACGACCACCATTGCTGGTCCAAATCATCCTCAAGTCACAAGATCATCGATTTGTGATGAACATGAAGAAGAAGAAGCTCTTGAAGTGTCCAGTCCCCTTCGGGTTCTCAAAAGTCATCCTCCACAACAAATTATTGGAAGCTTGCATGAACGAGTCACACGGTCCAGGTTTTGCGATACAAACTTTGATGCTCATTCTGCTTTCGTTGCTTCTTTTGAACCCAAAGATATATTGCACACACTCACTAATGAATCTTGGATTATTGCCATGCAAGAAGAGTTTGAAAATTTTGAAAGAAATAATGTTTGGAAACTTGTACCTCCACCTCAAGGCGACACTTTAATTGGAACTAAATGGGTGTTTAAAAATAAACAAAGTCAGGATGGGGTTGTGGTTAGGAATAAGGCTGGTTTGTTGCTCAAGGTTTCACACAAGTTGAAGGTCTAGATTTTGATGAGACTTTTGCTCATGTTGCTAGATTAGAAGCCATAAGAATTTTGTTAGCTTTTGCTGCATATAAAGGTTTCAAGTTATATCAAATGGATGTTAAAAGTGCTTTTCTTAATGGCTAGATAGATGAGGAGGTTTATGTCAAGCAACCACTGGGTTTTGAAAATCCAGATTTTCCTAATCATGTTTACAAATTGTCCAAAGCCTTGTATGGTCTCAGACAAGCCCCTAGAGCATGGTATGATAGGTTAAAAACATTCTTACTTGAAAAGGGGTTTACCATGAGCAAGGTTGATAAAACTCTTTTTGTGCTTAAGCAGAGCAATGCCTCATTATTCGTTCAACTGGATGTGGATGATATTATCTTTAGTTTTGCTTCTCATGATCTTGTGTTCTTGTTTTCATCTATGATGAGTTCAAAATTTGATATGAGTATGACGGGAGAACTCATGTACATTTTGGGGCTGCAAATCAAGCAAACCATGGAAGGTACCTTTGTGCATCAAACGAAGTATACAACAGACCTTCTTAAGCACTTCAAAATGGACAAAAGCAAGCCTCTTCGAACACTAATGGGTACAGAGTGACACTTGAACTTGATGAAGATGGTGAACCCGTGGATCAAAAGAATACCAAACGATGATTAGATCAATTTTGTACCTCATGGCATCAAGACTGGATATACAATTCAGTGTATGTAGTTGTGCACAGTTTCAAGCTTCCCCACGTACTTCACGTCGTCAAGCTGTCAAACAAATTCTCAGTTACTTACATGAAACTCAAGAATTTGGCACTTTTCTTCCTTGTTCCTCAACCATTATATTGAAAGCTTTTTTTGGGTGCTGATTTTGGGGGTTGTAGGATTGATAGGAAAAGTACTTCGGATGCATGTCATTTTCTTTGTAATTCACTTGTTGCTTGGTCCTCTTGAAAACAAACCTCAGTTGCACAATCCACGGTCAAATCTGAATATGTAGCTGCTGCTAGCGCTGGCTCACAAATTCTATGGATTGTACAAACACTTAATGACTATGGGGTTTATCTAGATAGTGTTCCACTGTTTTGTGATAACACTAGTGCCATTTGCATTGCTATGAACCTCGTGCAACATTCTAGAACAAAGCACATTGACATTAGATATCACTTTCTCTGTGATAATGTCAAAAAAAGAAACATTGTGCTTCACCATGTAGATATTCAACAACAATTGGCTAATATTTTTACAAAACCTTTGGATTTAACTCATTTTCGTTACATTCGTAGTGAAATAGGGGTTATGCATCCTCATGACTTATATTGAGGGGGAGTTTTTGAAACATGGGAAGTCTATGTGTGAATCTAAAATTAAAATAATATGAGCATAGTATTCCATACATATATGACATTTTGATTTCTTTTACATGCTGAATATTCTTACAACATTACTTGTGTTATACATTTTGTAGTTTCTGCCATGACTAGTAATTGGAATAATTACTTACACTAAATCTGGTGATGATCAAACTTTCTTACTGTTCTGAACTTGTTGCATGCTCACAAGTGCCCTTAATCATAAAGAATTAATCAAGTAATCAACTAGCATGTTGAGTTTTAATGATCAAATGAAAATTGAGAAAAGATCAAGAGAATATGCATGCATTGCACTTCTTCTTTTGAGATGGCTTATCATTGCACTTAGATATAAACTTCGATGAAATTGTATATGACTAAAACCATGTCCTTAAGCTTCTGACTGTCAGATGACACAGGCTTGGCTTGCTTGGTTAGAATAAGATAGATGCGGATATAATCTCTTGCAAATGTCATATGATCTAAATTTGCGCTTTGAAAAATAACAAAATGCATCAACAAGTGTCATGCTTTTAGGTTTTGAAAATATTTAAGTTTGTGAGATCATGACTTGCTTAAATTGAAAATTACACTTGATCTCTAGCATGGTCTACACTATTTTATGTATCTCATCGATTTGATAGGGTAAGTTACATGATATTATGATTTGGAGCTTTGTTTTATGTGTATATGTTATGATATGCTCTTAAAAATTGAAATTTCCCTTTCGAACCCTGTTGAATACATTGTCAATGGGGGGGGGGGGGGATTGATCACACATTGTACATATTCACAAGTGTTTTTGGCACAATTCTTCTCAGGGGAGAATTTATGTTTTTCCTCTCATTTTATTTCTGATTTACAAAGGTGGTAAAATATGCATAGGTGGAGAATTTTGTTTTCAGAACTTTTCATGTGAATAAATCAATGTTCGGATTTTAAGTGGTGTTGCCAATGCATTCATCAAGGGGGAGATTGTGGGACCTATGTGTGCTGAATACATCGGCTATGAAGATAAATGTTTTGAATACTACCAAAACACTTTTTTCATCAAGGTCCGACTCTAGGTCCAAGCTTTTGCAAGGTCCGACAATAGGTTCAACTTGTTTTGGGTAGCTCTGGCAAGGTCCGACGTAAGGTCCGACTTACTTTATCTAGGTCTGACCTGTTTTGGTTAGGTGTGACTTGCTTTGGCTAGGTCCGACATGCTTTGGCTAGGTCTTACTTGATGTGGCTAGGTCTGAAATGTTTTCGCTAGGTCCGGCGCAAGGTCCGACTAGCTTTGGTAAGCTCCAGTGCTAGGTCCTGCTAGCTATGGTATGCTCCGGCTAAAGGTCCGGTTAGCTTTAGCAAGGTCCGGAGCTAGATCGAAGTCGGTCTTCTTTTACCTTACATTGTTTCAAACTCGCTTTACACTTATGGAAAGTTTGCTTAGTTTTCTTTTACTATGTTTTTGGTGTGTTTTGGTGGTTATGGTTGATATTTTTTGCTAAGGTTTGCAACATTCTTATGTGAGGTGCTCACGTAAGTGTTGTGGTTGCGGAACTAACGAGAGTCAAGTCGAGGACTTATGCTCGGAAGTATTGGTTGTTTGTTCATGTGCAGGTGTTGCTTGAGTTCAAGACATGGCTGGTGACGGGATACATTGAACTAGTCTTAGGGAGAAGATGAGGTTGAACAACCAAGTTCGGGAGGAATTGTGGTTGAGTTGATCGGGAGGTCGCGCAACATGTTTGAATCAAGAACAATGCATATGGAGGTATTGTGATGTCGTTGGAAGGTGTTTGCATGTGTGCAAGTAGTGCATGGACGTGGCTTCATGGTTCCAAGGCATGATGAAGAGATGTGGACTTAAAGAATTGGTCAAAAAGGTCCAACCGACTAGGTTATGGACTCAGGCTGCGGCTGAGTCAGGTTTGACTCAAATATGGAAAGATTTCAGTGGGTTATGATAGGATTTCATGTGGGTCACAAAGATGAGTTGTTTTAGGAATATGGGATAAGTTCCTAAGGAGTTTAGAAGTCTTAATATAGATTCTATCTATGTATGGATGAGTCTTGAGCAGTTATGAAAAGTTTCAGTTGAATCTGAGTAGGATTTGAGTCCTAGTTAGGATTGGGTTGGCCTAAGGGCTGGTTATATAAGCAAGGGAGTCCACAGCTCGTGGTGGACGACTCTGGGGCAGTTCCTCTTGTGGTTTGATCAATAAATTTTGTGGTTCAGAGGAACTTTTGTGCCTTGTTCATCTGTCTTGTTTCACACATGTTTTTCTTGTCGAGTTTCTGCACAGCACTGTCTTGCTTCGGTGGTTTTATCATACCTCGAGTTTTACAGATCCAATTGACATGATTCTTTTCGTGTTGTTTTTACAACTTGATTATATAACATCTATGAAAATTTCACGATCATTGAATTTGTTGTTTTGGATCTACATGAGTTTCATTGCAGTGTTGTAGATCTGGTTTTTCTAAGGTAGAACAGGTTGACCTTTGTTCAACTTTTCGATCGTAAATTGAGTATTTCTCGACGGTTTTTCGTGATTCCAGATGTCGTGTCTCGTGTCGGTTTTTTGGTTTTCCAAAATGGTTTTTTCATGATTCATCATGTTTAGATTAGTCGCACACACAGTTTCTTAACAAATTGATTTTCTACTGAGGAGTTTTTGTTACATCCGCTGAAAAAGTTTTAAATATGCCATTCACCCCACTTTGGTAGCTTTTAACATGCTCTTCGATCAAACACCCTCTTCCATTGCTACACCATGTTCATGGAAGAGGAGTGTAGGTGAAGACATTTCCATGGGTAAGAGGAGCAACTCTCAACAACTTCTTCACGACGACGACCTCGACATAGAAAGTGAAGTTGAAGATCAAGCACGTAAGCCCCTCCAAGATCGTGAGTTTTCTCATATGAAAGCTTATGATCCAGATTTGATTATCAAAATATGTATGTATTCCAAATTCTTTTCCATTTGGCATGCGCTAGGATGGGAAAACTTTGCTCACATAGAGGAGAAAGGTTCACGCCTTCTCTCCATACATCCTTAGCACACTCAAAGTAGGATTTGATGCTATTACTTTTAGATTATTTCAAAAAGAATACAATATCCTATGGAAAGAGTTAAGTGAAATCCTAGGCTTCCATAGACGATGTTTGCTAGATTTAGACGCTTTTCCTAAGTTTGACAAACATAGTTTTTGGCAAGATTTAACTTGTGAGGTCAGATGTAGTGCACCTAGAAATAGCACAACCCTACTTTACGCTTCATGCATAGATGGGTGGCTATGACTATGATGCCCAGAGGAGATGTAAGGATAGTGCATGATGATGAGCTGAGAATTTTATTTGCCATGATTAAAAAGATAAAAGTTGCTCCAGTTTTTATCATGCTGACACAATGGTCAGATTACACTCCAAGAATTGAGACAATCAAGTGCACTTCATTGATTACTCATATTGCTACTCGGGTAGGAGCACTAGAATATTCTTCATTTGAGTATATTGAAAATGAAAGAGAATTAATTGATGAAAAATATCTAGTGCAAGGACATACCCTTAAGCATGATCAAGATGGCTCTTGGCATGGATGGCCAGGTGCCACATGGGAGCCGCCCCCATCCACTTCAAACTCTAGCAGCTTGCCTCCAACATCCATGAGAAGATGTTGTTCCTCTTCGGCTAGAAGTCATTATGACTATAGCCAAGGAATGATAGATCTCACTAGACGTATGAAAGAGCTTGAAGAGAGAACGAGTGACATCTACAACACTCTCCATGGGTATGTCAAAGGTACCCAATTGGCAACAACACATGGACCCTCAATTCACCAACTTCAACTCCATGCTACAACAACAACAAGCCAATCTCGTGACATACTTCCATTATCAAGGGTTCAACCATCATCACGGAGGTTAGTAAAGAACTAGCTTGGGGGAGGACCCCCCAGTTGAGGTAAATTGTATCAAGCCCTTGCATATTTATTTTCCATTCACCCATCATCCACCTTGCATACAAAAAAAATGTAGGATAGATTTGTCTTCAAATAAATTAAATGATGTTCTGTAAGAATGGTTTGAAATTCACATAGATGAAATGATGAATAGTTGCTCTGTTTTAATTTTCCTAAGTCCCTAGTTTACAACTTACTACTCTCCAACATATTGCTCTCATCGGCTAAAATTGCTTTTGCCTTGATTTGGAAATTGTGGGTAGCAAAAGCTTAATCCATTCTATGTTGTTGTGAGATATGATATAGTGATAGGGCTGCTATTCCTAGTTTGAAAGTGAAACTTACATTTCCGGAGAAAATTCTAAAATGATTTAAGTTACTCTCATTTCATTGGAAATACCTACCAAATCCATATGATATATCACATTGATAGACCTTATGCATATGCTATTTGTCTTCACATTGAGCTATGTCAACTAGTATAGACCTATGTGAGATTTCATTCATTACTTTTTGAATTCAAGACTTCACTTACACATGCTATACTTCTACACTAGAAGTAAGAAAAATTCCATCATACCACCATTCCACAATAAAAAGAGAAACTCCATAGCATTCATGCTTAGTACTCTCTCCGAAATTTATTGCATAAAAAGGGAGCAGAAGACATGGCTACAAGAAAAAGAAAAAGAAAAATGCATGCTTACATCATAAGCATGAAAAAAAAAGAGAGAGAAAAATAGCCATGTTTCATTCCGTCAAAACAAGAGAGTCTACTCAAAAAGGAGTCATCTCAAATATCCACATCCTCTTCATTCCATCGCTCATGCACAAGTCTTGAATCATATTGTTTTGAATTAATTTCTCCTAAGGCTTGCTCTTTTGACTTAGCAATATTATGTGTTGCAAATATGCCTACAATATTCTCTACCAAGCTCCACATACAAGCCTTATGTAGAGGTAGGACGAATGCCTTGTTGAGGTCATATTTCCACTACGCATAAGAATGACCGAGAGAATCAAATTGAGGTGCTTAAAATCTAAATTGAACTCTTCGGAATTTGAGTGGAACTTGATTTCTAGGGTATGTGTGCTCCATTTGCTGTTCTATCTTTCAACCACCCATGAATAGGAGATGGCATAAGCCCCATAATGACCTATGATGGGTGAACTACCATGCCAATTTTCGCAATACTAGGTAGAGTATTTCGTTGTGCACATGGTACTTTTGCAAAATAGTGTGACATTCTGGCTCAAGGCTTAATAGGATTGATAGAATACTCATACCACCAAGGTATACATTCTTTTCCAGAAGTCCACCTGCAAAAAACTCCGAGGTTAAGCGTGCTTGGCCCGGAGCAATTTACGGATGGGTGACGATCGGGAAGTTTTCTGGGTGCGCACGAGTGAGGACAAAAATGCGCAAAAAAGACTAGTGTTGATTTGTGGGGCTAGTTTGTGATCCTATAGAGCTGCCAGGAGTAACGATCGCCAGGCCCATAGTGTCTGGGGTGTTACAAAATATTATCAGAGCCGACCCTCGCGGTTTCACGGGTGCGTACGGGTCAGGGACGTGGGTAAGTGCGCATGATGCGTGGGTCCTCTAGTAGGGACACGTTATGTTGCGAATGCTAGTACTAAACGTATGGACGTGGCCATGAGGGGACATTCCTTGCTTGGGAATTGAATGACGAGGACGTCGGTCTTCTAAGGGGGGTGGATTGTGACATTCTGGATCAAGGCTTAATAGGATTGTTAGAATACTCATACCACCAAGGTATACCTTATTTTCCGGAAGTGCACCTGCAAAAAAACTCTGAGGTTAAGCGTGCTTGGCCAAGAGCAATGAACGGATGGGTGAACGACCGGGAAGTTTTCCGGTTGCGCATGAGTGAGGACAAAAATGCGCAGAAAAGACTAATGTTGGTTTGTGGGGCTAGTTTGTGATCCTATAGAGCTGCCAGGAGTAACGACTGTCAGGCCCGTAGTGGCTGGAGTGTTACAAATAGAACATTGTAGCAACTTCTGATCATCAACCTAAAGTCTTCACTTTCATCGGGATGAGCAAAGGATAAGTTTGGGGGAGTTTGTTGATGGCTATTATATATCAATTTCACCAATCAATATAACTTAATTATGTGAACGAAATATAATTTCTTGCACACATGACCTTTCTATTTAAACTATTTCCACTTGTCCTTGGAGAAAGTAGTGCATGCAGGAATTTTATGCAGAATTGAAGTGAAACAAGGGGATGGATACTATAAAATATCATTCCAGCCAATCTAGTGATGACATGTGTCACCACATTGATCAAATGGCCCACAAACAGAAGTACCCGAGGCCATCCAATGGTGTAGCACCCATATAAAGGGGCCAGACCCACCTGGCAGAGACCTGGAGGAAGCATGGCCCCAACGGGGTTGAGACCAGATCGGCCGACGTCCCTAGTTGGCCAACTAGGGAGTGGCGCTGAACCCAGTCAAATGCCACATGTTGGCTTCATAACTTGCAGAAGTCATGGGTGACTGATTCGCCCGCTTTTGGTGCCGAGAACCGACCCTTCTCCAAGCTAAAAAGAGGACCCCTCATCTCTCACTTCAACACACACCACTTGAGTATTCATCATTTGTATCCACTTCTCCATAGGCTTAGAGGAGTATAGGCTGTAGAGAGGAGAGTTTCTAGTCCATAGAAGGAGTCTCTTCCCAATTCCTAATTGGGAAAGGTATGGCTCTTATATTTCTATTTGTATTCGTGACTTTATTATTAATAAAGATGTTATCTTTAGTCTTATGTTGTTCATATACTCGGATGAAGCGTTTCTTGTTTGATTGTGGAATCTATATATGTGATAGGAGTAGTATTTATGATTATGCTATACAATAGTCATTGTATCATCATAAACACTACAAACCCCCACTATAGTCTAATTAGCTATGACATGATTATGTTTACATGAATCACTTATGCTATGAATTAATATTGGTTCAACGATGATTAAGTTCATTTCCTTAGGATGGCTTGTGCCTAGGCTCTTAAGGTAATTACTAAATATGCTAGCATGGTGCTAGGATAGAATGTAGCGTTGAATGTCTCTTAGACCCACGAATTGAAGAGGTAGACAGTAGGTGGTGAAAGCCCTATCTGTCCTTTGTAATCCTCCACGTTCGGCTATGCCACAGGCTCTTGGCAGGATTCGTCCTAGTATTGCTAGGGGTAAATTCATGCCCGATGTGTAAATCCACTTAGTATGAGAATTCATAATTAATATGATCATTAATAACTAACTTAGGCTATGTATATGACATTAGAAGAATCATAGGAGTCTCTACCTAGCTCTTAGCCTAGTCCCTCTTTACCCCATTTATCCCCTTAGAATAGAATGCTCTTGTGTGTGTCGCACTACTCCAATTATCATTTATCCATCCTTGCTAGAACCTTACCTAGATCAACCTAGCCTCTTCACTTGATGATTGCTTTACTTCCATCTAGCCTTCCTTTGGGAGAATATAACTGACACCCTTTGGGAATACTCTTAGAGGGGAAATGCTACATCGATAGTTTCCATGCGCTTGTGGATTTATATGTATAATTTAAAATATATTAACAAGCATTTATGGCACCACTCCTAGAGATGAATCGTTAGTAGTGCCTTGGAACCGTCAACAACAGTTTACCTTGCCACGAACAAAACTCTGCGGTCCACAGTTGCCTTGTGGCGCTCCTCCATTTAGCCTTGGGTTATGCCTCGGAGCATTGTTCACATGACCCAGGCCTGACTTAGGGCATTGATAGGCAAAGTGTGGTGGGTCACAGGTTTCATAGGATCAGTGGTTTGAGCAAAAGTGGGTGGCCTAGTCCTCATAAACTCTCCCAATCTGTTATGAGGCGGTGGGGGTGGTGATGGAGGCATGTGGGGCTGATTTTTGTTACTGGCTTGTAGCTGTCCCAAAGTTTGCATCACGGTCTGCATAGGCTGATTTTGCATAGCCATCAACCACTCAAGGTTGCTAGCCTGAGGTCCATGTCCGTTGTTGTTGTTCTCAGGTGCCACGTTGTTCTCCTCCTCCTCATTGGGATTCCTTTAGTTACAGGTTCTCGGCACCTGAAGGAAAAGCAAGAGATAGAAGAATATAGAAAGCGTCCCCAACTATATGCATCAAGGGATATGAATCTAATCAACTACCTATATAAGCCTATATGGATATGGCCGGACAAGTCCGGGATTGTCCAGTTTCAAACCAGACCATGATTTTTGGGAGTTTTCAACAGAGATAATTGGACTAGTCCGTATCTGGCTATGGGCAAGTCCAAGCAGGTACAAAAACAAAATTATATTAGTCCGCAAAATCAACAGACAAGTATGATGAACACCAGAACCGATTTCGGACTAATCCGTAGCAATTAGTGGAACAGTCTGGAGGACAACAATAGCTAAATCGGACTAGTTCGCGGTCAATTCCGGACAAATCCACACCATGCAAGATTTTTAGTTGCTTTTTTGGTTCAATTCATTTTAATCTTGGTCTTCTTTGTGTTGTATCATTTTAGACATGTAACGGAATGAGTGCAATGCATGATGGACGAAAATTGGGGTGTTACAAAGCCACCAACTCACAGTTAGGGAGTTTCCATCAAAGCTATGTAAGGAGTTTGAACGATTGCATCTCAGATTTGTGAACGAGAGTGGAATAATGAAAGTAAACCTATCATTGGAACAAGAAATACGAGAAGGTCAAACAAGGGATGTGGAGATCCAAGAGATCAAGAAAAGAATGCAAGAGGGGAGAGAATGAAGATTTGATGAAAATGACACCGGCAGGCTATGGCATGGGAAACATAGTGTTTTGCCTAAGGTGAAGCAAATTTGCGAGACGATATTGAAGGAAGCACATGACTCGCCTTATTTCATTCATCTGGGTTGTACAAAAATGTACAAGGACTTGACGATGTGTTACTAGTGGGATAGAATGAAGAAGGACATAGCGACATATGTTGCATTATGTGACATGTGCAAACGAATGAAGGCTGAGCACCAAAGGTCAGCTAGACTATCGCGGCCATTGAGGATTCTGGAATGGAAGTGGGAAGAAGTTGGTATGGATTTCATAGTTGGTTTACCGCGCACCTCATCAGGATATGACTCAATATGGGTTATTGTGGATCGATTGATCAAGTCTGCGCATTTTATCCCTTTCAAGGCTACCTATGATGGTGCGAAGCTAGCAGAATTGTATATGGGGAGAATAGTGTTTTTACACGGAGTACTTAAAAGGATAGTGTTCGACAGAAGGTCTGAATTTACCTCTAGATTCTAGCAGAAACTGCACGAGTCTATGAGAACTCATTTAAATTTTAGCTCTGCATATAATCCTAAAACAGATGGACAAACAAAAAGAACAAATCACATATTGGAGGACATGCTAAGAGCGTGTGCGCTAAAGTGTGGAGGTAGCTGGGACAAAAGTCTGCCATATGCTGAATTCTCCTACAACCACAGCTATCAAGCATGTTTGAAGACGTCACCTGTAAAATCCCTAGATTTTATGTGCTCATCTCATCTATGAAATGTCATATTAGAAAAGAAATCAAAATGACAATCAAAACATCAAATTAATTTAAACCTAAAGTGAAGGGTTAAAATTTCAAAATTTACTACTGTTCAAACATTGTCCAAATAAAGATTCGAGTTGCCAAATAAATTTCACATAAATCAAAAATTACCTCTGCCAAGTTTCATTATTTTTGAAGCCCATTTGCTATTTGAAATAATTGGTTCAATAAATTTCATTTAAATACAAATTCAGATTTGAATTCAGATGAAACCTGATGATATGTGGGAATTGAATCCAGATTTGGATTCCACATATTTTATTTAGGCTACCTGCCAAGTTTCATGACTTTTGACCAAAGTTTGGTGAGATATTTGAGTAAACAGAGAAGAGGGGTAAGAATGGGAGTGTGGGACCCACCGGTCAACCTCCCAAATGCTGAACCAGCTCTCTGCTTTGCTTCACCTGGCGCCACCGCAATGTGTTGCATGCGCCAGCGCTTGGCCTAAAAAAAAGTTGAATCCCGCAACGTCTCTGCTCCTTTATCACTCTACTACTTGGTGCTTTGATACTTCTCCTCCCTATCAGTCTAGGTAAAACGCCCCTCTGTGTTTGTGTTCTTGCCACCGCCGTGAGTCCAGGGGAGAGCACGGTGATCGGTGCTGTACGGCATCTCCTCGATCCCTTAAGCCTGCAGGAGCCTTTGCAACCGTATCCTTTCCCTCTCAGAAGCACTCAACCGGTGCCACCCCAAGCTGTTGGCTTGCAACGAGCAGAGCTCATCTTCCTTGATGTCTTTTGGCCGCCACAGCGTTCTTCGGTCGCCCCACTGCTCGTACCTCGTTCCAGCTCCAATAATTGGTATCCAAGGTCCATAACAATCTTCTCTACATGTCCCTTTATCGGATTGATCTCTGATGGCTTGGTCTATCCAGAACAAAAAAATTCTCGGACGTTGCTTGGTGACCTAGGTCGCCGGTTAACACCACATTGCAGCAAATGTTATTGTAATTAAAGTTTAGATTAGAGTTCTCCATAGTGCAACGGTGCTGTAGGACCAAAAACTCGAGCTGTTCCAGCATTATTGAACTTTGTCCACTGTGCCGCCAATTTAATAGCAGCTGCCACTGTTGTCAAAGCATTCCCATGGCCAACGCACTTCCAAATGTTGCCCAACGTGTGTTCCAGGGTCTGGGGATCAATTCTCCTTTTTTGAGTTGCTGCTTTTTGTTTCCTCTAGCAATGGGAACAGCCGAGGGAAGCCAGTCTGAAGCCACCAGCTCAAGCTGTCCATTGGTAGAAGATGGAACTGATAGTATACCCCGCTGGCAGGCATTTAAACTTTTCCCTTTTCCTTTTAAATTTCCAGATTTTGCCCTAGGATTGGAAATTCATATCTCCTAGTAGAAGTGTCCAAAAATTACAAAATAAATTTTTTTGGATTCCTTTTAAACAGTACATTGCAGCGGGGCATTTGGATTGGCATGAAAATCCTTGTAATGCTATCCAAAATTCATTAAATGCAGAACATTGGTAATTAATTCCAGGAGATCAACTTTATGGAAAATTCCCAGTTTTGCCCAGCAAGTCTTCCATAAATATCTTGATCTTCATTACAAATTTCAGCTTCACTGGACTTCATTTGGTCAGTCAAAATGTGATGATTTTTCATATGTTCATGAAAATTGTAAAAACAATGGAAACTTTTCCAGGAAATATTCTCATGTTGTAAAATTCATATCTCCCTCCAGAAAGCATAGAAAAATGTGAAACCAATTTTGCTGGACTCCATTTGACCATCTCTGCATGAAAAACATAATTTCCAGTATGAAAAAATTCCAGTCTTCCAAGGGAAATTCAATGAAGCTTAAAGCTTTGTAGATTTTTGTAGACCACATTCTGTCATTGCTTTAGCTGAAATTTGGCTATCGTATTTCTTATGATGTATGTGGATCTCTGCGAAAAAACCCAGTTTTATTACACTTTGTCTTCAGCAGATTACGACATTAGTATGTTTCAAATACTTCTATGTCATAATGAAGTTCACAATTTCCTTACGCCCCAAATCAACTTGGGTAAACCCATCCTTTCCACCAGAATTAAAATGCATCCTAGGCCCTGTCTGTAGTACTTATACAGCATACTTAGTCATACTAAGATACATCAAGTTTTCTCTCTTTGCTATGTCCTAATTCTTATATATACATTTCATATCAATAGTTATCGACACGAGGGACTTGGAGGACTTGGAGGAGGGATTTCTTCTGGACGGACCAGCAACTGATCTGATATACACTCTCGCTGACGTTGACTAACCGTTGAGCAAGGCAAGCCCCGGTTTGCATTTAAGAGCTTTTATAAATTTTTGCTTTGTATCACATTACCTCTTGTAGATGAGTTGTGCATTAAGTCTAGATGATTTTGCTACTCCATTTGCGTAACCAGAACACCCATGGAGTATTTGGGTAGCTGTTAAGTCCCCGTGTAGCTGCTGCTATGCTAAATGTTGTATAGAAATCCGGTAGAAGTCGAGTAGTTGGAATCTACTCGCGAGATCAGTTTGACCTCACACAGGATTGGTTTATGGTAGAAAAGACTTATAGAAATGAATATGAGACCGGGCAGCATGGTAGGATGTGTAGCCCTGCCAGTGTTGATTGAGAACAGATCCGTGTGTGGTCCTGTTGGGCAAATTTGAGCTGTACCGGATGCATACTGGTATATGAGACTCAGGAAACTGATGTAACTCGTAGACCTTGGTGTGGAAACTTCTATGTTGTCTTTGAATGGAGTTGAGAAGGCATAAAGGTGTAAATTTTCTAGCAGACAACTTCGATGTGCCCGTGTAGGGGACGTTTTGCTCGGGATGGAGAGTTGATTCCATATTAGGGCCTCTTGTGAAACGTGGCTGCATATGGTGTAGAGTGAAGCACACCGAAGTGGCTTCCTTGCGGGCGTATGTGTCGTGCATTCCAGGTAGTTATTGATTGCAATCACCGTCACTCATGGTTATGGACTGAGCATACTTGTTTGCTGAGTCGTGACATAGTAAAATCAGAGTAACTGAATTATATGAATTATGCTCTATGCTTAATCACAATTTTACTACTTGTATGCTCTAGTTATATTGATAACTAAATTTACCTCTTCTGAAACATTAAATGGCTGCTAAAATCTGAAAATAGAGGACATACATTAGGCGAGTTTCTTTTATGCAAATTCAGCTGCCTATGTAATAGCGTTTCCAGTATGTAGAGTTGCATGTTTAGGTGAGACGGTTAAGTCTTGCTGAGCATTAAGCTCACAGTTTGTGCATTAATGTTTTTGCAGGTAATATCGCATATGATGAGTTCCATAACGCGACATCACCCCCCTTGGGTTGTATTGCCGAACCAAAACCACATGAGTCGCTGCTTTGCTGCGTGTTGCTAGTATGAGGTATTCTGGGATGAATACTCTCACTTGTGCAGTAGCTAGGTTTGAGTGAGTGTATTATGTATCTTCCGCTGCTTATGTACTCCTTACGTACATTTTTTTTGTAAACTCGCATATCTTATGAAATAAAACTTTGGTATGTTTCATGCATTCTTTTTGTGTGTGTTGTTGGGTGCCGCATCGCAGGAAACCACCCAATGCGATTCTTGGAATGTCAAGACCCCAATCCTAGCATTGCCATATGAGGCACTTTATGGAAGGAGGTGTAGAACACCCTTGTTTTTTAATGATACAGGGGAAACCAAAGTATTTGGACTAGATGTGACACAGGATGCCGGAAAGCAAGTTCAAATTATCCGCGAAAACTTCAAGGCTGCTCAATCACGACAAAGGGCTATGTAGATAATAGGCCAAGAGACTTAGCTTTTGAAGTTGGAGACTTCGTGTACCTTAAAGTGTCAACTATGTGAAGTCATTAGCGATTTAACGTCAAAGGCCAGTAGGCACCTCGCTATATTGGACCATTCATGATTTTGGACAAACGTGGAGAAGTGGCATATAAATTGGAGTTGCCAGCAAGAGTTTCTGATGTTCATGATGTATTCAATGTTTCTCAGCCCAAGAAGTGCTTAAGGGTACCAAAAGAACAAGTACCAATAGATGAAATTGTGGGGACCTGAATCCACACATCCGAGGATCTCATTGGGTGGTGTCGTGCGATGCGGCACCTAACAGCACACACAAAAAGGATACCAAAATATATAAAGTTTCCATTTCATAATAAGAAGAGTTTACAAAAGAGTGTACCATAGAAGTACACACGCAGAAGAAAATATATACTCGTAATCTCACCTAACTAAGCAGGAGAGAAGACGTCCATGCCCTAGGACGATTCTCACTAGCAACAAGAAGTTCATTCAGCAGCGGCGTGGTTCACATGAGATTTATCTCGACATCTCGAGTCTCATGTACAACCTGAACAGCAGAAATAAAAGTAATACCTGCAAAAACCGTTAAAGCGCAAACGTGAGCATAAGGCTCAGCAAGACTTAACCGTCTCACTAGACATATGCAGGGTGAATACTAACATAGGTAAGGAATAGCATAAATAGACTCGCCTATAAGTGGATCCTTATAATCATGTTTTAGGTAGCAAATGACATTCTTCAAGCACGTCACATCATGGACTCCACAATCAAACAAGAAACGCTTTGCCGATGATATGACATGCCCAAAGCACATAATGCTATTATAGCTAAAGTATGGGAAACTGTAAAATTTAATGTGACTATCTCTAAATCATACAAGGTTGCAAAACAATTATACTTCAATACAATTTATTTCTCTTACTTCTTCAGTATTTACTACGTCACGGCGCAGTGAACAAGTGGTACTCTATTACCGTGAGGGACGGTGATTGCAATCAGAACACACTCGGACAACACGACACATACGCACTTTCGGAAATGCCAGCGAGTACTTCGCGCAATACCTACGTAACACTTCAGTACTAGTCATATATGGCAACCTTTCGCGAGACACTCAAATGCCAAACCGGTCGATCTGTCACGAGCAGGAGGTCCCTGCGTGGGGCGTACTCTGACGTGCCCACCAGCGGATTTACACCTTGCTACCCTCAACCCACACCTATAAAATGGAACGGTATGCCTCGACACCCAAGTGACCAAGCTAAGTCAGTTTCCTGGAGCCCAAATATCCATTATGTTGCCGATACAATTCAAGCTTGTCCGAAAGGGCTGCATACAGATGGGCCTTAATCGACACAGGCAGGGCTATGTGACTGTGACTCAATTCTCGCCGCTTCCTATCCATTCCCTGCCCGGTCTCCATTTCATTATATTATGCCATTTTCTATCTAACCAATCCTGTGAGAGATGTCCTACATCTCTCGCAAGTAGATTCCAACTACTCGACTTCTACCGGATTTCCTATGCATTAGCAAAGCAGTTACTACAGGACAAATTGTAACTCGTTCCAACCAATCCGTGGGATTTTTGGCCATGCAAGTGGAGTATCAAAAATCCTAAACTTAATGCACAATTCGTATACTACTCATCATAGTGATAAAGCAAAATTTTATAAACGACTTAAATGCAAACCGGGACTTGCCTTAGTTTGCGACTCGAATAAATGTCAATTTTTAGGGCTTGGTCTTCCTCCGGAAAACCTCCCATGGAACCTCAGTGGAAACACCTTGGCCTTCTCCTCCAAGCGAAGTTTCTTGACGATCACCTATCAGCACGTTCCTATCGACATGATATGCATATAAGTAATTAAGTAATTAAGTAATTTAATAACGGACTCCACGGAGTTATGTAAACTTTAAGAATGAGGAGTTTGACTAGGAAGGACAGATATGCCTCTGTTGTGTGGGTAACCAGAGGATGAGTCAAGGTGGACATAGTAGTGTCGGTATGAACTGAAAGGTACAACATAAAGCTACATTGCAACTTAGCATACCACACTTCAAGCTATGCCACTCGAGATTGACAAATCTGAATGGTGAAGAAGTGTTGGTTGGAGAAGTGTAAGGATGACCTAAGTGTCAGGGTGGCATCGAAAGCTTGCGTATGAGTGGAGTGTACAAGACAAAGGTCATGACTTAACAGTCGACTAATGAAGTTGTTCTAACTTGTAAAGGAGTAAAGCTAGTCATAGCTGAGAAGTGTTGTCGCGGGGTTCAAGAATAGGATGAATCAAGGTGGAACCCTAGCGATACTTGGGAGTGAAGTGAGATCGACATTGCTTGGACTCAAAGAGTCATAACAAGCCCTGTTAATCTGATATGAGTACCAAGACAACATTGAAATGACTTTTTGGTAAAGTAGTTTCTACGACAAGCTTCTTGAGCATCGTTGAAGTGCTTACACGACGACACTAATGTAGTGTCTCCCGCAAGCCTGTCCAGGTGAGCTCGGTAAGCTCTCGGGACTTAAACATAACGCGAGACCTTGCCGTGAAGGCATGCTTTGCCATCTCGAGAAGATCGTCTTAGTGACGTCCACAACAACCCGGACACGTCAATGGGGTGACCGGAATCCCGAACACCACTTTGTGAGTCTTAAGGCTAGTGATGTCGAATCGGTTATTGATAAGCGACTCCACAAACCTACCGTCGATGAAGTGGTACACCAAGTTAACCAATCCTGCGATCGGTTAGGGAACATCCTCGACACAACCAAGAATCTCTTATCCAAGGTTCCCCTTGGTCTAGTTCTCCTTGTTGGTCGCAATGTTCTGGCATCCTTCTACTCCAGGTCATCGGTGATCACCGAACCACTTGGTGTGACCTAGAAGGCATTTCATCGAGCACCCTGGCTACACCCAGGACTCGACGAGTCTCGCCTTGACTAAACCCTAACTTGGCTAAATGACTGTCGACTGTTGTGTCGTGGTCGTGTTCCAGCATCATGTACGTTACAGGCATCCTTCATCTCGATGCCAGGACACGATAACGGCTCGGAGCATCACGACGACGTCATATGGTCAACAACGTCGACGCGGCTCATGGTGGAGCATCACGAGAATGCACGGACAGGCCGACGTGATACAAACGACAAAAGAGGTCAACTTAGGGACTCCTATAGGAATGATATCAATGCGTAAACTGGACGTACTACTTGACGACACATGAGTAACCTTAGCGATCACAACAAACGGACGTCGGTGATGTCAAGCAAGGTATTTCAGTGCAAGGCTCACCTTGTAGGCATTTCGCCGAACAACTAGGGTGTGCACTTGATTTCCATTGCTTCATCACCATTCAAAGGGCATCTTGGCACTTATCTTGGTCGATTTGCCACACCACAACAGACCTACATCCATAGACCAACATTGAACAGCAACACACTTAGTTTCGCCATGTAACCATTTCATCAAACACCTAGGCTGCATTCACTGATCCAATCACTCTTGCAAAATAAGAGCTAACCTTGGACCAGTTGTCGATACCATTGTGTCAAAGGTGTGTTCCCGAATTTTATCCATCACACCAAACCATTTCCTTGTTTCCAAGACATAGCCACGGTGCGGAACGGGGTGACGATGTCGGGTGTCGACCACCGGTTGAGGTGTTGGACAGCGACAAGGGTGGGCGACCGTCGCCGGCATGGGCGCGACACGAGCAGGGCAGCCGGGGTGACAGTAGGGCTGGATGCGCTTGGCTGTGGGCGGCATGGAGCATGGGGAGGCACGTGTGGCAGAGCTGCACGCGGCGCGCGCTGTGGGCGAGCAGTAGCAGGCGCGGGGCACCGTAGGCGAAGCAGCACGTGGGAGGCGAACCGGCGGCCGGTGCGGAGGCTGGGGACGCGAGCTGAGCGCCAGGGCGCTGGAGGCGGGCGGCTTCGGAGCGGGCGCGCGGCGAGCGGCGCGCCGTGGCACTGGGCGGCGGTGAGCGCCGGGCGGTGCGGCTCCGGGCGCGGGACGGCGCCGCTGTTGGACGACGGGGCGCCGGTGCCATGGCGCAGGGGCGACGCGCGTGGGCCGGCGGTCAAGCACGGGACGGCAGCAGCGCGGGGATGGCCCGGAGGCGGGCGGTGTACGGGGGCGCAGGCGGTGAAGGCGCGCAGGGCGGACAGCGTGGGAGGAAGAGACCGGAGCAGTGTCGGCAGGAAGAAGATAAAGACCGGGAGGGAGTTCCACGGTGCAACGATAAGGCCGACTTCATCGAGGTGGCGTCTGCATGCGGCTGCGTGGAGGCAGGGGAGGAAAGAGAGAGGAGGTGCCGACCTGACTGGTGGGGACCACTTGTGGGACCCACCTCCCTCACTCGTCTTTCCAAAATTCAAATAGGGCTAGCAAACATGCTTCAAAAATCGTCAACTTTGGCCCAGTGACTAAATAGAATGTGGAGAATTTTATAGTGCAATAAGATTTCAAAACTGAGCAAGTTGAATTTGAACTCAGGTTAGAATTTGAATTCAAGTGGTGATACTTGACTCAAGGAAATAAATAGTAGATTAGGTTCAAAAATCATGAAACTTTGAAGTTAACCTTTTTGAACCATAAGGGACCTCAGGAAAAAATTTGGAGTTGATTTGGACAAGGTTGAGCACAAAGTTTTAATTTGAAGTCGACGTTGATTAAACTCTCAGTACGTGTCCAATAAATGGGAAACGTGCTTCAAAAATTTTGAAACTTTACCGAGAGTCTATTTGAAATATTAGAAGGTCATGGAAAAATTTATAGCCGTAGATTTGAATTTTTGTGAATGTCTCATTTTAGGGTTGGAATTATTCCTTTTTCTTCCTCTCTATTTTGTTTTCTTTTCTCCTTTAATTCTTCATTGAAAATGTGAATACTTGGAAATTAAGGATTTTACGCCTTAAGTTCCAAAATACAATAGCAAACATGTGTTATATGTAAAATTTTAACAAGTTCCTATTTCTAGTGAACATGGGTTAACTCATATGATTCATGTGAGTTTGGATTTCCAAGTCCACTCACAAAAAATTTTTAAGTTCGCATTTTTGCGTTTTTGTTGTTCCGAAAAGCAGGCTTTTACAATCCTTCCGCATTAAAGGAATCTCGTCTCGAGATTCTAACAAGTAGAATAACAGAGACGATGAGGGAACGATCCGTAAAAGAGGGTCATTGACTAAGGAAAATGGTAATGCCCTTAAAGACTTGGGTTCTATGAAATAGTGATTATCTTCAGGCATCTTAAGAAATTCTAAAGTTTGCCTCCGGTGATTCCAGTCTTTAGGTTGATAACCTTGACAGGATGCTCGACATGACAATATCACGTCGTAAAGCTCTCACGTCTGGTACTGATCCTTTATTGTTGTACTCTTGCACTGACATGACATCTTGTCCTGTCCTAGTCTTGACTTGAAGAAACATGACTTGTTCTTTGCTTCTCTAGGTCACCTGGATAGTTTGAAACCATCTTTGCATTGATTCTTGGTTGCTTGCTTGGTCTTGCATATGTCCTTATAACTTAATGTGGTATTTCCCTTGACATGAGTTAAGATGGTTTACGAGGTTAAACAACAATCATTAACCTCGTTTGATGTTTAGTCAACCACAGGATTCCTTAGCTGTAGCATAAGAGTAGCAAAGCAGTCAACATTCTTATGTGGGCAAAACAGCAGGAATACTGAAGATATGGTGACTACAAGATTTTTGGGTATATCAACATCTTTAAACAATAGAAATAAAATATGAGGACCATTTGCGGTGGCATACGAGGATTTAAAGATTCAGCATCCTCATATGTTTCAATACAGCAAAGAACTCAATCATATGGTAACTACAAGGTTCTTGGAGTATCAAGGTTACCACATACCAACGCAAGATCTTAGATGGACCCAAAGAGTTTCACGAGGTTGACAATCGAATGGTATCCTAGCGAGGAAAGAGATTTCATGGATTTTACAAGATTGATCATCGAACTGATGACCACTCGATGACGGACAGTATAGTTGCAACAATCAAGGTACTTGAACCTAACAAGTCAAGGATGGAAGTCCAAGTGTTTGTTTAGTTGCAAGTACTCAAGGCGATTTGAGTTTCAACAAGTCAAGGACAAGGACTCAACTGTGTTTTGGTCACAAGGTGTCCCTTGTGCCACCCAGGATAATGAAACCAGTCGAAGGCGTTGCGAACGATAAAATTGATCACAAATCAAAAATGTTAGGCACTACTGAAGTATCTGAACGGGGTCACATATTCTTGCTCAAAACTCATTAGTAAATACATTTCATGATGCATCACAAACCGGATGGTGTTATGTAGACACAATGCAACTCCGCGGATAACTATGCAAGGTATGGTGCATTCAGTATTATGCTTTGAGCAAAAATAGGTAAGACAACTCAAACACAAACAGAGGTACCCTAGATATAGAAGGATTAAGTGACTTGGTCATTAAAAGTGTCGAACGACGAATGTCACTTTCACGTCTTGACCAAATTCAAGAATTTCAAGGTAAGAACATTAGCAAGGGATGATGAGGTTCATCTTAAGGCAACAGAGTGTACATAATGGAACAAAACGATTGAAATTCTTTTTGATGTGAAGTTCCCTGGAGCTTGCTAATTACAGCCTACAGGTAGTTGTGATTCCTTAACGAAGGGTTAGGTTTTCATCACGTAGGATTCCTAAGGTAGTATGTCTAACCTTTAAAAGGTGTGGTAGGGTTGCCTTCAGAAGTTGCAAAGAGAGTAACCTTTGAAGAGTAAGGTTCTCATCACTTCCGTAGGTTACACTCAGTGGTTGACAAGGTACTGGGCTAGGCACGACCTTGGTTAGTGATCCACATTCTTGCTAAGGAATTTCCAACTCATACTACTCACCTATGGCTTCTCGTCTCAGAGACGGAAGCCAGGGAGTGGTTTAACGTGAAGAATCAACTGACTTCTTTAACTCGATGATCGAGTTCCCCAAGAAACGGGGTTCGAGAAGATCCGTTAATTAATCTTCTCATTGACCCAATGAGTCAATGTTGTACTCGGTCCTACTTACTTGAGCATTGCTTCCAGCACGTTGGTTCGGTGTCGATGTACCTTGGTATGACACCTAGGTGACGTAACACTTCGATTTCTAGATGAACTCCTTCCCCCTTAAGATTCAAGCTAGGTGAGCAAGAAACTTACTCCAAGCAATCTTTATGGGGAGGGTCGTCCAACTAAGGGAAGTGTCATACATGCTCAATGCATAAATAAAGTGTGAGGTGCAAGGTTGCATAGTTAAAACACTAGCATGTACATCAGAGAAAAAGGGATCTGCCTTAGTGTAATACTCAACTCTAATGGCAATTATTGTTGGGTCGCAACACCTGGGATGTTATGAAACTCCTCAAGTTGAACTCGAGAACCAAATCCATAATCACCCTAAAGGGTCATCACCCGATTAAATCCTGGTGGAGGATGAACAGCTTGGACGCAACTTCAATTTTGGCCAAGTAAATGGAAAAATCAGATCTTGAGGTGAACAACAAAGTTAAAGTACACTTCACTAAATTTCCAAAAAGTATTGGTTTGACTCTATATCATCTCTGGTTTGCAAGTTATGCAATTTTAAAGTTAACATAATTTTCTGCACTTTCAGCAGAACCTGCTTAAAAAGTACCAGTTTTGATCTACAGTTTTCAGACTGTTCCGTTAGAAATCTGGAAATATTCTTATTAACAAAGTTGTAGACAAGGTAATAAGCTTTCCATAATGTACATACTTGTATTCATATAAGTCCTGGTTCCAAATATATGATGTTTTTAAAGTTGGTCAAAATTTCAGCATTCAGAATTTGAATTCAGTTAAGATTGACCATTCTGCACTCAAACTTTATTTAGGATAGGTAAATGACCGATTCAGGTCTGGATCCAATTGCAAAAATTGTATCTGACTCTCTAACCTCTCCAACGGTTACTCTCGCGACACCATTGGATCAAGGGTCTGCGAGTTATGGATTAAATTCAGAGGTGTACAGATTGCTGTCCAGTTCGGGTGTGCCTGGACAGTCTCTGCGATTATCCAAATTTCACCCACATAGAAAAGGATTTTGGTCTTGAGCTGAACATAAAACTTGCAGAGGACTTCCAAGTATTTCTAAAGAGTATTTAGTTGCCCTCGTAACACTTCTGGTTTAGAAGATATGGCATTTGCAACTTGACAGTTTTTCTGAAAATTTGGACAGTACTTCCTTTGTTTAAGGCTGATTTTGTCCACCATTCTCAGATATACAAATATCACAATTGCAAAAATAACACATAGAAAACTGGTTGCATACATTCTCAGGATTCCAGAAATGCATCACAAGAAGTCATACGACAATTCCACAGCGAGTTATGCGAGAAACAGTAACTGTACACAGGACTGTCCACTCGCTGTGCAGATTTGATCAAGTTTAGAAATTTGAAGTTTTTAGTATGTTAGAGATGGATTCTGCTCTGGAGTTCTATAGAGACGTTTTAGAGGACTATCTAAACTTTCCGACCACATAAAGTAGGCCTGCAGAGGTGAAGTTTGCAAAAAGTTATGATTCAATTGGTGAAGAGTTCAGATTCTGTCTTCTCTTCCGGGCTGCCAGAACCTCTTAAACGACACTTCAATTTAGACCATGTTATTGCGAGTTTTAGCCTTTGTGTTGAATAGGAAGTTGATAGAGGACTCTGTAAGATTTCCATACATGTATAAACATGCATAGGTTGCATTTCTAGTTTAAGAGTTATGGCCGTTCAAAGTTCAGAATTGTTTTTAACTATTTCAGATAGCACCTATATACATGTACTATCTTCAACTCCAGTTTCTAATTAGTTCTAAACTGAATTTGATGTAACACTGAATAACAATGTTGTAGAACAGCTCTTCCACTTTCCAGAAATGTATCATAATGGAATAGAAGAGCTTCCTACAAGGAAATATGGCAAGAATTCAGATGCTGGTCCGTATAGTTTCAGAACAGCAGCTGCTGTGATAACAGTGCATTTTCATCACCATAAAAGCGTCTTTTGGCTGGGAGGCCAATAAAAACTTATAGAAGACTTCATAATCTTTCCAAAAAGTATTCACTTGCCTCCCTAGCCCTACAGGTTGAAAAGATATGGATTTTCAAATTCAGGTCAGTTCTGTCCGAAAACAGAACTCACCGGCTTCGAAACACAAGAATTTGGAAACAAACTCAAATTTTGAAACTTAGCTCAAAACTCAAGTCCGATGGCTAGAACTTGATTCACAACTAATCATTTTCTTTGGAACTAAATGGAGTCTTAAAAGAGACTTGACGACCTTCTTATCCATAGCATATCACTATGGATCTTCATGCTTAACCAAAGTCTCAACCCAGCGAAGTCGAGCTAAACTCTCGCCAGGAACAAAGAACTCTGGTTCACCTACTCTTGAAGAGAAACATTTTACCTTGTCCATAAGATATCAACAACTGATACTTGGACTTAAATATGAATATGAAGCCATTTCTTTCGTGGGGGATGGTCAAAGTATCAAGTGGGATACTGACGGTACTACGTGCCTTACCAAAGAAAAGTATAACCCGGTATATCCGGATACGTCTATAGGTGTTCTAATATCGATCACTCACAAACGTTTGTTACACGGGTCGCTACCGGAGTTAGTGTACATGCAGAAGACAAACAATCCCCTTTCACACCTTCACACCTCAAGGGCGGCATGGGGAAACACGACAGGCAGTCACAATAATATATATGAAAGTAAATGCATATGACTCTGGTGTGAGTCGCCATTGAGCGAGGTCATGTCTGGAGGTACATGGTTGTAAATACGTCTGTACAGCAAAGACTCCCGTACGAACTGACTTATACACACTCGGGCATACGTGTTTCGCATGATCCCATAGAACACGAATGATTCTAGAGATGCATAATATCGGGTTATACACCACCCGACGGGGGCTCCCACTAATTTTGTGTCACACTGGGGTACCGCGTGTCATATGTTCTCAGAAACATGGAAAGTTTCAGAGACTCATATTGACTTTCCGTGCCAAGCCACGGAAATATTACATACCACATCTCGTATGCAGAGCTTACCGAGATTGATCCGCTCTCGGTGGCGTACCTTACCTCTTACCTTGAAGACAGAGCATCGTTACAGAAATAATATAACAAGTTAGTTCACCACGTTTTTAACTTATTTTAAGACCTATGTGTGCTGAATACATTGGCTTGTAGTGAATACACTTGGCTTTGATGATAAAAGTTTTTAATATCATCAAAACACATTTTTATCAAGGTCCGACTCTAGCTCCGAGCTATAGCAAGGTCCGACCATAGGTCCGACTTGTTTTGGGTAGCTCCGGCTACGTTAGATGCTAGGTCCGACTTCTTGGTAAGGTTCGACTAGCTTTGGTTAGCTCCGGTGAGCTTTATCTTTAGCTCCGGCATGTCTTTGTTAGCTCCGGCATATATTTGATAGCTCCGGCATGCTTTTGCTAAGCTCCGACGTACTTTGTCTAGCTCCGGTTTTGGGTTGACTAGTTTTGACTAGTTTTTGGTAAGCTCCGGTGCTAGGATCTACTAGTTTTGGTAAGCTCCGGCAGGTGCTTCATTGTACTAGTTTCGGTAAGCTCCGGGTCAAGCTCCGGCTTGCTGTGGGATGGTCCGGAACTTGATCGCAATACTTCTGCTTTTCATTTGCAATGTTTCGTACTTGCTTTACATTGTTGGAAAGATTTCTTAGTATTCATTTGCTAAGTTTTTGGTGCGTTTTGGTTGATATGCTTTGCAACATGCTTATGTGAGGTGCTCACGTAAGGTGTTGTGTTTGGAACTAACTTGAGTCAAGTCGAGGACTTGGGCTCGTATGGATTGGTTGTTTATTCATGTGCAGGTGTTGCTTGAGTTCAAGACATGGCTGGTGACGGGATCCGTTGGACTAGTCTCAGGGAGGAGATGAGGTTCCAACAACTAAATTCAGGAGGAATTGTGGTTGAGCTGATCAGGAGGTTGCGCAACATGATTGAATCAAGAACAATGCATATGAAGGTATCGTGGACGTCATTGGAAGATGTTTGCACGTGTGCAAGGAGTGAATAGACGTGGCTACATGGTTCTGAGGCATGATGAAGAGATGTGGACGTAAAGAATTGGTCGGAAAGGTCCAATCGACTAAGTTATGGACTCAGGCTGCGGCTGAGTCGGGTTTGACTCAAATATGGAAAGATTTGAGTTGATTATGATAGGATTTCGTGTGGGTCACGAATTTGAGTTGTTTAGGAATGTGGGATACGTTTCTAAGGTGTTTGGAAGTCTTAAGATTGCTTCTATCTGCGTATAGAAGAATCTTGAGCAGTTATGGAAAGTTACGATTCGTGATATGAGTAGGATTGGAGTCCTAGGCTATATTGGGTTGGCCTAAGGGCTGGTTATATAAGCAAGGGAACCTAGAGCTCGTGAGGCACGACTTTGGGGCTGTTCCTCTTGTGTTCTATTGAATAAAATTCGTAGTTTGAAGGAACTTTTGTGCCTTGTTCGTCCGACTTGTTCCAGACAAGTATTACTCGTCGAGTTTCTGGACAGCACTACCTTTCGTTGGTGGTTTTATCATAACTCGAGTTTTACAGATCCAATTGACGTGATTATTTTTGGGTTGTCTTCAAAACTTGATTGTCTATCATATGTCAAAATTTCACGGTCATTGGATTTGTGGTCTATGATCTACACGAGTTTCTTTGCAGCGTTCCAGAACTGTTTTTTCTCGGGTAGGGAAGATTGACCATTGTTTGATCTTTCAATCATAACTTGAGTTTTTCTCGACGGATTTGAGTGATTCTTTTTGTGTTGTCTTTGTGACTTGATTCTCTCTGATATCTATCACTTTTGTCATGGTGAAACACGTTTAGATTAGTCTCACACACGATTTCTTTAATAGATCGTTTTTCTGCCGAAAGGGTTTGGGGTTTAATTGTTTCCGCTGCGTAAGATTTTTAAATCTACCATTCACCCCCCCTCTGGTAGCTTTTCACGTGCTCTTCGATCCTAGATTTTGAAACTTTACCGAGAGTCTATTTGAAATATTAGAAGGTCATGGAAAAATTTATAGCCGTAGATTTGAATTTTTGTGAATGTCTCATTTTAGGGTTGGTATTATTCCTTTTCCTTCCTCTCTATTTTGTTTTCTTTTCTCCTTTAATTCTTCAATGAAAATGTGAATACTTGGAAATTAAGGATTTTACACCTTAAGTTCCAAAATACAATAGCAAACATGTGCTATATGTAAAATTTTAACAAGTTCCTATTCCTAGTGAGCATGGGTTAACTCATTTGATTCATGTGACTTTGGATTTCCAAGTCCACTCACAAAAAAAATTTAAGTTCGCATTTTTGCGTTTTTGTTGTTCCGAAAAGCGGGCTTTTACAGAAATTGAGCTAGAGGCATATTTGACTTATGCTGAGCAGCCGGTCAAAATCTTTGAAACAATAGAGAGAGACACAAAGTCAATGGTGGAAAGTACAATGGAAACACCATACTGAATCTGAAGCAACTTGTTTGCTGGAACAAGCTCTCAAGAGAGAATTTCATTATCTTTCTCCTTCTACGTCGAACTCGAGGGCGAGATTCATTTTAAGAGGGGTAGGTTTGTAACACCCTCATTTTCGTCCATTATGCATTGCATTCATTCTTATACATGTCTAACATAATGTAACACAAAAAAGAAACAAGATTAAAATGAATTAGAAGCAAAACAACAACTAAAAACCTAGTTAGTACGGACTTGTCCGGATTGAACCCCGGACTAGTCCGCTAATTGCTACGGATTAGTCTGGAAATCGTTTATGTTATTCTCCTGTAACACCCTCATTTTTATCCACCATGCAATGCATACACTCTTATAAATGTTTAACATTAAGCAACATAAAGAGGAACAAGTTTAAAATGAATTAGAACTAAAACTGCAGTTAAAGTCTATGTTAGTGCGGACTTGTCCGGATTGGACATGTAACACTCTCATTTTCATGCATAATGCATTGCATGCATCCTCATACATGTTTAAAATTAAGCAACCTTAAAAGCAACCTATAGCGGAGCAACCTTAAAAGGCATCAGGATATGACTCAATATGGGTTATTGTGGATCGATTGACGAAATCAGCGCATTTCATTCCTGTCAAGACTACCTATAGCTTACACGGAGTACCTAAGAAAATACTGTCCGACAGAGGCTCTTAATTTACCTCAAGGTTCTGGCAGAAGCTGCACGTATCAAAGAAACTCAATTGAATTTCAGTTTTGCATGTCACCCTCAAACGGATGGACAGACCTAGAGAACAAATCAGATTTTGGAGGACATGCTAAGAGCTTGTGCGCTAAATTATGGAGGGAGTTGGGACGAAAGTCTGCCATATGCTGAATTCTCCTACAACAATAGTTATCAAGCAAGTTTAAAAATGTTGCCATATGAAGCATTGTATGGGAGAAGGTGTAGAACACCCATATTTTGGAATAAAATGGGAGAAACTCAAGTATTTGGACCCGATTTGATACAGGATGTCGAAAAGCATATTCAGACAGTCCGCGAAAACTTAAGAGCTGCTCAGTCGAGACAAAAGGGCTATGCGGATAAACTGTCACCCATGCGAGGTCACAAGTGATTTAATGTCAAAGGCAAGTTGGCACCATGCTATATTGGACCGTTCAAGATTTTGGACAAACAGGGAGAAGTAGCGTATAAGTTGGAGATGTCGGCACATCTTTCTGATGTTCATGATGTGTTTCACGTTTCTTAGCTCAAGAAGTGCTTAAGGGTTCCAGAAGAGCAAGTACCGATCGAAGAATTGGAGCTTGAGGAAGATTTGACCTATGCTTAGCAACCTATCAAAATTTTGGAAACCAAGGAGAGGGTCATAAGGAACAAGGTGCTTCGATGGTGCAAAGTTCAATGGAAGCATCATACGGAGTCAAAAGTAACCTGGGAGCGAGAAGAGGATCTCAAGAGAGAATTACCCTATCTCTTTCCTTCTACGTCAAATCTCGAGGGCGAGATTCATTTTAAGGGGGGTAGGTTTGTAACACCCTCATTTTCATGCATAATGCATTGCATGCATCCTCATACATGTTTAACATTAAGCAACCTTAAAAGGAACCCGATTAAAATGAATTTAGGTCTAATCAGCATTTTAATTCTGTCAAGGTGCGGACTTATCCGGCCTAAACCCCCGACTAGTCCGGTATCCCTATGTTGTTTCAGAAACTTCAGTTTCTTCAGACCCCGACTTGTCCAACACATTGCATGGACTAGTCTGTTGTTTTTTCTCATGTTGTCCGGACTTGTCCAATTTTGCGATCGGACTAGTGCGATCTTGTCCAATTTCAGGTTAAATCCCTTTTCCTTTGCGATGCCGGACTTGTTCGATGTTCCGTACCGAACTTGTCCGATTTCACCTCTGTTCCAAAACGGACTTGTCCAGCCATCCTTGCAGACTAGTCCGGCTTGTAGAATTCAACTTGGATTCTATTTTTCTCCCACGATTGGTTATTGGTTAATTGCCTTAATTGGGCCTAAGAACTTCATGCCCAACCTCAAATGATCCCATATGGACTCCACCATAGCCCCTACTCATTCCCCACCGAATTCTACTTTGAATTCACCCCAGAACCCTACCTCTCTATCCCTATATAAACAACCCAATACCCTCACACCTCTCGATCACATTGGAAAACCCATCGCTGTCGTTTTCATGACGTGTGCTGCCATCAAGTGAAGATCCAGCAGCAAGGAGAAGAAGGAGAAGCATCAAGTAAATGTGATCTTCATCAACTTATCATCATCAACATTCTTCATCACCAATTTGTCCTCAACACCTGAACATCAACCCTAATCATCAAGATTCAAGTTTCACGCCCAATTCTTGATCCTTGGATCTCTAAAAACACGGTACACCCTCTACATCTAGTTGTACACGTGAATTCATCCCTAAATCTCGCTGTCCAGAAAACCGTATTTCTGCACTTCTGGACAGGGCTGACTAGTCTGGCCCTAAAACTAGACATGTCTGATCTCTAAATCTGTAATTGCTAAAATAAACCGAAATTGACTCGAATCAATTCAACTCCTGTTCAAACTTGTTAAAAACCATTGTAACTAGTTAGTAAACATTAATAACAACTCATGAACTAGTTTTACTTCACAATTGCACAAATCATGCATATCATGACATATTGAGTAATGTTTGAGCATTCATTGATTGTAATGTTTGTTTTGCATGTTTGTTCTGCGGAATAGAATGTATCGCTGTAGAGAGTGCTTTCGAGGACGTGCAAAACTAAATCTTCAAAGCCTCCGATCCAAACCAAGCTCAGGAGCAAGGAAAGTGTACTTGATCATTTTGATCCAGGTTTTACATGTATTGTTTGCAAAATTGCATGCTTGTTTGACGGTAACCGCTTGGGGACCACTTGGTGCCCCGGCTAGAGCTCCAAAAACCACCGCGCCGCTGCCCAGTGCTGAAGTCCCCTCCTCTGCTGCAGGGGCATCACCGGTCGCAAGTGGCAAGTCGACGACTTGTGCGCCAATAACATCAGGCGCTAGCGCTGCTTCAATGATGGGTGGGTCAGCCTCACCATGTGAAGCAGCTGTGACAAATGTAGCCCCCTTCTCATCGGGCACCTCCACGACAGGCACCTCATCGCCTGGCACCTCCTCGGCGGGCACCTCCACGCCGGGGACCTCCTCGCTTGGCACCTCCTCGTTGGGAACCTCCATGCTCCCATAAGGGCAGGGGCTATGAAGCCCACCCCTGGAAGCACCAAGGGCACCAAGTCGACTGATGACGCCCTAAAAAGCCAATATAAAACTCCGTCAAAACGAAAGAAGGGAAAAAGCAAAGGAAGAAGCTGTGTCTTACTGATGGGTCGGACCACTCCAGTAACCCTGGCCCTTCACCCCAAACGATGGATCGAGGCCGGCACCGCTGTCTCCAGCTCCGACTCTTGATCGACCCGCGCTGGCGCGGTCTCCTACGCAGAACCCTCTGCACCACCTACGGAACCAAAGTCACCGCTGGAATCGGAAACAAAGTTTACGACGGGAGCTTCGGCCGACCCGACCCCATCACAATGAGAAATTGGGGTATCATCCCCCCGTGTCAACTTCTGCTTCTTCGATGCAAGAATAGCCGAATCCATGGCTAAGCAGCGAGAACGTCTTCCTGGCGACAAAGTTGGTGCTAGCTGGCTGCTCCCAAGCCCGACGGAGGATGTTGGGAGCCCTGCCTCCGCCCTTTCCGACGAGCGGTGGGAAGACTCCGACTTTTGTTGCAACATGGTGCGGCACCATGTTAGAACAGCTGAAACCCCAAACGACTCCTTGGGGTGCAGACGGGTAGCGCCTAACACATTGATCACTAGTGTCGAGCTCAGCAGTTCATCCCTCACGTCGGGGGCCATAAAGAGCATCTGACAGTCCATCAGGGGTGGAGACGTGCTAATCATCAACCGTATCACAAGTCACAACCTTCAGCAAACCCTCGAA
Source organism: Tuctoria greenei (assembly GCA_036927565.1). Lineage (NCBI taxonomy): Eukaryota > Viridiplantae > Streptophyta > Magnoliopsida > Poales > Poaceae > Tuctoria > Tuctoria greenei. The sequence continues at coordinate 73,508,746 of JAYESD010000011.1, forward strand.
AATCTCCAGGGTGAGGTCGTCCAGAGCCAACTCGCGCCGATCATTGATACCGGTGTAGTGCTAGCCTTGTACCGACGATTCTGTAGAGGGGCAATACGGCGGTGCAAGAAATCGGCCAGCACCATCACGGACGTCAAGCCTTTGCTTGCCAGCAGTTGGATCCTCCTCAATATCGATGTATACTCCTTCGGCAACCCTTGGTATGCTTCCCAGGTGGTGGGATCAGAAGTTGGACCTACAGAGGGCATCTTCAGTGTGGGATGGGCCTCGACCCGCACGATTGCCCAATCTTCCCTCCTGGTCTTCCACTTGCCCCCTTTGAGCGAAGCGATGTAGAGTCGGGAGGTCTTGTCCCGGTGCTGAAAGTAGTAGGCAGCCACCTCGGTCGTCTCGCACTTCCCAGTGGTGTTTATCATCAAGAAGATTCGGAACATCTCAACCGTTGGCTTGCAGCTCACGAACACCTCAAAGAAGTGGACGGACACCACCATCACGACGATGGAGTTCGGTGACAGGTGGTGAAGCTGCAACCTATACTCCTCCAGCACTACGAAGAAGAACCTTAACAGTGGAAGCCCAAGCCCTGCATACACGTAGGCGATGAAGAGGACGATCTCATCTTCGCACAAGTCCTTGAGAGCAGGAGACCTAAAGGAGATCATCCATGCACACTCTACCGCCAACCAGCCAAGCAGTCGCCGCATCGACAATAGGTCATCGGCCAACTGAAGGTGAGACGGAGGCAGTGTGCAGGCCATGGAAACAAATGAAGGAGAGAGCTTTGGCTAAAGTATGAAGGCTCGAGCGTCTGAGGAAGAAGACAAAAACTTATGCTGCGGGGTGAAAGTAAGGAAGGAACTGTTCCCTCTAAAGCTTTTCTTTTTTTTTCACCCCCACGACGCCTGAGTACCTCAAGTAGAGGATCGGCCCACACCACTTAAGCACACGACACTCATGACAATGGGCCCTACGCCCCCGTGATAGAAGCACTGGGCCAGGCCGTCAGCCACCCGAAAAATAGCTGAAGCTGCTCCCGTAAAGTCGGAGTGAATGAAAGTGCTATAGCAGCATCGTGAACCGTCGCAGTCAAAGGTACCACAGAAGGCAAAGATACGACAGCAAGCGAGGATCCCGTTACCATAACCTCTCACCTTGAGACAGACGCGTGGCGACATTGGCAGAAGTGCCCATTGCTTCCGCTATCAAAGACAGAATTCAAAGCACAGTGCGGAAAAAATATGAAAAGGGATCCACCTTTGGGCTCTTCACCTTGCCCCAAGGTGGACCCAGTGGCCACTATTGGTACCTTGTAGATGGGGTACCCTCGCGCACCGGATGAAGACACCGAGGCACTTCTGGAGCACCACGTGTCCTATAGGTGCCAAGGCCTTTGCCTCCCTCAAGATCGAGCTGCGGTGCTGCCACGTAAGCCTTGAAGATGGGACTTGGCCCCTCCGGTGTGACGGGATCCCAAGATGCCACGTGTAGAGATGGGACCTCACCCAACCTTAGGGGAGTGCCGCTAGAACAGCCATGTGGCACGAAGCGCAAGGACCAGCACACCCGAAGGGAAAGGGCTTGGAGCTGCCACAGCCCTTGACTAGCCCCAGAGCTGCCACACATCACAGAGGACCAGGTCTATCCTACCCAGCGGAGATCAGCCCCGGTGCTGCCACGTGTCCCGCAGCTCGCCTCAGACGGTAAGATACAGAGGCAAGGGATGGAGCGCCTTGCATTGAAGATGCGTACCCACCTCCAGTGCCCAACGCGGAGCACGCCAGCGGTCAGAGACCGCTATGACCAATCGCGTCATAGTGAAGGCACCACATGTCTATCCCACTTCGCCAAGTGGGTAGCTTGCGGCAACAAGATAGGCCGACGGGGCACCTTCTACCACCATCAGCACTGTCGTGTGGGCTACTGACAAGAGAGGAGGCAAGACCGGTAGTCTTCACCACCTCGGTCAGGCAAGCTTGTGCGAGAAGCCCTAGATCTTTAGGATAAGATCGCCCCGGGACCACCTGTCAGGCCCTGGGACCCCACTTGTAAGGCGTTTGGCCTTGTCTATAAAATGCCCAGACCGCCACCATTACAAAGGACCAGAAAAAAACATCACACACACATACACACATACTAGCAATACCCTCCACTGTGGAGTAGGGTGTTATGCTCCTTGCGGCCCGAACCACGTAAAAACCACGGTCTCATACTTCCATCCACTATAACACTTGATTGAGGCCTAAGCCTCGCCAAACAAAGAACCTCCGCGGGCTGCTCCTTAGAAGATCTGGGGGAAGTTTCGCTCTAACACTTCGACGGAAGGTTTCTTTAGTCACAGGTGGGTGACAAAATCACGAACTTGTGGGTAAAAAGGTACAACCTCTACAGAGTGTTAAAAACTATCATGATAGTCGTGCTCCCAGTTAAGAGCACCTGGATGACCTACATGATTAGAGTGGAACTTGGGATTTGGGATGGTAATGGGTTATTGTTATGGTATTGGTTATGGTCATGAATTGGATGGTGATAAATGGACATGGTAAATGATAATGGTAAGAGAATGGCATATTGATATTTAATGGATGATGGATATGATTTATTATGTTATTTGTGATATGATGGGATTACTTCACATAGACAATGCAGGGTGCTGTTTTCATGTTTTGAATGTACTTTTCAACAATTAGCCATTGTTTATTATCATTCCTTGTTTAAGTTACATGTCATTATTTCTCACACTTGCTGAGTACGACATGTGCTCACCATTGCAATTCCCCACCAACAGTTTCAGGTGATGTTTGGGCGTACCCTGAGGATAATGTGGAGTATTAGGCTGTGTTCTGCCGTCGACTTGCCTATGGTATTGCTTGGAGTTGCGCTACCCTATTTGCTTAGCTCTGCTCAGCTTGCTCAGTTTAGGTTATTCCCACTGTAGAACTTATTAATAATGATCATTTGAGCTGTAATTCAAGGATTATTTGAATATTGTAATAAAAGTACCTTCATAATTAATTTGTTCTTTGGTATATTTCTGTATATCGTTTGTGATGCACTCGTGTATGTGTGTTGAACATCCTGGGCACACATATGCGTCGCACTTGGTTTATTTTTGGAACCAGGTGTCACAATTTGGTACCAGAGCCACAGGTTGACTGTAGGATGTAGCCTAGATAGAATGGACACTTTAGAGCACATAGGAACACTTATAAATGGTTGGGGTTTGCTTGGTGTGCTGATTGCTATGTAATGTTGCTTGTATGCTTGTGTGCTTAGTAGAGGATTGTGGGATGCTTTAGCGTTTGCCACATCCATATAGGCTAGTATAGGTAGTTGTTTAGTTTCATATCCCTTGATGCATATAGTTGGGGACATTTTCTAAATTCTTCTATCTCTTGCTCTTTCTTCAGATGTCTAGGACTAGCAACCAAATGGATCCAATGAGAATGAGGAGAACAATGGAGCACCTCAGAACAACAACAACAACAATGGACCTGGACCTGAGGCTATCAACCTTGACCAGTTGTTGGCTATGCAGAATCAACTGATGCAGACAGTGATGCAAACCTTAAGACAGCTGCAGGCCAACAATCAAAATCAGCCCCATATGCCACCACCACTACCACCCCCACCGCACCATAATAGGCTGGGAGAGTTTATGAGGACTAGGCCACCTACCTTTGCTCAAGCCAATGATCCCATGGAAGCTAATGATTGGCTGAAATGTGTGGAAAAGAAGCTCGCTATTGTCCAGTGCAATGACAGGGAGAAAGTCATTTTTGCTTCCCATCAACTAGTTGGAGCAGCTGCAGATTGGTGGGAATCGCTAGGAAATGCCCATGAAAATCAGGAAAGGGTCACGGGTCACTTGGGTTGAATTCAAGGAGAGCTTCCATTCTTACTTTTTCCTAGAGAGAGTTATGATTTTGAAGAGGCAAGAGTTTGAGAACTTAAGGCAAGGAAGGTCAAGTGTGAGTGAGTATCTCAATAAATTCACTCAGCTCTCAAGGTATGCTCCAGAGGTGTCAACCGGGACAACTGCAAGCAATATTTGTTTATGAGAGGCCTAAACAATGAAATTCAAGTCCAATTGCTCAACTGTGACTATGCAAATTTCCAGAAGCTTGTGGAGAAAGCTATTGTGGTTGGGAACAAGGTTCGCGAGATGGAGCAAGATAACAAGAGGAAGGCGCCATATCAAGGACAGCCACAAGGAAGCAATGTTCGCCCCCGCTTTGCTCCACCAAATACATCATACTACAACACCTCTGCTCCTACATATCACGCTGCTATTCCACCGCGCCCAACTCAGCCTATGCAGCAATGCCTCGCCATGCAAGCACCTCGCCCTCCAATGCCTCATGTGCCTCGTGCAAATTTTCCCGCTAATGCTCAAAACCAAAATCGCCCAAACAATTCTAGTGCAGCAAGGTCATGCTATACTTGCGGTGAGGTAGGACACTTTGCATCTCAATGATCTAAGTCAGGTCTTGGTCAAGCGAACAATGCTCCAAGACAGAACCCAAGACCAAATGGAGGAGCGCCACAAAGGCAACCCTGGACCATAGGATTTCTTTCATGGCTAGGTGAACCATGTATCTTTAGAGGAAGCCCAACAAGCGAATGAAGTGGTGATTGGTATGTTTCTCGCAAACTCCAACCCGACGACTATGTTATTTGATTTTGGAGCATCGCATTCGTTCATTGCTTCAAAGTATGTTTCCAAGTATAGCTTGCCCATATTTCATATGAAGTATACCTTGTTGGTTAAGTCTCTTGGAGGAGAGATGAGGACGGATATAGTATGTCCAAAAGTAAGCCTTAGAATAAGGGGGTAGATTTCTTCGCCAAATTTATTGTTTTGGATTCGCAAGGACTGGACATAATACTTGGTATGGACTGGTCAAGGAAGCACAATGGGATAATTCAACATGGCACAAAGATGGTGAAGTTGACAAATGAGGAAGAGGTCAACATAGAATTTGAAGCGTCTCAACACGCACCAAAGCATGTGGAGCTGAATCAAATAGACGGTGCAACAATTAAGGAGATCCCATTGGTGTGTGAATTTTCAGATGTGTTTCCAGATGAGTTGCCAGGTATGCCACCTGATCATGACATCGAGTTTGTTATTGAGTTAATACCTGTAACTACACCTATAGCTAAGAGGCCACATAGGATGCCTCTTGTAGAGTTAGCGGAGCTCAAGAAGCAAATTCAAGAGCAGCTAGAGAAGGGTTTTATTCGCCCAAGCTCTTCACCTTGGGGAGCACCAGTACTTCTCATGGACTAGAAGGATGGATTCTGAAGGATGTGTGTGGATTACCGAGCTCTCAATGAGTTGACGATCAAGACAAGTCTATATTGCCCCGTATAGATATTTGTTTGATCAAATGAAGGGCGCCTGTGTTTTCTCCAAGATCGACATGAGGTCAGGTTACTTCCAAATGAAGATTAGACCGTCGGACATACCGAAAACTGCTTTTCAGACACGATATGGATCCTATGAGTACATCGTTATGTCCTTTGGATTAACAAATGTACCTTCTTATTTTATGTACCTCATGAATAAGGTCTTATGGAGTATTTGGATAAGTTCGTGGTAGTGTTCATTGATGACATTATGATCTACTCGAGAAGCAAGGAGGAATATGAGGTGCATTTGAGGCTCACATTGTAAAATTTAGAGAGCACCAATTATATGCCAAATTCAGCAAGTGCCAGTTTTGGTTAAGGGCGGTGTCATTTTTGGGACATATCATCTCTGGAGATTGAGTGTCGGTTGACCCACGTAAAGTGAGAGATGTGCTAAATTGGGAACTGCCGCATAATGTGAAGGAAATTAGGAGCTTTCTTGGAATGACTAGATATTACCGTCGGTTCATCAAGGATTTATCCAAAATAGCCAAACCTATGACAGAGTTGCTAATGAAGGGGATAGCTTTCCAATAGACTCAAGCTTGTCAAGACAGTTTTGAGGAGCTTAAGAAGAGGTTAACAACAGCACCTGTGTTGGTTTTGCCATATGTGAGCAAAAGTTTTGATATCTATTGCGATGCATCAAGGCAAGGACTTGGATGTGTGCTCGTGCAAGAAGGTCAAGTAGTAGCCTATGCATTGAGGCAATTTAAGAAACGTGAGCAGAATTATCATACACATGATGTCGATCTTGCAGCCGTAGTGCATGCTTTAAAGATATGGAGGCACTACATTCTTGGTCACAAGTGTGAGATTTCTACAGATCATAAGAGCATGAAGTACATTTTCACACAAACGGACCTAAATTTGAGGCAAATAAGATGGTTGGAGCTCATCAAGGATTATTATGTTCGAATAAATTATCACGTGGGTAAGGATAATGCAGTGGCTGATCGTTTGAGTCAGAAAGGAGTAAGTCACCAACTCACGGTTCCAGAGTTACCATTCGAGCTATGCATGTAGTTTGAATGGCTGAATCTTTGTTTTGTGAATAAGATGGGAATAATGGAGTTAAATCTGACCTTGGAGAAAGAAATTCGAGAAGGTAAGACAAAGGAGGAAATTCAGGAAATTAAGGAAAGGGCCGAGGAAGGGAGAGAATTCATATTTGATGAAGACGAACGTGATACTTTATGGCTTGGGTGAAGAATTGTTGTGCCAAATGTAAAGCATATTTAGGAAACGATATTAAAGGAGGCACATGACTCACCTTACTCAACCCATACTGGTTGTACAAGGATGTACAAAGACTTGAAGACATGTTATTGGTGGACCATCATGAAAAAGTACATAGCTGAGTATGTAGCCTTGTGTGATGTGTGCCAACTAGTCAAAGCTGAATATAAAAGGCCAGCTATAATATTGCATCCATTAAAGATTCCGGAATGGAAGTGGGAAGAAATTGGTATGGACTTCATAGTTGGTTTACCTCGAACCCAGTTCGGCTATGACTCAATATTGGTTATTGTGGATCGGTTGACCAAATCAGCTCATTTCATTCCTGTCAAGACCACATATACCAGCACGAAGCGAGCATAATTGTATATGGAGAATATTGTGTTCCAACATGGAGTTCCGAAGAAAATAGTCTCAGACCAACGTTTTCAGTTCACTTCTAGGTTTTGGAAGAAACTGCATGAAACTATGGGTACAAGGTTAAATTTCAGCTCAGCATATCATCTACAAACCGATGGAAAAACCAAGAGGACCAATAAAATATTATAACACATGTTAAGAACTTGCGCCTTGAAGCACGGACGCAGCTGGGACAAGAGCTTGCCATATGCTGAGTTTTCCTACAATAACAGTTACAAAGCCAGCTTGAAGACGTCACCATGTGAAGCACTATATGGAAGGAAGTGTAGGACAACCTTGTTTTGGAATGAGACAAGAGAAACCCAAGTATTTGGCCCTGAAGTGTTGCAAGAAGCTGAAAAGATAGTTTAGACACCGTGAGAATTTAAGGGCTGCTCAGCCAAGACAAAAGGGCTATGCGGATAATAGGCGGAGAAACTTAGCTTTTGAAGTGGGAGACTTCGTATATCTCATAGTCTCACCTATGCGACATCATAAGAGGTTCAATGTTAGAGGCAAGTTGGCACCTCACTATATTGGGCCATTCAAGATTTTAGCCAAACATGGAGAAGTGGCATATTAGTTGGAGATGCTGGCACATCTTTCTGATATTGATGATGTGTTCCACGTTTCTCAGCTTAAAGAGTGCTTAAGGGTACCAAAAAAACAAGTGCTAATGGAAGAATTGGAACTGGAAGCGGATTTGACTTATGCGGAGCAACCTGTCAAAGTTTTGGAAACCAAGGAGGAGGTCACAAGAAACAAGGTGATTCGATGGTGTAAAGTAAAATTGAAGCATCATGCATAATTGGAAGCAACTTGGGAGCTAGAAGATGAGATCAAGAAAGAATTTCCCTATCTCTTTCCTTCTACGTCGAATCTTGAGGGCAAGATTCATTTTAAGGGGCGTAGGTTTGTAACACCGTCATTTTCATCCATCATGCATTGCATACATTCTTATACATGTTTAACATTAATCAACACAAAAAGGAACAAGTTTAAAATGAATTATAACCAAAACAACATTTAAAAACATGTGTAGGTGCGAAATTGTCCGATTTGGACCCCGAACTAGTCCAGTTGTGCTCTTTGTTGACTCTCCGGACTCGTCCGCTCTTGCTACAGATTAGTCCGATTGAGTTTTAGTTGATTGTATGGACTTGTCCGTTATTGAGTACGGACTAGTCCGTTCCTGGCTTCTCGAACTTTTCGGAATTGTCAGGTAGATCCCTCTTTTGATCCGGTTTTTGGAAAATTGATCAAGCCTACGGACTTGTCCGGCCTATAATGAACTTATCCGTTTTGCTTTCTAGACAAGATTGGACTTGTTCGAACTTCAACTGGACTTGTCCGTTCAAGTCTATGTTCTCGATCGGACTAGTCCGGCCCCTAGCGGACTTGTCCGGTATGCCCGACACGGATTTAGTTTTTCCTCCACGATATGTTGTTGGGTATTTACCTTAATTGGGCCCAATAACGCTGTGCCCAACCCCTGTGGAGCCCATGTGGTACCCCTACACAGACTTCACCACCATGAGCTCAAAATTCATCAAACGTTACCTCTCCACCTCTATATAAAATCCCCACCACCCCTACTTTTCATCCCTTTGTCACAATTGAAAAACCCCAAACCCTAAATTGTGAAGGTCGCCGTCAAGGAGACTCTACCACAGTCAGGAGAAGGGAAAGAGGAAGGATAAGGCTCGAGCAAGATGGATCTTCGTCAACCCATCGACGTCGTCATCAATTCTCCACCAACCCTCCATCTTCTTTGGATCTAGAAGTCAATTCTAGAAGCCCTCGACCTTTGGACCCAAGGATTCGTGGTAAATGTCTTAGATGCACCTTTTCTACGTAAAATATGACCCTATATTAAATTTAACTATGCTCTAGTTGGAAATTCGCCAAAAACCGTAGCCGAGCGGACTTGTCCGGTCAAGTGCGGACTAGTTCGATCGACTTTCTGGTCCAGGGCGTACTAGTCCGGTCTCCTGCATGGACATGTCCAACCACCTGAATCTGAAGTTGCTGAATTAATTCCAAATTGACTCAAATCAACTCGAACCTGTTCAAACTTGTTAAAAACAATTGGAACTAGTTAGTAAACATTAATAGCAACTTATTAACAGGTTTTACCACATAATTGCATTAAACATGCATGTCATGGCATATTGAGTAAAATTTGAGCATTTATTGATTTTAATGTTGTTTTGTATGTCTATTGCGCTGAATACAATGTGTTGCTCAAGGGGGTGCTGTTAAAAGTGCATCTAGGCATCCCTTGTGGGTTTTGGTTTATTTATGACAATCAAATGAGATCATAACCAAATTGTTGAGATCAGCGCAAGTTTCAATGAAATTATGAAGAAAGCGCAAAAAGAAAGGAGAATGAGGATCTATATGGAAAAGTCCTCAAGAGCTGAATAGATTAGATCAGTGTGCATGGAGTGTCTTGGAGAAACACACCCCAAGATCTCAAGAACAAAAAAACTCATTCACTTCACAAATTTACACTGGACTGGACTAGTCCGATATACCCTGGACTAGTCCAATAATCCCTCCGTTCAAAATCAGACAAGTCCTCCCAGTGCGGACTTGTATGCACAGTCCAGGTTTACACAGACCGGACTAGTCCAATATCACAACGGACTAGTCCGATATCTTTCTGACTAAGATCGGACTAGTCTTCCCCGGTGCAGACTAGTCCTCAACACTTCACAACCTTGCATGACATCGGACAAGTCCGATAATATCTGGACTAGTACGGTAACCTCTCTGACTAAAATCGGAAAAGTCCTCCAAGTGCGGACTTGTCCTCAATTCACTAAGGGGTTCACCACAGCTGGACTAGTCCGATAATTACCAGACTAGTCCGGACTTTTCCAGAGCCTAAAAAGGACTAGTCCGCCGAAGGCCGGACAAGTCCGATATTCCTGAGAACTTAGAGTTTCCTACACGCCGCACACTGGACTAGTCCGGACTCCACCATAGACTAGTCTGGACTCTCAAAACCCTAACGATAACCTTTGGAAACCTCCATATAAATAGATGCGCGCGGTCCTACTTTCAACTCTCTCGACTCCCAGCGCCATCACACCATCAAAGAGCCTAGAAAGTACATCTCTCCACACAATCCAACGCAAGAAAGATCAAATCCTTGAGGATTAACTTTGGATCAAAGGAGAGACATGATTCTCACGTCTTGAGCTCTTGGGTTTGACTCTCTAACACACTCTTGTTGTTTTATTTTGAATCTTACGAGTGTGTTCTTGGTGGTGTTTGATTTGTAATCTTGGGGAGCCCGCAACTTGTGAGAAGGCCCCATGAACTTGGTGATTTACCCTTTGTGATTAGTCGAAGGAAATGGGCCTCCGTGGTGATTCAACGAGGGTAGGGTTGGAGAAGACCCGATCCTTTCGTGGGATCCTCAACGTGGATGTAGGTTGCATCTGTGGGAACCGACCACGGGATAAACTCTTGTGTAAATCTTGTTCTTAGTCTTTCATATCACATTCTAGGGTTTACTAGATCTTGTATATCTTATGTTAAAATAATGAAACCAAAGATAGTTTGTGCTACACTTCATTTCATTGACTCAATATCTTCAAGTTACATACTATATTCCGCTGCGTATTGTTCTTGTATTGAGATCATTGATCTAACTTGATCAATCTAGTCCGCACGCACCGGACTAGTCCGCACACTACCGGACTAGTCCGATTTTCTGGTATTTGATCAAGTTGCTAAGTGTTGCAGGTTCCGACTAAAAATAAAAAATGCCTATACACCCCCCCTCTAGGCCACATTCAATTGGTATCAGAGCAGGACACTTCAAGAGGAGACTAATCGCTCGAAGAGAAAATGTCGGACATGAAGGATGTGCACAAGAGCCTCAACCAAGAGAAGGTTGAAGATGAAAAGGCACAAAAGTTGGAGAAGCTCCTCGATGCCATTCAGGACTTTGAGGATGACGATGAGGAGACAATGGAACTCAAGGCGCTCCTAAGGAAGAAAGCTCTCTCCAAAGGAAAAATAAAGATCAAGGACGAGAAGAAGAAGAAGGAGAGTAGTCACACTGACTACTTCCGATATCCTTTCATCTACGATTGTCTAAATTCTAACAATAGTCATTATTTGTCTATTCCTCTAGGAAAAGCCCCACACTTTGATGGCAATGATTACTCAATGTGGAGGCAAAACATGAAAATGCATTTAATCTCACATAACCTCATCTTGTGGCATATATTGTGTACAGGTATAGATATCCCAGACGATGATGAAGAGCTCACACCAAGCCAAGAGCAAGCAATTCACCGGAATGCTCAAGCTGCAGCGGTCATCACATCATCACTAAGTCGGGACGAGTTCACCAAGGTGGATGGACTCGAGATTGAAAAGGAATTATGGGACACACTGCAAACTGCAGATGAAGGTGATTGTTATGTGCGAGAGGCAAAGATCGAAATGATCGAAGGTGAATTGGGAAGATTCGCCATAGAAGAAGATGAGTCGCCGCAAGACATGTACAACCGGTTGAAAACTCTCATCAACAAGGTTCGAGCATACGAAAGTAAAAAGTGGAACGATCACGGGGTGGTGAAGCTAATACTTAGATCCTTCATGCATCGCAATGTTACTGTGTGCTCGATGATTAGAGAGAGTCTCGGGTACAAGAAAATGACCCCAGAAGAATTGCTTGGAAATATCATCATCTTTGAAATGATGGAGAATTAAGCTAAACATGTCAATGAGATTGCCAACCTCACCTCGTCAAAGAAGAAATGGGTCGCCTTAAAATCCACTTGCAAGCCCTTATCAAAAAAAGCTCGAGAGGCTCAAGATGATGATGTCAGTGATGATGAGAGCAGCGACATAGATGAGGAAGACATGATCCTCTTCGTGAAGAAATTCAAGAAAATGATGAAAAGAAGACAAGGGGGAAAATCAAGTGAAGGAAAATACAAAGAAAAGTCAAGACCAAAGTTGAGGCGGGCATGCTATATCTGTGGTGAATAGGACCACTTTATAGTTGATTGCCCACACGAAGAAAACAAGAAGAAAACCAAGGAAACAAAGCCTCAACCTAAGAAGTTGTTCATGAAGAAAAAGTAAGCTGGACAGGCACACCTAGGAAAGAGTGGGACTCAAATGATCAGTCCTCGTCCGATGAGGAAGAGGAGATGGCTAGCATAGCCATCAACAAGACGACCAATAAATTGACCCTCTTCCCGAACATTGGCGCGAGGAAGGACTATGACACATGCCTCATGGTGAAGGAACATAAAAGAAAGGTAACATCTAAATCTTCCTCCTCGCGTTCTTACTCTAGTGATAGTGATGCCAATAGTGATAATGAAGATATGCTTGTTGGCCTTGATAAGAAAACTGTTGCAAGAATGAAATTCTTAATGGACAAACTTATTGATAAGGAGGAGCTTGTTGATCGACAAGAAGATATGATCATCCTTCAAAAGGAGGAGTATCTTAAGAACAAAAAGCTCCTTTAACTTGAAAAGGAGAGAAGCAAGTCACTTGAACTTGAGCTAGCTTCAAGCGAGGAAGCTTGCTTGAAGTTAGGCAGTTCAAATGCTATTATCAAGGATGAACTTGCTAACTTGACCAAACTTAACAAGATCCTTGACGTTCAAGTTGAGTCACTCAAGAAATGTTAACCTTCATCCTCTTCAAGTCTCCTTCTCAACCCCTTAAAACTGAAACTACTAGTACTTGTACATGTGCTAAAGTTGAATCTAGCTTAAAGGATAAGTCGAACATGGCAAAGGACAAGCATCCTTCCCGTATTGGCATATTTGACAAGGAGAAGATCAAGTATGACCACAAGGCATCCTAATGTCGAATATGGCATTAGGTATTATTATGGTGAAAAGCAAAGTGCTAGAATCCATAAGAATAACAAGGAGCGCATTGCCTTTATCAAGGGAAACTCCCCTCAAGCTAGAAAGGCTAATAATGTCGACAAGTCCAAACATGTTAATTCATATGAGCAACAATTATTCTTTAGAACTTTTGATGCATCTTATGTTCTTATGAAAAAACCATTTGGCAAAGTGCATGCCAAATATGTTGGGCCACGCCATGGGAACTCCAAGTCCCATGTGTGAGTGCCCAAATCTCTTATGACTAAACTCAAAGGACCCAAGCAAGCTTGGGTACCTAAAACCAAGGCATAATTTTTTTTGTAGGCCTACTCCTCCGGTGGAGCAAAATGGGTGCTAGATAGTGGATGCACCAACCAAATGACCGGAGAAAGAAGGATGTTCATTGAGTATGAAGAAAATGAGGATCCAAGCGAGGGCATCTATTTTGGAGACAATAGTCAATGAAGGGTGCTCAGTACCGGTAAAATTGCAATATCATCTCAACACACGCTTTCTCATGTTTTGCATGTTGACTCCTTAGATTATAACCTTCTTTCCATATCTCAATTATGTAACAAGGGTTATAATTGCTTATTTACTAATGAGGGTGTGACCATCTCTAGAAGGTGTGATTACTCGGTTGCATTCAAGGGTGTGTTGAAGGGAAAACATTATCTTGTTTGACTTCAACAAAGATAAAGCCGAACTTGACACATGTTTGATTGCAAAGACCAACATGGTTGGCTGTGGCATAGACGGCTAGCACATGTTGGTATGAGAAATCTTCAAAAACTCCTTAAGGGCGATCACATCCGAGGTTGGAAGGATGTCGTTTTTGAGAAAGACAGGCCTTGTAGCGCGTGCCATGCCGAGAAGCAGGTAGGAGCACCCCATCCCGCGAAGAACGTCATGACAACGACAAGACCGCTCAAGCTACTTCACATGGACCTATTCGGTCCAATCGCTTACATAAGCATCAGCGGTAACAAATATGGCTTAGTAATTGTTGATGACTTTTCGCGCTTCACGTGGGTTTCCTTTTTGAAGATAAGACAGAAACTCAAGGACCCCTCAAGAAGTTTCTCAAGCGTGCCCAAAATGAGTTCTCATTGAAGATCAAAAATATACGAAGCGACAATGGTACGTAGTTCAAGAACACTCAAGTTGAGGAGTACCTAGACGAAGAGGGCATCAAACATGAATTTTCAGCACCATACTCACCTCAACAAAATGGAGTGGCCGAAAGAAAGAACCGAACCCTCATTGAGATGGCGAGAACAATGCTTGATGAGTAGAAGACATCGGTTAAGTTTTGGGCTAAAGCGATCAACACCGCTTGTGACGTCATAAACCAACTTTATCTTCATCGCTTACTCAAGAAGACATCATATGAGCTACTCACGGGTAACAAACCTAATATTTCCTATTTTCGTGTTTTCGGCTCTAAATGCTATATTTTGAACAAGAAGCCTAGGACTTCAATGTTTGCTTTGAAGTCTGATGAAGGTTTCTTGATTGGCTACAATTCGAACACTTACGCCTATTGTGTCTTCAACGAAGTCTCCGCACTTGTTGAAGTAGCACGTGACATAGTGTTCGATGAAACTAACGGCTATCAAGAGGAGCAAGTTGATCAATGTGTGCTAGATAGAGAAGAAGCTCCTTGGGAGGCGTTAAGACGAATGGTGTTGGGTGATGTTCGACCACAAGCGCCATCTCCAAATGAAAATTAAGAAGATGAACCACAAGTGGAGGTAATGGATCAAGGGGGAGCTTCTACAAAAGATCAACAACTAGAAGACAAAGATGATCAGGACTCAAATGAGGGAAACCATCTAGGGGGAGTAGAAGATGACCATGAAGTCTCAAGACCACAAGTTCCACACTCAAGAGTACACCAATGCATCCAAAGAGATCACCTCGTCGACAACATAATCGGGGACATCCAAAAGGGAGTAACTACTAGATCTCGAATTGCTAATTTTTGTGAACACTACTCTTTTGTATCCTTTTTGGAACCGCGCAGGATTGAAGGTGCATTGAATGATATGGATTGGGTGGTGGCAATGCAAGAAGAATTGAACAACTTCAAACGGAATGAGGTGTGGGAACTAGTCGAAAGACCCAAGTTCAACGTCGTCGGCACCAAATGGGTCTTCTGCAACAAGCAAGATGAACATGGGGCGGTGACAAGGAACAAGGCACGACTTGTAGCCAAACGATATTCACAAGTCGAAGGTTTGGGTTTCGACGAAACCTTTGCTCCTGTAGCTAGGCTTGAATCTATTAGAATATTACTTGCATATGCTACTCACCATGATTTCATGTTGTATCAAATGTATGTGAAAAGCGCCTTCCTAAATGGACCAATCAAGGAGGAGGTGTACGTGGAGCAACCCCCTGGATTCGAAAATCAAGAGTTCTCCGGCCACATGCTTAAACTGCGTAAGGCTCTCTATTGCCTCAAACAAGCTCCTAGAGCTTGGTATGAGAGCCTTAGAGCTTTCTTGACTGAAAATGGTTTTAAAATTGGAAAAGCTGATTGTACATTATTCACGAAGCATTTTGATAATGATCTCTTTGTTTGCCAAATTTATGTTGATGATATCATTTTTGGTTCAACTAACAAATCTTTCTGGGAAGAATTTAGTAAGATTATGACAGATAGGTTTGAAATGTCTATGATGGGAGAGCTAAAATACATCTTGAGATTCCAAGTGAAGCAACAAAAGGAGGGGACGTTCATAAACCAAACCAAGTATACTCAAAAAGTTTGGAATGGACAAGGCGAAGCACATAAAGACTCCCATGGCAACAAATAGACACTTGGATCTCAATGAAGATGGACCAAGCGTGGATCAAAAGGTATATCGCTCCATGATTGGATCTCTACTTTACTTATGTGCATCTAGGCCTTATATTATGTTGAGTGTGTGCTTGTGTGCAGGATTTCAAGCCAATCCTTAGGAATGTCATTTGACAGTCGTAAAAAGAATCTTGCGGTATTTAGTTCATACACCCAACCTAGGCCTTTGGTATCCTAAAGGTTCCAAATTCAATCTCATTGGATACTCTGATGCAGATTATGCCGGATGCAAAGTAGATAGAAAAAGTACCTCCGATACATGCCAATTTCTAGGTAGATCCCTAGTTTCTTGATCCTACAAGAAACAAAACTCTATTGCCTTATCCTCGGACGAAGTAGAGTATGTTATAGCTGGGAGTTGTTGTGAATAACCCCTTTGGATTCAACAAACTCTAAGGGATTACGGTAACAATATGAGCTGTATTCCACTGCTTTGTGATAATGAGAGTGCCATTAAAATTGCTCATAATCCCGTTGAGCACTCTAGGACCAAACACATTGACATTAGGCATCACTTTTTGAGAGACCACTCAATAAAAGGAGACATAGCCATTTAACACGTCAACACCGAAACACAACTATCCGATATATTTACCAAGCAACTTGATGAAAAACATTTTTTCGAGCTCCGAAACGAACTAAACATCCTTGATGCTCGGAATGTGGCCTGAAAACCTGCATAACTGTATGGCTTCTTCAAAATATGTTTATTGTGTTGCGAAAATCATCTCTCTCAATTTTCTCTAAAAAACTATTTCAATTACTTGATCTCGATGCATTATGGTGATTGCTTGATTGTTGTATGCTTATTGATCATATTCATCAAGATTACTTGATTGTTTTGACCCCTATTTTCTCTATAAGAACCTTCGAATATATACGAATGGGCTAATTACATCTGTTCTGTTGACCATGGACTAGTCTGTGGTTATCCGGATAAGTCCACATACTGCAAACTAGTTCATAGAGGTCCGGTAGTCCGGACTAGTCCGGTTGACCACGGACTAGTCCGATTTTTCGACTCCATAACCCTAGCCGCCGCCAAAACCTAATCTCCTTCACCCTCACAACTCACCTCACATTCTCTCTCCTTGCTCAAGTGCTCCCAAGGCGATTTCTTTTTCTCTCCATCAAATTCCTCCGAGTTTGAGTGGAAATCGAACTCCATTGCTTGGGGTTTGAAGACCACGGACTTGTCCGCACCTTCAACTCCTCCTTTGTCAAGAATCGAAGAATTTCGGTAAATTGCCCCCAAACTCTAGAAACTTCGATTCCTTTTGTTTTGTATCAAATATCTTAGTTCCTTTCAGCTAATACATGCTTCCTTGCCGTATTACATCTATGTTAAGATAGTTTTGCATTGATAAACACCATTTGTCTCATAGTTAGGGTTTGCAGTGATGAATACCAGACTAGTCCGGTCTCTGTACGGACAAGTCCGGTACCCCGGACTAGTCCGTACCTGAACACTGAACAAGTCCGATTTTCAACTGAATTCAACCCTTATTTCCAACTACTCAATGCACTTCCTTGCCATCAATTCTCATCCTTACATTGTGTAATCCCTTCCCAGGACAATGTCGAGCTCCAATGATGAAATCTCCGATTATGAGGCTGAGTTGGACCAAGACTCCTTGATTCGGTCCTTGACGGGCCAAGGGAAGAAAAGGCAAGAGCGTCCCTCCGAGCCTGCACCTTCCCAACCTCAGGTGCGACGCAAAGTGCTAGCCAAGAAGCCTGCGTCCAGGGCCAAGGATGCAGCTGGCCCTAGCTCGGCGGCTTCTTGCCAAGCTAAGGGCAAGGGAAAGGGAATTGCCTCGGGCCCAATTGGCCCCCTCAAGATGGTAGCTCCAAGGCAGGGGAACAGGGATCCCTCCGAGGAGAAGTTCAACGTCAAGGGAAGCGATACGGCTTCCATACTCACATTCCTGGACTGTTACAGTAGACCACATAATGCAGCCGATGCTATGTTTTGGAGTAACTTCCACGCAGACTTCTACAGCTCTGTGTACCTCACCATGAAGACCCCAGTTGTCCATAGCCAGTGCATTAACAGGAATCATTTTGGAAGGAATATTTGTGGTTCCTTTGATCAAGTGGTTGAGGCTGCAGCTAGGCATGGACTGAAGGACCTGTTTGCCATCAGATATAACTGGAATGATTAGATTATTGCTCAGTTCTATGCCACATGCTTCTTTGCTAGTGATGAGGAGGAAACAGTAACTTTGATGACTCATGGATCCAGGTACACTATTACTTATGATGATTTTGCATGACTCCATCACCTAGAAGACACCGGCAACAATGAGCTGACTATCCACAACATCAGTGTCTTGGGAAAGGATAAGATGGACTTTCTTTATGATACTAGCCTAAAGTACAACCCTCCATCGACCAATAACATGAAGCCCTTCTTCATGGTTCTTAATAGGGTGCTGAGGAACACCATAGATCCGAAGGATGGAGATGCAGGAAGTGTGCAAGGGTACTTGAGAACCCTAATGAAGGTTATTAGCAACAACCGAAAGTTTGATGTCTTTTACTATAACTAGAATGATATGGTCAACATCTCCTGCACACCGAACAAATCCAGTGGCTATGCCCCCTACTTGATGTTTATGATTGAGAAGGTCACAGGAATCGAGTTTGTGAAGGATGTGGAGCACACTCCTTTGAGGCCCCAGAAGCCTCCCCAAGCCACTGTCCAAGCTGCTCCATCTCCAATGTCCAGTGAAGAGGCTTCGAGGAGAGCTCAAGGGGATGAGAGGACTGCTCTCACCACTGTGATTTTGCTTTGGAATTGTCATATATGCTTGATATTAGTATCTTGATGTCAATCATTTCACTCTCATCATGATTATTGATCACACTCACGTAGTTTTACACCCCACCATAAAGAGTGCACGTATGCCCTATGTTTTCATTGTTTAACTTGTACCAAACTCATATGTGCACACTTTATGAAAATTCTGTATTTTATCATATTTTGTGAAATCTCAATTGGTTATTATCAATCACCAAAAAGGAGGAGATTGAAAGTGCATCTAGGCATCCCTTGTGGGTTTTGGTTGATTTATGAAAACAAATGAGATCCTAACCAAATTGTTGAGATGAGCGAATGTTTTAATGAAATTATGAAGAATGCGCAAAAAGAAAGGAGAATGGGGATCTATATGGAAAAGAGCTCAAGAGTTGAATAGATTAGATCAGTGTGTATGGAGTGTGTTGGAGAAACGCACCCCAAGAGCTCAAGCACAAGAAAACTCATTCACTGCACAAATTTAAACAGGACCGGACTAGTTCGATATACCGCGTACTAGTCCGATAATCCCTCTGTTCAAAATCGGACAAAGTCCTCCCAGTGCGGACTTTTCTGCGCAGTCCAGGTTTACACAGGCTGGACTAGTCCGATATGACCACGGACTGGTCCGATATCATTCTGACTAAGATCGGACTAGTCCTCCCCAGTGCGGACTAGTCCTCAACACTTCACAATGTTGTACGACATCAGACATGTCCGATAATATCCGGACTATTCTGATAACCTCTCTGACTAAAATCCGACAAGTCCTCCAAGTGCGGACTTGTCCTCAATACTCTAAGGGGTTCACCACAGCTGGACTAGTCCGATAATTATCGGACTAGTCCGAGCTTTTCCAGAGCCTAAATCGGACTAGTCCGCCCAAGGCCGGACATGTCCGATATTCATGAGAACATAGGGTTTCCTACACGCCGCACACCGGACTAGTCCGGACTCTCGAAACCCTAACAGTAACCTTTGGCAACCTCCATATAAATAGATGTGCACGGCCCTACTTTCAACTCTCTCGACTCCCAGCGTCGTCACACCCTCCAAGAGCCTAGAAAACACATCTCTCCACACAATCCAACGTAAGAAAGATCAAGTCCTTGAGGATTAACTTTGGATCAATGGAGAGACACAATTCTCACATCTTGAGCTCTAGCACCAGAACTTCGAAGCTTTTGACCCTAATTAAGCTCGGGAGCAAGGCAAGTTTCCTTGATCATTTTGATCCTGTTTTCAAATGTTTTGTTTGCAAAACTGCATGCTTGTGTCAAATTGATGGAATCCCAAGATAGGTGTTTACTAGACTTGTTTGACCATCTTTGTCGCTTGGTAAATGATGTAGAGAGTCAGGAAAGACATTTTTTTGCTTCAATCTAATTTATTGGGATGGGAAAATAACAAAACAGCTTAACTATGAATTATTGCACTCATGGATGATGAGAATTTATCAATACGGTTAATTAGTAACATGGGTCGAAGGAGATCATACTTGTTTGCTGAGTCGTGACATAGTAAAATCAGAGTAACTGAATTATATGAATTATGCTCTATGCTTAATCACAATTTTACTACTTGTATGCTCTAGTTATATTGATAACTAAATTTAATTCTTCCGAAACATTAAATTGCTGCTAAAATATGAAAATAAAGGACATACATTAGGCGAGTTTCTTTTATGCAAATTCAGCTGCCTATGTAATAGCGTTTCCAGCATGTAGAGTTGCATGTTTAGGTGAGACGATTATGTCTTGCTGAGCATTAAGCTTTCGGTTTGTACATTAATGTTTTTGCAGGTAACATCGCATATGACGAGTTTCATAATGCGACATCACCCCTCTTGGGTTGTATTGCCGAACCAAAACCCCACGAGTCGCTGCTTTGCTACGTGTTGCTAGTATGAGGTATTGTGGGATGAGTACTCTCACTTGTGCAGTAGCTAGGTTTGAGTGAGTGTCTTATGTATCTTCCGCTGTTTATGTACTCCTTACGTACATTTTTTTGTAAACTCGCATATCTTATGAAATAAAACTTTGGTATATTTCATGCATTCTTTTCGTGTGTGTTGTTGGGTGCCTCATCGCAAGACACCACCTAATGCGATTCTTGGAATGTCAAGACCCCAATCCTAACATCGCCATATGAGGCACAGTATGGAAGGAGGTGTAGAACACCCTTGTTTTGGAATGATACAAGGGAAACCAAAGTATTTGGACTAGATGTGATACAGGATGCCGGAATGCAAGTTCAGATTATCCGCAAAAACTTCAAGGCTACTCAATCACGACAAAGGGCTATGCAGATAATAGGCCAAGAGACTTAGCTTTTGAAGTTGGAGACTTCTTGTACCTTAAAGTGTCAACTATGTGAAGTCATTAGCGATTTAACGTCAAAGGCAAGTTGGCACCTCGCTATATTGGACCATTCATGATTTTGGGCAAACGTGGAGAAGTGGCATATAAATTGGAGTTGCCAGCAAGAGTTTCTGATGTTCATGATGTATTCCATGTTTCTCAGCCCAAGAAGTGCTTAAAGATACCAGAAGAACAAGTACCAATAGATGAAATTGAGCTAGAGGCATATTTGACTTATGTTGAGCAACCGATATAAATCTTTGAAACAAAGGAGAGAGACACAAAGAACAAGGTGATTCAATGGTGAAAAGTACAATGGAAACACCATACTGAATCTGAAGCAACTTGTTTGCTGGAAGAAGATCTCAAGAGAGAATTTCATTATCTTTCTCCTTCTACGTTGAATCTCAAGGGCGAGATTCATTTTAAGAGGGGTAGGTTTGTAACACCCTCATTTTCGTCCATTATGCATTGCATTCATTTTTATACATGTCTAACATAATGGAACACAGAGAAAAAACAAGATTAAAATGAATTAGAACCAAAACAACAATTAAAAACCTAGTTACTATGCACTTGTCCGGATTGAACCCCGGACTAGTCCGATTTAGCTACTGTTGTTTCCGATACTTTTCCGCTAATTGCTACGCATTAGTCCGGAATTTGTTTCTGTTGTTCTCCTGTAACACCCTCATTTTTATCCACCGTGCAATGCATACACTCTTATAAATGTTTAACATTAAGCAACACAAAGAGGAACAAGTTTAAAATTAATTAGAACTAAAACTGCAGTTAAAGTCTATGTTAGTGCGGACTTGTCCGGAATTGGACATGTAACACTCTCATTTTCATGCATAATGCATTCCATGCATCCTCATACATGTTTAAAATTAAGCAACCTTAAAAGAAACCTATAGCGGAGCAACCTTAAAAGGCATCAGGATATGAATCAATATAGGTTATTGTGGATCGATTGACGAAATTAGCGCATTTCATTCTTGTCAAGACTACCTATAGCTTACACGAAGTACCTAAGAAAATAGTATCCGAGAGAGGCTCTCAATTTACCTCAAGGTTCTGGCAGAAGCTGCACGTATCAAAGAAACTCAATTGAATTTCAATTTTGCATGTCACCCTCAAACGTATGTAAAGACCTAGAGAACAAATCATGTTTTGGAGGACATGCTAAGAGCTTGTGCGCTAAATTATGGAGGGAATTAGGACAAAAGTCTGCCATATGCTGAATTCTCCTACAACAATAGTTATCAAGCAAGTTTAAAAATGTTGCCATATGAAGCATTGTATGGGAGAAGGTGTAGAACAACCTTATTTTGGAGTAAAACGGGAGAAACTCAAGTATTTTGGACCGATTTGATACAGGATGTCGAAAAGCATGTTCAGACAGTCCGCAAAAACTTAAGAGCTGCTCAGTCGAGACAAAAGGGCTATGCGGATAATAGAAGAAGAAGCTTAGCTTTTGAGGTGGGAGACTTTGTATATCTCATAGTGTCACCCATGCAAGGTCACAAGTGATTTAACGTCAAAGGCAAGGTGGCACCGCGCTATGTTGGACCGTTCAAGATTTTGGACAAACGGGGAGAAGTAGCGCATAAGTTGGAGATGCCAGCACATCTTTCTGATGTTCATGATGTCTTTCACGTTTCTCAGCTCAAGAAGTGCTTAAGGGTTCCGGAAGAGCAAGTACCGATCGAAGAATTGGAGCTTGAGGAAGATTTGACCTATGCTTCTACATCAAATCTCGATGGCAAGATTCATTTTAAGGTGGGTAGGTTTGTAACACCCTCCTTTTCATGCATAATGCATTGCATGCATCCTTATACATGTTTAACATTAAGCAACCTTAAAAGGAACCCGATTAAAATGAATTTAGGTCTAATCAGCATTTTAATTCTGTCAGGGTGCAGACTTATCCGGCCTAAACCCCAGACTAGTCCGGTATCCCTATGCTGTTTCAAAAACTTCAGTTTCTTCAGAACCCGGACTTGTCCGACACATTGCACGGACTAGTCCGTTGTTGTTTCTGATGTTGTCCGGACTTGTCCAATTTTGCGATCGGACTAGTGCGATCTTGTCCAATTTCAGGTTAAAAACCCTTTTCCTTTGTAATGCCGGACCTGTCCAGTGTTCCGTACCGAACTTGTCTGATTTCACCTATGTTCCGGAACGGACTTGTCCGGCCATCCTTGCGGACTAGTCCAGCCTGCAGAATTCAACTTGGATTCTATTTTTCTCCCGCGATTGGTTATTGGGTAATTGCCTTAATTGGGCCTAAGAACTTCATGCCCAACCTCAGAGGAGCCCAAGTGGACCCCACCACAGCCCCTACTTGTTCCCCAACGAATTCTACTTGGAATTCACCCCATAACCCTACCTCTCCATCCCTATATAAACAACCCAATATCCTCACACCTCTCCATCACGTTGGAAAACCCTTGTTGTCGTGTTCTTGACGTGTGTTGCCATCAAGTGAGGATCCAGCAACAAGGAGAAGAAGGAGAAGGATCAAGTAAATGCGATCTTCATCAACTTCTCATCATCAACATTCTTCATTACCAATTTATCCTCAACAGCTGACCATCAACCCTAATTGTCAAGATTCAAGTTTCACGCCCAATTCTCGATCCTTGGATCTCTAAACACACGGTACACCCTCTACATCCAATTGTACAAGTGAATTCATCCCTAAATCTCGCTGTCCAGAAAACCCTATTTCTACACTTCTGGACAGGTCCGACTAGTCTGGCCCTAAAACTGGACATGTCCGATCTCTAAATCTGTAATTTCTAAATTAAACCCAAATTGACTCGAATCAATTCAACTCCTGTTCAAACTTGTTAAAAACCATTATAACTAGTTAGTAAACATTAATAACAACTCATGAACTAGTTTTACTTTACAATTGCACAAATCTTGCATATCATGACATATTGAGTAATGTTTGAGCATTCATTGATTGTAATGTTTGTTTTGCATGTTTGTCACGCGGAATAGAATGTATCACTGTAGAGAGTGCTTTCGAGGACCTGCAAAACTAAATCCTCACAGCCTTCGATCCAAACCAAGCTCAGGAGCAAGGCAAGTGTCCTTGATCATTTTGATCCAGGTTTTAAATGTTTTGTTTGCAAAATTGCATGCTTGTTTGACGGAAACTGCCTGGGGACCACTTGGTGCCCCGGCTGGAGCTCCAAAAACCACTGTGCCGCTGCCCGGTGCTGAAGTCCCCTCCCCCACTGCAGGGGCATCACCGGTCGCTGGTGGCAAGTTGACGACTTGTGCGCCAATAATGTTAGGCGCCAGTGCTGCTTCAATGACGGGCGGGTCAGCCTCACCAAGGGAAGCAGCTGTGACAAATGTAGCCCCCTTCTCGCTGGGCACCTCCACGACAGGAACCTCATCGCCTGGCACCTCCTCGGCGGGCACCTCCACGCTGGGAACCTCCTCGCTTGACACCTCCACGCCAGGAACCTCCTCGCCGGGACCTCCACTCCTGACACTTCCTTGCTTGGCATCACTCCAGCCCACCTGCCTCGACGGACGAGGGTACAGAGTCATCAATGGCACCAAAGGCCGATGCACACTCCGGCGAAGGATGCAGCGCTGCAGACCCCACTCCGGCTCCTATAAGGGCAGGGGCTATCAAGCCCACCCCTGGAAGCACCAAGGGCACCAAGTCGGCTGACGACACCCTGAAAAGCCAATATAAAACTCTGTCAAAACAAAAGAAGGGAAAAAGCAAAGGAAGAAGCTGTGTCTTACCAATGGGTCGAACCACTCCAGTAACCCTGGCCCTCCACCCCAAACGATAGATCGAGGTCACCGGGGCCTGTCGACAAGGCCAGCGCCGCCGTCTCAAGCTACGACTTTTCATCGACACGCGCTGGTGCGGTCTCCTACGCAGAACCCTCTGCACCTCCTACGGAACCAATGTCATCGCTGGAATCGGAAACTAAGTTTATGACGGGAGCTTCGTCTGACCCGACCCCATCACAATGAGAAATTGGGGTATCATCCCCCCGCGTCAACTTCTGCTTCTTCGATGCAAGAATAGCCGAATCCATGGCTAAGCGGCGAGAAAGTCTTCCTGGCGACGGAGCTAGCGCTGGCTAGTTGCTCCCCAGACCAACGGAGGATGTTGGGAGCCCTACCTCCGCCCTTTCCGACGAGCGGGAGGAAGACTCCGACTTTTGTTGCAACATGGTGCGGCACCATGCTATAACACCTGAAACCCCAGACAACCCCTCGGGGTGCAGACGGGTAGCATCGAGCTCAGCAGTTCGTCCCTCACGTCGGGGGTCATAATGAGCATCTGGCAGTCCACCGAGGGTGGAGACGTGCTAATCGTCAATCGTATCACAAGTCACAACCTTCAGCAAACCCTCCAAAATCTCTGGGGTGAGGTTGTCTAGAGCCAACTAGTGCCGATCATCGATACTAGTGTAGTGCCAGGCCTTGTACCGACGATTCTGTAGAGGGGCAATATGGCGGTGCAAGAAATCGGCCAGCACCATCACAGAGGTCAAGCTGTTGCTTGCCAGCAGTTGGATCCACCACAATATTGGTGTATACTCCTTCGGCAACCCTTGGTATTCTTCCCAGGTGGTGGCATCAGAAGTTGGAACTGCAAAGGGCATCTTTAGTGCAGGATGGGCCTCGACCCGCATGATCACCCAATCTTCCCTCCTGGTCTTCCACTTGCCCACTTTGAGCGAAGGGATGTTGAGTCGTGAGGTCTTGTCCTGGTGCCGAAAGTAGTAGGCAGCCACCTAGGTCGTCTCGCTCTTCCCAGTGGTCTTTATCACGAAGAAGAATCGGAACATCTCAACCGTTGGCTTGCAGACCACAAACACCTCAAAGAATTGGACGAACACCACCATCACGGTGATGGAGTTCGGTAAAAGGTGGTGAAGCTGCAACCTATACTCCTCCAGCACTACGAAGAAGAACCTTAACAGTGGAAGCCCAAGCCCTACAGACATTAGGTGACAAAGAGAACGGTCTCATCTTCGCACAAGTCCTTGAGAGCGGGAGACCAGCAGTGGATCATCCATGCACACTCTGCCGCCAACCAGCCAAGCAGTCGCCGCATCGACAACAGGTCATCAGCCAACCGAAGGTGAGACAGAGGCAGTGTGAAGGCCATGGGAACAAATGAAGGAGATAGCTTTGGCTAAAGTATGAAGGCTCGAGCGTCCGAGGAAGAAGATAGAAACTTAAGCTGCGGGGTGAAAGTAAGGAAGGAATCGTTCCCTCTAAAGCTTTCCTTTTTTTTCACCCGCACGACGCCTGAGTACCTCAAGCAGAGGATCGGCCCACACCACTTAAGAACACGACACTCATGATAATGGGCCCTATGCCCCCTGATAGAAGCACTAGGCTAGGCCGTCAGCCACCCAAAAAATAGTTGAAACAACTCTCGTAAACGCGCAGTGAATGAAAGTGCTATAGCAGCATCGGGAACCGTCATGGTCAAAGGTACCACCGAAGGCAAAGATACGACAGCAAGCGAAGATCCCATTATGAAAGTGCATCTAGGAATCCCTTGTGGGTTTTGGATGATTTATGTCAAGCAAATGAGATCCTAACCAATTTCTTGAGATGAGCACAGGTTTTAATAGCAAAACAAGCAAAGTGCCAAAAAGAAGGGAGAATGAGGAGCAAAGTGGAAATGAGCTCAAGGAAGAAGAATAGTAGATCATTGTGTATGGAGTGTGTTAAGGAAACAAACCCGAAGAGCTCAATCACAATTAAACACACACATTGCACAAAGTTATACAGGACCAGACTAGTCCGAATGACACCGGACTAGTCCGATATCCTCTCTGCACAAAATCAGACAAGTCCGATATCCATCGGACTAGTCCGATATCTCTCTGACTAGAGTCGGACTAGTCCTCCCCAGTGCGTACTAGTCCTAAAAACACTTCACAAGTCAAACAAAATCGTACAAGTCAGATCACCACAGGACTAGTCCGATTTCCATTCTTATCCAAATCGGACAAGTCCGATATTAGCACGGACTAGTCCGGGAAAACCCTCTAACTTAAATCGGACAAGTCCTTCGAGTGTGGACTTGTCACCCAATTCACTTAGGGTTTCACATGTCCGGACCAGTCCGATAACTATCGGACTAGTCTGAAGATTTCTAGAAGCGAAATCGGACAAGTCCGCTCCTAGTCGGACTAGTCCGATATTTCGGGACACTTAGAGTTTGCTGCACACAGCACACCAGACTAGTCCGATCTTTCTAAACCCTAACGGTAACTTTTAGAAACCACATATAAATAGAATTGCACGGCCCAACTTTAATCTCTCTCGAACCCTAGCGCCGTCACACCTCCCAAAGGCCTCAAAAACCACATCTCTCCACGAAATTAAGTGCAACAAAGATCAATCCTCTGAGGATTCACTCTAGATCATTGGAGAGACGCGTTCAACACTCATTGAGCTCTTGGTTTGATTCTCTAACACACTCCTGTGATTTCATTGTAGTCTTTTGAGTGTGTTCTTGGTGGTATTTCGTATTGTAATCTAAGGGAGCTCTCAACGTGTGAGAAGGCCCCTTTGAATTCGGTTATTCACCCCATTGTGAGAGGATTGGCCTTCGTGGCGATCCGATGAGGGTAGGGTTGGAGAAGACCCGGTCCTTTTGTGGACTCCTCAATGTGGATGTAGGTTGCCTCGATGGGAATAGAACCACAAGATAAATCTCTTGTATTCTTGTTTTGTGTTCATTGTCCTTTAAATTATATCAATTTAGGGTTTCAATTAATCTTGCTCACTTTACGTTGAAATATTGAATTTAAGATTGACTTGTTATATACCCTAGTACATAATCTTGCAACACATAAATTATAAGTATATTTCCGCTGCTACACCCTAGAATCAAACTTAATAAATCAAACTTGATCAACCTAGTCCGTACACACCGGACTAGTCCGCACTTTACTGGACTAGTGCGATATCTCCGGTTTTGAACTGGTTGTTAAGTGTTGCAGGTTCCAACAAAATTCAAAAAGGCCTATTCACCCCCCTCTAGGCCACTTTCAATTGGTATCAGAGTAGGTTCTTCAAGAAAGAGACTAATCGCTCGAAGAAGATCATGTCGAACATGAAGACATCCACAAGAGCAACAACCAAGAAAAGGTTGATGATGAAAATAACCTCAAGGTGGAGAAGCTCCTCAAAGCCATTCAAGACTTCAAGGACGACGATGAGGAGATGCTAGAACTAAAGGCGCTCATATGAAAGAAGAAACTTTCCAAAGGGAAAGTGAAGATTGAAGAAAAGAAGAAGGGGAGTAGTCACAACGACTACTCCCGATATCCTTTTAACTATGATCGCCTAAATTCCAATAATAATCATTATTTGTCTATCCCACTTGGAAAAGCACCACATTTCGATGGAAGTGGTTACTTGACGTGGAGGCAAAAATATGAAAATGCATCTAATTTCCCTCAATCCAAGTTTATGGCATATTGTGTGCACAGGGACAGATATCCCGGACGACGACGAAGAGCTCACACCAAGCCAAGAGCAGGCTATTCATCAAAATGCTCAAGCCGCGGCAGTAATTACCTCTTCGCTCAGTCGGGACGAGTTCACCAAGGTGGATGGACTCAAAATTGTTAAGGATATTTGGGACACACTACAAACTGCACATGAAGGTGACCATCATGTGCGTGAAGCAAAGATCGAAATGATCAAAGGCGAATTGGGAAGATTCGCAATTGAAGAAGACGAGTCACCCCAGGACATGTACAACCGATTGAAGACACTCGTCAACAAGGTCAGATCATATGGAAGTAAGAAGTGGAATGATCACAAGGTGGTAAAACTCATACTTAGAGCTTTCATGCCTCGCAACGTCACCCTATGCTCCATGATCAGAGAAAGCCCCGGATACAAAAGGATGACTCCGGATGAATTGCTTGGAAAGATCATTAACTTCGAGATGATGGAAAAACAAGCAAAGCATGTCAAGGAGATTGCCGACCTCACCTAAAGAAGAAAGGAGTTGCTTTGAAATCCACCCTCAAGCCCATCTAAAGAAGCTAGAGAAGCACAACTAGAAGAAGATAGTGATGACGAGAGCAGTGAATTAGATGAAGAAGACACGATATTATTCATGAAGAAATTCAAGAGAATAAGGAAGAAAAGACAAGGAGCCAAATCAAGCGAAGTAAAGTACAAGGAAAGAACAAAGCCAAAGTTGAGGCGGGCATGCTATAATTGTGGTGAGTATAGCCACTTTTATAGTTGATTGCCCATATGAAGAGAACAAGAAAAAGACTAAAGAAGCCAAGCCTCAACCCAAGAAATTCTTCAAGAAGAAGAAACAAGCTGAACAAGCGCACATTGGTAAAGATTGGGACTCAAATGATGAGTCATCATCATCCGAGGAAGAAGAGATGGCTAGCATAGCCATGGAGAAGACATCCAAGAAGTCTACTCTCTTCCCTAAACTCGGCGCAAGGAAGGCAGATGGCACTTGCCTTATGGCAAAGGAAGGTAAACGCAAGGTAACAATTAAACCCCCTTTCGTGCATTCCTATTCAAGTGATGATGAAATCAATAATGATAATGAGGATATGCTTATTGGACTAGATAGGAAAACAGCAGCAAAAATGAAATTTTTGCTTGACCAACTTGTTGAGAAGAAGAGGTTAATACATCGTCAAGAGGACATGATCATCTCCCAAAAGGAGGAATATGTTGAACTTGACAAGCTTCTAGAACTTGAAAAGGAACGAAGCAAATCACTTAAGCTTGAGTTAGATTCAAGCAAGGAAACTTGCTTGGAATTAACCGACTCAGATGCTACAATCAAGGACCAACTTGTTGACCTGATCAAGGTTAACAAGATCCTTGAATTGCAACTTGAGTTACTCAAGCAAGGTGAACCTTCTTCCTCTTCAAGTTCACCTTCTCAATCTACTAAAACTGAGGTTGCTCATGCTTATACATGCAATAAAGTTGACACCAGTTTGAAGGACAAGCCAACGTCTACAAAGGATAAATATCCTACCCAAAGTGGCATATTTGACAAGGAGAAGATCAAATATGCACGTAGTGCATACTTGGTCAAAAGACCTCCAAATGTCAAATATGGCATTTGTTATTCTTATGGTGAAAAACAACATGCTAGAAGCCATAAGAATAACAAGGAGAGGATTACCTTTGTAAAGGGAAGACCCTCTCAAACTAGAAAGTCAAAGATTAAAACAGTAATCACACATGAACACCGGACTAGTCCGGTCAGTGTCCGGACAGGTCCGGTCCTCCGGACAAGTCCGGCCTCCCAGACTAGTCCCGTGCATAAACAACAATAGTTATTGTTTAGAACTTTTGATGCCTTGTATATCTTAATAAGAAATAATTTTGGCAAAGTTTATCCTCATTATGTTGGGCCACACCATGAGAACACCAAGTCTCATGTGTAGGTGCCCAAATGTCTTGTAACTAACCTCCAAGGACCCAAGCAAGCTTGGGTACCTAAAACCAAAGCATAATTTGTTTTTGCAGGCCCATTCCTCCGGTGGATCTAAATGGGTGTTAAACAGTGGCTGCACCAACCATATGACCGGATAAAGAAGAATGTTCGTTGAATATGAAGAGAATGAGGATCCAAATGAGGGCATCTATTTTGGAGATAATAGTCAATGAAAGGTGCCTAGTACGGTAAAATTGCAATATCTTCTAAACACACACTTTCTCATGTCTTACATGTTGAATCCTTAGATTATAACCTGCTGTCCATATCTCAATTATGTGACAAGGGTTATAATTGCTTGTTCACTAACGAGGGTGTGACCGTTTCAGGAGTAATGGTTCCATTGCATTCAAGGGTATGTTAAAGGGAAAGCTCTATCTTGTTGACTTCAACTAGGATAAAGCTAAACATGACACATGCTTGATTGCAAAAACTAACATGGGTTGGCTGTGGCATAGACGACTAGCGCATGTTGGCATGAGGAACCTTCAAAAACTCCTCAAGGGTGATCACATCTGTGGTTTAAAGGATGTTGTGTTTGAGAAAGATAGGCCTTGTAGCGCGTGCCAAGCCGGGAAGCAAGTTGGAGCACCTCACCCCGCCAAGAACATCATGACTACAACAAGACCGCTCAGGCTACTTCACTTAGACTTATTTCGTCCAATTTCCTACATAAGCATCAGCGGTAACAAATATGGTTTAGTAGTTGTTGATGATTTTTCTCGCTTCACTTGGGTGTTCTTTTTGCATTATAAGTCGGAAACACAAGGAATACTCATGAAGTTCTTCAAGCGAGCTCAAAACGAATTCTCATTGACAATCAAGAACATTCAAAGCGACAACGGCACGGAGTTCAAGAACACACAAGTGGAGGAGTACCTTGATGAAGAATGCATAAAGCACGAATTTTCAGCTCCGTAATCCCCACAACAAAACAAAGTTGCCGAAAGAAAGAACCGAACTCTAATAGAGATGGCAAGAACAATGCTCGATGAGTACAAGACCTCGGATCGATTTTCGGCGGAAGCGATTAACACCGCTTGCCACGCCGTAAATCGACTTTATCTTCATCGAATACTCAGGAAGACATTCTATGAGATGCTTACCGGTAACAAACCCTATATTTCATATTTTCGAGTTTTCGGTTCTCCATGTTATATTTGAACAAGAAGCCCAAGACCTCAAAGTTCGCTTCGAAGTCCGATGAAGGTTTCTTGCTTGGTTATGATTCGAACACTTACGCCTATCGTGTTTTCAACAAGACCTCCAGACTTGTTGAAGTAGCACGTGATGTATTGTTCGATGAGACTAACGGCTCCCAAAAAGAGCAAGTTGATCCATGTGTACTATGTAAAGAAGAAGCTCCCTGTCAAGCATTGAAAAGAATGGCCTTAGGTGAAGTTTGACCACAAGAGTCACCTCTACACGTGCATGAGGAAGATGAACCACAAGAGGAGGTCAACGATCAAGGGGGAGCTCCCGCACAAGATCAACCACAAGAATATGAAGATAATCAACAAGTCAACAAAGGCAACCATTTAGGGGGAGAGGAAGATGATCATGAAGATACAACGTCTCAAGTGCCACACCCAAGAGTACACCAATGCGTCCAAAGGAATCTCCCAATCGACAATATCATCGGTGACATCCAAAAGGGAGTAACCACTAGATCTCATATAGCTAACTTTTGTGAACACTATTCGTTTGTATCCTTTTTGGAATCGCGCAGGGTTGAGGATGCATTGAAAGATCCGGACTGGGTGGAGGCAATGCAAGAAGAATTGAACAACTTCAAGCGGAACAAGGTGTGGGAACTCGTGGCAAGACCCAATGTGAACATTGTCGGCACCAAGTGGGTATTCCGCGACAAACAAGACGAACACGGGGTGGTGACAAGGAACAAGGCATGACTTGTGGCCAAAGGGTATTCATAAGTCGAAGGTTTGGATTTCGATGAGACCTTTGCTCCAGTAGCTAGACTTGAATCTATTAGAATATTACTTGCATATGCTACTCACCATGATTTCAAGCTGTATCAAATGGATGTGAAAAGCGCCTTCCTCAACAGACCAATCAAGGAGGAGGTGTATGTGGAGCAACCCCCCAGGTTTAAAGACGAAGGGTTTCCCGACCACGTAATCAAATTGCGTAAGGCTCTCTACGGCCTCAAACAAGCTCGTAGAGCTTCGTATGAGTGTCTTAGAGATTTCTTAATTAAAAATGGCTTTAGGATTGGTAAAGTAGATTATACACTATTTACAAAAAAATTTGACAATGATCTTTTTATTTGTCAAATTTATGTTGATGATATAATCTTTGGGTCAACTAATCAATCTTTTTGTGAGGAATTTAGTAAAATCATGACATATAGGTTTGAAATGTCAATGATGGGAGAATTAAAGTACTTCTTGGGATTCCAAGTGCGGCAACAAAAGGAAGGGACGTTCATAAGCCAAGCCAAGTACACACAAGACATACTCAAGAAGTTTGGTATGGACAAGGCGAAGCCTATAAAGACTCCCATGGCAACAAATGGTCACTTGGATCTCAATGAAGATGGACCTACCGTCGACAAAAAGGTATATCACTCCATGATTGGATCTCTACTCTATTTATGTGCATCTAGGCCAGACATTATGTTGAGTGTATGTTTGTGTGCAAGGTTTCAAGCCAATCCTAAGGAGTGTAAATTGACAGCCGTAAAAAAGATCTTGAGATATTTAGTTCATACAACCAACCTTGGTGTTTGGTACCCAAAAGGCTCAAAATTCAATCTCATTGGTTACTCCAATGCAGATTATGTCAGGTGCAGCACCTCCGGTACATGCCAATTCCTAGGGAGATCCTTAGTTTGTTGGTCCTCCAAGAAACAAAATTTCATTGCCTTATCCACAGCTGAAGCGGAGTATGTTGCAGCTGGGAGTTGTTGTGCACAACTCCTATGGATGCGACAAACTCTATGGGATTACGGTTACAATATGAACCGTATTCCACTCCTCTGTGACAATGAGAGTGCCATCAAAATTGCCCACAACCCAGTTGAGCACTCTAGAACTAAACACATAGATATAATACATCACTTTTTGAGAGATCATTCCATGAAAGGAGATATAGCCATTTCCCATGTTAACACCCAAAAGCAATTGGCCGACATATTCACCAAGCCACGTGATGAAAAACGCTTTTGCGAACTCCGAAATGAACTAAATATTCTTGATGCTCGGAGTGTGGATTGAAATGTCGCATACCTATATGAATTCTTGAAAATATGTTGATTGGATTGTGAAAATCATCTCTATCAATTTTCTTCCGAAAACTATGTTATTTGTTAGATCTTGGTGAATTATGATCATTGCTTGATTGTTGTATGCTCACTGATCATATTCATCAAGATTATTTGATTTGATTTGCCTTCCTATTTTCTAAATATGTACCTTAAAATATATGTGAATGGGCTAAGAAATTCTTGCCTGGTGACCACGGACTAGTCTGAGGTTACCCGGACTAGTTCGCCCATGCAGACTAGTCCGCAGAGTGCCGGTTAGGCCGGACTAGTCCGGTAGACCACGGACTAGTCTGATATAGTCCTTTGGAAAAGTTCGAACTAGTCCGGTCATCTTCGGACTTGTCCATTTTTTTGTGTCCTTAACCCTAGCCGCCTCCAAAACCCTAATCCCTTCATCCTCACTCTTGCCTCACGCATTCTCTCTCTTCCACTCGATCTCCCAAGGCGATTCCTTGATTTCTCCATCGGAACTTCGCAAGTTTGGGTGGAATTTGATCATCAAGGCATCGGGATTGAAGTTCTCGGACAAGTCCGGCCTTCAACACCCTCATCTCCAAGTTTCAATTGATTTCTTCTGTAATTTTCACTCAAACCCTAGAAATTCCAAATTTCATCATTGTTGATCGAATAGCCTAGCATATTTCACCATATACATGCCTTCGTAATGTATTACGTTTATGCTGCACTTGTTGTTTATTAGGAATCAATATTTGTCCAGTCGCTTAGGTTTTTGAATATGAATACCAAACTAGTCCGGTCCATGCACGGACAAGTCCGATCACCTGGACTAGTCCGATTTTTCTGGACTTAAAACCTAACTTCTCAATTCCTAAATGCAATTCGTTGCTATCCTTTCGCACCTATGCCTTGTACCATTTATTCTCAATCATGCCACTCATTCTCTGGTCATGTCGAGCTTGAACAATGAAGTCTCCTACATTGAGGCCGAGATGGACCACGAGGTGGCACCTCGGACCTTGACGGATCTTGGCAAGAAGCGCCAGGAGAGACCCTCCGAGCCAGCTCCATCTGCTCCACAAGCTCGGAGGAATCTACTAGCGAAGAAGCCGGCCTCCAAGGTGCCAGCTTCTAGGGCTACCACATGTGGTGGCCCTAGCTTGGCAAGTGCTCGCCTGGCCAAAGGCAAGGGCAAAGGGATAGCGACGGGTCCAATTGGCCCGATGAAGCTCCATGCTCCAAGGGAAGGGGTTCGAGACCCCACTGAAGAGAAGTTCAACGGGAAGGGCAGTGATTCGGCGACAAAGTTTAGAAGCATTGAATAGTATGGCCGACCGAAGCAAGCTACCGACAGAAGATTTTGGTGCAACTTCCATGCAGATTTCTACAGATCTGTGTATCTCCCAATGATAACACCGGTTGTTCATAGTCAATGATTGATTGGGCACACTTTGAGAAGAATGGCTGCTCCCCGTTAACTGAAGTGGTGGAAGCCATTGAGAGGCATGGTCTGAAGGATCTCTTTGCCTTCAGGAACAACTGGAATGATGAGGTCATTGCGCAATTCTTTGCGACATGCCACTTCTCGGGTGAAGATGAGGAAAGTGTTACTTGGATGACTCATGGATCCAAGTACAGTATCACTCAAGAAGACTTTGCAAGCCTGCTTCACCTTGACACCTTAAGATCTGACTGCTTGATCATCCACAACATAGGTGTTATTGAGAAGGATAAGATGAAGTTACTCTATGAGCCAAACTCCAAGTTTAACCCTCCATCCATGAAGAACAAGAAGCCATTCTTTGTGGTGCTTAATCGAGTCTTGAGGAAGACCATCGCTCCCAAGGATGGAGATGCCGGGAGTGTGCAGGG
The DNA here is from genome assembly GCA_036927565.1 of Tuctoria greenei. Classification (NCBI taxonomy): domain Eukaryota; kingdom Viridiplantae; phylum Streptophyta; class Magnoliopsida; order Poales; family Poaceae; genus Tuctoria; species Tuctoria greenei. The sequence continues at coordinate 73,544,328 of JAYESD010000011.1, forward strand.
TTATCACCAGACCTTGATGAGGGTGATAAGAAAGGGCTGCCAGTTTCATGTGGCGGACAACATTTGGAATGACATGGTTAACATATCCGGCACACCCAAAAGATCTTTTAGGTATGCCTGATATCTGATGTTTGTGATCGAGAAGGTCACCGGGATTGAATTTATCAAGGATGTGGAGCATCTACCCCTGAGGCCTCAGATGCCTCAGAAGCCAAGTATCCAGGCTGCTCCCTCGCCGGCCTCCAATCCTGAGGCACCGGCAAGAAGATCTGAAGATGCAAGAGCTGCCTCTGCCAGTAGGGCAGCCCCTCAAAGGGGATCAGCCAGTGGGATCTTCAAATACCTAGCTGCCATCATCGCTTCCTGCAAAAAGGAGGAAGTGAAGGCCCATAAGCTCAATAAGAGAAGAAAGGAAAATATGAAGTATGTGAAGGCAAATGTGGAGCAAATTTGCCAGAAACTGGAGATCGAACCCATTGGGTCTCCAGTAATCTCTGAAGATTCATACCCAGACTTCACCGAGCTCGGGCCCTTGACCCCCTCCGAGCTTGCCTACTTTGAATTGGGGGCTCGAGTGACTCCGCACCTCCTCCTCCTCCTCCTCCTCATCAGGCTGAAGATGAAGATGATGAAGACGATGATGATAGGACTGACAGCAAAGAGTGAAGACCATAGGACCCTCCTCTCCTTCCTTTTGGTGTCTTGATGCCAAAGGGGGAGAGATTGAGAGGGAGTCTTAGCCTTAGCTGTAGTGAATGAAAGTGCTATAGCAGCATCGGGAATCGTCACGGTCAATGGTACCACAGAAGGCAAAGATACGACAGCAAGCGAAGATCCCGTTATGAAAGTGCATCTAGGAATCCCTTGTGGGTTTTGGATGATTTATGACAAGCAAATGAGATCCTAACCTATTTGTTGAGATGAGCATCGATTTTAATAGCAAAACAAGCAAAGTGCCAAAAAGAAGGGAGAATGAGGAGCAAAGTGGAAATGAGCTCAAGGAAGAAGAATAGTAGATCATTGTGTATGGAGTGTGTTAAGGAATCACACCCCAAGAGCTCAATCACAATTAAACACACACATTGCACAAAGTTATATAGGACCGGACTAGTCCAAATGACATCGGACTAGTCCGATATCCTCTCTGCAAAAAATCAAACACGTCCGATAACCATCGGACTAGTCTGATATCTCTCTGACTAGAATCGAACTAGTCCTCCCCAGTGCGGACTAGTCCTCAAAAAGCATCACAAGTCACACAAAATCGGACAAGTCCGATCACCACCGGACTAGTCCGATATCCATTCTGATCCAAATCGGACAAGTCTGATATTAGCACAGACTAGTCCCGGAAAACCCTCTGACTTAAATCGGACAATTCCTCTGAGTGCGGACTTTTCACCAAATTCACTTAGGGTTTCACATGTCCGGACAAGTCTGATAACTATTGGACTAGTCTGAAGATTTCCAGAAGCGAAATTGGACAAGTCCGCTCCTAGCAGGACTATTCCGATATTTCGGGACACTTAGAGTTTGCTACACACAGCACAACGGAGTAGTCCGGAGTCCACCACGGACTAGTCCAATCTTTCTAAACCATAACGGTAACTTTTAGAAACCCCATATAAATAGAAGTGCACGGCCCAACTTTAACCTCTCTCGAACCCTAGCGCCGTCACACCTCACAAGAGCCTCAAAAACCACATCTCTCCACGAAATTAAGTCCAACAAAGATTAATCCTTTGAGGATTCACTCTAGATCATTGGAGAGACACGCTCAGCACTCATTGAGCTCTTGGTTTAATTCTCTAACACACTCCTGTGATTTCATTGTAATATTTTGAGTGTGTTCTTGGTGGTATTTCGTATTGTAATCTAAGGGAGCTCTCAACGTGTGAGAAGGCCCCTTTGAATTTGGTTATTCACCCCTTTTGTGATAAGTGGATGAGGCTTGGCCTTCGTGGCGATCCGACAAGGGTAGGGTTGGAGAAGACCCGGTCCGTTTGTGGACTCAACGTGGATGTAGGTTGCCTCGTTGGGAAGCAAACCACGGGATAAATCTCTTGTATTCTTGTTCTGTGTTCATCGTCCTTTGAATTATATCAATCTAGGGTTTCAATTAATCTTGCTCACTTTACGTAGAAATATCAAATTTAATATTGCCTTGTGATATACCCTAGTACATAATCTTGCAACACGTAAATTACAAGTATATTTCCGCTGCTACACCCTAGAATCAGACTTAATAAATCAAACTTGATCAACCTAGTCCGTACACACCGGACTAGTCTGCACTTTACCGGACTAGTCCGATATCTCTGGTTTTGAACTGGTTGTTAAGTGTTGCAGGTTCCGAAAAAATTCAAAAAGGCCTATTCACCCCCCCTCTAGGCCACATTCACGTTACCATAACCTCTCAACTTGAGACAGACGCGTGGCGACATTGGCAGAAGTGCCCATCGCTTCCGCTATCAAAGACAGAATTCAAAGCACAGTGCGGAAAAATATTAAAAGGGATCCACCTTTGGGCTCTTCACCTTGCCCCAAGGTGGACCCAATGGCCACTATTGGTACCTTGTAGATGGGTACCCTCGCGCACAGGATGAAGACACCGAGGCACTTCTGGATCCACCACGTGTCCTATAGGCGCCAAGGCCTTTGCCTCCCTCAACATCGAGCTGCGGTGCTGCTACGTAAAACTTAAAGATGGGACTTGGCCCCTCCGGTGTGACGGGCTCCCGAGATGCCACGTGTAGGGAAGGGACCTCACCCAACCATGGGGGAGCGCCGCCGGAACAGCCATGTGGCACGAAGCGCAAGGACCAGCACACCCCAAGGGAAAGGGCTTGGAGCTGCCACATCCCCTGACTAGCCCCGGAGCTGCCACACATCACGGAGGACCAGGTCTAACCTACCCAGCAGAGATCAGCCCCGGTGCTGCCACGTGTCCTGCAGCTCGCCTCGGACAGTAAGATACAGAGGCAAGGGATGGAGCGCCTTGCATTGAAGATGCGCACCCACCTCCAGTGCCCAATACGGAGCACGCCAATGGTCGGAGACCACTATGACCAATCGGTTCATAGTTAAGGCGCCACATGTCTATCCCACATGGCCAAGTGGGTAGCTTGTGGCAACAAGACAGTCCGACGGGGCACCTTCTGCCACCATCAGCACTGTCGCGTGGGCTACTGACAAGAGAGGAGGCAAGACGGCGAGTCTTCACCACCTTGGTCAGGCAAGCTTGTGCGAGAAGCCCTAGTTCTTTAGGATAAGATCGCCCCGGGACCACCTGTCAGGCCCCGGGACCCCACTTGTAAGGCGTCTGGCCTTGTCTATAAAATGCCCGGACCGCCCCATTACAAAGGACCAGAAAAAAACATCACACACACATACACACATACTAGCAATACCCTCCACTGTGGAGTAGGGTGTTACACTCCTTGCGGCCCAAACCACGTAAAAACCACTATCTCATACTTCCATCCACTAGAACACTTGATTGAGGCCTAAGCCTCGACGAACAAAGAACCTCCGCGGGTTGCTCCTTAGCAGATCCGGGGGAAGTGTCGCTCTAACAATTTGACAGGAGGTTTCTTTAGTCACCGATGGGTGACGAAATCACGAACTTGTGGGTAAAAAGGTACAATATCTACAGAGTGTTAAAAACTATCATGATAGTCGTGCTCCCGGTTAAGAGCACCTGGATGACCTACATGATTAGAGTGGAACTTGGGATTTGGGGTGGTAATGGGTTATTGTTATGGTATTGGTTATGGTCATGAACTGGATGATGATAAACGGACATGGTAAATGATAATGGTAAGAGAATGGCATATTGATATTTAATGGATGATGGATATGAATTATTATGTTATTTGTGATATGATGGGATTACTTCACATAGACAATGCAGGGTGCTGTTTTTCATGTTTTAAATGTACTTTTCAACAATTAGCCATTGTTTATAATCATTCCTTGTTTAAGTTACATGTCATTATTTCTCACACTTGCTGAGTACGACATGTGCTCACCCTTGCAATTCCCCCACCAATAGTTTCAGGTGATGTTTGGGAGTACCCTGAGGATAATGTGGAGTATTAGGCTGTGTGCTGCTGTCGACTTGCCTATGGTATTGCTTGGAGCCGCGCTACTCTATTTGCTTAGCTTTGCTAAGCTTGCTCAGTTTAGGTTATTCCCACTGCAGAACTTATTAATAATGATCATTAGAGCTGTAATCCAAGGATTATTTGAATATTGTAATAAAAGTACCTTCATAATTAATTTGTGCTATGATATATTTCTGTATATCGTTTGTGATGCACTCGTGTATGTGTGTTGAACATCCTGGGCACACATATGTGTCACACTTAGTTTTTTTTTGGAACCAGGTGTCACAAATTGGTATCAGAGCCACAGGTTGACTATAGGATGTAGCCTAGATAGAATGGACACTTTACAGCACATAGGAACACTTACAAATGGCTGGGGTTTGCTTGGTGTGATGATTGCTATGTAATGTTGCTTGTATGCTTGTGTGCTCATTAGAGAATTGTGGGATGCTTTAGCGTTTGCCACATCCATATAGGCTAGTATAGGTAGGTGTTTAGTTTCATATCGCTTGATGCATATAGTTGGTGACATTTTCTAAATTCTTATATCTATTGCTCTTTCTTCAGATGTCGAGGACTCGCAACCAAATGGATCCAATGAGAATGAGAAGAACAATGGAGCAGCTCAGAACAACAACAACAATAGACCTGGACCTGAGGCTATCAACCTTCAATAGTTGTTGGCCATGCAGAATCGACTTATGCAGACACTGATGCAAACCTTGGGACAGCTGCAGGCCAACAATCAAAATCAGCCCCATATGCCTCCACCACCACCACCCCCACCGCCCCATAATAGGTTGGGAGAGTTTATGAGGACTAGGCCACCTACCTTTGCACAAGCCAATGATCCCATGGAAGCTGACGATTGGCTGAAATTTGTGGAAAAGAAGCTCGCTATTGTCCAGTGCAATGACGGGAAGAAAGTCATTTTTGCTTCCCATCAACTAGTTGGAGCAGCTGCAGATTGGTGGGACTCGCTAGGCAATGCCAATGCAAATTAGGAAAGGATCACTTGGGCTGAATTCAAGGAGAGCTTCCGTTCCTACTTTTTCCCGGAGGGAGTTATGATTTTGAAGAGGCAAGAGTTTGAGAACTTAAGGCAAGGAAGGTCAAGTGGGTGTGAGTATCTCAATAAATTCACTCAGCTCTCAAGGTATGCTCCAAAGGCGGCAACCGGGACAGCCGCAAGCAATATTTGTTTATGAGAGGCCTAAACAATGAAATTCAAGTCCAATTGCTCAACTGTGACTATGCGAATTTCCAGAAGCTTGTGGAGAAAGCTATTGTGGTTGGAAACAAGGTTTGCGAGACGGAGCAAGATAACAAGAGGAAGGCACCATATCAAGAACAGCCACAAGGAAGCAATGTTCGCCCCCTCTTGGCTCCACCAAATGCATCATACTGCAACCCCTCTGCTCCTACATATCATGCTACTATTCCACCACGCCAAACTCAGCCTATGCAGCAATGCCTCGCCATGCAAGCACCTCGCCCTCCAATGCCTCATGCGCCTCGTGCATATTTTCCCGCTAATGCTCAAAACCAAAATCGCCCAAACAATTCTAGTGCAGCAAGGTCATGCTATACTTGTGGTGAGGTAGGACACTTTGCATCTCAATGACCTAAGTCAGGCCTTGGTCAAGGGAACAATGCTCCAAGACAGAACCCAAGACCGAATGGAGGAGCGCCACAAAGGCAACCGTGGACCGCATAATTTCTTTCGTGGCTAGGTGAACCATGTATCTATGGAGGAAGCACAACAAGCGAATGACGTGGTGATTGGTATGTTTCTCGCAAACTCCAACCCGACGACTATGTTATTTGATTTTGGAGCATCGCATTCATTCATTGCTTCAAAGTATGTTGCCAAGTATAGTTTGCCCATATTTCATATGAAGTATACCTAGTTGTTTAAGTCTCTTGGGGGAGAGATGAGGACGAATATAGTATGTCCAAAAGTAAGCCTTAGAATAAGGGGGTAGATTTCTTTGCCAAATTTATTGTTTTGGATTCGCAAGGACTGGACATAATACTTGGTATGGACTGGTCAAGGAAGCACAATGGGATAATTCAATATGGCACAAAGATGGTGAAGTTGACAAATGAGGAAGGGGTCAACATAGAATTTGAAACGTCTCAACACGCACCAAAGCATGTGGAGCTGAATCAAATGGACGGTGCAGCAATTGAGGAGATCCCATTGGTGTGTGAATTTTCAAAATTGTTTCCAGATGAGTTGCCAAGTATACCACCTGATCATGACATCGAGTTTGTTATTGAGTTAATACCTGGAAGTGCACCTATAGCTAAGAGCCATATAGGATGCCTCCTTTAGAGTTAGTGGAGCTCAAGACGAAAATTCAAGAGCAGTTAGAGAAGGGTTTTATTCTCCCAAGCTCTTCACCTTGGGGAGCAACACTACTTCTCGTGGACCAGAAGGATGGATTCCGAAGTATGTGTGTGAATTACCGAGCTCTCAATGAGGTGACAATCAAGAACAAGTCTACATTGCCCCGTATAGATATTTTTTTTATCAAATGAAGGGCGCCTGTGCTTTCTCCAAGATCGACTTGAGGTCAGGTTACTTCCAAATGAAGATTAGACCATCGCACATAGCGAAAACTGCTTTTCAGACACGATATGGATCCTATGAGTACACCGTTATGTCCTTTGGATTAACAAATGCACCTTCTTATTTAATGTACCTCATCAATAATGTCTTGTGGAGTATTTGGATAAGTTTGTGGTAGTGTTCATTGATGACATTATGATCTACTCGAGAAGCGAGGAGGAACATGAGGAGCATTTGAGGCTCACATTGTAAAAATCGATGGAGCACCAATTATATGCCAAATTCAGCAAGTTCCAGTTTTGGTTAAGGGCGGTGTCATTTTTGGGACATATCATCTCTGGAGAATGAGTGTCGGTTGACCCAGGTAAAGTGAGAGATGTGCTAAAATGGGAACTGCCGCAAAATGTGAAGGAAATTAGGAGCTTTCTTTGAATGGCTGGATATTACTGTGGGTTCATCAAGGATTTATCCAAAATAGCCAAACCTATGACAGAGTTGCTAATGAAGGGGATAGCTTTCCAATAGACTCAAGCTTGTCTAGAAAGTTTTGAGGAGCTTAAGAAGAGGTTAACAACAACACCTATGTTGGTTTTGCCAGATGTGAGCAAAAGTTTTGATATCTATTGAGATGCATCAAGGTAAGGACTTGGATGTGTGCTCGTGCAAGAAGGTCAAGTAGTAGCCTATGCATCGAGGCAATTTAAGAAACATGAGCAGAATTGTCCTACACATGATCTCGATCTTGCAGTCGTAGTGCATGCTTTGAAGATATGGAGGCACTACATTCTTATTCACAAGTGTGAGATTTCTATGGATCATAAGAGCCTGAAGTACATTTTCACACAAACGGACCTAAATTTAAGGCAAATAAGATGGTTGGAGCTCATCAAGGATTATGATGTTGGAATTAATTATCGCGCGGGGAAGGCTAATGCAGTGGCTGATGCTTTGAGTCGGAAAGGAGTAAGTCACCAACTCACGCTTTGAGAGTTACCATCCGAGCTATGCAAGTAGTTTGAATGGCTGAATCTTGATTTTTTGAATGAGATGGGAATAATGGAGTTAAATCCGACCTTGCAGAAAGAAATTCGAGAAGGTAAGACAAAGGAGGAAATTTAGAAAATTAAGGAAAGGACTCAGGAAGGGAGAGAATTCAGATTTGATGAAGACGAACGTGATACTTTATGGCTTGGGAGAAGAATTGTTGTGCCTAATGTAAAACATATTCGGGAAACAATATTAAAGGAGGCACATGACTCACCTTACTCTACCCATCTCAGTTGTACAAGGATGTACAAAGACTTGAAGACATGTTATTGGTGGGCCAGCATGAAAAAGTACATTGCTGAGTATGTAGCCTTGTGTGATGTGTGCCAATGAGTCAAAGCTGAATATAAAAGGCCAGCTATAATATTGCAGCCATTAAAGATTCCAGAATGAAAGTGAGAAGAAATTGGTATGGACTTCATAGTTTGGTTACCTTGAACCCAGTTTGGCTATGACTCAATATGGGTTATTGTGGATCGATTGACCAAATCAGCTCATTTCATTCTTGTCGAGACCACATATACCAGCGCGAAGCGAGCATAATCGTATATGGAGCATATTGTGCTCCAACATGGAGTTCCAAAGAAAATAGTCTCAGACTGAGGTTTTCAGTTCACCTCTAGGTTTTGGAAGAAACTGCATGAAACTATGGGCACAGGGTTAAATTTTAGCTCAGCATGTCATCTACAAACTGATGGAAAAATCGAGAGGACCAATCAAGTATTAGAACACATGTTAAGAACTTGCGCCTTGAAGCACGGACGCAGCTGGGACAAGAGCTTGCCATATGCTGAGTTTTCCTACAATAACAGTTACAAAGCCAGCTTGAAGACGTCGCCATGGGAAGCACGATATGGAAGGAAGTGTAGGACACCCTTGTTTTGGAATGAGACAAGAGAAACCCAAGTATTTGGCCATGATGTGTTGCAAGAAGCTGAAAAGAAAGTTCGGACACCGCGAGAATTTAAGGGCTGCTCAGCCAAGACAAAAGGTCTATGCGGATAATAGGCGGAGAAACTTAGCTTTTGAAGTGGGAGACTTCATATCTCAGAGTGTCACCTATGTGACATCATAAGCGGTTCAATGTTAGAGGCAAGTTGGCACCTCTCTATATTGAGCCATTCAAGATTTTAGCCAAACATGGAGAAGTGGCATATTAGTTGAAGATGCTGGCACATCTTTCTGATATTGATGATGTGTTCCACATTCCTCAGCTCAAAAGGTGCTTAAAGGTACCGGAAAACATGTGCTAATGCAAGAACTGGAATTGGAAGCAAATTTGACTTATGCGGAGCAAACTGTCAAAGTTTTGGAAATCAAGGAGAGGGTCACAAGAAACAAGGTGATTCGATGGTGTAAAGTAAAATGGAAGCATCATGCAGAATCGGAAGCAACTTGGGAGCTAGAAGATGGGAACAAGAAAGAATTTCCCTATCTCCTTCCTTCTACGTCGAATCTCGAGGGCAAGATTCATTTTAAGGGGGGTAGGTTTGTAACACCCTCGTTTTCATCCATCATGCATTGCATACATTCTTATACATGTTTAACATTAATAAACACAAAAAGGAACAAGTTTAAAATGAATTAGAACCAAAATAACATTTAAGAACATGTGTAGGTGCAGAATTGTCCGGTTTGGACCCCGGACTAGTCCGGTTGTGCTCTTTGTTGACTCTCCAGACTTGTCCGCTCTTGCTACAGATTAGTCCGATTGTCCGGACTTTTCCGTTGTTGAGTATGGACTAGTACGTTCCTGGCTTCTGGAGCTTTTCGGAATTGTCCGGTAGATCCCTCTTTTGATCCGGTTTTTGGAAATTGATCAAGCCTCCGGACTTGTCCATCCTATAACAGACTTATCCGTTTTGCTTTCTGGACAAGATTGGACTTGTTCAAACATCAACCAGACTTGTCCATTCAAGTCTATGTTCTCGATTGGACTAGTCTGGCCCCTAGCGGACTTATCCGGTATGCCCGACACGGATTTAGTTTTTCCTCCACGATATGTTGTTGGGTATTTACCTTAATTGGGCCCAATAACATCGTGCCCAACCACTGTGGAGCCCATGTGGTACCCCTACATGGCCTTTACCACATTGAGCTCTAAATTCATCAAACGTTACCTCTCCACCTATATATAAAATCCCCACCACCCCTACTTTTCATCCTTTTGTCACAATTAAAAAACCCCAAACCCTAAATTGTGAAGGTCACCGTCAAGAAGACTCTACCGCAGTCAGGAGAAAGGAAAGAGGAAGGATAAGGCTCGAGCAAGATCGATCTTCATCAACCCATCGACGCCGTCATCAATTCTCCACCAACCCTCCGTCTTCTTTGGATCAAGAAGTCAATTCTCGAAGCCCTCGATGTTTGGACCCATGGATTCGTGGTAAATGTCTTAGATGCACCTTTTCTACGTAAAATATGACCCTATATTAACTTAACTATGCTCTAGATGGAAATTCGCCAAAAACCCTAGCCGAGCGGACTTGTTCGGCCAAGTGCGGACTAGTCCGATCGACTTTCTGGTCCAGGGCGGACTAGTCCGGTCTTCTGTAGGACTTGTCCAATCACCTAAATCTGAAGTTGCTGAATTAATTCCAAATTCACTCAAAACAACTCGAACCTGTTCAAACTTGTTGAAAACAATTAGAACTAGTTAGTAAACATTAATAGCAACTTATTAACAGGTTTTACCACATAATTGCATTAATCATGCATGTGGCATATTGAGTAAAATTTGAGCATTTATTGATTGTAATGTTGTTTTGTATGTCTATTGCGCTGAATACAATGTGTTGCTCAAGGGGTCCAATTGAAAGTGCATCTAGGCACCCCTTGTGGGTTTTGGTTTATTTATGACAATCAAATGAGATCCTAACCAAATTGTTGAGATGAGCGCAAGTTTTAATGAAATTATGAAGAAAGCGCAAAAAGAAAGGAGAATGAGGATCTATATGGAAAAGACCTGAAGAGCTGAATAGATTAGATCAGTGTGCATGGAGTGTCTTGGAGAAACACACCCCAAGATCTCAAGCACAAGAAAACTCATTCACTTCACAAATTTACAATGGACTGGACTGGTCCGATATACCCCAGACTAGTCCGATAATCCCTCTGTTCAAAATTAGACAAGTCCTCCCAATTTAGACTTGTCTGCACAGTCCAGGTTTACACAGACTGGACTAGTCCGATATCACAACGGACTAGTCCGATATCTTTCTGACTAAGATCGGACTAGTCCTCCCCAGTGCGGACTAGTCCTCAACACTTCACAACTTTGCATGACATCGGACAAGTCCGATAATATCTGGACTAGTCCGATAACCTCTCTGACTATAATCGGAAAAGTCCTCCAAGTGCCGACTTGTCCTCAATTCACTAAGGGGTTCACCACAGCCGGACTAGTCCGATAATTACCAGACTAGTCCGAACATTTCCAGAGCCTAAATCGGACTAGTCCGCCCAAGGCCGTACAAGTCCGATATTCCTGAGAACTTAGAGTTTCCTACACGCCGCACAACGGACTAGTCCGGACTCCACCATAGACTAGTATGGACTCTCGAAACCCTAATGGTAACCTTTGGAAACCTCCATATAAACAGATGCGCGCGGCCCTACTTTCAACTCTCTCGACTCCCAGCGCTGTCACACCCTCCAAGAGCCTAGAAAACACATCTCTCCACACAATCCAATGCAAGAAAGATCAAATCCTTGAGGATTAACTTTGAGTCAAAGGAGAGACACGATTCTCACGTCTTGAGCTCTTGGGTTTGACTCTCTAACACACTCCTGTTGTTTTATTGTGAATCTTACAAGTGTGTGTTTTATTTGTAATCTTGGGGAGACCGCAACTTGTGAGAAGGCCCCATGCACTTGGTGATTTACCCTTTGTGATTAGTGGAAGGGAATGGGCCTCCATGCCGATTCAACGAGGGTAGGGTTGGAGAAGACCCGGTCCTTTCATGGGCTCCTCAACGTGAATGTAGGTTACCTGTGTGGGAACCGAACCACGAGATAACCTCTTGTGTCAATCTTGTTCTTAGTCTTTCATATCACATTCTATGGTTTACTTGATCTTGTATATCTTACGTTAAAACAATGAAACCAAAGATAGTATGTGCTACACTTTTCATTGACTCAATATCTTCAAGTTACATACTATATTCCGCTGCGTATTGTTCTTGTATTGATATCATTGATCTAACTTGATTAATCTAGTCCGCACGCACCGGACTAGTCAGCACACTACCGGACTAGTTTGATTTCATGGTATATGATCGAGTTGCTAAGTGTTGCAGGTTCTGACTAAAAATAAAAAAGGCCTATACACCCCCCCTCTAGGCCACATTCAATTGGTATTAGAGAAGGACTCTTCAATAGGAGACTAATTGCTCGAAGAGAAAATGTCAGACATCAAGAATGTGCACAAGAGCCTCAACCAAGAGAAGGTTGAAGATGAAAAGGCACAAAAGTTGGAGAAGCTCCTCGATGCCATTCAGGACTTCGAGGATGACGATGAGGAGACCCTAGAACTCAAGGCGCTCCTAAGGAAGAAAGCTCTCTCCAAAGGAAAAATAAAGATCAATGACGAGAAGAAGAAGAAGGAGAGTAGTCACACCGACTACTCCCGATATCCTTTCAACTACGATCATCTAATTCTAACAATAGTCATTATTTGTCTATTCCTCTAGGAAAAGCCCCACACTTTTATGGCAATGATTACTCATTGTGGAGGCAAAACATGAAAATGCATTTAATCTCACTTAACCTCATGTTGTGGCATATAGTGTGCATAGGTATAGATATCCCAGACGACGATGAAGAACTCACACCAAGCCAAGAGCAAGCAATTCATCAGAATGCTCAAGCTGCAGAGGTCATCACATCATCACACTACAAGGATTCCGACCTGTTGCGACGATTGTACTGCAACAAATACTAAATCGTTGAAGTAAGCTTGGCTTTTTGCCACGATTCACTAGTTAGTGGCACTAGGATCTATCGCCACAGAACACAATTGTTGCATTAGGATCTGTTGCCACAAATCACTAGTTCGTGGCGTCAGGATGCTAATGCAATGGACCACAATCGTTGCATTAGGATCTGTTTCCACGAATCACTAGTTCGTGGCGCTAGGATGCTAATGCCATAGAACACAATCATAGCATTAGGATCGGTTGCCACGAATTACTGTTTCGTGGCATTACAGGATCTATCACCACGGACCACAATCGTTGCATTAGGATCGGTTGTCACGAATTAATGGTTCGTGGCGTTATAGGATATATCGTCACGGACCACAATCGTTGCATGAGGATCTGTTGCCACAAATTACTGGTTCGTGGCATTACAGCTTTATTGCCACAGAACACAATCGTTGCATTAGGATCCGTTGCCACGAATTACTGATTCGTGGTGTTATAGCTTTATTGCCACGGAACACAGTCATTGCATTAGGATTTGTTGCCACGAATCAGCAAACAGTTGCATTTGGACCGTAATGCAACAAAACAAAATTGTTGCATTAGGATGTGTTGCCATGATACTCTGGTTCGTGGCGTTAGTATCAATGGCCACGGACCCCAATCGTAGCAATTAGGATGTCTGGCCACGATTCACTTTTTTGTGGTGTCAGGATGCTAATGCAATGAGACACAATCGTTGCTTTAGGATCTATTGCCACGAATCACTAGTTCGTGGCGTCAGGATGCTAATGCAACGGACCACAATCGTTGCATTAGGATCTGTTGCCACGAATTACTGGTTCGTGGCGTTACAGGATCTATCACCACAGACCACAATCGTTGCATTAGGATCTGTTTCCACGAATTACTGGTTCGTGGCGTTACAGCTTTATTGCCATAGAACACAATCGTAGCAATTAGGATGTGTGGCCACGATACACTTTTTTGTGATGTCAGGACCCCTTTCATTTACCTAACATAATATCTGATTTAACTTCAACCAATTAGATGATGACACATAAGCGCGGAGTACGCATGGAAGCACAAACGGGAGCACACAAGTTGCATCCCCAGATGGTTGCCATGTACATTCACGCTCCAAATCTTACAGCCAAGGGCGCATTGCACGGTTCCCGCGACTGTACCACCCTGTCCTGATGATTGCCACGTACGCAAGCGCACCGAATCTTGCAGGGCGCACGAGCACAAACGAACTCCACGTAAGAACTTTGCTCGGCGATCCGAATAACTCGACGCTTGGCGTGTACGATCGATCATCATGCGCACGAATAATATTATGAAATTATCAACTTTGATGATTCAATAATCTCAATCAAGTTTCATCCAACCTACCAACGAAAAATTGGATCGTCCAGTCCATCCAACCAAACGTTAATTTGGATGATCCAAGACATAAAGAAATGGATGATCTATCTCCAATCGAACTTCGACGTCAAACCAAACGCAATTGATGACTGAGCCCTTTGTCACATGTCACTAGAGTGTACGCACAAATGACAAATACACGGCCTCAACACCGGGTTTAGGGTGCATCGTGGACTAACCACATGACCCGACGAAACACTCACGTAATTACCATACACCAGCAAGAGCAACCATCTGGCCGCATCCACCAACGCATCCTGACCCTAGGAAAGGATGATGAGCAGCGGCAGGTGAACACGTTGCAGCGGCGGCGTAATGGAAAACGGTGGTAGCGGACGGTGACGTACCTGGATGTTGGCGTAGTCGACCTCGCACATCTTTCGCGAGTCATTCACCATTCGTGGTGAGCTGAACCACACTGGCAGGAACTCCTTAGTTTCACAGTCGAAGCATGACTTGGAGAAATGGGCCACCAACGCATCCCAACCCTGCGAAAGGATGACGAGCAGTGGCACGTGAACACCATGCAGCGGCGGCGCAATGGAAAACGGTGGCAGCGGACGGCGACGTACCTGGATGTTGGCGTAGTCGACCTCGCACATCTTCTGCGAGTCATTCACCTTCCAACGAAAGCCATGCAGGTGCTTCGTCCATAGCCAGAACGCCACATCTGGCGATGTGACGTTGACAAAGCAGTAGCCCTTGTTGGCCTCGGACCTTGGCAAATGCAACAAACGAGGTTAAGTATCAAATAGTAAAAGACCGGAGCTTGATTAGTATAATCATATATTTCAAAGCATAGGCGTGGTACTTGAAGTCAAATGGAACGTGAATAAAATCGTAAAACCGACTTGACGCGGCCAACTGCAATTTTCAGATTCTCCTCGGCACTGTGCTGATCAATGATGTTCATTACTTTTTGCCTCCTGATGACTCAGTGCTGGACTAACGACGCTGATGATCCGCAATATACTCAATGATGTAAAACATCAAGTATTAATGCATCAACAACGGCTAGAAGCAAGAAGATTTAAAAGTATGTTGCGGATCATCAGCGTCCTTAGTCCAGAAGCACGGTAGAAGCAGCGCCGTGGCCGCCGCGAACTCGAGAACGGATGAGGAGAAGGCTCATCGCCAACGGATCGAGTGGACGGAAACTACACGACCTCTATGGGCGATGAGCCTTCCCCTAGATCCGTTCTCGAGTGGCGGGCCGGTGGTGGGGGCGAAGGGGCGGCGGGCCGGCGGTGGAGCCGGTGGCGCGGCGGCGGGGGCGCGACAGGCGACATTGTGCGGCAGGGCCGCAGAAAATTTATTTCCGCCCGCCTAGGCCCAGAGCCGGGCCTGCCTTTAAGACCATCCGCAGTGGTTCACGGTAAAGCGGTGATGGGACGCAGAGCGTTCCAATTGAATTCAAAGATGCGCATGCGGGATGCATAACCTCTGTAGTACTGCAGGTGCAGTAACAGTAACTGACATGTGGGTCCCATGGATAGCCGGACCCACATGTCAGTGACTATTACTGCACCTGCAGTACCACAGGTGATTTCAACGCATGCGCTGTGCGCGTCTAAGGCGCCTCGGTGACTGGCGCGCACGTAAGCTCGGTGCGCCCGGTCGCATCAGCCGCCTGTACAAATAGCTACGGCTTGAACGAAGGACGGAACCTTTTATGCGGCAAACAGCAACGTATAATACTTCCTCCGCCCCAACTCAGCTCTATTTCTGTTTTGGTCGAACTAATTACCTTTGACAAATGATTTATATGGAATTTATTAACTTCAATAACATGTAGTACTAGATTGTATATTATGGAAATATTTTCATGGTGAATCTAAAAGTACAATTCTTGTATTGTTAAAACAGATCAATATTGCGTAAATCTGAAAGATAGATTTGACGAAACCTAAGACTTCTCTTTGAAAAGGTTTTATACTTTACATTAGTTTTACATATGTAATATGCACATAGGATATATCACTAAATAGTTTTGCAAAAAAAAAACATGCAGGAGAAATATGTATATCCCATTTATCTGCTACTACTACGTAAATTAGGGGTGGGCAAATAAATCGAGACCGAAAAACCGAAACCGATAAAACCGAGACCGGAACTGAAAAGACCGAAATATCGGGTATCGGATACTTTTCGGGTAGCAAATATAAATAACTGAAAAATAAATGTCGGGTTCGGACGGATGAATTCATTGTGGAGCTACATTTCACGTACTTAATTATACTAAAAATCATCATCTTTGATGTCGACCCCCCACAATGGAGCTACATGACCATCATTGGTATATGTATCGTCGTCGTCATCATCTTCATTTTCTAATGCAACCCCATCTACCTCAAACCGATCACCTGATGTTGTCATTATAAGAGTGGAAGCATCACCACTGTCTCCCTCAATGTCATTCATAGCCCATGCGGTCGTATCCTCATTATTGATATCATCAGTAAGCAGATAATAATGAAATGTCTCAGCCTCCATCGTCTCAGTCACATTATTTTCACTGTCTCCATGGAGCATGGCAAAAAGGTTCCGTGGCTTCGTTTTAAAAATTGTAGACCATTTAGGATGCTTCACACTTGGAACATAAAAAACTTGTTCTGCATGGGTGGCTAGAATGTAAGGCTCATACTTGAATCGAAACAGAGTAGTGTCAACATCTATCATTCTGTATTTATCCTTTTTGTAGCCTCTGCTTTGGTTCTGACTGCTTCCAAAAGGCCAATCAAACCATTCACACTGAAATAACAGAACCGCTTGATTTTTTTCAAAATCAACAGCAATGATTTTCTTGATTACTCCAAACCGATCATGATCAGTGCCCCGAACAACAATACCATTGTTTTGGGTCCGTAAATCTTTTTCCAAATCTGCAGTTCGAAAGAAGAAGCCATTGATGAATAACCGACTAAAAAACATGTCGGACTATCAGGTCCTCTAGATAATGCATACAGATAATGGGTTGCTTTGCCTTCTTTGTGTAACGTCGTAATCTGTACACATTAGTATAACAGGGGTTATCGACGACAAACCAATTTCAGAACACATATTTGTTCAATATTTCATCAAAGTGCAAACTTGCATGTACTTACTCGTTTCTGAAACCAATCAACAAACTCATCTCTATGGCATTTATCAACATCACGAGAATGAATCTTTTTCAGTTCTTCAATATGCTCACTGAAAAGGGCACAAAAATAAATTAGCCATCTACAATAAGCCATATATATAGTATACAACATCTGAGTTATACGTTATTACTTGATCCATGGAGCGGCCTCTTCAACGTTAGTAATAAGATAATGCCTGATGTTATGTAGTTCCACCATAGTAAGTTTGTCCCATTTATGCCCTTTTTTAGAATTATCAACTTCTGTAAATATGTTAGAATTATCAACAGAAGGTTCATTTGTAGCTGCAGCTTCATGATGTTCTGGCCTATTACGCTTGGTGCTGATGTTATCCAAAAACTGACTACAAAAAAGTCATACACTCTTCGGCAATATATCCCTCAGCTATAGAACTCTTCGGGTGATCTTTGTTACGTACATACCTCTTCAATGTACCAAGGTACCTCTCAATTGGATACATCCATCTGTAAGAAACAGGTCCACCCAACCGTGCTTCTTCGGCAAGATGGGTTGGAAGATGTACCATGATATCAAAGAAAGCGGGAGGAAACAACATCTCAAGCTTACAAATTGTTTCAGAAATTTGTTTGCTCATCTTGTCCAAATCTGGTTCCGCCAATTCTTTAGAACAAATTCCAGAAAAGAATGTGCTAAACTCAATTAAAGGTGCAACAACCTTTTCAGGCAATATGTTACGTATTGCAATAGGAAGGAGCTTCTGAAATATAATATGGCAGTCATGAGTTTTTAGACCCGATACCTTACATGCTTTTATGTCCACACATCTCTTGATGTTTGAGGCATAACCATCGGGCACCTTCACATTCCCCAAAAACATGCACAAGGTGGCCTTCTCATCTTTGCCCAAAGTATATAATGCTGGTGGGAATGTGTACTTGCTCTTTATGAACTTCGGATGTTGATGTGGCCGTATACCCATATCCTTCATATCAAGACGAGCTTGTAGACTATCCTTTGTTTTACCATCCATAGCAAGCAATGTCCCCAATATGCTATCACAAATGTTTTTCTCAACATGCGTGACATCCAAGTTATGCCTTATTAGCAATGTCTTCCAATAAGGGAGGTCGAAAAATATACTTTTCTTCTTCCAATTATGCCATCTATTTTCCCCGGTGTGCTTTCTCTTATTATTCGTCGGTCCAAAACTCACTTGATCATAACACTCGTATTGTTGGAGTACTTCGTCACCAGAGAGTGATGTTGGAGCCTATCTATTCTTTGCCTTGTTGTTGAAAGAACCTTTGTTTCGACACCATCTGTGATCCTGAGGTAGGAAACGACGATGACCCATGTAACAATTCTTTCGTCCATATTTCAACCAGAAGGCGTCAGTGTTTATATGGCAGTATGGTCATGCTAGCTTCCCTTTGGTGCTCCATCCACATAGCATTGCATATGCTGGAAAATCATTTATTGTCCACAATAAAGAAGCTCGCATGAAAAATGTCTCTTTCTTTAAACTGGCATATGTTTCAACACCATCAGACCATAATATCAGTAGCTCATCAATCAAAGGCTACAGATACACATCAATGTTGTTTCCGGGTGACTTTGGCCCAGGAATTATCATTGACATCACCCAATAAGACTGCTTCATACACAACCAAGGTGGTAGATTATAAGGGATTAGAATCACATGCCATGTACTGTAAGAAACATTCATTACTCCAAAAGGATTGAAACCATCAGATGCTAGCCCAAGTCTTATGTTGAGAGGATCAGATGAGAAATTTGGGTGAATGCTATCAAAATGCTTCCATGCTTTCGAATCGGCGGGATGGCGTAATATTCCATCACCAGCACGACCTTTTTTGTGCCAGCGCATGTTTGATGCCGTTGATTCTCCCATATAAAACCTTTGTAGACGGGGAATAAGAGGGAAGTAACTTAGAATCTTGCGTGCTACAAGCTTTTTGGATTTTCCACAAGGTAAAGCCTCTCTTGCATCCCCAGCAGTACTATCTTTCCATCTTAATTCACCAGATTTTGGGCAACTATTCAACAGAGTATAGTTCTTTCAGAACAACACACAGTCATTGACACATGCATCGATCTTTTGGTAGTCCAGCCCGAAGTCACGAACAACCTTCTGAAGTTTATCAAGTGTATTAGGAATGCAGTGGCCGTTTGGAAGCACAAATAAGAATAGTTCAAGTAACATCTCACAAGCTATTTTGCTCATACCAGTTAAACACTTTATCTGGTAGAACCTGACAATGTAGGATAATTGGGTCAGCTGCGAACAACCTGGATACAACTCCTTTTTGGCATCAGTTAATAAGTCATAGAATTTCTTTGCATCCCCAGTTGGATCCTGCTGGTTTATAGCATTTTCTTGATCATCAACATCTGCTGAAGTACCACTATGATCAGTGCCTCTAAGTAGACTGGACAACATATTTTACATAGCACCATCATCAGAAATTATCTCCTCATTATTTGCTGATTCCTCAGTAATATTTTCCTGAACTCATATTTCTCCATGGTGTATCCAACAAGTATAATCCAATAACATCCCATTTCTGAGCAGGTGTAAATGAACTCCCTTGCGTGTCTTGTGGAAAATATTACGACATCTCGTGCAAGGACAAGGCATAGTTCCTCCTTCACGAGTGCCCTGAAATGCAAAATTTAAAAATGACTTCATTCCATCCTGCCACTCCCTCGTATGCCTGTCTTTTCCCATCCATGGTTTATCTTCTGACATCGCTTCCTACAATTCAATTAGCCACCAGCCTATCCATAAGAGGATAGATGTACAAGAACACATTATGTGAGCAATTGTACGTAGCTGTTTTTACTCCACGCGCTGCGGCCGGCGGATTCTCCTACAAGCGTGGCGGCCGGTGGTTGGTCCTCCAAGCTTGGCGCCCGGCGGATGCTCATACAAGAGTGGCGGCTGGCGGATGCTCCTACAAGCGTGGCAGGCGGCAGATGCTCCTCCAAGCTTGGCGGCCGGCGGATGCTCCTCCAAGCGTAGCGGCCGGCGGATGCTCCTCCAAGCTTGTCGGCCGGCGAATGATCCTCCAAGCGTGACATCCCGCGGATGCTCCTACAAGCATCGCGACCGACGGATGCTCCTTCAATCGTGGTGGCCAGTGGATGCTCCTACAAGCACGTTGCGGAGAGGGGGCCGGCGTTGCGGGTCGAAGGGTACCATAGTAAAATATTATTTTTGTTTCTTATTTTCCTTCTTCATTCAGCGTGATAAAATTTTCCTGCCGCGGGCAGGGAGGCAGGAGGACGAAAAAGCTGGGCCGCTTGTTATTTGTGGGCTAAAACTACGCTGATTCACTTTATATTCAAGCTGGGCCTTTGCGCATTCATGACGCTTGCACAGAGCCGAAGGCCTCGAAAGGTCCGGTCGTATCACCGGATTTTCGTGAGATCCTCAAGGGACGCTGCTTCCGATGTTTAACCTCTTCATCCTTGCCTTCTTAAACCACCCCCCCCCCCCCCTATTGCATCCAGGCTCAAGTTCCTGACTGATTCCCATCCATGCTCCCGTGTGTTGCCTGAGAAGTCCTTTGCCTCTGTTGTCGCAGGGCCATGCCTAGCAACCATGTTAGACGTGAGCAGGTACCTGCAGTCTCACCGTCCCTGCGCCCTCGTGAGGGGCAATGCACGGTGGTCAACAACTGCCTCATGACGACGGAGTTTATCCGTTTGCACCACCAAGCAGCTGTTCTGGGACCCAGAGGAGATCGCACGAGGAGACGCCCACGGAGATCACCCTAGCCATCCATCACCAACTTGAAATCCCGCATTGGGTTTTCACCGTGACCACGTTGGGGATGGTGAGTTCCTGGTTCGGTTCACCCGTGATGACTATCGGGAGCTCGCC
Organism: Tuctoria greenei; assembly: GCA_036927565.1. NCBI lineage: Eukaryota > Viridiplantae > Streptophyta > Magnoliopsida > Poales > Poaceae > Tuctoria > Tuctoria greenei. The sequence goes on from JAYESD010000011.1 coordinate 73,565,420, forward strand.
ATCGAGACGACAATCATCTCCATGCTGGATGATAACCACTACTTCCAGCCATGGATCTTTGGCGTCGGTGTGCCAATCGTCGGGTGGTTCTTCCACGTGTAGGTTGTCATTGAGAACCTCCATCTGCATGTCTAGTCTGCAGAGGGCATCAGATAGGCTATGGGTGACGTCTTCCTCTTTGATCACTTCGATGCTCCTACTTACCACCGGGAGCGTGCTGACCTGTGCATGGTCGTTGGGTGGATGAAAGACCCAAGCCTCCTGCCTCGGGCCAAAATGGCTACCTTCTTTGCAGGAAGTGATGGCCGGACTGGGAGTGACGACGGGCCGCCGACGGAACCTTTCAACCATGCCGCAGTGGTCCGGCCTGGCGGCCTCACGACGAAGCTCATCATCCACCTGGATCACTACATCGACTATACGCCGTGGGTCCACCCCAACTCCCCAGCCTCCTCATCATCAGGCGACTCATCTGAATGACACTTCTCGGTGTCCTTGAAATCTTCGGGGGACACCTTCCCGCGGCCGAAGAGATTCTACTGGCGGCATGGGGAGGTGGATGAGGCGGATAAGCAGCTCTTTTAGTATGGCTACCAAAGTGTCCTAGCTCATGTGTTATGTTTCCGATGGAAACTAAAAATCCTTTACAAATCCTATCCTTCAAAGGGAGCCTATGTTTGAGAGGATTATGACTGGATTAATTTCCGTCAAAAGATTTCCTGTTTAACATTTCGTTTGTCCTTCCTTTTTTCAAACATTTTCTTCCTCGTATTGTCTTCACTTTTTTCTTTCCAGTCCTAGCTACTGGCCTGTTGCATTTTCCTGTTACTACTACTTTACAGACCACTTTGCGGGCCCCGCTGCGGGCGATCTCCTGGCAACTCCACCGGTTTGGGGACAAGGAAGCTTTGGCGATCGGAAATTTTGCACAGATAGTACATCCATGAACAAGAACACCAAGTACATTTAACTTAAAAACATTACTCCCCCCCCCGTCTTAAAATACTTGTCCCTTTCAATGGAGGGAGTATCACCGTCCCAAAATACTTGTCGCTTTGGATGGAGGGAGTATATTACAAACACAAGAAAATATAAACTACAACTAAAACCATGAAACAAAAAACTACAACTAAAGACATGAAACAAAAAACTACAACTAAAAACATGAAAAGAAAACACCAAAATACTACTCTACTCAGCCTCCACCTCCTCCTCCTCGGGTGGGTCCTCGGGCTCCTGACCCTCCTCTAGCGCCTCGGGCTCCGGCGGCGGAAGGTGACCCAGTCTCAAGGCTGTCGCCACGATGAGGTTGCGATGACCCGCGACGTCGAGCTTGGCCACCATTGTCTCCCAGAGGGAGTCGAGACGAGAGGCCACGTGCGAGAGACCGAAGACGTAGTGGCCCGTGGTGTCCATTCCAGTACATTGTGGAAGGGTACCGAGCCCAAGGCGTTCCATGGAGTGAGATGTATCCGTAAATACATCTCAGGCCATGTTGAACAGGAGGGTATCCTTCACGCGCGGCGGCGAGGGGGGGTCCAGCCGCGACCGCTTACTGGCGGTCGGGTCCCTCGGCGGGCTCGATGGCAGAGGGTTGCTCGAGCTCGAAAGCATTTGCTGTATACTATCCGCGGCTAGGTTTTGTGGAGAGAAGAGAGGATGTTGGAACGGTTGTGCGGAAAAGACGATGGCGCAGGTGACCATCTTATACTCCCTCCGTCCCAAGTGAACTCTATTTTTAGGATTCAAACCCCACATTAGTCAACACATAAAATTACCCTAAAACCCTTCATCAATACATATCCTCCCACTCAATGCCAGCAAGTTGCTACGGCAACAAAGGACAGTAGCTGAAAATGTACAGAGCACACAGCTGACATGACCATACAGTGAAAGTAAAGTTGACCTGGGACAAAAAAATTGGCTGGAAATAACTGCCCACACACCACCATCCCTCTTCTCCGCGCGTACTAAAAATCACTGGGTGTCTCATCGTCTTCTCCGCGCGTACTAATAAAGAGTAGTAAGACGACACACCATCCTCTACTCCACCACACACACCATCCTCTTCTCCGCGCGTACTCTTCCTTTCTGTCGTGCACGCCCTCGTTTGTTCCCTTTGAAGCCCATGGAGTTCCCCTTGCCGCACGATATTGCGGTCCTGATCGCGGGGTGGGTTGCCGCAACCTCCACCCAGCCCATGGACGACCTCTCCAGTCTGCGTGCCACCTGCAAGGCCATGCATGCGGCGCGCTGTGATCCCGCCGTGCGCGTGGCGCTAGAGCGGGAGAGCAGCTGGGAGTGGTTCCAACGGCACGGGAACAGGAGCTACGACGCCCTCGTGGAGCGCCTGGCCAACATGGGTAGCCCTCATGCATGCTACGTCACCAGGTTCGACCTCGTCTTCAACTACGGCCGCGCGCAGACGCAGCAGGGCACCCAGTTCCTAGCCCATGCAGCCGCGAACGGCCACAAGGTGGCAGCCAATGTCCTCGCCATGCTCCACTACGGCGCCGACCGCGGGGACCGCGATGCCCTCGAGTATATCCGGCAGGTCGAAGGCAAGGCCCACATCGGTGACAACACGGTCGGGTCCGTCGCGATGAAGAGGACCAACACGGAGTGCTGCCGGTGTCGGAATCAAGCCATGCAGAGGCTTGACATTTTCATGAGCTGGAGGTTACTGCGTAGGCCTCTCCTGGGACCGCCACCGGTGGCGCTGCTCGACATTGACGATTACGTTTGCCGCTACCCAACAGGGGGGAACCAGGGGCCTGCCCGCTGCGGCCAGCGAGGGTGGTACGAGTGGACCGTCTTCTGTACTGAGAATTGTAGGATTGAGCGCGAGTATGACTTGTTCTGCCATAATGTGTTGCACTCTAGGGGTTATATTCCCTCCATTCCCTTTTGGATGCGCTACCCCTAGTTCTTCCAACGCTAATGAAAAGTGAACAAAGGGAGTACTGTATATAAAATAGACTTGTATAAGGCATGTTGATGTGTTTCTCCTATATATGCATGCTCATCTCTGATGAATGTTGCACTTGTTGTGTTTCCCCAATGCACGCTCGTCTTTTGTTTAGCCCCATTTGCATCAAAGGGAACTCACGGGGAAGTTTAAAGGAATGGATTCCTCCGGAAGTGACACATGTGCTTTAAAAAATCTAGGTTCTATAAATTTTGGCTTCACTAATAATAAAGTTGTATAAATTGCTACTTCTATACAGGTTCGTAATTAAGTACTACTAGATATAAACACAGTGATATAAACAAGGATTAAAATAAAGCATACGCATAAAATCTCTTCAACCAGCAACACAGTGATATAAACAAGGATTAAATACTAGATATAAACATCGACGGAACCAAACAATAGTGTTCAACGTACCATTCCAGGGGTTGTTAAAGGAGATGTTTTTCGATAAAAGGAGAATTTTTCGATAATACATCAGACACATTGTTCATGAACATAAAAGACATATTACATTAACATACTACCAACACATATATTACAAACAAGAGTAAAGAAAACATGGACGAAAACACGTAGAAACAAGAACAAAACTACTCCTAATCCTATTCTACTCGGAGGCCTCGTCCACTACCGCCGCCGTGTGCGCTGCGGCCGACGCATCCTCCGACGGCTCCGCCTCCGCCTCCGACGGCGGCAGCGACTCCTCTTCCGTCTCCACACTGAGCTTATAGGCGACGCTGTGCAGAATCTTCCAGTGGCCCTGTACCCCAGCATCCTCCGCGATCGTCTCGTGGAGGGCGTCGAGACGAGCGGCCACAAAGCTTAACACGAACAAGTAGTAGCCGGCGGAGTCACTCCTGGGGAGCTGGGGAAGCCTCCCAACACCCAGACAGCGACAAATGAGAGATGTATTGTTAAATACATCCCGCAACATTGTGTCCAGCGCTCTTACATGTTCAACGGCGGAGGACACGTCGTCCTCGACATCTTTAATTCGGCGTGTTAATTCGTCGATGCGAGCGGTAAAGAGGAGGACAGTCTCCTGTAACCAGTTGGGCTGAGGAGATGCGGGCGCCGCAATCAGTTCCACCGGCATTGCCGGTGGCGATGGAAACGGAGAAGGAGGTTCGAAGGACGTCGATGGCCTAGAGCGCTTCGGTGTGGGGCTACTCATTTGTGTGGCGACGGAGGTGCAGAGAAAGAGCAAGAGGTTGTCGACGGTGGCGGGGGGAGAAGTTTGGAGGCTAGGATCTAAGGAGTGTTGCGGCGGAGAAGCAAGAGAACGGTGAGCATTTATAGCGGGTCATCGTCTAATAGCAGGCGTGTGGTGAGGGGTCCCCGTCTACAGGCGTCGGTTTTTCACATGCGGTTTTTAACTTTATCTCAGGCGGGTTTTACTTACCAACCGCCTGATAAGATATTTAATCAAGAATATTAATCAAGAAGAAGTAAATATCTTCACAGGCCGTTGGTACTTAATAACCGCCTAAGAAGATGTTTATCTTAGTCGGGTATTACTTAACAACCGCCTGAGATAATGCGCGATACTGTTCTTCAGTTTCCTTATCCCTTGTTTCTTTTTTATTTAGATTCCAATATAAATACTCAAACATGTTTAGATTCTGGAAATTGTGTCCAAATTCGATGATTCTTTCTTCTACATTTGTATAAAATTAACATCTACCACCTGAACAAAATATTTTAAAACTTGTATAGCTGACATTGTAATGTTTTGGTAAATATCAAATTAATTTCTACTCACATATTATTCACATTTGTGTATCTCATAAAAAAAAGATCCTTCACTTAAATTTGATTGTATGAATATATTTGTATCATTTATAGATGTATGAATTTTGTTATTTTTTTTAAAAAGCATTCCAACATGTCAAACTTCAAATTATCCATCATTCTAACTAAATGCTCATATACATATGAGGCATTCATCAAATTATGAACACACATTGATTCAAAAAAATTTAAAAAAATCTGAAAAAATTTGTAGAGGTTGGTAGGATGAGTAAAAATGTCCACTGAAAAAATAAATGAAAAAGGCATTATATTCTTCAGGATAGAAAAATGAAAAATAGCATTTGTTGTATGTTTTTATGTCCTGACCAATTTCAAAAGATTTATGAAGTGAAATTTAATGGTAACCTTTACTTATCAATAATATTACAAGAAAGTGGAATTTTGCCTTTTTAAAGGACACACATTTAATCATGAATATTAATCAAGAAGAAGTAAATATCTTCACAGGCGCTTGGTACTTAATAACCGCCTGAGAAGATGTTTATCTCAGTCGGGTATTACTTACCAACCCCCTGAGATAATGCCCGATACCGTTCTTCATTTTCCTTATCTCTTGCTTCTTTTTTATTTAGATTCCAATATAAATACTCAAACATGTTTAGATTCAACAAATTTTGTCCAAATTCGATGATTCTTTCTTCTACATTTGTATAAAATTAACATCTACCACCGGAAAAAAATATTTTAAAACTTGTATAGCTGACATTGTAATGTTTTGGTAAATATCAAATTAATTTCTACTCACATATTATTCACATTTGTGTATCTCATAAACAAAAAGATCCTTCACTCAAATTTGTTTGGGTGGACATATTTGTATCATCTATACATGTATGAATTTTGTTATTTTTTAAAAGCATTCCAACATGTCAAACTTCAAATTATCCATCATTCTAACTACATGCTCATATACATATGAGGCATTCATCAAATTATGAACACACATTGATTCAAAAAAATTAAAAAAATCTGAAAAGATTCATAGAGGTTGGTATGATGAGTAAAAATGTCCACTGAAAAAATAAATGAAAAAAGCATTATATTCATCAAGATAGAAAAATGGAAAATAGCATTTGTTTTATGTTTTTTATGTTCTGACCAATTTCAAAAGATTTATGAAGTGAAATTTAATGGTAACCTTTACTTATCAATAATATTACAAGAAAATGGAATTTTGCCTTTTTAAAGGACCCACATTTAATCAAGAATATTAATCAAGAAGAAGTAAATATCTTGACAGACGGTTGGTATTTAATAACCGCCTCAGAAGATGTTTATCTTAGTCGGGTATTACGTACCAACCGCCTGAGATAATGCCCGATACTGTTCTTCAGTTTCATTATCTCTTGCTTCTTTTTATTTAGATTACAATATAAATACTCAAACATGTTTAGATTATGCAAATTGTGTCCAAATTCGATGATTCTTTCTTCTACATTTGTATAAAATTGACATCTACCACCTGAACAAAATATTATAAAACTTGTATAGCTAACATTGTAATGTTTTGGTAAATATCAAATTAATTTCTACTCACATATTATTCACATTTGTGTATCTCATCAAAAAAAAGATCCTTCACTCAAATTTTTTTGTATGAACATATTTGTATCATTTATACATGTATGAATTTTTTTAATTTTTTTAAAAGCATTCCAACGTGTCAAACTTCAAATTATCCATCATTCTAACTAAATGCTCATATACATATGAGGCATTCATCAAATTATGAACACACATTGATTCAAAAAAATTTTAAAAATCTGAAAAAATTTATAAAGGTTGGTATGATGAGTAAAAATGTCCACTAAAAAAATAAATAAAAAAGGCATTATATTCATCAAGATAGAAAAATGAAAATAGCATTTGTTGTATGTTTCTTATGTTCTGACCAATTTCAAAAGATTTATGAAGTGAAATTTAATGGTAACCTTTACTTATAAATAATATTACAAGAAAGTGGAATTTTGCCTTTTTAAAGGACCCACATTTAATCAAGAATATTAATCAAGAGGAAGTAAATATCATCACAGGCGGTTGGTACTTAATAACCACTTGCGAAGATGTTTATCTTAGTCGGTTATTACTTACCAACTGCCTGAGATAATCTTCTTCTCAGATGAGTTTGAATTACCAACCACCTGATATAATTACCTTATGATACCCGAGTCTGAGGAACACGATGAACACACTACACATTCATTCATTCACACAGTTGAAGAACACACAAGATACTCATTCATTAACAATATTCAATCACACATCTCACGAAAGAACACACAAGATACACAATAGTTACACAAGAACACACAAGAACACACAAGATACACAAGTAATATTCAATCACATAGATGAATAAAGATAGATTTCATTCATTAACAATATTTACAAAACAGAAGCAACTAAAAACAACAAAGAAAAACTAATCAAATCCTACTCCTACTCCTACTCCTCTTCCTCCTCCTCCTCCTCCTCCTCCTCCTCATCCTCCAACAGTGACTCTGGCACCGGTGCAATAGGAGAATGGGCCGGTTGCACCGGCGGTGCAACCCCGAGGTTGCTAGCCGTCGCCTCCAACAGCATTATGCGTTCCTCGGGGCCAAGAACATGGGCTATTGTCGCGAACAGAATGTCGAGACGATCAGCCACCCCCGTGAGGGCGTAGAGGTAGTGGCCGATGGTACCCATTCCAGGATACTCTGGAAGGGTACACAGCCCCAAGGCACGCATGGCGCGAGACGTATTGTTGTACACCTCTCACGCCACGAGGAGGCGCCGCTGGGTGTTGATCCTCTCGGGGGAGCTGCTACATGGTTTCTTGCAAGGTGGCTCCCTCGGAGGGCTTGGCGGCGGAAGGTCGGCCATAGTGGTGTTGGGTCGTCGGAGCGGAGGAAGACGGAGAAAAGAAGAGGATTCAAAGTGAGTGACGCGCTTGTGTAGAACTAACGGGTGATAGCGCGTCTTTAAGGCCGCGCGGAGTGGAAGATGGAGTAGTTGGTTTACCGCGCATTGAAAGGTCGTACCTCGGGGAAAAGAAAGGTCGCGCACGGTCGTCAACACGTCTTCATAGACGGTTGGTGAGGGGTCTTTATGTAGGTGTCCATCAAATTATGAACACACATTGATTCAAAAAATATCAATGTAGTAAATATCTTCTCAGGCGGTTGGTAAGTAAAACATGCCTGAGGTAACAATATTCTCAAGCGGTCAGTACTTAAAATCCGTCTAAGAAAATTGGAGTTTATATATACCCCTCGGCAGCGTAGGAAAAACCTAACCCGCGTGAAATACTTAGACGACGTTAGGCTGCCAAAATTTCGTTTGCCGCCAAGTGTTCGCCCCCGTCACTTCCAAGTACGCCGCCGTACTTCGCTGTCATCGCCGAGCTTCGCCGTCGCCGCCGAGCTTCGCCGTCGCCGTCGAGCTTCGTCCTTGTCACTTCGAGGTACGCCCTCATCGCTAAAAAAGAGTGTCTCTTCTCGCCTGCAGCTACCTCACCTCGCCTCAACTCACCATCCAAATCCAAGTGCCACACTTTGCGATTCTTGATACTAGAAAAAGGCTGGAGGATTTGCTTTTTGTCCCTTGCTTGATCAGTTATAGGTCTGGAGCTAGGCGTCGCCTAGTAAACCTCAAGAACGTGGTCACCACTCTGAACGAAGCTAGCCTATTTATAATAAGAAGATAAAATTGCCATTGCTGATGAGCAAGTTTAACATGCTTGTCACCGTCGCAATGTATAGGAACCTTTTGGTCAGTCGCCTTAAACCCTAGAATGCCTTATCAAATCCTAGAATGCTTCCATCTTTTTCTTCATGCAACACTTCATGTAGAGTTAATATGCCATTTATTAGATTTTTTGTCTTATTAGTTCTAGCATGGAAAGCCCTAAGAAGAATGGTCCTGGTAGTAACAATAAAGAAGACAATATGGAGTTTACTGACTCCATCAGTTCAGGCTCCTATCACAGTCCATCGGATCCTTTTCCGAATATAAAAATTAAAAAGACTTCAGTGGATCTAGACCCGGAATATGATCCTGCCGACGAGGTATGGATCACAAATTATAATGTTGGTTGTCAAGTATACAAAGTCTTATAATTTTTTCCTACCTAGATTGATCGCGAAGACAATGAGGTGACATCGGCTCCTAAAACCGCAGAAGGTTCTCCAATGGATGAATCCTCAACTTCACTCAAGCACAAACGAGGGCTACAAGGTCCCAGTAAGGGTCCATTGGACCGCATCATGTACATAACAAGGGTCGGTCCAGGTGGGCTTCCCCAAGAACCACTGGATTTAGTTACCAAGTACTGTAATGCATGCGGTTTTCATGTTAGGGAGGTTGTGCCAATCACAACCGAGAATTGGAGGAAATTACCCGAGCAGACCAAGAATGAGTTGTGGGAAACGATAAAGAAACAATTCAAGTTCCCGAAAGGCACAGAAGAAGCTGTAAAGAAAGCAACATTTGTCTCTTGCGGCAAGAAGTTTCGATGCTGGAAGAGTGAAATGAATGTTTATGTTAAGGCCGATAAGGTCCCTAGCCCGAGGAAGATGGGAAAAATCACACAAGCTCAGTGGCAAGAGTTTGTTCGTCAAAAGAGCACACCTGATGCTAAAGCTCTAAGTGCAACTAGGTCAGAGCTTGCAAAAAAGAACAAATACCATCATCGCTTAGGGTCTGCTGAATATGACCCCAAAGTCCAGAAATGGAATAAGATAATAGACAAAATTAACAGTAAGGGCAATCCTCACCCATTAGAAGGGTGCGATGAGCGAACTCAATGCTGGGTCTTTGCTCGGTTAGGTTTGACCAGTGAGGGCAAACTTGAAAAGCCTGACTCTCTGAATGAAGTAGAGGATAAAATGAAATAAGTAATTGAAAAGCAACAGAAGGGCCTCTTCAAGCCGAAGAGGGAGAATGACCAACTTACCGCTATCTTAGGAAACCCTGAACACAGCAGACGGGTTCGAGTGGTCTCTTCTCAAATGTCTTGGCTAGATGGTTTCCCTAAAGATAAAGACACATATAGAAGACGTGAGAAGTTTAAGAAAACACTTGATGAAATGATTGCTCAAAAGGTCAAAGAAAATATGCAAGAAATAATGGAACAACTTAGACAATCGGGACAATTAGTGGCACCGAGTACAGTGATGGTTCCAGTGCAAAAGGAGCAATTAGTATCTCCAACTGCCTACCCTAGCAGCGTTGGTTCCGTGCCAGGCTCAGGGTCACCATAAGTTCCCTGTCGATGATATTGCTAACGACAAATATTGTCGTCTTCTTGTCCCGATAGGCAGATCAGGGAACAAAACCAAACAGGTTGCCACTGCTATGGCAAAGCCCGCTTCAACGGGAATCCACTTCCGTTGTATTATGCTGTGGTGCAAGTTCTTCAGATCATTGATAATGATTATGAATATTACGAAATAGACCACATCACACCTGAGGGGATCGCGACTTTGGGGCAGGCTATCAACCAATTAATCCTTTGGCACCGACGCGATATCGTGTTGGACGATGAGCCAATTTCTAGCCCCATCGCATCTCCAAATACTGCAACCCCATCTTCTAAGGCGAAAGTGCATAAAGATCCACTCCCAGTCCAGGAAGATCCACTACCCTATGTCTCAGCAAGGATGATATCCAAGAGCAACAAGTTGGACAACAGCTTCAAGCAGTACCAGAGCAAGCTGTTGCGAGTAAAGAGCAACCAGTTGAGCAACAACTTGAAGTAGTACTAGAGCCAACTGCTGGGAGTAAAGAGCGATCAGTTGAGCAACAGGTTCAACAACAAGCCAGTGTCCAACTTCCGACGACTACTCCTCGATCATCAGTGCCTATCAATGTTACCTCATACGAAAATAAGAAACCTTCATCAGAAGTGTCAAAATATTTGGAAACTATGAAGGAAAGAATTATAAAATTGAGTGCATCTCGTTCTTCTCATGAGCCATCATTAGGAGATATCGAGGAGTGGGAAGAAGACGATGTCATGTATAATCGGCGGACGGCTTTAGTTAAACCAGGAGTTCCAATATACAAGCTTGAGGATGTTCCTCCTGAATTTAAGAATGGGAAGTCGTTCATGACATCCGTACAACTTAGCAAACAACCCGTCCAGCTCAGAAGAATGCATGAGTGGTACATCCTTGCCAGCACAAAATATGGTCTTAATTGCGTCACATTTCGTATTCCAAAAGAAGCATTCTGGAGCACTGGATTGGATAGACGAGTCATTTTATTTGAAGAGTTGCGTGCCCTTTTCCATTGGGACATGCTCGAAATCAATCTGCTGCTCATCTGGTGCTTGTAAGTGCTCTAATATTTTGTATTTTCTTTTCTTACTACACGCATACACATTTCATGAGATTATAACAATTCTGGACTTCTTCAATAGGATGCAATACATGGATAATGAAAAGTTGGAGCGCAAGACAGGTATCCTTGACCCTACTAGTATTGCAAAGGTGATATTCGACGTCCAGGCGGATCGAGACTCAGCAAAGTTCAAACACATGAAAAGAAAAGATTTTGAAAAAGCAATCGCAAAACTTAAGAAGGATAAAAGGACAGAAGTTGCAGCTTACATAGGACATGCGATGTTTAACTTTGTCAGAGACGGCAAGGACCTCGTAAAGGCTCCGTACCACTTCGAGTAAGTTCGACACATGACATTGAAATAGCAATTATTGGTAATTGTTAACACGTGTGTTTGTATGTTTGCAGTAATCACTACAGAATGATCTTCATCAAGCCAACACAGGGAATGGCAACAGTCTTGGACTCGGCCGATTTCTCACCAGATCGTTACAAAGATTTCCTTTCCATTTTGAAATTGTACATTTATTCAATAATTTTAATTTACGCACATTTAGAATGTGTTGACAAGTTTTATATGACATTTCTTGTATTACAGCGCTTGGCGGTTTTACGCGGAACGGCTTGGCGGTGAGAGACCTTCCAATACGAATGCATTGGACATTAAAACGTATTATGCTTGTCCGAAGCAGCCTATTGGGAGTGTCTTATACGGGTATTATGTATGCGAGCATCTTCGGACCCCCGGCGTATATAGAGTGAATCATGAGGATGTAAGTTATCCTTAATGTCTATACCATATTTTCTTACTTTTTTGTTTCATTTTCATTGTAACTAGCATAGTTTAATACTTATATTCTCTGCTGTTCAATATTACCAGAAACATTATTTTTATATTTTGATTCCAACTTCAAAATTCAATTGCTCATAGTACAACTGCTCCAAAAATACCAAATAAATTCCTGTATACTCTCACTTTGATCTATACTTTGAGATTGTTCAAACCAATATATTCTAAACCTTGTTATGTGTTATATTGCAGCACACGAATAATCTCTACAAAGAATGGCCGGTTTGTAGAAGTATTCCTAGTGGAGGAGCCAACAGGATTGCTGCTGAACTCTGTCAATTTATTCGTCATGAAATTTTGCACAAAAGAGGGGAGTTCTTTGATGAGGATGGTGTAGCAGCTGATGTGCCAGAACTTTGCGACTATGCCAATAGAAACAGTTTTTAGTGAAAACTTGTAAACTTTGACATGAATTGTATCTGTAACTTGTACATATGTATATTGTTTTAGTGAAATTGACTTCTGTGAGGATAATATTGTTGACTTTTGTTCTGTGATGATATTATAGATTTTTGTTCTGTGATTATATTGAATTGACCTGGAAATTAGAAATAACAGCAGTAGTACTGTATAGGTTATACCTTATCACATGTGGTTATTAACCAACGGCTAGGCATGTCTGTGAAAAACAATTATCACAGACGGCTAGATACAAGTAAAGAACCATCTGTGATAACCTAAATATCTCAGGCGGTTACTGTTATTGTAGAAACCGGCTACGGTAAAAGGTCTTCACAGGCGGCTTGATGTAGGTAAACATCCATCTCTGATAACACCATTATCATAGGCGGTTAGTTATGCTGCAAGACCCGCCTCTGATAAGACAATTATCACAGGCGGATATATATGTCGCACGGTCACAACGGCTCGACGCGTCCCATCAGCATAAGAGAAAATTAACACGTGTACGCCACACGTCCGACTATCAGAGCATTAATGCTTTCTCGTGATCATGTATAATGGCCGGACATGCATGCATGGTTTTGAAAGAGAGCCAGCGAGGTCTCCATCATGTTTCATGCATGATTGATCACTTGTTGATGAGAATTTGTGATGTTGATTTTCTTGTTTCATGATGACATTTCTCTTGTTTTGTAATGTTCTATGTTACTGAACTCAATGTTGTTCATCTATTCCATATGTTATTTTCTTCTCTGTCCATTGTCTAATGAACTATGTACTCCGTATTTGTGTTCTATGTGTAACATGCATGTGCAAGACCTCGATCCACGATCATGTTAAATTGATGGTGTTATACAAGTGTTTTCTCTTTTTGTTGAAAAAACGATCGTCATATTTATTATTTGTATATTATTAATATACATTAGTAAAATAAATAATTAATATATAAATAAATATTATCATATGGAATATCAACATGGATGGTCCAATCCAACCTAAAAAACAAAAACTTTTTGATCGTCGTACATCCAATGAAATATCAACTAACATGGATCGAATCCAGTATACAAAAACATGGATGATCCTATCGAATCCAACTTTGACAACAAAAAAACGCACGTACGCGACGGTCGTTCATTAACAGAGAATACAAATATATAGAACCGATAGTTCATTAAATAATAGACAGAAAACAAAATAACAGATGGAACAGAGGAACAATGACATTGAGTTCACTAACATAAAACAATAGTACTACAAAACAAGAAAAATGACATCATGAAACAAGAAAACCAATATCACAGACCCTTTCTTCCTCCTCGTGCCGAGGGAGCGCGCGCGGCGCTGCCATGGCGGGGCTCGCCGGAGATCTCGCCGCTGGCCTTTCCAGTGCGCCAAGTAACTGACACGCCGCACGAGGTCTGGAGAAGTTATGAAGCCGTTGTGCAGGGACGCGTGCGCGACGTTCAACATGGATACAAGAGAGACGGAAGGATCTCTGAAGATCGTCTTCCATAGTGGTTTAATTGTGCCGCATGAGGTCTGCAAAGAGTTCAGTGCGCGGGAAACGAACTGCTCCCTCGTCTACTCCGCACAGACCATATATAAGGCACGTCGTTGGTTATGTACAAGCACAGAACTTTTGCAACCCTTTCTTCTTCTTCCATCGTTCCACCTCCTAGCCCGGCGCCGGCGGACCACCATAGCCATGGCCAACCTTACGCCTCCTAGCCCGCCGAGGCAGCCACCCTGCAAGCGGATATGCTGCAGCTCCCCCGAGAGGGTGAACGACGACCAGCGCCTCATTATGGCGCGAGAGGCGTACAACAGTACGTCTCAGGCCTTGGATGCCTTGGGTCTTGGTACCCTTCCCGAGTTTCCGGGAATGGATACCACCGGCCGCTACCTGTACGCCCTCACGGGTGTGGCCGATCACTTGGACATCTTGTCCGAGACGATGGCCCAGGAGCTCGGCGCTGAGGGCCGTAGTGCCCTGGTGGCAGCGACGGAGAGGAACTTCCGTCGCGGCGGGGTTCCACCGCCGGTGCAGCCGGAGCCACCGTTGCAACCGAAGCAATCGGCTCAGTCGGAGCAGCTGGCCCACTCTCCTGCTGAATCGTCGTCGTCGTCGTCGTCGGAGGAGGAGGAGGAGGAGGAGGAGGATGACGATGACGACGACGATGACGACGACGACGACGATGATGATGACGACGATGACGATGACGACGACTACCACCACAACCACGGTGACAACGACAACGATGAGGAAGAGGAGGACCGCTTGTTGTGGTTTGAGAAGTTGGGGAAGAGGGCGGAGGAGGCGAGGTCGGCAGAGTAGTTTTAGGAGTTCTTGTACATATTTCTTTTGTAGTTTTAGGAGTTCTTGTACATGTTTAGCTTCAATTCTTTTCTTGTACATATTTCTTGTGTTTTGTAATATATATGTGTTCATTCGTGTCAATGAATACTTGTGTGTTATAATTTCTGGATTTCAATCAAGGGAATGTGCTCTAAGTTTAGTGATGTGTTAATCTGTCACAAGTGAACCGAGCAAATTGGACAAAAACAAAAGATCTTAGGGTTTGAAGCTCGTCTAGATTTTTAATTGCAAAGCTAAAGGAGACAAACAATGACTTTAGGTGCGTCTCGCATCACTTTGTGATCGATGGACATCCGATCTGTCGCCCATCGTTGTCTCCTATTTGGGTTTCTTACGTAGTGTAATTGGTTGATCATGTTTGTGGTTCGTGCATGTTAGACATAGCTAGAATTAAAACACCTCGGTTATGTTTAACAACACTAACATGCATGCATATATATATACCTCAAACACTACATGACGATCTTTCAACAAAAAGATAAAACACACGTATAACATCATGAAACATGATCGTGGATCGAGGTGACACATGCATGTTGAACATAGAACAGAAATAGTATTAGACAACAGACAGATAAGAAACGAACATATGGAACAGGTGCGAAGGATTAGTCCCACCACGGAAAGTTGAGGTCGGTGCACCGACGTTATAAGGCATGGCGCACAGTTGCAGTTAAAAATCCGAGTGAAAGTAATGCGTGCAAGACTAGGCCCATGTTCGCTGCAAGGTGTCCGCTGGCACGGACGCTCGGTCACAAAGTTGACTTAGGCGTGTACAAACAGATTTTTTTATATAATGAAAAAATTGTTTTTCCCCGTGTGTAAATTTACTCCTAATGGGAAGCGTCGAGCCGTTGGGACCGAGAGGATGCAAACCACGGTTTCGAGAAAACCGGGGCCATCGACCGGTTCATAATTAAGCGTGGTTTCCTCCAGCGTCCGATCATTTCGACACGCTCACTTAGACGATGACCCGCTATAAAGGCTCACCGTCCTCTTGCTACTCCGCCGCACCACTCCTTAGATCCTAGCCAGTAAACTTCTCCCCCCGCTACCGTCGACCACCTCTCGCTCTTTCTCTGCACCTCCGTCGCCACACAAATGGGTAGCCCCGCACCGAAGCGCTCTAGGCCATCGACGTCCTCCGAACCTCCTTCTCCGTTTCCATCGCCGTCAGCAATGCCGGTGGAACTGATGGTGGCGCCCGCATCTCCGCCCACGGCGCCTGCACTTCCTCATCCCGGTTGGGTTGAGCAGACTCTCAGACTCTTCACCGACCGCATCGACGAACTCGATCGGTGCCTTAAGGTGGCCACCGATGCCAAGTCTGCCGCGCTCATAGCGCACTAGCGCTCAGCGCAGTGGCGCGGAAGGTCTTTTCCGACACAGATCGCTCGTGTCGCCGTCTGGGTCTTGGGACCCTTCCCCTCCACACGAGCATGGACACTGCGGGCCACTACTGCTACGAGTTGATGACTGTGGCCGGTCGTCTCGACGCCCTTCACGAGATGATCGCGGAGGTTGCTGGGGTAGAGGGCCTCCTGAAGATTAAGCACCGCGTCGCCGGGAAGCTTCGGACTGTGACAGAGGTTGAGGAGTATGAGGCGGCTTGGGCAGCGGCGGCAGTGGAGGAGGCGAAGCAGGAGACGTCTCTTGAGGAAGAGGTCGACGCGGCTATGGAGGCGGCAGCAGCGGTGGAGGAGGAGCAGGAAGAGGCGGCAGCAGCGGCGGAGGCGGAGGCGGCAGCAGTGGCGGTGGAGGAGGAGGAGGAGGCGGCACTGGCGGCGGAGGCAGAGGAGGCGGCAGCGGCAGAGGAGGAGGACGTGGTTTTCTCCCAGTAGAGTAGTATTAGGAGTAGTTTATCTATTTCGTGATCTTTGAGTAGAGTAGTATTAGGTGTAGTTTATGTTTTTCTTGCTGTCTACTACGTGTTTTCCTATTACTTGTTTGTTAATGAAATATGTCTTCATGTTCATAAACAATGTGTTCTATATATGCAGTATCGAAAATCTTCTTTTATCAAAAACATCTCCTATATGTTTGTAACTTGGGACCGTCTATATTTCATGTGGTTGAATGAATGAATTCCGGTAAACACTATCCTTACAAGTAATAGAACTAACAACAGACATGATGCATAATTAACTTGATTAGGAAATTATGGCATCTAAATTGCTAACTAGTCCATCGCCTGATGCAACAGGTGCATGAAAAATACTTTATCCATTGTAAATAATATCCGATGATATTGTTGATATATATATCGTATGTACCTGTGATACTTGTATCACAGGCGGCTTTGGATCGACGGCCTGAAGATTAGACATCACAGGGAAAAAAATTTTTTTTGTAGTAGTAGTATATACTCTGTATATGTTATCATTTCATTGCGACGAATGTTATATATAAAATGCTGATTGTTTACCTTTTACTAGACCATGGATTTGCCGTCCTCCTTTTGTTGACTTGGGTGTTGTGTATTTGCATGTCATTTGCATTAGCACAATGATACATTTGGCGATTCATATTTTTGTTCGTATTTTTTTGGAATGTCCCACTACCACATAACTGCTTTTACATCTCCATGAAAACAAAGATGAGCGGCAGGTAGCGGTCCCTCGAAAAAATTTTCGTTCTTCTTGGTGCTCACAATTCAGATTTTCACAATTGAAACTTCACTCCATGCGCCCAAAATTCTAGTCCCGCCCATTTGTAGCTAGCCACGATGAATATAAATGTGCGTCCCCCTCTAATCCCACAGTGGCTTCCATTCCCGACACACATGTTCTCCTCTTAGTGTTGTGTTCCAAACTTGCATTCCTATGAAATTCCTGTATGAGTGGTGGTGGTGGCTGTGGGTACAACGTCGATCGACCAAGTTTGACGGGATCTACCGAACCTCTTCGTCGCCGACCCCGCCCTGCGACATCCCGGACTCCAATTTTGTGCTATGTAAGTTCAACACGATCCATGCCTTCTTTTTATAGAGCTACTCCCTCCTTAGCGCTTTAGTTGTCATCCAACAGCTGCAGCCAGTTCATTCCTAGTTGTCGTCCCAACTCCTTATATGCTCTTATGTTTCAAGAATGTCTAGTATAAAATCTGATTAATGGTGCAATCGTGCAATCAACTATCCTCAATCGTTAGATCTGCATCCTACAGTCGATTCATCTTTTTATTTTACCCTAGCATCTGATTGCATTCTACTTGTTTCCATATATAAAATACACTACACCTCTGCCCCGAAATAAATGTCGCTCTGACAGTTTATGGTAGTGTATTTCTAGTACATTTCCATGTCAAGAAAGATAACTATTAAAAACCGCATGTACTATGTAATTTCTTGATTTAGAAGTAAATGGCGCCAGGGTTATCTTATCAACCACTCCCAATGTTGTACTCTCAATCCTGTGTTCCAAACTTGTATTCCTAAGATTTTCAGTTCCCACGGTTTATACACGTTTTTCTTGTTTTTCTTTCTCGGATTGTACGGTTTTTTTTCCTACTCCTTCATTTCTAATTCCTCCGTTCAAAACAAAAAATTTCAGATCATAGCAACCACACCGCTCGATCTAAAATACACATCCTCATGTAATCTGACGTTATCACTGTTACTTACTATATATACTCTTTGCTTTAGGAACAAGACACCAAACCGTCATGTCGTCTACAAGTAATCGTGATGGGAAACAAGCACCTGGTATAATTTCTTTGCATTGTATGCAGAGAATATTGCAGCACCTGATGCTCAGGAACCTCGAGATTTGTCATCCCATGCTGGTACTACGAGTATAAATATGTATCGGGCTCTACTAAATATTTTAGCATTGCGATTGTAGTTTCCTAGTCCCAGTTAACAGTTAATCAGTATATGTGATGACGTGATTAATTGATGCCTACACATGCACGATGGGCTGTCTCGCCGCTGGCCACTCCGGCACCGGCGACCACACCCTGTTGCTGCTCACTTCAGTGTCCTCCACGACGCGTCTCCCTCCACCATCGCCACATCCCACCCTTCGCGTGTCATGATGACCCCGCCGCCCGCAAACCCCTGTCGCCACCGGTCACTTTGGCACAGGCCGGCGCCCACGTCCTGCTGGTGAGTATATGTGATGGCGTGATTTATTGATGCCTACACGTGCACGCTGGGCTCTCTCGCCGCAGCCACTCCGGCACCGGCGACCACGCCCTGCTGCTGCTCACTTTAGTGTCCTCAGAAACGCATCTCCCTCGACCATTGCCACGTCCCATCCTTCGCGTGTCATGATGACCCTGCCACCCGCAAACCCATGTCTCCGCTGGTCACTTCGGCACCGGCCGCGCCCACGCGCTGCTGGTGGTCACTTCACTGTCCTCCCCGACGCGTCTCCCTCCATCTCCACGTCCCATCGTTCGCGTGCCATGATGACCCCGCCGCCCGCAAACCCCTGGCCATTATGGCGTACCTACATGCTATGCCCCATATGACATGGCATACCCTGGAAAAAATAGTCCAATATCATTAACCCCTATCCACTAAGAAATGTTAGCATCATATAGTTTAGAGATGTATGTACATGAGGGTTCATTGCTGCTTATATGATCTCAATTCCATTTTTTACGCCGCCAAATGCGTTGTTGATGTCTGGTAATTAACGCAAGATTATATTCATGTATCCGTTCTAGTATCACTTTAGGGCGAGATGCTAACATGCAGAGCAAAATATCAGTATGCAATCCACCTAAATTTAATTCCTAGATCCGCCACACTGTCCTCCTAGCCTCGAGACTTGCTCCGGGGTGATATCAATGGACGCAGATCACCTGACTTATACGTTTTTACTGCACGCGATGCAGTAAAGATCCAAAAGAATCACACTGTTGGATCTTTACTGCATCGCCTGCAGTAAAAACGTAAGTCACGTGATATAACCAGTGTGACCTGGACGTCGATCCTCTAACTTAAATGTGGTCACTGCACTGCTAGACCGAACCCTAGATTTGTTAAACATCGCAAGCTGCCTGCCTCATCTGCCTTGCATCCTCTACCTGCTAATACCGCTGACGTCCATGACTCGCCCTGCCACCAATTCGCCTCGAGACGCGCTCCTGCTGATGTTGGTCAGACCGAACCGGCTGTACTGCAGAGGATGAGCACCCGGCGAACCCTCTCTTTCTCTAGCATCGCCAGCTACTATCTTGCCTGCTTTGTAGCTGGACTGAAAATCCCCTGCAGTACTACGGGTGCTGTAGCGCCACTGACTACTGCATGATGCCTGATTATAGAGTATGAACATCAACAAAGAAGTCAACAAGTCGATGCATCGCCCAATATGGAGCAAAATGCTGTTGCGACGCGGTGTTCCCACGCTCGTATTTGCCGCACTCGTCCTGAAGATGGTAAAACATCAGACTTCTTCTTCTTTCACACTATTTGTACATGATACTAGGCCTGGTCAGTTGCTAATTTTCTTTAAATGTTTACCATTTAAATGACACTAACAGAAGGAAAGAAGCTTGGAAGAGGGGTGGCTAAAGGGCTCAAGGTTGCTAAATTGCGCTATCTAGCATCTGCAAATAGAACGAATGATCAGAATCGGAAGCTACAAATTCAGTGGTCCGATAGTTGGGTGCTGCAGTTGGTCCTAATCAGCGGCACTTTGTCGATGATGTGGATACTACAACAAAAAAAAATGCACCCCTCGTTGGTGTAAGGAAGTGGGCAGAGGTTGGCGATACTTCAAAGAGCGATATAGTGAGAGACATTCTGGTTAGTGTTGTGACACCCCACATAAGTATTTTTTTTCTAGTGACCTCCATCTTGTACGTTTATAGCAGTGTGATATACAATGTACAGAATGCCTAGGACTTGGAGGACACAGATGATACCAGAAGCAAAATATTGAAGATTGCTGGTGAGCGCTACAAGGGGTGGCGATCAACATTGCATGCCACCTATAAGAAGTATTCGACCGATGAGGAATGTATACAAAACAAGCCTCTTGACGTAGCAGATTCCGATTGGTTGGCGCTTATGGACTATTTTAAGTCCAAGCGATTCAAGGTCAGCTAGCTTTCTAACACCTTCATATCCTACAAAAACTATTTGATAACACCCATTCGTGAAATTAATTCTTAAAATTGCAGTCAATAAGCAGAACCAATTCACAAAATCGAAGTACTCAAAAGACAAAACACTTGCTTGGCTCAAAATCCTACGCCCAACTTAGTTACGAGTAGGTATGAAAACTAAATCATGCTTTTACTTTGCACTGCAATCATTCAATCAAATTTTACTTGTATTTGATGTAGCGAGACCCAGAGACCAGAAAAGAACCCGATGACATAGAGCTGTGGGAGGCAAGCCATGTGAAGAAAGGTCAATGGGCAAACTGGCAGGCAGAAGCTGTACATGTGAGAAACACTTCAAACAGTCCCCAATTAAATAAATATTTGCAATGTACATGTGACTTTTCTTTTTGTATATAGACCCAGGCACGTGCCCAAATCAACGTCAAGGAAGCTGAGCTGGGAGTCCCAATCCCAAATGAGGAAAGAAACAACATCTTCCATCTTACTTATATATCCGCAACCGGTTCTGGAGGATCACAGTTTCAGGGGCGTGGTTATATGGCTAAACCTAATATTTCTAAAAGACTGCGTATCCAGATGTCTGACCAGCTCGGCCAGCAAGTTTGATCCTTGCAAAATAGAAATGAAGACCTCAGCTCTCAGGTGCAAGAGTTGGAAGGAAGAAATGATAATATGACCTCCCAGATGGATGAATTCGTCCAGGAAAATGAACAGCTCAACCAGGAAGTCCGGGCTTTACATGATCAGATGTCAGCCAATTCTGCACGGCAAGAAAAGGAGCTAGCAGACATGCGCAGAATGATGGAGAGCTTGCAAAATCAACAACGGCTAGCAGCAACTCCACAAAAGCTTCCTGCTCACACCAAGTCGAAGTTGGATGTTCAAGAAACCATTCCTAGTACTACAACTCGTCGCGGTGCTATTTTAATGGGTGCAATGTTGCAAACTAAAAAAACGGTAAATAACATCATCTCGCAATGATGAAAGGGTCCTTGAGCGTTGCATCAATTGCTGGATGTTTGTTGTTAAGTCGACAGACGTATCGTGTGCGAATAAATTGATTCTGTTGCCACTAATTTTCAAACCTGGTGCATTAGGATTCTAGTGCTGCTAATTATAAAACGTGGCATTAACAGATTATTGCGACGAAAATAAACTGTTGCAATAGGAAGCTAGCTATTGGCACAAATTATAAAATGTTGCAGTACAAACATTTGGCTACGACCAAAAAAGTGTTGCACTAGACTGCTATTGCCACCACCCAGAGAACGTCGCATTACGACCCTGTTGCAACAAATTTGAATATGTTGCATTACGAACCTATTGTCACACAATAGAAATCGTTGCAATACAATACTGTTGCCACGGTTTTGAAATCGTTGCGATATCGTACTATTCGCCATGGACGTGAAATCATTGCAATACCGTATTACTGGCCACGGCTGTGAAATCATCGTGATACCATATTATTCGCCACGATTGTGAAATTGTCGCAATACCGTACTATTCGGCACAGAAGTGAAATCGTTGCAACATCGTAGTATTCGCCACGAATGTGAAAACGTCGCGATACCATAGTATTCGTCACAAGTGTAAAATCATCGGGATACCGTACTATTCGCCGCGGATGTGAAAACGTCGCGATACCATATTATTCGCCACGAGTGTGAAATCGTCGCGATATCGTACTATTCGCCACAGATGTGGTATCGTTGCAACACCATACTATTTGCCACGATTGTGAAAACGTTGCCATACCGTACTATTCGCTACAGATGTGAAATCGTTGCAACACCGTACTATTCGTCGTGAATGTGAAAACGTCGCGATACCATACTATTCGCCACGAGTATGAAATCGTCGTGATACCGTACTATTCGCCACAAGTATGAAATCATCGCGATACCGAACTTATCGCCACAGATGTGAAATCATCGCAAATAACGTACTATTCGTTGCAATACGTTAAATCGTCACAATACGTTAAACCGTTGCAATACCATACTATTTGCAATGAACGTGGAGTCGTTGCAATACCATACTTTTTGCCAGGAATGTGGCATCGTTGCAACACCGTTATTTTCATTGCAATACGTTAAATCGTCGCAATACGTTAAATCGTTGCAATACCATACTATTTGCCACGAACGTGTAGTTGTTACAATACCATACTTTTTGCCACGAACGTGGCATCATTGCAACACCATTATTTTCGTTGCAATACGTTAAATCGTCGCAATACGTTAAACCGTTGCAATACCATACTATTTGCCACGAACGTGGAGTCGCTGCAATACCATATTTTTTTGCCACGAACGTGGCATCGTTGCAACACCGTTATTTTCGTTGCAATACGTTAAATCGTCGCAATACGTTAAACCGTTGCAATACCATACTATTTGCCACGAACGTGGAGTCGTTGCAATACCATACTTTTTGCCACGAATGTGACATCGTTGCAACACCGATATTTTCGTCGTAATACATTAAATCATTGCAATAGGTTAAACCGTTGCAGTACCATACTATTTGCAATGAACGTGGAGTCGTCGCAATACCATACTATTTGCCACAGATGTCAAGTCGTCACAATAACATATTGCCACAGCTGTTATAGCTACGAGTCAGAAAAACTATCGCGACGTTCTTTTTCATTGCGACAACAACCTATCGCGATGAATTTCGACCTATTGCAACGATTTTTTTCGTCACAATAAACCGGAATCCGGGTAGTGTCACTAAGTTGGGACGAGTTCACCAAGGTGGATGGACTCGAGATTGCAAAGGAATTATGGGACACACTGCAAACTGCACATGAAGGTGATCATTATGTGCGTGAGGCGAAGATCGGAATGATCGAAGGTGAATTGGGAAGATTCGCCATAGACGAAGATGAGTCGCCGCAAGACATGTACAACCGGTTGAAAACTCTCATCAACAAGGTTCGAGCATATGGAAGTAAAAAGTGGAATGATCACGGGGTGGTGAAGCTCATCCTTAGATCTTTCATGCATCGCAATGTCACCGTGTGCTCGATGATTAGAGAGAGTGCCGAGTACAAGAAAATGACCCCAGACGAATTGCTTGGAAAGATCATCAACTTTGAAATAATGGAGAAGCAAGCTAAACATGTCAACGAGATTGCCGACCTCACCTCTGCAAAGAAGAAAGGGGTCGCCTTAAAATCCACTTGCAAGCCCTTTTCAAAAAAAGCTCGAGAGGCTCAAGATAATGATGTCAGTGATGATGAGAGCAGCGACATAGATGAGGAAGAAATGATACTCTTCTTGAAGAAATTCAAGAAAATGATGAAAAGAAGACAAGGGGGAAAATCAAGTGAAGGAAAATACAAAGAAAAGTCAAGACCACTGTTGAGGCGGGCATGCTATAACTGTGGTGAATATGACCACTTTATAGTTGATTGCCCACAAGAAGAAAACAAGAAGAAAACCAAGGAAACAAAGCCTAAACCTAAGAAGTTCTTAAAGAAGAAAAAGCAAGCTGGACAGGTGCACCTAGGAGTGGGACTCAAATGATGAGTCCTCGTCCGAAAAGGAAGAGGAGATGGCTAGCATAGCCATCAACAAGACGACCAATAAATTGACCCTCTTCCCCAACATTGGCGCGAGGAAGGACTATGCCGCATGCCTCATGGAGAAGGAAGGTAAAAGAAAGGTAACATCTAAATCTTCCCCCTCGCATTCTTACTCTAGTGATAGTGATGCCAATAGTGATAATGAAGATATGCTGTTGGCCTTGATAAGAAAACTGCCACAAGAATGAAATTCTTAATGGACAAACTTATTGATAAGGAGGAGCTTGTTGATCGACAAGAAGATATGATCATCCTTCAAAAGGGGGAGTATCTTAAGATCAAAAGGCTCCTTGACCTTGAAAAGAAGAGAAGTCACTTGAACTTGAGCTAGCTTGAAGCAAGGAAGCTTGCTTGAAGTTAAGTGATTCAAATGCTATTATCAAGGATGAACTTGCTAACTTGACCAAAGTTAACAAGATCCTTGAAGTTCAAGTTGAGTCACTCAAAAAAAAGTTAACCTTCATCCTCTTCAAGCTCTCCTTCTCAACCCCTTAAAACTGAAACCGCAAGTACTTGTACATGTGCTAAAGTTGAATCTAACTTGAAAGATAAGTTGAACTTGTCAAAGGACAAGCATCCTTCCCCGTAGTGGCATATTTGACAAGGTGAATATCAAGTATGCACGCAGGGCATACTTGACCACAAGGCCTCCTAATGTCGAATATGGCATTGGGTATTATTATGGTGAAAAGCAAAGTGCTAGAATCCATAAGAATAACAAGGAGTGCATTGCCTTTATCAAGGGATACTCCCCTCAAGCTAGAAAGACTAATAATGTTGACAAGTCCAAACATATTAATTCATATGAGCAACAATTATTATTTTGAACTTTTGATGCATATTATGTTCTTATGAAAAACACTGTTGGCAAAGTGCATGCCAAATATGTTGGGCCACACCATGGGAACTCCAAGTCCCATGTGTGGGTGCCCAAATCTCTTGTGACTAACCTCAAAGGACCCAATCAAGCTTTAGTACCTAAAACCAAGGCATAATTTGTTTTTGTAGGCCTACTCCTCTGTTGGAGCAAAATGGGTGCTAGACAGTGGATGCACCAACCACATGACCGGAGAAAGAAGGATGTTCATCGAGTATGAAGAAAATGAGGATCCAAGCGAGGGCATCTATTTTGGAGACAATAGTCAAGGAAGGGTGCTCAGTACCGGTAAAATTGCAATATCATCTCAACACATGCTTTCTCATGTTTTGCATGTTGACTCCTCAGATTATAACCTTCTATCCATATCTCCATTATGTAACAAGGGTTATAATTGCTTATTTACTAATGAGGGCGTGATCGTCTCTAGAAGGAGTGATTACTCGGTTGCATTCAAGGGTGTGTTGAAGGGAAAGCTTTATCTTGTTGACATCAACAAAGATAAAGCCGAACTTGACACATGTTTGATTGCAAAGACCAACATGGGTTGGCTGTGGCATAGATGGCTAGCACATGTTGGTACGAGGAATCTTCAAAAACTCCTTAAGTGCAATCACATCCGAGGTTTGAAGGATGCCGTTTTTGAGAAAGACAGGCCTTGTAGCGCGTGCCAAGCCAGGAAGCAATTAGGAGCAACCCATTCCACGAAGAATGTCATGACAACGACAAGACCGCCCGAGCTACTTCACATGGACCTATTCGGTTTAATCGCTTACATAAGCATTGGCGATAACAAATATGGCTTAGTAATTGTTGATGACTTTTCGCGTTTCACGTGGGTTTTCTTTTTGCATGATAAGACAGAAACTCAAGGACCCCTCAAGAAGTCTCTCAAGCGTGCCCAAAATGAGTTCTCATTGAAGATCAAAAACTTATGAAGCGACAATGGCACGGAGTTCGAGAACACTCAAATTGAGGAGTACCTAGACGGAGAGGGCATCAAACATGAATTTTCGGCACCATACTCGCCTCGACAAAATGGAGTGGCCGAAAGGAAGAACTGAACCCTCATAGAGATGGCGAGAACAATGCTTGATGAGTACAAGACATCAGATCGATTTTGGGCTAAAGCGGTCAACACCGCTTGTCACGCCATAAACCGACTTTATCTTCATCGCTTACTCAAGAAGACATCATATGAGCTACTCATGGGTAACAAACCTAATATTTCCTATTTTCGTGTGTTCGGCTCTAAATGCTATATTTTTAACAAGAAGCCTAGGACTTCAAAGTTCGCTTTGAAGTCCGATGAAGGTTTCTTGCTTGGCTACAATTCGAACACTTACGCCTATTGTGTCTTCAACAAAGTCTCCGGACTTTTTGAAGTAGCACGTGACGTAGTGTTCGATGAAACTAACGGCTCTTAAGAGGAGCAAGTTGATCAATGTGTGCTAGATAGAGAAGAAGCTACTTGTCAGGCGTTAAGACGAATGGCATTGGGGTGATGTTTGACCACAAGCGCCATCTCCAAATGAAAATGAAGAAGATGAACCACAAGTAGAGGTAATGGATCAAGGGGGAGCTTCTACAAAAGATCAACAACTAGAAGACAAAGATGATCAGCACTCAAATGAGGGCAACTATCTAGTGGGAGTAGAAGATGACCATGAAGACTCAAGAACACAAGTGCCACACCCAAGAGTACACCAATGCATCCAAAGAGACCACCCCGTCAACAACATAATCGGGGACATCCAAAAGGAGGTAACTACTAGATATCGAATTGCTAATTTTTGTGAACACTACTATTTTGTATCCTTTTT
Organism: Tuctoria greenei; assembly: GCA_036927565.1. NCBI lineage: Eukaryota > Viridiplantae > Streptophyta > Magnoliopsida > Poales > Poaceae > Tuctoria > Tuctoria greenei. Next base: position 73,592,532 of record JAYESD010000011.1, read on the forward strand.
GGAACCGTGCAGGATTGAAGATGCATTGAGGGTGGTGGCAATGTTAGAAGAATTGAACAACTTCGAACGGAATGAGGTGTGGGAACTAGTCAAAAGACCCAAGTTTGACGTCGTCGGCACCAAATGGGTCTTTCGCAACAAGCAAGACGAACACTGGGTGGTGACAGGGAACAAGGCACAACTTGTGGGCAAAGGGTATTCACAAGTCGAAGGTTTGGGTTTTGACGAAACCTTTGCTCCGGTAGCTAGGCTTGAATCTATTAGAATATTACTTGCATATGCTACTCACCATGATTTCAAGCTCTATCAAATGGATGTGAAAAGCGCCTACCTAAACAGACGAATCAAGGAGGAGGTGTACGTGGAGCAACCCCCTGGATTCGAAAATCAAGAGTTCCCCGACCACATGTTTAAACTGCGTAAGGCTCTCTATGGCTCAAACAAGCTCCTAGAGCTTGGTATGAGAGCCTTAGAGATTTCTTGAATGAAAATGGTTTTAAAATTGGCAAAGCTGATTGTACATTATTCATGAAGCATTTTGATAATGATCTCTTTGTTTGCCAAATTTATGTTGATGATATTATTTTTGGTTCAACTAACAAATCTTTATGTGAAGAATTTAGTAAGATTATGACAGATAGGTTTGAAATGTCTATGATGGGAGAGCTAAAATACTTCTTGGGATTCCAAGTAAGGCAACAAAAGGAGGGGACATTCATAAACCAAACCAAGTATACTGAAGAAGTTTGGAATGGACAAGGCGAAGCCCATAAAGACTCCCATGGCAACAAATGGACACTTGGATCTCAATGAAGACGGACCAAGCGTGGATCAAAAGTTATATCGCTCCATGATTGGATCTCTACTTTACTTATGTGCATATAGGCCTGATATTATGTTGAGTGTGTGCTTGTGTGCAAGATTTCAAGCCAATCCTGAGGAATGTCATTTGACAACCGTAAAAAGAATCTTGCGGTATTTAGTTCATACACCCAACCTAGGCCTTTGGTATCCTAAAGGTTCCAAATTCAATCTCAATGGATACTCTGATGCAGATTATGCCGGACGCAAAGTAGATAGAAAAAGTACCTCAAGTACATGCCAATTTCTAGGTAGATCCCTAGTTTCTTGGTCCTACAAGAAACAAAACTCCATTGCCTTATCCACCGCTGAAGTGGAGTATGTTATAGCGGGGATTTGTTGTGCACAACTCCTTTGGATGCAACAAACTCTAAGGGATTACGGTTACAATATGAGTCGTATTCCACTGCTTTGTGATAATGAGAGTGCCATTAAAATTACCCATAATCTCGTTGAGCACTCTAGGACCAAACACATTGACATCCGACATCACTTTTTGAGAGACCACTCAATAGAAGGAGACATAGCCATTTCCCATGTCAACACCGAAACACAACTATCCGATATATTTACCAAGCCACATGATGAAAAACATTTTTGCGAGCTCTGAAATGAACTAAACATCCTTGATGCTCGAATGTGGCTTGAAAACCTGCATACCTGTATGGCTTCTTCAAAATATGTTGATTGTGTTGTGAAAATCATCTCTCTCAATTTTCTCTGAAAAAGTATTTCAATTACTTGATCTTGATGAATTATGGTGATTGCTTGATTGTTGTATGCTTACTGATCATATTCATCAATATTACTTTAATTGTTTTGACCCCTATTTTCTCTATAAGAACCTTCGAATATATACGAATGGGCTAATTACATCTGTTCCGGTGACCACGGACTAGTCTGTGGTTATTCGGACTAGTCCACATACTGCAGACTAGTTCGTAGAAGTCCGGTAGTCCGGTAGACCACGGACTAGTCCAATTTTTCGACTCCATAACCCTAGCCGCCGCCAAAACCTAATCACCTTCAGCCTCACAACTCACCTCACATTCTCTCTCCTTGCTCAAGTGCTCCCAAGGTGATTTCTTTCGCTCTCCATCAAATTCCTCCGAGTTTGGGTGGAAATCGAACTCCGTTGCTTGGGGTTTGCAGACCACGGACTTGTCCGCACCTTCAACTCCTCCTTCATCAAGAATCGAAGAATTTCGGTAAATTGCCCCCCAGACCCTAGAAACTTCGATTCCTTATGTTTTTTTATCAAATAGCTTAGTTCCTTTCACCTAATACGTGTTTCCTTGTTGTATTACATCTATGTTAAGCTAGTTTTGCATTGAGCAACACCATTTGTCTCATAGTTAGGGTTTGAAGTGATGAATATCGGACTAGTCCGTTCCCTGTACAGACAAGTCCGGTACCCCGGACTAGTCCGTACCTGAACACTGAACAAGTCGGATTTTCAACTGAATTCAACCCTTATTTCCAACTACTCAATGTACTTCCTTGCCATCGATTCTCATCCTTACATTGTGTAATCCCTTCCCAGGACAATGTCGAGCTCCAATGATGAAATCTCCGATTATGAGGCCGAGTTGGACCAAGACTCCTTGCTTCGGTCCTCGACGGGCCAAGGGAAGAAGAGGCAAGAGCGTCCCTCCAAGCCTGCACCTTCCCCACCTCAGGTGCGACGTAAAGTGCTAGCAAAGAAGCCTGCATCCAAGGCCAAGGATGTAGCTGGCCCTAGCTCGGTGGCTTCTTGCCAAGCTAAGGGCAAGTGAAAGGGAATTTCCTTGGGCTCAATCTGCGCCTCAAGATGGCAGCTCCAAGGCAGGGGAACAGGGATCCCTCCGAGGAGAAGTTCAACGTCAAGGGAAGCTATATAGCTTCCATGCTCACATTCCTGGACTGTTACAGCAGACCATAGATGGCAGTCGATGCCAGGTTTTGGAGTAACTTCCACGCAGACTTCTACAGCTCTCTGTACCTCACCATGAAGGCCCTAGTTGTCCATAGCCAGTGCATTAACTGGAATCATTTTGGATGGAAGAGTTGTGGTGCCTTTGATCAAGTGATGGAGGCTGCAGCTAGGCATGGACTGAAGGACCTGTTTGCCTTCAGATATAACTAGAATGATGAGATTATTGCCCAGTTCTATGCCACATGCTTCTTTGCTAGTGATGAGGAGGAAAGGGTGACTTGGATGACTCATGGATCCAAGTACACTATTACTTATGATGATTTTGCAAGACTCCATCACCTAGAAGACACCGGCAACAATGCGCTGACTATCCACAACATCAGTGTCTTGGGAAAGGATAAGATGGACTTTCTTTATGATACTAGCCTAAAGTACAACCCTCCATCGACCAAGAACATGAAGCCCTTCTTCATGGTTCTTAATAGGGCGCTGAGGAAGACAATAGCTCCGAAGGACGGAGATGCAGGAAGTGTGCAAGGGTACTTGAGGACCCTAATGAAGGTGATTAGCAAGAACTGAAAGTTTGATGTCTTTTACTATAACTGGAATGATATGGTCAACATGTCCTGCACACTGAACAAATCTAGTGGCTATGCCCCCTACTTGATGTTTATGATTGAGAAGGTCACAGGAATCGAGTTCGTGAAGGATGTGGAGGACACTCCTTTGAGGCCCCAGAAGCCTCCACACGCCACTGTCCAAGCTGCTCCATCTCCAATGTCCAATGAAGAGGCTTCGAGGAGAGCTCGAGGAGATGAGAGGACTGCTCTCACAAATAGGGCCCCTCCACAAAAAGGGTCTCCTAGTGGAATCATGAAGTACTTGGCAGCCATCTTTGGCTCATGCAAGAAGGCTGAAGTGATTATTCATAAGCTGAACAGGGCAAGGAAGGATGACATGAGATACATAAAGCAAAATGTCAAGCATGTTTGACAGAAGCTGGAGATCGAGCACATTGGATCACCGTTTGTCTCTGAAGATTCAGCCTCTGATTTCACTGAGCTTGGACCTTTGACTCCCTCCAAGCTTGGTTAATTTGGTATTGGGGGCACTTCAAGTGGATCCGCTCCTCCTCCCCCTACCCAACCCGAAGATGAATATGAAGATGAGGAGAGGACCAAGAGCAAGGAATGAGCCACTAGATCCCTCCTCTCCTTCTATTTGGTGTCTTGATGCCAAAGGGGGAGAGATTGAGGGGGAGTCACTAGATCCTAGCTGTAGGTTGAGAGATGAGAGCTTCATTTGTGTATTCTTTTGTGTCTCTTTTGGGATGTAAAACTTTAATTATGTTATCTCTATCTTTAGTATCGTGGTGTGATGGAATGAATATGTTTATGCTTATGTTATGAATTTGTGATGATAATTTGATATAATATGTGATTTTTCTATGGAATTGTCATATATGCTTGATATTAGTGTTTCGATGTCAATCATTTCACTCTCATCATGATTATTGCTCACACTCACGTAGTTTTACACCCCACCATAAAGAGTGCACATATGCCCTATGTTTTCATTGTTTAACTTGTACCAAACTCATATGTGCACACTTTATGAAAATTATGTATTTTTATCATATTTTGTGAAATCTCAATTGGTTATCATCAATCACCAAAAAGGAGGAGATTGAAAGTGCATCTAGGCATCCCTTGTGGGTTTTGGTTGATATATGACAAACAAATGAGATCCTAACCAAATTGTTGAGATGAACGAAGGTTTTAATGAAATTATGAAGAATACGCAAAAACAAAGGAGAATGAGGATCTATATGGAAAAGAGCTCAAGAGTTGAATATATTAGATCAATGTGTATGTAGTGTGTTGGAGAAACGCAACCCAAGAGCTCAAGGACAAGAAAACTCATTCCTTGCACAAATTTAAACAGGACCGGACTAGTCCGATATACCGCGGACTAGTCCGATAATCCCTCTGTTCAAAATCGGACAAGTCCTCCTAGTGCGGACTTGTCTGCACAGTCCAGGTTTAAACAGACTGGACTAGTCCTATATGACAACGGACTAGTCCGATATCTTTCTGACTAAGATCGGACTAGTCCTCCCCAGTGCGGACTAGTCCTTAACACTTCACAACATTGTACGACATCGGACAAGTCCGATAATATCCGGACTAGTCTGATAACCTCTTTGACTAAAATCGGACAAGTCCTCCAAGTGCGGACTTGTCCTCAATACACTAAGGGGTTCACCACAGCCGGACTAGTCCGATAATTATCGGACTAGTCCGAACTTTTCCAGAGCCTAAATCGGACTAGTCCACCCAAGGCCGGACATGTCCGATATTCATGAGATCTTAGGGTTTCCTACATGCTGCGCACTGGACTAGTCCGGAATCTCAAAACCCTAACGGTAACCTTTGGAAACCTCCATATAAATAGATGTGCATGGCCCTACTTTCAACTCTCTCCACTTCCAGTGTCGTCACACCCTCCAAGAGCCTAGAAAACACATCTCTCCACACAATCCAATGTAAGAAAGATTGAGTCCTTGGGGATTAACTTTGGATCAAAGGAGAGACACGATTCTCACATCTTGATCTCTAGCACCAGAACATTTATGCTTTTGACCCTAATTAAGCTCAGGAGCAAGGCAAGTATCCTTGATCATTTTGATCCTGTTTTTAAATGTTTTGTTTACAAAACTGCATGCTTGTGCAAAATTGATGGAATCCCGATATAGGTGTTTACTAGACTTGTTTGACCATCCTTGTCGCTTGGGAAATGATGTAGAGAGTCAGGAAAGGCATTTTTTTGCTTCGCTCTAATTAATTGGGATGGGAAAATAACAAAACGGCTTAACTATGAATTATTGCACTCATGGATAATGAGAATTTATCAATATGGTTAATTGGTAACATGGGACCAGGGAGATCTAAGCAAGGATGGTTTGTAGATTGGGACGGATGTTATGGTGGTTTTGCTTGCCTTAGAACTAAGGATCGGTTAATGCGAGAATATGTCAGAACAATAGTGTCACCACAAGGCCAAGTATGGGTGCGGCTTAGCCAATTAATTGGGTGTATTGCCAGCATTGTTTGGATCATTTGGAGGAGCAGAGAACGGGAATTGGTTGGGTTTGCAACAGTGGCAGGACTACCCCGGGATTCGAACGGCACAAGAGGGGGCCCCTGGTTGGATGCGCTCAGTTGGAGGCATCGCCACTAGTGAAACCGTAGTGGGTCTGAATATGCTGGTAGTCTTTTTGTAAAGGATATTTTGTGATATCTTGTCCATGCACCTAAGGAAGTGTAATTGGCATAAGGGAGGTTTCTATAGTCGCTGATGGGTGACGAAATCACGAACATGTGGGTAAAATGGTACAACCTCTGCAGAGTGTTAAAAACTATCATGATAGCCGTGCTCCCAGTCAAGAGTACCTGGATGACCTACATGATTAGAGTGGAACTTGGGATTTATGATGGTAATGGGTTATGGTTATGGTATTGGTTATGGTCATGGATTGCATGGTGATAAATGGACATGGTAAATGATGATGTTAAGAGAATGGCAAATGGATGATTAATGGATGATGGATATGAATTATTATGTTATTTGGGATATGATGGGATTAATTCACGTAGACAATGTAGGGTGTTGTTTTCATGTTTTAAATCCTTTTTAGCAATTAGCCATTGTTTATTATCATTCCTTGTTTAAGCTACATGTAATTATTTCCCACACTTGCTGGGTACGACATGTGCTCACCCTTGCAATTCTCCCACCAACACATTCAGGTGATTTTTGGGAGTACAGATAATGCCGAGTACTAGGATGTAAGCTGCCGTTGACTTGTCTGTGGTGTTGCTTGGAGCCGCGCTACCCTATTTGCTTAGCTTTGCAAAATTTGCTTAGTTTAGATTATTCCCGTTGCAGAACATATGAATAATGATCATTAGAGCTGTAATCCGAGGATTATTTGAATACTATATTAATGTACGTTCATAATTAATTTGTGCTGGGAAATTTTTTGTATATCGTTTGTGATGCAGTCGTGTATGTGTGTTGAACTTCCTAGACCCACATATGCGTGGCACTTGGTTCATTTTCAGAACCAGGTGTCACATATGAAGATAGTGATGATGAGAGCACGAACATAGATGATGAAGAAATGACCTTCATCATGAAAAGGTTCAAGAGAATGCTGAAGAGAAGAAGAGGGCACAACTATGATAGCAAGGGCAAGGAGAAGAGCAAGTTGAGGGCCAAAAAATCTTGCTACAATTGTGGTGAGTATGGGAATTTCATTGTGAATTGCCCATACAAGAAGGATGAAGACAAGGAGAAGAAGAAGGATGGGAGTCATAAGAAAAAGAAGATCTTCAAGAAGAATAAAGCACATGGTCAACTCCATGTCGGCAAGGAGTGGGACTCTAACGATGAGTCCCTCTTCGAAGATGATGAGGAAATGGCAACCATCTTCATTAAGAAGCCAACCATAAAGAAGACTCTCTTGCCAAACATGGGAGAGTGGAAGACCAAAAGCCACACATGCCTCATGGCGAAAGAAGGGAAGAGAAAGGGGAGGAAAGCCCTTTATCAAAGATGGCCTTGGCCATTCTAGGGGATGAAAGCAAAATGCTAGACTATTCAAGAATAACAAGGTGCACATTGCTTTTATCAAAGAGAGTTCATTTTAAATCAAGGACCACAATCATGCATCTTTCTTTCATGAAAATGCTACAAAGGCTAAAAATGTTGAAAGTGCTAGTTATGCTAAAGATGCTAAGAATGCTAAAAATGCAAGTTAAACCATGTGACATGACTTTGATGCATCATATGTACATTTGAAGGGCAAATTATTTATTATGTCTATGCAAAATATGTTGTGCTGCTCGACAAGAGCCCAAAGACTTTTGTGTGGGTGCCCAATTGCCATGTCACTAACCTCAAATGACCTAACCACGCTTGGGTAACTAAAACAAATGCCTATTTTTTTGTAGGCATACTCCTCTGGTGGCACGAAGTGGGTGCTAGATTGCGGATGCACCAACCACATGACTAGAGCGAGAAGGATGTTTGTGCAATATTAAGTAAATGAGAATAAAACTCAAGGTATCTACCTCGAGGTATCTACTTTGGCGAGAATAGCTAAGAGGAGTTACTAGGTATGGGTAAAATTGCTATTTCTCCTCAACACACTATTTCTCATGTTATGCATGTTGGATCTTTAGATTATAACTTTTATCCATATCTCAGCTATGTGAGAAAGGTTAAAATTGATTATTTACTAATGATGGTGTGACTATATCTAGAAGGAGTGATAACTCTGTTGCCTTCAAGGGCGTGTTAAAGAGCATGCTTTATCTTACGGATTTCACCACGGATAAAGCCCAACATGAAACATGCTTGATGGCAAAGACCAACATAGGTGGTTGTAGCACTGTAGGCTAGCCTACGCTGGTATGAGGAATCTTCAAAAAATTCTAATTGGGGATCACGTCCATGGACTTAAGAATGTTATTTTTGAGAAAGATAGGCCTTGTCGCGCGTGCCACACCGGAAATCAAGTCGGAGCCGCACATCTCGCCAAGAATGTGATGATGACAACAAGCCCATTAGAGATTCTTCACATGGACCTCTTCTGTCCCATTTCTTACATAAGCATTGGCAGTAAAAAATATGGTTAAGTTTGTGAATGACTTTTCCCGCTTCACTTGAGTGTTTTTCTTGCATGACAAAGGTGAAACTGAAGGTGTCCTCAAGAGATTCTTGAAGCAAGATCAAAATGAGTTATCCTTAAGAGTCAAGAATATAAGAAGTGACAACGGCACCGAATTCAAGAACACTCAATTGGAGGAGTACTTGGACGCAAAGAGTATCAAGCATGAGTTTTTCACCCCCTACTCCCCCGGACAAAATTGAGTGGCCTAAAGAGAGAATCGCACTCTCATAGAGATGTCAAAAACCATGCTTCATGAGTATATGACCTCCTATTGGTTTTAGGTGGAAGCGGTCAACACCACTTGCCATGCCACAAACCGCTTCTACCTCTATCGTTTATTGACGATAACTCCTTATGAGCTTCTTACCTGTAACAAACCAAATCTCTGATACTTTTGAGTTTTTGGGAGTAAGTTCTACATTCATAACAAGAAGACTAGGACATAAAAGTTTGCTTCAAGATCCTATGAAGGTTTCTTACTAGGCTATGACTCGGACACCTACGCCTATCGTGTCTTCAACAAAACCTCAAGTTCAGTTGAAATTGCACATGACATGGTGTTTGATGAAACCAATGGCTCCAAACTAGAGCAAGTTGATCAATGTGTGATAGATGAAGAAGAGGCACCTTGTATGTCACTAAGAAGGATGGCACTTGGTGACATACAACCACAAGAACATCAAGGCCCAAGTGACCCAACTACATCACAAATTGTGCCTCCTACTCAAGATCAAGGCCAAGACTTTCAACATCAAGACCACCATGCTCAAGACAATGAAGATCAAGGTGGTGGAAATGATTAAGGGTAGATGAAGAAGAAGAAGAATAAGAAGAAGGAGAAGGAGAAAAAGAAGTTGACTCGAGACCACAAGTGCCACACCCAACAGTCCATAAAACTGTTTAATGATACCACCTGTTGACAACATTCTTGGAGACATCTCCAGGGGGTAATGACTTGATCTCGTATGGGATCACTATTCCTTTGTTTCTTCTTTAGAGCCAATTAAGGTTGAATATGCTCTAAGAGACCCAGATTGGGTGACGTCCATGCAAGAGGAGCTCAACAACATCAAGAGGAACCAAGTGTGGGAGCTAGTCAAAATACCAAACACCAATGTGGTAGGCACCAAGTGGGTCTTCCACAACAAACAAGATGAACATGGTGTGGTAACAAGAAACAAAGAAAGACTTGTGGCCAAGGTGTACTCACAAGTCAAAGGTTTGGATTTCAAAGAAACTTTTGCTTCCACGGCAAGGGTTGAATCAATTTACATTTTATTAGCCTATTCCACTCATGTGATTTCAAATTGTATCAAATGGATGTGAAAAGCGCCTTCCTCAATAGTCCAATCAAGGAGGAGGTGTATGTGGAGCAACCACCCGGATTCAAAGACCAAGAGTATCCTTACCATCTCTTTAAGTTACATAAAGCTCTCCATGGCCTCAAATAAGCTCATAGAGCTTGGTATTAGTGCCTTAGAGATTTTCTCATTAATAATAGTTTTAGCATAGGAAAAGTCGATTGCACTCTTTTTACTAAGAATTTCAATTATGATTTATTTGTATACCAAATATATGTACATGAATTTATATCTGGTTCTACTAACAAGTCTTTTTATGAAGAGTTTAGTAAGATTATGAAGGAGTGGTTTGAGATGTCCATGATGGGGGAGTTGGAGTTCTTTCTAGGATTCCAAGTCAAGCAACTCATGGAAGGCACCTTCCTAAGTCAAACCAAGTATACCCAAGACATATTCAAGGATCTTGACTTGGAAAAGGCCAAACCCATCAAGACTCCAACGGCGACAAACGGACACCTCAACCTCAATGAAGATGGACCTAGCGTGGATCGAAAGGTATATCGCTCCTTGATAGGATCTTTGCTTTACCTTTGTGCATCTATGCCCGTTATTAAGTTTAGTGTATGTATGTGTGCAAGTTTCAAGCCGCACCTAAGGAGTGTCATTTGATCGCCGTGAAGAGAATTTTGAACTATTTAGTTCATACAACAAGCAATGGGCTATGGTATCCAAAAGGGTTAATATTTAATCTCATCGGATACTTCGATGCAGATTACGCTAGATGTAAGGTTGATAGGAAGAGTACTTCCGGGACATGCCAATTCTTAGGTAGGTCCCTAATGTCATGATCGTCCAAGAAACAAAACTTAATTGCCCGATCCACAGCCTAAGCACAGTATGTCGTGGACGAAAGTTAATGTGCACAAATTCTTTGGATGCGACAAAGTCAACGGGACTATGGTCACAATATGAACCATATTCCACTCCTATGCGGCAATGAGATTGCCATAAAGATTTCCCATAACCCCATTGTACATTTTAGGACCAAACACATATACATCCGACACCACTTCTTGAGAGACCTTGAATCATGGAGGACATAGTCATTTCTCATGTAAGAACCGAAAATCAACTAGCCAACATCTTCACCAGGCCACTAGATGAAAAACACTTTTGCAAACATTGAAATGAGCTAAATATCCTAGCTTCTCAAAATGTTGCTTGAGATGGTGCACATCTGATTTTTAGTAGTGTAGGTTCTTCAAAATTATGCATGCTTGCGAAAACTTGTCCCCCTCCATTTTCTCTCAAGTAATTTTAGTTATCGTCTCGATGAATTATGGTCATTGTTTGATTGTTTTTGTGCTCTACTGGCCATACTCATTGAGGAATGTTTATGAAAACTAGTCCATGGATCAATCATAGCAAATTTCTCAATACGTACGAGAATCTTCCTTCTAGGGCCGACTAGTCTGCCCCTATAGCAGGACAAGTCCGAGCTCCTGGACTAGTTCGGGCTGCTGTAGACAAGTCCACATCCTAGTCCTCCTAGCTCACCGGACTAGTTCGAACTACTCGGACTAGTCCGGACCCCATAACGGACTAGTCTGGCCTTTGGGGACTTAACCCCTCGGAGTCTGGCCCGACTCCTCCCATTCAACACATCACATCTGAAGTGCGCCCCTCCTCCCAAAATCGCCCCCATTGGCGATTTTGATACTCCATGCCAAAAGATCCAAGATTTTCGTGATTCAACCCTTTTGGAGTGTTAGGAACCTAATCTCATACTACTCTCCTCCTTCGATCCGGTGCATTTCATCGATTCTCATCCTCTCAAGGTACTTTTGAGTTAACTCCTCTTTTCCTCGATTCCTTGCCTTCTAGAATATATCCATTGTATCTTAAGGTGTATTCTACTTACTTGACACCATGTGATTCTAATTTCTAAGTATTGCACTCTGTTATTGCGATATCTGGCGATCTTAGGAAGTTAGGGATTGAAATTATGGGATCCGGACTAGTCCGGACCAAGGGCAGACAAGTCCGTTCTTGACCGAACTAGTCTATCTAGGGACCGGACAAGTCTGCCCTAACACAGTTTCAGCCCCTAACGTTATAAGTTTGCCACATTTCAAATGCAATTCTCCCTCTTATTTCACTCACACAGTATCTTTATCTTGACAGAAGCATGTCGGGGGTGATGGTTCTCCTCTTTCTGACCCTGTGCACGAGGTGACTCGCAAAGCCGTATATTAGGCCGCAGAGGAAAGAAAAGAAGAAGAAAAGCTCGTGAGCAGCTAGACACACGGAACGGATGAAGAAGTGTCAAGACTGTGACGCCAATCAAGCTCAAGCAGCTGAACCCACAAGGAGAAAGCGTCTTGTTGCACTTGGTGACAAGGCGAAAGCTCAACAGGCTGAGAAGGGCAAGGCATTTGAGGCCGAGGCAAGCAAAGGAGAGGAAAAAGCCCCAATGACGTCCATGGACAAAGAAAAGGCACCAACCACGAAGAAGGCCAAGCCCATGGTTCCTCTGATAATGAAGGCTTTGGCAAGTCGAGGAATTGTAATTTGTGATAAACCTACCCGTTCAAGTGCATCTCAAGATCCTATTCGACCGCATGTGATGACTCCTCCTGCTAATGAGCCCAATGGTTGAGTGGATCTTCCAAGCAACATCTTTCAAGGAAAAGGAGCGAAGAAAGCCCAGACGTTTCGAAATCAAGATGTTTACAAGTATGGGAATGCCACTGCAGATTACATATTTTCGTGCAACTTCCATCGCGATTACTACCGGCTCGTTTACTTGAGGATGAAGACTCTAGTAGTAGTTGCTCAATGGGTGGATTGGGACTACATGGCCAAGAAGAATCACCAAGCTTCAATGCTATTATCACTGTAGTTCAGCCTCGTGGCTTGAAGGAGATTATGAGCTTCCAATACAATTGAAACACCGAGGTAATAGCCCAATTCTACACGACTTGTCACTTCTCTACTTATGGAGATAGGAGGATCACATGGTTGACCGAGGGCATACAATACTCAATGCTATTCGATGAGTTTGCAAGAATAATTTTTTTGGAAGAGCATTCGAGCCATGACATGATTGTGCATAACCTACCTGCTATGGATCTTGAGAAAATGATGTTTCTGTATGATAAGGACTTCCCCTTCCATCCTCCATCTACAAAGTACATTCTTCTTTTATATGGAGTGCTCAACAGACTTTTGAGAAAGACATTTACTCCTAAGGATGGAGATGCAGGGATGATACAAGGAAACCTAAGGCATTTCTTGAAGCTTCCATGTGAAGAGGAGAGGTTCAACATTGTTGACTAATGATATCTTCAACATCTCACACACTCCCAACCGCTCTTGTTGATATGCACCCTTCATAATGTGCATGATTGAGAAGGTGTTCGGGTTGGAGTTTGTGAAGGACATCAAGCATCACAAGCTTCATCCTCAATTCCCCACACATCTTCCAAAGCTTAGTAATATTCTAGGAGGAGTGCCTTCGACGCACCTCCTTACTCCATGAGACCCCTTATTTCCGCCTCCACCTTCTGAGAATCTTCTAGTGCCATTCTCAAGATCCTCAAATCTATCTTCACTTCGTGCTACTAGGTCAAAGTTCATTCTCGGAGGATGGAGTGTTATGTCAAGAAATTGTGTGAGAAGGCGGAGATCCCAATGTCTCAAACAACATCCGAAGATGATGAGATCACTCCATTCTTGAAGCTCACAGAGGTGGAGCTTGCCCTCTTTGGTGGTGGTGGTGGTGGCTTCTCCCATGCCGCTCCCATCGTTGAAGAGGTAGGACATGATGAAGACAACAACGACTCCAACAACGAAGAGAACAATGAAGATGGAGAGGACGAAAAGGCCACTGTAAGCAACAAGGATGAAGAAAATGATGTAGAGGATGGGAGTGAGGACGAGTAGAGTCTAGGTTTCTCCTTCATCCCTCACTCTTTTCCTTTTTTGGAGTCTTGATGCCAAAGGGGGATAGATTGACAGGGGGTGTAGCTTTTATCCATGGACAATGTATCTTTTTTAAAACTTGTCTTTACATTCTTGTGATGTCAAGTACTTTGGTATGCATGACTTATGGTTTATGTCGTGTTAAAACTATGTTGATGCACTATATGTGAGTAAAATTCAATATCATGTTTCTTGTGTTCACAAAATTGTATCTTTGTGTGATGGTGATCTAAATTCTCTTGAGATGCACATTTCACTCTATTTTATACATCACAACACTTTGCACCACACATAGGCACCCCACCATAACAGACATGTGTATGAAACTCGCATAGACTCCATTCATGTGTGTTGCCATTATGGCAAATCAAATATGCACACATTTAGGGGGTGTTCTATATACACCTGTATACTAGGAAAACAACCATTTATATCCATTTTATCGAAAAACCTCAAAATGTTGTCATCAATCATAAAAAATGAGGAGATTGAAAGTGCATCTAGGTAATCCCCGTGGATTATGATGATTGATGATGACAATTAAGGAACTAATGAAGTTTTTTAGATTAAGCACAAGTGATCAAATTTGAAATGGAAATGGAGGCTCTCAAAAAGAAAAAGAGTGAAAATGATGTTGAAAACTCAAAGAATAGAAATTAGTATTTAAATTTTCTTTTGTCGAGTCGAGCCATGTTAGGTAGAGAGTTTTCAATTAGTCAAGTTCATGAGAATCAATAGGAAGCTCATAGTCCGATTAGGTTTTAGCAAAAATTTAAGTCTAGGTTGCGTTAAGGACAAGGCTAGACTTGTCCGAGCTTGGGGGCTGGACTAGTCCAGCCACATGGGACTCTTTCTATGTTAGGCAGACCAAGAGTCTCTGTGTGAGTTCAGACTTCCCTGTTTGGAGACAAAGTATTCTGTGGTTAGTGGGTCTGTGCTTCTCTGGGACTAAGTCCTATAGGGCGTACTTGTCTGGCCAAGCAGACTTGTCCGTTTTCACACAGACCAAAAGGTATCGTGTCACTTCAAACTAGTTCGCTTGGGGGCATACTAGTCCGTAGTGAGGAAGAGAGTTGCCCTCTGGGACTAAGTCCGAAAAGGCCGTACCAGTCCGCCATAGAGGTCGGACTAGTCCGTCCGTCCATCCATACCAGTCCGAGTTAGGTCAGACTAGTTGGACTAGACTTGTCCATTCTCACCTAGAACAAAAGGTTCTGAGTGACATTGGACTAGTATGTTGTTGGACGTACTAGTCTATGGTGTCGGGACCATTTGAATTGAAAAGGTGGTGGGGTACTTTAGTTGTTGAGCTTTGAGACATCAGTGGTCCCACTTAGGTGGGACGAGTTTGAGACGTTGGCGCAGAATTGTCCAAACTTTAGTGGTTGGCAATGATCAAGTGTCGGGACCCCTATAAAAGGGATCCCTCAAGTCATTTTGGATGTATCCTGAACCCTAGCGCCGCCATAGCCTTCCAAGAGCCATTATAGCCTTCCTCTTCACATCTTTGAGCCCTAATAGTGATTCTTGAGGGTTTGTGGGTTTTGTGAGAAGAGAGAGGACTTTGACTGTTCTTGATCTCTTGGTTGATTCTCCTGCATTTGAGTTGTTGATTTGCATTTGTTGCTGTTGTTTTTTAATCCCCAAATGTGCTAGGTTGTTGTGGGAGCCTTAGGTTGTGAGCAGCCCAGAGATTGTTATATTCACCCTTTGTGATTAGTTGGGAACTAACCCAGCCTTTGTGGTGGCTTGGTGAGAGTAGGGTTGAAAGAGACCCGATCCTTCATGGACTTCTCCACTGGGATGTAGACTCCTCGGGAGAAAATCTTGTGTCTCTTGCCTTCTTTACTTTTGTTCATCGCTAGATCACTTGTTAGGATTTATATCGTTCATATCGTGCAACTTGTGTTCCCTCATTGTAATCTTACAATCTAAGATGTTCCTGTTACTTGCAATTGTTTAGGTTGCTGGATAGTTATCTTACATTTTGCATTAAGTCGATCAAAGAAAAACCCATAAAAAATATAACCTTTAGCCTAGTTCATATGCCTGATCGGACTAGTCCACCCCTTAAGTACCGATTTTGTTTTATTCAATATTTTTAGGTTTTATTAGCCTAATCACCCCCTCTAGTCAACTTTCAGTTGCAATTTCATCTCATTTGATTGCTTATAAGTTTTTTTTATATCTGAGTAGCCCAAGTCGGCCTGTCCGAACTTGCGGGATTTCATTTTGCACTGTCCGAACTTTATTACGCACGTGACTGCACATATTTGTGTTTTGGACTCTCCAAACTTTCTATGTGTTGAAATAGTCGTGTGGATGCTATGTTTTTCATTTGTAATGTTTTAAACTTGCTTTACACTTGTAAGAAGGTTTGCTTAGTACTTTTTGACTAAGTTTTTGATGCGCTATGGCTGATTATGGTGGATATTATCTTGCTATGTTTGTAACATGCTTATGTGAGGTGCTCACATAAGGTGTTATGGCTACCAGACAAATGTGAGTCAGGTCGAGGACTTGTGGTCGGAAGATTTTGGTTATTTAATCATGTTTAGGTGTTGTTTGAGGTCAAGACATGGATGGTGACGAGATCCAGTGAGCTAGTCTTAGGGAGAAAATGAGGTCACACAGCATGTTTGGATCAAGAACAATGTATATGAAGGTATAGTGAACATTGTTGGAAAGTGTTTTCATGTGTGCATGGGGTGCATGCATGTTGTAACATGGTTTAGGGGCGTGATGAATAGATATGAACGTGAAGATATGGCTGGAAGGGTCTAACCGGCTGAATTATATCTCAGATTGCGGCTGAGTAGGTTATGGTTTGTTTTTGGAAGGTTCCGAGTTTGGTTATGGTTAAATTTCATGTTGATTATGAAGTTGTGTTGTTTTATGAATGTGTGGGATGTTCCTAAGGTGTTTTTATGTCTTAAGATTGCTTATATCTACGTATGGAATAGTCTTAAGCATTTATGGGATGTTTCGGTTGAAACTGAGTAGGAGTAGGAGTTCTAGTATTGATTGGGTTGGCCTTAGGGCTGTTTATATAAGCAAGGGAGGCCATGCCTTGTGGTGCACGACATTTGGGCTGTTCCTCTTATGTTTTGATCAATAAAATTTGTATTTTATGAGCTTTTATACCTTGTTCGTCTGACTTGTTAATGGTAAGTTGTTCTCGTTGAGTTTCTTGACAGCCAGACGTTGCATCGGTGTTTCAATCATAACTCGCTGTTTACCTATCCAATTGGTGCAATTCTTTTTATGTTGTCTTCAAAACTTGATACTATATCATCTATGAAAATTTCATGGTCATTTTATTTGTGGTTCCTGACTTATACGAGTTTCTTTGCAGCATTGCGGATCTGATTTCAACTCGGGTAGGATAGATTGACCTTAGCTCAATCTTTTGATCATAACTTGAGTTTTTTCTCAATGAATTTTTGTGATTCTTGTTGTCATTGTTGATGGTTCCTATGCACTACTAACAATACATCTCTAGCCGTGGTGCCAGAAATGCTTGTTAATATATTTTATATTATACATATAAATCTGCAAGCGCACAAAATCTATTGTTGTAGCATTTCCCCTCTAAGAGTATTCCCAAAGGGTGTCATTTATATTCTCCCAAAGGCCTCCTTGTAGAGAAATAATATTGACATTTTCCACATGGGGTTTGGGCTGTCCTGGCATTTTTCCATTCTCCACAGGGGGAACAACAGCTGCCAGTTGAGCCAACTGAGTCTCCAACATCTTGTTGAAACTCAATTGATTCTTGAAGGCTGAGTATAGTCCTTCAATCTTGGAATTTATGCTCTCTAGTGTCTTTTCATTGGCCGTTAGCTTCTTAGATATAGCCTAATTGATCTTTAGCTGGCCAATGGCAAGTTCTCTCAAGTTGGGTTGATTTCCATTATTGCCATTGTTGTTGTACCCTCCTTGAAAGAATGGGCATGGTTGGCCCCACCCTTGACCTTCTGGACGATAGCCATTATTGTTTCCATTGTTGGCTACATATAAGGCAACCTCACGGGTTTCTGGGTAGTCATTGCCCAAATGGCCCATGCTGCCACAGACCTCACAAGTAATCTGAGAGTGTAAGGCATATTCATTGCCACATACCTCACCCTTGATTTGTCCATCAATCTTCTTCATAAGGAGGTCCAATTTGGCAGTGATCATGCCCACCTCCTTCAAGGTGTGCAGGCCTCACTGGTGGGTATGGAGACGCTCGTCGCTCAGGCCCATGTTTGACACCATCTTCTCACTCAAATCTTTGGCCTTGGGTACCGTCAATCAGAAGATGGCACCTCTAGCAGCAGCATCAACATGGTCACGGGCGGAAGGGATTAACCTGTTGTAGAAGTTTTGGATGATGAGCCAGTCATCTATCCCATGGTGGGGACAGGCTAGGATGTACTCCTGAAGCCTTACCCAAGCCTCCGGAATAGATTCATTAACATCTTGCTGGAAGCTGGAAATTCTTCTACGTACGGCATTGGTCTTGCACAAAGGGAAAAAAATGGTGAGGATTGTCGTAGAACATTTCTCCCAAGTATATATAGCACTTCCGTTCGCGTAGAACCACTGTTTCGCTCTCCCAAAAAGAGAGAACAGAAACAGCCTAAGCCGGATAGCATCGGGAGATACGTCCTTTATCTTTAAAGTGCTGCAGATCTCGAAGAATTGTTGCAGGTGAGCACTTGCATCCTCGTTAGCCTTCTCACAGAATGGGTTGGCTTGCACCATAGTGATAAGGCCAGTCTTGATTCGAAGTTTACATCTCTCGTGTTAACAGTGGGCCTAACAGGCACATTGTTAGCAGAGGGAGTTGAAAACTCTCGCAGGGTCTTCTGGGCCATTAGTGTGTTGGTTGTTGGTGTAGTTGTGCTGGCTTGCTTTGCCGCTTGAAGCTTTTGAGGAGTAAAGACACGAGGTTGATTTCTCAGAAGGGATTCGAGATCTTCAACAATGTTTTCCAGTGAGCGGAAACCAGACATACACTACCCTGTTTTCACATAAAATGCGAAAACAAAGAAGGGTCATCTTACTAAAACTGACCAGGGTGATGAGGACATCACAACAGCGGAGACTCACATTGAACTGCAAGGACCAATCACAAGAGCACGAGCACGGTTATTAAATTAGCAGGTGAATTCGTTTCTAACTTCTTTTGCATGTGAGTTTGAGAATAGATTGCTATGTGATGATTTAATTGTTATTAGAAATAATGGAAAAGATCAACAAGTGAAGGAAAGAGGCCTTGGGAGCATGGAGAACCAGCTGGGATGTCCACAAGTTGATGGAAACAGTTTACAACTCGGACTCGAGTTCAACTCGGAGTCCAGGAGCAGTCCACCTTAAAACGGACGCCCAGGAGGCATACGGACTCTGTTTTTGACATTCTACATATGCACGGAAAGAGGAGAAGATAAAATTTCCAATGGTTCTGGTCCCATCTCAAAATTCTTCTGGAGTCATTGGGAATCGTCGAAACAAATTGAGTCCATATTTCTGTCCGGTGCTGCGCCACCGAATCGGGCCTTTGGGCCTTGTATCCCGTAAGAGTCCATTAGGGACGCGTCTAATCATGTTTTGCTCGAACCCTAGTCTATAAATACTGCACCCACCGGTCATATTCGGTGGGTTTTGCTTAGATCAATAATATTGCCGTTCTACGGTTTGTGAGACCCCAACATCGCGATTTCCGATCGTGTCTTCGACGTTCTTGCTCGTGTTCTCGGTTGCACTTGCAGGGATTAGCCTTATTGGCGATGTCAAGTGTGTGCAGCACGGTTGATAACAAACGGAGCCGTGGTGTAGTGATTGCAGGGGTACTCGAACCGCCCGAGTGCCGCGGATCATCAACGTCGAGTTCTCCACCCCAATCGACATACCTTTCAGAAGATCGGGCCTAAACCTACTCATCCATTGGTATCAGATTTCCAGGTTGCCCGTGAGGTATCTTTGTTTTCCTTCCATTAGATCAATTTTGTTTCGTACCTAGAGTCCACAGAAAAGCCACAATAAAAATTAGATCATTTTTACCGCTTCCCAAACTATAGTGCATGTAGTTTCGTTTTTCAGTTTGCATTGTTGAGTTTGCATTCGTGTGGTCGAGTCTTGTTGCTGGTTTAGCTTTGTGTTTTGGGTCCTAGTTATCGTTTTTCGTCCTTTTTTCTTGCTATTCGATACCTATTCCACAATCCCTAAATAACAAACTGATCCACCACGTTCATCGCTTTTCTCTAGCTAGCCACCTTGCGTGAACTCCCGCATCGCCAGCCCTAGATTAGGTGACAAACCTTTGTGCCATTCATCCTTGAATCATCACACACCTTTGTGCCCATTAGTTTCTGTGGAAATTCCCGATCGTTTTCATATCCGATTGCGAGTTCTGTTATCAAACCGAGTTGGAATCAACATCCAAAAAACGTAACTTGGACAGTCTACCTTAAAAAGGCCATAACTTTCGCATACGAACTCGAAATCGGGAGAATTTTTTTTTTTCAAATTCATCTACGCGAAATTTGATTGCCCAAATTCCCCTCAGAAGATAGGCTATCCGGCCTCCGAAGTATTAGCACGAATTTTAAAGAAACTTCTTGATTTTCTATAGGCCGCATATTGCATCCAATTGAGCTGCAAATTTGTGTGATTCCTATATTTGTGCTCCTGAGTAAATAAAAAATATCGAAAAATATTACAAAAAAGAAAAAACAATAGTGAAGAGCACGCATATTAAAGAATATGGCCTATACCTCTTGGTGTTGTTTTGTTGGCTATATCATTCTGTCTTTCTTTTGCCTTGATACTTCCTTGTGTTGTGCTAGGCTCTAGGGCACTTGGTTGACCAGCAACAGTTTCCTTCATTGAATACTTATTGAACTTCGTTTAGCTGTTAATGATTTTCTGCTTATTAGCCACCGTATTGTGCCATCTGAGCTCCACCTTTCTCTTGAGCATAACAGGTACCTTTGCAATCACCCCACGCTTCATTGGTTCATCTCACCATCCACACCATCTGCTGTGTCGGTAAGAACACTTGTAAGAGCGTGCTAAGACGCTTGAGCGAGAGAGATTGTTTTCTTCCACCTTCAACATTGTACCTGTAGTTGATAGGGATAACATATATTTTTTTGTTGTCTTTTGTTTCCTACTAACAATGGCAGGAGAAGACAATGATGACGGATGTGTTCAACATGCTGAGTTATGTGATATGATGAAGACCATGACGGATATGTTCGCCAAATATAACGCAGCAACGGAGGAGTCATTGGCGAACTTGACTCGCCAACTGGATGACCTTGCTCTTCGGATCAATACTTTTGAGGCTCGGTTGCCTCTCACTAGAAGACAAGAAGACAATGCTTATGATGAACTGGAAGATCACAATAATCAGCCAAGACTGCCACTTTATCGTCGACGTATGGGAGGTAATAATCATAACAATTATAATCGTCCTCCTGATGATCCTTTTGCTAAAGTGAAATTTACTATACCCTCTTTTTTTGGTGCTTATGATGCTGAGGCTTATCTTGATTGGGAGATGACAGTAGAGCAAAAATTTAATTCCCATCTTGTTCCCGAACAACATAGAGTTCGTTAAGCCACTAGTGAGTTTAAGGATTTTGCTATCACATGGTGGAATGAACTTGTTAAAACTAGAACTGATCCTCCAACATCGGATGGATTAAAGGAAGCTATTCATGTTCGATTTGTTCCTCCATCTTTTCAGCGGGACCTTCGCAAAAATTGCAGTGTTTAGACCATGGTAACATATCCGTAGAGGAGTATTATCAAGAGTTACAAAAGGGTATGCTGCGTTGTGGGGTAGTAGAGGACATGGATGATAAAATAGCTCGTTTTTTGGGGGGTTGAGGCGTGAAATTTAGGACATTGTTGATTACAAGAAATATGATACTGTTAACAGATTGTTTCAACTTGCTATGTTGGTAGAAAAAGAATTGCAGGACCGACAACAACAGCAACATCGAACGAGGAGCAACTTCATGCCGCGTGCAGCGACTACACCATCCAAAACAGCACCATATTCGACCCCCCATGCAGCGACTACACCACCCAATGGCGGCCAACAAACTATACCTGCTGCTCCAGCTTCTCCCATGCCGGAAGGCAGCAAGGCGACATCATTCAAACCTTCGTCGTCCACTCCTTCTACAGGTCGTACTTTCGACATTAAGTGTCACCGCTGTCAGGGACTTGGTCATATGATGAGAGATTGCCCGAGCAAACGAGCATACATAGCACGCGACGATGGCGGGTACGATAGTACTTCAGATGATGAAGATGAATATTCTCTTGCTACTGACATTACAGATCCAAATAATGAACACACCGAAGAAGAGGTACTTGCTACAGCGGCGACGGAGAACTATAGTAGCATCATTGTGCAGCGTGCCTTGAGCGCCAAAGTGGAGACCGACGATAAGCTACAACGACACAACCTCTTCCACATGTTTCTCGTCGTCAAGGACTACTATGTACACACTATAATTGAGGGAGGTAGCTGCAATAACTTGGTGAACACGGACGTTGTCATGAAACTCGGTTTGACAACAAGAGTACACCCTCATCCGTACCACATTCAATCGTTCAACAACAGCGGTAAGGTTCGGGTAACACAAACGGCGAGAATACATTTTTCAATTGGTTCATACCATGATTTTTCTGATTTTGATGTTGTTCCTATGGATGCTTGTTCTCTTTTATTGGGTCGTCCTTGGGAATTTGATACATATGCTGTTCATCATGGTAGAACAATTAAATTTACTCTCATGCATAAGGGAAAGAAAATCACTTTGCTCCACATGACTCCTGCTGAAATTGTGCATTTTGAGAAGAGTAAAATTTGTGATGGCAAAGCAAAAAAATTAGAATCTGAAAAATAGCAAGTTATTAAGTTAAAATCACCATTGTTGCTCGCAACTAAATCTGAAGTTGCTGATTTATTCGATGCTAAGGGGATGTGCTATGCTTTAGTTTGCAAAGAAGCCATGTTTTCACTTCATGAATTGTCTATTGCATTGCCCCCTGCTGTTGCTAACCTTTTGTAGGAGTTTGAGGATGTGTTTCCCCCCGAGATACCCCCTGGTTTACAACCGATGAGAGGCATTGAACACGAGATCGATTTGATTCCAGGAGCAAGTTTGCCAAATCGTGCAGCATACAGGGCGAATCCACAAGAAACTATGGAAATTCAGCGACAAGTCCAAGATCTTTTGTACTGCGGGTACATTCGTTAAAGCCTTAGCCCTTGTTCCGTTCCTGTTCTTTTGGTTCCTAAGAAAGATGGTAGTTGGCGCATGTGTGTTGATTGTCGAGCGGTTAATAACATCACCATTCGATATCGCTATCCTATTCCTCGATTATATGACATGCTTGATGAATTGAGTGGTGCTATCATCTTCACAAAAATTTACTTGTGTAGTGGTTACCACCAAATTAGAATGGCACTAGGAGATGAATGGAAAACTGCATTTAAAACCAAGTTTGGACTTTATGAGTGGTTAGGCATGCCTTTTGGTTTAACTAATGCACCAAACACCTTTATGCGATTAATGAACGAGGTTTTACGTGCTTTCATTGGACAATTTGTGGTGGTTTACTTCGATGATATCCTCATTTACAGCAAGTCATATGATGAACATCTTGATCATTTACGTACTGTTTTTACTGTTTTGAGAGATGCACATTTGTTTGGTAACCACGAAAAGTGTGTCTTTTGCACCAATCGAGACTCGTTTCCTGGCTATTCATTTCCTCGCAGGGAATTGAGATGGATGAGGCAAAAATTGAAGCAATCACCAGCTGGCCAGCCCCAACAACCGTCACACAGGTTCGTAGTTTTCTTGGTCTTGAAGGTTTTTATTGGTGCTTTGTGCGGGATTTCAGCACCATTGCAGAACCTCTACATGAGCTAACGAAGAAGGGAGTTCCATTTCGATGGGGTGAACAGCAGCAACAAGCTTTTGATGCTCTCAAATTGAAGCTTACACAAGCACCATTGCTACAACTTCCTGATTTTGACAAGACCTTTGAGCTAGAATGCGATGCAAGCGGCATTGGTATTGGAGGCGTTCTCATACAAGGAGGTAAACCCGTTGCTTTATTTAGTGAAAAACTTCATGGTCCTTCTCTAAATTATTCTACTTATGATAAGGAATTGTATGCCTTAGTGCGTGTATTACAAACTTGGCAACATTATCTTTGGTCTAAGGAGTTTGTCATACATTCTGATCATGAATCATTGAAGTATCTTAAGTGTCAAACCAATCTGAATAAATGACATGCTAAATGGATTGAGTTCATAGAGTCGTTTCCATACATCATTAAGCATAAGAAAGGGAAGGAAAATATCATTGCTGATGCATTATCTAGGCGTTATACCATGCTGTCCCAACTTGATCATAAAATCTTTGGTTTGGAAACAATTAAAGAATTATATCCTACTGATTTGGACTTCAAAGATGCTTTTGAAAATTGTATAGAAGGAAGAACTTAGAATAATTATGTGCTGCGAGAGGGTCTCCTCTATCGTGCTAACAAGCTATGCGTTCCAGCTAGCTCTGTTCGTTTATTACTTTTGCAGGAAGCACATGGAGGAGGTTTGATGAGGCAGTTTGGAGTGAAGAAAACTGAAGACGTGCTGTCCACACACTTCTTTTGGACAAAGATGAGGCGTGATGTCGAGCACTACGTGTCACGATGCACTACTTGCAACAAAGCTAAGTCTCGCCTTAATCCACATGGTCCTTATATGCCTCTTCCTGTTCCTAGTGTACCTAGGGAGGATATTTCTATGGACTTTGTTTTGGGATTTCCTAGGACTAAGAGGGGGGCGGATAGTATTTTTGCATTTGTTGATCGTTTTTCCAAAATGGAACACTTTATACCTTGTCATTATAATGATAATGCCTCACACGTTGCTGATTTATTTATGACAGAAATTGTCCGTTTACATGGTGTGCCAAATACCATTGTTTCTGATCGTGATGCAAAATTTTTAAGTCATTTTTGGAAAACTTTGTGGTATAAATTGGGAACTAAGTTGCTGTTTTCAACTACATGTCACCCACAAATGGATGGATAGATCGAGGTAGTTAATCGTACTTTATCCACTATGTTGCGGGGTGTCTTAAAAACAAATTTGAAGTTGTGGGAGGAGTGTTTACCATATATATAATTTGCTTACAACAGATCCATTCACTCCATGACAATGGTAAGTCCATTCCAGGTAGTGTATGGTTTCAATCCCCATGCTCCTATTGATTTACTACCTTTGCCTCCTTCTGAAACTATAAATTTGGATGCTACACAACGATCTGAATTCATTCTTAAGATGCATGAAACTACAAAGAAAAATATTGAAATGACGAATGAGAAGTATAGGATTGCAGGTAGTAAAGGTAGAAAAGAAGTAAAACTTGAACCGGGTGATTTGGTGTGGTTACATTTGAGAAAAGAGCGATTTCCCAACTTGAGAAAATCTAAACTTATGCCATGTGCTGCTGGTCCTTTTAAGATCGTTGAAAAAGATTAATGATAATACATATAACCTTGAATTGCCTCCCGATTTTGGGGTTAGTCCTACATTTAACATTTCAGATTTGTGACCGTACTTGGGAGAATAAGATGAACTTGAGTCGATGACGACTCCAATTCAAGAGGGGGAGGATGATGAGGACATCACAACAGCGGATACGCACATTGAACTGCAAGGATCAATCACAAGAGCACAAGCACGGTTATTAAATCAGCAGGTTAATTCATTACTAACTTCTTTTGCATGTAAGTTTGAGAATAGATTGCTATGTGATGATTTAATTGTTATTAGGAATAATGGAGAAGATCAACAAGTGAAGGAAAGAGGCCTTGGGAGTGTGGAGAACCAGCCGGGACGTCCACAAGTTGATGGAAACAGTTTACAACTCGGACTCGAGTTCAACTCGGAGTCCAGGAGCAGTCCACCTTCAAACGGACGCCCAGGTGGCATACGGACTCCGTTTTTGACGTTCTACATATGCACGGAAAGAGGAGAAGACAAGCTTTCCAATGGTTCCGGTCCTACCTCAAAATTCCTGCGGAGTCATTAGTAATCATCGAAACAATTTGAGTCCAGATTTCTGTGCGGTGCTGCGCCATTGAATCGGGCCTTTGGGCCTTGTATCCCGTAAGAGTCCATTAGGGACGCGTCTAATCCTGTTTTGGTCGAACCCTAGTCTATAAATTTTGCAGCCGCCGGTCATATTCGGTGGGTTTTGCTTAGATCAATAATATCGCCGTTCTACGGTTTATGAGACCCTAACTTCATGATTTCCGATCGTGTCTTCGACGTTCTTGCTCGTGTTCTCGGTTGCACTTGCAAGGATTAGCCTTCTTGGCGAGGTCAAGCATGTGCAACACGGTTGATGACCCACAGAGCTGTGGTGTAGTTATTGCAGAGGTACTCGGACCGCTCGAGTGCCGCAGATCATCAACGTCGAGTTCTCCACCCCAATTGACATACCTTTCGGAAGATCGGGCCTAAACCTACTCATCACAGGGTCCTATCTTGTTCTCTCAATCATACAATACTTCGGCTACCTTCCCCCGGCAACGGCGCCAGAAATGCTTGTTGACTGTTCATAAGCAGTATAAACAATTTATCTCTAGTCGTGGTGCAAGAAATGCTTGTTAATAGATTTTAGATTATACATATAAATCCGCAAGCGCACGGAATATATCGATGTAGCATTTTCCCTCTAAGAGTATTCCCAAAGGGCGTCATTTCTATTATCCTGAAGGACGGCTAGAAGGAAGTACAACAATCATCAAGTTGAGAAGCTAGGTTGGCCTATGCAAGGTTCTAGCAATGATGGATAAATGAGAATTTGCGTAGTGTGACACACACAAGAGCATTCTATCCTAAGGGGATAAATGAGATAAAGAGGGACTAGGCTAAGGGTTAGGTAGAGACTCCTACTATGGTTCTAATGTACATATACATAGCCTAAGTTAGTTACTAATGATCATGTCAATTATGAATTCTCATGATAAGTGGATTAACACATCGGGCACGGGTTTACCCCTAGAAAATACTAGGACGACTCCCGCCAAGAGCTTGTGGCATAGCCGAACTTGGAGGATTACAAAGGATAGATAGGACTATCACCACCTACTGCCTATCTCCTCAATCTGTGTGTCTATGAGACATTCAATGCTACTCTCTATCCTAGCACCATGCTAGCATATTAAGTAATTACCTTAAGAGCCTAGGCACAAGCCATCCTAAGGCAATGAGCTAAATCACCGTTGACCCAATGTTAATTCATAGCATAAGTGATTCATGTTAACATAATCATGTCATAGCTAATTAGACTATAGTGGAGGTTTATAGTGTTTATGTTGATATATTGAGAATGGTATAGCATAATCATAAATAATACTCCTACCACATACATGAAATACAAAATCAAACAAGAAACGCTTCATCCAAGTATATGAACAATGGAAGACTTAAGATAACATCTTTATTAAGAACAAAGTCACAATTACAAATAGGAATATAAGAGCCATACCTTTCCCAATTGGAAATTGGGAAGAGACTCCATCTACCCCTCTCCTACTTGGACTATGGACTAGACACTATGCTCTCTACAGCATATACTCCTCTAAACCTATGTAGAGTAGTGGATACAATGGATGAATTCTCAAGTGGTGTGTGTTGAAGTGAGGGGTCCTATTTATAGCTTGGAAAAGGGTCCGTTCCTGGCACCAACAACGCGAGAATCAATCTTCATCGTAACCAGTGCACCACAGGGAGTCGACACGTGGAAGCTGACTGAGTTTGGTGCCAGGAAGTGTTCGTTCGAACCCCCTAGTCGGCCGAACAGAAATGTTGACCATTTATGGTGTGCTTCCTCGGGGTGACTTCCAAGTGGGTCCCATTGAATGGTATGGGTGCTACACCGTTGGATGGTCTCGAATACTTCTATTTGATTGCCATTTGATCCATGTGGTGCCATATGGCGTCGTCTTATTGGCTGGAATGATATTTTATAGGATCCGTTCTCTTGTTTCACTTCAATTCTGCATAGAATGCCTGCATGCACTACTTTATCCAAAGACAAGTGGAAATAGGTTAAAAGGAGTAGTGATGTGTGCAAGAAATGATATTTCCTTCACATAATTGAGTTATACTGACGGGTGAAATTGGTATATAACAGCCATCAACAGTCATGTCTCCATGAATTTATTCTCTATAATCTCTACTACTTTTGTCACGGTTAAACACATTTAGATCAGTTGCAGACACAATTTCTTTATCAGGTTATTTTTCGGCCAATGGGTTCTTGTTGGTTACACTGAAAAAGTTTTAATCTACCATTCACCCCCCCTCTAGTAGCTTTTCACGAGCTCTTCGATCCTACAAGGTTAAACTACAAGAAGGACTACTCCTACTGTGATTCAATTACACATATACATAGCTTAAGAATGTACACGTGAACATGTTAATGATGAATACTAGGGCTTAGCGGTCTAACACATGGGACACGGTTGTATCTCTGCCAAAATCAAAATGATTCTCGAAAAGAGCTTGTGGCATAGCCGAATTTGGGGGAGTGCAAAGCACAAACAAAGTTGTCACCACATGCTGCCTAGCCCTACAACCCATGGGTCTACGAGAAATCCAACGCTACCTAGCTATCTAAGCAGCACACTTACATGTTAAGTAAACGGCTTAAGAGCGACGGTACAAGTACCTTCCTAAGGCCATGAAAAACATAAACATCTTTAAACCAATGTTGGAATCAAGCACTACTTCATTCATATTAACATAGTCATGTTATTTCCTAATTAGACTATAGTGGATGTTTATGGTGCTTATGATAACTTGATAAGGACATTACTATGGAATCATAATAACATCTACACCTATCACATACATAGACTCAACAATCAAACAAGAAACTGCCCAAGTATATGCATAGAGAGAGACTAATGTATATATTTTATAGCATAATGTCACAAAAACTACATGAGTCATACCTTTCCCAATTTAGACTTGGGACTGGAGGCTCCTCTGTACAGCCGACCTCCACTAAGGACAAAGATAACTAGAGTCAACAAGCGAGTGATGCTCAAGTAGTATGTGTTGAAGTGAGGGGTGAGGGGTCCTATTTATACACAAAGTTTGGTCAAATTCCTCCATCTTTTGTGCGTGATGCAGTGAGATCCGCCTTGAGGGAGCCATAGGGAGTCGACACATGGATGAAAACCGAGTTTGGAGACAAGAATCAACCGATCGAGCCAGAGGGTCAGCCGACATTGCCCTGCCACCCCCCTTGATTGTGCTTCACTCGAGTGACTATTATGTGGGCCCTGGTTCCCATCTTGCATAAATCGACATTGGCTTCCCTCGTACACAACTAGAAATGAGTCTGTCGGTAGCCTACAGACCGGGTACCCCCATGTACAACCTAGAAGAAGCGCCGGACCCGGCCTCCCCGCTAAGGCGGGTCCCGGGGTTGCCACGTGTCCTCTGGCTTCGGACACTTGCTCCCACCAAGCAGGGCTCCAGAGCTGCCACGCGTCCTCTGGTTTCAGACGCTTGCTCCGACCGAGGAGAGCTCCGGCCCCATGCTCCCATCGAGGAGGGCTCCGGAGCAGCCACACGTCTTGCAGCTTGCCCTGGGCTTTAGGTTGCGAGAGTAACGGGTGGTGCGTCCTGTCGAGTTGCGCATTGAAGGCATGCACCTTCACCAGGCTTACAGGTGCGGTGCACGCCATGTGCCATGTACTGTTGCGCCCAATCGCATCATAATGAAGGCGCCGCAGGCCTACCTCACTCCGCCAAGTCGGTAGCTTACGTCGACAAAATGAACGGGACATTCTCTGCCATCATCAACAACTATGCATAGCCACTGGCGTCTGACGCGACTAGGCGGCGGGTCTTAAGCCACGGTCAGAGGTAGCGTTGGCAAGAAGCCTTAGATCTTGTATAGGATAAGATCGCCCAGGAGCCACCTGTCGGGCCCCTGACCCCACTTTAAGTTTTCTGGCCCTGACTATAAAAGGACTTGACCCCACGGTCAGAGGCAGCTTCGAAGTTCTGGTGTTGAATGTCCTCGTAAGCACTATCTAGAGCGTTACCTTCTATTCCACGTGACAAAAATGCAAAACAAGCATTACAATCAATAAATGCTCATATAGTACTCAATATGCCATGACATGCATGAATGATGCAATTATGATGTAATACATGTTACTAGGTTGCAATTGTTGCTTACTATCTAGTTACAATTAAGTTTCACGTGTTAGGGCAAGTTTTGGGTCATTTTGGAGAAAACTAAAGAAGTTCAAGGAATTCCAGTATTAAAAGACTGGACTAGTCCGCACCATGGGCCATACATGTTCGTTCTGGATCAGAAATTTCAACGGACTAGTCCGTACTACATCGGATAAGTCTGCTTACTCTAGGTTCTGCGAATTCCCAAACTAGAGCATGGTTTGATTTAGATATGGGACGAAGGTTGACGTAGGAATGATGGATCTAAGGTATTTACTATGAGTTCAAGGGTTCACTAGTCAAAGAATAGGTGAAATGTGAGAACACAACGGCTATCGATGAAGAAGAAGAATGAATGAAAAAGAACATCGACGTCGAAGAATTGATGAAGAAGATCGCAGCAGTGACGATGATCTCTCTTGATACTCCTTCTAGTCTATGGGAACCCAGTTGAATTTCAGTTTGGCACATCACCCCCAAATAGATGGACAAACAGCAAGGACGAATCAGATATTGGAAGACATGCTAAGTGCTTGTGCGCTAAAATATGAAGGATGTTGGGACAAGAGTCTGCCATATGCTGAATTCTCCAACAAAAATAGTTATCAAGCAAGTTTAAAGATGTCAACATATGAAGCATTGTATGGGAGAAGGTGTAGAACACCCTTGTTTTGGAATGAAACAGGAGAAACTCAAGTATTTGGACCCGATGTGATACATGATGCTGAAAAGCAAGTTATCTTTAAGGGTTGCCCAATCAAGACAGAAGGGCTATAAGGCTAATAGGCAAAGAAACTTATCTTTCAAAGCGGCAGACTTTGTATACCTCAAAGTGTCACATATGCAAGGCCATAAGTTATTTAACGTCAAAGGCAAGTTGGCACCTCGCTATATTGGACCATTTAAGATTTTGGACAAACGAGGAGAAGTGGCATATAAGTTGGAGATGCCAGCAAGACTTTCTGATATTCATGATGTATTGCATGTTTCTAAGCTCAAGAAGTGTTCACGAGTACCAGAAGAATAAGTACCAATGGAAGAATTGGAATTAGAGGCATATTTGGCTTATGCCGAGCAACCATTCAAAATCTTGGAAACAAAAGAGAGAGTCACAAGGAACAAGGTGATTCGATGGTTCAAAGTATAGTGGAAACACCATACTGAATCTGAAGCAACTTGGGAGCTCGAAGAAGATCTAAAGAGATAATTTGTTATCTTTTTCCTTCTACGTCAAATCTCGAGGCCGAGATTCATTTAAAGGGGGGTAGGTTTGTAACACTTCCATTTTCATCCATCATCAATTGCATATATTCTTATACATGTTTAACATTAAGCAACACAAAAAAGAAGAAGGGTAAAATGAATTAGAACCAAAACAGCCATTAAAAACTTATTTTAGTACGAACTTGTCCAGACTTTGACCCCGAACTAGTCCAATTTAGCCAGTATTGTTCCCAGGACTCTTCCGCTAATTTCTACGGATTAGTTCGGAATTCGTCTCTAATGTCCTCGTGACTTGTCCATTGATTTTGCAGATTAATCTGGTTTTGTTTCTGTTTCCATCTGGACTTGTTCGTTGCCAGATATGGACTAGTCTGATGATCTCTTTAAAAAACTGCTAAAAATTTTGGTCTTTTTTCAATACTGGACAATCCCGGACTTGTCCGTTTGACTCCCTGGTCTTGATCGGACTTATCTGGATTTGCACCAGACATGTCCGTTCAACCTTTTGTACTCGATCAGACTTGTCCGACCCATCTACGGACTAGTCCGATGTGTAGGCTTTCGACTCAGATTCTAATTTTCCTCCACAATAGGTTATTGGGTAATTACTTTAATTGGGCCCAAGTATGTTGTGCCCCACCTCTGAGGAGTCCAAGGGGGACTCTGCCAAGGCCTCCGTCGCCCCATACTTGAATTCCACAAAACCCTACCACCTCTCCTCCTATATAAACATCCTACAGCCCAACTTTCACCCTTTTGCCCACTATAGCAACCTTTAGGCCCTGCCATGTCTTGTGCCACCGTTCTTTGAGAAGGAAGGAGTCCTCACCGCCAGGAGAGAAGGAAGAGAAGGAGCATGGAGAATCAAGCGAGATCATCATTGCTGCTACGATCTTCTTCGACAATTTTGCGACATCAACATCTTTCTTCGCCAATTCTTCGTTTCCTACAATCTAGACGCCAAGTTCTCGAGTTTCATCTAATCCTCAACCCTTGAAACCTAGGATTCACAGTAAATACCTTAGCTCCATCTTTCCTACGTAAATTATTGTTCTATATTAACTCAAACTATACTCTAGTGGGTAATTCGCCAAAACCCAAGCCATAGCGGACTTTTTCGGTCCTGTGCGAACTAGTCCGATCAACTTTCTGGTCTAGAGCAGACATGTCCGGCCCACGGTGCGGACTAGTTTGGTTTCCCAAATCTAGAAATTCCTGGAACTTCTTCAATATTGTTCAAAATGATTTAAAACTTGTTCTAACATGCGAGACTTAATTGTAACTAGATAGTAAGCAATAATATCTACATAATAACATGCATCACCACATAATTGCATCCTTCATGCATGACATGGAATATTGAGTAATATATGAGCATTTATTGATTGTTATGTTTGTTTTGTATGTTTGTTGTGTGGAATAGAAGGTAATGATCTAGAGGGTGCTTTAGAGGACCTCCATCACCAGAACTTTGAAGATTTTGATTCTAACTAATCTCAAGAGAAAGGCAAGTGTCCTTGATCATTTTGATCTTGTTTTTTAAAATGTTTTGTTTGAGGAACTGCATGCTTGTGTGAAATTGATGAGAAACCCATGATAGGTGTTTACTAGTCTTGTTTGACCATCCTTGTCAGATGGAATATATTGTAGAGAGTAAGGAAGGGCATTTTTACCTTTTTGCTTCGCTCTAATTAATTGGGAAGGGAAAACAACCAAATGGCTTAACTATGATTTAGTGCACTTATGGGTGATGTGAATTGATTAATATGGTTAGTTCGTAACATGGGATGAGATCTAAGCAAGCATGGTTTGCGGATTGGGTTGGAAAATATGGTGCTTTCGCTTGCTTTAGATCGAAGGACCAATTCGTGGAGCGAGAATCCAGGATTTACAGTGCCATCACATGACCAAGTATGGGTGCGGCTTAGATGATTAATTAGGTGTGTTGCTAGTATTGTTTGAATCATTTGGAGAAGCGGGGAATGGGAGTCGGTCGGGTTTGCAATAATGGCGGGACTGCCCTGGGATTCGGACGGCACAATAGGGGGCCCTAGGTTGGATGTGCTCATTGGTGAGACGTCACCACTGGTGAAACCTCAGTGGGTCTGAATATGCTGGTAGTCCCTTTGTAAAGGTTATTTTGTAATCTCTTGGCCACACACCACTGGAAGTTTGTAATGTGACTGACGGGTCATGGGCTTGATGGAGGTTTTTTAGTCATCGAATGGTGATGAAATCACAAACTTGTGGGTAATGTGGTACAACCTCTGTAGAGTGTTAAGAAACTATCATGATAGCCATGCTCCCGGTTATGAGCAACCTCGACCCTCACATGATTAGAGTGGAACATGGGAATTTGGGATGGTTTGGTTATGGTTATTGTTTGGATTATGATAAAAGGACATGGTTAATGATGATGGTAAGAATCTGGTATATGGAAGAATAAATATTGATTGATGTGATATGATGGTAAATGAACGTGTTGGACTCATAATTTGGTAATTATTTGGGATATGATTTACATAGATATTATAGGATGCTTTTACATGTTTTAAATGTACTTTAGCAAATAGCCATTATTTATTATCATTTTTTGTTCAAGCTACATGCCATTATGTTCCCACATTTGTTGAGTACGACATGTGCTCACCCTTGCAATTTCCCCCACCAATAGTTTCAGGTGATGTTTGGGAGTACCCTGAGGATAATGTGGAGTTCTAGGTTGCGTGCTGCCGTCGACTGCCAGTGGTTATGCTTGGAGCCGTGGTATCAATTTACTTAGTTTGCTTAGTCTAGATTATTCCCGCTGCAGTATTAGTAGTAGTAGTAGTAGTAGTAGTAATAGTAGTAGTAGTAATGATCATCAGAGTTTGTAATTTGAGAACTATTTGGATATTGTAATAAAACTACCTATTTACTAGTTGTGTTGTGGTAATTTTCCGTATATCATCTGTGATGCACTCGTGTATATGTGTTGAACATTATGGGCACACATATGCGTCGCACTTGGTTCATTTTCCGAACTGGGTCTCACAAATTGGTATCAGAGCCACAGGTTGACCGTAGGACACATCCTACATAGAATGGACACTTTAGAGCACATAGAAGCACTTAGGAATAGTTGAGGTTGTTCGCTGTGCTGATTGCTACGTAATGATTGCTTGTGTGCTTACGTTCTTAATAGAGGATTGTGGGATGCTTTGGCATTTGCCATATCCATATAGGCTTATATAGGTAGTTGCTTAGTTTCATATCACTTGATGCATATAGTTGGGGACACTTTCTAAATTCTTCTATCTCTTCCTCTTTCTTCAGATGTCAAGGACTCGTAACTAAAGGAACAATAATGAGGAGGAGGAGAACAATGTGGCACCTGAGAACAACAATAGTGCACTTGGACTTGAGGTTAGCAACTTTGAGTGGCTGATGGCTATGCAAAATCAGCTTATGCAGACCGTGATGCAAACTTTGGGACAACTGTAAGCCAATAACAAGAACCAGCCGCACATGCCACCACCACCTCCACTCCCACCACCTCATAACTGCCTGGGAGAGTTTATGAGGACTAGGCCACCAACCTTTGCTAAAGCCAATGATCCTATGGAAGCTATTGATTGGTTGAAATTTGTAGAGAAGAAGCTTGCCATTGTCCAATGCAGTGACCGAGAGAAGGTTATTTTTGCCTCCCATCAACTAGTTGGAGCAGCTGCGAATTTTTGGGAATCGCTTTGCAATGCCCATGCTAATCAAGAGAGGATCACTTGGGCTGAATTCAATGAGAGCTTCCGTTCTCACTTTGTTCTTGAAGGTGTTATGATCTTGAAGAGGCAGGAATTTGAGAACCTAAGGCATGAGAAGTCGATTGTGAGTGAGTGCCTCAATAAATTCACTCAACTCTCAAGGTATGCTACATGATGTTAACCGGGACACGTGCAAGCAATATTTTTTATGAGGGGCCTAAACAATGAGACTCAAGTCGAATTGCTCAATTGCGACAATGCAAATTTCCAGAAGCTTGTGGATAAAGCTATGTGGTTGAGAATAAGTTTCGTGAGATGGAGCAATAAAGTAAGAGGAAGATGCCATATCAAGGAAACCCACAAGGAAGCAACGTTTGCCCCCGCTTTGCACCAGCAAATGCACCTTACTACAACCCCTCTACTCCTGCATATCGTGCTCCTATTCCATCACGCCAAGCTCAACCTGTGAAGCAACGATCGGCTATGCAAGCACCTAGCCCTCCAATGCCTGATGCGCCCCGCGCCAACTTTCCTGCTAATGCTCAAACCCGAGCTCGCCCTAACAATTCAGCCACAACAAGGACGTGCTATACATGTGGTGCAGAGGGACACTTTGCATCCCAATGTCCTAAGTCAGGCTTGAGTCATGTGAACAAGGCTCCAAGGTATAACACAAGACCAAATGGAGGAGCGCCACAAGGCAACTATGGACCGCATAATTTTGTTCGTGGCAAGGAGAAGTATGTCTCTACGGAGGAAGACCAACAAGCCGATGAGGTGGTGATTGGTATGTTTCTTGCAAACTCCAACCCGACTATGTTATTTGATTCTAAAAGCATAGCATTCATTCATTGCATCAAAGTATGTTGCCAAGTATAGTTTGCCCATATCTCATATGAAATATACCTTGTTGGTTAAATCTTTGGAAGGGGAGATGAGGATGAAAATAGTATGTCCAAAAGTAAGCCTTAGAATAAGGGAGTAGACTTCTTCGCCAACCTCATTGTTTTTGAATCACAAGGGTTTGACAAAATACTTGGTACGGACTGGTTAAGGAAGAACAATGGAATAATTCAATGTGCCACAAAGATGATGCAACTGACAAATGATGAGTGGACCAGCTTAGAGTTTGAGTCATCTCAACCCACAACAGAGAAGGTAGTGCTGAATCAAACGGACGGTGCAACATTAGAGGAGATTCCAGTGATGTGCAAGTTTTTGGATGTGTTTCCGGACTATTTGCCTGGTATGCCACTTGATCGTGATATCAAGTTTGTCATTGATACCTAGAACTGCACCTATAGCTAAAAGGCCATATAGAATGCCTCCTAAGGAGCTAGTGGAGCTCAAGAAGCAAATTACAGAGCAGCTAGAGAAGGGTTTTATACGCCCAAGCTCATAACCATGGGGAGCACCTGTACTCATCGTAGATAAGAAGGATGGAACCGAGAGGATGTGCGTGGACTATAAGTATCTCAATGAGTTGACAATCAAGAATAAGTATTTGCCGCCCTATATCAAGGATTTGTTCGACCATATGAAGGGTGCTTGTGTTTTCTCCAAGATCGACTTGAGGTTAGGTTACTTCCAAATTAAGATTAGACTGTTGGATATACCCAAAGTGCCAGTTTTGGTTACGAGAAGTATCATTTTTGGGACATAACATCTCTGGAGGAGGAGTATCGGTTGACCCGGGGAAGGTCACCACATAATGTGAATAAAGTTCTATGTTTCCTTAGAATGGCTGGATATTACCATCGATTCATCTAGGATTTCTCCAAAATAGCGAAGCCCATGATTGAATTATTGAATGTGGCCTAGAGGGGGGTGAATAGGCCTTTTGAATTTCTTGCACACTTAATAGAATCGTCAAAACTTGGTTGGCTGGACTAGTCTGGTTGTGTGGGCGGACTTGTCCGGTGTGCTAGAAATATGTGTGTTGATCAGGTGTTATTTGGGAAACTAAATTTCTTTAGCATCGAAATGAGAACAACTGATATTTTGTTTGAGATTAATGTAAGAATGCAAGTGAAAACTTATAATTGCCTTAGATTGATGTTTAGCACTCAAGTGATCTAATGAACAAAATGTAAAGGAAATAAGGCGCAAGACACATGAATTTTTCCCGAGGTTCGATCTCACCACGAGATCTACGTCCTCGTTGAGGAAGCTCACACAGAGCCGGGTCTCCAACCCTTTTCCCTCTTCAAGTCACCACGAAGGCCGACTTGATTCTACTATCACGGATAATCACCAAGTTTGAGGGGCAACCTCACACGTTGAGGGCTCCCACGAGAATTACAACGAAAGAAGTGATCAAATACACTCAAAAGTATTACAATGTAGAGTAGGAGTGTACAAAGATCAAACCCCAAGAGCTTGCAATGAAGGAACAACAATCTCCCAATCCCAAATCCAAGTGTTCAATTGATTTCACTCTTTTTGCACTTTAGATGTGTGGGGAGATGTATTTTGGGCTCTTGGGACGAAGTGGCGGCACTAGGGTTTGTGTTTGCAGCAGTATATGTCGTGTGTATGTTTTGGAAGGCCGTGGGTTCTCTATTTATAGGGTTTCCAAAAAGTAACCGTTGAAAAACCCTAATACCAGACAAGTCCGGTGCAAGTCCGGACTTGTTCGGTCTCAGTGTACTTTGAAGTCCAGAAAGTCTGCCGGACTAGTACGGTCCAAGCTCGGACTAGTCCGGTGCTGTGTGAAGGTGAACTCCAGAAATTTTACGGACTAGTCCGCAGACTAGTCCGATCTCCACAGAAGGGAGACTCCAGAAAGATCAATAGACTAGTTCGGTGAACACATGGACTAGTCCGGTCTCTCAATACGAGAGACTACAGAAAGTTCAACGGACTAGTCCGGTGGACACACGGACTAGTCCGGTCTCCCAATTTGAGAGATTCCAGAGAGTTAAACGTACTAGTCCGGTCCATGATCGGACTAGTCCGGTGCATTGTGAATTTTAAGTTAATTTTAAGCCCTTACCCCAGCGCAAAGTTGTGAGCTCTTGAAGTGTGTCTTTCATACACTCCATATACATCAAAATCAAATTTTGATCTTCCAAGCTCCATCAAAGTATCCCTCTTTGGACACCACTCCATTTTTCACCTTTTTGTGTGCACCGAGCTGTTTCACTTATCTGTCCTGCAGTCATCTCAATAGTTTCATTAGGATATCATATGTTTGTCATCAATTAGCCAAAACCCACAAGGGATATCCTAGATGCACTTACAATCTCCCCCTTTTTGGTGATTCATGACAACCATTTTAGATATCACAATTGAGAATAAAAACTTGATTTTCATAAGGTGTGCACATATGAGAATAACGATGAATCCACAGAAAAACTTCTCACATATGCACACACCTTATGATGGGGTCCCTAACAGGTGTGTGATCAACAAGGTGTGATGAAGTAAAGGTAATCAATAATGAGCATAGAGATAATCATTCAAGTAACAATAAGCATCACACATAATAGAAGAAATAGTGCATTACAAGGTTTCTAAAAATAAGTACATGTCCTTGATCACAAAAACATAAAGACACCAACTAGAGATAGGCTCAAACTACTAGTCTCAATCTCTCCCCCTTTGGCATCAAGGCACCAAAAAGGGAAAAATTGAGGGGAATCACTCATCGCCACTTTCTTCTTCAATCTCGGTCCAGTCCTCATCTTCACCACCATCATCATCATTCGCCAGAGCAGACTCTTCCTCAGAGTCCTCGACGGCGGGCGGGGATCCCACCGGCTCAATCTCCAGCTTGTCACAGATAGCTTTGATGTTGGCATTGACATATTGTTGATGCTTCTTCTGCCTGACTTCAATCTTGCGGCAGCAGGCAAAGATAGAGGTGAGCATTTTGAGCACACCACCGGAGGGTTCATGGGCAGGTGCAGAGCTAGAAGAAGCAGCTAAAAATCTTGTGGCATTCACATCCTGAGTTTGTTTAGTCCTCCTCTCAGCTTCAGGGGAGGGAGGTGCATCAGGAGCCGAGGGTAGAGTGTACTCGGTGGGCTTTTGCGGCTTCAATCCCGTATGAGCGACCTCCTTGACAAACTCAAGTCCTGTCACTTTCTCAATCATGAACGTGATGTACGGGGCATACCCGCAAGATCTGTTGGGAGTGATTGAGATGTTCACAATGTCATTGTAGATGTACTCAAAGACATTGAATGGTCTCCTTCCACTAATGACCTTCATTAGGGTCCTCAAGGTTCCTTGTATAGTCCCGCATCTCCATCTTTCGGGGCTATTGTCTTCCTCAAGATTCTGTCGAGGGGAGGATTTCTCACGGAGAAAACTTGGATTTTGAGGGCTGAACTCGAAAAACACTTTTTGGGGGGCTAGGGTTTGCGAGGTGAGGGCTCAACTCAAAGTGGAGGGAGGTTTGAAATTTGGGCCGGCCAGCTGCTTATATACGCTGCCGACCGGACTAGTCTGGTCAGAGGACGGACTAGTCCGGTGCCCCTGGAAAACCTAGAAAGAGGGACTGTCCGGACTAGTCCGGTGGCAAACCTGACTAGTCCGGTGTCATTAGAAAACTAAGGATTTAGAGATAACTAATAGTGATCCAAGGACAAGTTTTGCAAATAATCTTGGTACTTATGACCATAAAGCAATCAACAATGAAAAGTGGTCATAAACTCCAAGATTTACTCATTAAAATTAGTTTTCTTAGAAGAAAAAGAGGTGATGGGCAGTTTTAGCAATAAAATGTAACATTTGAAGTATCAACCAGATGTGCAACGTTTCAAGCCACATTTCGAGAGTCAAGAATATTAAGTTCGTTTCTAAGCTCACAAAACCTTTTCTCATCCAATGGTTTGGTAAAAATATCAGCAAGTTGTTTTTCAGTCCTAACATGTGAAATAGCAATGTCACCTTTTAATGAATGATCTATAAGAAAATGATGACGGATATCTATGTGCTTAGTTCTTGAGTGCTCTACAGGGTTGTGTGCAATTTTTATAGCACTTTCATTGTCACATAGAAGCGGGATATGGTTAAGATTGTAGTCGTAGTCCTTAAGGGTTTGTCGCATCCAAAGTAGTTATGTGCAACAACTACCGGCTGCAACATATTATGCTTCTGCTGTGGAAAGTGCAATGGAGTTTTGCTTGTTAGATGACCAAGAAACTAGGGACCTACCAGGAAATTGACAAGTCCCTGACGTCCTTTTTCTATCGACTTTGCATCCTGCATAGTCAGCGTCGGAATACCCTATCAAGTTAAATTTGGATCCTTTGGGATACCAAAGGCCCAAGTTGGGTGTGTGCACAAGGTACCTTAGGATTCTTTTTACCGCAATTAAGTGACACTCTTTAGGTGCGGCTTGAAACCTTGCACACAAGCAAACACTAAGCATAATATCTGCCTTAGATGCACATAAATAAAGTAAGGAGCCGATCATGGACCGATATACCTTTTGGTCCACATTTGGACCATCTTCATCGAGGTCGAGATGTCCGTTAGTGGCCATGGGTGTCTTGATGGGCTTGGCTTTGTCCATATTGAATTTCTTGAGAATGTCCTGTGTATATTTGGTTTGGCTTATAAATGTACCTTCTCTTAATTGCTTCACTTGGAATCCCAAGAAGAACTTCAATTCGCCCATCATTGACATCTCGAACCTATCTATCATAATTTTGCTAAATTCTTCACAGAAAGATTTGTTAGTGGATCCAAAGATAATGTCATCAACATAAATTTGACATACGAATATGTGATCATCACAGTGTTTAGTGAAAAGTGTATAGTCAGCTTTACCAATTTTGAATCCATTTTGAATTAGAAAATCTCTAAGACACTCATACCAAGCTCGAGGAGCTTGTTTGAGGCCATAGAGAGCCTTACGCAGTTTGTAGACATGGTTGGGATACTTTTGGTCTTCGAATCCTGGTGGTTGCTCCACATAAACTTCCTCCTTGATTGGACCGTTTAAGAAAGCGCTTTTGACGTCCATTTGACATAGCTTAAAATTATGGTGAGTAGCATATGCCAATAAAATACGAATGGACTCAAGTCTAGCTACAGGAGTGAAAGTTTCATCGAAGTCCAAACCTTCGACCTGAGAATAACCTTTGGCCACCAATCTTGCTTTATTTCTTGTTACTACTCTGTGTTCATCTTGCTTGTTCCGAAAGACCCATTTGGTTCCAACTATGTTCGCCTTTGGTCTCTCCACCAGCTCCCACACTTCATTTCTCTTGAAGTTGTTCAGCTCCTCTTGCATTGCAATCACCCAATTTGGATCCCTTAAGGCTTCTTCTACCCTATATGGTTCCAGAAAAGACACAAAAGAATAGTATTCACAGAAATTTGCAACTCGAGATCTAGTAGTTACTCGCTTAGCAATATCTCCAATTATATTGTTGACAGGGTGGTCTCTTTGCACGCTCTGGTGTACTCTTGGGTGTGGAGCTTGTGTAGTTGCTTGTTCTTCATTATCTTCATGTTCATTGTCTTCCCCTAGATCATTGCTTCCATGATTGTCCTGATCTTCTTGATCTTCTTCCTCTTGATCTTGTGCAAGGGCTCCCCCTTGATCATTGCCTC
This sequence comes from Tuctoria greenei, assembly GCA_036927565.1. NCBI lineage: Eukaryota > Viridiplantae > Streptophyta > Magnoliopsida > Poales > Poaceae > Tuctoria > Tuctoria greenei. Next base: position 73,634,155 of record JAYESD010000011.1, read on the forward strand.
CGTGTTGAGGTTCATCCTGTGCATTTGAGTCGAATGTTTGCTCTTGTGGTAAGATGTCACCAAGTCCCATTTCCTTCAGTGCTTCATATGGAGCTTCCTCTTTATCTAGCACACACTTATCAACTTGCTCCACTTGTGAGCCGTTTGATTCATCGAACACTATGTCACGTGCTACTTCAACAAGGCTAGACACCTTGTTGAAGACACGATAGGCATAGGCATTCGATTCATAACCGAGCAAGAATCCTTCATCGGACTTCGAAGCAAACTTCTAGGCCCTCTGTTTCTTGTTCAGAATAAAACATTTGCAACCAAAAACTTTAAAATAAGAAACATTAGGCTTTTTACCGGTAAGGAGCTCATACGGAGTTTTCTTCAGTAGTCGATGGAGGTACAATTGATTCGTGGCGTGACAAGCGGTGTTCACCACTTCTGCCCAATATCAATCTGACGTCTTGTATTCATCCAACAAAGTTTTGGCCATTTCGATCAATGTTCTATTCTTTCTTTCGGCCACTCCATTTTGTTGAGGGGAGTAGGGTGCACATAATTCAAGCTTTATCCCTTCTTCATCGAGAAACTCTTCAACTTGGAGGTTCTTGAATTCTATCCCGTTGTCACTTCTGATGTTCTTTATGGTTGATGAGAATTCCTTGTGAGCTCTTTTCAAGAACTTCTTGAGGATCCCCTCAGTTTCTGATTTATCATACAAGAAAAATACCCCGGTAAATCTTGAAAAATCATCAACAATTACTAAACCGTATTTGTTACCGCCGATCCTGATGTACGAAATTGGACCAAAGAGATCCATGTGGAGGAGTTCCAGCGGTCTTGCGGTAGTCATCACATTCTTGGATGGGTGTGGTGCTCCGACTTGTTTTCCTACTTGACAAGCGCTGCACAGCCTGTCTTTTTCAAAAACCACATCTTTAAGACCACGGATGTGACCACCTTTTAGAAGTTTCTGCAGATTTCTCATCCTAACATGGGCTAGCCGTCTATGCCACAGTTATCCCATGTTGGTCTTAGCAACCAAGCAAGTGTTGAGTCTGGCTTTGTCCTTGTTGAATTCAACAAGATAGAGCTTTCTCTTCAACATTCCCTTGAATGCAATCGAGCCATCGCTTCTTCTAAAAATGGTCACACCCTCATTAGTAAATAAACAGTTGTAACCGTTGTCGCATAGTTGGGATATTGACAAAAGGTTATAATCTAGAGAATATACATGTAAAACATTGGATAGTGTGTGTTGAGCGGATATTTCGATGTTACCGCTACCAAGGACCTTTCCCTGGCTGTTGTCTCCAAAGTATATGCCTTCACTTAGATCCTTGTATATTCGTACTCCTCAAACATACCTCTCTCTCCGGTCATGTGATTTGTGCATCCGCTATCCAGCACCCATTTAGACCCACCGGAGGAATAAGCCTACAAAAAAGAATTATTCCTTGGTTTTAGGTACCCAAGCTTGCTTGGGTCCTCTCAGGTTAGTCACAAGAGTCTTGGACACCCACACACAAGTTTTTAAGTTCTTGTGGCGTGGCCCTGTATATTTAGCAATGACTTTTCCATGTTTGGCTTTCATAAGAACATAGGAAGCATCAAATGTACGAAACAATATTTGTAAATCAGATTCATGGGATTTTTCCTTAAGAAAGACAATTCCATTCTTAGCATGTTTGGGAGTAGACATGTGTTTGTTCCTGTCAAAACCAAGGCCATCTTTGACATTAGGAGGTCTAGTCACCATATATGCACTGCGTGCATATTTGATCTTCTCCTTATCAAAAATGCCGCTTGGAGGGGCATGCATATTATGAGAAGTTGAAGTATTAGAAATAACATACTTCTTATTATAGCAGGTGCAAGTTCTGATTGTTGTCGAACTCATATCTTTGGAGGAAGAGCTCTTGGATGAAGAGGAGTCACTTTGCTTGAGCAACTCAACTTGCACCTCAAGGATCTTGTTAACTTTTGACAAGTTAGCAAGTTCTTCCTTTATTGCAATATGTGAGTCTTCCAGCTTTGAGTAAGTTTCCTTACTCAAGGCTAGCTCAACCTCAAGCGACTCGTTCTTCTCTCTTTCAAGCTCAAGAAGCTTTTCAACTTCTTGATATCTCTTCCTTTCACGAATGAGCATATCTTCTTATCGGTTAAGAAGTTCCTCTTTTTCAAAGATTTCGTTCGACAACATTTCCATTTTCTTTAGAGCAATTTTACTTAGTCCTCTAAACATTTCTTCATTATCACTAGAGCTATCAAAGTCATCAATAGAGGAATTTAGCGTAGGAGGAGTGAGTCGTAACTTTTTCTTGCCTTCCTTAGCCATAAGGCAAGTGTGGTTGTTCATATCCCATCTTTCCATGTTTCGGAAGAGTGTGGCCTTCATAGTAGGTTTCTTGATTGCGATAGTGGCCATCTCTTCTTCTTCATCGGAGGAGGACTCGTCGTTTGAGTCCCACTCCTTGCAAATGTGAGCTTGATGGGCTTGTCTTCTCTTTCTGAAATTCTTCTTTTCTTGAGGTCTTGTTTCCTTCTTCCTTTTGTTTTCTTCATAAGGGCAGTCCATCATGAAGTGACCATACTCTCCGCAGTTGTAGCAAGTGCGTCGAGCCTTGGATTTTCATTTATCCTTACTTCTGCCTTCATTTGAGTTATTGTCGTGTCTTCTTTTCATCATTCACTTGAACTTCTTGATAAAGAGTACCATTTCTTCATCATCAAGATCGGTGCTCTCGTCGCTTGTATGCCCATCGTCTTGATCTTCATGAGTTTCTTTGAGTTTGGGTCGGCATGTTGCTTTGAGAGCAACCTCTTTCTTTTTGGAGGAAGTGAGTTCGGCCAAGTCTTTGACGTATTGTGCCTCTTTCTCCATCATTTCATGATATATGATCTTTCCCAACAACTCATCGGGAGTCATTTTGTGAGACCCGGGGCTTTCTCTAATCATTGAGCAAAGTGTGACATTTCTTGGCATGAAGGCTCTAATCATTCTCTTGACCACCCCGTGATTTGTCCATTTCTTACTTCCATAGGCACGAATTTTGTTGATGAGTGCCTTCATCCGGTTCTACATGTCTTGAGGTGATTCGCCTTCTTCAATAGCAAATCTCCCCAACTCTCCTTCAGGCATCTCGATTTTAGATCACGAACCGACCTATTTCCTTCCTGAGCTGTCTTGAGTGTATCCCATATTTCCGTTGCACTTTCTAAGCCATCGATCTTGGTGAATTCCTCTCTGCTTAGTGATAATGTGATCACGGCGACGGCTTGTGCATTTCTGTAAATCTCTTGTTCTTGTTCTGGGGTGAGTTCTTCATCCGTGTCCAGGATATCTATGCCAGTGCAAACAATGTGCCACAGACTAGGATTTAGGGATATTAGATGCATCTTCATGTTGTACTTCCACATGGTATAGTCGCTTCCATCAAACTGTGGAGGTTTTCCCATAGGAATGGAAAGACAGTGATTGTTTGAATTGAGACGGTTGTAGTTGTAAGGATGTTGGGAGTAGTCGTGATGACCACTCCCCGTCGTCTTCTCTTCTTCTTTTCCCTTTTGTCCTAGCAGTTTCTTTCTCAGGAGTGCCTTTAGTTGTCGCACTTCTTCGTCATCGTGTGGGTTCTCTTTCAGCACATCAAAGGCTTTAGTTTCTTGTTCCTCCTCATTAACGTTCATCTTCGAGATATCGTTGTTCTTCTCAGAGGCCATTGATCTCTCCGAGATGTGAGTATCGTTAGCGGAGAACCTTGCTCTGATACCAATTGAATATGGCCTAGAGGGGGGTGAATTGGCCTTTTGAATTTCCTGCACACTTAATAGAATCGTCAAAACTTGGTTGGCCGAACTAGTCTGGTCGTGTGGGCGGACTAGTCCGATGTGCTAGAAATATGAGTGTTGATCAGGTGATTTTGGGAAACTAAATTTCTTTAGAAGCGGAAATGAGAACAACTGATATTTTTGTTTGAGATTAATGTAAGAATGCAAGTGAAAACTTATAATTGCCTTAGATTGATGTTTAGCACTCAAGTGATCTAATGAACAAAATGTAAAGGAAATAAGGCGCAAGACACACGAATTTTTCCCGAGGTTCGATCTCACCACGAGATCTACGTCCTTGTAGAGGAAGCTCACACAGAGCCGGGTCTCCAACCCTTTCACTCTTCAAGTCACCATGAAGGCCGACTTGATTCCACTATCACGGGTAATCACTAAGTTTGAGGGGCAACCTCACACGTTGAGGGCTCCCACGAGAATTACAACAAAAGAAGTGATCAAATACACTCAAAAGTATTACAATGCAGAGTATGAGTGTAGAAAGATCAAACCCCAAGAGCTCGCAATGAAGAAACAATGATCTAACAATCCTGAATACAAGTGTTCAATTGATTTCACTCTTTTTGCACTTTAGATGTGTGGGGAGATGTCTTCTGGGCTCTTGGGAGGAAGTGGCGGCACTAGGGTTTGTGTTTGCAGCAGTATATGTTGTGTGTATGTTTTGGAAGGCCGTGGGTTCTCTATTTATAGGGTTTCCAAAAAGTAACCGTTGAAAAACCCTAACACCGGACTAGTCCGGTGCATGTCTGGACTTGTCCGGTCTCAGTGTACTTTGAAGTCTAGAAAGTCTGCCGGACTAGTCCGGTCCAAGCTTGGACTAGTCTGGTGCTGTGTGAAGGTGAACTCCAAAAAGTTGAACGGACTAGTCCGATCTCCACAGAAAGGAGACTCCAGAAAGATCAACGGACTAGTCCGGTGAACACACGGACTAGTCCGGTCTCTCAATACGAGAGACTACGGAAAGTTCAACGGACTAGTCCGGTGAACACACGGACTAGTCCGGTATCTCAATACGAGAGACTACAGAAAGTTCAACGGACTAGTCCGGCGGACATACAGACTAGTCCAGTCTCCCAATTTGAGAGATTCCAGAGAGTCAAACCGGTGCATTGTGAATTTTAAGTTAATTTTAAGCCCTTACCCCAACTTAAAGTTGTGAGCTCTTGAAGTGTGTCTTTCATAAACTCCCTATACATCAAAATCTAATTTTGATCTTCCAAGCTCCATCAAAGTATCCCTCTTTGGACACCACTCCATTTTTCACCTTTTTGTGTGCACTGAGCTGTTTCACTTATCTGTCCTGCAGTCATCTCAATAGTTTCATTAGGATCTCATATGTTTGTCACCAATTAGCCAAAACCCACAAGGGATATCCTAGATGCACTTACAATTACTATTGAAGGGAAGGGCATTCCAATGGACTCAAGCTTGTCAAAACAGTTTTGAGGAGCTAAAGAAAAGGTTTACAACCGCACCAGTGTTGGTATTGCCAGATGTGAGCAAGAGCTTTGATATCTATTGTGATGATTCAAGACAAGGGCTTGGATGTGTGCTTATGCATGAAGGCCAAGTGGTAGCATATGCATCGAGGCAATTGAAGAAACATGAGCAGAATTATCTTAAGCATGACCTAGCGACTCGCAGCTGTGGTGCATGCATTGAAGATTTGGAGTCACTACATACTTGGTCATAGGTGTGAGATTTACACAGATCACATGAGTCTCAAGTACATATTCACACAAATGGATCTAAATTTGAGGTAACAATGATGGTTAGAACTAATTAAGCATTACAATGTGGCAATCAACTATCACCCATGAAAGGCCAATATAGTGGCATATGATTTGAGCAGAAAAGGAGTAACCCACCAACTCACAGTTCGGGAGTTGCCATCCGAACTATGTAAGGAGTTCGAACGATTGCATCTCGGATTCACGAATGAAATGGGAACAATGGAAATAAACTCGACACTGGAACAAGAAATACGAGAAGCTTAGACAAAGGATGAGGAGATATAAGAGATAAAGGAAAGAATCAAATAGGGGAGAGAATGGAGCTTTGACGAAGATGACACTGACATGCTATGGCTTGGGAAACGGATTGTTATGCCTAATGTGAAGCATCTCTAGGAGACGATATTGAAGGAGGCACATGACTCACCTTATTCAACATGGGCCACTTGGGGAATCATTTCCCTAATACCCACGATGATTCTTCCTTTCAAACACAACTACAAAGGCTATCACCTACGAGGAGGTCAAGGGTGGAATCAACATCACCCCTGAAATCAAGGAGGCTATGGGGATTTCAAGAGATTTAAGTTCAACTAGCCTACCTTGAAGTATCTGGTCTATGGCCAAGCGAGAAATCAAGACAACATTTACATGAAACTCTTGGACAAGGACAAGAAACTTAAAGAGCATTCAAGATCCAAGATATCCCACAATCACTTGTTGGGATTCCTACACTCCAACAAAGCCCGTGCAACATAGGGCAAGTGAGATTGTGGATGAAGCATTTATTGTTTAATTGTGGAGTCCACATGTCATCATGCCCAAGGAAGCGTTTGATCCATCCTCAATGTATGAGTTAACCTTAAGGGATATCAAGATGGTCGAAGTGGCACCCCAAAAAGAAGGACAAGCCTCATCATGCTCATAAGAGAATATCTTTAAGAGGGAGAAATCGTCGCTACATCAACAAGTCTCCATCATGACAACGGAGAGGCCAGGGCCATCATGTGGTCCACATGTCCAACTAACATGCCAAAGGAGATTTGGCATGTCAATCAAGAGAAGTTGTCCACATCGTCAACTCTGGGATTGGATGACAAATCATTGCACTAAACAGGACGGAGGTAAGTCCCACTCATCGGACTTTATAAATTCGGTGAGTCCTTGCTAATAGGTTAATTGGTTGTTATCTCATATTTGTTTTCTCAATTGCATATTTGAATTTTCCATGAATCTTTGCATTTGCATTTAGCATGTTTGAATTTTCGCACTTCCGTGTTGGAAAGTAAAATTTCCAACCGTCATAAAACTAAAATTTTGAATTAGGAAATAAATTTATTTGTATATGAACCTTGGGTGTAACCACTTAAATTCATCTTCCCAATTCAATCCAAAAATATTCTCTTAAATATTCAATGCATTTACAAGTTGTTTGAAGTTGGGCAAAACAATTTGACAAAGGGTACAACATGCTTTTGAGCTAACGTAACCCGTTTCCAAGTTGTTTTGTTTGTTCTTGATTTTAGTGCAGCCAAGAAAAAATTTGTAAAGAGGTTGGAAGTCCTCATCAAGCGCATATCCCTCCATCAATCTCATTTTGAGTTCATGGTGGAGGAATGCTCAAGATGGTTGTCTAATGGAGGAGCAAAATGAAACCCATTCTCTTCCAACCTCAACTTGGCAGAAGACATTAACATGAAGGCTACACCAAAATCCATGGTCATGAGTTTCTCACACAATGACCTTCAACACAAACTGCCCTTCAATTGAGATACAAGTTCAAATTTTCCATCGTTTGAATTGCATTAGGATTAAATGATTTTTGCTTACATTGGTAAGGAAGGTTTACACCTTCTCATTATTCAATTCTTATGCATCCTCACGAGACTAAGTGATGGCATCACTCTTTTTGATTCTCCACAAAGGAATGTCAGCTTACATGGTTATAAATTTAAACAAGTACATGGAATTTCATAAGGACTGCTAAAATTGACTTAGACATTTTCTGCTTTGGTAATGCTTATGGAATGACTTAATGGTTGAATTGGTATGTAGCATCCTAGGAATACTGATATCCATAATTTTGATTTGAATGTCATTCATGCATGGATCACTAAATTTCAATTTCCTAGGCAAGAAATGAAAAATGTTTAGGAGGATAAAACTGAGAATCTTATTTGCCATGACCCAAATGATAAATATTTGCTCTTGTAAAAAACAATGATGGTTAGAAATTTTATAGGATGAAGGGATCCATATAGTGTATTTTATACCACTTGTATTGCTATGAGTATGAGCTTTAGAAAATGTGCAAATTGATTTATCCATAAAGCCCCACTCCTAGCAATGATTCATACATTGTTCATGGATACACTGGAAATTGGACCCAATGCATCATTGGTCTTGTTCTTCCCCGTGCGTAAAAATGAATATTCGGTTACCTAACCTAAAAATACATTTGTACAAGTTTTGGGAGCTAACCATCCCTCTCTATCATAAAGAGGAAGTTTGCAGGAGTAAAAGAACCATGTAGGCATTTAAAGATCCGATTGTTGGAAACCCTAAGAGGATTGCATTTCAATATCTCTCGGCCAAGGAGTAAATTAGGATGGTTGCTACCTATCGAGAATTAAGCCCGAAGGTCAGCCATAACAATACGAGGCTGGATATTTGATATGGAAACCCTTCGCGAGCAACCAATGGGCTGCCACAAATATGTGAGAGCATTATGCTCTCAACTATTCTAAGAACTCATTCAAGCTCAAGGGAATTTCCACCATCATTGGGTGTAAGTTATTCCTTTGTGGCTAAAATGCAGGATGTACCTTAACCAAGGAATGACAGGATCACACTCAATGTGTATTGGGTGCAAGTTGTTCCTATGTGGCCAAATGGTATGTTATACCTTATTCAAGGAACAACAGATCATACTCAACCCATGTTGAGTGCACGTCATCCCTTTGTGGTTATAGGTATGTTGTACCTTAGCTAAGGAATAATGGATCGTACTCAACACATGTAGGGTACATGTCACTCCTTTGTTGCTAAAGGTTATCATTACCTTAGCCAAGGAATGATAGATCACACTCAATGCATGAGAGGTACAAGTTATTCCTATATGGTAAGAAGGTGTGGATGAGCTATATCGACAACACTCTCCTCGACCACACTCATGGAATCCATGAAGGCAACCCAACATCAACACTCAATCCCTCCAATGTCAAATCCATGCTGCAACAAGGTTAGGCCAACCTCATGGCCTACATCCGCCATTAGGGTTTCAACCCCTAGTGCGAACCTTGAACAAGAAAAAGCTTGGGGGAAGACCCCCACTCGAGGTAACTTGTATCACACCACATGCATATTTATTTTCTACTCACCCATCATCCACCTTGAATATATAAAAAATTAAAAAAAAAACTAGAGTAGATTTGCTTTCAAAATAAAATAAAAAGATGTGCGGTAAGAATGATTTGAAATTCACATAGATGAAATGACGAATAGTTGCTCTGTTTTAATTTTCCTAAGTCCCTAGTTTACAACTTACTACTCTCCAAAATATTGCTTTCATTTGCTAGAATTACTTTTGTCTTGATTTAGAAATCGTAAGTGGCAAAAGCTTAATCCAATTCTAAGTTGTTGTGAGATATGATATAGTTATAGGGATGCTATTCCTAGTTTGAAAGTGAAACTTAGATTTCTGGAGAAATTCTAAATATATTTAAGTTATCCTCATTTTATTGGAAATACCTACCAAAGCCATATGATATAATACATTGATAGACCTTATGCATATGCTATTTGCCTTCACATTGAGATTTGTCAAACTAGTATAGACCTATATGAGATTTCATTCATTACTTTTTGGATTCAAGAGTTCACTTGTGCATGCTATACTTCTACACTAGAAGTAAGCAAAATCCCATCATACCATCATTCCACAATAAAAAAGAGAAACTCCATACCCTTCATGCTTAGCACTCTCTCCAAGTTTATTGCATAAAAAGGCAGTATAAGACATGGCCACAACAAAAAAAAAATGCATGCTTACATCATAAGCATGAGAAAAAAATGAAAAGAAGAAAGAAAAAAAAGTAGCCATGTTTCACCCCTGCAAAATAAGAGAGTCTACATGAATAGGAGTCATCTCAAATATCCACATCCACTTCCACTCCATCACACATGCACAAGTCTTGAATCAAATGGTTTTGAATTAATTTCTCCAAAGGCTTACTTTTTTGACTTGGCAATATTATGTGTTGCAAATATGCCTACTATATACCCTACCAAGCTCCACATACAAGCCTTATTTAGTGGTAGGATGAGTGTAGGCACAATGCCTTGGTGAGGAAATATTGTCACTACACACAAAGGAGGGACTGAGAGAATCAAATTGAGGTACTTAAAATCTAAATTGAACTCTCAGGAATTTTAGTGGAACTTAATTTCTAGAGTATGTGTGCTCCATTGTTGTTCTATGTTTCAACCACCAATGGATAGGAGATGGCATAAGCCCCATAATGACTTAATATTGGTGAAGTACCATGCCAATTTTTTAAATACTAGTAGAGTATTTTTTTTGTGCACATGGTACTTTTGAAAAGTAGAACATTGTAGAAACTCCTGATCATCAACCTAAAGTCTTCACTTCGCTCGGGACAAGCAAAGGATAAGCTTGGGGGAGTTTGTTGACGGCTATTATATACCAATTTCACACGTCATTATAACTCAATTATGTGAAGAAAATATCATTTCATGCACACATAACCTTTCTATTTAACCTATTTCCACTTGTAATTGGAGAAATTGGTGCATGCAGGTATTTTATACAGAATTGAAGTGAAACAAGGGGATGGATCCTATAAAATATCATCCCCGCCAATCAAGCTCTGACATTTGGCACCACATGGATAAAATGGTCCACAAATAGTAGTATCTGAGGCCATCCAACGGTGTACAACAATTATCAATAAGGGGGACCCACCTGTCAGTGACGTGTAGAAAGAACACGCGAGACGGTGCACTTACCAGGTCGGCCGACCCCCCTAGTCGGCTGACCTTGTCCTGGTGCCAATCTGAATGCTTCCACGTGTTGGCTCCTCCCGGCTTGAAGAAGTCAGTGGTGACTGATTCGCGCGCTTTTGGTAGCGAGAACCGACCTTTTTCCACCTATAAATAGGACCCCTCACCCCTCACTTCAACAAACACCACTTGAGCATCATTCTATTGTATACACTAGTTCTCTTAGTCCTTAGTGGAGTTAGGCTATAGAGAGGAGAGCCTCTAGTCCCAAGTCCAAGTTAGGAAAGGTATGGCTCATGTCTCTTTTCTTATATTTGTGACTTTATGCATAATAAAGATATTACATTTAGTCTTCTTTTATCCGTATTCTTGGATGAAGCACTTCTTGTTTGATTGTGGATTCCTTGTATGTGGAAGGAATAGTCTTTATGATCATGCCTTAATGTCATTATACTATCATCATAAACACTATAAAGCCCCACTATAGTCTAACTAGTTATGATATGATCATGTTAATATGAATAACTTATGCTATGTATCAACATTGGTTCAGCAATGATTTAGTTCATTGCCTTAGGATGGCTTGTGTTGTAGCTACTAAGGTATTTACTTAATATGCTAGCATGGTGCTAGGACAGTTAAGTAGCATGATGTCTTTTAGACCGATGGACTGAAGCACTAGGCAGTAGGTGGTGACAGTCCTATCTGTCCTTTGTAATCCTCCACGTTCGGCTATGCCACAACTTCTTGGCGGGAGTCGTCCTGGTATTGCTAGGGGTAAACCCATGCCTGATGTGTTGAACAACTTAGCATAAAGATTCACCATTGACATGCTCATTAGTATCTAACCAAGGCTACGCATATGTATATTACAAGCATTGTAGGAGCAACTCCCCAACTCTTAGTCTAACCTCCATTAGGACCCATTTATCCTTTAGAATAGATTGCTTAGTGTTGATGGTTGTTATATACCAATTTCACCCATCAATATGTGAAGGAACTTTCATTTTTTGCACACGTCACCTTTCTATTTAGCCTATTTCCACTTGTCCTTGGAGAAAATGGTGCACGCGGGAATTCTATGCAGAATTAAAGTGAAACAAGGGGATGTATCCTATAAAATATCATTCCGGCCAATCAAGCGACGACACGTGGCACCATATGGATCTAATGGCCCACAAACAGAAGTATCTGAGACCCACCTGGCAGAGACCTGGACGAAGCACAACCCTAATAGGGTCAAGACCAGCTCGGCTGACCCCCCTAGTCGGCCGACTAGGGCCTGGCGCCTTTCGCGGTCCAACACCACGTGTTGGCTTCTCCCTTCATGAAGAGGTCATGGGTAACTTATTCGCGGGCTTTTGGTGGCGAGAATCGACCCTTCTCCAGGCTATAAATAGGACCCCTCACCCCTCACTTCAACACACACCACTTGAGTATTCTTCCTTTGTATCCACTACTCTCCATAGGTTTAGAGGAGTATAGGCTGTAGAGAGGAGAGCCTCTAGTCCATAGTCTAAGTAGGAGAGGAGTAGAAGGAGTCTTTTCCCAATTAGGAAAGGTATGGCTCTTATAATCCTATTTGTATTTGTGACCTTATTCATAATAAAGATGATATATTTAGTCTTCTATTGTTCATATACATGGATGAAGAGTTTCTTGTTTGATTGTGGATTCCATGCACGTGGTAGGAATAGTAATTATGATTGTGCTATACCATTCTAATTACATCATCATAAACACTATAAACCTCCACTATAGTCTAATTAGCTATGATATGACTATGTTAATATGAATCACTTATGCTATGAATTAACATTGGTTCAAAGATGATTTAGTTCATTTCCATAGGATGGATTGTGCCTAGGCTCTTAAAGTAATTACTTAAGATGCTACCATGGTGCGAGGATAGAGAGTAGCGTTGAATGTCTCGTAGACCCATGGATTGAACAGGTAGGCAGTAGGTGGTGACAGCCCAATCCGTCCTTTGTAATCCTCCATGTTCGGCTATGCCACAGGCTCTTGGTGGGAGTCGCCTAGTGTTGCTAGGGGTAAACCCATGCCCGATATTTTAATCCACTTAGCATGATAAATCATAATTAATATAATCATTAGTTACTAACTTAGGCTATGTATATGTACATTAGAAGCATAGTAGGAGTACCTACCTAACTCTTAGCCTAGTCCTTCTATTACATCATTTATCCCCTTAGGATAGGATGCTCATGTGTGTGTCACAATACCTCAATTACCCTTTAACCATCCTTGCTAGAGCCCTACCTAGATCAACCTAGCCTCCCGACTTGATGATTGTTTTACTTCCATCTATCCTTCCTTTGGAAAAATATAAATGACACCCTTTGGTAAGACTCTTAAAGGGGAAATGCTACATCGATAGTTTCCGTGCGCTTGCAAACGTTCATCTGATATTTAAAACCTACCAACGAGCATTTCTGGCACCACTGCTAGGGATGAATTGTTAGTAGTGCGTAGGAAATATCAACACTTAGGTGTGTGTCACACTACCCATATATTATCAACTTACCCCTATCTTGATAGTTGATTAGTAATCCATAGCTTCATCATAAGAGTAGTGTTTACTTTACTCCATTGCCTTCCTTTGGGATAAATACGATACCCTATGGAATACTCTTGGGTGAAATGCAACACGATAGTATTCGTGCTCTTGCAGACCTTATCCCTCTTGAGGGATGATCTATGACGTAAGAAATGTCAACAAGCATTTATGGCGCCATTGTCGGGGATGATTTGTCAATGTTTATTAGGAGCGGTCAACACACCCCACCTCCCACCTTTCGCCCTTTTTGCCCACGATAGAGAATCCTTAGCCCTTGTCACGTCGTGTGTCGATGTTCTTCAAGAAGGAAGGAGCCTTCACTGCAAGGAAGAACAGGGAGGAATGGGAAGAGGAAGAAAAGGAAGAAGAAGTATCAAGCGAGATCGTCGTCACTGCTGCAATCTTCTTCATCGATTCTTCAACGTCGATGTTCTTCTTTGTCAATTCGTCATCTTCATAAATCTAGCCGTTGAGTTCTTATGTTTCACCTATTGTTCGACTAGTGAACCCTTGAATTCACGGTAAATACCTTAGATCCATCTTTCCTATGTCAATACTAGTCCCATATCTAAATCAAATCATGCTCTAGTTCTGAAATTTGCAAAACCCTAGAGTTAGCGAACTTATCTAGTCCAGTGGGGACTAGTCTGTTGAACTTTCTAGTCATGAACGAACATGTTTGGCCCATGGTGCGGACTAGTACGGTCTTTCAATTCTGGAATTCCTGAACTTCTTTAGTTTTCTGCAAAATGACTCAGAACTTTCCAGAACATGTAAAACATAATTGTAACTAGATAGTAAGCAACAATAGCAACCTAGTAACAATTGCGTCATTCATGCATGTCATGGCATATTGAGTACTATATGAGCATTCATTTATTGTAATGCTTGTTTTGCATGTTTGTCGAGCGGAATAGAAGGTATCGTTCCAAAGGGTGCTTACGAGGACCTTCAACACCAGAACATCGAAGTTATTGATCCAAATTAGCTACAAGAGCAAGGCAAGTGTCCTCGATCATTTTAATCCTATTTTCAAGTGTTTTTTTGCAATAATTGCATGCTTGTGTCAAATTGATGGGAAACCTATGATAGGTGTTTACTGGACTTGTATACCCACCCTTGTTGCTCAGGATATAAAGTAGAGAGTCAGAAAGGGTATTTTCCAGTATTGCTTCGCTTTCCTTAATTGGGACTGGGAATAACTACATGACTTAATTATGAACTATTGAACATATGAGTTATGTGAATTGGTGATAATGACTCTTTAGCAACATGGAACCTAGGGATCTAATTAAGCCGGTTATGTGGAATGGGTTGGAAGGATATGGTGGTTTTGCTTGCGTTAGATCTAAGGACCGGTTCATGGAGCGACCACCCCGGATTTACAGTGCCACCACAAGGCCAAGAATAGGTGCGGCTTAGCTGATTATTTAGGTGCATTGCCAACATTGTTCAAATCATTTGGAAGGATCGGGGAATGGAAGTCGGTTGGGTTTGCATTAGTGAGGGTACTGCCCTGGGATCCGAACGGCACAAGAGGGGACCCTACTATGGATGTGCTCAGTTGTGAGACATCACCATTGGTGAAACTTTAGTGGATCTAAACATGCTGGTAGTCCCTTTGTAAAGGCTATTTTATGATCTCTTTGTCGTACACCTAAGGTAGTGTAATTGGCATAAGGGAGGTTTTTCTTTAGTCGCTGACAGGTGACGAAATCATGAACTTGTGGGTAAAGTGGTACAACCTCTGCAGAGTGTAAAACTATCATTACAGTCGTGCTCCCGGTTATGAGCAACCTGGACCCTCACACGATTAGAGTTATGGACCTGAGTATGGAACAATGGATGGAATTGAATTGGAATTGGAATTGGAATTGGGATATGGTTTTGTTATAATGATTCGGTTGAAAAGTTATGAGTTGAATATGAATGGTTATGGAATATTATGCATGCTTATGGTTTATTTATGATAAAATAATGGTGTTGGACATTATGGTATTCGTATTTGGCTTATGATGGGATTTGACCTCAATTAATGATCACAATATTGCATTTCGACTGTTTTGAATGTACTTTTATGCAATTAGCCTTTATTATCATTCTTGTTTAAGCTACGTTTCATACTTTCTCGCACTTGCTGAGTACGACATATACTCACCCTTGCTATTCCTCCACCAATAGTTTAAGGTGATGTTTGGGAGTACCATAAGAATCATGTGGAGTACTAGATTACGTGCTATTGTCAACTGCCTGTTGAGTGGTGTCGCACTTTTAGATCAGTTAATCTTTTCACTGCAATACTAATAATTAGAGACTTGTAATTCATGAACCATTTAAATATTGTAATAAGGTACTTATTTATTATTTGAGACGTGGTTATTTTCTGTATATCATTTGTGATACACTCGTGTATGTGCGATGAACATCTTGGGCACACATATGTGTTCACTTAGTTCAATTTTCGGAACCGTGTGTCACAGCTGGGAGCATGGACAGCACGCATGTCTGCTTAAGGTACTTGTGGCGTATACAGTCGTCTTTTGGACATTCTCATGTTTGGGGTAATGTGATGCCAGACAATCTCCCCTGGGAAAGGCCTACGCTAAGCGGGAGGTCAGGGGTGCGCAGCTATTGACGGTCCTTAAACGCCATATTTAGACCGGCAATTCACCTCATAATGTGCATAAAAGAGAAACACAACATAGTGGTAGGGTTAAAAACTAACCAATTACACATGTGTTGGTGTTTATTTGTATGTAGATGAATTTTGACACAAAAAACGAAGACACGCATGGAGTAATCCATAAAATTGGATTTCGACAAATCAGGTGACGCCACATGTCATCACATGGATCAAATGGCCCTCAAGCAGAAGTATCTTAGGCCATCCAACGACATAGCACCCATATCAGTCAATGGGACCCACCTAGAAGTCACCCCAAGGAAGCACACAAGAAAAGGTCAACTTTTTTGTTCGGTCTACTAGGGGGTTCGGCCGAACCCATCCTAGCGCCAAACGCGGTCAGCTTCCACGTATCGACTCCCTGTGATGCCTTGGTCGTGATGAAGACTGGTTCACGCGCAATTTGTGGCGGGAACCGACGCTTCTCCCCCTATAAATAGAAACCCACACCTCACATCACACACACCAAAAGTTGAGAATAGAATACCAATCCCAAGGTTTAGAGTAGTCCTAGAGGCTGTCAAGTAGAAGGAGAGTGTGGTGAGAGCTTAGGAGAAGGAGGCTTGGGCTTGTCAAGTCCCTCTTCTACACTTGTATCCCTACAAAAGTGTAGTCAAATCAAGTATTCCCTTTGTCAATTCAATGAAGTTTGATTCTCAATTCATAGTAGTTTTCTCAAGTAGTTACTTGTGGGTTCATTGCTTTAATTTATTAGAAATTATAGTTGTAGCTTTGTATTTGAAACAACAAGATTTGTGATTTAGAATATAAGTGTGGTGCTTAGGTTAGAAATTGTGAGACCTATGTGTGTTGAATACATTGGCTATGACGATAAAAATTTTGAATTCTGCCAAAACACCCGTCTCAACAAGGTCCGTCTCCAGGTCCGAGCTCCTGCAAGGTTCGACGATAGGTCCGCCTTGTTTTGGGTAACTCCGTCAGATTTTGATGTAAGGTCCGACTTTCTTTGGATAGGTCTTTGTCTTGGTCCGACTTATTTTGGTTAGGTCCCACTTGCTGTGGCTAGGTCTGACTAGCTTTGGTCAGCTCCGGCATTAGGTCCGACTAGCTTTGGTAAGCTCCGGGGTTAGGTCTGACTAGCTTGGGTAAGCTCCAGCGCTAGGTCCTGCTAGCTTTGGTAAGCTCCATTTCAATGTCCGGGTAGCTTTGGCAAGGCTTGGAGATTGATCGCAGTGGTTCTGCTTTTAACTTGCATTGTTTCAAACTTGCTATTTGGATTAGGGAAAGTTTTCATAGTATTCTTCAACTAAGTTTTTGGTGTGTTTTGGTGGTTATGGCTGATATCATTTTTCTATGGTTTGCAACATACTTATGTGTGGGGCTCAAGTAAGGTGTTGTGGTTTCGAAACTAATGAGAGTCAAGTCAAGGACTTGTGCTCGAAAGTATTGGTTGTTTATTCATGTGCAGGTGTTGCTTGAGTTCAAGACATTGCTGGTGATGGGATCCATTGAACAAGTCTTAGGGAGAAGATGAGGTTCAACAACCAAGTTCGGGAGGAATTGTGGTTGAGTTGATTGGGAGGTTGCGCAACGTGTTTGAATCAAGAAAAATGCATTTGAAGGTATCATGGACGTTGTTGGAAGATGTTTGCACGTGTGCATGGAGTTCATGGACATTCAAGAACAAAGCGCATTGGCATTAGGTATCACATTCTCCGTGATAATGCTGAAAAAGTAAACATTGTGCTTTACCATGTAGATACCGAACAACAATTGACTGACATGTTTACAAAACCTTTGGATTTCACTCATTTTGTTACATTCGTAGTGAAATAGAGGTTATGCATCCTCACAACGTAAATTGAGGGGGATTTTTTGAAACTTGGGAAGTCTATGTGTTAATCTAATTTTAAAATAATATGAGCATAGTATTTCATACATATATTACTTTGTGATTCCTTTTACATGCCGAAAGTTCTTACCACATTACTCATGTTATATATTTTGTAGTTTTTGCCATGACTAGTAATTGGAATAATTAGTTACAATAAATCTGGTCATGATCAAACTTTCTTGCTGTTTTGAACTTGTTGCATGCTCACAAGTGCTTTTAATAATGAAAAATTAATCAATCAACTATCCACATGTTGAGCTTTTACGATCAAATAAAAATGAGAAAAGATCAAGAGAATATGCATGCATCACATTTCTTCTTTTGAGATGGCTTATCGCTACACTTAGATATGAACTTAGAAGAAGTTGTGTATGACTAAAACCATAAACTTAAGCTTTTGATTGTCAAATTACATTGGCTTGGCTTGGTTGGTTAGAATAAGGAAGATGCAGCATATAATCTCTTGCAAATGTTATATAATCATAATTTGTTCTTTAAATAATATTGAAAAATGAAAATTGCAGCAACAAGTGTCATGCTTTCAGGTTTTGAAACAGTTAAGTTTGTGAGATCATGACTTGCTTAAATTGAAAATTACATTTGATCTCTAGCATGCCTTGCACTACTTTATGTATTTTATTGATGTGATAATGTATGTTACTTGATAGTATGACTTGGACGAGCTTTGTTTTATATCTATGTGTTACAATATGCTCATAACAATTGAAATTTCTCTTTTGAATCTTGCTAAATACATTGTCAAAGGGGGAGAAATTGATCACACATTGAACACATTCACAAGTGTTTTGGCACAATTCTTCCCAGGGGGGGATATATTGTTTTTCTTCTCATTTTATTTATGATTTACATGGGGGGAGAAATAAGTATAGGGGGGGGAATATTTGTTTTTAAATTTCTTTCTTTCTCATTTGATTGTTTTCAAAACT
Source organism: Tuctoria greenei (assembly GCA_036927565.1). Taxonomy (NCBI): domain Eukaryota; kingdom Viridiplantae; phylum Streptophyta; class Magnoliopsida; order Poales; family Poaceae; genus Tuctoria; species Tuctoria greenei. The sequence continues at coordinate 73,652,810 of JAYESD010000011.1, forward strand.
TTTCATAAGCAAATGTTCGGATTTTAAGTGGTGTTGCCAATGCATTCATCGAGGGGGAGATTGTGAGACCTATGTGTGTCCAATACATTGGCTATGACGATAAAAGTTTTGAATTCTGCCAAAACACCCATCTCAACAAGGTCCGTATCTAGGTCCGACGATAGGTCCGACTTGTTTTGGGTAGCTCCAGCAAGGTTTGATGTAAGGTCCGACTTGCTTTTGCTAGATCCGACTTTTTTGTCTAGGTCCGACTTATTTTGGTTAGGTCCGACTTGCTGTGGCTAGGTCCGACTAGCTTTGGTCAGCTCCAGCACTAGGTCTTACTTGCTTTTGTAAGCTCTGGCACTAGGTTCGACTAGCTTTCATAGGCTCCGACGCTAGGTCCGACTAGCTTTGGTAAGCTCCGGTTCAAGGTCTAGTTAGCTTTGGCAAGGTTCAAAGCTTTATCGCAGTGGTTCTTCTTTTAACTTGCAATGTTTCGAACTTGCTTTTTGGATTATGGAAAGTTTGCTTAGTATTCTTCTAGTAGGTTTATGATGTGTTGGTGGTTATGGCTGATATCATTTTGCTATGGTTTGCAACATGCTTATGTGAGGTCCTCACGTAAGGTGTTGTGGTTTCGGAACTAACAAGAGTCAAGTCGAGGACTTGTGCTTGAAAGTATTGGTTGTTTATTCATGTGCAGGTGTTGCTTGAGTTCAAGACATGGCTGGTTACAGGATCCATTGAACTAGCCTTTGGGAGAAGATGAGGTTTAACAACCAAGTTCGGGAGGAATTGTGGTTGAGTTGATCGAGAAATTACACAGCATGTTTGATTCAAGAACAATGCATATGAAGGTATCATGGACGCTGTTGGAAGATGTTTGCACGTGTGAATGGAGTGCATGGACGTGGCTACATGGTTCCAAGGGTGATGAAGAGATGTGGACATAAGGAATTGGTCGGAAAGGTCCAACCGACTATGCTATGGACTCAGGCTGCGGTTGGGTCCGGTTTGACTCAAATATCGAAAGTTTTGAGTTGGTTATGATAGGTTTTCGTGTGGGTCACGAAGTTGAATTGTTTTAGGAATGTGCGATATGTTCTTAAGGTGTTTGGAAGTCTTAAGATTGCTTCTATCTGCGTATAGAAGAGTCTTGAGCAGTTATGGAAAGTTTCGATTCGTGAACTAAGTAGGATTAGAATCCTAGGTAGGATAGGGTTGGCCTTAGGGCTGGCTATAAAAGCAACCGAGGACAGAGGTTGTGGGGCACGACTTTGGGGCTGTTCGTCTTGTGTTTTGATCAATAAAATTCTTAGTTTAAAGGAACTTTTGTGCCTTGTTTGTCCGACTTGTTTCAGACAAGTTTTTCTCGTCGAGTTTCTGCACAGCACTACCTTACTTTGGTGGTTTTATCATAACTCGAGTTTTACAGATCTAAATAATGTGATTCTTTCTGGGTTGTCTTAACAACTTGGTTATATATAACCTGTGAAAATTTCACGGTCATTGGATTTGTTGTTTTGGATCTACACGAGTTTCATTGTTGTGTTGCAGATCTAGTTTTTTTCTCGGGTAGAACAGATTGACCTTCGTTCAATCTTTCGATCGTAACTTGAGTTTTTGTCAATGGTCTTTCGTAATTCTTGTTGTCGTGTCTACGTGACTTGATTCTCCACAATCTATACTGGTTTCTTCATGATTGATCATATTTATATTAGTCGCACAAGCAATTTTTTAATAGACCGATTTTCTATCGAGGGGTTTTTGTTGCTTCCCCTAAAAAAGTTTTAAATCTACCATTCACCCCCTCTAGTAGCTTTTCATGTGCTCTTCGATCCTACAGAAATCACCAGTGAATATCTTGTAGACCCACGGATTGAAGAGGCAGGTAATAGTTGGTGATAGCCCTATCTGTCCTTAGTAATCCTCCACGTTCGGCTATGCCACTCTTGGCCGGAGTCATCCTAGAGTTGCTAGGGGTAAACTCGTGCCTGAAGCAAGAAGCTACCGCAAATTCTTTTGCATTGGAATCAATACCTTGAATTTCTCTCTCTTCCTAGCCTATCAAATAACTTTGTGTCCTTAGGTTAATTAGTTCGTAAGATTACACACATGTTCCTTGGATTCGATACCTTGGAATACTCTCCTAAGGGGAAGTGCTACACGACAGTTTTCGTGCGCTTGTGAATTTTTATCTGTGATGTAAGAAACATCAACAAGCATTTCTGGTGTCGTTGCTGGGTAACGGTTGCTGTTAATCTTCAAACCTTGTTCACCTCGTATCTATCTTCTTATCTTATCTTTCCTTTTCCTACCACCACCACCTTGATGGAGCAGCCCACCATTCATTCATATTTGGCTCCAAAGGGCAAGTTCTGTGAGCCGTCGCCTTCACCGGAACCCATTTGTTCTACTAGCTATAAACTTCGCCCTGGCTTTATAATCATGGTTCAGGAGCAATCCTTTATAGGAACGGATTGTGAAAACCCTTCCCACCATCTATGAGAATTCGAACAATTGTGTTCATGCCTTCTAATCAAGGTTACGACACAAGAGACTCTCAATGGGAAGTTGTTTTTTTTCTCAAAATGAAAAAGCCAAACAATGGTACAATCACAACGTTGGGAAGATAAAATGAGATTTGGAGAGAATTACGAGACAAATTTTGTCTTGCTTTCTTTCCGATTGCTCGAATTGTTTCCTTGCGAAAGGAAGTACTATGCTTCCAGCAGATGGAGAAGGAATCCATAGTGCAGCTTGGGATAGATTTTATCTTTTGAGAAATTCTGGCCCAGATCTGTCCATCCCTAATCCATTGCTCTTGCAACGCATCTATATTGGATTGAACAAAGAATCTGCCCGATATCTTGACATTACTGTTGGAGGATTTTTCCTCCATAGGACGCCAGAAGAAGGCAAGGATCTTCTAGACCAAATTCTAGGAAATTCCTCCTTCATTATGGGCCTTAATGACCCCTCTCAAGAGGAAGTAGTGTCAAGCGCCAAGGATAAATGACAAGGAAGAACCTATCCTCTTATTTATCTCATACCTTGCCGGATGAACCCTCTTCCGAACCAGAAACTACGACGGAAGAAGAAATTCAACCTTTGGAGTTTGCCTTCTACTTCAAGAAAGAGATATTTGAAGATTTTGGAAATACCTCGAAGTACTGTTGCCATAGGAAACCATCATTGCCATTAACTCCACCTGACACACTTTATGTAGTGTTAATCCAATAGACGGTTAATCAGTTAACGTCTATTCTAGGCAGGGAATGCACTGCGGAAGTTGAGCAGTCACCTGAAATTCTTCGTATGACCTCACCTTTGGCAACTATTATATGTTTTGTTAGAGTAACACCAATGAATGTCCTATACAACCCCACTGTTGGAGCAAATCTCTTTTCCTTGTGCTCTCGCCATTCTGGGCAATGTGCCGTTGGCACCAACATTTAAACACTTTCAAGATTCTTACGGAAACATCTTTGAAGGATGCGGGTTTTTACAACAAGTGTCTGTGAGACACAAAGATGTTGACGCAATCCTAGATTTCCATTATTTTGAAATTCAAGATTTTGACATTATGATTGGGATTCACATTGAGAAATGTTTCATGGAAATTCTCTTGGAATGAAGCCTCAATGTCAAACTTGGAGGGAGGAAATTCTCTATTCCTATCCTGCGCTCCAAGAACAAATCCGCAGAATCTCCTATCCAAGATGAGACTTTAGAGTATGTAAGAACTCTTCAATTCTTAGCTCCCTCTAAAATGGAAGGAGAAGAAGATTTCATCCAAGAGGAGAATGAATTTCTGGGGGCAATGGAATTGATAAAAGAAGAGTTCTTCCCAAAACCTTCTTTTGAGATAAAAATTCTACCTCCAGACCTACATTATGCCTTTCTAAATGGTGATTTGGAACCTCGTGTCATCACAAGTGACAAGCTTTCAGATGATAAGACACTCAAGCTCATTGCCATGTTAGAAATGCATAGGGCTATTTTTGGCTATTCATTCGAGGATCTAAAGGGGATTATTCCAGTGTTATGCACTCACCGCATTCCCATTGACCCCGGGAGTTTCCCCTCAAGGGTACCTCAAAGGCGATTGAATAATTCGATGCGAGAAGTTGTCAAGAAGGATGTTTTGAAACTTTTGCATGCCATAATTATCTACCCTATTCCTCATAGTGAATGGGTAAGCCCAGTTCAAGTAGTGCCTAAAAAGGGAGTTATGATGGCAGTTTAAAATTAGAAAAATGAATTAATTCCCCAATGAACCGTCACAGGTTGGAGGATGTTCATCGATTACTGAAAACTTGACAAGGCTACAAGGAATGATCACTTTCCACTGCCCTTCATCGATGAGATGCTAGAGCGGTTGGCAAAACACTCCTACTTTTATTTCCCTGATGGGTATTCGGGTTATCATCAAATCCCAATCCACCCGGCGATCAAAGTAAGACCACATTCACATGTCCCTATGGAACTTATGCCTACCAGCGTATGTCCTTTGGATTGTGCAATGCTCCTGCCTCTTTTCAAGGATGCATGATTTCTATCTTTTCTGACATGATTGAGGAGATCATGGAAGTTTTCATGGAAAATTTCTCCGTCTATGGGAAAACTTTTGATCATTGTCTGGAAAATTTAGACAAGGTCTTACAAAGATGCCAGGAGAAGGACCTCGTACTTAATTGGGAAAAGTGCAATTTCATGGTCTGTGAAGGCATTGTTCTTGGACACTTAGTGTCCGAGAGAGGGATAGAGGTGGACAAAGCAAATATTGAAGCCATTGAAAAACTTCCACCTTCTATCAATGTCAAGGGAATCCAAAACTTTTTATGTCATGTGGGGTTCTATCAGCGATCCATCATAGACTTCTCAAAAGTCTCTAGACCCCTCACTAACCTATTAGCTAAGGAAGCTCCCTTTGATTTTGATGGTGAATGCCTTAAATCATTTGAGACACTCAAAAAGGCATTCATCTGAGCTCCAATCATTCAGCCTCCCGATTGGACGCTGCTGTTCGAAATCTTGTGTCATGCTAGTAATTTTGCCGTTGGTGCGGTCATAGGCCAAACCAAAGATAAAAAGTATTATGCAACAGCCTACGCTAGAAAAACTCTAACAGGAGATCAACTTAATTATGCCACAACTAAAAAAGAGCTCTTGGCTGTAGTTTTTGCTATCGATAAATTTAGATCTTATTTGGTTGGAGCCAAGGTCATAGTCTATATAGACCATGCTGCCTTGAAGTATTTGCTCACCGAAAAGGATGCTAAACTGAGGCTAATCCATTGGATTCTTCTACTCCAAGAGTTTGACATAGAAATCAAGGATAAGAAGGGAGTAGAATTTTGTGGCAGGTCATCTCTCACGTACGAAAGTCACCCAAACCATGGACATTCCTATTAATGACTTCATACAAGATGATATGCTTCTCAAGGTGACTGACTCTCACCCGTTTTTTGTAGATATCATGAACTTCATGGTCACGAGATACGTACCACCAGAAGAAAACAAAAAGAAACTCATCTATGAGAGTCATGGACACCTTTGGGATGAGTCATACCTCTATCGCGTTTGTGCTGACGGCCTTCTTAGAAGGTGCACCCCATCAATAAAGGCACAAAGATTATTGAGGAATGCCATGCTAGCCCCTATGGTGGTCATTACGGTGTTTACCGTACCCAAGCAAAGATCTGGCAAAGTGGATTCTATTGGCCTTCTATTTATGAACATACAAAAGAATTCATTCGCAGATGTTGGAAATGCCAAATGCATGGAGGAATCTTAGTCACAATGCGATGCCCCTAACATTTAATCTACAAGTGGAATTTTTTGATGTGTGGGGTATTGATTTCATGGAACCTTTCCCTATGTCCTATGATTTCGTGTATATCCTGGTGGTTGTAGATTATGTGTCATAATTGGTAGAAGCTTCACCATGCAAAAATTCTGATTCCAAGCAAGCTAGGAATATGTTCCATGAGATCATTTTCCCACACTTTGGCACTCCCCGTATGGTCATAAGTAATGGAGGGTCTCATTTCGTAGATAGGACCTTCTGGAACTTTTTGAGGGAGCTTGGTGTCCATCATAACATTGCTACCCCATACCACCCACAAACAAGTGGTCAAGCAGAAACATCTAATAAGCAAATTAAGAATATTCTGCAGAAGACCATCTTGGAAATGAGAACGGAATGGAAGCATAAGCTACCCGACGCATTGGGGGCATAACGTACTGCCTACAAAACTCACATTAGCGTGTCTCCTTTCCAACTTGTCTATGGGAAGATTTGTCATCTTCCTGTAGAGTTGGAACATAGAGCCTATTGGGCCATCACGCGGTGGAACATGGACCTTCACGAAGCAGGAAAACATCGATTGAAGCAACTCTCTGAGTTGGAAGAGTGGAGAGATAAGGCATACCATAGTGCCAAAATGTACAAGGAGAGAACTAAAAGGTGGCACAATAAGAGGATTAAGCCTAAAGAGTTAAAACCCGATGATAAAGTTCTACTCTTCAATTCTAAGGTTAAACTCTTTGGACATGGGAAGCTCAGAAGTAAATGGGAAGGACTCTTCACTATAGTAGAAACCTCATATCATGGAGCAATCACACTCAAAGGTGATGATGATCAGCTATTTAAAGTGAATGGGCACCAACTCAAATTATTTGTTGAATCCCAAGAGGAGGCAAAAAAAGGACGTTGATATGATAAATCTTATTGTTTTTCACGCCGTTTCTTTAAATTCTGTGTAAATTCTCCGCGTCCAATTAATGGGCCCATCCAATTATTCATCTATGGGGCCCATTAAGCCAACCACGGAAATATAGCCCGAACGGAGCCAAGAAGGGTTCGGTCCAACCCTAGGTTCGGTCGACCTCCCCCTTGTGTCGTCAGCTTTCTATTTTCTTGCACAGACTCTCCAGACGTATACCAACAAGACTCTCTGTGCTATCGTTCTTTGCCCGCCTATATATTGATGGGAAGCAAGAGGAGAAACTTCCACCACCCAGAAAAACCCATCTCCTGTTCCTCCCATCTATGTCATGGCCGACAAGAAAATTGTGCCTCATCCCCACTCTAGCTCAACATTCAACTTGAGCGGAGACATCACGCCGGCTAATGACAAGTCCCCCTTGGTTTGGAGTCCGTCATGGCATCAGATGTCGTACCTCTTGCCATGATCCCGCCACCCACAACGACTCCATGTGGGCATAGCACCACACCTCGTGTTGCCGCACGGTCACTCTCCCCTTGGAGGACGACCATGAAGTCGACGATTCCAGCACATCGTCCGACTACGGCTGGCCTTATGTCAGTCAAGACCCATCTCTTTCCTAAAAAAGAAGAGTTTCTTCCAACGCTGCAGCCTGGCGAGGAGTTCGTGTACACTCTGAAGACCAAGGACGGTGACATAGTGAGCGACCACTACAAGTCCCCTACGTGTGGGTGACCACTTTATTATCCATGGGGTGCGCAATCCTGAAGGAGACTATGCAAAAGGCTTTTTCAAGCAAATGGACAATTTTGAAATGGACGAATTGACGGGCTCGTCACCCTCCAAGATTAGGCATCACCTCTTGCCACCAACCATCACAGGTCCACTTGGCGAATTTGAGGATAGCGATGGGAAATCTCCTCGTGCCCGTAAAGTGGCATAGCTTTCTATGGAGTTAGCTTCTCTCCGTTTGGAGAACAAGGAGCTATCACACTTAGTGGCTGAAGGGCGCATTGAGAGGGCGGAACTGAAGGATGAACTCATATCCCTCAAGGACGAGATTGATGGTATTCGCCGTGGTATGGGCGCCAAACTGCGACGTATATGCAATGTGGTCAGGAAGCCCGACATCTACAATGCTCCATAGTTTAGATGTACCGACCGCATAGGATGCTTACTAGCTTAGTTTAGTTTCATTCCAAATTTTATTTCATCAAATTTAGATTGAATAATGTAAGCATCCCCATATTTTGAATTTAATAAAGTGAACTTACCGGTTCATCTAACTCGGTAAAGTTCCCCCTTTAGTTTATTTGTTTTGAATAAAGAATTCAGGGAACAAGTGTGGGGGGAGGTACCCCAATTTCGCCGAATCCCGACGTGCAAAATAGCATTGCATCTCAAAACACGTCAGAACCGAACATATGACTTGACACGTCAAAACAGAGCAGCAAAAAGGCCAGAAGGGGGTCGACTGAACCCCCTGGTCGAGCGAACTAGTGTGGACCCCACACGGCTATGTTTCGCTCCACAAATTCGGTTTGGATCTCATACCCCTGAATATGCATGCTACGTTACTGTTTGAGTTGATCTAATTTAATACTGAACATGTGAAATTAATTCAACTCAACAGTTAAAATTTAAAACTTGGTAGTCAAAATTTGCTTGAGCTGAAAAATTGAATACTTTATATTTCGATCTACTGCCTTGTTTATGATTTCCACAAGAAAAATAGGAAAAATACGTCATCTGAGTATTTGACTAGTGTAATATGGTAAATAAGTTATTCGAGGAGATATCTCTTTGCTTGAAATTTATTTTGATGTTTGCACAATTTGGAGTCTTGAACTTTGCTCAATTGTCTCATTGAACATTTAAATACCCACCACGGCCATATGATACAAATTCTTAAAGGCCACATGCATATGCCACTTTGTCTTTCATTGAACTATGTCAAAATCGTGACCCAATTGAGTGACATGCATGAACTTTTTTACTTAGAAATTCTTGTGCACCTTATTCATGCAGATTTTCTCACATTGAGAATTTGCATCCACCATTCATCGACCCAATAAAGAAATTCCATATATTTTTATCATCAAAATATCTCTAGAAAAAATAATAATAACGAGTATAAGACATGGCAATGGAATTCAAAAGAGAGAGAGAGAGAGAGAGAGAGAGAGAGAGAAGGGAGTAGCCATGTTTCATCCTTAAAGAGAGAAAACCATGGAGTCCACAGAGATCCATTCCATTCATGTGCAAAAGAATTTTCTTTGGCAATTTGTTTGTTGCATAAGTCTCTCATAGGATCAAGTTTTTTACTTAGTAACACATGAATTGCAATATGTGCCACATTTATCCCTACCAAGCTCTAGATATAGCCATATTTAGTATAGGGATAAAATTGTCGCAACATGCCAAGGTGAGGATGAAACACTTTAAGAGACTTGAGAGATTCCAAATGGGAGATAAGGGCAATTGTTTCTTTGACTTTCTGAATGTAGCAAATTGTCAGATTATTTTGGAAGGGGAAGATCCAAGAGAACTACATTCCAACCATTCCACTCTCCAAACACCCAAGATTGATGTGGTAGCCACATTTCACAAATGGAATTCATAAATTGAGGTATGAGTTGAAATATCTAGTATTCTCTTTTGTCTAACTTATAGCAAAATTATGACAGCACCTTAGTTCTTTTTCTTGCCTTCACTCGAGGACGAGCAAAGGACTAAGTGTGGGGGAGTTTGTTGACGGTCCTTAAGTGCTACATTTGGAATGGCAATTCATCTCATAATGTGCACAAAAGAGAAACACAACATAGTGGTAGGGTTAAAAACTAACCAATTTCACAAGTGTTGATGTTTATTTATATGCAGGTGAATTTAAACCCAAAATACCAAGGCATGCAGGGAGTAATCCATAAAATTGGATTCTGATGAATCAGGCGACACCACGTGTCATCACATGGATCAAATGGCCCACAAACAGAAGTATTCGAGGCCATCCAATGGTGTAGCACCCATATTAGTCAATGGGACCCACTTGGAAGTCACCCCGAGGAAGCACACAAGAAATGATCAACCTTTCTATTCGGCCAAACCCTTCCTGGTGCCAAACTTGGTCAGCTTCCATGTGTCGACTCCCTGTGATGCCCTGTTCACGATGAAGACTGATTCGTGGGAAATTTGTGGTGGGAACCGACCCTTCTCCCCCCCCCCCCCTAAAATAGAACGCCACACCTCACTTCACACACACACCAAAATTGAGAATAGAATACCTCTCCTATGTTTTAGAGTAGTCCTAGAGGCTATTAAGTGGAAGGAGGGTGTGGTGAGAGTTTCGGAGAAGGAGGCTTGGGCTTGTCAAGTCCTCTTCTACACTTGTATCCCTACAAAGGTGTACTCAAATCAGGTAAGCCATTTGTGAATTCAATCAAGTTTGATTCTCAATTCATAGTAGTTTGCTCAAGTAGTTACTTGTGGGTTCATTGCTTTAATTTATTAGAGGCTCTAGTTGTAGCTTTGTATTCGGAACAACTAGAGTTGTGATTTAGAATATAAGCATGGTGCTTAGGTTAGAAATCACCAGTGTTGACCCACGGATTGAAGAGGTGGGCAGTAGGTGGTGACAGCCCTATCTGTCCTTAGTAATCCTCCATGTTCGGCTATGCCATAGGCTCTTGGCGAGAGTCATCCTAGTGTTGCTAGGGGTAAACCCGTGTCCGAAGCAAGCAACTAACTCAAATCATATAGAATTATAATCCATACTTCGAATTCCTCTCTCTTCCTTGCCTACCAAACAAATTTGTGTACTTGGGTGAATTAGTTCATAAGATTACACACACATTCCTTGGATTCGATACCCATGTAATACTCTCTTATGGGGAAGTGCTACTCGACAGTTTTCGTGCACTTGCGGATTTTTATTTGTGACATAAGAAACGTCAACAGTAGCCTGCTTAGCCTGGTTCTATACCCTAAGCGTGTGCACTCTGCTTCCCTAGTGTTGCGGCTGAGTACTGGGGGCCAGAAGGAATACACCCTGAACAAGGCGAACACCTGAGAATCCAGGGTCCTTTGGTTATTCTCTTGCTCGAGGCCTCGCGGGGTTGAACGGTCCACCCTAAAAGGCTAACGCAAGCAGGAGGTTCAGAGTGTACAACCTGCTTAGCCTGGTCTTGCGCGCTAAGCATGTACACTTTGCCTCCCCAGCGCAGCGGCAGAGTACTGGGGGCCAGTCGGCTCATACTCCTGCTAAGGCTAGCGTGAGGTCCAGAATGTGCAACCCGCTTAGCCTGGTTCCACTAAGTGTGCGCACTCTACCTCCTCAACGCTTCAGGTGGGTACTAGGGGGCCCAAAGACCCATACTCGTGAGCAAGGCAATAACCATAACCGGGATACAATCACACTGTTTACCATGTTCATTACATTATGCTTTAATATTTTTTGCTTACTTTAACATATATTCTGCCATATGCCTGATTACATTTCTCATGTCTCGTACCTAGTTGGAGTTGTGCTATCCAGCTGCAGGCAAGTCAGCTTGAGGTTCCTATGATTTATTTCAGTTCCTTGGTTGTTTTCCTGCTCAGAATCCTATGGCGCCGAATGGTCACTCCTCTGAAAAGCTAATGCTTGTGGGAGGTCCAGAGTGTACAGCCTCCTTAGCTTGGTCCTGCACCCGAAGCGTGTACACTTTGCCTCTCCAGTGCTAACAGTTGAGTACAGGGGGTCGAACGGCATACGCTCCTCAGCAGAGCGATAACCATAACCTGGATACCATTGCACTGAATTACCCATGCACCGTAAGCCCGGCTCGGGACTATAAGACATAACAGAATTAAGAGCAGGGGGAATGTGACCGGTAAGTGCAATTACTTTCTCGTCTATCATGCCTATACAGGTCCTAACCAGATACATGTTAAGAACAACCACGCGGGGCGGTATGATGGTGGCCCCACCTACAGGATCATCACCTCTCTTGATGTGGGCCTGGGGGCCACTATCGATACACTACAGACCGAATACCCCGATGTACGAGCCAAAAGAAGCTCCAGACCCGACCTCCCTGCTGGGGCGGGTCCCAGGAATGCCACTGGTCCAACGGCTTCAGACCCTTGCACCCACCGAGGAGGGCTCCAGAGCTGCCACGCGTCCTTCAATTCCCGACCCTTGCTCCCGCCGAGGAGGGCTCCGGAACTACCACATGTACTCCTGCTCCAGATCCTTGCCCCCTCTAAGGAGGGTCTAGAGCAGCCATGCGTCCAGCAACTTTCCCTAGGCAGTAGTTTGCGGGAGTAAGGAGCGGTGCATCCTATCCAATCGCGCATTAATGGCACACGGCTTCCTCAGGTGTATAGGTGTGATGCACGCCTGTAACACCCTCATTTTCATCCATCATGCATTTCATACATTCTTATACATGTTTAACATTAAGCAACATAAAAAGGAAAAAGTTTAAAATGAATTAGAACCAAGACTGCAGTTAACAGTCTATGTCAGTGCGGACTTGTCCTTTTTGGACCACGGAGTAGTCCGTTTTTCTTTCCGCTGTCCCCTGGACTCTTACACTTTAGATGCGGACTAGTATGAAATCGGTTTTTTGGTGTCCAGACTTGTCCGTTGTTGAGTACGTACAAGCCCAATATCCGTCACTAGAAACATTTGAAGTTGTCCAGTGACTCTTCTTTTGGTTCAGTCTTTGAAAATCTAGAAGACCTCCGGACTTGCCTGCTTTCCTTTCTGATCATTTTCGGACTTATCCGGACCATCTCCAGACTTGCCCGTTCAAGTCTCTATTACCGACCGAACTTGTCCAGCCCCTAGCGGACTTGTTCGATATGCCCGACTCGGACTCCATTCCATTCTCCATGACACGTTATTGGGTTATTTCCTTGAGAGGGCCCAAAAACGTCGTGTCCAACCCCTGTGGAGCCCATATGGGAGCCCTACTCACCCTCCATCGCGTTTAACTCCAATTCCACCCAAACCCTACCTTCCACCTCTATATAAACACCCCACCACCCCAAACTTTCATCCGTTTGTCACAATTGAAGGAAGCCCCGAACCCTAGTTCATGAGAGCCACTATCAAGGAGCCTCCACCGCAGGGAGAAGAAGGAGAAGGGAGGAGGATCAAGCAAGCGTGATCTTTGTCAACTTCTCAACATCGACATTTGTTGACGGTTGTTATACAAATTTCATACGTTAATATAACTCAATTATGTGACGAAAATATCTTTTCTTGCACACATGACCTTTCTATTTAACCTATTTCCACTTGTCCTTGGAGAAATTAGTGCATGTAGGTATTTTATACAGAATTGAAGTGAAACAAGGGGATGGATCCTATAAAATATCATCCTAGCCAATCAAGCTTTGACACGTGGCACCACACGGATCAAACGCCCCACAAACAGAATTATCCGAGGCCATCCAACGGTGTAGCACCCATATAAAGGGATGGGACCCACCTAGAAGTCACTCGAAGAAAGCACTAACTGTTTGGAGGACGTACCAGGTCGGCCGACCCCCCTATTCGGCCGACCTTGTCTTTTCGCCAAACTCGGTCAGCTTCCACGTGTTGGCTCCGCCCGGCTTGAAGAAGTCAGTGGTCACTGATTCACGCGGTTTTTGGGCGGGAACCGACCCATCTACAAGCTATAAATAGGACCCCTCAGCTCTCACATCAACACACACCACTTGAGCATTCACTCTCTTGTATACATTAGTTCTCCAAGTCCTTAGTGGAGGTTAGGTTGTAGAGAGGAGCCTCTAGTCCAAAGTCCAAATTGGGAAAGGTATGACTCATGTCTATTCTCTTGTATTTGTGACTTTGTGCTTTATGATAATAGTATTATTAGTCTCTCTTTATTTATATACTTGGGCAAAGCCTTTCTTTTTTGGTTGTGGAGTCCATGTATGTGATAGGTGTAGATGTTGTTATGATCTAGACATAATGCCATTATCATGTTCTCATAAACATCAGACACCAGCACTATAGTCTAATTAGGTAATAATATGATTATGTTAATATGAATATGTTAGTGCTTGGATCCAACATTGGTTCAACAATGTTTATGTTAGCCATTGCCTTAGATGTCATGATTCTTAAGGTATATACTTAGTATGGTAGCATGCTGCTAGGATAGTTAGTAACGTTGGATGTCTCATATACCCACGTATTGAAGAGGTAGGCAGTAGGTGGTGACAGTCCCATCTGTCCTTTGTAATCCTTCACGTTCGGCTATGCCACAGGCTCTTGGTGAGAGTCACCTAGTATTGCTAGGGGTAAACCCGTGCCCGATATGTTGCCCCACTAAGCCCTAGTATTCACCATTATCATAGTTATGTGTACTTCATTAGGCTATGTATATGAGTAATTAGAGCATAGTAGGAGTAGCTCCATCTCGTAGTCTAACTCCCGCTAGGACAACCTTACCCTTAGAGTAGAATGCTTAGGTGTGTGTCATACTACCCTTATTATCAACTTACCCCTGTCTTTATAATTGATTAGTATCCCATGGCTTCATCATAAGAGTAGTGTTTACATTAGTCTATTGCTGTCCTTTGGGATAAATATGACATCCTTGGGAATTCTCTTGGTTGAAATGCTACACGATAGTTTTCATGCACTTGCCAACCTCATCTCTTTCGAGAGATGATCTGTGACGTAAGAAACGTCAACAACCATTTCTGGCGCCGTTGCCGTGGAAGGCAAAGGAAGTGAAGGATAGCAATCACTTGTGATTAAGTGATAGTGTTGGTACCCTATGTACCGGATACCCCTTGAGATTGCAAAGATCACAAGGAAACTCCATCTACCAGATTTGAAGAACTCTGAAGGCCGCACATGTCAGGTGTAACCGGACCTGCTTCCCCGACATGGTTAGTCCCAGGGCCGCCACGTGTATCATAAGACCGGAGCTATCGCCCACACGTGGGAAAGCTCCGGCTAGATACCAGTATGGCATACCCGGACCTAACAACAGACAGAGGAAAGCTCCGGTGCCGACACGTGTCCAACATCACCGGACCTACCCGTCCATGACGGTAAGCACCAGAGCTGCCACGTGGCTGAACCGCCTGACCTTCAACTTCAACAATCAGGCTGGTGGACCCCTAAAGGCTCTGAACCTTCAAGGAGCAATCAAAGACTTCAAGACCCGATTAAGTGTCATTAATATCATATTAATGACACACGATCGGATGACCCTTAATACTGGTAACGACACTGTTAAGGCCTGTTATGAGGCTATTAAGGGTAATTAACCTCATTAATTGTGTATCAAGCATGTGTAACCGCCGGGGCCACATGTCGGGCCAGGTTCACGGTGTAAAGACCAGTCCTTGTACTATAAAAGGACTGGTCGACGATACACAAAGGACCTCTCCAGACCACTTCTGGACTCCCTGACCTAGACGAGCTTCTTCTTCCGGAGCTTCTTCTAGACTCACACGCTGAATACAACACCAACACACCCCGTGGAGTAGGGTATTACGCTCAAGCGGCCCGACCCACGTAAATCTTTGTTTCCACCTGTCATTCACCTTCTTCAATCTCCGCGCGCCGATTACCGAACTACAACTCCTCGATCTACCAACGGTAGTATCAGGAGATCTGCCGGACCCAAACACCGACAGTTGGCGTGCTATGTAGGGGGCGCCTGAGATTTCAAGGATGGTGAACTCAGCTGCTGGATCATCCAACGGCAATCCTGCTGTTCAACCCGCTGGGGGCAATCCCTCCAACATGCAGCAACCAGCAGGTGCCATGGCTCCAGCAGGAGTCATGCCTCCACCGCCACGGCTTGCACTAGCACGTCAAGATGGGCAGCGTGACGGTGCATCGGCGTCGGTTACCGCATCGGCGAATAACAACAACCCTGAACACGCGCTTCATGCAGCGCGTGCTCTCCTCCAACGTCCACCACCTCCAGGTGCTTCCCAGTGTGCAATGGAGCAGTGGAGGGCTGATGTGGAACATCTGGTTGCAGCAACAGTCGACCACATCAGCAACCAAGGTCCTCCCCCTTTGGGGCGGGCCCCATCGCAGCGCCGGACTGTGTCGGGCAAACTTGGTATGCACGCTTCCTAAAATAGGAGGCGTGTTGCATCACAGCAACTTACGTCGCTACCTTCCAGGGTGCGACGCACCCATACGGTAACTAGGCTTTCAACTCATGACCTCCGGGCAGAGCTTGATCGCCGTTATCGTCAATAGGACGGCCGTGTCCATATCGAGCATGCTCGTGAAAGGCGAGAGGCTCGAGACAGTCCTGCTACCGAGGGAGTAGGAAGAGGCTATTCTGCTCTGACCATGCATGTACGCATGGTCAGTTGGCCACAAAAGTTCCGCTCTCACCTGCCGGAGAAATTTGATGGGACTGTTAATCCTGCCGGAGGTAACGAGGTCGTAATGGCCAACTACTTCCCAGTGGCCTTGACTGGGACCGCTAGGTCCTGGTTCATGAGCCTTCCTCACAACTCCATCAATAGTTGGGAGGAATTGTGCCAATAGTTCACCGCCAATTTCGGGAGTTCATACACCCGACCAGACACCGAATTGGACCTTTTTGCTGTTGTGCAGGAAGGGGGAGAATCCCTATGCTCATTCATTCAGAGGTTCTACCAGGTATGAAACACCATTCCATCTATCTCCAGTGCCTCTGTTATCGTTGCATTTAGACAGGGCATACAAGATAAGAAGATGCTGGAGAAGCTAGCGATCAAGGAGATCACCAGCGTCATGGAGCTCTTCAGCTTGGCAGACAAGTGTGCAAAAGCTGCAGAGGGCCGTGAAATGCACTCCAAACCACCTCCGGTGGATGGTAAAAATCCTCCAAAGGCGAAGCCAGTACCTCCGGGTGTAGCAAAAAGAAGAAAAAGTCCAACGGCAAGAAGAAGCCGTCGGTCGGCACATCTACCACTGCAGCTACTGCAGCTCTGGGTGGCCGGGGGCTACACCCCGAGAAACGACCTCGGTCGTCCTCTGAAGAAGGTGGCAACTCCAAAGTGTGGTGTCCTATTCACAAGTCGAATAGCCATAACTTGGATGACTGCCGGGAGGTCCAAAACCTCATCGAACGCTACATCAAGCGTCGAGAAGAAGTTCCTTTCCGTCAGAGGGAAGGAAAATAGAAAGTCGATGAAGCTCTGGCTGAAGAGGAGTTAGGCTTTCAGGACCCTAAAAAGGTCCTGAAGGCTGTTTACACCTCCATCAATGATGACTCCGTCGTCTCCGACAATGAGCGTCAGAAGACCATGAACAACATCTTTGGTGGTTCGTGGGACATCACCTCCTGCCGTGTCCTCAAGACCATGAGGCGGGACATGGCCTCAGTAGCTCCTACAGCCAGGGCGGAGCCTCATCGAAAGTGGATGGACACCAACATCACTTTTGATGCTTCAGACTGCCCTTGGAACATGATCGGAGCTGGTCAACTACCTTTGATGTTATCTTCGACCATCAATAACATTCAACTCCACCATGTAATGGTGGACGGAGGTTCGGGGATGAACCTCATAAGCTTCGAAGCTTTTGTCAAGCTTCAGATCTGACCTTCGGACCATTGCCCCTCCCGACCTTTCTCCAGAGTAGGTCCAGGGGCCATAACCCCACTCGGTGCCATTACTCTCCGCGTGACCTTCGGGACTCGGGAGAATTATTGCACTGAGAAGTTGATCTTTGACGTCGCTCAGATCAACTTACATTTCGACGCCATTCTGGGCAGGCCCGCCTTGTACAAGTCCATGGCTGCTGCTCATTATGGCTACCTGGTGTTGAAGATGCCAAAACCAGCTGGTATTCTCCAAATCCGCAGAGATCGCACTGCCAGAGTGACTGCTCTGGAAGAACTTCATGCACTTGCTACAGCGCAGGAGGAAGAGTCCATGGAGGAACAAGCTCCAAAACCCCCGAGCATTCATCAACGAGGCTCAACCTCCGCACCTCATGTGCAACCAAGCGGTGACACCAACATCCCCATCAAAGTTGTCCAAATCGGTTCCGATGCCACCCAGACCACCCGTATATCGGGAGGTCTGAATGACAAATAGGAACTCGCGCTCATCACTTTCCTCCGGGCTAATGTCGACCTGTTTGCCTGGCAACCGTCACAAATGCCTGGGATCCCTAGGGAAGTGATCGAGCATAATCTTAAGATCTATCCTGATGCTCGGCCTGTGCACCAGAAGCCTCAGAAGCAATCAGTAGAGCGACAGAACTTCATACGACAAGAAGTGAAGAAGTTGCTCGAAGCTGGATTCATCCGAGAAGTCTTCCACCCAAAATGGCTGGCAAACCCAGTCGTTGTACCCAAGGCTGGCGGGAAGCTTCGAATGTGTATCGACTACACAACACTGAATAAGGCATGCCCAAAAGATCCATTCCCACTACCTAGAATAGGTCAGATAGTGGATTCCACCTCTGAGTGTGAATTACTGTGTTTCCTAGACGCATATTCTAGGTACCATCAAATCAGAATGTCTAGGGAAGATGAAGAACATACTTCTTTTATCACAGTAGATGGATTGTACTGCTATACTGCCATGCCATTTGGTCTCAAGAATGCAGCTTCAACATTTGTACAAGCTATGTACAAAACCTTTGGAGAGCTCATCAGAGACGTAGTGGAAGTGTATGTTGATGACATCGTCGTCAAGATTAAAGACAAGAACACACTCATAGACACTTTGCAAGCTTTCTTCGACAAGTTGCGAGTCACTCGCACAAAGCTGAACCCAGACAAGTGCGTCTTCAAGGTTAGCTTCGGAAAGCTTCTTGGTTTCCTGGTAAACCACCGGGGCATAGAGGCAAATCCGGCGAAGATTAAAGCCATTGAGGATATGCAGCCACCAACCTGCATCAAGGACGTCCAGAAGCTGACTAGATGTCTAGGCCCCTCAGCCAGTTCATCTCAAGACTAGCAGAACGGGCGCTACCCTTCTTCAAGCTGTTGAGGAAGTCCATACCATTCCAATGGTCTGAAGAAGCAAAAAAGGCATTTCAGGAGCTAATGCATCTCCTCACCACTCTACCATCCTTGGTAGCTCCGAACCGTGGTGTGCCCTTACTACTTTAAATTTCAGCAACCGACGAGGTTGTCAGCATGGTCCTGGTTGCGGAGAGACCAGAACCACCCCAAGCTCAGGAATCTAGACCCCTCTGGGAGGGTCCGGAGGTTCCTGAAGGTGAGTCTGGGTCCCAGCCCCCAGACTTGGATCTATAAGGAGTTACTCCAGAAGATCTAGACCCCCCAGGAGGATCCGGGTCACTCCAGTAGAAGCTCCGGGTTCCTCCAGCAAGGACCCGGAGGTCCCTGAAGCAGGTCCGGACCCCTCCGGGAGGGTCCGGGTCTATGAGGAGGAAGATCCGGGCCCCTCCGGGAGGACCCGCTTGTGGATTTTTATCTGTGACGTAAGAAACATCAACAAGCATTTCTGGTTCCGTTGCTGGGTAACGGTTGCTGTTAATCTTCAAACCTTGTTCACCTCGTATCTATCTTCTTATCTTATCTTTCCTTTCCTACCACTACCACCTTGATGGAGCAGCCCACCATTCATTCATATTCGGCTCCAAAGGGCAAGTTCTGTGAGCCATCGCCTTCACCGGAACCCATTTGTTCTACTAGCTTAAAACTTCGCCCTGGCTTTATAATCATGGTTCAGGAGCAATCCTTCTTAGGAATGGATTGTGAAAACCCTTCCCACCATCTAAGAGAATTTGAACAATTGTGTTCATGCCTTCTAATAGAGGTTATGACACAAGAGACTCTCAAATGGAAGTTGTTTTTTCTCTCAAAATGAAAAAGCCAAACAATGGTACAATCACAACTTTGGGAAGATAAAATTAGATTTGGAGAGAATTACGAGACAAATTTTGTCTTGCTTTCTTTCCAATTGCTCGAATTGTTTCCTTGCGAAAGGAAGTACTATGCTTCCAGCAGATGGAGAAGGAATCCATAGTGCAGCTTGGGATAGATTTTATCTTTTGAGAAATTCTGGCCCAGATCTGTCCATCCCTAATCCATTGCTCTTGCATCACTTCTATATGGGATTGAACAAAGAATCTGCCCGATATCATGACATTACCGTTGGAGGATTTTTCCTCCATAGGACGCCGGAAGAAGGCAAGGATCTTCTAGACCGAATAGGAAATTCCTCCTTCATTATGGACCTTAATGACCCCTCTCAAGAGGAAGTAGTGTCAAGCGCCAAGGATAAATGCCAAGGAAAAACCTATCCTCTTATTTATCTCAAACCTTGCCGGATGAACCCTCTTCCGAACCAGAAACTATGAAGGAAGAAAAAATTCAACCTTTGGAGTTTGCCTTCTACTTCGAGAAAGAGATATTTGAAGATTTTTGAAATACCTTGAAGTACTGTTGCCATAGGAAACCATCATTGCCATTAAATCCACCTGACACACTTGATGGAGTGTTAATCCAACAGACGGTTAATCAGTTAACATCTATTCTAGGCAGGGAATGCACTGCGGAAGTTGAGCAGTCACCCGAAATTCTTCGGATGACCTCACCTTTGGAAGCTATTATATGTTTTGTTAGAGTAACACCAATGAATGTCCTATACAACCCCACTGTTTGAGCAAATCTCTTTTCCTTGTGCTCTTGACATTCTGGGCAATGTGCTGTTGGCACCAACATGTAAATCCTTTCAAGATTCTTACGGAAACATCTTTGAAGGATGCGGGTTTTTACAACAAGTGTCTGTGATACACAAAGATGTTGAGGCAATCCTATATTTCCATTATTTCGAAATTCAAGATTTCTACATTATGATTGGGATTCACATTGAGAAATGTTTCATGGAAATTCCCTTGGAAGGAAGCCTCAATGTCAAACTTGGAGGGAGGAAATTCTCTACTCCTATCCTGCGCTCCAAGAACACATCCGCAGAATCTCCTATCCAAGATGAGACTTTAGAGTAGGTAAGAACTCTTCAATTCTTAGCTCCCTCTAAAATGCAAGGAGAAGAAGATTTCATCCATGAGGAGGATGAATTTCTGGAGGCAATGGAATTGATAAAAGAAGAGTTCTTCCCAAAACCTTTTTTTGAGATAAAAATTCTACCTCCAGACCTACATTATGCCTTTCTAAATGGTGATTTGGAACCTCGTGTCATCACAAGTGACATGCTTTCAGATGATAAGACACTCAAGCTCATTGCCATGTTAGAAATGCATAGGGCTATTTTGGGCTATTCATTCGAGGATCTCAAGGGATTAGTCCAGTGTTATGCACCCACCGCATTCCCATTGACCCCGTGAGTTTCCCCTCAAGGGAACCTCAAAGGCGATTGAATAATTCGATGCGAGAAGTTGTCAAGAAGGAAGTTTTGAAACTTTTGCATGCCATAATTATCTACCCTATTCCTCATATGGAATGGGTAAGCCCAATTCAAGTAGTGCCTAAAAAGGAGGTATGATGGCCGTTTAAAATGAGAAAAATGAATTAATTCCTCAATGAACCGTCACGGGTTGGAGGATGTTCATAAATTACTGAAAACATAACAAGGCTACAAGGAATGATCATTTTCCACTGCCCATCATCAATGAGATGTTAGAGCGGTTGGCAAAACACTCCTACTTTTATTTCCTTGATTGGTATTCGGGTTATCATCAAATCCCAATCCACCCGGCGATCAAAGTAAGACCACATTCACATGTCCCTATGGAACTTATGCCTACCAGCGTATGTCCTTTGGATTGTGCAATGCTCCTTCCTCTTTTAAAGGATGCATGATTTCTATCTTTTCCGACATGATTGAGGAGATCATGGAAGTTTTCATGGAAAATTTCTCCATCTATGGGAAAACTTTTGATCATTGTCTGGAAAATTTAGACAAGGTCTTACAAAGATGCCAAGAGAAGGACCTCGTACTTAATTGGGAAAAAGTGTAATTTCATGGTCCGTGAAGGCATTGTTCTTGGACGCTTAGTGTCCGAGAGAGGGATAGAGGTGGACAAAGAAAATATTGAAGCCATCGAAAAACTTCCACCTTCTATCAATGTTAAGGGAATTCGAAACTTTTTATGTCATGTGGGGTTCTATCAGCGATCCATCATAGACATCTCAAAAGTCGCTAGACCCCTCACTAACCTATTAGCTAAGGAAGCTCCCTTTGATTAAGATGGTGAATGCCTTAAATCATTTGAGACACTCAAAAAGGCACTCATCTGAGCTGCAATCATTCAGCCTCCCGATTGGACACTGCCATTCGAAATCTTGTGTCATGCTAGTGATTTTGCTGTTGGTGCGGTCATAGGCCAAACCAAAGATAAAAAGTATTATGCAATAGCCTACGCTAGCAAAACTCTAACAGGAGCTCAACTCAATTATGCCACAACTAGAAAAGAGCTCTTGGCTGTAGTTTTTGCTATCAATAAATTTAGATCTTATTTGGTTGGAGCCAAGGTAATAGTCTATACAGACCACGCTGCCTTGAAGTATTTGCTCACCAAAAAGGATGCTAAACTGAGGCTAATCCGTTGGATTCTTCTACTCCAAGAGTTTGACATAGAAATCAAGGATAAGAAGGGAGTAGAATTTTGTGGCAGGTCATCTCTCACGTATGGAAGTCACCCAAACCATGGAAATTCCTATTAATGACTTTATACAAGATGATATGCTTCTCAAGGTGACTGACTCTCACCCGCTTTTTGTAGATATCATGAACTTCATGGTCACGGGATACGTACCAACAGAAGAAAACAAAAAGAAACTCATCTATGAGAGTCATAGACACCTTTGGGATGAGTCATACCTCTATCGCGTTTGTGCTGACGGCCTTCTTAGAAGGTGCACCCCATCAATAAAGGCACCAAGATTACTGAGGAATGCCATGCTAGCCCTATGGTGGCCATTACAGTGTTTACCGTACCCAAGCAAAGATCTGGCAAAGTGGATTCTATTGGGCTTCTATGTATGAAGATACAAAACAATTCATTCGCAGATGTTGGAAATGCCAAATGCATGGAGGAATCTTAGTCGCAAGGCGATGCCCCTAACAATTAATCTACAAGTGGAATTTTTTGATGTGTGGGGTATTGATTTCATGGAACCTTTCCCGATGTTCTATGATTGCGTGTATATCCTGGTGGTTGTAGATTATGTGTCATAATGGGTAGAAACTTCACCATGCAAAAATTCTGATTCCAAGCAAGCTAGGAATATGTTCCATGAGATCATTTTCCCACACTTTGGCACTTCCCGTATGGTCATAAGTAATGGAGGGTCTCATTTGGTAGATAAGACCTTCTGGAACTTTTTGAGGGAGCTTGGTGTCCATCATAACATTGCTACCCCATACCACCCACAAACAAGTGGTCAAGCAGAAACATCTAATAAGCAAATTAAGAATATTCTGCAAAAGACCATCTTGGAAATGAGAACGGAATGGAAGCATAAGCTACCCGACGCATTGGGAGCATAACGTACTGCCAACAAAACTCACATTAGCGTGTCTCCTTTCCAACTTGTCTATGGGAAGATTTGTCATCTTCCTGTAGAGTTGGAACATAGAGCCTATTGGGCCATCACGTGGTGGAACATGGACCTTCACGAAGCAGGAAAACATCGATTGAAGCAACTCTCCGAGTTGGAAGAGTGGAGAGATAAGGCATACCATAGTGCCAGAATTTACGAGGAGAGAACTAAAAGGTGGCACAATAAGAGGATTATGCCTAAAGAATTAAAACCCGATGATAAAGTTCTACTCTTCAATTCTAAGGTAAAACTCTTTGGACATGGGAAGCTCAGAAGTAAATGGGAAGGACTCTTCACTGTAGTAGAAACCTCATCTCATGGAGCAATCACACTCAAAGGTGATGATGATCAGCTATTTAAAGTGAATGGGCACCAACTCAAATTATTTGTTGAATCCCAAGAGGAGGCAAAAAAGGAAGTTGATATGATAAATCTTATTGTTTTTCACGCCGTTTCTTTAAATTCTATCTATATTCTCCGCGTCGAATTAATGGGCCCATCCAATTATTCATCTATGGGGCCCATTAAGCCAACCACGAAAACATAGACCGAACGGAGCCAAGAAGGGTTCGGTCCAACCCTAGGTTCGGTCGACCTCCCCCTTGTGTCGTCAGCTTTCTATTTTCTCGCACTGACTCTCCAGACGTATACCATCAAGACTCTCTGTGCTATCATTCTTTGCCCGCCTATATATTGATGGGAACCAAGAGGAGAAACTTCCACCACCCAGAAAAACCCATCTCCTGTTCCTCCCATCCAAGTCATGGTCGACAAGAAAATTGTGCCTCATCCCCACTCTAGCTCAACATTCAACTTGAGCAGAGAAATCACGCCGACCAATGACAAGTCCCCCTTGGTTTGGAGTCCGTCATGGCATCAGATGTCGTACCTCTTACCATGATCCCGCCACCCACAACGACTCCATGCGGGCGTAGCACCACACCTCATGCTGCCGCACGGTCACTCTCCCCTCGGAGGCCGACCATAAAGTCGACGATTCCAGCACATTGTCCGACTACGGCTGGCCTTAAGTCAGTCATGACCCATCTTTTTCCTAAAAAAGAAGAGTTTCTTCCAACGCTGCAGCCTGGTGAGGAGTTCATGTACACTCTGAAGACCAAGGACGGTGACATAGTGAGCCACCACTACAAGTCCCCTACGCGTACCTCGCCGGAGCGTGTGGGTGACCACTTTACTATCCATGGGGTGCGCAATCTTGAAGGAGACTATGCAAAAGGCTTTTTCAAGCAAATGGATAATTTGGAAATGGACGAATTGACGGGCTCGTCACCCTCCAAGATTAGGCGTCACCTCTTGCCACCGGCCATCAGAGGTCCACTTGGCGAATTTGAGGATAGCGATGGGAAATCTCCTCGTGCCCGTAAAGTGGCATAGCTTTCTATGGAGTTAGCTTCTCTCCGTTTGGAGAACAAGTTGCTATCACACTTAGTGGCTGAAGGGCGCATTGAGAGGGCGGAACTGAAGGATGAACTCATATCCCTCAAGGACGAGATTGATGGTATTCGCCGTGGTATGGGCGCCAAACTGCGGTGTATATGCAATGTGGTCGGGAAACCCGACATCTACAATGTTCCATAGTTTAGATGTACCGACTGCATAGGATGCTTACTAGCTTAGTTTAGTTTCATTCCAAATTTTATTTCATCAAATTTAGATTGAATAATGTAAGCATCCCCATATTTTGAGTTTAATAAAGTGAACTTACCGGTTCATCTAACTCGGTAAAGTTCCCCCTTTAGTTTATTTGTTTTGAATAAAGAATTCAGGGAACAAGTGTGGGGGGAGGTACCCCAATTTCGCCAAATCCCGACGTGCAAAAATAGCATTGCATCTCAAAACACATCAGAATCGAACATATGACTTGACACATCAAAACAGAGCAGCAGAAAGGCCAGAAGGGGGTCGACTGAACCCCCTGGTCGAGCGACCTAGTGTGGACCCCACACGGCTCTGTTTCGCTCCACAAATTCGGTTTGGATCTCTTACCCCTCAATATGCATGCTACATTACTATTTGAGTTGATCTAATTTAATACTGAACTTGTGAAATTAATTCAACTCAACAGTTAAAATTTAAAACTTGGTAGTCAAAATTTGCTTGAGCTGAAAAATTGAATACTTTATATTTTGATCTACTGCCTTGTTTATGATTCCCACAAGCAAAATAGGAAAAATACGTCATCTGAGTATTTGACTAGTGTAATATGGTAAATAAGTTATTCGAGGAGATATCTCTTTGCTTGAAATTGATTTTGATGTTTGCACAATTTGGAGTCTTGAACTTTGCTCAATTCTCTCATTGGACATTTAAATACCCACCAAGGTCATATGATACAAATTCTTGAAGGCCACATGCATATGCCACTTTGTCTTTCATTGAACTATGTCAAAATCGTGACCCAATTGAGTGACATGCATGAACTTTTTTACTTAGAAATTCTTGTGCACATTATTCATGCAAATTTTCTCACATTGAGAATTTGCATCCACCATTCATCGACCCGATAAAGAAATTCCATATATTTTTATCATCAAAATCTCTCTAGAAAAAAACAATAATAACGAGTATAAGACATGGCAATGGAATTCAAAAGAGAGAGAGAAAGAGAGAGAGAGAGAGAGAGAGAGAGAGGAGAGTAGCCATGTTTCATCCTTAAAGAGAGAAAACCATGGAGTCCACAGAGATCCATTCCATTCATGTGCAAAAGAATTTTCTTTGGCAATTTGTTTGTTGCATAAGTCTCTCATAGGATGAAGTTTTTGACATAGTAACACATGAATTGCAATATGTGCCACATTTATCCCTACCAAGCTCTAGATATAGCCATATTTAGTATAGGGATAAAATTGTCGCAACATGCCAAGGTGAGGATGAAACACTTTAAGAGACTTGAGAGATTCCAAATGAGAGATAAGGGCAATTCATTCTTTGACTTTCTGAATGTAGCAAATTGTCAGATCATTTCAGAAGGGGAAGATTTAAGAGAACTACATTCCAACCATTCCACTCTCCAAACACCCAAGATTGATGTGGTAGCCACATTTCACAAATGGAATTCATGAATTGAGGTATGAGTTGAAATATCTAGTATTCTCTTTTGTCTAACTTATAGCAAAATTATGACAGCACCTTAGTTCTTTTTCTTGCCTTCACTCGAGGATGAGCAAAGGACTAAGTGTGGGGGAGTTTGTTGACGGTCCTTAAGTGCTACATTTGGACTGGCAATTCATTTCATAATGTGCACAAAAGAGAAACACAACATAGTGGTAGGGTTAAAAACTAACCAATTCCACAAGTGTTGATGTTTATTTATATGCAGGTGAATTTAAACCCAAAATACTTAATCCATAAAATTGGATTCTGATGAATCAGGCGACACCACGTTTCATCACATGGATCAAATGGCCCACAAACAGAAGTATTCGAGGCCATCCAATGGTGTAGCACCCATATCAGTCAATGGGACCAACTTGGAAGACACCCCGAGGAAGCACACAAGAAATGATCAACCTTTCTGTTTGGTCGAACCCTTCTTGGCGCCAAACTTGGTCAGCTTCCACGTGTCGAGTCCCTGTGATGCCCTGTTCACGATGAAGACTGATTCGTGGGAAATTTGTGGTGGGAACCGACCCTTCTCCCCCCCCCCCCCCCCCCCCCCAAAATAGAACCCCACACCTCACTTCACACACACACCAAAATTGAGAATAGAATACCACTCCTACGGTTTAGAGTAGTCCTAGAAGCTATCAAGTGGAAGGAGGGTGTGGTGAGAGTTTCGGAGAAGGAGGCTTGGGCTTGTCAAGTCCTCTTCTACACTTGTATCCCTACAAAGGTGTACTCAAATCAGGTAAGCCATTTGTGAATTCAATCAAGTTTGATTCTCAATTCATAGTAGTTTGCTCATGTAGTTACTTGTGGGTTCATTGCTTTAATTTATTAGAGGCTCTAGTTGTAACTTTGTATTCGGAACAACTAGATTTGTGATTTAGAATATAAGCATGGTGCTTAGGTTAGAAATCACCAGTGTTGACCCACGGATTGAAGAGGTAGGCAGTAGGTGGTGACAACCATATCTGTCCTTAGTAATCCTCCACGTTCGGCTATGCCATAGGCTCTTGGCGAGAGTCATCCTAGTGTTGCTAGGGGTAAACCCGTGTCCGAAGCAAGAAACTAACTCAAATTCTATAGAATTATAATCCATACATTGAATTCCTCTCTCTTCCTTGCCTACCAAACAAATTTGTGTACTTGGGTGAATTAGTTCATAAGATTACACACACATTCCTTGGATTCGATACCCATGTAATACTCTCTTATGGGGAAGTGCTACACGACAGTTTTCGCGCACTTGTGGATTTTTATCTGTGACGTAAGAAACGTCAATAGCAGCCTGCTTAGCCTGGTTCTATACCCTAAGCGTGTGCACTCTGCTTCCCTAGTGTTGTGGCTGAGTACTGGGGGCCAGAAGGAATACACCCTGAACAAGGCGAACACCTGAAAATCTAGGGTCCTTTGGTTATTCTCTTGCTCGGGGCCTCGCGGGGTTGAACGGTCCACCCTAAAAGGCTAACGCAAGCGGGAGGTTCAGAGTGTACAACCTGCTTAGCCTGGTCTTGCGCGCTAAGCATGTACACTTTGCCTCCCCAGAGCAGCGGCATAGTACTGGGGGCCATTCGGCTCATACTCCTGCTAAGGCTAGCTTGAGGTCGAGAATGTGCAACCCGCTTAGCCTGGTTCCACTAAGTGTGCGCACTCTGCCTCCTCAACGCTTCAGTTGGGTACTAGGGGCCCAAAGACCCATACTCGTGAGCAAGGCAGTAACCATGATCGGGATACAGTCACACTGTTTACCATGTTCATTACATTATGCTTTAATATTTTTTTCTTAGTTTCACATATCGTCCGCCATATGCCCGATTACATTTCTCATGTCTCGTACATAGTTGGAGTTGTGCTATCTAGCTGCAGGAAAGTCAGCTTGAGGTTCCTATGATGTATTTCGGTTCCTTGGTTGTTTTCTTGCTCAGAATCCTATGGCGCCGAATGGTCACTCCTCTGAAAAGCTAACGCTCGTGGGAGGTCCAGAGTGTACAACTGTGGGGACCACTGGGGTCCACACATCCGAGGATCTCATTGGGTGGTGCCGTGCGATGCGGCACCTAACAACACACACAAAAAGGATACCAAAACATATAAAGTTTTCATTTCATAATAAGAAGAGTTTACAAAAGAGTGTACCACAGAAGTACACACGCAGCAGAAAATACATACTCATAATCTCACCTAACTAAGCAGGAGAGAAGACGTCCATGCCCTAGGACGATTCTCACTAGCAACAAGAAAAACATGCTGCAGCGGCGTGGTTCACATGAGATTTATCTCGACACCTCGAGTCTCATGTACAACCTGAACAGCAGAAATAAAACTAATACCTGCAAAAATTGTTAAAGCGCAAACGTGAGCATAAGGCTCAGCAAGACTTAACCGTCTCACTAGACATATGCAGGGGTAAGTACTAAGCATAGGTAAGGAATAGCATAAAGGACTCGCCTACAAGTGGATCCTTATAATCATATTTTAAGTAGCAAATGACATTCTCCAAGCACGGCACATCATGGGTTCCACAATCAAACAAGAAACGCTTTGCCGATGATATGACATGCCCAAAGCACATAATGCTATTACAGGTAAAGTATGGGGAAACTGTAAACTTTTAATTGTACTATCTCTAAGCCAAACAAGGTTGCAATACAATGATTAAGCAGATCGGCAATATTTATCATCATTCCATTACTCTTATTTACTACGTCACAACTCAGTGAACAAGTGGGACTCTATTACCGCGAGGGACGGTGATTGCAATCAAGACACACCCAGAATACACGACACATACGCCCACTCGGAAGTACCATTCACTGTAGTCCTCTACCACGTCGTATGTGGCCACATTTCACCCGTCATCCCAATGTCGAACTAGTTCTACCGTCCCAAAAGTAAGGTCCCTAACCGAGCACGTCGAAGTTGCTCCTTAGAGGTTCCACCTTACGATCATCTTCCCCTGAAGGACGGCGATATAAGTTTCGACACGAGGGTGCCCGAGCTACATCAGTTTAATGGACCCCATTAATCCATTATGTAACCGGTACTGTTCAAACTTGCTCAACAGGGCCGCACACGAGACGGTCCTTAACCGACAAAGACAGTGCTACAACCAACCTCCACATTTGCCTTACCCTTACTGACCCAGGCCCAAATGTGGTCGCAAGCATTGTCCCCCTCATCCGGGATCATACAACCTTGCGCGTCCCGTCCTACAGGAACATCCCCGTCCACATCTCCAATTATTAAGAGTGAACATTTTGGTAACATCTCGCGAGTAGGTTTCCCTTACTCGACTTCCCTCGCAAGTAGAATTCAACTACTTGACTTGTGATCAATAAAATGTGACCCTCTCGCGAGTAGACTCCAACTACTCGACTTCTACTGGATTTCCTATACATTAGCAAACAGTTCTACACATCAAGCTATAAACCTTCCCATCCTTCCCATAGGATTTTATGGATATGCAAGTGGGGTATCAAACACCTTATACGTAATGCACAATATCAACTAAAGATGTAAGTGAGAAATACTGCAAAACTCTGTAAAGCTTTTTAAATGCAAACCGGGGCTTGCCTTAGTTTGCGACTTGAATAAATGTCAATTGTTAGTGGTCCTTCTGTGCAGACTCCACCAAGGACTTCAAGTGGACACCCTATCCTTCTCCTCCAAGCGAAACTTCTCGTCGATCACCTATCATCACGTTCCTATCGACATGATATGCATATAAGTGATTAAGTAATTAAGTAATTTAATAATAGACTCCACAGGGTTGTGTAAACTTTAAGAACAAGGAGTTTGACTAGGAAGGATAGATATGCCTCTGTTTTGTGGATAAACAAAGGATGACTCATGGTGGCATAGTAGTGTCGAGATAAGCACTGAAAGGTGCAATGTAATGACACATCGTGATTTAGCATTCAACACTTGGAGCTACGATGCTCAAGGAGTGATAAGGTAGAATGGTGAAGAAGCATTACTGGATTGTGTGATGTAAGGAAGACTAAGCGATTAAGATGGAGCATTGAAATCTTAAGGCATGAGTGAATTGTGCAATAAGAGGTTGTGACTTAGAAGTCGACCAATGAAGTTACACAAACTCATTAAGGAGTAAACCTAATTACGTGACAATTGTGGTCGCAGGTTTCTGATAAGGATGAACCAGGGTGAAACCCTAGCGACACTTGGGAGTGAAGTGAGGTCAACATTCTTTGGACTTAAGAGGTCATAACAAGCCTTGTTAACATGACGTGAGTACCGAGGCAACATTCAAATGACCTTTAGGTAAAATAGTTTCTACGGCAAGCTTCTCGAGCATCATTCAAGTGCTTACACGACGACACTAAGTAGTGTCTCCCGCAAGCCTGTCCAGGTGCGCTCGGTGAACTCTTGGGACTTAAACAGGATGTGAGACCTTGCCGTGAAGGCATGCTTTGCCATCTCGAGAAGATCGTCTTAGCGACGTTCACATCAACCCGGACTCGTCAATGGGGTGAGCGGAAAATCCCGAACACCACCTTGTGAGTCTTAAGGCTAGTGATGTCGACTCAGTTGTTGATAAGCGACTCGACGAACCTGCTATTGATGAAATGGTACACCAAGTTAACAAATCCTGTGATCGGCTACGGAACGTCCTCGACACAACCAAGGAACTCTTATCCAAGATTCCCCTTGGTCTAGTTCTCCTTGTTGGTCACAACGTTCTGGCATCCTTCTACCCCATGTCATTGGTGATCACCGAACCACTTGGTTGACCTAGAAGGCATTTCATCGAGCACCCTGGCTACACCCAGGACTCAACGAGTCTCGCCTCGACTAAACCCTAATTTGGCTAAACAACCATTGTACGAGGAGTCGTGCTGGTGTTTCAGCACCACACACATCACAAGCATCCTTCATCTCGATGCCAGGACACGATAACGGCTCGGAGCATCATGACGACGTCATATGGGCAACGACGTCGACGCGGCTCATGGTGGAGCATCACGAGCACACACAGACAGGCCGACGTGATACAAACGACAAAGGAGGTCAACTTAGGGATTTCTATAGGAATGATATCAATGCGGAAAATGGACGTATGGCTTGACGACACATGAGTACTATTAGCGGTCACCACTAAAGGACTTCGGGTCATCAAGCAAGGCGTTTTAGGGTAAGGCTCACCTTGTAGGCATTTCGCCGAACATCTTGGGTGTGTACTTGATCCGGTTACTTCATCAACATCCCAAGAATACCTTGGCACATGTCCTTGTCGATTGCCACCCCAGAATAGACCTGCCTCCATAGACTAGCATTGAACGGCAAGACACTTAGTTTTGCCTTGTAACTATTTCATCGAACACCTTGGCTGCAGTCACTGATCAATCACTCTTGCAAAATAAGAGCTAACCTTGGACCAGTTGTCGATGCGGGTGTGTCAATGACGTGTTCCTGCGTTTCATCCATCACACCCATTACTCGCCTTGCTTCTAGGACATAGCCACGGCACGGAACACCGCGACGACACGATCAAGGTGATGGTGTTGGACGGAGCAGCCGTCGAAGCAATACAAGCGCCCACATGGACTTGCGAGTGACGCAGCGGTGGTGAGGTTGGGTGTTGGCGCTGGTTAGGGAGTACTGGACAGTGGTGAGGGCCGGAACACAGCGAGCGGAACGAGCATCATCAGTAAATGGCGCGAACATGGAGGTGCACATCTCGGCGAGCAGTGGAGAGTCGACAGCGGCCGCCGGACTGAGCAAGGGTGGGGCAAGCTGGGTCGCCGCAGGGAGGATCTGGCTTGGTGGACGGCGGGGAACTCCATGGCGGCTGTGCTAGGGTTGGAGGGACGCGGCCAGGCGAGGAGGGCGCGCGCCGAAGGAGCGGTGCAGGGGCGGCCAGTGCGGCGTGGACCTGTGGCCAGAGGCGAGCTTGAGGGGGTCCGGCGGAAGAGGCGCGCGGACCGGCGGCAAGGGGGCACGCCTGACGGCGGTCGGGAGCGGCGGGATGGCGGCGCGCGGGGTCGAGCGTCCCGCGGGTCGTTCAGTGCCCGGATGGCACCGGAAGCGAGGAGGCGGCCGGCGGGGCGGACTGAGCGCGCAGTGCGGGGAGGTGGAGCGCCGGCGTCGGCGGCGGCGCGAGCTGGCGGGGGCGACGTTGCGACGACCGGGAGGTCGGGCATGGGAGCGCTCGGCGCTGCGGTCGGGCGCGGGGCGAAGCCTCGCCGTGGGCAGCTAGGGCCGTGGCGGCCTGGGCGCAAGCGACGCTGGGCGCGAGCGGCGCGCCTGGGAGAGGCGAGGTGCCGTGTGGGGCGGGGCAAGCCGGAGGGAGGAGCGGGCGCGACGATAAGGACTGAGAGGGTCGGGCGCGGTGATAAGGACCGGGAACGTCGCGGTGGCGCTGCATGCGGTTGCGTGGAGGCAGGGGAGGAAAGAGGAAGCCGGTGCCGACCTGCCAGGTGGGGACCATTTTTTCCTAGTACTGAGGATAAGTATGACATGTGGGTCCCACTCTCTTCTCCCTTCTCATTTAAAATTCAAATGGAGCTAGCAGAGATGCTTCAAAAATATTCAACTTTGGCCCAATGACTAAATAAAATGTGGAGAATTTTATGGTGCAATCAGATTTTAAAAATGAGCAAGTTGAATTTGAACTCATGTTTGAATTTGAATTCAAGTGGTGATACTTGACTCAAGGAAATAAATAGTAGATTAGGTTCAAAAATCCTAAAATTTTGAAGTTAACCTTTTCGAACCATAAGGGACCTCAGGAAAAAATTTGGAGTTGATTTGGACAAGGTTGAGCACAAAGTCTAAATTTGAAGTCGACGTTGATTAAACTTTCAGTACGTGTCCAATAAATGGAAAACGTGCTTCAAAAATTTTTTGAAACTTTACCGAGAGTCTATTTGGAATATTATAAGGTCATGGAAAAATTTACGGCATGAGATTTGAATATTTTTGATGTCCCATTTTTGGGTTGGAATAATTTCTTTTTCTTTCTCTCTATTTTGTTTTCTTTTCTCTTTTATTTTTTCACTGAAAATGGGAATACTTGGAAATTAAGGATTTTACCCCTTAAGTTCCAACATACATTAGCAAACATGTTCTGTATGTAAAAAAGTCCCTATTTTAAGTGAACATTGGTTAACTCACATTGTCCATGTGAGTTTGAAGTCCAAAATCCACTTTCAAAAATTTTTAAGTTCGTATTTTTGTGTTCTGGCTTTACTCAAATGCGGGCTTTTACAATCCTTCCCCCTTAAAGGAATCTCGTCCAGAGATTCTAAGGAAGAGAGAAAGTTAGGCCGAGTTGTTGATGAGACAAAGATCTCCTGTCATGTGATTGGAGGAAGAGACTCTTCGTCTTCTTATTACATCTATGGTTTGGATGCTCGGCGTGACTGGGATCACACCGTAAAGTTTGTAGCTTAGAAAGCTATGTTGATATATTGGGGTCTTCTTCTTTTCGTCAAAAGGACGTAAGCTTCTGCATTGGAGGACCTTAGAACTCTAAGATAGTTAGGTGTCCTTAACTCTGGGTGTTTCTCTTACGAAGACTTTTCTGCCCTGGTCTTGTGGCCAAAGCAATGTCACCATCCATTACGAGTCAGGGAGTTCCAAGACTTGATAATTAACTAATAATAAACTCGCTAAAAGAAAGATACATGGTTTTAGCGAGGTCGAGAAGTCCATAGGAAACTCTTTGCAACTAGAAACAATCAGTTTTTAGGACTCAAGTTGATTTGAGTTTCAACGAGTCAAGGACAAAGGCTCAACTGTGTTTTGGTCACAAGGTGTTAAGTGGTTTCCCTTGTGCCACTCAAGATAATGAAACAAGTTGAAGGCGTTGCGAATGATAAAGTTGATCACAACTCAAAATTGTGAGACACAACGTAGGTATTTGAATGAGGTCATATATTCTTGCTCAAAACTCATTGGTAATTACATTTCATGATGCATCACAAGTGGAATAATGTTATGCATTAATGATGCAATGCTGGCCAGCTAGAAATGTAGACGGTATAATGCATTCATTATTATGCTTTGAGCAAAAGTAGGTAAGACAATCCAAACACAGTCAGGAGTATCCCAAATACAGGAGGATTGAATAAACTTGGTCATGAAAGGCGCTAGACAAGAATTGCTACTTTCATACCTCGACCAAGTTTGATGGTTTCAAGGTAAAAGTATTAGCAAGGAATGGTGAGGATCATCTCAAGGCAACAGAGTGTACAAAATGGAACAAAGTGATTGAACTTCTTGTTGATCGGAAGTTCCCTAAAGCTTGTTAATCGCAACTTACAGGTAGTTGTGGTTCCTTAACAAAGGGTAAGGTTTTTCATCTCGTAGTTTTCTTAAAGTATTATGTCTACCTCTTAAAAGGTGCGGCAGGGTTACCTTCAGAAGCTGCAAAGAGAGTAACCTTTGAAGAGTAAGGTTCTCATCACTTCCGTAGGTTGCACGAAGTGGTTGACAAAGTATTGTGATAGGCACGACCTTGGTTAGTGATCCACGTTCTTGCTAAAGAATCTCCAGCTCATACTACTCACATATGGCTTCTCGTCTCAGAGACTGAAGCAAGGGAGTGGTTTAGCGTGAGGAATCAACTGACTTCTTTAACTCGATGATCGAGTTCCACAAGAAACGGTGTTCGAGGTGATCTGTTACTTAAGCTTCTCATTGACTCAATGAGTCAATGCTATACTCGGTCCTACTTACTTGAGCATTGCTTCTAGCACGTTGATTCGGTGTCGATGTACCTTGGTATGACACCTAGGTGAACGTAACACTTCGATTACTAGATGAACTCCTTCCCCCTTAAGATTCAAGCTAGATGAGCAAGAAACTTACTCCAAGTAATCTTTATGGGGAGGGTTGTCCAACTAAGGGAAGTGTCATACATGCTCAATGCATAAATAAAGTGTGAGGTGCAAGGTTGCATAGTTAAAACACTAGCATGTGCATCCGAGCAAAAGGGATTTGCCTTGGTATAATACTCAACTCTAATGGCGAATATTGTTGGGTCGCAACACCTGGGATGTTATGAAACTCCTCGAGTTGAACTCGAGAACCAAATCCATAATCACCCTAAAGGGTAATCACCCGATTAAATCCTGTTGGAGGATGAATAGCTTCGAAGCAACTTCAACTTTGTCCAAGTAAATGGCAAAATCAGATCTTGAGGTGAAGAACAAAGTTAAAGTACACTTCAAGACCTTTCCCAAAAGTATTGGTTTGCCTCTAGATCTTCTCTGCTTTGCAAGTTATGAAATTTTAAAGTCAGCAGATTTCTCTGCACTTCCAGCAGAATCTGCTTAAAAAGTACCAGTTTTGATCTACAGTTTTCAGACTCTTCTGATGAAAATATGGAAATATTATTATTTACAAAGTTGTAGCCAATGTAATAAGATTTCCTGAATGTACTTACTTGTCTTCATATCAGTTCTGGTTAAAAAGATATGAATTGTTGAAGTTGGGTAAAATTTCAGTATTCAGAAATGAATTCAGTTCAGATTGACCACTCTGTATTCAAACTTGATTTGGAATAGGTAGATTACCGATTCAGGTCTGGAGCCAATTGTAAAAATTGTAGCTGACTCTCTAACTTTTCCAACAGTTACTCGCGCGACACCAGTGGATCAAGGGTCTGCGAGTTATGGATTAAATTCAGAAGTGTACAGATTGCTGTCCAGTTTAGGTATGCCTGGACAGTCTCTGCGATTATCCAAATTTCACCCACCTAGAAAAGGATTTCAGTCTTAAAGTGAATAGAGAACTCGTAAAGTACTTCCAAATCTTTCTATGTAGTATTTACTTGCCCTCATAGCACTTCTGGTTGAGAAGATATGGCATTTGCAAGTTGACAGTTTTTCTGAAATTTGGACAGCATCTCCTTTGTTTAAGGCTGATTTTGTCCACAATATTCAGATATACAAACATCAATATTTGCAAAAGTAATACATTGAAAACTTGTTTCATACATTCTCAGTATCCCAGAAATGTAAAATATGAAGCCATTTGATAAAGAGGCCCGATCTTCCGATAGGAGAATTGATGAAGAGACCCGATCTTCCGATAGGTAATGGATAGGTCGATTCATGTGGAGATCTCGACGTTGATGATCCGAGGCTCTCGAGTAGAACACGAACAGCCCCTGCAATCACTACACCACCACTCCGTTGGTTATCGACCGTGCTTCACACGATTTACCTCGCCAAGAAGGCTAATCCCTGCAAGTGCAACCGAGAACACAAGCAAGAACGTAGAAGACACGATCTGAAATCGCGAAGCTGGGGTTTCACAAACTGTAGAACAGCAATATTATTAATCTATACAAAACCCAATTGTCTATGGCGGCTAGCATGGAGTATATATAGGTGGTAGGAAGTACAAGGGGGTGTTAGGGTCCTGACCTAACCCTAAGACACGAAAATAATGGACTTAGACTTGATACAAGGCCCAATGGCCCAATACGGTGGCGCAGCACCCAGACAGATTCTGTACTTGATTTTGTTTCGACGATTCCCGTCGACTCTGAAGGAATTTTGACATGGGACCGGCGCCATTGGAAAGTTTATCCTCTCCCCTTTCCATGCGTATGTAGAACGTCCAAAACAGAGTTCGTATGCGTCCTGGGCATCCGTTTTAGTGCGTACTGCTCCTGGACTCCGAGTTGGATATGATTTGGAGTTTGGTTCGGTTTCCATCTTCTTTGAACGAATTCTCTAGTCTTCCACGTCCCTAATACTCCCTCCAAGTACTACTTGAACCTCTCCATGGATCCTAATCACAAATAAATCATTAAGTAGCAATCTATGCTCAAAAACATATAAGGAAATATATAAGAACGAGTTCACCTCTGAAATTAATTGTTGTGTATGAACTCTATTAATTGCATCTTGTATGTTCAATGGAGTGTTGTTTGTATCTATAGAAGTGATGTCCTCATCAGTATACTAGGAAATATAATCGAAACAGTAACTGAATAGGTAACGGTCCATATTCTGAACTGTTTCGACACCTTAAACGATACTTCAATTTAGAATTGGTTATTTCGAGTTTTAGCCTTTGTGTTGAATAGGAAGTTGATAGAGGACTCTATAAGCTTTCCATACATGTATAAACATGCATAGGTTGCATTTCTAGTTTACGAGTTATGGCCGTTCAAAGTTCAGAATTTTTCTGACTGTTTCAGATAGCACCTATATACATGTACTATCTTCAACTCTGTTTTCTAATTAGTTATAAACTGAATTTGAGGTATCACTGAATAACAAAGTTGTAGAATAGCTCTTCCCCTTTCCAGAAATGTATCATAATGGAATATAAGAGCTCCTACAAGGAAATATAGCAAAAATTCAGATACTGGTCCATGTAGTTTCAGAACAGCAGCTGCTGTGATAACGGTGCATTTTCATCACCATAAAAGTGTCTTTTGGCTTGGAGTTCAATAGAAAACTTATAGAGGACTTCAAAATCTTTCCAAAAAGTATTCAATTGCATTCCTATCCCTTCAGGTTGAAGAGATATGGAATTTCAAAGTCAGGTCAATCCTGTTCGAAACTGAACTCATCGGCTTCGAAACACAAAAATTTGGGAACAAACTCAAATTTTGAAACTTAGCTCAAAACTCAAGTCCAATGGCTAGAACTTAATTCACAACTAATAATTTTCTTTGGAACTAAATGGAATTTTAAAAGAGACTTGACGACCTTCTTATCCATAGCATATCACTATGGATCTTCATGCTTAACCAAAGTCTCAACCCAGCGAAGTCGAGCTAAACTCTCGCCAGGAACAAAGAACTCTGGTTCACCTACTCTTGAAGAGAAACATTTTACCCTGTCCATAAGATATCAGCAACTTATACTTGGACTTAAATACTAATATGAAATCATTTCTTTCGTGGGGGATGGTCAAAGTATCAAGTGGGATACTGACGGTACTACGTGCCTTACTAAAAGAAAAATCTAACCCGGTATATCCGGATACGTCTATAGGTGGTCCTAATATCGATCACTCGCAAACGTATTCTACACGGGTCGCTACCGGAGTTAGTTTACCTACAAAAGACAAACAATCCCCTTTCACACCTTCACACCTCAAGGGTGGCATGGAGAAACACGACAGGCAGTCACAATAAGATATAATCAAAAGTAAATGCATACGACACTAGTGTGAGTCGCCCTCGAGCGAAGTCATGTCTCGAGGTACATGGCTGTAAATACGTCTGTACAGCAAAGACTCCCGTACGAACCGGCTTATACACGCTCGGGCATACGTGTTTCGCATGATCCCATAGAACATGAATAGTTCTAGAGATGCATACTATCGTGTTATACACCACCCGACGGGGGCTCCCACTAATTTTGTGTCACGTTGGGGTACTGTGTGTCATATGTTCTCAGAAACATGGAAAAGTTTCAGAGACTCATATTGACTTTCCGTGCTAAGCCATAGAAATTTCACATAACATATCTCGTATGCAGAGTTTACCGAGATTGATCCGCTCTCGGCGGCGTACCTTACCTCTTACCTTGAAGACGGAGCGTCGTTACAGAATAATATAACAAGTTAGTTCACCAACTTTATAACTTATACTAGTAATAGTCCTTAATGGGCATATAGCTAATCCCCACTCGACTACTTCGGAGTTTTCGAAAATAGGCTCTTTTCGAGCGTGCTATTCCCAATGAAGCTCTGATACCATGTCTGTGGGGACCACCGGGGTCCACACATCCGAGGATCTCATTGGGTGGTGCCGTGCGATGCGGCACCTAACAGCACACACAAAAAGGATACCAAAACATATAAAGTTTTCATTTCATAATAAGAAGAGTTTACAAAAGAGAGTACCATAGAAGTACACACGCAGCGGAAAATACATACTCATAATCTCGCCTAACTAAGCAGGAGAGAAGACGTCCATGCCCTAGGACGATTCTCACTAGCAACAAGAAGAACATGCAGCAGCGGCGTGGTTCACATGAGATTTATCTCGACACCTCGAGTCTCATGTACAACCTGAACAGCAGAAATAAAACTAATACCTGCAAAAATTGTTAAAGCGCAAACGTGAGCATAAGGCTCAGCAAGACTTAACCGTCTCACTAGACATATGTAGGGGTAAGTACTAAGCATAGGTAAGGAATAGCATAAAGGACTCGCCTACAAGTGGATCCTTATAATCATATTTTAAGTAGCAAATGAAATTCTCCAAGCACGGCACATCATGGGTTCCACAATCAAACATGAAACGCTTTGCCGATGATATGACATGCCCAAAGCACATAATGCTATTACAGGTAAAGTATGGGGAAACTGTAAACTTTTAATTGTACTATCTCTAAGCCAAACAAGGTTGCAATACAATGATTAAGCAGATCGGCAATATTTATCATCATTCCATTACTCTTATTTGCTACGTGACAACTCAGTGAACAAGTGGTACTCTATTACCACGAGGGATGGTGATTGCAATCAGGACACACCCGGAATACACGACACATACGCCCGCTCGGAAGTACCTTTCAGTCGTATGTGGCCACCTTTCACCCGTCATCCCAATGTCGAGCCAGTTCTACTGTCCCAAAAGTAAGGTCCCTAACCGAGCACATCGAAGTTGCTCCTTAGAAGTTCCACCTTACGATCATCTTCCCCTGGAGGACGGCGGTATAAGTTTAGACACGAGGGTGCCCGAGCTACATCAGTTTAATGGACCCCATTAATCCACTACACAACCGGTACTATTCAAACTTGCTCAACAGGGCCGCACATGAGACGGTCCTTAACCGACACAGACGAGGCTACAACCAACCTCCACATTTGCCTTACCCTTACTGGCCCAGGCCCAAATGTGGTCGCAAGCATTGTTCCACTCATCCGGAATCAGACAACCTTGCGCGTCCCGTCCAGGAACATCCCCGTCCACATCTCCAATTATTAAGAGTGAACATTTTGGTAACATCTCGCGAGTAGGTTTCCCTTACTCGACTTCTCTCGCAAGTAGAATTCAACTACTTGACTTGGGATCAATAAAATGTGACCCTCTCACGAGTAGATTCCAACTACTCGACTTCTACCGGATTTCCTATACATTAGCAAGCAGTTCTACACGTCAAGCTGTAAACCTTCCCATCCTTCCCATAGGATTTTATGGATATGCAAGTGGGGTATCAAACACCTTATACGTAATGAACAATATCAACTAAAGACGTAAGTGAGAAATACTGCAAAACTCTGTAAAGCTTTTAAATGCAAACTGGGGCTTGCCTTAGTTTGCTACTTGAATAAATGTCAATTGTTAGTGGTCCTTCTGTGCAGACTCCGCCAAGGACATCAAGTGGACACCCTGGCCTTCTCCTCCAAGCGAAACTTCTCGTCGATCACCTATCATCACGTTCCTATCGACATGATATGCATATCAGTGATTAAGTAATTAAGTAATTTAATAATAGACTCCACGGGGTTGTGTGAACTTTAAGAACAAGGAGTTTGACTAGGAAGGATAGATATGCCTCTTTTGTGTGGATAAACAAAGGATGACTCAAGGTGGCATAGTAGTGTCGAGATAAGCACTGAAAGGTGCAATGTAATGACACATCGCGATTTAGCATTCGAAACATGGAGCTATGATGCTCAAGGAGTGATAAGGTAGAATGGTGAAGAAGCATTACTTGACTGTGTGATGTAAGGAAGACTAAGCGATCAAGATGGAGCATTGAAAGCTTAAGGCATGAGTGAACTGTGCAACAAGAGGTTGTGACTTAGAAGTCGACCAATGAAGTTACACAAACTC
This sequence comes from Tuctoria greenei, assembly GCA_036927565.1. Classification (NCBI taxonomy): domain Eukaryota; kingdom Viridiplantae; phylum Streptophyta; class Magnoliopsida; order Poales; family Poaceae; genus Tuctoria; species Tuctoria greenei. The sequence goes on from JAYESD010000011.1 coordinate 73,693,936, forward strand.
ATTAAGGAGTAAACCTAATTACGTGCCAAGTGTGGTTGCAGGGTTCTGATAAGGATGAACCAGGGTGAAACCCTAGCAACACTTGGGAGTGAAGTGAGGTCAACATTCTTTGGACTTAAGAGGTCATAACGAGCCTTGTTAACCTGACGTGAGTACCGAGACAACGTTCAAATGACCTTTAGGTAAAGTAGTTTCTACGGCAAGCTTCTCGAGCATCGTTCAAGTGCTTACACGACGACACTAATGTAGTGTCTCCCGCAAGCCTGTCCAGGTGAGCTCGGTGAACTCTTGGGACTTGCCGTGAAGGCATGCTTTGCCATCTCGAGAAGATTGTCTTAGCGACGTTCACATCAACCCGGACTCGTCAATGGGGTGAGCGGAAAATCCTGAACACCACCTTGTGAGTCCTAAGGCTAGTGATGTCGACTCGGTTGTTGATAAGCGAATCGACGAACTTGTCGTCAGTGAAATGGTACACCAAGTTAACAAATCCTGTGATTGGCTACGGAACATCCTCGACACAACCATGGAACTCTTATCCAAGGTTCCCCTTGGTCTAGTTCTCCTTGTTGGTCGCAATGTTCTGGCATCCTTCTACCCTAGGTCATCGGTGATCACCGAACCACTTGGTTGACCTAGAAGGCATTTCATCGAGCACCTTGGCTACACCCAGGACTCGACGAGTCTCGTCTCGACTTAACCCTAATTTGTCTAAGCGACCATTGTACGAGGACTCGTGCTGGTGTTTCAGCACCACACACATCACAAGCATCCTTCATCTCGATGCCAGGACACGATAACGGCTCGGAGCATCACGACAACGTCATATGGGCAACGACATCGACGTGGCTCATGGTGGAGCATCATGAGCACGCACAGACAGGCCGACGTGATACAAACGACAAAGGAGTTCAACTTAGGGATTTCTATAGGAATGATATCAATGCGGAAAATGGACGTACGGCTTGACGACACATGAGTACTATTAGCGGTCACCACTAACGGACTTCGGGGCATCAAGCAAGGCATTTTAGGGTAAGGCTCACCTTGTAGGCATTTCACCGAACATCTTGGGTGTGTACTTGATTCGGTTACTTCATCAACATCTCAAGAGTACCTTGGCACATGTCCTTGTCGATTGCCACCCCAAAATAGACTGCATCCATAGACCAGCATCGAACGGCAACACACTTAGTTTTGCCTTGTAACCATTTCATCGAACACCTTGGCTGCAGTCACTGATCCAATCACTCTTGCAAAATAAGAGCTAACCTTGGACCAGTTGTCGATGCGGGTGTGTCAATGACGTGTTCCTGCGTTTCATCCATCACACCCATTACTCGCCTTGCTTCCAGGACATAGCCATGGCACGGAATGCTGCGACGACACGATCAAGGTGACGGCGTTGGACGAAGCAGCCGTCGAAGCAATATAAGCGCCCACATGGACTTGCCAGTGACGCAGCGGTGGTGAGGTTGGGTGTTGGCGCTGGTTAGGGAGTACTGGACAGTGGTGAGGGCCGGAACACAGCGAGCGGAACGAGCATCGTAGCCAAATGGCGCGAACATGGAGGCGCGCAGCTCGGCGAGCAGTGGAGAGTCGACAGCGGCTGCCGGACTGAGCAAGGGTGGGGCAAGCTGGGTCTCCGCAGGGAGGAGTTGGCTTGGTTGACGGCGGGGAACTCCATGGTGGCCGCGCTAGGGTTGGAGGGACGCGGCCAGGCGAGGAGGGCGCGCATCGGAGGAGCGGTGCAGGGGCAGCCAGTGCGGCGCGGACCTGTGGCCGGAGGCGAGCTCGAGGGGGGGCCGGCGGAAGAGGCGCGGAGCAGCGGCAAGGGGGCACGACTGACGACGGTCGTGAGCGGCGGGATGGCGGCACACAAGGTAGGGCGTCGCGCGGGTCGTGCTGCGCCAGTACGGCACCAAAGGCGAGGAGGCGGCCGGCGGGGCGGACTGAGCGCGCGGTGCGGGGAGGTGGAGCGCCGGCGTCGGCGGCGGCGCGAGCTGGCGGGGGTGACGTTGCGGCGACTGGGAGGTCGGGCGTGGGAGCGCTCGGCACTGTGGTCGGGCGCGGGGCGAAGCCTCGCCGTGGGCAGCTAGGGCGGCGGCGGCCTGGGCGCGAGTGACGCTGGGCGCGAGCGGCGCGCGTGGGAGAAGCGAGGTGCCGTGGGGGGCGGGGCAAGCCGGAGGGAGGAGCGGGCGCAACGATTAGGACCGAGAGGGTCGGGCGCGGTGATAAGGACCGGGAACGTCGCGGTGGCGCTGCATGCGGTTGCGTGGAGGTAGGGGAGGAAAGAGGAAGCCGGTGCCGACCTGCCAGGTGGGGACCATTTTTTCCTAGTACTGAGGATAAGTATGACATGTGGGTCCCACTCTCTTCTCCCTTCTCATTTAAAATTCAAATGGAGCTAGCAGACATGCTTCAAAAATATTCAACTTTGGCCCAATGACTAAATAAAATGTGGAGAATTTTATGGTGCAATCATATTTCAAAATTGAGCAAGTTGAGTTTGAACTCTGGTTTGAATTTGAATTCAAGTGCTGATACTTGACTCAAGGAAATAAATAGTAGATTAAGTTCAGAAATCCTGAAATTTTGAAGTTAACCTTTTTGAACCATAAGGGACCTCGGGAAAAAATCTGGAGTTGATTTGGACAAGGTTGAGCACAAATTTTAAATTTGAAGTCGACGTTGATTAAACTCTCAGTACGTGTCCAATAAATGGAAAACGTGCTTCAAAAAAATTTTGAAACTTTACCGAGAGTCTATTTGGAATATTAGAAGGTCATGGAAAAATTTACGGCATAAGATTTGAATATTTTTGGATGTCCCATTTTAGGGTTGGAATAATTTCTTTTTCTTTCTCTCTATTTTGTTTTCTTTTCTCTTTTAATTTTTCATTGAAAATGGGAATACTTGGAAATTAAGGATTTTACCCCTTAAGTTCCAACATACATTAGCAAACATGTTCTGTATGTAAAATTTTAACAAGTCCCTATTTTAAGTGAACATTGGTTAACTCACATTGTGCATGTGAGTTTGAAGTCCAAAATCCACTTTCAAAAATTTTTAAGTTCGTATTTTTGTGTTCTGGCTTTACTCAAATGCGGGCTTTTATAATCCTTCCCCCTTAAAGGAATCTCGTCCCGAGATTCTAAGGAAGAGAGAAAGTTAGGCCCAGTTGTTGATGAGACAAACATCTCCTGTCATGTGATTGGAGAAAGGGACTCTTCGTCTTCTTATTACATCTATAGTTTGGATGCTCGGCGTGACTGGGATCACACTGTAAAGTTTGTAGCTTAGAAAGCTATGTTGATATATTGGGGTCTTCTTCTTTTCGTCAAAATGAAGTAAGGTGCTGCATTGGAGGACCTTAGAACTCTAAGAAAGTTAGGTGTCCTTAACTCTGGATGTTACTCTTATGAAGACTTTTCTGCCCTGGTCTTGTGGCCAAAGAAATGTCACCATCCATTACGAGTCAAGGAGTTCCAAGACTTGATAATTAACTAATAATAACCTCGCGAAAAGAAAGATACAGGGTTTTAACGAGGTCGAGAAGTCCATAGGAAACTCCTCGCAACTAGAAACAATCAGTTTCCAGGACTCAAGTTGATTTGAGTTTCAACGAGTCAAGGACAAAGGCTCAACTGTGTTTTGGTCACAAGGTGTTAAGTGGTTTCCCTTGTGCCACTCAAGATAATGAAACAAGTTGAAGGCGTTGCAAATGATAAAGTTGATCACAACTCAAAATTGTGAGACACAACGTAGGTATTTGAATGTGGTCATATATTCTTGCTCAAAACTCATTGGTAATTACATTTCATGATGCATCACAAGTGGAATAATGTTATGCATTGATGATGCAATGCTGGCCAGCTAGAAATGTAGATGGTATGATGCATTCATTATTATGCTTTGAGCAAAAGTAGGTAAGACAATCCAAACACAGTCAGAAGTATCCCAAATACAGGAGGATTGAATAAACTTGGTCATGAAAGGCGCTAGACAAGAATTGCTACTTTCATACCTCAACCAAGTTCGATGGTTTCAAGGTAAAAGTATTAGCAAGGAATGGTGAGGTTCATCTCAAGGCAACGGAGTGTACAAAATGGAACAAAGTGATTGAACTTCTTGTTGATCGGAAGTTCCCTAAAGCTTGTTAATCACAACTTATAGGTAGTTGTGGTTCTTAACAAAGGGTCAGGTTTGTTACCAAACTACAACTGTAACACATAAATCTTTGTTTCCTCCTGTCATTCACCTTCTTCAATCTCTGCGCGCCCATTACCGAACTACAACTCCTCGATCTACCAACGGTAGTATCGGGAGATCTGCCGGATCCAAACACCGACAGTTGGTGCACTAGGTAGGGGGCGCCCGAGATTTCAAGGATGGTGAACTCAGCTGCTGGATCATCCAATGGCAATCCTGCTATTCAACACATTGGGGGCAATCCCTCCAACATGCAGCAACCAGTAGGTGCCACGGCTCCAGCAGGAGTCATGCCTCCACCGCCACCGCTTGCACTAGCACATCAAGATGGGCAGCGTGATGGTGCATTGGCGTCAGTTACCGCATTGGCGAATAACAACAACATTGAACATGCGCTTCATGTAGCGCGTGCTCTCCTCCAACGTCCACCACCTCCAGGTGCTTCCCAGGGTGCAATGGAGCAGTGGAGGGCTGATGTGGAACATCTGGTTGCAGCAGCAGCCGACCACATCAGCAACCAAGGTCCTCCCCCATCGGGACGGGCCCCTTCGCAGCGCCGGACTGTGTCGGGCAGACTTGGTCCTCACGCTTCCCAAAATAGGAGGCGTGCTGCATCACAGCAACTTACGTTGCTACCTTCCAAGGCGTGACGCACTCATACGGTAACAATGCTTTCAACTCATGACCTCCGGGCGGAGCTTGATTGCTGTTACCGTCAACAGGATGACCGTGTCCATATCGAGCGTGCTCGTGAAAGGCGAGAGGCTCGAGACAGTCCTGCTCCCGAGGGAGTAGGAGGAGGCTGTTCTGCCCTGACAATGCATGTATGCATGGTCAGTTGGCCACAAAAGTTCTGCCCTCACCTACCGGAGAAATTTGACGAGACTGTTAATCCTGCCGGAGGTAACGAGGCCATAATGGCCAACTACTTCCCAGTGGCCTTGATTGGAACCGCCAGGTCCTGGTTCATGAGCCTTCCTCACAACTCCATCAATAGTTGGGAGGAATTGTGTCAATAGTTCACCGCCAATTTCGGCAGTTCATACACCTTACCAGACACCGAATTGGACCTTTTTGTTGTTGTGCAGAAAGGGGGAGAATCCCTGCGCTCATTCATTCGGAGGTTCTCCCAGGTATGAAACACCATTCCATCTATCTCCAGTGCCTCTGTTATCATTGCATTTAGACAGGGCGTAGGAGATAAGAAGATGCTGGAGAAGCTAGCGATCAAGGAGATCACCAGCGTCATGGAGCTCTTCAGCTTGGCAGACAAGTGTGCCAAAGCTGCAGAGGGTCATGAAATGCACTCCAGACCACCTCCGGTGGATGGTAAAAATCATCCAAAGGCGAAGCAACTACCTCCGGGTGTGGCAAAAAGAATAAAAAGTCCAACGGCAAGAAGAAGCCGTCGGCCGACACATCTACCATTGCAGCAGCTGCAGCTCTGGGTGGCCGGGGGCCACACCCCGAGAAACGACCTCGGTCGTCCTCTGAAGACGGTGGCAACTCCAAAGTGTGGTGTCCTATTCACAAGTCGAATAGCCATAACTTGGAAGACTGCCGGGAGGTCCAAAACCTCGCCGAACGCTACAACAAGCGTCGAGAAGAAGTTCCTTTCCGTCAGAGGGAAGGAAAACAAAAAGTCGATGAAGCTCCGGCTGAAGAGGAGTTAGGCTTTCAGGACCCTAAAAAGGTCCTGATGGCTGTTTACACCTCCGTCGATGACGACTCTGTCATCTCCGACAATGAGCGTCGGAAGACCATGAACAACATGGTCCATTGGCATCAGCGCGTCATTGGCTTTGCCTAGGAAGTCCCAAACTTGTTGGGACTCTGCAACCCTTGTGCTTAGCATCTCCTCCAGGGATCTTTTGGCCACCGCAAGCTTCGAGTTCTCCCGAGCAAGACGCTCCACCTCTTTGGCATTCTTCTAAATCTTTTCAGCAACCTGCCTTTCGAGTTTACTAAGCTCTTCATCTCGGAGGTGGATCTCATTCCGGCAGTTGACCAGATCCTTCTCTCGGCCCCGCACTTTCTTCTCCCTGGCGGCTACGACATTCTCCTGCTTGTAGGGATCTTGCCCTCGCTCTCAGGCCTTCTTCTCCTCCTCCTCGCAATGCTCCTCCAATTTCTTGGTGCGCTCTTCGAGGCTCTTTTCAACTAGAGCGTCTTTTGGACAAGCTCTTCCTCCTTCTTCACGAGGTCGTCCTGCAGCTCTAGGAGTTTTTGCTCTTCATCTTCGAGCTTTCTCTCCCACGCCTCAAGAGCGTCCCGGCGCTTGACGAGACTATCGTGGATGGTGGCGAGCCTCTCCTGGCAATCATCTACTGTGCTATTTGCGGCTTTGGAATGCTCATAGATGGCCCGGGACTTGTTGCCGAGGGATCGCGTCGTGCTTTCCCTCTCATCCAACAGCTTACCCAAGTACTCCAGGCGGAACTTCTCCCTCTGCACCCACTCCTTGTCGTCAGCCAGCCTTGACTGCGCCAGCTTGGTCTCGAAATGGAGTCGGTTGCGCCACCTCCTAAGGGTTTGGCGCTCCCCCACGAGGGCCTTGCTGTCGTGGTAGAAAGCCAGCTGGACCTGGTGAAGACTGGAGCAGACGTTGTCAATAGACAACGATAGGGGGATCGGGTCCGGACCTACCGGGGTCCTCTCCGCTGGCTCCAGCGGATCATCAGTGACAAAAATTGGGTCCCACTCTACAAGAGCGGTCCCCTGAGCTTCCACGGCACTAGGGCCATCCTTTGAGATAGCCTCGACCGTCGCCGAGGAAGGTCCTGCAACAGAAGTTCCGACCTCCGGAATTGACTCCGAAGGTCCCGCCGCTAGGTCATCAACAACTGGACCCACAGATGAGGGGCCAACACCTTCATCTTTGCACCCTGGCTCAACAGCGAGCGCCTCCGGGATCACCACTTCCGTAACAGGTGTTGAAGGTTTAGTCGGAGTAAGAGCTACTTCCGGCTCCAGCGCAGGCACCTCCTCTGCCGCTGGCTCAGACGCTGGCGCTTCGACCATCATATGCTCAGGCGCTGACACCTCCGCAGCAACTGGCTCAGATGCCAGAACCTCTTCAACGACCGGCTCTACAGCCGGAACTTCTGCAGCAATCGGCTCTACCGCCAGAAATTCATCGACAACCGACTCAAGTGTCGGAGCTTCATCAACACCCGGCTCCACTGCTTGGACCTCATCAACCACCGGCTCGACTGCCGGGGCTTCAACAACATCCGGCTCTAGGGCCGGAATCGCAGCTACCTCCGACTCTGTGGCTGGAGCGTCCAACATCTCAGCATCCATGCCCGGAGCTTCAACCTCCAGAGCTGGTGCCGCTGGTACATCTTCATTACCGTGGTCTGGCGCTACCACGGGAGCTTCTGGGGTTGAGTCGAGGTCCAAGAACGCGACGGCCAGCGCTGGGGCTGCCGCAGCCTCAACCACATCTCGGGGAGGCGCCAGAATTGGAGCCAGAGCTTCAGCCTGCACAGCCTCAACGGCTGCTGCAGGGACCGGAGCTTCAGCCCTTTTCATAGGCACGCTGTGGATGAAGGATGAAGAAACTCAAAATACAGACATAACAATAAAACAACTGGCTGAGGTAAAAAATCAAAAATTACCTCGGAAGGCTTCCGCACCAGTTAGCACGGAACCTCTTTTTCGGACGATTCGGACCGACCGCAGCCGCCAATGGCTTGGTAGTCCCAGAGGGTCACCCGGAGCTTGCTGTTGCTATCGGCGTTGCCTTGGTCGAGGCCCCCCTCGACCGGGAAGGACCTCTGGACCCAGAGCCCTCAGCTGGCCCTAGTACCGGAGTCAATTGGCTGGAGCTAGCACCCCGGGAAGATGCCGCTGCTGGAGTAGATGCTGCCGTTGAAGACCTCCCCCTCCGGGGAGAAGGAGCCGCCGTGGAAGAAGCACGCCTGGCGGACCTTCCGTCGGCATGCTTTAGTTTCCTTTTACGGCTCGACGGCTCGGCCAACTCCTTGCGCTTGCCGACAACTTCGGTTCTTGGCTTTGGGGCGGGAGCGGAGCCACCTTAAGGAGCTCCGGAGATCGCCAACCCGGTGGTCGAACACCTCTCAATGACACCAAGGTCGTCAAGCACTGGCATCGTCCACCAGAGCACCCTGCTAAACTCTGCCTCCATGTTCAGAGGGAGGAAAGAGGCCGGCGGAGCCAAGTCATCACCCTCGACGTCGATGCCGTGCTGGAACTTCTTTAGGTGGAACTCCAAAGTTGCACCCTCCATGTTGGACTTCAAATCGGTCTCGATCCGGTCGTCATCCAGCATACTATTGAGGACCCAAGCAAGCTTCTCCCTCTTCTTTAGCGGAGCCCGCCTGTTGGTCAGGAAGTTGCAAAACACCGCTTGAGGAGTCACCCCTCCTTCCACGCACAGGCGGATCCTGGTCAGAGCAGGGTTGAAGGCGTCTGACAACACCGGAGCTTCACTCCAAACTGCAGTGTCGATGTTGGGAAGGCCTCCCGGCAACTCCAGCTTCTCGTGCTCCTCCACCCTAATGACAATCCAATCCTTCTTACAGTCGTCCCACTTCCCAGAAGGGAACGACCGCAAGTACTTGTACGGGCACTTCTTGCGCTTCACAAAATAGTAGAAGCCAAGGTACTCATCACTCGTGGCCGTAGTGTGGACAGTGAAGAAGGTGCGGAAGAGCTCAATGTAGGGGGAATGCCCACCCACATCTCGCAGAAGTGGACAAAGATCGACACCAGGAGAATGAAGTGGGGGCCAAGGTGGTACAGCTACAGACCATAGAAGTTTAGCAGCATCAAGAAGAAAGAGGAGGAAGGTGGGATAAGCCCCACCATGGTGTATGCGGAGAAGTACACCATGTCGTCGGCGTTTTCCTTCTCGAACCAAAGCTTGCTGGCGCAACCCAAGTGGTTGAAGAAGTCAGGGGACCACCCCATGAGGGCCCGGACCTTCTTCAAATAACCGTCGGTCTTCAGTCGGCTCTGGCGGAGACCCAACTCCATTGCGGCACAGCGAGGCAAGAGTGGAAAAGCAAGCAAAAGTTTGGAAGGTTTGAGCGCAAGTTCGAATGAAAGGCGTAAAGAACCCGAAACGGTGCATGCTTTCCTTCTTAAGTAAGCCCCCGCAATGCTTGGGTGGAAACCACAAAGGAGCCAGCGATACCAGTCAAAAACTTCAACCTGCCAATGACGAGGGGGCCCGGGGCCACCCTGACGATCAAGTCGAGGTCCTTACCGTTGGTGAACGGTTGTCATCATGTAAGATGCGAAACCCGAAGGTGGCGGCCTGACAGGGCATGTGGAACCGATACGATTTTCGTATCGGGAACCAACGACCTTCAATTGTGTGAGATCCGCACGCTGAGATCTCACCTGCTGCATCCAGGATATGCCACGCGGCAGTGGTTTAACTGCAAACTATCGCCAACGGCACGTCCGAAGACCCTTGAAGACACGGCTAAAAAACCAAAGAATGGATCCACCTCTCGCGGAATGACTTCATCCAAGAAGTCTCTACCGAAGGTGGGCCCAGGGGGCCACTGTCGGTACCCTATGTACTGGATACCCCTTGAGATTGCAAAGATCACAAGGAAACTCCATCTACCAGAATTGAAGACCTCTGAAGGCCCCACATGTCAGGTGTAACCGGATTTGCTTCCTTGACATGGTTCTTCCCAGGTCCGCCACGTGTATCATAAGACCGGAGCTATCGCCCACACGTGGGAAAGCTCCGGCTAGATACCAGTATGGCATCCCCGGACCTAACCCCAGATAGAGGGAAGCTCCGGTGCTGACATGTGTCCAACAGCACCGGACCTACCTATCCACGACGGTAAGCTTCGGAGCTGCCATGTGGCTGAACCGCCGGACCTTAAACTTCAACAATCAAGCTGGTGGACCCCTAACGGCTTTGAACCTTCAACGAGCAATCAAAGACTGCAATACCCGATTAAGTGTCATTAATGCCATATTAATGACACACGATTGGATGGCCCTTAATACTGGTAACAGCACTGTTAAGACCTGTTACCAGGCTATTAAAGGTAATTAACCTAATTAATTGTGTATCAAGCATGTGTAATCGTCGGGGCCACATGTCGGGCCAGGCTAACGGTGTAACGAACAGTCCTTGTACTATATAAGGATTGGTCAACGATACACAAAGGACCTGTCCAGACCACATCTGGACTCCCTGACCTAGACGAGCTTCTTCTTCTGGAGCTTCTTCTAGACTCACACACTCAATACAACACCAACACACCCCATGGGATATGGTATTATGCTCAGGCGGCCCGAACCACGTAAATCTCTATTTCCACCTGTTGTTCACCTTCTTGAATCTCTGCGTGCCCATTACCGAACTACAACTCCTCGATCTACCAACGGTAGTATCGGGAGATCTGCCGGATCCAAACACCGACAGATAGGTACTCATAGTTATTAGACATGATGACCCTTGTTTGTTTTCTCCCTTTTGTGGTGAAAACAGGGTAGTGTTGGCTAACCCATTTCATGGGATTGTCAATGAGGACGCTGGTGCTCAATTGCAAGATGATTTATGGCGTACCACAGCAAATGTCCGCTAGGCAACACCATTGCCTCTTGCGGAAGAATTTCAACTTCTAGTAGGGGCCAAAGACATCAATTCCCAGGCTTGGGGGAGGATCCAAGATTTCTTAGTTTGCCTCCATCATAGGTTGGATGGTTTTCTCCTCACCCAACATTCATGTCATGGGTTGGTCCACCAATCCATGAGTACATTTGTGATGGAGCTGAAGAGATCCTATTGGTGGATTGAAGAATGCTCTAGTTCCCTTAACTTTCCATGCACACCACTTAGCATGGTGGACATGCTAGCTAAGGAGCTACACCTCCCATTGAAGTATCATGAGGATCAAGCCAATAGAGAACTGTTTGTATAATCCAAGCCATGGATGTTCACATGATTTGTGAAAATCCATGTCAACATGGGCCACTTGGGGAATAAATTCCCTAGGACCCATGGGGATTCTTCCTTCCAAACACTAGTCCAATGGCTATCACCAAAAAGGAGGTCAAGGGTTGAATCAACATCACTCTTGCAACCAAGGAGGCTATGCGGATTTCAAGAGATATAAGTTCAACTAGCCTACCTTGAAGTATCTTATCCATGACCAAGCAAGAAATCAAGACAACATCCACATGAAGCCCTAGGCCAAGTACGAGAAAATTAAAGAGCATTCAAGATCCAATATATCCCACTTGTTTGGATTCCTACCCTTCGAACAAGCCCATGCAACCCAGGGCATGCGACATTGTGGATGAAGCGTTTCTTGTTTGATCGTGGAGTCCACATGTCATTATAAACTAGGAAGTCTTTGTTCAATGATCAAAGCATGGGTAAACTCAAAGGAATATCAAGAAGGTCGAAGTGACACCCATAAGGAAGTACAAGCCTCACCATGCTCTTAAGAGAGTATCTTCAAGAGGGAAAAGCCGTCACTACATCAACAAGTCTCCAACAAAATGACGGAGAGGCTAGGGCCACCATGTGGCCCACGTGTCCAACTCACATGCCAAAGGAGATTTGGCATGTCAATCAAGATAGGTTGTCCATGTCTTCAACTCCGGTATTGGACAAGAAATCATCAAACCAAACAGGACGGTGGTAAGTCCCACTCATCGGACTTAAAAAATTCAGTGAGTCCATGCCATTAGGTTAATTGGTAGTTATCTCATATTTAATTCCCCAATTGAATATTTTAATTTCCCAGCAATCTTTGCATTTGCGTTTAGCATGTTGGAATTTCCACACTTGCATGTTGGAAAGTAAAATTTCCAACCTTCATAAAACTAAAATTTTGGATTAGGAAATAAATTTATTTGGATATGAACCTTGGACATAACCTATTGAATTCATCTTCCTAATTCAAACAAAAAATATTTCCCTTAATTATTCATTGCATTTGTAAGTTGTTTCAAGTTGGACAATACAATTTGGCAAAGCGTACAACGTGCTTTTTAGATAACGTGACCTGTTTTCGAGTTGTTTTGTTTGTTCTTGATTTTAGTGCAGCTAGGACAAAACATGCAAAGAGGTTGGAAGGTCCCATCAAGTGCATATCCCTCCATTGATCTCATTTTAAGTTCATAATGGAGGAATGCTCAAGATGGTTGTCCAAAAAAGGACCAAGATGAAGATCATTGAACTCCAACCTCAACATGGCACGACATTGAACATGAAGGCTACACCAAAATCCATGGTCATGAATTTCTCACACAACGACCTTCAACTAAGACTGCTCTTAAAATTGAGGTACAAGTTTAAAATTTTCCATCGTTTGAATTGTATTAAGATCGAATAATTTTTGCTTACATTGGTAAGGAAGGTTTACACCTTCGCATCATTCAAACCTTATGCATCCTCACGAGAGTAAGTGCTGGCATTACACTTTTGATTATTCAAAAAGGAATGTCACCATACATGGGAATAAATTTAAACAAGTACCTAGAATTTCATAAGCATTGCTAAAATTGACTTAAACATTTTCTGCCCAGGTAATGCTTATGGAATGACTTAATGGTTGAATTGGTATGTAGCAACCTAGGAATAGTGATGTTCATAATTTTGATTTAAAACTCATTCATGCATGAATTACTAGATTTCAAATTCCTAGGCAAGAAAATAAAAATGTTCAGGAGGATAAAATTGAGAATCTTGCTTGCCATGAACCACATGTTAAATATTTTCTCTTGTAAAAAACTATGAAGGTTAGGAATTTTACAAGATGAAGGAATCCATATAGTGTATTTATATCTCTTGCATTGCTATGGGTAGGAGCTTTAGAAAATGTTCAACTTGATTTATCCATAAAGCCCCACTCCTGGCGATGATTCATACATTGTTCATAAATACACTGGAAATTGGACTAAATGAATCTTTGGTCTTGTTCTTCCCCATGCGTACAAATGAAGATTCGGTTACCTAACCCGAAAATTCATTTGTACAAGTATCGGGAGCTAACCATCCCTCTCTATCATAGAGAGGAAGTTTGCTGGAATAAAATAACTATGTAAACATTTAAAGATTCGATTTTTGGAAACCATAAGAGGATTCCATTTCAATATCTCCTGGCCAAGGAATAAATTAGGATTGTTGCTACCTATCGGAAATAAGCCCGAAGGTCAACCATAACTATACGATACCGGAGATTTGACATGGAAACCCTCCGTGAGCAACCAATGGGCTGCAACAAATATGTGCAAGCATGACGCTCTCAGCTATTCGAAGCACTCATTCATGCTCAAGGGAATAGCCATCGTCATTGGGTGTAAGTTATTCCTTGTGTTCTAAAAGGTATGATGTACCTTAACCAAAGAATAACAAGGATCACATCGAATGTATATTGGGTGCAAGTTGTTCCTATGTGGCTAGAAGGTATACCTTAGCCAAGGAACAATGGATCACACTCAATCCATGTTGAGTGCACACTCCCTTTGTGGTTATAGGTATGTTGTACCTTAGCCAAGGAATAACAGGATCATACTCAACACATGTTGGGTACATGTCACTCCTTTGTGGGTAAAGGGTATCATTACCCTAGCTATGGAATGACAGATCATGCTCAATGCATGAGGGGTGCAATTATTCCTTTATGGCAAGAAGGTATGATAAACATTAGTCAAAGAATGACGGAACACACTCTACACATGTTGAGTACATGTCATCCCTTTGGGCGAAGGGTTATCACTACCTTAGCCAAAGAATAACAAGGTAAATCCAACATATGGAAACTTTGAGGTGTGGATGAGCAACATCGACAACACTCACCTCGACCACACTCATCGAATCAATGGAAGGCAACCCAACATCAACACTCAACCCTCCAATTCAAATCCATGCTGCAACAAGGTTAGGCCAACCTCATGGCCTACATACGTCGCTAGGGTTTCAGCCCCTAGCGCGGACCTTGAAGAAGAACAAGCTTGGGGGAGGACCCCCACTTGAGGTAACATGTATCACATCCCATTTGCATCCCATTATTTCATTTATTTCTTTCCACCACATTTGCATCCAAAAAAAGAAAAAAAAAGATATTAATAATAATGTACTAACGGTTAGGTTAATAAAATAAAATATGTGCGGTAAGGAATGATTTGGAATTCACATAGATGAAATGATGAATAGTTGCTCTGTTTTAATTTTTCTAAGTCCCTAGTTTACAACTTACTACTCTCCAAAATTTTGCTATCATTAGCTAGAATGACTTTTGCCTTGATTTAGAAATTGTGGGTAGAAAAAGCTTAATCCAATTCTAAGTCTTTGTAGGATATGATATAGTGATAGGGCTTCTATTCCTAGTTTTAAAGCAAAACTTAGATTTCTAGAGAAATTCTAAAAAGATTTAAGTTACTCTGATTTGACTGGAAATACCTACCAACGACATATGATACATTACATTGATAGACCTTATGCATATGCTATTTGTCTTCACATTAAGCTTTTTCAAACTATTATAGACCTATGTGAGATTTCATTCATTACTTTTTGAATTCAAGACTTCACTTGCACATGCTATACTTCTACACTAGAAGTAAGCAAATTTCCACCATACCACCATTCCACAATAAAAAATAAAAACTCCCTATTATTAATGCTTAGTACTCTCTCCAAAATATATTGCATAAAAGGGAGTAGAAGACATGGCTACAAAAAAATGCTTACATTATAAGCATGTGAAAAAAGTAGCCATGTTTCATCACTGCAGAATAAGATAGTCTACATACATAGGAGTCATCTCAAATATCCACATCGACCTCCATTCCATCACACATGCACAAGTCTTGAATCAAATAGTTTTGAATTGATTTGTCCTAAGGCTTGCTCTTTTGACTTAGATATATTATGTGTTGCAAATATGCCCACTCTATTCCCTACCAAGCTCCACATACAATCCTTATTTAGTGGTAGGATGAATTTAGGAAAAATGCCATGGTGAGGAAATATTTCCACTATACATAAAGGAGAGACTTGAGAGAATCAAATTGAGGTACTTAAAATCTAAATTAGACTCTCCGGAATTTGAGTGGAATTGTAATCCTCCACGTTCGGCTATGCCACAGGCTCTTGGCGGAAGTCTCCTTGTATTGCTAGGGGTAAACCCATGCCCGATATGTTAGACCACTAAGCCCTAGTATTCACCATTAGCATAGTCATGTGTACTTCATGAGGCTACATATATGAGTAATTAGAGCATAGTAGGAGTAGCTCCATCTCGTAGTCTAACTCTCACTAGTACAACCTTACCCTTAGAGTAGAATGCTTAGGTGTGTGTCACACTACCCCTATTATCAACTTACCTCTGTCTTGATAATTGATTAGTATCCTATAGCTTGATCATAAGAGTAGTGTTTACTTTACTTCATTGCCTTCCTTTGGAATAAAAATGATACCCTTGGGAATACTCTTGGGCGAAATGTTACACGATAGTTTCTGTGCGCTTGTGGACCTCATCTGTTTCGAGAGATGATCTGTGATGTAAGAAACATCAACACCATTCTTCATCGCGAATTCATCATCAACACCCATCATGAAACCCTAATTGTCAAGATTCAAGTTTCACACCCAATTCTCGACCGTTGGACCTCTAAACTCACGATATACCTTCTACATCCAATTTTCCACGTGAGTTTGGTCCTTGATCTCGCTGTATAGAAAAACCCTAACTCGCAGTTTCTGGACAGGGCAGACTAGTTCGGCCCTGAAACTGGACTTGTCCGGCCTCTGAATCTGTTATTGCTAAATTGAATCCAATTTTACTCAAAGCAACTCGAAACCTGTTCAAAATTACTAAAACCATTTTAGCTAGTTAATAAATATTAATTGCAAATCATTAACAAGTTTTATCTCATTATTGAATTAATTATGCATATCATGCCTTATTGAGTAATATATGAGCATTTATTTATTGTAATGTTGGTTTTGTATGTTTGTTGCGCGGAATAGAAGGTGTTGCTTCAGAGGGTGCCGTTGAGGACCTCCAGCATCAGAACTTTGAATATTTTGATCCTAACCAATCTCAAGAGAAAGGCAAGTGTCCTTGATCATTTTGATCTTGTATTTAAATATTTTGTTTGCAAAACTACATGCTTGTGTCAAATTGAAGGGAAACCCATCATAGGTTTTTACTAGTCTTGTTTAACCATCTTTGTTGCTTGGAATACATTGTAGAGAGTCAGAAGGGTATTTTACCTTTTTTTTGCTCTAATTAATTGGGATGGGAAATGACAAAATGGCTTATTTACGAATTATTGAACTTATGTAGGATGTGAATTGATGAACATGATTAATTGGTAACACGGGATCTGAGAGATCTAAGCAAGCATGGTTTGTGGATTGGGTTGGATTATATGGTGGTTTGCTTGCCTGGGATCTAAGGACCGGTTCATGCGAGAATAAGCCAGGACAACAATGCCACCACAAGGCCATGTATGGTGTGACATAGCGAATTAATTAGGTGTATTGGCAGCATTGTTTGGCTCATTTGGAGGAGTAGGTAATGGAAGTTGGTTGGGTTTACAATAGTGGTGGGACTGCCATGGGATCCAAACAGCACAAGAGGGGGCCCTTGGTTGGATGTGCTTAGTTGGAGGCATCACCACTAGTGAAACCTTAGTGGATCTGAATATGTTGGTAGTCCCTTTGTAAAGGCTATTTTGTGATCTCTTAGTCATACACTAAGGCAGTGTGTTTGGCATAAGGGAGGTTTCCTTTAGTCACCAACAGGTGATGAAATCATGAACTTGTGGGTAAAGTGGTACAACCTCTGCATAGTGTTAATGAACTATAATGATAGCCGTGCTCCCGGTTATGAGCACCTGGATAACTTCCATGATTAGAGTGAAACTAGGTTTTTGGGATGGTTTGGTATTCGTTATGGTTTGAGTTGTGATAAATGGACCTGGTTGTGATGATGGTAATAATCTGGTACATGGATGGATAATTGATGATGGTTTCATAATATGTTAATTATTTGGCATATAATGGGATTATTTCACATAGACATTGTAGGATGCTTTTCATATGTTTAAAATGTACTTTTCAGCAAATAGCCATTATTTATTATCAATTCCTTGTTTAAGATACATGTCATTACTTTCCCACACTTGCTGAGTACGACATGTGCTAACCCTTGCAATTCCCCCACAAACAGTTTCAGGTGATGTTTGGGAGTACCCTAAGGATTATGTGGAGTACTAGGTTGTGTGCTGCTGTCGACTTGCGTGTGGATTTCTTGGAGGCACAATATATCCCCTATGCTTAGTTTGCTTAGTTGCTTAGCTTAATGTTTAGATTATTTCTGCTGCATTAGTTTCAAAATTATTAATAATCATCATTAGAGTTGTAATTTGAGGATTATTTGAATATTGTAACAAATTTTTTTTTAACTAATTTATGCTGTGGTAATTTTACGTATATCGTTTGTGATGTACTTGTGTATGTGTGATCAACGTTCGGGGCACACATATGCGTCGCACTTGGTTAATTTTCAGATCACAAATTGGTATCAGAGCCACAGGTTGACCATCGGATGCAACCTAGATAGAACGGACACTTTAGAGCACATAGAAGCACTTAATAATAGTGTGGGTTGTTATGTGTGCTGATTGCTATGTAATGCTTGCTTGTGTGCTTAGTAGATGATTGTTGTATACTTTAGCACTTGCCACATCCATATAGGCTAGTATAAGTAGTTGCTTAGTTTCATATCCCTTGATGCATATAGTTGGGAACATTTTACAAATTCTTCTATCTCTTGTTCTTTATTTAGATGTCGAGGACTCGCAACCAAAGGAATGCCAATGGTGAGGAGGAGAACAATGGAGCACCTGATAACAACAACAATGGCCTTAGACCTGGGGCTAGCAACCTTGAGTAGCTGTTTTCTATGCATAATTTGCTTATGCAGACTGTGATGTAGACCTTGGGGCAGTTGCAGGCCAATAACCAGAATAAGCCCCATATGCATCCTCCTCAACCACCCCCACCGCCTCATAACAAGTTGGGAGGGTTTATGTGGACTAGGCCACCCACTTTTGCTCAATACAATGATCCTATGGAAGCTGATGATTGACTCAAATCTACAGACAAGAATCTTGCTATTGTCCAATGCAGTGACAGGAAGAAGGTTCTTTTTGCTTCCCATCAGCTACTTGGAGCAGCTGCAGATTGGTGGGACTCGCTATGCAATGCCTATGAAAATCAAGAGAGGGTCACTTGGGCTGAATTCAACGAGAGCTTTCATTCTCATTTTGTCCCGGGGGGAGTTATGATTCTGAAGAGGCAAGAATCTGAGAACATAAGGAAAGGAAGGTCAAGTGTGAGTGAGTATCTCAATAAATTCACTCAACTCTCAAGGTATGCTCCAGAGGATGTCAACTGGGACAGCCACAAGCAATATTTGTTTATGAGAGGCCTAAATAATGAGATTCAAGTCCAATTGCTCAATTTTGACTATGCAAATTTTCAGAAGCTTCTGGACAAGGCCATTGTGGCTGAGAACAAGGTCCGTGAGATGGAGCAGGATAATAAGAAGAAGGCGCCATATCAAGGACAGCCCCTAGGAAGCAATTTTTGCCCCCGCTTTGCACCAGCAAGTGCCACATACTACAACCCCTCCGCTCCTGCATATCGCGCTGCTATTCCACCGCGACCGCAACATCCAATGCAGCAATGCCCATCCATGCAAGCACCTTTCTTACCTATGCAACCTGCACCACATCCAAATATGACTGCCTATACTCAAAATCAGCCTTGCCCTAACTTCTCTGGTGCCACTAGTGCGAAAACTTGCTTTACTTGTGGTCAAGTAGGACATTTTGCAAATCAATGCCCAAAATAAGGTCAAGGACAAATGTACAATGCTCCAAGGAAGAATCCTAGTCCCAATGGAGGAGCAACTCAAGGAAACAAAGGAACACATAATTTCGCTCGTGGCAAGGTGAACCATGTATCTGCAGAAGAGGCTCAACAAGCCGAAGATGTTGTTATTGGTATGTTTCTCACAAACTCCAAGCCCGCTACTATATTATTTGAGTCTGAAGCATCCCATTCTTTCATCTCATCAAAGTATGTTGCAAAGCATAGCATGCCTATATAATACCCGAAGTATACTCTATTGGTTAAGTGTCCTGGAGTGGAGATGATGGTGAATATAGTATGTCCAAAAATAAGTATTTCCATAAGGGGGTTAGATTTCCTCGCCAACCTTATAGTCTTGAATTCACAATGCTTGGACATCATACTTGGAATGGATCGGCTAAGGAAGCATAATAGAGTGATTCATTGTGTCACTCAGATAGTGCAATTGACAAACGAGGAAGGAGTCAGTATAGAATCCAAGGCAGTTCAGCCGATAATCGAGAAGGCAATGGTAAATCACGAAGAAGGAGTAACTTTGCAGGAAATTTTGATTTTTCGTGAGTACCCAGAAGTGTTTCCTGAGGAATTGCCAGGTATGCCACCTGATCGTGACATAGAGTTCGTCATTGATTTAATACCTGGAACTGCACCTATAACAAAGAGGCCATATATAATTCCTCCTAAGAAATTAGCAGAAATCAAGAAGCAAATTCAAGGGCAATTAAAGAAGGGTTTTATATGCCCAAGTTCGTCGCCATGGGGAACCCCAGTGCTTTTTGTAGATAAGAAAGATGGATAACAAAGAATGTGTGTGGATTACCGGTTTCTCAACGAGGTGACAATTAAGAATAAGTACACGTTGCACCCCACATAGAGGATTTGTTCGACCAAATGAAGGCAGCCAGCTTATTCTCTAAAATTGATCTTCGGTCGGGATATTTCAAAATGAAGATTAGACCATAATACATACCAAAATGGCTTTTCGAACACGCCATGGCTCCTATTAGTATACCGTTATGTCTTTTGGTTTGACCAATGCACCATCATACTTCATGTACCTCATGAAGATCATTTTCATGTAATACTTGGATAAATTCGTTGTGGTGTTCATTGATGACATTATGATCTACTCGTGAAGTGAGGAGGAACATGGGGAGCATTTGAGGCTCACACTGCAGAGATTGAGGGATAACCAATTATATGCCAAAATCAGCAAGTGGAAATTTTGGTTAAGGGAAGTGTCATTTTTGGGACATATCATCTTCGAAGGAGGAGTATTGGTTGACCCATAAAAGGTGAGGGATGTTCTAAAATTGGAGCAGCCACAGAATGTGAAGGAAATCTGGAGTTTTCCTGGAATGGCTAGATATTACCGTCGGTTCATCAAGGACTTTTCCATGATAGCGAAGCCCATGACTCAGTTCTTGATGAAGAGGAAAGCTTTCCAATGGACTCGAGCGTGTCGAAGCAGCTTTGAGGAGTTAAAGAAGAGGTTAACCACCGCACCAGTCTTGGTTTTGCTCGATGTGAGCAAGAGTTTCAATATTTATTTTGATGCATCAAGATAAGGACTTGGATGTGTGCTCATGCAATAAGGTCAAGTGGTAGCCTATGCACTGAGGCAATTGAAGAAACACGAGTTGGACTATCCTACCTATGATGCGGAACTTGTAGCCGTGGTGCATGCCTTGAAGATATGGAGGCACTACATTCTTGGTCATAGGTGTGAGATTTACACGGATCACAAGAGTCTCAAGTACATTTCCCACAAACGTACCTGAATTTGAGGCAACAAAAATGGTTGGAGCTCATCAAGGATTATGATATGGGAATGAACTATCACCCGAGGAAAGCTAATGTAGTGGCTGATGCTTTGAGTCGGAAAGGAGTAAGCGACCAACTCACAGTTCGGGAATTGCCATCCGAGCTATGCAAGGAGTTTGAACGTTTGAATCTTGGATTTGTGAATGAGATGGGGATAATGGTTTTAAATCCGACTTTGGAACAAGAAATGTGAGAAGGTCAAGCAGAGGATGAGGAAATCCAGGAAATCAAGAAAAGGATCCAAGAAAGGAGATAATGGAGGTTTGATGAAGATGATCATGGTACTCTATGGCTCGGAAATAGGATCCTAATGTAACGCAAAACTGCGAGACGGTATTGAATGAAGCACATGACTCGCCTTACTCAATTCATCCTGACCGTACGAAGATGTACAAGGACTTGAAGACTTGCTATTGGTGGGATAGGATGAAGCAGGACATAGCGACATGTGTTGCATTGTATGATTTGTGCCAATGAGTGAAGGCAGAACACCAAAGGCCAGCTGGACTATTGCAGCCATTGAGGATTCCGGAGTGGAAGTGGGAAAAATTGGTATGGACTTAATAGTTGGATTACTGCGAACCCAAACCGGCTATGACTCAATATGGGTTATTGTGGATCGGTTGACCAAATCTGCTCATTACATTATTTTCAAGACCAAGTATACCACTGCACAATTATCTGAGTTGTATATAGAGAAAATTGTATGTCGACACGAAGTACCTATGAAAATAGTGTCTGGCCGAGGCTCTCAATTCACCTCTAGGTTCTGGGAGAAACTGCATGAGGCTATGGGTACAAGGTTAAACATCAGCTCAGCATATCATCCACAAACCGATGGTCAAACTGAGAGGACTAATTAAATTTTGGAAGATATGTTGAGAGCTTGTGCTTTGAAGCATGGACGTAGTTGGGACAAAAGCTTGCCGTATGTGAAATTCTCATATAACCACAGTCACCAAGCACGTTTGAAGATGTGTCCTATGAAGCACTATATGGGAGGAAGTGTAGAACACCATTTTTTTGGAATGAGACAGGAGAGAACCAAGTATTTGGACCTGATGTACTGCAAGAAGTTTAAAAGCAAGTTCAGGCAATCCATGAGAATTTGAGGGCTGCTCAAACAAGACAAAAAGGCTATGCGGATAATAAGCGAAGAAACTTAGCCTTTGAAGTGGGAGACTTTGTATATCTCAAAGTGTCACCTATGCGAGGTCATAAGAGATTTAATGTCAAGGGCAAGCTGGAACCTTGCTATATTGGACCATTCAAGATTTTGGGCAAACATGGAGAAGTGGCATATTAGTTTGAGATGCCAGCACATCTTTCCGTTGTTCATGATGTGCTTCACGTTGCTTAGCTCAAGAAGTGATTAAGGGTACCGGAAGAACAAGTGCCAAAGGAAGAAGGAATTAGAGGCAGATTTGACTTATGTTGAGCAACCGGTTAAAATCTTGGAAATGAAGAAGAGATTCACAAGGAACAAGGTGATTCGATGGTGCAAAGTACAATGGAAGCATCACACAAAATCAAAAGCAACTTGGGAGCTAGAGGATGATATCAAGAGAGAATTTCCCTTTCTCTTTCCTTCTACGTCAAATCTCGAGGGCGAGATTCATTTTAAGGGGTGGTAGGTTTTTAACACTCTCATTTCATTCATCATGCATTGCATACATTCTTATACATGTTTAACATTAAGCAGCATAATAAGGAACAAGTTTAAAATGAATTAGAACCAAAACTGCAGTTAACAGTCTGTGTTAGTGCAGACTTGTCCGGTTTGGACCCCGGACTAGTCCGTTTTGCTTTCTATTGTCCCCCAGACTCTTCCGCTTTGGCTGCGGACTAGTCAGAAATTGGTTCTGCTAGAGTCTGGTCTTGTGCGTTATCGAGTATGAACTAGTCTGGTATCCGTCACTAGAAATTTTCGTACTTGTCCGGTGACTCTTCTTTTGGTTCGGTTTTTGAAAATCTGAGAAGACCTTCAGACTTGTCTGGCTCCGACCAAAATTGTCCGTTTTCCTTTCTGATCATTTTCAGACTTGTCCGGACCATCTTCGAACTTGCCCGTTCAAGTCTCTGTTCCCGAATGACTTGTCCGGCCCCTAGCGGACTTATCCAGTATGCCTGACTCAGACTCTATTTCTTTCACCACGACATGTTATTGGCTTATTTCCTTGAGTGGGCCCAAGAACATCATGTCCAACCCCTGTGGAGCCCTTGTGGGACCCCTACTCGGCCTCCACCACCTTTAACTCAAAATCCACCCAAACCCTACCTCTCCACCTCTATATAAACACCCCACCACCCCAACCTTTCATCTCTTTGTCACAGTTGAAGGAAGCCTCTAACCCTGGTTTGTGAGAGCTGCTGTCAAGGAGCCTCCACCGCAGGGAGACGGAGATGGTAGGAAGGAGGAGGATCAAGCAAGCGCGATCTTCGTCAACTTCTCAACATCGGCATTATTCATCGCAAATTCGTCATCAACACCCTTCACCGAACCCTAATCGTCAAGATTCAAGTTTCACACCCAATTCTCGACCCTTGGACCTCTAAGCTCACAGAATACCCTCTATGTCCAATTTTCCACATGAGTTTGGCCCTTGATCGCGTTGTCCAGAAAAACCCTAACTCGTAGTTTCTAGATAGGGATGAGTAGTCCGACCCTGAAACCGGAATTGTCCGGCCTCTGAATCTGTTATTGCTGAGTTGAATCCAATTTGACTCAAATCAACTCGAAACTTATTCAAACTTATTAAAAACAATTTTAGCTAGTTAATAAACTTTAATAGAAACTCATTAACCATTTTTTTCTCACGATTGCATTAATCATGCATATATTGAGTAATATATGAGCATTTATTGAGTGTAATTTTTGTTTTCTATGTTCGTTGCGCAGAATAGAAGGTGTTGCTCTAGAGGGTGCTGTCGAGGACCTCCAGCACCAGAACATCGAAGCTTTTGATCCTATCCAATCTCAAGAGCAAGGCAAGTGTTGTTGGTCATTTTGATCCTTTTTTTAAATGTTTTTTTCCAAAACTGCATGCTTGTGTCAAATTGAAGGGAAACCCATGATAGGTGTTTTCTAGTCTTGTTTAACCATCCCTATCGCTTGATATACATTGTAGAGAGTCGGAAGGGTATTTAACCTTTTGGATTCGCTCCAATTAATTGGGATGGGAAAACAACAAAATGGATTAATTATGAATTATTGAACTTATGCAAGATGTGAATTGATGAACATGATAAATTGGTAACATGGGACTTGGGAGATCTATGAAAGCATCGTTTGTGGATTGGGTTGAATGATATGGTGGTTTGCTTGCTTGGATCTAAGGACCGGTTCATGCGAGAATAAGCCAGGGCAACAATGCCAGCACAAGGCCAATTATGAGTGCGACTTAGCCAATTAATTAGGTGTATTGCCAGCATTGTTCAGATTATTTGGGGGAGCGGGGAATGGGAGTCAGTTGGGTTTGCAATAGTGATAGAACTGCCCTGGGATCCGAATGGCACAAGAGGGGGCCCTTGGTTGGATGTGCTTAGTTGGAGGCATCACCACCGGTGAAACCTTAGTGGGTCTGAATATGCTAGTAGTCCCTTTGTAAAGGCTATTTTGTGATCTCTTGGTCATACACCTATGGTAGTGTATTTGGTATAAGGGAGGTTTCCTTTAGTCACCGACAGGTGATGAATCACGAACTTGTCGGTAAAGTGGTACAACCTCTGCATAGTGTTAAAAAACAATAATAATAGACCTTCTCCTTGTTTTGAGCACCTGAACAACTTTCATGATTAGAGTGAAACTGGGTTTGTGGGATGGTTTTGTATTGGTTATGGTTCGAGTTGTGATAAATGGACCTGGTTGATGATGATGATAATAATCTGGTACATGGATGGATAATTTATGATGGTTTTATAATATGTTAATTTGTTGGCATATGATTAGGTTATTTCACATAGACATTATAGGATGCTTTTCATTTGCTTTAAATGTACTTTTCAGCAAATAGACTTTATTTATTATCAATTCCTTGTTTAAGCTACATGTCATTATTTTCCCACACTTGCTGAGTTCGACATGTCCTCACCCTTGCAATTCACCCACCAACAGTTTCAGGTGATGTTTGGGAGTACCCTGAGGATAATGCGGAGTACTAGGTTGTGTGCTGCCGTCGACTTGCCTGTGGATTGCTTGGAGCTTTGCTAATCCCCTTTTGCTTAGGTTCTTAGCTTAATGTTTAGATTATTTCCGCAACATTAGTTTCAGAATTATGAATAATGATCATTAGAGTTGTAATTTGATGTTTTTTGAATATTGTAATAAAAGTACATTTTTAATTAATTTGTGTTGTTGTAATTTTTGTATATCGATTGTGATGCTCTCGTGTATGTGTATTCCGCGTCCCGAGCACACATATGTGTCACACTTGGTTCATTTTCGGAACCGGGTGTCACAACGCCTTCTGTTAGGTACTGCTGTGTCCAATCGCATCGTCGTGAAGGCGTCTCGGGCCTACTCGACTCTACCATGCAGGTAGCTTACAGTGACAAGACGGTCGGGGCATTACATGCCATTATCAACAACAACGCATAGCCACTGGCGCCCGACGCGGCTTGGCGTCGGGTCTTCAAGCCGCGGTCAGAGACAGCGTCCGCAAGAAGTCTTAGACCTTCCGAAGAGGACATCACAACAGCGGAGACGCACATTGAACTGCAAGGACCAATCACAAGAGCACGAGCATGGTTATTAAATCAGCAGGTGAATTCGTTCCTAACTTCTTTTGTATGTGAGTTTGAGAATAGATTGCTATGTGATGATTTAATTGTTATTAGGAATAATGGAGAAGATAAACAAGTGAATGAAAGAGGCCTTGGGAGTGTGGAGAACCAGCTGGGACGTCCACGAGTTGATGGAAATGGTTTACAACTCGGACTCGAGTTCAACTCGGAGTCCAGGAGAAGTCCACCTTAAAACGGGCGCCCAGGAGGCATACGGACTCCATTGTCGATGTTCTACATATGCATGGAAAGAGGAGAATATAAACTTTCCAATGGTTCTGGTACCACCTCAAAATTCTTCCGGAGTCATTAGGAATCGTCGAAACAAGTCGAGTCCAGATCTCTGTCCGGTGCTGCGCCACCGAATCGGGCGTTTGGGCCTTGTATCCCGTAAGAGTCCATTAGGGACGCGTCTAATCGTCTTTTGGTCGAACCCTAGCCTGTAAATACTGCAGCCGCTGGTAATATTTGATGGGTTTTGCTTAGATTAATAATATCTCCGTACTACGGTTTGTGAAACCCCAACTTCGCGATTTCATATCGTGTCTTCTATGTTCTTGCTTGTGTTCTCGGCTGCACTTGTAGGGATTATCCTTCTTGGCGAGGTGAATCGTGTGCAGCACGGTTGAGAACCAACGGAGTGGTGGTGAAGTGATTGTAGGGGCTGTTCGTGTTCTACTCGAGAGCCTCGGATCATCAACATCGAGATCTCCACATCAATCGACTTATCCATTACCTTTCGGAAGATCGGGCCTAAACTTACTCATCACCTTGTACAGGATAAGATCGCCCCAAAGCCACTTGTCGGGCCCTGGACCCCACTTGTACGGCCTTGACTATAAAAGGACCGGGTAGCACCCGTTACTAGACATCCTCTCTTGTTCGCTCGGGCTAGGGCTGAGCTCAAGACACGATCTCAGATCTAGTCCTTTACACTCACACACCCAAACTCAATAGAACACACTCTCTAGCAATACAACACACACCGTGGAGTAGGGTATTATGCTCTGGCGGCCATAACCACGTAAAACCGCCGTCTCACCCATCTCTCATACGCGTAGCCTCACCTGAGGACTAAATCCCCGCCGATCAAGAACCTCTGTGGTCTGCTCTCAAATCAGGTCTGAGGAAGTGTCACAAAAACACTTCGACGGAATCCATGGAATCATATGATGCCACATGTCCTAAAGTGATTGGCCGGGATGTCACTTTTTAGGATTGGTCCCCACAATTCTCCTCATTCATGCAATAATATACTTGCATGCACTATTTTTACAGGTACAAGTGGAATTATGTTAAATGTGAGAGTGATTTGTGTAAGAAATATTTATTCCTTGACATATTGAATTATATTGATGGTCGAAGTTGGTATATAAGTACCATCAATAGAGGGTAGTGTTTGTATTTCTTATGACCATAGATCATCCCCGACAATTGATGCCAAAATGCTTGATTGATAACTAAAATATACTAGTAAGGCATCCATAGCAATGGTGCCATAATAGATATACTAATGTATCCGAGGATCAATGCATGATGATATCCACAAGCACACAAAAAATAACGTTGTGGCATTTCACCCATGAGTATTTCCAAGAGTATTGAATTTATCCCAAAGGAAGGCCGTGAAGTAATGTAAACATTATTCTTATGATCAAGATATAGAATAGTAAGTATATATCATGACTGGGGTAAATTGATAATATAAGATAGTGTGACACACAATTAAGCAATCCACTCCTAAATATAAACTAGTCCTTGTGAGAGTTAAGCTAAGAAAGGGTCTGATGGACTTTTTGTACCTAGGGTACCAAACATATAGGACATGTTGGTACGTGACCGATATGTGGCTACGAAACATAGCTATCCTCCGCTCGAGGAGGGGCTCGCCACCAACACCACGGCGTGCAGTGTTGGTGTTTCCATCCTACCCAAGTCCCGACCGAGAGTTTAGCCGAATGATTCTTCCTGGGCTCATGCCGGTGAGAGGCAGGTAGTTGGGGCATTAATGACGGATGATGGACGCAGTTACTTCATTAGGGGATGAACCCGTTATGTGACCCATTTCAAGATAAGCCTACAATCGGTCCCATCTCTCACAGAAGGATGATTACTCCACACACAGGACAGTTCCTTAGAGACCAAGCAGAAGTCAAGACTGAAGACTGAAGCTTTTGCACCCCGGACAGAACGGATGCTTAGAACGAACACTATAATCAGCCCCACTAGAAATCTTGGTTAGATCGTGAAAGTGCGTGTAGGCACATCATAGTGGGTTTTGGATGATAGATGACAAACGAGTGAGATCCTAATAAAATATGTTGAGTTGGGAGTAGATTTCAAAGAATTGATCTGAAGATACAAAAAATGTGAAAAATAGAGTCAAGAAGGGAAGCTCTAAAGTGAAAAAGATGTGAAAACTAGTCCTATATGTATTGGGTGTGTGTGAGAGAGACACACCCCAAGAGTTCAAGTCTTCGCAAGATATTAAGGGCTATTAACATAATTTAAATCATAGCTAAGCACTGGATTCGTCCGATATTGGGTGGACTTGTCTGATTCCTCTCTAAGTAGAAAACGGACTAGTCCGATATTTTACGGACCAGGCCGATAACTCCCTGGAGCTCGAACTTACAAGCCCACATGCGTGGACTAGTCCTTTCCCTTTCACATTTAACATGAACCGCACTAGTCCAATATTGGCCGAACTAGTCTGATATCTCTCTGGTGCATAATCGGACAAGTCCTTTACACCGGACTTGTCCTTTTCCCTTTATGTTTCACCAGCACCGGACTAGTCCAATAAGGGCCGAACTAGGCTGATTTCTCTCTCGACACAAAATGGACTAGTCCGACACTTTGTGGATGTGACACCGAGTTCCGAAAATTGAACCAAGTGAACACATATGTGTGCCCAGGATGTTCATCACACATACACCAGTGCATCACAAACTATATACAGAAAATAACCATGTCTCCAGTAATAAATAAGTATCTTATTACAATATTCCAATGGTTCACGAATTACAAGTCTCTAATTACTACTATTGCAGCGGAAAGATAGTCTAAACTAAATAGTGCGACACCACTCCACAGGACGTTGACGATAGCACGCGACCTAGTAATCCACATGATTCTCATGGTACTCCCAAACATTACCTGAAACTGTTGGTGGGGGAATTGCAAGGGTGAGTACATGTCATACTAAACATGTGTGGGAAAGTATGACATGTAGCTTAAACAAAGACTATAGTAATTGGCTAATTCCATAAAAGTACATTCAAAATAGTTGAAATGCAATATTGTGATCATTAAGTGGGGTCGAATTCCATCATAACCTTAATACCAATACCATCATGTCCAACACCATAATTCCAGCATAAATAACCATAAATATCCATAATGTTCCATAACCATTCATATTCAACTCATAACTGTTCAACCGAATCATTATCACCAACCCATTTGATTCCAACAATTGTTCCAGAGGACGGCTATCATGATAGTTTTACACTATGCAAAGGTTGTATCAATTTACCCACAAGTTCGTGATTTCATCACCCATCGGTGACTATGCCAATTACACTACATTAGGTGTACGGCCAAAAGATAAGAAAAATATCCTTTACAAAAGGACTACCAACATGTTTAGACCAACTAAGGTTTCATCGGAGGTGATGTCTCACAACTGAGCACATCAATCCAAGGGCCCCCTCTTGTGCCGTTCGGATCCCAGGGCAGTCCTGCCACTAATGCAAACCCAACCGACTCACTTTCCCCGAGGTTTCCAAATGATCTGAACAATGCTGGCAATGCACCTAATAAATAATCTAAGTGACACCCATAATTGGCCTTGTGGTGACACTATAAATTCTGGGTGGTCGCTCCACGATTCGATCCTTAGATCTAAAGCAAGCAAAACCACCAAATCCTTCCAACACATTCCACATAATCGACTTGCTTAGATCCCTAGTTTCCATTTTTCTAAAGGGTCATTATGACCAATTCACATAAATCATATGTTCAATACTTCTTAATTAAGTCATGTAGTTATTCCCAATCCCAATTAAGCAAAACAAATAAAAACTGGAAAATACCATTCCCGACTCTCTACTTTATATCCCGAGCGACAAGGGTGGGTATACAAGTCTAGTAAACACCTATCATAGGTTTCCTATCAATTTGACGCAAGCATGCAATTTTGCAAACAAAACATTTGAAAAAAAGGATCAAAATGATCAAGGACACTTGCCTTGCTCTTGTGGCTGATTTGGATCAATAGCTTTGAAGTTCTAGCGCTTAAGGTCCTCGTAATCACCCTCTATAGCATTACCTTCTCTTTCGCGTGACAAACATGTGAAACAAGCATTACAATCAATAAACGCTCATATAGTACTCAATATTTCATGACATGCATGAATGATGCAATTATGATATAATACATGTTACTAGGTGTTAACGGTCCTTAAGTGCAATATTTAGACCATCAATTCACCTCATAATGTGCACAAAAGCGGGACACAACGTAGTGGTAGGGTTAAAAACTAACCAATTCCACAAGTTTTGGTGTTTATTTTTATGCAAGTGAATTTAGACCTAAAATACCAAGACATCCAAGGAGCAATCCATAAAATTGGATTTCAACAAATCTGGCAACGCCAGGTATCATCACATGGATCAAATGGGCCACAAATATAAGTATTCGAGGCCATCCAATGGTGTCTCACCCATATAAGGGGATAGGACCCACCTGGCAGAGACCAGGAGGAAGCACAACCCCAACAGGGCTGAGAACAGGTTGACCGACTAGGGAGTGTCGCCAAATCCTGTCAAATGCCATGTGTTGGCTCCTTGCAGCCTGAAGAAGTCATGGGTGACTAATTAACCCGCATTTGGTGGCGGGAACCAACCCTTCTCCCTCCTATAAATAGAACCCACACCTCACTTCACACACACACCAAAACTTGAGAATAAAATACCACTCCTAAGGTTTAGAGTAGTCCTAGAGGCTGCCAAGTAGAAGAAGAGTGTGGTGAGCATTTAGGAGAAGGAGGCTTGGGCTTGTCAAGTCCCTATTCTACACCTGTATCCCTACAAAGGTGTTATTCAAATCAAGTAATCCCTTTGTGAATTCATTTCATGTTTTATTCCCAGTTCATAGTAGTTTGCACAAGTAGTTACTTGTGGGTTCATTTCCTTAATTTATTAGAGGCTCTAGGTTTAGCTTGTGTTTGAAACAACTAGACTTTTGATTTAACGTAAGTGCGGTGCTTAGGTTAGAAATCACCAGTGAATATCTCGTAGACCCGTGGATTGAAGAGGTAGGCAGTAGGTGGTGGCAGCCTTATGTGCCCTTAGTAATCTTCCCTGTTCGGCTATGTCGTAGGCTCTTGGCAAGAGTCATCCTAGTGTTGCTAGGGGTAAACCCATGCATGAAGCAAGCAACTACTGCAAATTATTTTGAATTCGAATCAATACTTTGAATTCATCTCTCCTCCTTGCCCACGAAACAACTTTGTCATCGGGTGGATTAGTTCGTAAGATTAGCATATACGTTCCTTGGATTCGATACCCTTGAAAATACTTTCTTCAGTGGAAGCACTACATGAAAGTTTTTGTGTGCCTGCGGATTTTTATATGTGACATAAGAAACGTCAACATGCATTTCTGGCGCCGTTACCGGGAAACTATTGCTATCAATCTTCAAACCTTGTTCACCCTCGTATCTATCTTCTTATCTTATCTTTCCTTTTCTTACCACCACCACATATATGGAGCAGCCCACCACTATTTCATATTCTACCCCAAAGGGTATGTTCTGTGAGCCACTGCCTTCGGCGGAACCCATCTGTTCTACCGGCTATGAACTTTGCCCTGGCTTTATAGCCATGGTTCGGGAGCAATCCTTCCTATGAACGGATTGTGAAACCCTTGCAACCATCAAAGATAATTCGAACAATTGTGTTCATGGCTTTTAATCAAAGGTATGACACAAGAAACTCTCAAATGGAAGTTGTTTCCTTTTTCCCTTAAGGAAAAGCCAAACAATGGTATGACCACAATGTTGGAAAGACAAACAAAAATTGGAGCGAATTACGAGATAGATTTTGTATTACTTTCTTTCCAATTGCCTGAATTGTTTCCTTGCGAAAGGAAGTATTATGCTTCTTGCAGATGGAGAGGGAATCCATAGGTGCAGCTTGGGATAGATTTTCTCTTTTGATAAATTCCAGCACAGATTTGTCCGTCCTCGATCCATTTCTCTTGCAACACTTCTATATGGGATTGAACAAAGAGTCTGCCCTATATCTTGACATTACGGCTGAAGGATCTTTCCTCCGAATGATACCGAAAGAAGGAAAGGATCTTCTTGACCCAATTCTAGAAACTTTCTACTTCACTATGGGTCTTAATGAACCTCCTCAAAAAGAAGTAGTGTCATGATCCGAGGATTAATCCATGGACAAGGAATAACCTATATCTTGCTTATCTTAAACCTTGCCAGAGGAATCCTCTCCCAAAGCCGAAAATATGAAGGAAGAAGAAATTCAACCTTCAATGTTTCCCTTCTACTTCGCGGAGGAGATATTTGAAGATTTTGGAAATACCTTGAAGTAGTGTTGCCATAGGAAACCATCATTGCCATTAACTCCATCTAACCCACCTGATGGAGTGTTCGTCCAACAGACAGTCAAGGAGATAACCTCTATTCTAAGCAGAGAATGGACTGTGGAAGTTGAGCAGTCACCCAAAATTCTTTAGATGACCTCACCTTTGGCAACTATTATATGCTTTATTAGAGGGACACAATTGAAGATTGGGACACCCGGTTCTGAAAATGAACCAAGTGCAGTATATGTGTGCCCAGGACGTTCAACACACATACACAAGTGCAGAACAAAAGGATATACTGAAAAATTACCATGAGACAAGATTAATTAACCACTTCTATTACACAATTCGTAATATCCTCTAATTCAAGCTCTAATAAATATTAATGACAAGTTGAACTAATGCAACGGAAATAAACTAAATAAGCACCTAATCAGCTAAGCAAAAAAGCATAAGGGTAGCGTAGCTCCAATCAACACCGCAGGCAAAGCTGACGGCAGACACGACCTAGAACTCCGCATTATCACCGTTATACTCCTAATCATGACCTGCAACTGTTGCTGGGGGAATTGCAAGGGTGAGTACATGTCGTACTCAGCAAGTGTGGAAAGTATGACATGTAGCTGATGTAAGGATCGAATGCCCAAGAGGGGGGGGGGTGAATTGGGCTTCTTTTCAAAAAAATTAAGGCGATAAAACTTAATTACTAAAAGCCCAATTCCCTACGCAAACAACCTATGCATTCAAGTAAATAGCAACTTCGCGGTATATAAAATGCATAAGTGTAGGGTGAGAGGAAGAGAATGCAAACTCCCGAGGAGACACGAAGATTTATCCCGTGGTTCGGCAAGATCGTCAAGATCTTCCTACATCCACGTTGTGGTACCCATCAAAGGGTATAGCCACACCCAAGTCACCGAGACTAGGGATCTTCACTATTCTTCTCCGTTCGCCAACCTCGGCAAGGTGGAGCTCAAGCCTTGTACAACTTGGATCCTCCGGGCTTCCACAATCGTCTTGGCAAGCTCCGGAAGTCTCTCTCAATTACAAACACCAAGGGACACTCCCTTACAGCTCTCACTACACTAGAGATTCCAATCACCAAGAATGGAGGCACACAAGCACTATCTCTAGCTAGTTCTAGCCTATCTCTTGGTGTACAAGTGGTGAAAATGATATGGAAGTGGTAGCTCAATGCCTTGAATGCTTGGTAAGGTGTAGAGTAAGTATGGGCTTCAAGAATAGACTGGTTGAAGGGGTATAAATAGCGAGCCTCCATGAAATAACCATTGGAAAAGTAGGCTGACATCACTGTTCTGCGAACACCGGATGATCCGATGCTCTCCCTTCTGTTATCATCGGTCAAGTTCACTTTAGCTGATGTCATTGTGTCAGATATGACCTTTGTTAGACCGATGTTGCACTTGTCTTCTCATCAGATGATCCGGTGGCACTTTCTCCAGAATTGGTTCAAACTTGATGCTTAGTGGAGTGATTGACCGATGTGTATATTGCTGTACATCGGATGATCCGGTGCTACACTTGGTCCAAGGATATTGCATACTGTACTGATGGACCGATGTAACATTGCCCTTAACATCGGATGATCCGGTGAGTACATTGTTCTGAGGTCTTCTTCTGCTTAATGAACTCGACCGATGTGTTGTTCTCTGGAAATATCGGTTGATCCGGTGAGTTGATTTTGTTTGCTTCGAGTCGTTCTAAGTGATTCTTTTGTATTTTGCTCGATCGACCTCTTATACATTTGTTGGAAATATACTTCTGATGATTGTCAAGCATTGAGTGTTGTCAATTATGGTTGAATAACTTTGACATATGAGCTTTTACTTCTAATCTTCATAATATCGATTGATCTCATAAAGTGATTGTTTAGGGGTCTCCAATGATCAGTAGTTGATGTTCATATTCATATAGATTGCATTTGATTGAGTGATATGGGAGACCTTTCATCCACAAATTCATTAGTAAAATCCAATGGTTGTCATTAATCAACGAAACCATACCTCATGGGGGCCTAGATGCTTTCAATCTCCCCCTTTTTGGTGATTGATGACAACACAACAAGCGAAGCATAATAATAATGAATTTGATAGTACGATACTTAAGAAGATATGCAATGAGTACAAGATATGACATATTAAACTTGAAGACTCAAAAGAGATTAATAACGCGAAAGCTCAATCGATCAATAACTCAAGAGAATAAGTGGCACATGACTACTCAATGAATAGCAAAGGAGTAGCAAAAACACCAAATTACAAAGATAGAGACTCTGACTCCCCCTACAGCTAGGACTCCCCCTGAGACTAAGCTATCCGCCCCCTGACTCTCCTCTAACTCTTCTCCCCCTTTGACATCAAGAAACCAAAAAGGAATCCGAGTACCTAAGAGTCCTGAGTGCTCGGAGCGATGACGAACTAGTCACCGTCGGGGGTGCTGTCGTCGGAGCTGCTGCCTGCTGCTGCGACTGAGGCTGGAGTAGAAGTGGAGGGGGCTGTAGGAGCTGTAGGAGCCGCTGTCGATGCCTGCTGAGTCAGAGCTGCTGGCAACGGGGCACTAACAACGGATGCTGGTGTCTACTGGAACAACGTCGTAGCCGACAGCGGAGAGTGGATTGGTGCACCTGGAGCAAGCAGTGGAGACGTGCTGATTGTCGGGATCGGCGTGGTCAGCACTGGAGCTGCAGCTGGAGCAAGGAAAGGCGGGGGTGGAGCAAAGCCTGGCAGCTGCGACGATAGAGCAATCCCGGTCTGGGTGTAGATGTTGGTGATCAACCCCAGGATGCCCATCATCGCCTGCTACGTCTGCTGCTGCTGGTCAAGGGAGCGCTGGTGCATCTGGTCTATCAGCCTAGTCAGCCTGTTAGTGTCCTCTCGCCTCTCACGGGTGATCTGGCGCTGCGTCTCCTGCTGCTGCTGCTGCTGGAGCTCCAAAAGACGTGCTTCCTGCTCAGCTCGGGTCTGCTCAGCTGCAAGCCGGTCCAAGCGCTGCTGCTCAACCATTTGCTGTAGGAGTGAAGTAAGCTCGGACGGCTGAAAGACCTGTGCCTCTAAGATGGGAGGTGGAGTAGGAGGTGGCACAGTCGAGCCTCCAGCCTCCGCGTTGTGCTGCCTGGGTGAGGGAGGAGGTGGGAAGTAGTCCTCAACACTGTCATCTGTGTCACTCTCGGACCAAATGTGCTGAAGGTCCTCACCCTAAGCCTCTGTCTGTGCAAGCCTCTCGTCTTCCTTCTCCAGGTCACACCAATCCTCCTCGGATAGCCGAGCACAAACCTGACGCTCGACTGGACGGCCAAGGTGGCGGTCTCCAGGTGCTGGAGCACGGTAGTGGCTGAACCGTGTGACACTCTCATCAGTGAGACTGTCACACACGGTGGACTCCTCAGGAACAACCATGGAGAGCAAGTAGTTGATCCAGTGTCCAAACACAAGCTGCCTCATCATGCCAACTCCATCAGTGATCACGTCCTCCATCTCACATATGAGGATGTCCACAATATCGAACTCCATCCCGTTCATGATGTAGAACAGGAGGGTCTGCTGTAGGATGGTAAACCCCTCTAGGTATCCGGACCTCGGCAAAAGTGTGCGGTGCAAGGCAAGGTGCACTGTGCGCGCAGCTGGAGTCAGCAGTGCCGGTACCCTCGGCTGGTCTGGAGAGAAAGACGGTGCAAACAGAGAGTGTATATCCTCCAGTGGTGGTGCCACTCCTCCAGTGAGCGGCCTCCTCGGCGGGTTTGCCTGTCCATACACTCTTTCGTGCAGACAAGTGTTGTGGAGATCCACTCCTAGCAGCTGTGCCAAAGTCTGTCTCATCAAGTGATGGTGCTGGCCCATGAACATGAAGTCTATGGATCTGCGGCCCTCAGAGACGTAGAGGGTAGCGTAGAATACGAGCACCCAGTCCTCCACGTAGGTACTCCTCTCATAGGACATCAGCTCCACCAGCCCTCTATACCTCTCAAAGTAGGGGCGTATCTCTATCTCGGCTGCCAGGGCAAGCTGATCCCAATTTAGAAAGTTGTGATGGAAGAGCTTATGGCCTCGGCATCTATAGGTCTCGTATAGCGACGCCTGAGTCAAGGTCCAAAAGCGGTTGTCCACAAGTGCCTCTCTGGGCTACGGGAACCACTCCTCAAGCAAAACGCTCCATCTGAGTCTTCTGAGCTGCTTGGCCTTCATCTTCCTGTAATTTGTCAACCGGACACCTTCACCAACACGGACGTTGGTGTCCATCTCGTAGACGGCTCTCTGGGCCGCCCTGTCCTCTCAAAGGTTGGCAGTTGATGGTCTCGAACGTGGTACTGCCGCGGGATGACCCCCAAGGGTCCTGGCTGAGCGCCGGCGAACAAGCGGCACTTCCGGCTCTTCTTCTTCCTCGGACTCATCTAGCACGGGAGGCTGCCTCGGACGAGTCTCGCGGATCCTCAGTGATCCTCCTCGACCATGCTCACACTCCTCGGCGGCGCGAGCGGCCATCAAAGCCTTCTTTTCCTCCTTCGACAGCTTTTGCTTCTTTGCGGCCGACTCCGCAATGGCCTTGCCCTTTCCCTTCTTGTCACGAGCCATTGCGATGAGACGATGCGCGAGAATGAAGTCGACAATGTCAAGCATACGGAATGGCGACACGAAGATCATCGCGACCGAAAACCCTAGCGGCGTAGTGGCGGCCGTAGAGGGAGGCACCACGGCGATGCAGAGGGTGGTGGTGCGCCTGTGCTTTGGGCGGCGGCAGTGGTGCACGAGAGGCGGCGGTCGGCGGTGCTTGGGTGGAGCGGCTGCGGCGGTGGAGGGGAGCGGTGGCGGCGGTGCTGGAGGAAGTGGCGGCGGCGGCGCTGCTGCGGTGGT
Organism: Tuctoria greenei; assembly: GCA_036927565.1. Lineage (NCBI taxonomy): Eukaryota > Viridiplantae > Streptophyta > Magnoliopsida > Poales > Poaceae > Tuctoria > Tuctoria greenei. The sequence goes on from JAYESD010000011.1 coordinate 73,731,133, forward strand.
GCGGTAGGGCGAGGGAGCGATAGCGGCGGAAGGGCACGTGAGGCGTTGGGCGAAGGCGTCGGGGTCGGGGAGAGAGAAAGTGAGGAGGCGGATCGGCGTTTAAAAAGTGGGTCCCAACCCTGGCTTGAAATTTAACACCGGATGAACCGACGTTAAAAGATAGGAGCATCGGTCGAAAGGCACAGCAAGGGTATTCAAAAAGGTATCGTTGACACTAGATGGACCGATGTGGAAGGGAAAAGCATCAGTGGATTTCAGCACAGTTCCAGAAATGTGAACATCGAATACACCGATGTTTCTCAGAATGAACTCGTCGGTTGATTTGTGTTACTGACTGAACTGGCTCTTGGTCTTTGAACACCAACTGATCTGATGATGGTCTGGCCTAAGTATCGGATAATCAGATGACTAAAAAACAGCAACATTCCACATATGTCCTTTGACCAAACAAACAAACAAAGAGAAACACATGTCTCAGGACTTTTTGGGCAACCCCTTACCCCTCAAAAATGCTAATTGCCAATAACTTGGCTAAGCCTTAAAGCAAATAGAACACCGAGAAAATAGGAAGGAAATCATCCAAATAAAATGTAAGGCCCATGCTTTGTGAGCTAGAGGATGAAGCCTTCTATCTCTTTAAAGCATGTTCCTTTAGGCTTTAACGCACCTAACATTTTGTTCTTTCCACATCATATGAGTTGAGATATTGCATTTCAAACAAGTCTCTTTCTCATGAGGTGGGTTCCCCTTTGTGACAATCTACCGTATGGAATGCCAAACACTTTATAATGCAATAAGTTTAAATAGGAGTGCAAGTCTATATGGCAAGCATCATGCAAGGCATAAGATAGATCTATCTTGTCAAATTTGAACCTTTCAAAGGCTTCTTCAGGGAGAGCCACTCTCCAAGCCTTAGGGAAACCCAAGAGAACCTCCATTTGCTCACCCCTATCCTTTGAAAGTTAGACAAGACCTATATGAGATGCATTCTTACATGATCATGGCAACTTACATGACGTTCGATGCATCTAGCACATTTTACTCACTTCTTAGCCTAGAAAAAGTTTTCTCATCAAGTGGTTTAGTGAAGATATCCGCCAATTGTTCTTCGGACCTAACACCTTGCAATGAGATGTCTCCCTTAGCTTCATGGTCCCGCAAGAAATGATGGCGAATATCAATGTGCTTAGTGCGTGAGTGTTGAACGTGGTTTTTAGCTATCTTAACCGCACTTTTATTGTCACAAAGGAGAGGCACACAACCAAGTTTAACACCAAAGTCCAAAAGGGTTTGATTCATATAAAGAATTTGGGCACAACATGCACCGACTGTGATATATTCCGCTTCCGGCGTGGACAAGGCGATGGAATTTTGCTTCTTGCTAGACCAAGATACTAGGGAACGCACAAGCAAGTGGCACCCACCGGAGGTACTCTTGCGATCCACGCGGCATCCGGCAAAGTTCGAATCCGAGTATCCCAAGAGATGGAATTTTGCACCTTTAGGGTATTACAAGCCCACACTAGTGGTATGCTTAAGATACCTAAGTATCCTAAAGACAGCCTTCCGATGCGATTCTTTAGGTGCCGCCTGAAAGCGAGCACACAAGCATACACTCAACATGATATCAGGCCTAGATGCGGTAAGATAAAGCAATGAACCAATAATAGAACGGTAGTTAGATTGATCAATAGGTTTACCGTCCTTATCTGCGTCGAGATGACAATTTGTTGCCATTGGAGTGCTTCTTGAGCTACAATCTCCCATCTCAAATTTCTTCAAGATGTCCTTGGTGTACATTTCTTGATAGACGAAGGTCCCCTCTTGAAGTTGCTTGATTTGAAATCCTGGGAAGAAGTTGAGCTCTCCAATCATAGACATCTCGAATGCCCTAGACATCACTTTGCCAAACTCATGGCTAAGAGCTTCGTTAGTTGAACCAAAAATAATATCATCAACATAAATTTGACAAATAAATAATTCTCCGTCGATGTGTAGATGTTGGAACTTGAAGCTTCCCCTTGATCATGGCTCTCCTCAACTTTAGGCTTGTCACAACAACATCGTTCTTGCTAAAGGTGCACATTAGCCCAAAATCACAAAATTTGTGCAATAGAAAGCAAATAAACTAAGTGACTTAACATGCAACATATTTGAAATAAATAAACCATGTGAAAAATACAATCTTACCCAACCGAATTACCTTCCCCTTAGAATTATCACCAAAGGTGACTTGTTCATGATTGTCGAGGGTCCTCTATGGAGGTGAACATACCATCATTGCCGGTCATGTGTTGAGTGCACCCGCTATTGAGTACCCAATGCTTTCCACCGGCTTTGTAGTTCACCTACACACATGAATTCAATTTTTTATTTTTGGCACCCAAGCCAACTTAGGTCCTTGTATGCGTGATACAAGTGTCTTTGGGACCCAATGTTGCTTGGGGAGCTTCCCCTTCATGCCCTTTATGTCCTTGCCAATGAACCTTGCTTTCACCTTGCCATATACTTTACTCAAGAGATAATAATGATCATTGAAAGTAGATTTGTAGTTAGTAGGCAATTTTGGAGAAGGTCGGTTAGGAAGAGGACACTCCCTTGTATGGTGACTGGTGATCTCACAATGTTGGCAATAGGAACCAACTTCCTTGATGAAGCTTGCTCTTAGCTCCGGTGAGGGCACCTTTCCTTTGTTAGGCACCGGGAAGGATCCAAGTCCTCTCTTGTTGAAGGCCTTTGCTTGTTGGAAGAGGATTTCCTTGTGCTTGACTTCTCCTTTTGATAGTCTAGCCACACTAGTGCGGAGACTCTCAATTTCTTCCAACAAGTCCTTCTCCCTAGCATTTTCTTCCAAAGGCAAAGACTTGTGCAGGACATTAGTGGTAGAGAAGTAATGGATACCTTATCATTAAGAGTTTGTTTATTCATATTTTTTAACTCTTGATCAAGCACTTCATGAGCAAGGTTAAGTGTTTGATGTTCTTGTATTAACTTGTTGTTCTCTCCCAAGAGTGTTTGGTGTGCTAAGTTAAGCTCATGATGATCTAGCTTGATTTTAGCCTTATCCTCCTCAATTTGCTTGACATGGGATTTGAGCGTGTCATGCTCCTTAAGTATGCTTTCATACTTGTCAAGCAAATCGAGGTTAGCACTCTCAAGCTTAGCACGAGTTTCTTCAAGAGCCTTTACCTTACTCTTTTCCCTCTTAATGATAGTGTGTTATTCATTTATTAATTAAGTTAAATCATCGGGGGAAAGCTCATCATCGCTAGAGTCATCATATACCTTGGTGTTACCTTTAGCCATGAGGCACATGGGAGGTGGATGTAGAGGTGAGTCATCATTGTTGGCAATGGCAAGGCCGGCCAAACTTTCTTCTTCCGCTTCACTCTCTTCATCACTTGACTCTTCGTCGGTGATCCATTCATTTGCCTCACACATGAACACCTTTTGAAGACCATTTCTCTTCTTTGGGAAGAGTTTTGCCTTCTTGCCCTTGTCATGTTTCTTTTTCCCAAAGGATCTTGGTTTGGGCTTGTCCTCTTCATTATCCTCACTACCTTCAAGCTTGTGATGCTTGCTCTTGTGGTTCTCTCTTCTTTTGTCCGGTTTTGGACAATCATAGGAGATATGACCTTGATCACCACAATTATAGCAAGTCTTGTTGTCATCTCTCTTTGGTAGAAATGCTTTCTTTTTGGATCAAAGGTGTATCCCTTCTTGGCAATCTTGGAGTTTAAGCGAGAGAACTTTCTCATCATTGATGCAAGCTCATTATTGTCATCTTCACTTGATTCTTGCTCTTCTTCATTTGGGCTAGGCTCAACCACTTTCTTTTTGTTGAGATTTGTTCTCTTGGTGGAGGCCTTTAGAGCAATTGTATTTTAAGATGATTGCTCCATCATCCCAAGTACACTCATCTCATGAGTGTGAATCTCTCCAATGAGTTCCAAAACTTCAATGTGGTCAAGAGATTCTTTTTGAAGCATGGAGTTGATGATGTTGTACTTTGGCTTGGGAAGGAGCATGAGAATCTTGCGTTTGATGAGTCCCTTGCCAAGAGAAGCAATGTCAAGAGCATTAATTTCTTCAATAAGCACATTCAAGCGAGAGAACATTTCATTGACATTTTCATGAGGTAGCATTTTAAACTCATCATATTTGGCTTTAAGCATGTGATATTTTAGTTCTTTGACACGAGAAGAACCCTCAAGAATTTCTATCAAGCAAACCCAAATTTCACAAGCCTTTTCCTTGCTAGCAATCCTAGCAAACACATCTTGACTAATACATTCATAAATTGCATTCCTAGCTTTAGCATCCCACATAATTTGATCACCAACATAATTGTGCTCACCAAACCCCGTGTGGGTCGCTTCCCATATTTCAGGAGCAATAGCTTCTAGATAAGCACGCATGAGTGCTTCCCAATAGGCAAAGTTCATGCCCTCGAAGATAGGAACCGACCCCCCAATCTTGGCCATTTTAGCTCTCTAGCGGTGAAGCTAGAATGATCCTCTGAGCAACCTTGCTTTGATACCAATTGTAAGGATTGAATGCCCAAGAGGGGGGTGAATTGGGCTTCTTTTCAAAAAATTAAGGCAATAAAACTTAATTACTAAAAGCCCAATTCCCTACGCAAACAACCTATGAATTCAAGTAAATAGCATCTTCATGGTATATAAATTGCATAAGTGTAGGGTGAGAGGAAGAGAATGCAAATTCCCAAGGAGACACGAAGATTTATCCCGTGGTTCGGCAAGATCGTCAAGATCTTCCTACATCCACGTTGTGGCACCCACCAAAGGGTATAGCCACACCCAAGTCACCGAGACTAGGGATCTTCACTATTCTTCTCCGTTCGCCAACCTCGGCAAGGTGGAGCTCAAGCCTTGTACAACTAGGATCCTCTGGGCTTCCACAATCTCTAGCTAGTTCTAGCCTATCTCTTGGTGTACAAGTAGTGAAAAATGATATGGATGTGGTAGCTCAATGCCTTGAATGCTTGGTAAGGTGTAGAGTAGGTCTGGGCTTCAAGTCATATCGAATAGACTAGTTGAAGGGGTATAAACAACCAGCCTCCACGAAATAACTGTTGGAAAAGTAGGTTGACATCACTGTTCTGCAAACACCGGATGATGCAATGCTCTCCCTTCTGTTATCATCGTCAAGTTCACTTTAGCTGATGTCATTGTGTCAGATATGACCGTTGTTAGACCGATGTTGAACTTGTCTTCTCATCGGATGATCCGGTGGCACTTCCTCCAGAATTGGTTCAAACTTGATGCTTGCTGGAGTGATTGACCGATGTGTATATTGTTGTACATCGGATGATCTGGTGCTACACTTGGTCCAAGGATATTGCATACTGTACTGATGGACTGATGTAACATTGCCCTTAACATCGGATGATCCAGTGAGTACTTTGTTCTGAGGTCTTCTTCTTCTGCTGAATCAACTCGACCGATGTGTTGTTCTCTGGAAACGTCGATTGATCCGATGAGTTGATTTTGTTTGCTTCGAGTCATTCTAAGTGATTCTTTTGTATTTTGCTCGATTGACCTCTTAGACATTTGTTGGAAATATACTTCTGATGATTGTCAAGAATTGAGTGTTGTCAATTATGGTTGAATAATTTTGACATGTGAGCTTTTACTTCTAATCTTCATAATATTGATTGATCTCATAAAGTGATTGTTTAGGGGTGTCCAATGATCAGTAGTTGATGTTCATATTCATATAGATTGCATTTGATTGAGTGATATGGGAGACCTTGCATCCACAAATTCATTAGTAAAATCCAATGGTTGTCATTAATTAACGAAACCATACCTCATGGGTGCCTAGATGCTTTCAGCCGATTCAAATGACGAATATAATAAAGGCTAAGTGTTGAAAAGTACATTAAACATTTAAAAAGCAATATATTATATGTATGTGAAATAAAACCATCATAAACCATAATGATCAACATAGTACAAGTCCATATCCCATATCCATCACCATTATACCCGATTTCACCATTACGATTAACCATATCCATTGCCATAAACCATAATACCATCCCATCACTAGTACCAACCATATTATGAATCGTAACCATATTACCAACAATAATCATCCCAAATCCCAATTTTCCTTTTAATCATGGAAGTTGCCCAGGTTGCTCATGACCAAGAGCGCGACTATCATGATACGTTTAATACTCTGCGGAGTTTCGTACCACTTTACCCACGTGTTTGTGATTTCATCACCCGTCGGTGACTAGATAAAACCTCTATAATACCAAAACACTACCATAGGTGCATGGCCAAGAGATCACAAAATAGCCTTTACAAAGGGACTACTAGCATGTACGAACCCACTGAGGTTTCACCGGTGGTGATGTCTCCAACTGAGCACATCTTCAACCAAGGGCCCCCTCTTGCGCCATTTGGATCGCTGGGAGTCCCGCCAACCATATCCAAATCCAATCTGACCCCCCTTCCACAGTGCGCCAAATGATCCATGCAATACTAGCAATACACTAATTAATTAGCTATGCCGCACCCATACTTGGCCTCGTGGTGGCACCGTAGTCCTGGCTTATTCTCGCATGAACCGGTCCTTAGATCTCAATCAAGCAAAACCACCATGACATTTGACCCATCCACATACCATGCTTGCTTAGATCACACATTACCATATCATATTGACCAGTTCATATTAATCATAATCTCATTAATGCATAATTAAATGGTGTAGTTGTTCTTTCTTCCAAGTTAATTAAGTGAAGCGAAAAGGTAAAAGCCCTTCCCGACTCTATACCTTGTATTCCAGGTGACAAGGGTGATCAAACAAAGCTAGTAAACTTCCTATCATAGGATTCCTATCAAGTTGACACAAGCATGCAGTTTTGCAAACAAAACATTTATTTTAGAAATAGGATCAATATGTTAAAGGACACTTGCCTTGCTCTTGGGCTTGGTTTGGGTCAAAGTCTTAAAATTCTTTGTGCTGGAGGTCCTCTGCGGCACTCTCTAGCGCAAAACTGTCTAATCCGCGCAATAAACATACAAGAAGAGAATCACAATAAATAAGTCCACATATATTACTCAATATGACATGACATGCATGATTAATGCAAATGCAAGCAAAACTAATTAATGAGTTGTTAATGATGTATAATAACTAGTTCTAATAGTTTTTAAAAAGTTTTGACGGCTTTGGAATTGATTCAAACCAATTTAGATTTAATTCAACAGGAAATAGATTGCAAAATTGGACTAGTCCGCTGTAGGGCTGGACTAGTTCGCCCTTCGCAAGAACAGCGGATTAGGGTTTTCTAAATCGATGTAAATTTGGAGAAACTGGGTTGAATCCATGGGAGAAATAGAGAGTAGAAGGTTACCAGGTGTTTAGGACTCGAAAGAATCAAGAGTTTTGGAGGCAACACTTGGCTCTTGACGATCTAGGGTTGATGAAGAACTTGAAGGTTAATTGTTGATGAAGAATGAAAACTTGATGGAGATCTTGATCCTCTTTCGTTTCCTCCTCTTCTTCTTCTTGCTCGGGATCTCCTTCTCCCTCCTTGTTGGTGGCTCTCCATGATCTAGGGTTTTTTGGACTTCAATTGAGGCAAAAGGATGTAAAGTCAAGGGGTGGGGTTGTTTATATAGAGGTGGAGGCTAGGATTTGATGGAATTCGAGTTTGAGGAGGCTGGAGGCCGGTGTGGGGTCCCACATGGGCTCCAAAAAGAGTTATACACGACATACTTAGACCCACTTAAGGTAAGACCCAAAAACAAATCGTGGGAGAGAAGATCAACTTGGAATCGTGATTTACCGGACAAGTCCGAATAGGGACGGACTAGTCCGAAGATTGATAGAGGCGAAAAAGGACAAGACCGGACTATATCAGACAAGTTCAAACTTGGTCAGAGAAAAATCAGACAAGTCTAGACAAAATCGGACAAGTCTGATTTTAGTCAGAGGGGAGACAGACAAGTTCGCTGGAATACCGGACAAGTCCGGACAAGTCCAACGTCTTAGCAAAATTTCCAAGGAAATGGAATATCGGACTAGTCCACAATGGACCGGACAAGTCCGAAACTATACAGAGAGAAAAGCAGACAAGTCTGCAGCAAAACGGACTAGTCTGACAGAGGTCAGAGAGAAATCGGACTAGTCCGCACCAAAAATGGACTAGTCCGCACTTTCTAGAATTCTTAAGTGCGGTTCTATGTTAAATTAATTTTAAACTTATTTCATTTTATGTGGATTAATGTTAAACATGTATTAGAATGTCTGCAATGCATGATGCATGAAAATGAGGGTGTTACAAACCTACCCCCCTTACAATGAATCTCACCCTCGAGATTTGACGCGAAAGAGAAGAGATAGGGAAAATCTTTCTTCAGATCATCCTCCAGCTCCCATGTTGCATCCGATTCTGTGTGATGCTTCCATTGAACTTTGCACCATTGAATAACCTTGTTTCTCGTGACCCTCTCCTTGGTTTCCAAGATTTTGACCGGTTGCTTGGCATAACTCAAATATGTCTATAATTCCAATTCTTCCATTGGCATTTGTTCCTTCGGTACCCTTAAACACTTCTTGAGCCGTGAAACATGAAAGCCATCATGAACATCTGACAAGTGAGTTGGGATTTCCAACTTATATACCACATCTCCTTTATTATCCAAAATCTTGAATGGCCCAATGTATCAAGGTGCTAGCTTGCCTCTTATGTTAAACCTCTTATGTCCTCTCAGTGGTGACACCTTGAGGTAAACAAAATCTCCCACTTCAAAGGCTAGTTTCTTTCTCCTATTGTCAGGATAGCCTTTTCGCCTTGATTGAGCAGCCCTCAAGTTTTTGCGAATAATCTGAACTTGTTTTTCAGCTTCTAGTAACACATCCGGACCAAATACTTGAGTTTCTCCTGTCTCATTCCAGAACAAAGGTGCCCTACACTTCCTTTCGTAAAGTGTTTCATATGGTGACATCTTCAAACTTGCTTGGTAACTATTGTTGTATGAAAACTCTGCATATGGCAAGCTCTTGTCCCAACTCTTCCCATGCTTCAAAGCACAAGCTAGGCATATCCTCCAAAATCTAATTGGTCCTCTCATTTTGTCAATCCGTTTGAGGGTGATATGCTGAGCTGAAATCCAACCTTGTACCCAAAGCTTCATGCAATTTTTGCCAAAACGTGGAGGTAAATTGAGAACCTCTATCCGAGACTTTCTTCCATGGGACTCCATGTCGGCACACAATATGCTCCATATACAGCTTTGCCAGCTTCTCGATGCTATAGGTGGTCTTGATAAAAACAAAATGAGCTGACTTGGTCAAACGATCCACAGTTACCCAAACTGACTTGGTCAAAGCCAACATTTCTGCACCAACAATCCAAATGCCAATGGCTTAGAAGACCCTTTGTGAGTTCTTAGCTCCCTCTGCTAACAATGTGCCTATTGGGCCCACTGTTAACACGGGAGATGTGAACTTTGAGATCAAAACTGGCCTTATCACTATGGTGCAAGCCAACCCATTCTGTGAGAAGGCTAACGAGGATGCAAGTGCTCACCTACAACAATTCCTTGAGATTTGCTGCACTTTTAAGATCAAGGACGTGTCTCCGGATGCGGTCCGTCTGAGACTGTTTCCGTTCTCTCTCCTTGGGAGAGCAAAACAGTGGTTCTACATGAACCAAAGTGCTGTAGACACTTGGCAGAAGTGTTGTACGGCATTCCTCGCCAAATTCTTCCCGCTGGGCAAAACCAATGCCCTACGTGGAAGGATTTCTATCTTTCAGCAAGAGCTCAAGGAATCTATTCCCGAGGCATGGGAAAGGCATCAGGAGTACATCCTAGCCTGTCCCCACCATGAGATGGATGACTGGATCCTTATTCAGAATTTCTATAATGGGCTGATCCCATCAGCTCGTGACCATTTGGATGCTGCTGCTGGAGGAGCCTTCTTCTTATTGACGGTGCCAAAAGCTAAAGATCATATTGAGAAGATGGTGTCCAACATGGGATGGAACGATGAGCGTCTTCATACCTGACAGCAAGGCATGCACACCTTTAAGGAGGTGGACATGATTGCTGCAAAATTGGACCTCCTAATGAAGAAAATTTATTGGCAAGCCAGTGGTGAAGTGTCTGGCAATGCCTATGCCCTAGACTCTCACATCACGTGTGAAGTATGTGGCAACACAGGTCATATGGGCAATGGTTTCCCAGAAACTCGTGAGGATTCCCTATACCTCGCCCATAATGGAAATTTCAACAACAACAATGGCTATCCTCCAGGAGTTCAAGGGTGGGGTCAACAACACCCATTCTTTCAAGGAGGTACAACAACAATGGCAACCATGGAAATAAGCCCAACTTGAGAGAACTTGCAATTAGCCAGCTCAAGATCAACGATGCCCTATCCAAGAAGCTGTCAGCTAATGACAAGACCTTAGAGAATAGCAATGCAAAGATTGAAGGACTATCCTCAGCATTCAAGAATCAACTAAGCTTCAACAAGATGCTCGAGACTAAGTTAGCTCAGCTGGCAGCTGCTATTCCTCCGATGGAGAATGGCAAGATCCCAGGGCAGCCAGAAGCCCTGGTGGAGAACGTCAATGCAGTGGTTATGAGAGGAGGAAAGACCACTCGTGACCCACCATATCACACACAAGAAAATAGTACAACTGAGCCTGAGAAGGAGGATGTCCCAACCAAATTACTTGGTGAGAGAATGGCCAAATACTTTGAAGACACCAACTTATTGCCATTCCCTCACAGACAAAGGAAGCCAACAGTGGATGAGCAATTCAACCATTTGTTGAGATCATTCAAAAGATCCATATCAATGTGCCCTTTATTGATGCGATGCAAGTCCCCACTTATGCTTGCTATTTGAAGGACATATTGAACAACAAACGGCCATTGCCCACCACTGAGGTCGTCAAGCTTACGGAAGACTGCAGTGCAACCATCCTCAATAAGCTTCCTGAAAAGAAAAAGGACCCCGTATGTCCTACCATTTCATGATCAATTGGGCTCACTACTTTGACAAGGCACTTTGTGATCTGGGAGCAATTGTTAGTGTGATGCCCAAGGTTGTGTTCGACCAGCTGAACTTCACAGAGCTGACTCCAACACCAATGCAGCTACAACTGGCTGACTCTTCAGTCCGTTATCCTGCGGGTATTGCTGAAGACGTCCCGGTGAAGATCCGGAACTGCTTCATACCCGTGGATTTTGTGGTGCTAGACATGGACACTGAGAAAGATACTTGGGCGCCCATTCCTCAGCACTGCAAAAGCTCGCATAGATGTGGGAGCTGGAAAAATCCACTTCCATAGCAATGGCAAGGAGGAAAGGTTTAACTTTTGGCCAAAATCAGAGCAATGCTCCATGATTCGAATCAAGTATGGGCCGAATGATAAACACATCAGAGACGTCGAAGTCACACCTCCAAAGGTGGACTCACTCATTGCTTTCATGAGAAGATTAATTTACAAGGAGAATTCGTCGTTTCGACCACGCTGATATCCAAGGGTGACGGAATCATCTTGACCTTCCCGAAGGCCCAAGTCCACCAAGCCGCCAAAGAAGGAATGGCGGAATAAGCAAGACAAGCCATCCGAGCCCACCCCTCCGGGCACATATGTGAAATGAAGACGGGGGAATGTCCATCTCATCGGACGGTGGTGAGACCTACGCTAATAGGTTAAATGGTAGTTATCCCACTTTATTTTTCTTTCTTTCCTTTTCCACCCCATTTGGACTTTTCCCATTGCATATTTGATTTTTCCTAGCAAGTTGAGAATCTTATATTCTCAACTATCATTTTTCTTTCTTTCTTTTCAAAGGAAATTTTTATTGGATTTGAAAAAAAGTTTTTATTTGAAAAACAATTTTTTCTGAGCTGCACATGTGGCATTTCACCAACGTGCTAACTTTATAGCCGTTGGGGAGCCACTTGCCAAAAGGGGAACCAGGGGGGCCACCTATCAGATCGACCGAACCCCCTGGTCGGCCGAACAAGCAGTGTAGCCAAATTGGCTCCCCTTCCTCAAATGGCTACATTTTGAACTGCAAGTGACTGTTAGAGGGTGCACCCTATAAATTTCTGAGCTGCACATGTGGCATTTCACCAACGTGCCAAAAGATAAGAAAATATCCTTTGCAAAGAGACTACAACATGTTTAGACCAACTAAGGTTTCATCGGAGGTGATGTCTCACAACTAAGCACATCCATCCAAGGGCCCCCTCTTGTGCCGTTTGGATCCCAGGTCAGTCCCGACAGTAATGCAAACCAAACTGACTGACATTCCCCGAGCCTTCCAAATGATCTGAACAATGCTGGCAATGCACCTAATAAATCATCTAAGCCGCACCCATAATTGGCCTTTGGTGGCACTGTAAATTCTGGGTGGTCGCTCCATGAACCGGTCCTTAGATCTAAAGCAGGCAAAACCACCAAATCCTTCCAACACATTCCACATAATCGACTTGGTTAGATCCCTAGTTTCCATTTTTCTAAACAGTCATTATGTCCAATTCACATAACTCATATGTTCAATAGTTCTTAATTAAGTCATGTAGTTATTCCCAATCCCAGTTAAGCAAAACAAAGCAAAACTAGAAAATACCCTTCTCGACTTTCTACTTTATATCCCGAGCGACAAGGGTGGGTATACAAGTCTAGTAAACACCTATCATAGGTTTCCCATCAATTTGACACAAGCATGCAATTTTACAAACAAAACATTTGAAAACAGGATCAAAATGATCAAGGACACTTCTCTTGCTCTTGTGGCTGATTTGGATCAATAGCTTTGAAGTTCTAGTGCTGAAGGTCCTCGTAAGCACCCTCTAAAGCGTTACCTTCTATTTTGCGTGACAAACATGTGAAACAAGCATTACAATCAATAAATGCTCATATAGTACTCAATATGTCATGACATGCATGAATGATGCAATTATGATGTAATACATGTTACTAGGTGTTGACGGTCCTTAAGTGCAATATTTAGACCGTCAATTCACCTCATAATATGCACAAAAGCGGGACACAACATAGTGGTAGGTTTAAAAACTAACCAATTCCACAAGTATTGATGTTTATTTTTATGCAGGTGAATTTAGACCTAAAATACCAAGACATCCAAGGAGTAATCCATAAAATTGTATTTCGACAAATCTGGCGATGCAACGTATCATCACATGGATCAAATGGCCCACAAATATAAGTATTTGAGGCATCCAATGGTGTAGCACCCATATAAGGGGATAGGATCCACCTGGCAGAGACCAGGAGGAAGCACAGCCCCAACAGGGCTGAGAATAGGTCGACCGACTAGGGAGTGGCGCCAAACCTGGTCAAATGCCATGTGTTGGCTCCTTGAAGCCTGAAGAAGTCATGGGTGACTAATTAACCCGCATTTGCTGGTGGGAACCGACCCTTCTCCCTCCTATAAATAGAACCCACACCTCACTTCACACACACACACCAAAACTTGACAATAAAATACCACTCCTAAGGTTTGGAGTAGTCCTAGAGGCTGCCAAGTAGAAGGAGAGTGTGGTGAGCATTTAGGAGAAGGAGGCTTAGGCTTGTCAGGTCCCTATTCTACACTTGTATTCGTACAAAGGTGTTATTCAAATCAAGTAATCCCATTGTGAATTCATTTCAAGTTTCATTGCCAATTCATAGTAGTTTGCACAAGTAGTTACTTGTGGGTTCATTTCTTTAATTTATTAGAGGCTATAGGTTTAGCTTGTGTTCGAAACAACTATAGTTTTGATTTAACGTAAGCGTGGTGCTTAGGTTAGAAATCACCAGTGAATATCTCGTAGACCTGTGGATTGAAGAGGTAGGCAGTAGGTGGTGACAGTCTTATCTGTCCTTAGTAATCCTCCATGTTCGGCTATGCCGTAGGCTCTTGCCGAGAGTCATCCTAGTGTTGCTAGGGGTAAACCCATGCATGAAGCAAGCAGCTACTGCAAATTCTTTTGAATTAGAATCAATACTTTGAATTCATCTCTCTTCCTTGCCCACGAAACAACTTTGTCCTCAGGTGGATTAGTTTGTAAGATTAGCACATATGTTCCTTGGATTCGATACCCTTGAAAATACTCTCTTAAGGGGAAGCGCTACATGACAGTTTTCGTGTGCTTGCGGATTTTTATATGTGACGTAAGAAACGTCAACAAGCATTTCTGGCGCCATTGTCAGGAAACTATTGCTATCAATCATTGAACCTTGTTCACCCTCGTATCTATCTTCTTACCTTATCTTTCCTTTTCTTACCACCACCACATATATGGAGCAGCCCACCATTATTTCATATTCTGCCCCAAAGGGTAAGTTCTGTGAGCCACTGCCTTAGGCGGAACCCATCTATTCTACTGGCTATGAACTTTTCCCTGGCTTTATAGCCATGGTTCGGGAGCAATCCTTCTTATGAACGTATTGTGAAACCCTTACCACCATCTAAGAGAATTCGAACAATTGTGTTCATGCCTTTTAATCAAATATATGACACAAGAAACTCTCAAATGGAAGTTGTTTCCTTTTTCCCTTAAGGAAAAGCCAAACAATGGTACGACCACAATGTTGGAAAGACAAACAAAAATTGGAGCGAATTCTCTTTTGATAAATTCCAGCACAGATTTGTCCGTCCTCGATCCGTTTCTCTTGCAACACTTGTATATGGGATTGAACAAAGAGTTTGCCCTATATCTTGACATTACGGCTGAAGGATCTTTCCTCCGAAAGGTACCGAAAGAAGGCAAGGATCTTCTTGACCCAATTCTAGAAAATTTCTCCTTCACTATGGGCCTTAATGAGCCTCCTCAAAAAGAAGTAGTGTCAAGATCCGAGGATAAATCCATGGAAAAGGAAGAACCTATATCTTGCTTACCTTAAACCTTGCTAGAAGAATCCTCTCCCAAAGCCGAAATATGAAGGAAGAAGAAATTCAACCTTCAATGTTTCCCTTCTACTTCGTGGAGGAGATATTTGAAGATTTTGGAAATACCTCGAAGTAGTGTTGCCATAGGAAACCATCATTGCCATTAACTCCATCTAACCCACCTGATGGAGTGTTCGTCCAACAGACAGTCAAGTAGTTAACCTCTATTCTAAGAAGAGAATGGACTGCGGAAGTTGAGCAGTCACCCGAAATTCTTTGGATGACCTCACCTTTGGCAACTATTCTATGCTTTATAAGAGGGGCACAATTGAAGGTTGGGACACCCGGTTCCGAAAATGAACCAAGTGCAGTATATGTGTGCCCAGGACGTTCAACACACATACACAATTGCAGCACAAAAGGATATATTGAAAATTACCACAAGACAAGATTAAATAACCACTTTTATTACACAAATCGTAATATCCTTGAATACAAGCTTTAATAAATATTAATGACAAGTTGAACTAATGCAGCAGAAATAAACTAAATAAGCAACTAATCAGCTAAGCAAAAAAGCATAAAGGTAGCGCAGCTCCAATCAACACTGACGGCAGACACAGCCTAGAACTCTGCATTATCACCGTTATACTCCCAATCCTGACCCGCAACTGTTGCTGGGGAAATTGCAAGGGTGAGTGCATGTCGTACTCAGCAATTGTGGAAAGTATGACATGTAGCTGATTCAAATGATGAATATAATAAATGCTAAGTGTTGAAAAGTATATTAAAACATTTGAAAAGCAATATATTATATGTATGTGAAATAAACCCATCATAAACCATAATGATCAACATAGTACAAGTCCATATACCATATCCATCACCATTATACCCGATTTCAAAATTACCATTTGATGAGGACATCACAACAGTGGAGATGCACGTTGAACTGCAAGGACCAATCACAAGAGCACGAGCACGATTAATAAATCAGCAGGTGAATTCGTTCCTAACTTCTTTTGCATGTGAGTTTGAGAATAGATCGCTATGTGATGACTTAATTGTTATTAGGAATAATGGAGAAGATCAACAAGTGAAGGAAAGAGGCCTTGGGAGCGTGGAGAACCAGCTGGGACGTCCACAAGTAGATGGAAACAGTTTACAACTCGGACTCGAGTTCAACTCGGAGTCCAGGAGCAATCCACGTTAAAATGGACGCCCAGGTGGCATACGGACTCCGTTTTTGACGTTCTACATATGCACGGAAAGAGGAGAAGATGAAATTTTCAATTGTTCTGGTCTAACCTCAAAATTCTTCCGGAGTCATTGGGTATCGTCGAATCAAGTCGTGTCTAGATTTCTGTCCGGTGCTGCGCCACCAAATCGGGCCTTTGGGCCTTATATCCTGTAAGAGTCCATTAGGGACGCGTCTAATCATGTTTTGGTCGAACCCTAACCTATAAATACTTCAGACGCCGGTCATATTCGGTGGGTTTTGCTTAGATCAATAATATTGCCGTTCTAGGGTTTGTGAGACCCCAACTTCACGATTTCAGATCGTGTCTTCAACGTTCTTGCTCATGTTCTGGGTTGCACTTGCGGGGATTAGCCTTCTTGGCGAGGTCAAGCGTGTGCTGCATGGCTGACAACCAACGGAGCCACGGTGTAGTGATTGCAGGGGTACTCGAACCGCTCGAGTGCCGCAGATCATCAACCCCGAGTTCTCCACCCCAATCGACATACCTTTCGGAAGATCGGGCCTAAACCTAGTCATCAATTGGTATCAGATTTCCAGGTTGCCCGTGAGATATCTTTGTTTTCCTTCCATTAGATAAATTTTGTTTCGTACCTAGAGTCCACAAAAAAGCCACAAAAATTATTTAGATCGTTTTTACCGCTTCCCAGACTATGGTGCCGCAGTTTCGTTTTTCAGTTTGCATTGTTGAGTTTGCATTTGTGTGGTCGAGTCTTGTTGTTGGTTTAGCTCTGTGTTTCGGGTCCTAGTTATCGTGTTTCGTCTTTGTTTTCTTTCTATTCGACACCTATTCCACAATCCCTAAATAACAAACCGATCCACCACGTTCATCGGTTTGCCCTAGCTAGCCACCTTGTTTGAACTCCCGCATCGCCAGCCCTAGATTAGGTGACAAACATGTGTGCCACTCTTTCTTGAATCATCACACACCACCCTATTAATTTCTGTGCAAATTCCCGATCATTTTCATATCCGATTGCGCTTCTGTTCTCAAACCGAGTTGGAATCAACATCCAAAAAACGTAACTCGGACAGCCTACCTTAAAACGGCCATAACTTTTGCATACGAACTCGAAATCGGGCGATTTTTTTTTCAAATTCATCTACGCGAAATTTCACATCTGATTTTCCACCGCGTAGCCACGTTCAGCAAAATTAGATTGCCCGAATTCCCCTCGGAAGATAGGCTATCCGGCCTCCGAAGTTTCAGCATGAATTTTAAAAAATCTTCTTGATTTTCTATAGGCCGCATATTACTTCCAATTGAGCTGAAAATTTGTGTGCTTCCTATACTTGTGCTCCTGAGTAAATAAAAAATATAAAAAAATATTAAAAAAAGAAAAAAATTTGTGAAGAGCACGCATATTAAATAAATTGGCCTATACCACTTGGTGCTGTTTTGTTGGCTATATCATTCTGTCTTTCTTTTGCCTTGATACTTCATTGTGTTGTGCTAGGACCTAGGGCACTTGGTTGACCAGCAACAGTTTTCCTACATTGAATACTTATTCAACTTTGTTTAGCTGTTAACGATTTTCTGCTTATTAGCCACGATATTGTGCCATCCAAGCTCCACCTTTCTCTTGAGCATAACAGGTACCTTTGCAATCACCCCACGCTTCATTGGTTTATCTCACCGTCCACACCACATGCTGTGTCGGTAAGAACACTTGTAAGAGCGTGGTAAGACGCTTGAGCGAGAGAGATTTTTTTCTTCCACCTTTCACATTGTCACTGTAGTTGATAGGGATAACATATATTTTCTGTTGTCTTTTGTTTCCCACTAACAATGGTAGGAGAAGACAATGATGACGAATGTGTTCAACATGCTGAGTTACGTAATATGATGAAGACCATGATGGATATGTTCGCCAAATGCAACGCAGCAACGGAGGAGTCATTGGCGAACTTGACTCGCCAACTTGATGACCTTGCTCTTCGGATGAATACTTTTGAGGCTCGGTTGCCTCTCGCTGGAAGACAAGAAGACAATGCTTATGATGAACTGGAAGATCACAATAATCAGCCAAGACTGCCACTTTATCGTCGAGGTATGGGAGGTAATAATCATAACAATTATAATCGTCCTCCTGATGATCCTTTTGCTAAAGTGAAATTTACTATACCCTCTTTTTTTGTGCTTATGATGCTGATGCTTATCTTGATTGGGAGATGACAGTAGAGAAAAAAATTTAATTCCCATCTTGTTCCTGAACAACATAGAGTTCGTCAAGCCACTAGTGAGTTTAAGGACTTTGCTATCATATGGTGAAATGAACTTGTTAAAACTAGAACTGATCCTCCAACATGGGATAGATTAAAGGATGCTATGCGTGTTCGATTTGTTCCTCCATCTTTTCAGCGGGACCTTCGCAAAAAATTGCAGCGTTTTGACCAAGGTAACATGTCCGTAGAGGAGTATTATCAAGAGTTACAAAAGGGTATGCTGTGTTGTGGGGTAGTAGAGGACATGGATGATAAAATAGCACGTTTTTATGGGGGGTCGAGGTGTGAAATTCAGGACATTGTTGATTACAAGGAATATGATACTGTTAACAGATTGTTTCAGCTTGCTATGTTGGTAGAAAAAAGAATTGCAGGGCCAACAACAACAGCAACAACGCACGAGGAGCAACTTCATGCTGCGTGCAGCGACTACACCATCCAAAACAGCACCATCTTCGACCCCCCTGTGCAGCGACTACACAACCCAATGGTGGCCAACGAACTATACCTGCTGCTCCACCTTCTCGCGTGCCGGAAGGCAGGAAGGCGACATCATTAAAGCCTTCGTCGTCCACTCCTTCTAAGGGTCATACTTCCGACATTAAGTGTCACCGCTGCTAGGGACTTGGTCATATGATGAGAGATTGCCCGAGCAAATGAGCATACATAGCACGCGACGATGGCGGGTATGATAGTACTTTAGATGTTGAAGATGAATATTCTATTGCTACTGACTTTATAGATCCAAATGACGAACACACCAAAGAAGAGGTACTTGGTACAGCGACAACGGAGAACTACAGGAGCATCATTGTGCAGCGTGCCTTGAGCTCCAAAGTGGAGACCGATGACAAGCTACAACGACACAACCTCTTACACATGTTTCTCGTCGTCAAGGACTGTCGTGTACACACTATAATTGATGGAGGTAGCTGCAATAACTTGGTGAACACGGTCGTCGTCAAGAAAATTGGTTTGACGACAAGAGCACACCCTCATCCGTACCACATTCAATGGTTCAACAACAGCGGTAAGGTTCGGGTAACACAAACAACGAGAATACATTTTTCAATTGGTTCATACCATGATTTTGCTGATTTTGATGTTGTTCCTATGGATGCTTGTTCTCTTTTATCGGGTCGTCCTTGAGAATTTGATACAGATGCTATTCATCATGGTAGAACCAATAAATATACTCTCATGCATAAGGGAAAGGAAATCAATTTGCTGGCCATGACTCCTGCTGAAATTGTGCATTTTGAGAAGAGTAAAATTCGTGATGGCAAAGCAACAAAATTAGAATCTGAAAAATAGCAAGTTATTAAGTTAAAATCACCATCGTTGTCGCAACTAAATCTGACCTTGCTGATTTATTCGATGCTAAGGGGATGTGCTATGCTTTAGTTTGCAAAGAAGCCATGTTTTGACTTCATGAATTGTCTATTGCATTGCCCCCTTCTGTTGCTAACCTTTTGCAGGAGTTTGAGGATGTGTTTCCCTCCGAGATACCCCCTAGTTTGCCACCGATGAGAGGCATTGAACACAAGATCGATTTGATTCCAGGAGCAAGTTTGCCAAATCGTGCAAAATACAGGGCGAATCCACAAGAAACTAAGGAAATTCAGCGACAAGTCCAAGATCTTTTGGACCGCAGGTACATTCGTGAAAGCCTTAGCCCTTGTTCCGTTCCTGTTATTTTGGTTCCTAAGAAAAATGGTAGTTGGCGCATGTGTGTTGATTGTCGAGCGATTAATAACATCACCATTCGATATCGTTATCCTATTCCTCGATTAGATGACATGCTTGATGAATTGAGTGCTGCTATCATTTTCACAAAAATTTACTTGCGTAGTGGTTACCACCAAATTAGAATGGCACTAGGAGATGAATGGAAAACTGCATTTAAAACCAAGTTTGGACTTTATGAGTGGTTAGTCATGCCTTTTGTTTTAACTAATGCACCCAGCACCTTTAAGCGATTAATGAACGAGGTTTTACATGCTTTCATTGGACAATTTGTGGTGGTTTACTTTGATGATATCCTCATTTACAGCAAGTCATATGATTAACATCTTGATCATTTATGTGCTTTTTTTACTATTTTGAGAGATGCACGTTTGTTTGGTAACCTCAAAAAATGCGTCTTTTGCACCAATTGAGTCTCGTTTCTTGGCTATGTCGTTTCCTCACAGGGAATTGAGATGGATGAGGCAAAAATTGAAGCAATCACCAGCTGGCCAGCCCCAACAACAGTCAGGTTCGTAGTTTTCTTGGTCTTGCAGGTTTTTATCGGCACTTTGTGCGGGATTTGAGCACCATTGCAGCAGCTCTACATGAGCTAACGAAGAATGGAGTGCCTTTTTGATGGGGCGAACAGAAGCAACACGCTTTTGATGCTCTCAAATCGAAGCTTACACAAGAACCATTGCTACAACTTCCTGATTTTGACAAGACCTTTGAGCTAGAATGCGATGCAAGCGGCATTGGTATTGGATGCGTTCTCATACAAGGAGGTAAACCCGTTGCTTTCTTTAGTGAAAAACTTTATTGTTCTTCTCTGAATTATTCTACTTATGATAAGGAATTGTATGCCTTAGTGCGTGTATTCCAAACTTGGCAACATTATCTTTGGTCTAAGGAGTTTGTCATAAATTCCGATCATGAATCATTGAAGTATCTTAAGTGTCAAACCAATCTGAATAAACGACATGCTAAATGGGTTGAGTTCATAGAGTCATTTCCATACATCATTAAGCATAAGAAAGGGAAGGAAAATATCATTGCCGATGCATTTTCTAGGCATTATACTATGCTGTCCCAACTTGATCATAAAATCTTTGCTTTGGAAACAACTAAAGCATTATATCCTACTGATTTGGCCTTCAAAGATGCTTTTGAAAATTGTAGAGAAGGAAGAACTTGGAGTAAATATGTGCTGCGAGAGGGTCTCCTCTATCGTGCTAACAAGCTATGTGTTCCAGCTAGCTCCGTTCATCTATTAATTTTGCAGGAAGCACATGGAAGAGGTTTGATGGGACATTTTGGAGTGAAGAAAACTGAAGACATGCTGTCCGCACACTTCTTTTGGCCAAATATGAGGTGTGATGTCGAGCGCTACATGTCATGATGCACAACTTGCAACAAAGCTAAGTCTCGCCTTAACCCACATGGTCTTTATATGCCTCTTCTTGTTCCTAGTGTACCTTGGAAGGATATTTCTATGGACTTTGTTCTGGGATTACCTAGGACTAAGAGGGGGGGGGTAGTATTTTTGTAGTTGTTGACCGTTTTTCCAAAATGGCACACTTTATACCTTGTCATAAGAATGATAATGCCTCACACATTGCTGATTTATTTTGACGGAAATTGTTCGTTTTACATGGTGTGCCAAATACCATTATTTCTGATCGTGATGCAAAAATTTGAAGTCATTATTAGAGAACTTTGTGGTATAAATTGGGAACCAAGTTGCTGTTTTCAACTACATGTCACCCACAAACGGATGGCAAACCAAGGTAGTTAATCGTATTTTACCCACTATGTTGCTGGCTGTCATGAAAACAAATTTGAAGTTGCGGGAGGAGTGTTTACAACATATAGAATTTGGTTACAACAGATCCGTTCACTCCACGACAAAGGTAAGTCCATTCCAGGTAGTGTATGGTTTCAATCCCCGTGCTCCTATTGATTTACTACCTTTGCCTCCTTCTGAAACTATAAATTTGGATGCTACACAACGATCTAAATTCATTCATAAGATGCATGAAACTATAAAGAAAAATATTGAAATGATGAATGAGAAGTATAGGATTGCAGGTAGTAAAGGTAGAAAATAAGTAAAACTTGAACCGGGTGATTTGGTGTGGTTACATTTGAGAAAAGAGCGATTTCCCGACTTGAGAAAATCTAAACTTATGCCACGAGCTGCTGGTCCTTTTAAGATCATTGAAAAGATTAATGATAATGCATATAAGTTTGAATTGCCTCCGGATTTTGGGGTTAGTCCTACATTTAACATTTCAGATTTGCGACCGTACTTGGGAGAAGAAGATGATCTTGAGTCGTGGACGACTCCAACTCAAGAGGGGGAGCATGATGAGGACATCACAACAGCGGAGACGCACGTTGAACTGCAAGGACCAATCATAAGAGCACGAGCACGGTTAATAAATCAGAAGGTGAATTCGTTCCTAACTTCTTTTGCATGTGAGTTTGAGAATAGATTGCTATGTGATGATTTAGTTGTTATTAGGAATAATGGAGAAGACCAATAAGTGAAGTAAAGAGTCCTTGGGAACGTCCACAAGTTGATGGAAACAGTTTACAACTCGGACTCGAGTTCAACTCAGAGGCTAGGAGCAGTCTACATTAAAAGGGACGCCCAGGAGGCATACGGACTCCGTTTTTGACGTTGTACATATGCATGGAAAGAGGAGAAGATAAACTTTCCAATGGTTCTGGTTACACCTCAAAATTTCTCTGGAGTCATTGGGAATCGTCAAAACAATTCGAGTCTAGATTTCTGTCCGGTGCTGCGCCACCGAATCGGGCCTTTGTGCCTTGTATCCCGTACGAGTCCATTAGGGACGCGTCTAATCGTTTTTTGGTCCAACCCTATCCTATAAATACTGCAGCCAACGGTCATATTCAGTGGGTTTTTCTTAGGTCAATAATATCGCCGTTCTACGGTTTGTGAGACCCCAACTTCGCAATTTCAGATCGTGTCTTCGACATTCTTGCTCGTGTTCTCGGTTGCACTTGCAGGGATTAGCCTTCTTGGCGAGGTCTAGCGTGTGCAGCACGATTGACAACCAACGGATCCGTGGTGTAGTGATTGCAGGGGTACTCGAACCGCTCGAGTGCCGCGGATCATCAATGTCGAGTTCTCCACCCCAATCGACATACCTCTCGGAAGATCGGGCCTAAACCTACTCATCACCATTAACCATATCAATTGTCATAAACCATAATACCATCCCGTCACTAGTACCAACCATATTATGAATCGTAACCATATTAAAAAAATAACCATCCCAAATCCCATGTTTCCTTTTAATCATGGAAGATGTCCATGTTGCTCATTATCAAGAGCGCAGCTATCATGATAGTTTTAATACTCTGCAAAGTTTTGTACCATTTTACCCACGTGTTTGTGATTTCATCACCCATCGGTGACTTAATAAAACCTCTATAATACCAAAACACTATCATAGGTGCATGGCCAAGAGATCACAAAATAGCCTTTACAAAGGGACTACTAGCATGTACAGACCCACTGAGGTTTCACCGGTGGCGATGTCTCCAACCGAGCACATCTTCAACCAAGGGCCCCCGCTTGTGCCATTTGGATCCCATGGAGTCCTTCCAACCATATCCAAATCCAATCCGACCCCCCTTCCACAGTGTGCCAAATGATCCATGCAATACTAGGAATACCCTAATTAATAAGCTATGACGTACCCATACTTGGCCTCGTGGTGGCACCGTAGTCCTGGCTTATTCTCGCATAAACCGGTCCTTAGGTCTAAATCAAGCGAAACCACCATGACATCCAACCCATCCACATACAATGCTTGCTTAGAACACATATTACCATATCATATTGACCAGTTCGTATTAATCATAATCTCATGAATGCATAATTAAATGGTGTAGTTGTTCTTTCTTCCAAGTTAATTAAGTGAAGCGAAAAGGTAAAAGCCCTTACCGACTCTCTACCATGTATTCCAGGTGACAAGGGTGGTCAAACAAAGCTAGTAAACTTCCTATCATAGGATTCCCATCAACTTGACACAACCATGCAGTTTTGCAAAAAAAACATTTATTTTAGAATTAGGATCAATATGTTAAAGGACACTTGCCTTGCTCTTGGGCTTGGTTTGGGTGAAAGTCTTTAAATTCTTAGTGTTGGAGGTCCCCACGGCACTCTCTAGCGCAAAACTGTCTAATCCGCACAATAAACATACAAAACAAGAATCACAATCAATAAATCCACATATATTACTCAATATGACATAACATGCATGATTAATGCAAATGCAAAGCAAAACAAGTTAATGAGTTGTTAATGATGTTTAATAACTAGTTCTAATAGTTTTTAAAAAGTTTCGACGGGTTTGGAATTGATTCAAACCAATTTAGATTTAATTCAACAGGAAATAGATCGCAAAATTGGACAAGTCCACTGTAGGGCCGGACTAGTCCGCCCTTTGCAAGAACAGCGGGTCAGGGTTTTCTAGATCGATATGAATTTGGAGAAACTGGGTTGAATCCCTGGGAGAAATAGAGAGTAGAAGGTATACCAGGTGTTTAGGACTCCAAAGAATCAAGAGTTTTGGAGGCAACACTTGGCTCTTCACGATCTAGGGTTCACGAAGAACTTGAAGGCGAATTGTTGATGAAGAACGAGAACTTGATGGAGATCTTGATCCTCTTTCGTTTTCTCCTCTTCTTATTCTTCATCAGGATCTCCTTCTCCCTCCTTGTTGGTGGCTCTGCACGAACTAGGTTTTTTTGCACTTCAATTGAGGCAAAAGGATGTAAAGTCAAGGGGTGGGGTTGTTTATATAGAGGTGGAGGCTAGGGTTTGATGGAATTCGAGTTTGAGGAGGGTGAAGGCCGGTGTGGGGTCCCACATGGGCTCAAAAAGAGTTAGGCACGACGTACTTAGGCCCACTTAAGGTAAGACCCAAAAACAAATCGTGGGACAGAAGATCAACTCACAATCGCGATTTACTGGACAAGTCCGAATAGGGACTGACTAGTCCAAAAATTGACAGAGGCAAAAACGGACAAGACCGAACTATATCAGACAAGTTTGAACTTGGTGAGAGAAAAATCAGACAAGTCTGGAAAAAATCGGACAAGTCTGATTTTAGTTAGAGGAAAAACGGACAAGTCCACTGGAATACCGGACAAGTCCAAGGTCTTAGCAAAATTTCCAAGGAATTGGAATACCGGACTAGTCCGCAATGGACCGGACAAGTCTGAAACTGTACAGAGAGAAAAGCAGACTAGTCCGCAGCAAAACGGACTAGTCTGACGGAGGTCAGAGAGAAATCGGACTAGTCCGCACCAAAAACGGACTAGTCCGCACTTTCCAGAATTCTTAAGTGTTGTTTTAGGTTAAATTCATTTTAAACTTATTTCTTTTTATGTGGATTAATGTTGAACATGTATTAGAATGTATGCAATGCATGATGCATGAAAATGAGGGTGTTACAAACCTACCCCCCTTAAAATGAATCTCACCCTCGAGATTTGACGCGAAAGAGAAGAGATAGGGAAATCCTTCTTGAGATCATCCTCCAGCTCCCATGTTACTTCCATATTTGTGTGATGCTTCCATTGAACTTTGCACCATTGAATAACCTTGTTTCTCGTGACCCTCTCCTTGGTTTCCAAGATTTTGACCGGTTGCTTGGCATAAATCAAGTTTGTCTCTAATTCCAATTCTTCTATTGGCATTTGTTCTTCCAGTACCCTTAAACACTTCTTGAGTTGGGAAACATGAAAGACATCATGAACATCCGATATGTGAGTTGGCATTTCCAACTTATATACCACATCTCCTTTTTTTATGCTAAATCTTGAATGGCCCATGTATCGAGGTGCTAACTTGCCTCTTATGTTAAACCTCTTATGACCTCTCATTGGTGACACCTTGAGGTAATCAAAATCTCCCACTTTAAAGGCTAGTTTCTTTCTCCTATTGCCCGGATAGCCTTTTTGCCTTTATTGAGCAGCCCTCAAGTTTTTTCAAATATTCTGAACTTGTTTTTCAGCTTCTAGTAACACATCTGGACCAAATACTTGAGTTTCTCCTGTCTCATTCCAGAACAAAGGTGTCCTACACTTCCTTCCGTAAAGTGTTTCATATGGTGACATCTTCAAACTTGCTTGGTAACTATTGTTGTATGAAAACTATGCATATGGAAAGCTCTTGTCCCAACTCTTCCCATGCTTCAAAGCACAAGCTATGCATATCCTCCAAAATCTAATTGGCCCTCTCAGTTTGTTCATCCGTTTGAGGGTGATATGCTGAGCTAAAATTCAACCTTATTCCGAAAGCTTCATGCAATTTTTGTCAAAACCTAGAGGTAAATTGCGAACCTCTATCCGGGACTATCTTCTTTGGGACTCCATGTCAGCACACAATATGCTCCATATACAGCTTTGCCAGCTTCGCGTTGTTATAGGTGGTCTTGATAGGAACAAAATGAGCTGACTTGGTCAAACGATCCACAATTACCCAAACAGAGTCATAACCGGACTGGGTACGCGGTAAACCAACCATGAAGTCCATTCCAATTTCTTCCCACTTCCATTCCGGAATCTTCAATGGCTCTAATAATCGAGCTGGTCTTTGATGTTCGGCCTTCACTCGTCGGCACACATCACACAATGCTACATATTCGGCTATGTCTTTTTTCATGCGAGCCCACCAATAACATGTCTTCAAGTCCTTGTACATCTTTGTACAACCGGGATGAATCGAGTATGACGAGTTGTGTGCCTCTTTTAGTATTGTCTCTTGGATATGCTTATCATTGTGCACAACAATCCTTTTTCCAAGCCATAAGGTTCCATGATCATCTTTATCAAACCTTAACTCTCTCCCCTCTTGGGTCCTTTCCTTGATCTCTTGGATTTCCTCATCCTTTGTTTGACTCTCTCGAATTTCTTGCTCCAAGGTTGGATGTAACTCAATTATTCCCATCTCATTCGCAAATCCAAGAGTCAACCATTCAAACTCCTTACATAACGCGGATGGTAGTTCTCGAAGTGTGAGTTGGTAACTTCTTTCTGACTCAATGCATCAGCCACTACATTAGCCTTTCTTGGATGATAATTGATTCCCACACCATAGTCCTTGATAAGATCCAACCATCTTCGTTGCCCCAAATTCAGTTCTGTTTGTGTGAAAATATACTTAAGACTCTTATGATCCATATAAATTTCACACCTATGTCCAAGGATATAGTGTCTCCAGATCTTCAATGCGTGTAAAATGGCTACTAGTTCAAAATCATGCGTTGGATAATTCTACTCATGTTTCTTCAATTGTCTCGATGCATAGACTACCACTTTACCTTCTTGCATGAGCACACATCCATGTCCTTGTCTTGATGCATCACAATAAATGTCGAAACTTTTGCTCACGTCCGGCAATACCAAAACTGGGGCTGTTGTTAACCTTTTCTTCAACTCCTGAAAACTGTATTGACAAGCTTGAGTCCATTGGAAGGCCTTCCCCTTCATTAGCAATTCCATCATGGGCTTTGCTATCTTGGACAAGTCTTTGATGAATATACAGTAATAACCAGCCATTCCAAGAAAACTCCTTATTTCCTTGACATTCTGCGGGGGTTCCCATTTTAGCACATCTCTCACTTTTCTTGGGTCAACCGATACTCCTCCTCCAGATATGATATGACCCAAAAACGACACATCTTTCAACCAAAACTGGCACTTGCTGAACTTGGCATACAATTTATGCTCCCTCAATTTCTGCAACGTAAGCCTCAAGTGTTCCTCATGCTCCATCTCATCCTTCGAGTAGATCGTAATGTCATCAATGAACACCACAACGAACTTATCCATGTACTCCATAAATACCTTATTCATGAGGTACATAAAATAGGCAGGTGCGTTGGTCAATCCAAAGTACATTACGGTGTACTCATAAGATCCATACCGTGTCCTGAAAGCTGTCTTGGGTATGTCTGATGGTCTAATCTTCATTTGAAAGTATCCCATCCTCAAATAAATCTTGGAGAAGACACATGCACCCTATATTTGATCGAACAAGTCTTCTATGCATGGTAAGGTGTACTTGTTCTTGATGGTCACCTAATTGAGGGCTCGGTAATCCACGCAAATCCTTTGTGATCCATCCTTCTTATCCACGAGAAGAACAGGCGCTCCCCAAGGTGAAGAACTTGGGCGAATAAAACCCTTCTCTAGCTGCTCTTGGATTTGCTTCTTGAGCTCCGCTAACTCCTTAGGAGGCATCCTATATGGCCTCATGGCTATAGGTGCAGTTCCATGTATTAAATCTATAACAAATTCAATGTCTCGATCAGGTGGCATACCAGGCAACTCATTCGGGAACACATCCAAAAATTCACACGCCACCGGAATCTCGTCAATTGCAGCACTGTCCATGTGGTTCAACTCAAATTGCTTCGGTGCGTGTTGAGATTCTTCAAATTCTATGGTGATCCCTTCCTCAATGGTCAACTTCACAGTCTTCATGCCACATTCAGTGACTCCATTGTGCTTCCTCAACCAGTCCACACCGAGTATAATGTCCAATCCTTGAGAATCTAAAACAATTAGGTCGGCAAAGGAGTCTACCCCCATTATTCTAAGGCTTACTTTCGAACATACTATATTTGTCCTCATCTCTCCTCCAGGAGACTTAACCAATAGAGTAAACTTCATATTAAAGATACGAAAACTATACTTGGCAAAATATTTCGATGCAATGAATGAATACGATGGTATAGAATCAAATAACATAGTCGCCGGGTTGGAGTTTGCGAGAAACATACCAATCATCACGTCATCCGCTTGTTGAGCATCCTCCGTAGAGACATGGTTCACATTGCCACGAGCAAAATTCTGCTGTCCATGGTTTCCTTGCGGCTGTCCTCCATTGGGTCTTGGGTTTTGTCTTGGGGCATTACTTCCTTGACCAAGTCCTATCTTAGGACATTGATGTCCAAAGTGTCCTGCTTCTCCACATGTGTAGCACTTCCTTGCTGCACCAGAATTGTTGGGATGAACTTGATTCTGAACATTTGCACCAGGAAAGTTGGCACAAGGTGCAAAAGGCATTGGAGGCCTAGGTTCTTGCATGACAGGGCGTTGCTACACAAACTGAGTTGGGCGCGGTGTATAACCAGGGCACTGTACAGGAGCAGAAAAGCTGTAATAAGGTGCATTAGGTGGTGCAACGTGAGGGCACACATTACTTCCTTGTTGTTGTCCTTGATATAGCGCCTTCCTCTTGTTATCTAGCTCCATTTCACGGACCTTGTTCTCAACCACAACTACTTTGTCCACAAGCTTCTAAAAGTTAGCGTAATCACAATTCAGCAGTTGCACTTGGATATCATTGTTCAAACCCCTCATATTGCTTCCGGATGTCCAGGCTCACATCCTTAGGTGCATACCTTTAAAGTTGTGAGAATTTATTGAGATATTCACCCACACTCGATCTTCCTTGCCTCAAGTTTTTGAATTATTGCCTCTGCAAGATCATAACACCTTCCGGCACATAATGAGAATGGAAGCTCTCCTTAATTTCAGCCCAAGTAATCCTCTCTTGATTTTCATGAGCGTTGCGCAAAGAGTCCCACCATTCCGAGGCTGCATCAACAAGTTGATGAGATGCAAATAGCACCTTCTCCCGATCACTGCATTGGACTATTGCAAGTTTCTTCTCCACGGCCTTGAGCCAATCATCAGCATCCATAGGGTCAGCAGCTTGAGCAAAAGACGGTGGCCTAGTCCTGATGAACTCTCCCAATCGATTATGAGTAGGTGGGGGTGGCAGTGGAGGCATGTGGGGCTGATTGTTGTTGTTGTCAGCCTGCAGCTATCCCATAGTCTGTATCATGGTCTGCGTGAGCTGGTTTTGCATATCCAATAGCTGCTCAATATTAATAGCTCCCTGGGCAGGTCCTTGTCCATTGTTGTTCTGAGGTGGTCCATTGTTTTCCTCCTCATCATGGCCATCCCTCTGGTCTTGAGTCCTGACCATCTGAAGAAAAGCAGGAGATAAGAATTTAGAAAACGACCCCAACTATATGCATCAAGGGATATGAGGCTAAGCAACTACCTATACTAGCCTATGTGGACATGGCAATGTTAAACCATCCCAAAATCCTCTAGTAAGCACACGAGCAGACAATATAGAGCAAATAGCACACCAAGCAAAAACACATCGCTTCCTGAGTGTTCCTATGGGCTCTAAAGTGTCTATTCTATCTAGGTTGTGTCCTACAGTCAACCTAGCTCTAACACTAATTTGTGACACCCGGTTCCGAAAATGAACCATGTGCAGTATATGTTTGCTCAAGACGTTCAACACACATACACAAGTGCATCACAAAAGTATATACATAAAATTACCACAAGACAAGATTAATTAACCACTTTTATTACACAATTCGTAATATCCTCGAATACAAGCTCTAATAAATATGAATGACAAGTTGCACTAATGCAGCGGAAATAAACTAAATAAGCAACTAAGCAGCTAACAAAATAAGCATAAGAGTAGTGTAGCTCCAAACAACACCAGAGGCAAAGCTGACGGCAGACACGGCCTAGAACTCCACATTATCACCGTTATACTCCCAATCCTGACCTGCAACTGTTGGTGGGGGAATTGCAACGGTGAATACATGTCGTACTCAGCAAGTGTGGAAAGTATGACATGTAGTTGATTCAAATGACGAATATAATAAAGGCTAAGTGCTGAAAAGTACATTAAAATATTTGAAAAGTAATATATTATATGTATGTGAAATAAACCCATCATAAACCATAATCATCAACATAGTACAAGTTCATATCCCATATCCATCACCATTATACCATATTTCACCATTACCATTAACCATATCCATTGCCATAAACCATAATACCGTCCTATCACCAGTACTAACTATATTATCAATCATAACCATATTACCAACCATAACTATCCCACATGCCATGTTTCCTTCTAATCATGGAAATTGTCTAGGTTGCTCATGACTGGGAGCACGACTATCATGATAGTTTTAATATTCTGCAGAGTTTTGTACCACTTTACCCGTGTGTTTGTGATTTCATCACTCGTTGGCGACTAGAGAAAACCTCCATAATGCCAAAACACTACCATAGGTGCATGGCCAAGAGATCACAAAATAGCCTTTACAAAGGGACTACTAGCTTGTACGGACCCACTAAGGTTTCATCGGTGACGATGTCTCCAACTGAGCACACTTTGAACTAAGGGCCCCCTCTTGTGCCATTCGGATTCTAGGGAGTCCCGCCAACCATATCCAAACCCAATCCGACTCTCTTCTGTGACGGTTGTTATATACCAATTTCATCCGTCAATTTAACTCAATTATGTGAAGGATTTGTCATTTCTTGCACACATCACCTTTCTTTCAAACCCAATTTCACTTGGACTTGGAGAAATATGTGTATGCAGCATTTTATGCAAGAAATGAGGAAATGTAGAGGGACCAATCAGGCAACGACACGTGGCATCCCATGGATCAAATGGCTCACGAACAGAAGTATCCGAGGAGATCCAACGGTGTATCACCCATATACATCAATGGGACCCAACTGGCAGCCACCTGGAGAAAGCACACGAGAAATGGTGCAATGACCAGGTCAGCCGAACCAGGGGTCGACCGACCTGGTCTCTGCACCAAACTCGGTCAGCCTCCACGTGTTGGCTTCTCCTGGCTCCCTGGAGTCAATGGTGACTGATTCGCGCGCTTTTGGTGGCGGGAACCGACCTCAACACTAGTATAAATAGGAACCCCTACCCTCCACTTCAACACACACCACTTGAGCTTCATCTCTATTGTATACACTATCATCCATAGTCTTAGAGGAGTTAGGTTGTAGAGAGGAGAGTCTCTAGTCCCAAGTCCAAATTGGGAAAGGAGTAAGGAGTCTCTCTCTTCCCAATCCTACATTGGGAAAGGCATGTCTCATGTATTCTTTCTTGTATTTGTGACTTTATGCATAATAAAGATAGTATCTTTAGTCTCTACTTATACATATACTTGGGCAAAGCATTTCTTGTTTGATTGTGGAGTCCATGTATGTGGAAGGTATAACTTCAACGACTATTTCATCCTGAACATATCTCATTATCATAGAACCTATAGACCCCCACTATAGTCTAGTTAATTATAACATAACTAGGTTAGTACGGATAATTATGTTGTGTATCAACAATGGTTCAATGATGATTCAATTCATTGCCGTAGGATGGATTGTGCCTAGGCTCTTAGTGTAATTACTTAATATGCTAGCATGGTGCTAGGATAGCTAATTAGCATTGGATGTCTCATAGACCCACGAATTGAAGAGGTAGGCAGTAGGTGTTGACAGCCTTATCTGTCCTTTGTAATCCTCCACGTTCGTCTATGCCACAGGCTCCTAGCAGGAGTCGCCCTAGTATTGCTAGGGGTAAGCCCATGCCCGATGTGTTAAACCACATAGCATAAGTATTCACTACTGATCTAGCTTATGAATAATTAGTTTAGACTATGTATATGTACAATAGAGCATAGTAGAAGTACCTCCATAACTCTCAACGTTAACTAACCTCTAGGATCCTCTTACCCCCCTTAGACTTGAAAGCTTTTGTGTGTGTCACACAACCTCCACTATTATTTTATCCATCCTTACTAGATTCTTACCTAGACGTTTCTACCCTTTCCACTTGATGATTTTATATCTCTTCCCTGCCTTCCTTTGGGATCAAATAAATGACACCCTTAGGAATACTCTTAAGGGGAAATGCTACAATGATACCTCAGTGCGCTTGCGGAACTCACTCTATGATCCAATAGAACCATTATCAAGCATTTCTGACACATCAGTTCAAGATGTTTAGTTAATGTTGCAAAAGAAAAACCAACAAGCATTTCTGGTGCCGTTGCCGGTGATGATTTGATAGTATATCTTAGGAGCTGTCAACAAGCATTTCTGGAGCCATTGCCGGGGAAGGCAAATAGATATATAACATGACTGAGTGAATAGGATAGAACCCTGGGTAGGATTTTAGTAGGATAACCATTCTTTATTTTCACATTTTTAATGTGAAAACAGGGTAGTGTATGTCTGGTTTTCGCCTCCCGAAAAACTTTGTTTAAGATCCTGAATCTCTTCTATGAGACCGACCCCATATCGTTACTCCTCAAAGGATTCGAGCATCAAGGCAAGCCAACATTTCTGCACCAACAATCCAAACGCCAGTGGCTCAAACGACCCTTCGTAACTTCTGAGCTCCCTCTGCTACAATGTGCCTATTGGGCCCACTGTTAACATGGGAGATGTGAACTTCGAGATAAAAATTGGCATTATCACTATCGTGCATGCCAACCCATTCCGTGGGAAGGCTAACTAGGATGCAAGTGCTCACCTGCAACAATTCCTCGAGATCTGCAGCACTTTTAAGATCAAGGACGTGTCTCCAGATGCGGTCCGTCTGATACTGTTCCCGTTCTCTCTCCTTGGGAGAGCAAAACAGTGGTTCTATGCGAACCAAAGTGCTGTGGACACTTGGGAGAAGTGTTCTACGGCATTCATCGCCAAATTCTTCCCGTTGAGCAAAACCAATGCCCTATGTGGAAGGATTTCTAGCTTTCAGCAAGATCTCAAGGAATCTATTCCCGGGCATGGGAAAGGCTTCAGGAGTACATCATAGCATGTACCCACCATGGGATGGATGACTGGCTCCTTATTCAGAATTTCTATAACGGGTTGATCCCATCAACTCGTGACCATTTGGATGTTGCTGCTGGAGGAGCCTTCTTCTCATTGATGGTGCCAAAAGCTAAAGATCTTATTGAGAAGATGGTGTCCAACATGAGATGGAATGATGAGCGTCTCCATACCCGACAGCGAGGCATGCACACCTTGAAGGAGGTGGACATGATTGCTGCAAAATTGGACCTTCTAATGAAGAATAATTGATGAGCAAGCCAGTGGTGGAGTGTCTGACAATGCCTATGCCCTGTACTCTCACATCACGTGTGAATTCTGTGGCAACACGGGTCATATGGGCAATGATTGCCCAGAAAATCGTGAGGATGCCCTATACCTCGCCCACAATGGAAATTTCAACAACAACAATGGCTATCGTCCAAGAGGTCAAGGGTGGGGTCAACAACGCCCATTCTTTCAAGGAGGGTACATCAACAATGGCAACCCTGGAAATCAGCCAAACTTGAGAGAACTTGCCATTAGCCAACTAAAGATCAACAATGCCCTATCCAAGAAGCTGTCAGCTAATGACAACAGCCTAGAGAATATCAATGCACAGATTGAAGGACTATCCTCAGCATTCAAGAATCAACTGAGCTTCAACAAGATGCTCGAGACTCAGTTGGCTCAGCTGGCAGCTGCTATTCCTCCGATGGAGAATGGCAAGATGTCGGGGCAGCCTGAAGCCCCAGTGGAGAACATCAATGCAGTGGTTACGAGAGGAGGAAAGACCACTCGTGACCCACCATATCCCACACAAGAAAAGGGGACAACTGAGGCTCAGAAGGAGGATGTCCCATGTGAATTACTTGGTGAGAGAATGGCCAAGCACTTTGAAGACACCAACTTATTGCCAGTCCCTCACAGACAAAGGAAGCCAACAGTGGATGAGAAATTCAACTGTTTGGTTGAGATCATCCAAACTATCCATATCAATGTGCCCTTGATTGATGCGATGCAAGTCCCCACTTGTGCTCACTATCTCAAGGACATATTGAACAACAAACGACCATTGCCCACCACTGAGGTCTTCAAGCTTACGGAAGACTGCAGTGCAGCCATCCTCATTAGGATTCCTAAAAAGAAAAAGGACCCCAAATGTCCTACCATTTCATGCTCAATTGGGGCTCACCACTTTAACAAGGCACTTTGTGATCTGGGAGCAAGTGTTAGTGTGATGCCCAGGGTTGTGTTCGACCAGTTGAACTTCACAGAGCTGACTCCAACACCAATGCAGCTACAACCGGCTGACTCTTCAGTCTGTTATCTAGCGGGTATTGCTGAAGACGTCCCGGTGAAGATCCGCAACTGCTTCATACCCGTGGATTTTGTGGTGCCAGACATGGACACTGAAAAAGATACACCACTCATTCTTGGGCGCCCATTCCTCAGCACTACAAAAGCTCGCATAGATGTGAGAGCTGGAGAAATCCACCTCCATATCAATGGCAAGGAGGAAAGGTTTAACTTTCGGCCAAAATCAGAACAATGCTCCATGATTCGAATCAAGTATGGGCCGAATGATAAATACATCAGAGAGGTCGAAGTCACACCTCCAAAGGAGGACTCACTCATTGCTTTCATGAGAAGATTAATCTACGAGGAGAATCCGTTGTTTCGACCATGCCGATATCCAAGGG
The DNA here is from genome assembly GCA_036927565.1 of Tuctoria greenei. NCBI lineage: Eukaryota > Viridiplantae > Streptophyta > Magnoliopsida > Poales > Poaceae > Tuctoria > Tuctoria greenei. The sequence goes on from JAYESD010000011.1 coordinate 73,766,676, forward strand.
CGACGGAATCATCTTGACCTTCCCGAAGGCCCAAGTCCACCAAGCTGCCAAAGAAGGAATGGCAGAAGAAGCAAGACAAGCCGTCCGAGCCCATCCCTCCGGGCCCAAATGTGAAATGAAGACGGAGGAATGTCCATCTCATCAGACGGTGGTGAGACCTACGCCAATAGGTTAAATTGGTAGTTATCCCACTTTATTTTTCTTTCTTTCTTTTTCCACCCCATTTGTACTTTTCCCATTGCATATTTGATTTTTCCTAGCAAGTTGAGAATCTTATATTCTCAACTATCATTTTTCATCCTTTCTTTTCAAAGGAAATTTTCATCCTTTCTTTTAAAAAGGTTTTTATTTGAAAAACAATTTGTTTCTGAGCTGCACATGTGGCATTTCACCAACGTGCTAACTTTATAGCCATTGTGGAGCCCCTTACCAAAAGGGGAACCAGGGGGGACACCTATCAGGTTGATTGAACCCCCTAGTTGGCCGAACAGGGAGTGGAGGAAAATTGGCTCCCCTTCCTCCAATGGCTACATTTTGAACTCCAAGTGACTGTTGGAGGGTGCACCCTATAAATTGTGGCCGTGAGGGGGACCTCTCTTCACACACCACATCATTTTACACCTCCCCAAGTCACTCTATAGCTCACCTTGTTTTTCTTGCTCTTCATTGCAACACTCTTGCTCAAATCCATCCCAAAAAAATATTTTCTTTTGTTTGCATTTGCATTTTACACTCAAGCCTTTAAGAGGAGAAAATTCATTAAGAGTTTTGTTTTCCAAACATCGCTTCCTTTCGGATTTTTCTCGCCTTGTTTTGTTCTTGCTTGTTGAACTTAAAAACACATGAAGAGGTTGTTTGGAAAGAGGAAGGAGGTTGCAAGCTCAATCCATGGTGAAGGTTCTAGTGCACGCCTCTCGTCCATGGGTACAAGCCCAAGGAGGAGAAGTGTGTGTGAGGACACTCCCATGGAAGAGAGAACAACCCACACAAACTTCTTCATGACAATGACCTCGACATATGAAGCGAAGTTGAAGATCAAGCATGCAGGCTTCTCCAAAATCGTGAGTTCCGCCACACCAAGGCTTATGATCCACATTTGATCTCCAAAATAGGTATGGACTATGAATTTCTTTCCATTTGGCATGCAATTGGATTTAATGACTTTGCTCACATAGAGGAGAAAGGTTCACGCCTTCTCACTATCCAATTCCTTTGCACGCTAAGAATAGGATTTGATGGTATTACTTTTAGATTATTTAAAAAGAATACAACATCCTATGGAAAGAATTAGGTAGCATCCTACGCTTCCATAAACGATGTTTGCTAGATTTAGACAATGTGCCTAAGTTTAACAAACAATGTTTTTGGCATGAGCTAACTAGTGAGGTCACTTGTAGGGCTCCTAGGAATAGCCACATCCAAAACCCTACCTTACGCTTCATGCATAAATGGGTGGCTATGACTATGTGCCCTAGGGGAGATGTTAGGGTTGTGCGAGATGATGAATTGAAAATTTTGTTTGCCATGACTAAAAAGATAAAAGTTGCTCCAGTCAAAGCCATGATGACACAATGGTTAGATTACATTTCAAAATCAGGACCAATTGTATGCAATTCATTCATTACTCATATTGCGGATAGGGTAGGAGCAATTAAATACTCTTCATTTGAATATATTGAAACTGAAAGAGAATTAATTGATGAAGACTATTTAGTGCAAGGACATACCCTTAAGCATGATCAAGATGGGTCATTGATATTTTTCTATCGCGACTTTGTCAATGAAATTCGGTTACCAAACCCGGATTTTCATTTGTACAAATGTCGGAGGCTAACCATTAATCTTCTTCCCCTTGAGGAAGCAAGAAGAAGTAATGTCTCTGGCAGGGTAACAAGGAATTGTGTGAGGGCTGCAGCCACAGGCATGCCACCGATAATATCTCCGGTCCATAAGTACCAAGAGGAAGAGAACCCAATGGGTTATGCGCCCGAATGGACTCAACCTCCGACGTATGAGACTGGGGGATCATCTTGGCATGAATGGCAAAGGGAACCACCCTTATCCACTTCAAGCTCTAGCAGCTTGCCCCCAACATCCATGAGAGGACGTCGATCCTTTTCGGCTAGAAGTCATCATGACTATAGCCAAGGAATGACGTACCTCACTAGACGTATGGGAGAACTTGAAGTGAGAATGGGTGAAATCTACAGCACACTCCAGGAGCATGTTCAAGGTAACCAGGATTGGCAACAACACATGGATTCTCAATTCACCAACTTCAACACGGCGCTACAACAACAACAAGCCGATCTTGCAGCGTACTTCCATCATGAAAGGTTCTACCCTTATCACGGAGGTAGTTGAAGAACAAGCTTGGGGGAGGACCCCCACTTGAGGTAACAAGTAAAGATGTGCGGTAAGAATGATCTAGAATTCACATAGATGAAATGATGAATAGTTGCTCTATTTTATTTTCCTAAGTCTCTAGTTTACAACTTGCTACTCTCCGAATATTACTTTCATTGGTTTGAAATACTTTTACCTTAATTTGGAAATTGTGGGTAGCAAAAGCTTAATCTAATTCTAGGTTGTTGCAAGATTAGAATTAGTAATAGGGCTGCTAGTCCTAGTTGGAAAGTAAAACATAGATTTCCGCAGAAATTCTAAAAAGATTTATGTTTCCCTCAATTGATTGGAAATACCTACCAAATCCATATGATGTTCATACATAGACAAAACCTTATGCATATGCTATTTGCTTTCACATTGAGCCTAGTCAAACTAGTATAGACCTATGTGAGAACTCATTCAACTCTTTTTGAATTCAAGACTTCACTTGGACATGCTATACTTCTACACTATAAGTAAGCAAAACGTCCATCATATCCACCATACCACAACAAAAAGAGACACTCCATGTTATTCATGTTTTGCACTCTCTTCAAAATTCATTGCAAAGAAAGGGAGTAGAAGACATGGCTACAAAATGAAAAAAAAGCATGCTTACATCATAAGCATGAGAAAAAAAAAGAGAAAATAAAAGTAGCCATGTTTCATCCCTGCAAAGGAAAGAGAGATTATACCAAAAAGGAGTTATCTCAAGTATCAACATCCACTTCCACTCCATCACACATGAACTAGTCTTGAATCAAAAAAAGTTTTAATTTGAATTCTCCTAAGGCTTAATCTTTTGACTTAGCAATATATGTGATGCAAATATGCCTACTTACATTCCTTACCAAGCTCCACATACAAGCCATATTCAATGAGTAGGAATCGTAGAGGCACAATGCTTTGGTGAGGAAATATTTCCACTATCCAAAAAAGGAGTGACTGAGAGAATCAAATTGAGGTACTTAATATCTAAATTGAATTCTCTGGGACTTAAATGGAACTTGATTTCTAGGAAATGTTTGCTCCATTTGCTTTTCTACCTTTCAACTACTCATGAATATGAAAAAGCATAAGCCCCATGATAAATTAAGAAAGGTAGATTATCATAGCCAATTTCTGAAATACAAGGTAGAGTATCTTGTTGTGCATTAGATACTTTTGAAAATAAGACATTGTAGCAACTCCTGATCACCGACCTAAAGTCTTGACTTTGCTCGGGACGAGCATAGTATAAGCTTGGGGGAGCTTGTTGACGGCTGTTATATACCAATTTCATCCGTCAATTTAACTCAATTATGTGAAGGATTTGTGTAAGGATCGAATGCCCAAGAGGGGGGGTGAATTGGGCTTCTTTTCAAAAATTTAAAGCAATAAAACTTAATTACTAAAAGCCCAATTCACTATGCAAACAACCTATGCATTAAAGTGAATAATAACTTTGCAGTATATAAATTGCATAAGTGTAAGGTGAGAGGAAGAGAATGCAAACTCCCGAGGAGACACGAGGATTTATCCCGTGGTTCGGAAAGATTGTCAAGATCTTCCTACATCCACATTGTGGCACCCACCAAAGGGTATAGCCACACCCAAGTCACCGAGACTAGGGATCTTCACTATACTTCTCCGTTTGCCAACCTCGGCAAGGTGGAGCTCAAGCCTTGTACAACTTGGATCCTCCGGGCTTCCACAACCGTCTTGGCAAGCTTCGGAAATCTCTCTCAATTACAATCACCAAGGGACACTCCCTTACAGCTCTCACTACGCTAGAGATTCCAATCACCAAGAATAGAGGCACACAAGCACTATCTTTAGCTAGTTCTAGCCTATCTCTTGGTGTGTAAGTGGTGTAGATGATATAGAAGTGGTAGCTCAACGACTTGAATGCTTGAGAATGTGTAGAATATGTCTGGTAGTCAAGACTTGTCGAATAGACTGGTTGAAGGTGTATAATTAGCCAGCCTCCACGAAATAGCTATTGGAAAAGTAGGCTGACATCATCGTTCTGCGAACACTGGATGATCCGATGTCTCCCCTTCAGTTATCATCAGTCAAATCCAAATTAGCTGATGTCATTGTGTCAGATATGACCATTGTTAGACCGATGTTGCACTTGTCTTCTCATCGGATGATCCGGCGGCACTTCCTCCAGAATTGTTTTAGACTTGATGCTTACTGGAGTGATTGACCGATGTGTATATTGCTGTACATCGGAGGATCTGATGTTACACTTGATCCAGGGATATTGCTTACTGCAATGATGGACCGATGTAACATGTCCTTTGACATCGGATGATCCGGTGAGTACTTGGTTTTGAGGTCTTCTTCTTCCGCTGAACCAACTCGACCGATGTGTTGTTTTCTGGAAACATCGGTTGATCCGGTGAGTTGATTTTGTTTGCTTCGAGTTGTTCTAAGTGATTCTTTTGGAATTTTCTCGATTGACCTCTTAGACACTTGTTGTAAATATTCTTTTGATGATTATCAAGCATTGAGTGTTGTCGATTATGGTTGAATAGTTTGACATATGAGCTTTTACTTCTAATCTTCATAACATTGAATTATCTCATCAAATGATTGTACAGGGGTCTCCAATTAAGTCCAATGATCGGTAGATGATGTTCATATTTATATAGATTTCATTTGATTAAGTGATATGGGAGACCTTGCATCCACAAATTCATTAGTAAAATCAAATGGTTGTCATTAATCACCGAAACCATACCTCATGGGGGCATAGATGCTTTCAATCTCCCCCTTTTTGGTGATTGGTGACAACACAACAAGTGAAGCATAATAGTAATGAATTTGATAGTACGATACTTAAGAAGATAAGCAATGAGTACAAGATATGGCACGTTAAACTTGAAGACTCAAAAGATATTAATAACGCGAAAGCTCAATTGATCAATAACTCAAGAGAATAAGTGGCACATGAATACTCGATGAATAGCAAATGAGTAGCAAAAACACCAAATACAACAGATATAGATAGAGACTCTGACTCCCCCTACAACTAGGACTCCCCCTGAGACTGAGCTATCCTCCCCCTGACTCTCCTCTAACTCTTCTCCCCCTTTGGCATCAAGACACCAAAAAGGAATCCGGGTGCCTAAGAACCCTGAGTGCTCGGAGCGATGACGAACAAGTCACTATCGGGGGTGCTGTCGTCGGAGCTGCTGCATGCTGCTGCGACTGAGGATGGAGTAGAAGTGGAGGGAGCTGTAGGAGCCACTGTCGGTGCCTGCTGGGTCTGGACTGCAGGAAGAGGGGCACTGACAATGGACGCTGGCGTCTGCTGGAAAAGCGTCGTGGCCGGCAGCGGAGAGATGATGGGGGCACCTGGAGCAAGCAGTGGGGACATGTTGATTGTCGGGATCGGCGTGGTCGGCACTGACGCTGAAGCTGGAGCCAGGACAGGTGGGGCTGGAGCAAAGCCCGAAAGCTGTGACGGTAGGGCAATCCCGGTTTGTGTATAGAGGTTGGTGATCAACCCCAGGATGCCCATCATCGTCTGCTGCGTCTGCTGCTGCTGGTCGAGGGAGCACTGGTGCATCTGGTCTATCAGCCTAGTCAGCCTGTCAGTGTCCTCTCGCCTCTCGCGGGCGATCTGGTGCTGCATCTCTTGCTGCTGCTGCTGGAGCTCTAAGAGATGCACGGCATGCTCTGCTCGGGCCTGCTCAGCTGCAAGCCGGTCCAGGCGCTGCTGCTCAACCATCTGCTGTAGTAGTGAAGTAAGCTCGGACGGCTGAGAGACGTGTGCCTCTGAGACGGGAGGTGGAGTGGGAGGTGGCACAGTCGAGCCTCCAGCCTCCGCGTCGCGCTGCCTGGGTGAGGGAGGAGGTGGGAAGTACTCCTCAACGCTGTCATCTGTGTCACTCTTGAACCAAATGTGCTAAAGGACCTCACCCTAAGCCTCTGCCTGAGCTAGTCTCTCGTCTTCCTTCTCAAGGTCTGACTAGTCCTTCTCGATAGACGAGCACAGACCTGACGCTCAACTGGACGGCCAAGGCGGCGGTCTCCAGGAGCTGGAGCACGGTAGTGACTGAACCGTGTGACACTCTCGTCAGTAAAGCTGCCACGCACAGCGGACCCCTCTGGAGCAACCATGTAGAGCAAGTAGCTGATCCAGTGACCAAATACGAGTTGTCTAATCATCCCAACTCCATCAGTGATCATGTCCTCCATCTCACATAGGAGAATGTCCACAATATCGAACTCCATCCCGTTCATGATGTAGAACAGGTGAGTCTGCTGCAAGCTGGTGAACCCCTCAAGATATCCGGACCTCGGCAGAAGTGTGCGGCGCAAGGCACGGTGAATAGTGCGCGCAACTGGAGTGAGCAGTGCCGGTACCCTCGGCTGGTCTGGAGAGAAGGGCTGAGCAAACAGTGAGCGTATCTCCTCCAGTGGTGGTGCCACTCCTCCAGTGAGCGGTCTCCTCGGTGGGTCGGCCTGTCCATACACCCTCTCGTGCAGACAAGTGTCATGGAGATCCACTCCTAGCAGCTGTCCCAAAGTCTGTCTCGTCAAGTGATGGTGTTGTCCCATGACCATGAAGTCTATGGATCTGCGGCCGTCAGAGACGTAGAGTGTGGCGTAGAAAACACGGACCCAGTCCTCCACATATGCACTCCTCTCGTAGGACATCAGCTCTACCAGCCCTCTATATCTCTCAAAGTAGGGGCGTATCTCCGTCTCAGCTGCCAGTGCAAGCTGATCCCAGTCCAGAAAGTTGTGCTGGAAGAGCTTATGGCCCCGACGTCTGTACGTCTCGTACAGCGACGCCTGAGTCAAGGTCCAAAACCGGCTGTCCACAAGTGCCTCTCTGGGCTGCGGGAACCATTCCTCAAGCAATATGCTCCTTCTGAGTCTTCTGAGCTGCTTGGCCTTCAATTTTCTATAATCCGTCGGCCGGACACCCTCACCAACACGGACGTTGGTGTCCATCTCATAGATGGCTCTCTGGGCTGCCCTGTCCTCTCGAATATTGGTAGCTGATGGTCTCGAACTTGGTACCATCACGGAATGACCCCCACGGGTCCTGGCTGAGCGCCGGCGAACAAGCGTCACTTCCGGCTCTTCTTCTTCCTCGGACTCATCCGGCACGGGAGGCTGCCTTTGACGGGCCTCGCGGATCCTCAATGATCCTCCTCGGCCACGCTCTCGTTCCTCAGCAGTGCGAGCGGCCATCAAAGCCTTCTTTTCTTCCTTCGATAGCTTTTGCTTCTTTGCGGCCGGCTCCGCAATGGCCTTGCCCTTTACCTTCTTGTCACGAGCCATTGCGATGAGACAAGTGACGATGCGCGAGAATGAGGTTGTGTCGGCCGCACGGACGTGGCCGGAAACCCTAGCGGCGAAGAAACGGCGACCGTAGAGGGAGGCACCACAACGTCGCAGAGGGTGGCGGTGTGGCTGTGCTTAGGGCGGCGGTGGTGCACGGGGTGGAGCAGAGGCGGCAGCGGTGGCGCTGGGTGGAGCAGTGGCGGCGGTGAAGAGGGCGGCGGCGACAGCGCTAGATGGGAGCGGCGGCGGCGGCGCTGCTGCGGTGATGCGGCGGCGGCCGGAGGCGGCGGCAGCCGGAGGGCCTCGGCGGCCGGAGGGCGCGGTGGAGTCAGGGCGAGCGAGCGGCGGCGGTGGAGATGGGGAGTCAGGCGTGGTGGAGTCGGGGAGAGATAAGTGGGGAGTGAAGAGGCACGCTTAAAAGGTGGGGCCCAAACCCTAGCTCAAAATTTAACACCGGATGAACCGACGATAAAAGATAGGAGCATCGGTCGAATGGCACAGTAAGGGTATTCAAAAAGGTACCGTTGACACCTGATGGTCCGACGTGGAAGGCATTAGCATCGGTGGAATTTAGCACAGTTCCAGAAATGTGAACATCGGATGCACTGATGTTTCTCAGAATGAACTCGTCGGTTGATTTGTCACACTGACTGAACTGACTTTTGGTATATCAACATCAACTGATCCGATGATGGTCTGGCCTAAGCATCGGATAATCCGATGACTACAAAAAAGCAACATCCCATATATGTCCTTTGACCAAACAAACAAACAATGAGAAACACATGTCTTAGGACTTTTTGGGCAACCCCTTACCCCTCAAAAATACAAATTGCCAATAACTTGGCTAAGCCCTAAAGCAAATATAACACCGAAGAAAAAGGGAGGAAATTAGCCAAATAAAATGTAAGGCCCATGCTTTGTGAGCTAGAGGATGAAGCCTTCTATCTCTTAAAAGCATGTTCCTTTAGGCATTAACGCACCTAACATTTTGTTCTTCCCACATCATATGAGTTGAGATATTGCATTTCAAACAAGTCTCTTTCTCATGAGGTGTGTTCCTCTTCGTGACAATCTACCGTATGCAATGCCAAACAATTTATAATGCAAGAAATTTAAATATGAGTGCAAGTCTATATGGCAGGCATCATGCAAGACATAAAGTAAATCTATCTTGCCAAGTTTGAACCTTTCAAAGGCTTCTTCAGGGATAGCCACTATCCAAGCCTTGGGGAAACCCCAAAGAACCACCATCCCAAGCTAACCCTTCCTCACCCCTATCCATTGAAAGTTAGACAAGACCTATATGAGATGCATTCTTACATGGCAACTTACATGATGTTTGATGCATCTAGCACATTTAATTCACTTCTTAGTCTAGAAAAAGTTTTCTCATCTAGTGGTTTAGTGAAGATATCCGCCAATTGTTCTTCGGACCTAACACCTCGCAATGAGATGTCTCGCTTAGCTTCATGGTCCCTCAAGAAATGATGGCGAATATCAATGTGCTTAGTGCGGGAGTGTTGAATGGGGTTTTTAGCTATCTTAACCGCACTTTCATTGTCACAAAGGAGAGGCACACAACCAAGTTTAATACCAAAGTTAAAAGGGTTTGCTTCATATAAAGAATTTGGGCACAACATGCACTGGCCGCAATATATTCCGCTTCCGCCGTGGACAAAGCGACGGAATTTTTCTTCTTGCTAGACCAAGATACTAGGGAACGCCCAAGCAAGTGGCACCCGCCGGAGGTACTCTTGCGGTCCACACAGCATGCGGCAAAGTCCGAATCCGAGTAACCTATGAGATGGAATTTTGCACCTTTAGGGTACCACAAGCCCACACTATGGGTATGCTTAAAATACTGAAGTATCCTAAAGACCGCCTTCCGATGCGATTCTTTAGGTGCCGCTTGAAAGCGAGCACACAAGCATACACTAAACATGATATCGGGCCTAGATGCAGTAAGATAAAGCAATGAACCAATCATATAACGGTAGTTAGATTGATCAATAGGTTTACCGTCCTTATCCGCATCGAGATGACAATTTGTTGCCATTGCAGTGCTTCTTGATCTACAATCTCCCATCTCAAGTTTCTTCAAGAGGTTCTTGGTATACTTCTCTTGATCGACGAAGGTCCCCTCTTGAAGTAGCTTGATTTGGAATCCAAGGAAAAAGTTGAGCTCTCCAATCATCGAAATCTCGAATTCCCTAGACATCATTTTGCCAAACTCATGGCTACGAGCTTCGTTAGTAGAACCAAAAATAATATCATCAACATCAATTTGACAAATAAATAATTCTCCGTTGATGTCTTTGGTGAAGAGAGTAGTTTCCACCCTCCCGATCTTGAACCCTTGCATGATCAAGAAATCTCGTAGTCGTTCATACCATGCCCTAGGTGCTTGCTTGCGCCCGTAGAGCGCCTTGTGCAATCTAAACACATGATTAGGATTACTCGGATCTTCAAAACCGGGACGTTGTTCAACATAGACAAACTCATTAATATAACCATTAAGAAATGCACTTTTCACATCCATTTGATAAAGCTTTATGTTATGATGTGATGCAAAGGCGAGAAGTATACAGATGGATTCTAGCCGGGCGACCGGAGCAAATGTCTCCCCAAAGTCTAGTCCTTCAACTTGCGAGAACCCCTTGGCCACAAGTCTTGCCTTGTTGCGGACCACAACGTCGTTCTCGTCTTGTTTGTTGCGGTACAAACACTTTGTTCCGATGACGTTCTTGTTCTTGGGTCGCTCCTCCAACACCCAAACTTCATTGCGGATGAAGTTGTTAAGGTCTTCTTGCATGGCCATCACCCAATTTGGATCTTGGAGTGCTTCCTCAATGTAAGTGGGTTCTACACATGAAACAAACGAGTAGTGCTCACAAAATGAAGCAAAATGGCGAGAACGTGTACTTACTCCCCTTGACGGACTTCCGATAATTTGGTCCATTGGATGCGCCTTGGAGATGCGTCCATGCCTCATAAGTGGTTGTGAAGCACTTGGCGGTGGTGATGCGGGTTGCTCTTCTTGTGGTTGGACTTGATCATGGACTTCTTCTTCTTCTTGATGTTGTGTGGCTTGTGAGTCTTGAGTCGGCAATGGATCATCCTTCTCTTCTTCGTCAACTTGAGGTGCCATAGAAGTGTTGATGTTGGAACTTGAATCTCCCCCTTGATCATGGCTCTCCACAACTTTAGGCTTGATGTCTCCAATGGTCATGTTCTTCATAGCCTCTCGTAAGGGCTCATCATCGAGCCTTTTCTTGCGGTAGATGTAGCACTTGCACCCAAAGACTCGAAAGTAGGAGATGTTGGGCTTTCTCCCAATGAGAAGTTCGTACGGGGTCTTTTGAAGTAGTCGATGTAGGTAGACCCTATTTGCGGCATGGCACGCCGTGTTGATTGCTTCGGCCCAAAACTTATCGTATGTGCCATAGTCATCAAGCATTGCTCTTGCAAGAGTGATGAGAGTCTTGTTCTTCCTTTAAACAAACCAATTTTGTTGAGGAGTGTATGTAGCCGAAGACTCATGCTTCACGCCTTCACGGTCACACCACTACCCAATGTTGTAGTTCTTGAATTTGGTGTCGTTGTCACTCCGGACCTTGATGATGGGAAGTTGAAATTCCCTTTGAGCACGGTTGGCAAAGGTCTTGAACACTTCCGGAGTTTCACTCTTGTCACCTAGAAACAAAGTCCAAGCATAGCGAGAGTAGTCATCAACTATAACAAGACAATAGAGGTTACCGCCAAGACTTTGATATGTGGACGGTCCGAAGAGGTCCATGTGAAGTACCTCAAGTGGCTTGGAGGTTGACACCATTGTCTTCATGGGGTGGTGTGAAGCAACTTGCTTCCCGGCTTGACAAGCGCTACAAAGCTTGTTCTTCTCAAATGTGACATCCTTCACGCCGGTCACCATCCCAAGCTTGAATGACTTCTTGAGCTTGCTCATCCCTATATGCGCTATGTGTCGATGTTATAGCCAACCCAAACTTGTCTTGGTGAAAAGACAAGTGGTCAAGCTAGCATCCTTGTTGTAGAAGTCTACTAGGTACAGGTGTCCATGCCGAATTCCTTTGAAGATTAGTTCTTGGCTTGTTTCACTACTCACAACAACATCATTTTTGCTAAAGGTGCACGTTAGTCCAAGATCACATAATTGTGCAATAGAAAGTAAATTAAAACTAAGTGACTTAATGTACAATACATTAGAAATAGATATCATTTGAAATAGCAATCTTACCTAACCCAATTACCTTACCCTTAGAGTTATCACCAAAGGTGACTTGTTCATGATTGCCGGGGTTTTCTATGGTGGTGAACATACCATCATTGCCGGTCATATGTTGAGTGCACCCGCTATCGAGTACCTAATGCTTTTCTTCGGCTTTGTAGTTCACCTACACACATGAATTCAATTTTTATCTTTAGGCACACAATCCAACTTAGGTCCTTGTATGTGTGATACAAGTGTTTTTGGGACCCAAAGTTGCTTGGGGAGCTTCCCCTTCATGCCCTTCATATCCTTGCCAATGAATCTTGCCTTCACCTTGCCATCTACTTTACTCAAGAGATAATAATGATCATTGAAAGTAGATTTGTAGTTAATGGGCAATTTTGGAGAAGGCCGGTTAGGAAGAGGACACTCCCTTGTATGGTGACCGGTGACCTCACAATGTTGGCAATAAGAACCAACTTCCTTGATGAAGCTTGTTCTAAGCTCCGGTGAGGGCACCTTTCCTTTGTTAGGCACCGGGAAGGATCCAAGTCCTCTCTTGTTGAAGGCCTTTGCTTGTTGGAAGAGGATTTCCTTGTGCTTGACTTCTCCTTTTGATAGTCTAGCCACACTAGTGCGGAGACTCTCAATTTCTTCCAACAAGTCCTTCTCCCTAGTGTTCTCTTTCAAAGGCAAAGACTTGTGCAAGACATTAGTGGCATGAGAAGTAATGGATACCTTATCATTAAGAGTTTGTTTCTTTATATTTTTCAATTCTTGATCAAGCGCTTCATGATCAAGGTTAAGTATTTGATGCTCTTGGATCAACTCATTGTGCTTTCCCAAGAGTGCTTGGTGGGCTAAGTCAAGCTCATGATGATCTAGCTTGATTTCAGCCTTATCCTCCTCAACTTGCTTGACATGGGATTTGAGCATGTCATGCTCTTTAAGTGTGCTTTCATACTTGTCAATCAAATCGAGATTAGCACTCTCAAGCTTAGCACGAGTTTCATCAAGAGCCTTAACCTTACTCTTTTCCCTCTTAATGATAGTGTGATATTCATTTATTAATGAAGTTAAATCATCGGGGGAAAGCTCATCATCGCTAGAGTCATCACATACCTTGGTGTTACCTTTAGCCATGAGGCACATGGGTGGTGGATGAAGAGGTGAGTCATCATTGTTGGCAATGGCAAGGCAGGCCAAACTTTCTTCTTCCGCTTCACTCTCTTCATCACTTGATTCTTCGTCGGTGACCCATTCATTTGTCTCACACATGAACACCTTTTGAGGACCATTTCTCTTCTTTGGGAAGATTTTTGCCTTCTTGCCCTTGTCATGTTTCTTCTTCCCAAAGGATCTTGGTTTGGCTTTGACCTCCTCTTCATCATCTTCACTATCTTCAAGCTTGCGGTGCTTGCTCTTGTGGTTCTCTCTTCTTTTGTCCGGTTTTGGACAATCATAGGAGATGTGGCCTTGATCACCACAATTGTAGCAAGTATTGTGGTCATCTCTCCTTGGTAGAAATGCTTTCTTCTTGGGATCAAAGGTGTATCCCTTATTGGCAATCTTGGAGTTCAAGCGAGAGAACTTTCTCATCATCAATGCAAGCTCATCATCATCATCTTCACTTGATGCTTGCTCTTCTTCACTTGAGCTAGGCTCAACCACCTTCTTTTTCTTGAGACTTGTTTTCTTAGTGGAGGCCTTTAGGGCAATTGTCTTTGAAGATGATTGCTCCATCATCCCAAGTACACTCATCTCATGAGCGTGAATCTCTCCAATGAGTTCCGAAACTTCAATGTGGTCAAGAGATTCCTTTTGAAGCATAGAGTTGATGATGTTGTACATTGGCTTGGGAAGGAGCATAAGAATCTTGCGGTTGATGAGTCCCTTGCCAAGAGAAGCAATGTCAAGAGCATTAATTTCTTCAATAAGCACATTCAAGCGAGAGAACATTTCATTGACATTTTCATGAGGTAGCATTTTAAATTCATCATATTTGGCTTTAATCATGTGATATTTTAGTTCTTTGACACGAGAAGAAACCTCATGAATTTCTATCAAGCAAGCTCAAATTTCACATGCCTTTTCTTTGCTAGCAATCCTAGCAAACACATCTTGACTAATGCATTCATAAATTGCATTCCTAGCTTTGGCATCCCACTTAATTTGATCACCAACATAATTGTGCTCACCAAACCCCGCGTGGGTCGCTTCCCATACTTCGGGAGCAATAGCCTCTAGATAAGCACGCATGCGTGCTTTCCAATAGGCAAAGTTCGTGCCCTCGAAGATAGGAACCGAACCCCCAATCTTGGCCATTTTAGCTCTCTAGCGTTGAAGCTAGAATGATCCAAAGAGCAACCTTGCTCTGATACCAATTGTAAGGATCGAATGCCCAAGAGGGGGGTGAATTGGGCTTCTTTTAAAAAATTTAAAGCAATAAAACTTAATTACTAAAAGCCCAATTCCCTATGCGAACAACCTATGCATTAAAGTGAATAATAACTTTGTGGTATATAAAATGCATAAGTGTAAGGTGAGAGGAACAGAATGCAAACTCCCGAGGAGACATGAGGATTTATCCCGTGGTTCAGCAAGATCTTCAAGATCTTCCTACATCCACGTTGTGGCACCCACCAAAGGGTATAGCCACACCCAAGTCACCGAGACTAGGGATCTTCACTATACTTCTCCGTTTGCCAACCTCGGCAAGGTGGAGCTCAAGATTTGTACAACTTGGATCCTCCGGGCTTCCACAACCATCTTGGCAAGCTCCGGAAATCTCTCTCAATTACAATAACCAAGGGAGACTCCCTTACAGCTCTCACTACACTAGATATTCCAATCACCAAGAATGGAGGCACACAAGCACTATCTCTAGCTAGTTCTAGCCTATATCTTGGTGTGTAAGTGGTGTAGATGATCTAGAAGTGGTAGCTCAACGTCTTGAATGCTTGAGAATGTGTAAAGTATGTCTAGTAGTCAAGACTTGTCGAATGGACTGGTTGAAGGGGTATAAATACCCAGCCTCCACGAAATAGCCATTGGAAAAGTAGGCTGACATCACTGTTCTGCAAACACCGGATGATCCGATGTCTCCCCTTCAGTTATCATCGGTCAAATCCAAATTAGCTGATGTCATTGTGTCAGATATGACCGGTGTTAGACCCATGTTGTACTTGTCTTCTCATCGGATGATCCGGTGGCACTTCCTCCAGAATTGGTTCAGACTTGATGCTTACTGGAGTGATTGACCGATGTGTATATTGTTGTACATCGGAGGATCCGATGTTACACTTGATCCAGGGATATTTCTTACGCACTAATAGACCGATGTAACATGTCCTTTGACATCGGATGATCCGGTGAGGACTTGGTTCTGAGGTCTTCTTCTTTTGCTGAACCAACTCGACCGATGTGTTGTTTTCTGGAAACATCAGTTGATCCGGTGAGTTGATTTTTTTTGCTTCGAGTTGTTCTAAGAGATTCTTTTGGAACTTTCTCGATTGACCTCTTAGACACTTGTTGTAAATATTCTTCTGATGATTATCAAGCATTGAGTGCTGTCGATTATGGTTGAATAGTTTGACATATGATCTTTTACTTCTAATCTTCATAACATTGATTGATCTCATCAATTGATTGTTTAGGGGTCTCCAATTATATCCAATGATCAGTAGATGATGTTCATATTTATATAGATTTCATTTGATTGAGTGATATGGGAGACCTTGCATCAACAAGTTCATTAGTAAAATCCAATGGTTGTCATTTATCAACGAAACCATACCTCATGGGGGCCTAAATGCTTTCAATTTGTCCTTTCTTGCACACATCACCATTCTATCTAAGCCAATTCCACTTGGACTTGGAGAAATATGTGTATGCAGCATTTTATGCAGGAAATGAGGAAATGTAGAGGGACCAATCCTATAAATTATCATCCCAGCCAATCAGGTGACGACATGTGGCATCCCATGGCTCAAATGGCTCACAAACAGAAGTATCCGAGAAGATCCAACGGTGTATCACCCATATACATAAATGGGACCCAATTGGCAGCGACCTGGAGAAAGCATACGAGAAACAGTGCAATGACCAGGTCGGCCGAACCAGGGGTCGGCCGACCTGGTCTCTATACCAAACTCGGTCAGCCTCCACGTGTTGGCTCCTCTCGACTCCTTGGAGTCAATGGTGACTGATTTGCGCGCTTTTGGTGGCGGGAACCGACCTCAACACTAGTATAAATAAGACCCCCTACCCCTCACTTCAACACACACCACTTGAGCTTCATCTCTATTGTATATAATATCATCCATAGTCTTAGAGGAGTTAGGTTGTAGAGAGGAGAGTCTCTAGTCCCAAGTCCAAATTGGGAAAGGAGTAAGGAGTCTCTCTCTTCCCAATCCTACATTGGGAAAGGTATGGCTCATGTATTCTTTCTTGTATTTGTGACTTTATGCATAATAAAGATAGTATCTTTAGTCTCTACTTATACATATACTTGGGCAAAGCATTTCTTTTCTGATTGTAGAGTCCATGTATTCGGAAGGTATAGCTTCTATGACTATTTCATCATGAACATATCTCATTATCATAGAACCTATAGACCCCCACTATAGTCTAGTTAATTATAACATAACTATGTTAGTATGGATAATTATGTTGTGTATCAACATGGGTTCAATGATGATTCAATTCATTGCATTAGGATGGTTGTGCCTAGGCTCTTAAGATAATTTCTTAATATGCTAGCGTGGTGCTAGGATAGCTAAGTAGCATTGGATGTCTCGTAGACCTACGAATTGAAGAGATAGGCAGTAGGTGTTGACAGCCCTATCTGTCCTTTGTAATCCTCCACGTTCGTCTATGCCACAGGCTCTTGGCAGGAGTCGCCCTAGTATTGCTAGGGGTAAGCCCGTGCCCGATGTGTTGAACCACATAGCATAAGTATTCACTATTGATCTAGCTTATTAATAATTAGTTTAGACTATGTATATGTACAATAGAGCATAGTAGAAGTACCTCCATAACTCTCAACCTTAACTAACCTCTAGGATCCTCTTACCCCCCTTAGACTTGAAAGCTTTTGTGTGTGTCACACTACCTCCACTATTATTTTATCCATTCTTACTAGATTCTTATGTAGACCATTCTAACCTTTCCACTTGATGATTGTTATATCTCTTCCCTGCCTTCCTTTGGGATCAAATAAATGACACCCTTGGGAATACTCTTAAGGGGAAATGCTACAATGATACCTCCGTGCGCTTGCGGAACTCACTCAGTGATCCAATAGAACCATTAACAAGCATTTCTGACACATCAGTTGAAGATGTTTGGTTAATGGTGCATAAGAAATACCAACAAGCATTTCTGGCTCCGTTGTCGGGGATGATTTGTTAGTATATCTTAGGAGTCGTCAACACCTTCCTCGGTGCGCCAAATGATCCATGCAATACTAGCAATACCCTAATTAATCAGCTATGCTGCACCCATACTTGGCCTCGTAGTGGCACTATAGTCCTGGCTTATTCTCGCATGAACCATTCCTTAGATCTAAAGCAAGCGAAACCACCATGACATCCAACCCATCCACATACCATGCTTGCTTAGATCACCCATTAACATATCATATTGACCAGTTCATATTAATCATAATCTCATGAATGCATAATTAAATGATGTACTTGTTCTCTCTTTCTTGTTAATTAAGCGAAGCGAAAAGGTAAAAGCCCTTCCCGACTCTCTACCATGTATTCCACGTGACAAGGGTGGCACAACAAAGCTAGTAAACTTCCT
Organism: Tuctoria greenei; assembly: GCA_036927565.1. NCBI lineage: Eukaryota > Viridiplantae > Streptophyta > Magnoliopsida > Poales > Poaceae > Tuctoria > Tuctoria greenei. The sequence goes on from JAYESD010000011.1 coordinate 73,784,392, forward strand.
ATCATAGGATTCCCATCAAGTTGACACAAGCATGCAGTTTTCCAAACAAAACATTTATTTTAGAAACATGATCAATATGTTCAAGGACACTTGCCTTGCTCTTGGGATTGGTTTGTGTCAACGTCTTCAAATTCTTGGTGCTGGAGGTCTTCCGTGGCACTCTCTAGCACAAATCTGTCTAATCCGCACAATAAACATACAAGACAAGAATCACAATAAATAAGTGCACACATATTACTCAATATGACATGACATGCATGATTAATGCAAATGCAAAGCAAAACTAGTTAATGAGTTGTTATTGATGTTTACTATCTAGCTCTAAAAGTTTTTAAAAAGTTTGTACAAGTTTGGAATTGATTCGAACCAATTTAAATTTAATTCAATAGGAAATAGATCGCAAAATCGGACTAGTCAGCTGTAGGGCCGGACTAGTCTGCCCTTCGCAGGAACAACGGATTAGGGTTTTCTAGATCGACAGGAATTTTGAGGAACGGGGTTGAATCAACGTGAGAAATAGAGATTAAAAGGTATACCAGGTGACTCCAAAGAATCAAGAGTTCTAGAGGCAACACTTGGATCTTGACGATCTAGGGTTGACGAAGAACTAGAAGGTGAATTTTTAATGAAGAACGAAAACTTGATGGAGATCTTGATCCTCTTTCGTTTCCTCCTCTTCTTCCTCTTGCTCGGGATCTCCTTCTCCCTCCTTTGTGGTGGCTCTCCACGAACTAGGGTTTTGTTGACATCATTTGAGGCAAAAGGATGTAAAGTCTAAGGGTGGGGTTGTTATATAGAGGTGGAAGCTAGGGTTTCATGGAACTCGAGTTTGAGGAGGGTGGATGCCTGTGTAGGGTCCCACATTGGGCTCCAAAAAGAGTTAGACATGACATACTTAGGCCCACATAAGTTAAGACCCAAAAACAAATTTTGGGACAAAAGATCAACTTGAAATCACAATTTACCAAACAAGTCCAAAAAGGGCCGGACTAGTCCGAAGATTGACAGAGGCGAAAATGGACAAGTCAGGACTATATCGTACAAGTCCGAACTTGGTCAAGGAATAATCAGACAAGTCTGGCCAAAACCGGACAAGTCCAATTTTAGTCAGAGGAAAAATGGACAAATCTGCTGGAATACCGGACAAGTCCAGGTTCTTATCAAAATATCCAAAGAGTTGGAATATCATACTAGCCTGCAATGGACCGGACAAGTACGAAACTGTACAGAGAGAAAAGCAGACTAGTCCGAAGCAAAACAGACTAGTCCAACGGAGGTGTGAGAGAAATCGGACAAGTCCGCACCAAAAACGGACTAGTCCGCACTTTCCAGAATTCTTAAGTGCGGTTTTAGGTTAAATTATTTTTAAACTTATTTCTTTTTATGTGGATTAATGTTAAACAAGTATTAGAATGTATGCAATGCATGATGCATGAAAATGAGGGTGTTACAGGGTCCTATAAAACCCCACTGTTTGAGCAAATCTAATTTTTCATTCTTGTGCTCTCGGCATTCTAGGCGATGAGCCATTAGCTCAACATGTAAATCCCTCTGCCCATTGAGAAATTTCTGATGGAACTCCCTTGGAAGGAAACCTCAATGTCAAGATTGGAGGGAGAAAGTTCTCTATTCCTATCCTGCATTCTAAGAACACATCCACAAAATCTCCCATCCAAGATGAGACACTAGAGGAGGTTAGAACTCTTTAATTCTTAGAACACCCTAAAATTGAAGGAGAGGAAGATTTCATTCAAGAGGAGGATGAATTTCAGGAGGCAATTAAATTACCAAATGAAGAGTTCTTCCCAAAACCTCCTGTTGAGCTAATTATTCTACCTACAGGCCTACGTTATGCCATTATAAATGGTGATTTGGAAGCCCCTATCATCATAAGTGACAAGCTTTCAGATAATGAGACACTCAAACTCATTGCCATGTTAGCAAAGCATAGAGCTTATTTTGGCTATTCATTGGAGGATCTCGAGGGGATTAGTCTAGCGTTATGTACCCATCGCATTCCCATTGACCCCGAAAGTGTCCCCTCAAGGGAACCTCAAACGAGATTGAATAATTCGATGCGAGAAGTTGTCAAAAAGGAAGTCGTGAAACTTCTGCATGCCGGGGTTATCTACCATATCCGTGATAGTGAATGGGTCAGCCCAGTTCATGTATTGCCTAAGAAGGGAGGTATGACGGTCGTTCAAAATAAGAAGAGTGAATTAGTTCCAAAATGAATTGTCACGGGTTGGAGGATGTCTATAGATTACCGAAAACTTAACAAGGCTGCAAGGAAGGATCATTTTCCGCTGCCCTTCATCGACGAGATGTTAGATCGGTTGGCAAGACACTCCTACTTTTGTTTCCTTGATGGCTATTCGGGTTATCACCAAATCCAAATCCATCCCGACGATCAAAGTAAGACCACATTCACATGTCCCTACGGAACTTGTGCCTACCGGCGTATGTCCTTTGGATTGTGTAATGCTCCTGACTCTTTTCAAATATGCATGATGTCTATCTATTCCGACATGATTGAAGAGATCATGGAAGTTTTCATGGATGATTTCTCCGTCTATGCGAAAACATTTTATCATTGTATGGATAATTTAGACAAGGTCTTATAAAGATGCCGAGAGAAGGACCTTGTACTTAATTGGGAAAAGTGCCATTTCATGGTCCGTGAAGGCATCGTTCTCGGACACTTAGTGTACAAGAGAGGGATAAAGGTGGACAAAGAAAAAATCGTGCTCATTGAAAAACTTCCACCTCCTATCAATGTTAAGGGAATCCACAGCCTTCTAGGTCATGTGGGGTTCTATCGGCGATCATCAAAGACTTATCAAAAGTCGCTAGAGCCCTCACTAACCTATTAGCTAAGAAAGCTCCCTTTGATTTTGATGATGAATGCCTTAAATCATTTGATACACTCAAAAAAGCACTCATCTCAGCTCCAATCATTCAACCTACCGATTGGATGCTGCCATTCAAAATCATGTGTGATGCTAGTTATTTTGCTATTGGTGCGGTTCTAGGCCAAACCAAAGATAAAAAGCATCATGCAATAGCCTACGCTAGCAAAACTTTAACAGGAGCTCAACTCAATTATGGCACATCTGAAAAAAGAGCTCTTGGCTGTAGTTTTTGCTATTGATAAGTTTAGATCCTATTTGGTTGGAGCCAAGGTCATAGTCCATACAGACCATTTCGCCTTGAAGTATTTGCTCACAAAAAAGGATGCTAAACCAAGGAAAATATGATGGATTCTCCTTCTCCAAGTATTGGACTTAGAAACCAAGGTTAAGGAAGGAGTAGAAAATTTTGTGGCAGATCATCTCTCACGTATGGAAGTCACTCAAATCATGGACATTCCTATCACTGACTTCCTACGAGATGATATGCTTCTCAAGGTGGCTGAATCTCACCCTTGGTATGCGAATATCATGAACTTCATGGTCACGGGATATGTACCACCAGGAGAAAACAAAAAGAAACTCATCTATGAGAGTCATAGACACCTTTAGAATGACCCATACCTCTATCGAGTTGGTGCCGATGGCCTTATTAGAAGGTGCGTCCCATCAATTGAAGGCACCGAGATTATTAAGAAATGCCATGCTAGTCCCTATGGTGGCCATTACGGTGTTTATCGTACCCAGTCAAAGATCTGACAAAGTGGATTCTATTGGCCTTCAATGTATGAAGATACAAAAGAATTCATTCCTAGATGTTGGAAATGCCAAAAGCATGGAGGAATCTCAGCTCGCAATGCCATGCCCCTAACCTATAATCTCCAGGTGGAGTTATTTGATGCGTGGGGTATTGATTTCACGGGACCTTTCCCTGGCTCCCATGATTGTGTGTACATTTTGGTGGATGTAGATTATGTATCAAAATTGGTAGAATATTTGCCATGCAAAAATGCTGATTCCAAGCAAGCTAGGAAAATGTTCTGTGAGATCATTTTCCCACGCTTTGGCACTCCCTATATGATCATAAGTGATGGAGGATCTCATTTTATAGATAAGACCTTCCGAAACATTTTAAGGGAGCTTGGTGTCCAACATAACATTGCTACCCCATACCACCCACAAACAAGTGGTCAAGCAGAAACATCTAATAAGCAAAATAAGAATATTCTGCAAAAGACCATCTTGGAAATGGGAATGGGATGGAAGCATATGCTACCCGACGCATTGTGGGCATACCGTACTACCTACAAAACTCCCATCGTCATGTCTCCTTTCCAACTTGTCTATAGGGAGACTTGTCATCTATCTGTAGAGTTGGAACATAGAGCCTGTTGGGCCATCAAGCGGTGGAACATGGACCTTCATGAACCAGGAAAATACCGATTGAAGCAACTTTCCGAATTGGAAGAGTGGAGATATGATGCGTACCATAGTGCCAAAATCTACAGGGAAAGAACCAAAAGATGGCACGATAAAAAGATTACGCCTAGAGGGTTCATACCTAGAGATGAAGTTCTACTCTTCAACTCTACGGTTAAATTGTTTGGACATGGGAAGCATAGAAGTAAATGGGAAGGACCATTCACTATAGTAGAAACCTCATCCCATGGAGAAATCACACTCCAAGGTGATTATGATCAACTATTTAAGGTGAATGGGCACCGACTAAAATTATTTCTTGAATCCAGGAGGAGGCTGCAGAAAAAGAAATTGACATGATGAATCTTATTTCACACCGTTTCTTTAAATTCGGTCAAAATTCTACGCGACCAATTAATGGGCCCATCCGGTTATTCATCCATGGGGCCCATTTAGCCAATCCACGAAAACTTAGCCCAAACAAAGTTAGGAAGGGTTCGGCCGACTTCACCTTGCGTTGTCGGCTTTCTGTTTTTTCGTGTGGACTCTCCCGTCATATCACAACAAGACTCTTGGTGCAATCATACTTTCCCCACTTATATATTGACGGGAACAGAGAGGAGAAACTTGCAGCATCCAGAAAAACCCATCTCCTGTTCCTGCCATCCAAGTCATGGCTGACAAGAAAATTGTGCGTCATGCCTGCTCTAGCTCAACCTTCAACTTGAGTACAAACATTGCGCCAGCTAAATTACAAGTCCACCCTCGCTTTGGAGTCCATCATGGCATTGGGCGTCGTACCTCTCGCCAAAAATGACTACGCAAGGGTGTAGCACAACGCCTCGTGGTGATGCACGGTCGCTCTCCCCTCTGAGGAAGCCCATGAAGTCGACGACGTCTGCACGTCGTCCGACTACGGCTTGCCTTGAGTCAGTCAAGACCCGTCTTTTTCCTGAAAAGGACGAGTCTCTCCCAAAGTTGCAGCCTGGCAAGGAGTTCATGTACACTCTGAAGACCAAGGACGATGACATAGTGAGCCACCACTACAAGTCACCTACACGTACCTCGTGTGAGCATGTGGGAGACCGCCTCATTATCCATGGGGTGCACAAGCCTAAAGGAGGCTATGCAAGAGGCTTTTTCTAGCAAATGGATATTGTGGCGATGGAGGAATCGATAGGCTCGTCACCCTCCATGATTAGACGTCACCTCTCCCCACTTGCCATCAGAGGCCCACCTGGCCATTTTGAGGACAGCAACGGGAAATCTCCTCGTGACCCTAAAATGGCACAACTTTCAAAGGAGTTAGCTTCTCTCCGTTGGAGAACAAGATGCTATCGGACTTAGTGGCTGAAGGGCGCATTGAGAGGGAGGAACTGAAGGATTAACTCATATCCCTCAAGGAGGAGATTGATGGTCTTCGTCATGGCATGGGCGCCAAGCTGCGGTGCGTATGCACTGCCGTCGGGAAGCCCGACATCTACAATGCTCCATAGTTTAGATGTCCCGACCGCATAGGATGCTTACTAGCTTAGTTTAGTTTTATTCCAAATTTTTATTTCATTGAATTTCGACTGAATAAAGAAAGCATCCCCATATTTTGAGTTAAATAAAGTAAATTTACCGGTTCATATTACCCGGTAAAGTTCTCCCTTTAGTTTATTTGTGTTGAATAAATAATTCAGGGAACAAGTGTGGGAGAGGCACCCCAAATTCGCGAAATCCCGACGTACAAAAATAGTGTTGCATCTCAAAATTTGTCACAACCAAACATATGACTCGACATGTAAAAAAAGAGTAATAGAGAGGCCAGAAGGGGGTCGGTCAAACACCCTTGTCGACCGACTTGATGTGGGCACCACACGGCTCTGTTTCACTCAACAATTCGGTCTGGATCTTGTACCCCTGAATATACATACTACGTTACTGTTTGAGTTGATTTAATATTTAATACTGAATATTTGAAAGCAATTCAACTCAACATATTAAAATGTAAAAATTGGTAGTCAAAATTTGCTTGAGCTGAAAATTTGAATACTTAAGATTTTGATTTATTGCTTTTTTTATGATTCCCACAAGCAAAGTAGGAAAAACACGTCATCTAAGTATTTGACTAGTGTGATATGGTAAACGAGTTATTCGAGGAGATATCTCTTCTGCTTGAATTTGATTTTGATGTGTGCACAATTTGGAGTCTTGAACTTTGCTTGATTCTCTCATTGGAAATTTAAATACCCACCACAACCATATGATACAAATCCTTGAACAACCATATGCATATGCCACTTTTTTCTTCATTGAACTTTGTCAAACCCGGGACCCAATTGAGTGACATGCATGAACTTTTTGACTTAGAAATTCTTGTGCACCTTATTTATTCAAAATATACCACATTGAGAATTTGCACCCACCATCCATCCATCCAATAAAGAAACTTCGTACATTTTGATCTTCAAAATCTCTCTAGAAGAAATAAAAAGGAGTAGAAGACAATGCTACGAAAAAAAGCATCTACTCTTCAAAAGAAGAAGTATGCCAAAAAAAAAGAGAGAAAGAAAGTAGCCATTTTTCGTCCTTAAAGAGAGAAAACCATGGAGTCCACAAATATCAATTCCTTTCATGCGCACAAGAATTTTCTTTGTCAATTCGTTTGTTGCATAATTCTCTCATATGATCAAGTGTGTGCCACAATTATCCCTACCAAGCTCCAGATATAGCCATGTTTAGTATAGGGACATAATTGGCACAACATGCCAATGTGAGGATGAAAACACTTTGAGAGACTTGAGAGATTCCAAATGAGAGATAAGGGCAATTGTTTCTTTGACCTTCCGAGTATAGCAAATCGTCAGATCATTTCGGCAGAGGAAGATCCAAGAGAACTATATTCCAACCATTCCTCTCATCAAACATATCGACAGAGGGAATTCATGAATTGAGGTATGAGTTCAAATATAGAGTATTCTCCTTTTGTAAATTATAGCAAATTTATGAAATCACCTTAGTTCTTTTTGTCGCCTTCAAACAAGGACGAGCGAAGGACTAAGTGTTGGGGAGTTTGTTGACGGTCCTTAAGTGCCATATTTAGACCGTCAATTCACCTCATAATGTGCACAAAAGAGGGACACAACATTGTGGTGGTGTTAAAAACTAACCAATTCCACTAGTGCTGGTGTTTATTTGTATGCAGGTGAATTTAGACCCAAAATACCAAGACATGCAGGGAGTAATCCATAAAATTTTATTTTGACGAATAAGGTGACACCACATGTCATCACATGGATCAAATGGCCCACCAATACAAGTATCTGAGGCCATCCAATGGTGTACCACCAATATAAGGGGGATAGGACCCACCCGGCGGAGACCTGGAGGAAGCATAGGCCCAACGGGGCTAAGACTAGGTCGGCCAACCTCCCTAGTGGGCCGACTAGGGAGTGGCGCCAAACCCGGTCAAATGCCACATGTTGGGTCATCTCGGCTTGAAGAAGTCATGGGTTACTGATTCACATGCATTTGGTGGCGGTAACCGATCCTGCTCCCCCTTGAAAATACAACCCCACACTACACTTCACACACACACCAAAAGTTTAGAATAGAATACCACTCTTAAGGTTTAGAATAGTCCCAGAGGCTGCCAAGTAGCAAATTCTGGTGAGAGTTTAGGAGAAGGAGGCTTGGGCTTGTAAAGTCCCTCTTCTACACTTGTATCCCTACAAAGGTGTTATTCAAATCAAGTAAACCCTTTGTGAATTCATTTCAAGATTGATTCTCAATTCATAGTAGTTTCCATAAGTAGTTACTTGTGGGTTCATTGCTTTAATTTATTAGAGGCTCTAGTTGTAGCTTGTGTTTGAAACAACTAGAGTTGTGATTTAGAACATAAGCGTGGTGCTTAGGTTAGAAATCACAAGTGAATATCTCGTAGACCAACGGACTGAAAAGGTAGGCAGTAGGTGGTGACATCCCCATCTGTCCTTAGTAATCCTCCATGTTCGGCTATGACATAGGCTATTGGCGGGAGTCGTCCTAGTGTTTCTAGGGGTAAACCTGTGCCCGAAGCAAGCATCTACTGCAAATTCTTTTGAATTAGAATCAATACTTTGAATTCCTCTCTCCTTCTTGCCTACCAAACAACTTTGTGTCCTTGGGTGGATTAGTTCGTAAGATTAGAACATGTGTTCCTTGGATTCGATACCATAGAAATACTCTCTTAAGGGGAAGTGCCACACGATAGTTTTCGTGCGCTTGTGGATTTTTATCTGTGATGTAAGAAACATGCACACTTGGTTGCTATAGTTGCTTACAATCTAGTTACAGTTAAGTTTTACATGTTTTGGCAACGTTCAAGTCAATTTGGAGAAAACTAAAGAAGTTCCACGAACTCCAGAATAGAAAGCCCGCACTAGTCCGCACAATGGGCTGGATATGTCCATTCTTTACCAGAAAGTTTAACAGACTAGTCCGCATTGGACCGAACAAGTCCGCTAACTCTAGGGTTTTGCGTATTTCCGAACTAGAGCATGGTTTGATATAGATATGGGATCAATATTGACGTAGGAAATAAGGATCTAAGGTATGTACCATGAATTCAAGGGTTCACTAGTCGAAGAATAGGTGAAACACGAGAACTCGATGGCTATATTGATGAAGATGAAGAATTGATGAAGAAGAACGTCGAAGTCGAAGAATTGATGAAGAATATCGCAGCAGCAACGACGATCTTGCTTGATACTCCTTCTTCCTTCACGTCCTCTTCCCCTTCCTCCCTGTTCTTCCTTGTGGTGAAGGCTCCTTCCTTCTTGAAGAACGGAGGAACGCAATGCGACAGGGGCTAAGGATTCTCTATCATGGCAAAAGGGTGAAAGGTGGGTGGTGGGGTGTTTATATAGGAGGAGAGGTGTAGGGTTTAAAGTAGAGGCCTTGGTGGGGTCCCACTTGGGCTCCTTAGGGATGGGGAACGGCTTTCTTGAACCCAATTAAGGAAATTACCCAATAACTCGTCGTGGAGGAAAAATATAATCTGAGTCAAAACACTACATACCGGACTAGTCCTTAGTGAGGCTGGACAAGTCCGATCGGGTACAATAAGTTCAACGGAGAAGTTTGGTGCAATGTCGAACAAGTCCGTTCAAGATCAAAAAGTCCATCGGACAAGTCCGGTGACAATCCGAACAAGTCCGGGGTATGTTCAATATCGAATCTAGACCGAGTTTTTGGGAGTTTTCAGCAGCGATCATTGTACATGTCCGGACGGGAACATAAACAAAACTGGATAAGTTTGTAAAATCAACAGACAAGTCTAGATAACATTAGAAATGATTTCTGTACTAATCCTTAGCAATTAGCAAAAAGTCCGGGGAACAACAGTAGCTAAGTCGGACTAGTCCGGGGTCCAATCCATGCAATTCCGTACTAACCCTGGTTTTTAACTGCTTTTTTGGTCCTAATTCATTTTAATCTTGTTCCTTTTCGTGTTGAATAATGTTAGACATGTATAAGAATGAATGCAATGCATGACCAATGAAAATGAGGGTGTATAGCGGACTAGTCCGGTAGACTCGTACAAATTAGGGTTTCATAGTGTGCTGCACAACTTCACGTATATCTCTCACCGCACACCGGACTAGTCCGGTGTTCCATAACGAACTAGTCCGGATGTCGAGATCCAAACGGTAACTTTTCAAAATATCTATAAGTAAGAGATCCACGATCCCATAACCATGAACTAAGAAACCTAGCGCCATCACAACTCTCAAGAGCACAAGAACACTCCTCTCCATACTTTTGAGGCTCAAAATGTTAGATTGTTTTGGATTTGAGCTTTGGGAAAAGGAAGTGACATTATACGCGATCTTGAGCTCTTGTGTTTGAACTCTCTCATACTCTTGCTAATTCTTGTAAATCTTTTGAGTGTGTTTGATCAATTCTCTTGTTGTAAACTTGTGGAAGCCTTCAGCATGTGAAGTAGCCTTGTAAACATGGCGATTTCCTCGCTGATAGTGGAGATCAAGTGGGCTTTCACGTTGACTTCACGAGGCAGGGGTTGGTCGAGACCTGACTCTGTGTGAGCTCCTCAACGAGGACGTAGATCCCTTGTTTGGCATTGACGCTCAGTAAAAATTGACGTGTCTTGTGCCTCTTGTTCACTTCTTTCATATACATAACTAGTTAGGACACACGTTGATAATTCTTCCATTATGCATTAATCCTAAATTCCTTGTGTCATTTTGTTATCGTGCACACTTCCTAATAACTCTAGTGTAGATTTACATATTCCGTTGCATCACTACTTCAAGAAAATACCAAAAAGATATAAGTTTTTGTAGGTGTTACGTTAACCCCGGACTAGTCTGCACCTAACACCAGACTAGTCTGGCCTTCCTCTAGGTCACACTCAATTGGTATCAGAGCAAGACTCTCCATCAAGAGACTAACTGCTCAGAGATACAATGGGCGATGAGAAGGAAAATCGAACCGTTAGGAAGCCCATCGATGAAGACTCTCAATTGACCAAAATTTTTGACGAGCTCATGGAGTATGCGCATGATGATGAAGAAGTCTGCCAGCTCAAGGCACTTTTAACGAATGTGCTCTTGAGCCAAAAGGGCAAGAAAGAATACGAGCAGCCCAAAGGGAGTAGTCGTCAAGACTACTCCCAGTATCCTTTCAATTATGAGTGCCTCAATCCTCCTCACTTCTATAGGAGTGACTATAAGATGTGGAAATTTAACATGAAAATACACCTTATCTCACTTAATCCAAGTCATTGGCATATAGTGTGCACATGTCCAGATATCCCGGACAATGATGAAGAACTCAACTCGGAGCAAGAACAAGCAACTCATTGCAATGTGCAAGCCGCCTTGTAGTGATCACGTCATACTTGAGCCGAGAGAAGTTTACCATGGTGGATGTAACAGCCTAGTTTTCATCCATCATGCATTGCATACCTTATTATACATGTTTAACATGAAGTAACATAAAAAAGGAACAAGTTTAAAATGAATTAGAACCAAAATTGTCGTTACCAATTTGTGTAAGTATGGAATTATCCAGTTTGGACCCCGAACTAGTCCGTTTTGCTTTCTGTTGGCCCCCTAGACTCTTCTGCTTTTGCTGCGGACTAGTCGAAAATGAATTATATTGTTGTGTGGACTTGTCCGTTTTGGAGTATGGACTAGTCCAGTATCCGTCACTGGAAATCTTCGGGGTTGTTCAGTGACTTTTCTTTTGGTCCGGTTTTTGAAAATCTGAGAAGACCTCCAGACTTGTCTGGCCCGGGCCGGACTTGTCTGTTTCCTTTCTTATTATTTTCGGACTTGTCCAGACCATCTTCAGACTTGCCCGTTCAACTTTCTGTCCCATATCGGACTTGTCCGGTGCCCTAGCGGACTAGTCCGGTGTGCCCGACTCGGATTATATTTCTTTCTCCATGATATGTTATTGGGTTATTGCTTGAGTGGCCCAAAAATGTCATGTCCAACACCTTTGGAGCCATGTGGGACCCCTACTCGGCCTCCACCGCCTTATACAAGAATTCCACCAAAATCCTACCATCCCCACCATAAACACCCCGACACCCATCCTCCCACCTATTTGCCACAATGGAAGAAGCCCTTAAACCTAGTACGTGAGAGCCGCCGTCAAGAGGAGTTCATAGCGGGGAGTAGAAGGAGAAGTGGGGCAGGAGGGGGATCAATCACGATCGTCCTCGCTGATGCGATATTCATCAACACTTCGTTGTCAACATTTCCCTCCATCAATTATTTATCTTCTTTGGATCTAGATGTCAAGATCTTGAGTTTCGTCAAATTCCCAACCCTTGAACCCTAGGATTCACGGTATAGATGCATCTTTTCCTCGTAAAATTTTGGTTCCATATTAGTTTTAACTATGCTCTAATTGAAAATTCGCCAAAAACCCTAGCCAGCGGACTTGTCCGGTCCCTGTGTGGACTAGTCCGATTTTCTTTCTGTACCATAACGGACATGTCTAGCCTCACCGCGCACTAGTCCGGTCTGTCAATCCTAAAAATTCCTAAAACTTCTTTAATATCCTTCAAAATGACTCAAAACTTGTTCTAACATGTAATACTTAATTGTAACTAGCTAGTAAGCAATGATATCAACCTAAGAACATGTGTTACCCCACAATTGCATTGTTCATGCATGTCATGGCATATTGAGTAATATATGAGCATTTATTGATTGTAATGCTTCTTTTGTATGTTTATTGGGAGGAATAGAATGTGTTGTGCTAGAGGGTTCTGTCGAGGACTTCCAGAACCAGAACTTTGAAGCTTTTGATCCTAATCAGTCTCAAGAGCAAGTCAAGTGTCCTTGAACATTTTGATCCTTTTTTTAAATTGTTTTGTTTGCAAAATTGCATGCTTATGTAAAATTGATGGGAAACCCATGAATAGATGTTTACTAGACTTGTTTAACCATCCTTGTCACTTGGAGAATATTGTAGAGTGCCAGGAAGGGTATTTGTACATTTTTTCTTTGCTCTAATTAATTGGGATGGGAAAACAACCAAATGAATTAATTATGGATTAATAAACTTATGGATAATGTGAATTGATGAACATGGTTAATTGGTAACATGAGACTTGGGAGATCTAAGCAAGCAGGGTTTATGGATTGGGTTGGATGATAAGGTGGTTTGCTTGCCTTGGATCTAAGGATCCGTTCATGCAAGAATAAGACAGGAATATAGTGCCACCACAAGGCCAAGTATGGGTGCGGCTTTGCCAATTAATTTGGTGTATTACCAGCATTGTTTGGATCATTTCGCGGAGTGGGGAATGAGAGTAGGTTGGGTTTGCAATAGTGGCGGGACTGCCCTGGGATCCGAACATCACAAGAGCGGGCCCTTTCTTGGATGTGCTCAGTTGGAGGCATCACCACTGGTGAAACCACAGTGGATCTGAATATGCTGGTAGTCCCTTTGTAAAGGCTATTTTGTGATCTCTTGTCCACACACCTATGGAAGTGTAATTGGCATAAAACAGGTTTGTTTAGTCGCCGACGGGTGACGAAATCACAAACTTGTGGGTAAAGTGGTGCAACCTCCGCAGAGTGTTAAAAACTATCATTATAGTCGTGCTCCTGGATATGAGCACCTGGACAACTTCCATGATTAGAGTCAAAGTTGGGAATTGAGATGGTTATTGTTTGGTTATCGTTATGGATTGGATTGTGGTAAATGAAAATGGTAATGATGAGGGTAAGAATCTGGGAAATGGATGGATAATGGATGATGGATGTGTATTATGTAAATTATTTTGGATATGGTGGGATTATTTCACATAGACTTTGTAAAATGCTTTTTACATGTTTTAAATGTACTTTTCAGCAAATAGCCATTATTTAATATCATTCCTTGTTTAATCTACATGTCATTATTTTCCCACACTTGCTGAGTACGACATGTGCTCACCCTTGCAATTCCCCCACCAACAGTTTCAGGTGATGTTTGGGAGTACCCTGAGGATAATGCGGAGTACTAGGTTGTGTGCTGTCGTCGACTTGCCTGTGGATTGCTTGGAGCCCCGCTATATCCCCTATTGTTTAGTTACTTAGCTTAATGTTTAGATTATTGCTGCTGCATTAGTTTCATATTTATTAATAATGATCATTAGAATTGTAATTTTAGGATTATTGAATATTGTAATAAAAGTACCTATTTAAAAATTTGTGTTGCGGTAATTTTCTGTATATCGTTTGTGGTGCACTCGTGTATGTGTGATCAACAGCCTGAGCACACATATGCAATGCACTTGGTTCATCTTCGGAACCGGGTGTCACAGTAGATGGACTGGAGAGTGCCACGGACATATGGGTGTAGGATCGAAGAGCACGTGAAAATCTACCAGAGGGGAGGGGGTGAATGGTAGATTTAAAAATCTGACATGGCAGAAACAATTAAACCCCAACCCATTCGGCAGAAAAAGGATCTGTAAAAGAAATCGTGTCTAAGACTAATCTAAACGTGTTTCACCATGAAAAAAGTGATAAATATAAGAGAGAATCAATTCATGAAGACAACACAATAAGAATCACTCAAATCCGTTGAGAAAAACTCAAGTTATGATCGAAAGATCAAACAAAGGTCAATCTGCCCCACCCGAGAAAAAAACAGTTCTGGAACGTTGAAAAGAAACTCGTGTAGATCATAGACCACAAATCCAATGACCGTGAAATTTTGACATATGATAGATAATCAAGTTGTGAAGACAACCAAAAAAGAATCACGTCAATTGGATCTTTAAAACTCGAGTTATGGTAAAACCTCCGACAAAAGGTAGTGCTGTCCAGAAACTCGACGAGTAAAACTTGTCTGGAACAAGTCGGACGAACAAGGCACAAAAGTGCCTTCAAACTATGAATTTTATTCAGTAGAACACAAGAGGAACAGCCCCAAAGTCGTGCACCACGAGCTCTGGCTCCCTTTCTTATATAACCAGCTCGAAAGCCATATCAACTCAGATCAGGAACCTAATCCTACTCTGTTCACGAATCGTAACTTTCCATAACTGCTTAGGATTCTTCTATACGCAGATAGAAGCAATCTTAAGACTTCCAAACACCTTAGGAACGTATCCCATATTCCTAAACAACTCAAATTTGTGACCCACACGAAATCCTATCATAACCAACTCAAATCCTTCCATATTTGAGTCAAACCCGACTCAGCCGCAGCTTGAGTCCATAACCTAGACGGTTGGACCTTTCCGACCAACTCTTTACGTCCACATCTCTTCATCACGTCTCGGAACCATGTATCCACGTCCATGCACTCTTTGCACACGTGCAAACATCTTCCAATGACATCCACGATACCTTCACATGCATTGTTCTTGATTCAATCATGCTGCGCAACCTCCTGATCAGCTCAACCACAATTCCTCCTGAATTTGGTTGTTGGAACCTCATATCCTCCCTGATACTAGTCCAATGGATCCCATCACCAGCCATGTCTTGAACTCAAGCAACACCTGCACATGAATAAAACAACCAATCCAAACGAGCCCAAGTCCTCGACTTGACTCAAGTTAGTTCCGAACACAACACCTTACGTGAGAACCTCACAAAAGCATGTTGCAAAACCACAGTAAGAACTATATCATCCATATCAACCAAAAACACACCAAAGACTTAGCAAATGAATAATAAGCAATCTTTCCAGAGATGTAAAGCAAGTACGAAACATTGCAAATGAAAAACAGAAGTATTGCGGTCAAGTTCCGGACCTTGAGCCGGAGCTAACAAAAGCTAGTAGAACCTAGCACCAGATCATACCAAAACTAGTGTAACCAAGCTCCCGCCGAAGCTTACAAAACTAGTAGGACCTAGCGTCTAACGTAGCCGGAGCTACCCAAAACAAGTCGGACCTACCGTTGGACCTTGCTATAGCTCGGAGCTAAAGTCAGATCTAGATAAAGAGGTGTTTTGGTGATATTAAAAACTTTTATCATCAAACCAAGTGTATTCACTACAAGGCAATGTATTCAGCACACATAGGTTACAATCCCCCCCTTGATGAATGCATTGGCAACACCATTTAAAATCCGAACATTGGCTCAGTCACATAAAAGTTTTGAAGGCAATTTCTCCCCCTTGGTAAATCAAAAATAAAATGAGAAGAAAATCCCCCTTTATTATCTCTCCTTATTCACATATTCTCTTTCTCTTCATGCTTATCTCTCCCCCTATGACAATGTATTCAGGAAGTCATGAGCATGTAAACAAATTATCTCTCCCCCTTTAGTTGTTATGAGCATATTATAACATATACAAATAAACAAAGCTCATCCAAGTCATACTATCAAGTACCTTACATTATCACATCAATGAAATACTTAAAGTAGTGTAAGCCATGCTAGAGATCAAATGTAATTTTCAATTTAAGTAAGTCATGATCTCACAAACTTAACTATTTCAAGACCTTAAATCATGACACTAGTTGCTGCATTTTATTATTTTTCAGAGCATAAATTTAGATCATATGATATTTGCAAGAGATTATATGTGCATCTGCCTTATTCTAACCAACCAAGCCAAGCCTATGTCATTTGACAATCAGAAGCTTAAGGACATGGTTTTAGTCATACACAACTTCTTCCAAGTTCATATCTAAGTGCAATGATAAGCCATCTCAAAAGAAGAAGTGTGATGCATGCATTTTCTCTTGATATTTTCTCAATTTTTTTGTTCATAAAAACTCAACATGTGAGTTGATTACTTGATTAATTCTTAATGATTAAAAGCACTTGTGAACATGTAACGAGTTCAAAACAGCAAGAAAGTTCGACCATGACCAGTTTTTAGTGTAAGTAATTATTCCAATTACTAGACATGGCAAAAACTACAAAATGTATAACACGAGTAATGTAGTAAGAACTTTCAGCATGTAAAAGGAATAACAAAGTCATATATGTATGAAATACTATGCTCATATTATTTTAATTTCGGATTCATACATAGACTTCCCAAGTTTCAAAACTCCCTCTCAATTAAGCCATGAGGATGCATAACCCCTATTTCACTATGAATGCAACAAAAACGAGTGAAATCCAAAGGTTTTGTAAAAATGTCAGCCAATTGTTGTTCGGTATCTACATGGTGAAGCACAATGTTTCCTTTTTCAATATTATCTCGGAGAAAGTGATACCTAATGTCAATGTGCTTAGTTCTAGAATGTTGCACGGGGTTTTTAGCAATGCAAATGGCACTAGTGTTATCACAGAACAGTGGAACACTATCTAGATCAACCCTGTAGTCCTTAAGTGTTTGAACAATCCAAAGAATTTGTAAGCAAGCACTAGCAGCAGCTACATATTCAGATTCGGCTGTGGATTGTGCGACTGAATTTTGTTTTCTAGAGGACCAAGCAACAATTGAATTACCAAGAAAATGACAAGCATTGGAAGTACTTTTCCTATCAATCCTACAACCCCCAAATCAGCATCCGAAAAAGCATTCAAAGTAACGGATGAGGAAGAAGGAAGAAAAATGCCAAATTCTTGAGTTCTATGTAAGTACTTGAGAATCCTTTTGACGGCTTGACGATGTGAAGCACGTGGGAAGGCTTGAAACCGTGCACAAAGACATACGCTGAATTGTATGTCTGGTCTTGATGCCGTGAGGTACAAAAGTGATCCGATCATGCTTCTATATTCTTTTTGTTCCACGGGTTCACCATCTTCATCAAGTCCATGTGTTGTTGCTGTTCCCATTGGTGTCCGAAGAGGCTTGCTTTTGTCCATGTTGTAGCGCCTTTGGAGGTCTTTTGTATACTTCATTTGATGCACAAAGGTACCCTCCTTGGTTTGCTTGATTTGCAGCCCCAAAAAGTATGTGAGTTCACCCATCATACTCATTTCAAATTCGGAACTCATCATTGGTGAAAACTTGGAGACAAGATCATGAGAAGCACAACCAAAGATAATATCATCCACATACACTTGAACGAATAATGAGTCATTGCCATGCTTAAGCACAAAAAGAGTTTTATCAACCTTACCCATGGTAAACCCTTTTTCAAGTAAGAATGTTTTTAACCTATCATACCATGCTCTAGGGGCTTGTTTGAGAGCGTACAAGGCTTTGGACAATTTGTAAACATGATTAGGAATATCTGGATTTTCAAAACCCGGTGGTTGCTTCACATAAACCTCCTAATCTATGTAGCCATTAAGAAAAGCACTTTTAACATCCACTTGATATAGCTTAAAACCAATAGATGCAGCAAAAGCTAACAAAATTCTTATGGCTTCTAATCTAGCAACAGGAGCAAAAGTTTCATCAAAATCTAGACCTTCAACTTGAGTAAAACCTTGAGCAACCAGCCTAGCCTTTTTCCTAACCACAACTCCATCCTCACTTTGTTTATTTTTAAATAACCATTTAGTTCTGATTAAAGTGTGACCTTGAGGTGGAGGTACAAGTTTCCAAACATTATTTCTTTCAAAATTTTCTAACTCTTCTTGAATGGCAACAATCCAAGATTCATTAGTGAGTGCGTGTGATATATCTTTGGGTTCAAAAGAAGCAACAAAAGTAGAATGAGCATAAGAGTTTTGATCGCAAAACCTGGACCGTGTGCTTTGTTCGTGCAAGCTTCCAATCATATGTTGTGGGGGATGATCTTTGTAAAACCGTATTGGAACAGATGTCTCACAAGCTTCTTCTTCTTCATGTTCATCACAAATCGATGAGCTTGTGACTTGAGGATGATTTGAATCAGCATTGATGGTTGTCGGTGCTGGTTGAGAATTAACATCCGGAGCTAAACCAAAGTCTTTAGCTGCTAAATTTTCGGGCAGCAGCTCCAATTCTTCCTCATCTTCAACAAAAATGCTCTCCCCTGCGAATATGGATCTGGACCTGTAATGTTTGAGCTAGTACCTGGGCTAGCTTCATCAAAAGACACTTCACAAGTCTCCACAATTTTGTTAGTGTCAAGTAAAAGCACACGGTAGCCTCTAGTATGAGATGGATAACCAAAAAACATGCCATCAATGGATCTAGGTTCAAATTTATCAAGATTACCATGTTTCTTAACAAAGAATTTGCAACCAAAGACCCGAGAGTGTGTAACACTAGGCCTATGTCCAAACCGGAGCTCATATGGTGTTTTACCTAGCTTATCACGCAAAAAAACACGATTTGAGACATAACAAGCGGTTGCTAACGCATCAGCCCAAAATTTCCTAGAAGTTTGATATTCATCAAGCATAGTCCTAGTCATCTCAACTAAGGTTATGTTCTTTCTTTCTACAACACCGTTTTGTTGAGGTACATATGATGAAGAAAATTGATGATCTATTCCATTTTCAGCATAAAAGTGATCAAAAGATTGATTTTTAAATTCAGTTCTATTATCACTTCTAATTGCTTTAAAAGATCCTGGGTGATCAATTGATAATCTAAGAAATAAAGTTCTAAAATGACTAAAAGCTTCATTCTTAGATGCCATAAAGTAGACCCAAGAGTATCTAGAATAACCATTAACAATCACAAGAACATACCATTTACCTCCGAAGGATTGAACACGTGAAGGTCTTACGGTGTCAAGGTGCAAAAGTTGACCCGGTTCAGTTTTCACTATCATTGTTAGAGGAATATGTGAACCAGCAACCATCTTTGCATGTCTACAAGAGAGCACACAATTTCTTTGTCCCCTTTAAGCTTAGGCAGCCCACGTATGCGATCAAGAGCACTAACATGCGTTAGGTGATCAAAGTCTATGTGACCAAGTCTACGATGCCAAAAATATAAGTCCTTTGAATCATTAGCGACTAGACACCTATGCTTAGAGGAAGACATATCAAAATCAGCTTTAAAAACTCTTCCAAACCGAGACATGTTAAAAATAAGCTCACTATTTGAACTTACAACTTTGCAGCAGTTTTTATTGAAAATAATTTCTAGATTTTCATCTAGCAATTGTGAAACAGAAAGCAAGTTGTATTTCAAATTTTTGACAAGTGCCACATCCTTCAATGTGTAGTGATCATTTACTCTAACCGAACCCTTAGCAATTATAGGAGTTGAAGAATTATCGGCAAAAGTAACATTCTCTACACATGACACAAAAGAGAGGGAGGAGAACCAATCTTTGTTGCCGGTCATGTGGCATGAGCAACCTGAATCCACAATCCAAATGTTCTCCTTCCTCAAACGTGTAACCTACATAGAAGCACAATATGTCGATGACTCAAAACTGAGGTTAGTCAAAAGGTATTTAGGAATCCAGTACTGAGTCACGCGACGTGCCGCAGTAAAAACACGCAAAAGCTGAGAGAAAACAGCGGGTTTATGAGTCAAAGTTTGAGATTTTTTATTCTTAAATACTGACCTATAAGGTGTTAATTGTGTAGCACAAAAATCAGTAGCTCCGAAGGCAAAAAAAAAGAAGGTCCGCAGGTAAACTTTGAATGTTTTTGACTCAAAACAGCAGGTTGTACATTCGGTTCAATATGTGCAGCAAATTTTGCATGAAAGTTATGAGATCTAGCAACCATTGTTTCCCTTTTCTGTTGTTTAGCTAGTCTATAACAAAACTTTATGACATGACCATCTCTACCACAGTAGGTACAATGAAATTTAACTTTGTGTTCATGTCTAGATGAGCAAACAACATTTTTATTTGAAACCGAATGAGACAATACTCCTGCAGATTTGAAAACCACTTCTTTTTGTTTAGGAACTATTTGAATCAAACCACTTCCTAATGACTTTATAATTTTAGGTGGATGTGCCTTAGAATGAGCATGAGAATCATAACCTAAACCAGTTTTATCATTGCAAGAATTCAGCAGCAAGTTTAGGTTCTTATTCCCATTACAAAACTGATCTAATGTCCTATGCATGTCATCAAGTTTATTGGACAGATCAAGGCAATTTTCACATGAAGTTTTTCCTTTTAATTTGCAATTGGAACAATATTAACCTTCATGACAACGTAAAGCATTGTTCAATATAGAGATTTCATTCATAGCATCTTGCAGTTTCTTATAAAGATCATCACAACTAGAACAATGCAAACCAATTGTAGAACAAGAAGCATCTTTTAAGTTTCCAATATTAAGTGCAGCAAGCTTTTTGTTCTTTTCAATTTCAAGTTCAAGTTTATCAAGTGTGAAGGTATGTGCACTTCTTAGGGAGGACAATTGTTCATATATTAAGTCACATGAGGAACAAGAATCATCACTAGGAATCAAGGATTTCAAACGATTGATTTCAGATTCTAGTGACTCAATTTTAACAGCATTGTCCCTAAGATTTTTGTCCTTTTTCTTAACAATAACAGTGGCACAAGAAATAGCATCACACATTTCTTCGCAAGTAGGGCATACCTCCATTGTCGCTGTTGTGTTCTGCCTCCTCCATACTTGATCTTGACTTGCCCGCCATGAAGCACAAGTTTGCCAAATCATCTTCATCTTCATCACTTCCAATGTCCACGTCACTTGAGCCGAGTTCCTAGAGTGCTGACATAAAACTGCTCACCAATTGACGTCCTGTAAAACCCTTCTTTTTCTTCGTATCTTTTGCATAGGAGTGCTTCGTTCTTGTTTTCTTTTAATCCCGAGAAGTAGGACCTGAATGGTTAGGGCAATCTGAACAAAAATGTCATGTCTTACCACATTCAAAGTATCATTGAGGTCCGGAGCTTCCTCTCCTTCTAGTTCTCACATTTTGCAATGCTTTTGAGAACCGGGTAGAGATGAGCGCTAGCTCCTCCTCTGGAAACTCCTCAATCTGTTCAAGGGTTAGAGAGGACAGCAAAGCAAGTGTACCACAAGATGATGTTTGACCATAACTAGGCATGTCACGTTGAGAAACAAAAGCAATAGACTTGTTGGGGTTCTTACGTGAGATTATGTCAATTTCATGAGTTTTTAACTTGGAATATAGCACATCTAAAGTAAGTGAACTCATCACAGTAGATTCACGAATAGATGTGACTTTCATCTCCCAAATTGACATATCTAATGCACTTAGCAATTGCCTAGCATTTTCAGCATATGAGAAATTAACATTGACACTATGCAAGTTGCTGAGAATCTTATTAAAGCGAGTAAAAAGGTCATCAATAGACTCACCGGGTTGCATCTCGAAGCGCATGTATTCTTTCTTGAACATGTCTTGCCTTACCTCTTTGATCGTGTTGGATCCTTCGTGGTAGTCACAAAGTTCTTTCTACACATCGTATGCAGATCGGAGGTGTGCAACACAGTCGAAGTCGCTTTGTGTTAATCCTTGTATGATCAAGTTCCGAGCCTTGTTGTTGTTGGCATCTCTCAGATTTGTAGCTGTAACTTGATCGTTTGATGGCACTTTGTAAGGCTTGTATACCTTCTCCCATATTGCAAAGTCTTGTGCCTGGATGAAAGCCTCCATGTGTGTCTTCCAAACCTGAAAATCAATACCAGCGAACACACAAGGTTTGGCAGAGTACTTCTCCATGATGATTAGTCAAAAACACGCGCAAATCACAAAGATTAGAGCACCGTGGCTCTGGTACCAACTGTAGGATCGAAGAGCACGTGAAAAGCTACCAGGGGGGTGAATGGTAGATTTAAAAATCTTACGCAGCGGAAACAATTTAACCCAAACCCATTCGGCAGAAAAACAATCTGTTAAAGAAATCGTGTGTGAGACTAATCTAAACGTGTTTCACTGTGACAAAAATGATAGATATCAGAGAGAATCAAGTCACGAAGACAACACAACAAGAATCACTCAAATCTGTCGAGAAAAACTCAAGTTATGATCAAAATATCAAACAAAGGTCAATCTGCCCTACCTGAGAAAAAAACAGTTCTAGAACGCTGCAAAGAAACTCGTGTAGATCATAGACCACAAATCCAATGACCGTGAAATTTTAACAGATGATACATAATCAAGTTGTGAAGACAATCCAAAAAGAATCACGTCAATTTTATCTTTAAAACTTGAGTTATGATAAAACCACCAACGAAAGGTAGTGCTGTCCAGAAACTCGACGAGTAAAATTTGTCTGGAACAAGTCGGACGAACAAGGCACAAAAGTTCCTTCGAACTACGAATTTTATATAATAGAACACAAGAGAAACAGCTCCAAAGTCGTGCACCACGAGCCTTGGGCTCCCTTGCTTATATAACCAGCTCGAAAGCCAACTCAACTCAGATCAGGAACCTAATCCTACTCTGTTCATGAATCGTAACTTTTCATAACTGCTTAGGATTCTTCTATACGCAGATAGAAGCAATCTTAAGACTTTCAAACACCTTAGGAACGTATCCCACATTCCGAAACAACTCAAATTCGTGACCCACACCAAATCCTATCATAACCAACTCAAATCTTTCCATATTTGAGTCAAACCTGACTCAGCCGCAGTCTGAGTCCATAACCTAGTCGGTTGGACCTTTCCGACCAACTCTTTACATCCACATCTCTTCATCACGTCTCGGAACCATGTAGCCACGTCCATGCACTCCTTGTACACGTGCAAACATCTTCCATGGACGTCCACGATACCTTCACATGCATTGTTCTTGATTCAATCATGTTGCGCAACCTCCTGATCAGCTCAACCACAATTCCTCCTGAATTTGGTTGTTGGAACCTCATCTCCTCCCTGAGACTAGTCCAATTTATCCCGTCACCATCCATTTCTTGAACTCAAGCAACACCTGCACATGAATAAACATCCAATCCATACGAGCCCAAGTCCTCGACTTGACTCAAGTTAGTTCCGAACACAACACCATACGTGAGAACCTCACATAAGCATGTTGCAAAACCACAGTAAGAACTATATCCTCCATATCAACCAAAAACGCACCAAAGACTTAACAAATGAATACTAAGCAATCTTTCTAGAGATGTAACGAAAGTACGAAACATTGCAAATGAAAAAGAGAAGCATTGCGGTCAAGTTTCCGGACCTTGCCAGAGCAACCCGGACCTTGACCCGGAGCTAACAAAAGCTAGTAGAACCTAGCGCCAAAACTTAACAAAACTAGTGTAACCAAGCTCCCGCCAGAGCTTACAAAACTAGCAGGACCTAGCGTCTAACATAGCCGGAGCTACCCAAAACAAGTCGGACCTACCGTCGGACCTTGCTATAGCTCGGAGCTAAAGTCGGATCTAGATAAAGAGGTGTTTTGGTGATATTCAAAACTTTTAACGTCAAATCAAGTGTATTCACTACAAGGCATTGTATTCAGCACACATAGGTCTTACAATGGGACACACTCAAGATTGCACATTAAGGAAATTGCTCCGTCTGCAAACCAAAGATTGAGATGCTTGACGAAGAATTGGGGCGATTTGCCATTGTGGACAGTGAAGCTCCTCAAGAGATGTACAATTGAATGAAGACACTCGTCAACAAGATTCGGGCCTATGGAAGCAACAAGTGGACCGATCATGAGGTCGTCAAGAGAATGTTAAGGGCATTCATGCCCCGCAATGTGACCTTGTGTTCTATGATACGAGAAAGTCCGGGATTTCACAAAATGGCCGTCGACGAGATTCTTGGCAAAATCATAAAGCATGAGATGATTGAAAAATAAGCTCAATATGTGAAAGATCATTCAGAGCTTACTTAATCCAAGAAAAAGGAAGTTGCCCAAAAGGCAACCAGCAAGCCTAAGGGAAAAGAAGCCCATGAGAAACATGAAGAAGAAGATATTGATGATGTAAGCACAGATATGGATGACGGATAAATGGTGCTATTCATTAAAAAGTTCAAGCGCATAATGAGAAGAAGGATAGGAGATAACTCAAGTGAATGCAAGAACAAAGATAAGGGAGAATCCAAAGCTCGGCGTACTTGTTACAACTATGGTGAATATGGACACTTCATGGTTGATTACCGATATGTAGAAAACAAAAAGAAGAAGAAGAAATAATACAAGCCACAAGACAAGAAAGTGTTCAAGAAAAAGAAGCAAGCACAACAAGCACACATCAGCAAGGAGTGGGACTCAAACGACAAGTCCTCCTACAAAGATGAAGAAGAGACGACAATAGTTGCCATCAAGAAGCCTTCAATGCAGTCCACACTCTTCCCACACATGGGAGGATGGAAGGACTCCAACCATACTTGCCTCATGGCCAAGGATAGCAAGAAAAAGGTCAAACCTAATCCTTCTCATTTACATTCTTCTATTGATGATTTTTAGAGTGCTAGTGGGAGTGAGGACATGTTAAAGGGCTTAAGTAAAACAGTAAGAAATATGAAATTATTGTTGCAAGAGATTTTGAGAAGGAGGAGCTTGTCAATAGACAAGAAGATATGCTCATTCTGGAAAGAAAGAAATATATTGAGGTTGAAAATCTTCTTGAGCTTCAAAAGGAGTGAAGCAAGGCACCTGAGCTTGAGCTAGTTTTGAGTAAGGAGACTTGCTCAAAGCTAGAGAACTCAAATGTTGTACTCAAGGATGAACTTTCTAACTTCACTAAAGTTTAAAAAAATTCTTGAATTACATGTTGAGTCACTCAAGAAAAGTGGCTCATCATCCTCCAAATGCTCAACATCTAAAAATGTCAAGTCTACACCCATTAAAACTTGCACATGTGCCAATTTGGATACTAGTTTGAAGAATGAATCTAATGTGACACAAATCAAGCATCCTTCCCAAAGTGGCATCTTTGATAAGGAGAAGATCAAATATACATGCGGTGCATATATGATCACAACACCTCCTAATATCAAAGATTGTCTTGGGTATTCCCGAGGTAAAAAGAAATTTGGTAATTTTCACAAGAATGAAATAGGACACATTGCTTTTGTTAAAGAAAACTCACCGAAACGTGAGAAAAGTAAAAATGTTGATAACCCTCTCTTAAAGGCTAAACATGAACAACAAAACTTGTTTCATACTTTTGATTCATCTTATGTACTCATGAAAAGTAGATTTGGTCACGTTTATGCTAAATATGTTAGACCATGCCACGATAATCCTAGATATTGTGTGTGGGTACCAAAATCTCTTGTAACTAACCTCAAAAGGACCCAAGCAAGCTTGGGTACCTAAAACCAAGGCATAATTCTATTTTGTAGGCATATTACTTTGGTGGATCAAAATGGGTGATCGATAGTGGATGCACCAATCACATGACTGGAGAAAGGAGAATGTTCGTGGAGTATGAGCAAAATGAAGATACAAGTGACGATATTTACTTCAGGGACAATAGTCAAGAAAAAGTGATTGGTACCAGTAAAATAGCAATATCATCTAAACACTCTCTCTCATGTTCTTCATGTTGATTCTTTGGATTACAATCTTTTGTCCATATCTCAGTTATGTGACAAAGGATATAACTTGTCGGTACCCTCCATACCGGATACCCCTTGCGATTGCAAAGATCACAAGGAAACTCCATATACCAGATTTGAAGACCTCCGAAGGCCCCACATGTCAGCCGTAGCCGGACCTGCTCCCCCAACATGGTTAGTCCCAGGGGCGCCACGTGTATCACAAGACCGGAGCTATCACCCACACTTGGGAAGCTCCGGTCAGAATACCAATATGGCACTCCCGGACCTAACCCCAGACAGAGGGAAGCTCCGGTACTGACGCGTGTCCAACAGCACCGGACCTACCCGTCCACGACGGTGAGCTCCGGAGCTGCCACGTGACAACCGCCGGACCTTCAACTTCAACTATCAAGCCGAAGGACCCCCAACGGCTCCGGACCATCAAGGATCAATCAAAGACTTCAAGACCCGATTGAGTGTCATTAATGCCATATTAATGACACACGATCGGATGGCCCTTAATACTAGTAACAACACTATTAAGGCCCGTTACTAGGCTATTAAGGTTAATTAACCCCATTTACTGTGTATCAAGTGTGTGTAACTGCCGGGGCCACCTATCGGGCCAGGCTGACGTTGTAACGACCAGTCCTTGTACTATAAATGGACTGGTCTATGATACACAAGGGACGGTTTCAGACCACTGTTGAACACCCTGATCTAGACGAGCTTCTTCTTCTGGAGCTTCTTCTAGACTCCCGAGCTTAATACATCACCAACACACCGCGTGGAGTAGGGTATTATGCTCAGGTGGCCCGAACCACGTAAATCCTTGTGTAATCGTGTCTTTCACCTTCTTGAATCTCTACACGCCCATTACCGAACTACAACTCCTCGATCTACCAAAAGTAGTGTCGGGAGATCTGTCGGTTCCAAACGCTGAAAGTTGGCGCGCCAGGTAGGGGAAGATGCCAACACTAGTTGGCATTCTCCGGATCCACAGAGACCGTACTGCCAGAGTGACTACCCTGGAGGAACTCCGTAAGTTCGCTACAACACAGGAGGAAGAATACATGCAGGAGCAAGCTCCAAAACCCCCGAGCATTCTACAGCGAGGCTCAACCTCTGCACCTCTCGTGCAACCAAGCGGCGACGCTGACATCCCCATCAAAGTCATCCAAATCGGTTCCGATGCTGCTCAAACCACTCGTATATCGGGAGGTCTGAATGACAAATAGGAACTCGTGCTCATCACTTTCCTCCGGGCTAACATCGACGTGTTTGCCTGGCAACCGTCACAAATGCCTGGGATCCCTAGGGAAGTGATCGAGCATAATCTGAAGATCTATCCCGAAGCTCGGCCCGTACATCAGAAGCCTCGGAAGCAATCCGTAGAGCGACATAACTTCATACGACAAGAAGTGAAGAAGTTGCTTGAAGCTTGATTCATACGAGAAGTCTTCCATCCAAAATGGCTGGCAAACCCAGTCGTTGTACCCAAGGCCGGCGGGAAGCTTTGGATGTGTATCGACTACACAACACTAAATAAGGCGTGCCCAAAAGATCCATTCCCACTACTTAGAATAGATCAGATAGTGGATTCCACCTCCAGGTGTGAATCACAGTGTTTCCTAGACGCATATTCTGGGTACCATCAAATCAGAATGTCTAGGGAAGATGAAGAATATACTTCTTTTATCACAGTAGCTGGATTGTACTGTTATACAGCCATGCCATTTGGTCTCAAGAATGTAGCTTCAACATTTGTACGAGCTATGTACAAAACCTTTGGAGAGCTCATCAGAGACGTAGTGGAAGTGTATGTTGATTACATTGTAGTCAAGATCAAGGACAAGGAGTCACTCCTTGACACCTTGCAAGCTGTCTTCGACAAGCTGCGGGTCACCCGCACGAAGTTGAACCCAGACAAGTGCATCTTCGGGGTTAGCTCCGGAAAGCTTCTTGGTTTCCTGGTAAACCACCTGGGCATAGAGGCAAATCAGGCGAATATTAAGGCTATAGAGGAGACGCGGCCACCAGCCCACATCAAAGATGTCTAGAAACTGACTGGATGTCTAGCCGCCCTCAGCCGGTTCACCTCAAGACTGGCGGAACGGGCGCTACCCTTCTTCAAGCTATTGAGGAAGTTCGGACCATTTCAATGGTCTGAAGAAGCAGAAAAGGCGTTCCAAGAGCTAAAGCAGCTCCTCACCACTCTAGCAACACTTGTAGCTTCGAACCCTAGTGAGCCCTTACTGCTTTACATTTCAGCAACCGACGAGGTTGTCAGCATGGTCTTGGACGCGTAGAGATCAGAACCATCACAAGCTCAGGAATCCAGACCCCTCCAGGAGGGTTCGGAGGTTCCTGAAGGAGAGTTTGGGTGCCAGCCCCCAGACTTGGATCATTAGGGAGTTATCCCAGAAGACTTGGACCCCTCCGGGGGGATCTGAGTCACTCTAACAGAAGCTCCGGGTTCCTCTAACAGGAAGCCGGAGGTCCCCGAAGCAGGTCCGGACCCCTCTGGGAGGGTCCGGGTCGATGTGGAGGAAGCTCCGGGCCCCTCCGGGAGGGTCCGGACAGTCCAACACCCAGTGTACTTCATCAGCGAAGTACTGCATGATGCCAAGAATCGATACCTAGAGGTACACAAGCTGCTCTATGTAGTTCTCATTGCCTCCAGGAAGCTTCGCCACTATTTCTAAGCTCACAAGATATCAGTGGTGACCTCTTACCCATTGCTTGCGATTTTGTATAGTCCCAACTCTACTGGGAACATTGCAACGTGGGCAGCGGAATTTGTCGAATTCAATCTTGAATTCGTCCCAAGGCAAGCGATCAAGAGTTAAGCATTGGCAGATGTTGTGGCGGAATGGACCCCCTCTCCATCAAACCCTTAGGGCCCTAGTGAGCAGAAGTCAGAACTTAAGGCTCCGGTCTTCACCGAACCTCATTGGACCCTCTACATCGACAGCTCCATGCAAAAGCAGGGGCCAGAGCTGGAGTCCTTCTACTCGCTCAAATCGGGGAGAAGGTAAAATACATGGTACACCTTGACTTCAAGGCGACCAACAACATGGCGGAGTATGAAGCACTCATTTATGGATTAAAGGTGGCACAATCATACGGTGTCAAGCAGCTGTTGGTCAAGGGAGATTCGCAACTCATCATTAAACAGGTGAAGGGTGAATGCTCCTGTAACAATCCTTAATTAGCTGCTTATCTCCATGAAGTCCAGAGGCTTCAGAAGGACTTTGAAGTCCTAGATTTCCACCATGTCCAGCGTGTCCAGAACGCTGAAGCTTACGAACTCTCGACGAAAGCGTCAACCGGAGCTCCGCTTCCTGACGGAACCTTCGTCCGGAGGTTGTCGAAACCCACAGCTCAGCCTGCCGAACTGAGCGAAGGGGGCGAGACCAGCATCCCGAAGCTGGCGGTCCCGATGGCCCTGTTACTATGGCAGCCATCAAGGGTTGTAGGTGCTGCAGGAAGCTCCGAGCAACCCACCACGCAAGACTCAAATGCTCAAGCAAGCTCCGATGCATGGATCTCGGAGATCCGGAGCTACTTGAAAGACAATATCCTTCCTGACGATGATTTATCCGCTGACCGGATAGTCAGATTGGCTAAAAGATACACGTTGTGCCAACGACGTCCTAATGCAGTGCATCACAAGGGAAGAAGGCTGCGAGCTCCTTGCAGAAATCCATGGAAGCGAGTGTGGGAACCACGCATCTTCCCACACGCTGGTCGGTAAAGCCTTCCGGCATGGCTTCTACTGGCCTACAGTGCTCCAGGATGCAACATAGCTGGTAAAGAAATGCAAAGCATGCCAGTTCCATGCAAAGCAAATTTATACACCAGCTCAGCCTCTACAAATGATACCTCCTACATGTCCTTTCACCGTGTGGAGGATGGACATCTTGGGACCTTTCCCAAGAGCCGTCGGAGGTTACAAGTTCCTGTATGTCGCCATCGAGAAGTTTACCAAATGGCCGGAAGCAACTCCAGTTGTGACACTAAACAAGCAATCAGCTATCAATTTCTTGTAGTCCATAGTATGCAGATTTGGAGTCCCAAACAAAATCATAACAGATAATGGGACCCAATTCACAAGCTCTGCTTTCCAAGGATACTGAGAAGACCTCAGCATCCAAGTCAGCTACGCCTCTGTAGCTCATCCGGCAAGCAATGGCCAAGCCAAGAGGGGAAATGCAGAAATCCTGAAAGGATTCAAGACGCGCACATATGAGCGCCTGAAAAAGCATGGAGCCAACTCGATTGAAGAGCTTCCACCCACTTTATGGGCCAACAGGACTACTCCAAACCGGTCAACTAGGGAGACACCCTTCTTCCTGGTGTACAGAGATGAACCAGTCCTTCCTCCGGAAATCACCTTGGGGTCGCTCCGGGTCTGGACCTCCAACGAAG
Organism: Tuctoria greenei; assembly: GCA_036927565.1. NCBI lineage: Eukaryota > Viridiplantae > Streptophyta > Magnoliopsida > Poales > Poaceae > Tuctoria > Tuctoria greenei. The sequence continues at coordinate 73,814,920 of JAYESD010000011.1, forward strand.
CCACACAGGACCAGCTCTGGCATGAAGACCTTGACCTCCTTGAAGAGGGAAGGTGCCGAGCAGCTGTTCAGAATGCCCGATACTGCCAAGCTCTTCGGTGCTATCACCAACGGCATGTTCATAGCCGACAGCTCGAGGAAGGCGATCTGGTGCTACGGAGAATACAATCTAGACAAGGGTTAAACAAACTCTCCCCCAGCTGGAAGGGACCCTTCCGAGTGATCAAAGTATCCCGTCTCGGATGCATTCTCTTGGCAACCGAGGATGGGACACCTCTCCCAAATCCTTGGAACATTGGGCACCTCCGTAAGTTCTACGCTTAGTATCACGGAGGTGAGTCTGTAATTACATATGGTGTATGTTATAGAGTCATTATACAGAGTCGGGTAGCTCCTCCGGGAGGGCAGCCAGACCTACCCGGTTAGGTCCACAACGCCCCTGCAACACTTGTCACAGTCTCATAACTAAAAGTGTAGCTAACTACCTTGGGTCAAATGAGAAATGAAACACACTTAGCTTGGTTTCGTACCCTAAGGGTGTACTTGTTTCCCCTGTACCCCAAACCTATAATGAAAGACATCATTGTGTGAAAACAGACTCCACATGCATTTACTTTGTATAGGCTCAATATTTTTTATTTTTCTCTTTCTTGTCTATAACAAAGTTGTGCAATTCTTAAGAAACTTTAGCTCGACCAGTTCATGTACAATTTGAGTTGCATTATATGTCCTTCCGGATTCAAACATTGTTGATGGCCTACATGTCTGAATGCCGTTAAGCCAATCTAGGGCCGGAGTGTGCTATCGACTTAGCCTGGTTCTACCCTAAGTACGCCACTCTACCTACACCCTGGCAGGCCGAAGTAAGGCAAGTCCATAAATAGTCGGACCCGAAGGGAGCAAGACAGTGCTCTTGATTGTATTTTGGATTGTGCTCGACCTAAAAAATTCTCGGTAACAGTAAGCCGCAATGAAGTTGTAGATAGGAAACAGATTTTACTATTTTTCTTGACTTCAGTGTGAATGAAAAATAAATAAGCTATGACACCCTCTAGGTGGTTTGTGGTCAATGTTCAAACATTGACATCGAGCATCACTGGAGCTACTCAGTTCCAGTAAAGCGAGTCGTCAACGTAAAGATGGTGGAATGACTCTAAAGTGGAATCTAACATTAACACAACATGTGTTGATGGAGGTCACTACCGGAGCTGCCAGAGCTCCGACACCCCGGAGGACTAACCATCGTGCTCTGGAGCTATTAAGCTCCGACGATGGTCAATGCTGGAGCCACCAAGCTCTGACAGCCTCAGGGGGGCTACACTATCAAAGACTTCAGACTTACATTCTACAAGTTCGAAGCACGCAAGTATTAAACAACTATTACATCCTCTTGGTACGTGTTCACAATCAAATTGTGTACATCTACCAGGGGGCCAAGCGAGACAAAGGTGTTGAAGACAAAAATGAAATTCAAATTCACAAAAATTTGGATTTCATTCATTTGGAGACAAGAGATTACAAAATTGGAGAAGAAGAAGAGAGAGTACAAGTGGGAGATACAAGGAGACGATCCTAGACCCTATGGAAGAACTGGGAAACCTTCTTGGCCACCACCGACATGTTGGCTCGGGCAGCTTCACCCTCTGCTTCGATGGGACCTTCAAGTACCGGGACCAGAGTGAATTGAGGGTCCCGACTGGTGTAGCACGTCAGCACATACTCTGCGATGTTCTTCGCCAAGGACTGACCCTCCGTTTCCAATTGGTCCGCGATGACATCGCCCCCCTTGGAGATTTTGTTGCCTTTGAACCCAGCGCCTCCAATGCCTGGTCCAGCTCCGACTCCGGATCATCGGGACGCATGAGACTGAAGCCCATTGGCGTCAGCGCGTCGTTGGCCTTGCCCAGGAAGTCCCAAACTTGTTGGGATTCCACAACCCTTGCACCACGCATCTCCGCCAAGGATCTTTTGGCCGCCGCCAGCTCCGAGCTCTCCCGAGCAAGACGCTCCACCTCTTTGGCATTATGCTGAATCGTTTCAACAACTTGCCTTTCGAGCTTGCTGATCTCTTCCTCCCGTTGGTGGATCTCATTTCGGCGTTTGACCAAATCTCTCTCCCGACCCCGCACTTTCTTCTCCCGGTCGGCGATGGCATTCTCCTGCTTGTAGAGTTCTTGCCCTCGCTCCCAGGCTTTCTTCTCCTCCTCTTTGCAACACTCATTCAATTTCTTGGTGCATTCTTCAAGGCTCTTGTCAGCCAGAGCTGTCTTTTGGACAAGCTCCTCCTCCCTCTTCACGAGGTCGTCTCGCAGCTCCAGGAATTTATGCTCTTCATCTTCGAGCTGTTTTTCCGGAGCTTCAAGAGCCTCCCGGCGCATGACGAGACGGATGGCAGAAAGCCTTTCCTGGTGTTCATCAGCTGCACTATTGGCAGCCTTGGCCTGATCATATATGGCCTGGGACTGGTTGTTAAGGGTCCGCGTCATGCTTTCCCTCTCATCCAACAACATTCCTGAGTACTCCAGGCGGACCTTCTCCCTTCGCACCCACTCCTTGTTGTCAGTCAGCCTCGATTGTGCCAGCTTGGTCTCGAAATAGAGTCGGTTGCGCCACCTCCTAAGGGTTTGGCGCTCCTCTTCGAGAGCCTTGTTGTCGTGGTAGAAGGCCAACTGCACCTCGCGAAGACTGGAGCAGGCGTTGTCGATAGACAACGATAGGGGTATTGGGTCCGGACCTGCTGGAGTCCTCTCCACTGGTAGAGCGGTACCCTGAGCCTCCACGGCACTAGGGCCGTCCTTCGGGATAGCTTCGGCTGCCGCCGAGGAAGTGCTTGCAGCAGAAGTACCAACCTCCGGAATTGGTTCCGGAGGCCCAGCCGCCAGGTCATCAACAATTGGTCCCTCCGGCAGGGGGCCAGTAGATTCATCCTGTCACTCTGGCTCAACAACGGGCACCTCCAGATCATTGCTTCTAGAAGGGGCGTTGAAGGTTCGGCCGGAGCAGAAGCTACTTCTGGCTCCGGCATAGGCGCTTCCTCCGCCTCTGGTTCGGGTGCTGGCGCTTCAGCCATCATGGGCTCTGGCACTGGTGCTTTGACCGCCATAGACTCAGGCACCGTCGCCTCTGCAGCAACTGGCTCGGGCATCGGAACCAGTTCAACAACCAGCTTCACAGCTGGAACTTCTGCAGCAACCGGCTTCGCTGCCGGAGCTTCCTCGTCGACCAGCTCAAGTGTCAGAGCTTCATCAACACCCGGCTCTACTGCCAGGACCTCCTCAACCACCAGCTCGACTGCCAGGGCTTCAACAACATCCGGCTCTAGGGCCGGAATCATAGCTTCCTCTGGCTCTGCGGCCGGAGTGTCAAACATCATAGCATCCAAGCTCGGAGCTTCAACCTCTGAGGCTGGCACTGCTGGTACATCTTCAGTCCCGTGGTCCGGCGCTACCACGGGAGCTTCTGGGGACGAGTCGTCCAATACCACGACAGCCGGCGTCGGGGCTACCGCAGCCTCTGCCACCTCTTGGGGCGGTGCTGGAATCGGAGCCGTAGCTTCAGCCTGCACAACCTCAATTGCTGCTACAGGGGCCGGTGCTTCATTCCTTTTCTTGGGCATGCTGTGAATGAAGGACAAAGAGACTCAAAATACAGTTAACAATAAAACAACTGACTGAGGTAAAAAATCAGAAATTACCTCGGAAGGCTTCCGCACCAGTCCCGCGGAACCTCTTCCCCGGACGCTCCAGACTGGACCCAACCGACATTGGCGTGGTAGTCCCAGAGGGCCCCTCGGAGCTTGCTGCTACTGTCGGCATTGCTTTGGTCGAGCCCCCCTTGACCAGGAAGGACCTCTGGACCCGGAGCCCTCAGCTGGCTCTGGGACCAGAGTAACTTGGCCGGAGCTAGCACCCTGAGAAGATGTCGCAATTTGAGTAGACGCTGTCGTTGAAGACCTTCTCCTTCGGGGAGAAGGGGATGCTGCGGAAGAAGAATGCCTGGCCCTCCTGTCGGCATGCTTCCTCTTACGGCTCGAGGGCTCGGCCAATTCCTTGCCCTTGCCGACGACTTCGGTTCTTGGCATAGGGGCGGGGACGGAGCCACCTTCCGGGGCTTCGGAGATCGCCAATCTGGTGGTCGGGCGCCTCTCAACGACACCAAGGTCGTCAAGCACCGGCATCATCTGCCGGAGCTCCCTACTGAATGCAGCCTCCATGTTCAGTGGGAGAAAAGATGGCGGAGGAGCCAAATCGTCGCCCTCGATGTCGATGCCGTGCTGAAATTTCTTCAGGTGGAACTCCAAAGTTGCACCCTCCGTGTTGGACTTCAAACTGGTCACGATCCGGTCGTCGTCCAGCATACTGTTGAGGTCCCAAGACAACTTCTCCCTCCTCTTCAACAGAGCCCACCTGTTGGTCAGGAAGATGCAAAACACCGCCTGGGGAGTCACCCCTCATTCCACACACAGGCAGATCCTGGTCAGAGCAGGATCGAAGGCATCCGACAGCACCGGAGCTTCACTCCAAACTGCAGTGTCAATGTTGGGGAGGCCTTCCGGCAGCTCCAGCTTCTCGTGCTCCTCCACCCTGATTACAATCCAATCCTTCTTCCACTTGTCCCATTTCCTAGAAGGGAATGACCGCAAGTACTTGTACGGCCACGTCTTGCACTTCATAAAATAGTAGAAGCCAAGGTACTCGTCGCTCCAACCTGTGGTTTGGATAGTGAAGAAGGTGCGGAAGAGCTGAATGCAGGGGGAATGCCCACCCACATCTCATGAAAGTGGACAAATATGGACACCAATAGAGGAGTGGGGGCCAAGGTGGTAAAGCTGCAGACCATAGAAGTCTAGAAGCATCAAGAAGGAGGAGAAAGGTGGGATCAGTCCCACCATGGCGTACGCGGAGAAGTACACCATGTCGTCAGCGTGCTCCTTCTCGAACGGATGCTTGCCGGCGCGGACCAGGTGGTTGAAGAAGTCAGGGGACCATCCCATGAGGGCCCGAACCTTCTTCAAATCATCATCGGTCTTCTGTCGGCTTTGGCGGAGACCCAACTCCATCGCGGCACAGCGAGGCAAGAGAGGAAAGGCAAGCAAAAGTTTGGAAGGTTTGAGCGCAAGATCAATTGAAAGGCGTAAAGAACCCCAAACGGTGCGTGCTTTCCTTCGTAAGTAAGCCCCTGCAACGCCTGGATGGAAACCACAGAGGAGCCGACGATACCAGTCAAAGATTTCACCCGCCAATGACAAGGGGGCCCAGGGCCACCCCGACGATCAAGTCGAGGTTCTTACCCCAGGCGAATGGTTGTCATCATGAAAGGCGGGAAACCCGAAGTCGGCGGCTTGACAGGGCGCGCGGAACCGATATGATTTTCATATTGGGAACTGGTGACCTTCAATTGCATGAGATCCGCACGCTAAGATCTCACCTGTCGCCTTCAAGATACGCTACGCGACGGAAGTTTAACTGTGAAGTACCGCCAACGGCATAACCAAAGACCCTTGAAGACACGGTTCAGAAACCAAAGAATGGACCCACCTTCGGCGAAATGACTTCATACAAAAGGTCTCTCCCGGAGGTGAGTCCAGGGGGCCACTATCGGTACCCTCCATACCAGATACCCCTTGAGATTGCAAAGGTCACAAAGAAACTCCATATACCAGATTTGAAGACCTCCGAAGGCCCCACATGTCAGGCGTAGCTGGACCTGCTCCCCCGACATGGTTAGTCCCGGGGCTGCCACGTGTATCACAAGACCGGAGCTATCACCCACACCTGGGAAGCTCCGGTCAGAATGCCAATATGGCACCCCCGGACCTAACACCAGACAGAGGGAAGCTTCGGTACTGACATGTGTCCAACAGCACCGGACCTACCTGTCCACGACGGTGAGCTCTGGAGCTGCCATGTGGCAACCGCCAGACCTTCAACTTCAACCATCAGGCCGGAGGACCCCCAACGGCTCCAGACCTTCAAGGATCAATCAAAGACTTCAAGACCCGATTAAGTGTCATTAATGCCATATTAATGACACACGATTGGATGGCCCTTAATACTGGCAACGACACTATTAAGGCCCGTTAACAGGCTATTAAGGGTAATTAACCCCATTTACTATGTATCAAGCGTGTGTAACCGCTGGGGCCACCTGTCGGGCCAGGCGGACGTTTAAACGACCAGTCTTTGTACTATAAAAGGACTGGTCGACAATACACAATGGACGGTTTCAAACCACTGCTGAACACCCTGAGCTAGATGAGCTTCTTCTTCTGGAGCTTCTTCTAGACTCCCGAGCTTAATACATCACCAACACACCCCGTGGAGTAGGGTATTACGCTCAGGCGGCCCGAACCACGTAAATCCCTGTGTATTCGTGTATTTCACCTTCTTGAATCTCTGCGCGCCCATTACCGAACTACAACTCCTCGATCTACCAAAAGTAGTGTCGGGAGATCTGCCGGTTCCAAACGCCAACATAACTAATTGTCCACTAGTGAGGGTTTAACAATTTTTTGAAGAAGCGATAACACAGATGCATTCAAGGGTATGTTGAAGGGAGAGCTATATCTTGTTGATTCAATAAAGATAAAGCCAAACTCAACACATGCCTGATTGCAAAGACTAACATGGGGTGGCTGTGGCATAGATGGCTAGCCCGTGTTGGTATGAGGAATCTGTAGGAACTTCTAAAAGGTGGTCACATCTGAGGTTTTAAAGATATTGTGTTTGAGAAAGACAGGACATGTAGCTCATGCCATGTCAGGAAGCAAGTTGGAGCACCACATCTAGCAAAGAACATAATGATAACGTCAAGATGGCTAGAACTCCTACTTATGTATTTGTTTGGTCCAATTGCTTATATAGGTATAAGCGGTAACAAGTACAATTTTGTTATTGTTGAAGATTTTTCAAGATTTGCATGAGTATTTTTCTTGTATGATAAATCGGAAACCCAAGGTATGAAGTTCTTTAAGTGAGCACAAAATGAATTCTCTACAACAATCAAGAACATAAGGAGTGACAATGGAACAAATTTCAAGAATATCCAGGTTGAGGAGTACCTGGATGAAGAAGGAATAAAGCACAAGTTCTCAGCACCCTATTCTCCTCAGCAAAATGGGGTGACCGAGAGAAAGAATCGAACACCAATTGGGATGGCAAGAACAATGCTAGATAAATACAAGACTTCGGACCGGTTTTTGGCAGAAGCGGTCAACACTCCTATATCTTCATCGACTTCTAAAGAACACGCCATATGAACTTCTGACTAATGACAAATCAAATGTTCTATATTTCAGAGTTTTCGGTAGTAAATGTTGCATATTGAACAAGAAGCTGAGGACTTCAAAGTTCGCTTCAAAATTCGATGAAGGTTTCTTGCTTGGTTATGATTCGAACACCTACGCTTATCGTGTCTTCAACAAAACCCCTGGAATTGTTGAAGTAGCACGTGACGTGGTGCTTCATGAGACTAACGGCTTCTAAGTGGAGCAAGTTTATAAGTGTGTGCTATATCAAGATGAGGCCCCATGTAAAGCCTTGAGGAGGATGACACTTGGTGATATTCGACCACAATAATCAACACAAGACTCAAATGCACAAAATGTACCATAGTCGTAAAGCAATGATGAAGCGGGAGCTTCTACACAAGATCAAGCATAATATATGCAAGATCAATCTCAACAAGATCAAGATGATCAAAATCATGATGGAGGCAGTGATATTGGGGGGGATGAAGAAAATGATAAAAAAGATACAAGACCACAAGTGCCTCACCCAAGAGTACATCAAAGTGTACAAAGAGATCACCCCGTTGACAACATTATTAGAGATATTGCAAAAGGGAGTAACAACTGGATCTTGTATTGCTATTTTTTGTAAACATCACTCTTTTATTTCATCTTTGGAACCTTATAGGGTTGATGAAGCTTTTAGAGATACAGATTGGTTGAAGGTGAAGCAAGAAGAGCTAAACAAGTTCAAAAGAAATGAAGTGTGGGAACTTGTAGAAAGACCAAGAGCGAACATTGTGGGCACCAAATGGGTCTTCCAAAACAAGCAAGATGAACACAGAATGGTGACAAGGAACAAATCATTACTTGTTGCAAATGGTTACTCACAAGTCAAAGGCTTGGAATTTGATGGAACATTTGCTCCCATCGCTAGACTTGAGTCCATTCGAATTTTATTTGCCTATGCTACTAACCACAATTTTAAGTCGTATCAGACGGATATCAAAAGTGCATTCCTCAGCGGTCATATCAAGAAGGAGGAGTACATGAATCAACCACCCGGGTTCGATGATCAGATCACCCCAACCATGTGTTCAAATAGCGTAAGGCTCTCTATGGCCTCAAACAAGTTCCTAGAGCTTGGTACGAGTGCCTTAGATATTTTCTCACTCAAAATGGTTTTAAAATAGGGAAGGCTGGTTATAAATTATTCACTAAGCACCTTGATGGTCATGTCTTCGTTTGTCAATTATTTGTTGATGGTATCATATTCGGTTCTACTAATGAATCATCTTAAAGAATTTAGTAAGATCATGACGAACAGGTTCGAGATGTCTATGATGGGCAAATTAAAGTTCATCTAAGGATTTAAAGTGAAGCTGCTTGAAGAAGGCACCTTCATTTGCCAAACCAAGTACACACAGAATATCCTCAAAAAGTTCAACATGGATAAAGACAAGCCCATCAAGACTACCATTGTAACAAATGGGCATCTTGACTTCAATGAACACAATCCAAGTGTGGGCCAAAAGCTATATCATTTTATGATAGGTTCCTTACATTACTTGTGTGCAACTAGGCTTGACATTATGTTGAGTGTTTTTATGCGTGCAAGATTTCAAGATGCTCTAATAGAGTGTCACTCAATTGCAGTAAAAAGAATCTTAAGATACCTAGTTTACACATCCAACCTAGGTCGTTGGTACCCAAAAGCCTCTAAGTTAAGTCTTATAGGATATTGAAATGCTAATTATGCAGGTTGTAAAGTTGATAGGAAAAACACATCCGGAACCTATGAATTTTTAGGTAGATCCCTAGTGTCGTGGTCCTCAACGAAACAAAACTCCATAGCTCTATCCATAGCCAAAGCATAGTATGTCGCAACTAGTAGTTGTTGGGCGCAACTTCTATAGATGCCACAAACTCTAAGGGATCACTGTTACAATATGAAACATATTCCACTCCTATGTGACAATGAGAGTGCTATCAAAATTGCCCACAACCCTGTAGAGCATTCCAGAACTAAACACATCGACATATGGCATCACTTTTTGAGAGATTACTCAGTTAAAGGAGATGTTATATTTTCACATGTTAGAACCAAGAAACAACTAGCTGACATTTTCACCAAGTCATTAGATGAAAAATGCTTTTACGACCTTAGAAATGAACTAAGAATCCTTGATGATCGAAATGTGGTTTGAAAATTTGCATACATGATTGCTAGTTAGTAGTTCCTTCAAAATTCATATTTTTGCAAAATGTATCTCCTTTCTCTATTTTCTCACGAAAACTATTTCAGTTAATGAATATTGATGGGTTATGATCATTGCTTGATTGCTGATTGATTACTGATCATACTCATCAAGATTATTTATGAAAACATGTCCTAAAGATCAATATTAGTAGAAATCACCTTTATATATTGACTTCTAACCCTTTCTGTCTGATTGCCCCTGGACTAGTCCAAGGTCGACACCGGACTAGTCTGCTCTTGCAGACTAGTTCAACCTTGGTCCAGTAGACTAGACTAGCCTGGCCTCATACGGACTAGTCCATTATCTGCAGGTTTAAACACATCCAAACTGCCAAATCCCGCTCTCTTCCTCGTCACAACCCTCCACACCTTCTCTCTCCTCACTCACAGGCTCTCAAGGAGATTCTTCAATCCCTCCACAAAACTTCAGTTTTCTTCGAGGAAATCGACCTCCATCAAAGAGAGGTCACCCACCCCGGACAAATCTTCAACGAAGACTCATCTACTTAGTTTCATTGGATTTTGCAATTTTTCGCCAAAGCCTAATTCTTCAATTTTCAAAGTCCATGCTCAAGATTCTTGGTGCCTAGGGTCAATATGTCATACCTTGTTGTATTCCTATCATTGTCCCATAACATTGCATCAATTTGTCGAGATTAGTGTTGATTTCCTCAATTAGGGTCAGAATTGTTGATACCGGACTAGTCCGCCCCTGGGTGCGGACAAGTCCGGTACACCGGACAAGTCTGAACTTTGATAGTTTGGGCTACTTTGACATACACCTTGAATCTATCCTCACCATTCTATCTTGCATCTCTTGTGTCAGGAATCATGTTGACCTCCTTAGATGAGAGTACATTCTACAACAAGGCCGAGCGCGATAGAGAGAGGTTGGCTCGGGCTCAAGAATGGGGGAGTAAGAAAAGATATGATCACGATGCCACCATTACCCATCCTGCCTCCTCTCCAGTGAGGCGCAAGAAGGTTGTCCCCAAGAAGCCCTCTAGTGGTAGAGACAAGGATGTGGCTGGCCCTAGCTCAGCAGCGCCAAAGAGGAGCAAGAGCAAAGGTAAGGGAGTTGCAGCTAGACCTCTTGGTCCATTGGTGATGACTTCTATTCAGAGGGATCGAAGTACCTTTGAGGACATTTTCAATGGAAAGGGGAATGACATTGCCTGGAAGCATCGAAAGGTGAATGTTTACCAACAAGACAACCAAGCAGTAGATCCTCGCTTCTGGAGTGACTTTCACTCTGGTAATTGCAATTCGTTCTATCTGACGATAAAGACCCCAGTGGTAAAGAGTTAGTGGGAGGATATGCAATACTTAGAGTCCAAGAGATGTGAAGCATTTGTGGAGGTTGTGGAAGTCCTAGAAAGGCATGGTCTAAAGGAACTCTTGGCCTTTAGATATAACTAGAATGATGATGTAATTGCCCAATTATATTCCACCTGTTACTTCTTGGGTGATGATGGAGATGGAGTAACTTGGATGACAAATGGTTCGAAGTACAGCATCTCATATGAGTAGTTTGCCAAGCTACTTGATCTAGAAGTCACTTTGCAAAATGAGATTATAATCCACAACACCAAAGCCTTGGACAAAGATGACTTTGTCTTTCTATATGACACTCGGTTGCCCTATAGACCACCTTAGACAAAGCACATGAAACCTTTATTTATTGTTCATAATCAAGTGTTGCGTAAGACCATAGCTCCTAAAGATTGTAATGCTTGGAATGTTCAAGGCTTCCTGTGGTCCTTGGTGAAGGTGATTGGCCGGAGGAGAAAGTTCGGTGTCTTCGATTACATCTACAACGATATGGTTAACATCTCTTGCACTCCAAACTTCTCCTATGGCTATGATCCATACATCATGTTAATGATAGAAAAAGTAACCGGTATGGAGTTTGTCAAAGATGTTGAGCACAACGGTCTTCGGACTCAGATGCCTCATGGATCATCTGTACCTATTGCTCCTCTCTCTACCTTGAGAGAATAGTGTTCCAAGTAGGCTCGTGAAGGTTTGAGGGCACCATATGGTTCCACAGCTCCACCCTCTTCTAAGGGGTCCTCCCATGGCATTCTCAAGATGTTATTTATATCTTTGCCTCCGGCCGCAAAGTGGAAGTAAAGCAACACAAGGAGAGTCTGGCCAAGAAGAAGCGTGAGCGCTTTTTATAGGACAACATCAAGTTGATTTGTCAGAAGCTGGAGATTGATCCTATTTGCTGTCCTCAGATCTCTGAGGGCTGTGCTAGTGGCTTCACTGAGCTCTCGCTTTTCAATAATGATGAGCTTACCTTCTTTGGAGTGGGTGGAACCTCAGTGAAAGTGCATCTAGGAGTTCTTTTGTGGGTTTTAGACGATTGATGACAAAAAATGAGATCCTAGTGAATTCGTTGAGATGAATGCAGGTCCACACAGACTAGAACTTATGGTGCACTCAAAAAGGTGAAAACTGAGGAGCGATAAAAGGAAAAGCCCAAATGATTCAGGATGTGCAAAGTATATATCAATGTATAGGGTGTGCGTTAGAGACACATCGCTAGAGCTTATATCTTTGCATAGAGAGTAAGGGATAAAATCAATTAACTAAGCAATACACTGAAGCACCAGGCAAGTCAGATCACCAGCAGACTAGTCTGATCAACTTTTTATTCTCACACGGACAAGTATGGAAAAGAACCGGACTAGTCCATTCAACTCACTAATCTCACTCGAACAAGTCCAGACATGTGCCGGACTAGTCCGTTCAACATTTTAATGTCAACCCAACACATATCACCTTGCACCGGACAAATCCGTCCAGTTTCGAACTAGTCCGATTTAGTCTCTAGACTCATCACGAACTAGTCCAGATTACTCTCTGTTCCAATACGGATAAGTCTAGTACACCTCACACAAATTAGGGTTCACTATAGGAAACGCGCAAAGAAATGTCAGCCCTGTAGCCGCCGGTAAGCTACAGTAACCGATGTCTTTAGACTAAGAACATCGGCCCACCGACAGCCATAGCCATCAAACCCAGGTCGATATTTTAATCACTTAGAGCCGTTGTGACCAACAACTTTAATTCCTTAAAGTCATCAGGCATTTGTCACCTACACCTTCTCTGCAAAAACGCAGTAAGGACGTCGGCCGCGTCAGCCCGACGGTCGTAACGCAATAAGGTCGTCGGCCCGCTGGTCCAGACAACTTTAATGCGCTATAAAGTCATCGGGGATGACAGCCATATAGGCGACACGTATGCAATCTAGTGGACCTCTAGTCATTGATTTGAGGGCTAAACTGATGGCTTTAAGGCACTTATGACCGTCAGTCAGTGTACACTGACGGCCATACTGGCAATTTTTTAAAAAAACGGAGCCGGTTTCCCTCCCTCCCTTGGTGGAAAGCCTCCAGTTATAAAGATTCTTCACACATATAAACAACACAATGCAAATAATTCCAGCACATTCTTCATACAATGCAATTAAGTTCCATGCGTCAACAACACAAATAAACACATTCTGAACAATGCAAATAAGCTCCATACAAAGTTCCATACATAATTAGTCCAAGAGAAAGGCAACATAAACATGATTATGAAGATTAATTTGCTTCCATGTCATTGTTCGAAGCTCCACCACTTGCGCATTCGGCATTCAAATTGAGGAAATCATCACAGCCAGGAGGCGTTACATGACCGGAACCCTATGAGAAACAAATAAATGTTAACTTTGCATTAATACATACAATTCATATGTATCATTCTTTCTAAAATTCACCAATGCCCAGCTCACGTGTGTAATTGACTTAAAGATAGTATTAACAACTATGTAATTGAATAAGCCGCTAAGTTATGTTCAAATTAAGCTACGTTACAGCTAATGATTTAGTAATCATACCGCTGCGGTGCCAAGAGGTGTTGATGGTTGGCTATGTGCTGAAGTGAAGGGCAACGATGGGAGAACACCTGGATAAGGCTACAATCCAGGGGCCAACATTGACACGAATCCCTGAGATTGTGGAGGATAGGCCTGACCACTCTGGAATCCTTGAGACAAATATGATTAGTATTTCACACTATAAGTCGATTTAATAAGAAATACGGTTATACCTGTGAAGAAGAGCCAAGTTGTTGTCCAGGCTGCATCAGACGAGACATACCGAACTGCGATCCAAAGCCACCTCGAGGGAAGAACTGTATAAAGTAAAAATATTCAGTTACTTACTTTAAGACAAATATGGTAATAAGTATACCAACTTAAGTAACACAGTAGTTTACCTACGACATCATGTCGAACTGAGACTATTGTGGCATATTGAATTGAGTTCCAGTGTTGCCTTGACCGAAGAACTAAATGGAGTAAACTATTCATGAAATCTTAAGTAGAAACATTTTGTAAACGAATAAACTATTAAATTGTTAAGATTACAGGTTGCCCGCGCCATATACACATACTGCATCTGCTGCATCTGCATTTGCTGTTGTTGTTGTATCTGCAGCTATTTTTGTTCCACTTTCTCCTCATATAGTTTTAATTTTTCTTTCAATTCATCCGTGTCTGCAACACGGGATCAACTCGAACTGAAAGTAGAAGACCGTTGTCCCACATAAACCGTCGCCTAATCCAAGCCTACAAAAAACACAAATGTGATGAATCGATGATAATTAACCTTTAAACAATCATTATCTTAACACGTACCTCCCATGCGGTACGCCTTCTGCTGGCTTCATATGCCGCACCCACATCCAACGACGCTCTTAGATAATCTACGTCATCTCCATGATTTTTGTTGAGACACTCAACATATTTTGTGTGCAAGAATAAATTAAGTTCACGAGTGGATCTAACAAAAGATAGATGCAGTTCATAGATAGAGAGCACTAAACACACTTACCACTTTTGTGTTGCTGCCTCATCACACAACTTCTCCAAGCGTGCCGGATCTGTGCCTCTATGCCCCCTGAGGTAAACCTCGATAAACGAAGGAGCGGCACTGGTTTCAGCTTTTTGCAACATCAAAATACAACATCAGTTCAATCAATGTAATTATTTGAAGCAATTCACAAGTGATTGTAATAGTTCATACCATTCTTTGTGCCAGTCACACATGTCTGTCTGCCCCATAAAGTTGTAGTCCAGGCTTGATCTTTCGGTTTCTTCATTTTCTCTTAAAAATATTTTTGAACTCCTTTGACACCCAATATTCACATAGCCATTCCCAAGCTGCCATATCTACACGATCCAATCCACACTACTCTCCATATACTCATGCTTCTGCAGATAAATTGTAGCTGCTCGCTTGTTTGTCATGGGCTAACGCAACATGCTCTTGTAATACACGGTCACAACCTAGATTCGTGCATCACAGAAGGAGTCCTTCGTGAGCTTTCTCGTTGATGTCTAGAAAACGGACCTCGCATATGTTGGAACCAAACCTTCCTCCAATTTAAATATACTCTGCATAAAACCAACAATTAGTATCAACCAAAGTAAGATGCAACATAATTTATATAATGAAAACAAACTTACCCAAAAAATCTCCCAAACTTTATCCTGACAAGTACCCACAGTGTCATATGATTTCAGGGCATAGTATTCCCAATTATGCACGACAATTAGTTGACTGCTTGCAAGAACTGACCCCGGGAAGCAAAACCGGATGGCATATCCAAACTCCGTGTCAACACAGCGTCGATACCCCCTGCCATTCCAACCAATCTCGATCCAGCACCTAGTACCCTTTGGCCTTATAACCGCCGGCGTATCGGAAGTCTTACTTGTAGTACATAAAAGGTATCTGTGCAGCCTATATAAATAACATTAGTTAGTTGACAAGAAAACCAAATGTATAGGACAACTTATCAAACAATTCAATAAAAATACCTATAAGGGCATCGATCACTCTGCCCCTCTGCTGCCTTTTATAACTCTGCCAATATTGCCAACCTTGAATCTTGTTTCGAATCATCTTCCTCTTTACCGCTCTCTTCACCCTTAGTACCACCCTATCCACCCTCGGTAACACCTTGTCCACCCTCAGAAGACGACCCAAAGGCCTGCGCCTGAACCTCTTCTGCTCCTGAGGCTCCTCCCTGCTCCTGAGTCTCCTCCATTGTGCCTGCTCCTAAGCCTCCTCCCTGCTCTTGAGCCTCCTCCGAGCACACCTGATTCCTAACAAATCTGACTTGTGTGGGACTCAAACCTGGTGCTAGCTGGCTCGATGCCTGCTCTGTCACACACCCCACGAGTTGTCTCTGTGTATCTACACTCACAGTCATTCCCTGCAAATGCAAATAAACATATAACAAATAGTAAATAGCTGATTATGATATTGAAGTCTTTATAAAAAAACAAAGTACATGAAACAAGGATGTGTGACTCCAACCACTACTGTGGTGAGACGCGGAGGAAGAAGTATCATCACTCCACTTATTCCTTTTTTTGAAATGCTTCCACATCTGCACAAATTTTAAAATAATGATAAGTATATGACATTACAATAAACAATTAATGATAAAGACTAAAAGATGTACACAATAAAATTTAAAATATTAAAGAATGCATACAATAAGAACTAAAAATCATAAGCATCAGAATCTGCTAAAAATCATCAGCATTAGAATCTGCTTCCATCACACGTGCACGAAGATTTTCATGTCTCTCTTATTCTACCATCTCTTCTTCAAACTCTTCTCCTTCACTCTCTTCATCAATAATTCTGTTTTGCTTTTCAATGATCCTTTCAGATTGCTGAAGACAATTTCTCGAAGGGTCGGCTTGTTCTTTAGACATTAACTCTAGAGTAGTACTAGCAATTTCTGCAAGTTCTGTCCCGGAAGATTTCCTAATATCTTGTAATTCCTCAACTTCATCTTGATAAGCACCAACATCATCGTCTTCCTAATTGTCTATGTACTCATCATAGCGACGAGGGTGAACTTCACGATTAACTTTATATACAACCCACTATTTTTTCAAACTTGGATGATGATAATTTAAATAGTACACTTGTTCCACTTGATGCACAAGTACAACATTGTTGTTAGGGGCTGTATAGCGCGAGATGTGATTGACCTCCACTATACCAAAATCATCCACTCGCGTGCCCGATGTTGGATCAAACCAATGACGGTCGAAAAACACCAGCTTCAATTCTTTCGTACTGCCAAATGTGTACTCAATTATTTTTTGAAAAACACCAAAGTGTTCCTTCACTTCTCCACTACCCTCTGCAGCTGTTATACACACTCCATTGTTTGATGTGGCTGCAAGTGGGCGATTTGCATCTAAACTTGTCGTACGAAAACGGTATCCATTGATATCGTATCGGCTAAATTCTGTAGCTTTCAATTGACCATTCGCGATCCGTCGCAAGTCGTCGGAGATGTTGACAACCTTCATAGACTACATGTACAACAATATAAAAATGGTGACACTTCTTCCATGATGAAAAACATGTAAAGCATGGTGTAGTTCCTCTCTTGCTACGAAATATAATGAGAAGTGGCAACACCAATACCTTTACCCTTCCAATGAAAAATTTTAATCTCAGTCATAGGCTGCTCTTCTGCATAATGATATCGTGTCATAGATGCATTAACATTGTTAGCATGTGCGAAATATTTGCGACAGAAGTTTGTAATCTCTTTAGCTGCAAATGCATCTGCAATACACCCCTCAACTCTTGTCTTGTTGCGCACTATAGCTCTAAGTTTTTTCAGTTCTCTTTCTTGACTATACATCCATCTGAACTGTGTAGGTCCTGCTATTAACACTTCATAAGGCAAATGCACCAACAAATGTTGCATAACATTAATAAATCTAGGCGGAAAGACTTTCCCATATTACATACAAGCATGATGATTTATTTCTTTCACTGCCGCATTATCTAGCACATACCTGCCTATAAAAATAGCTAAGTTCAGCAAATATCTTCCACAAATCAGGTCTGAAGTATCCACGAAACATTACCGGTAAAAGTCTTTCCATCATAATATGGTAATCATGACTCTTCAGCCCATTGTTTTACCGGTGATGAGATTAACACATTGTTTTATGTTAGCTGCATAGCGGTCTTGAAACATCAGTGTTTTCTACTAACTAAGTATTTGCTTGCTTTCTTTTGGCTTGACACAGTAAGGAGCTCGTGGCCTAATTTCATCTCCACGTGCATTTTTTCTAATATAAAACCCAGGACAATCATAAAGATCAGCTAAATCTTTTCTCGCATTCAAACTATCTTTGGTTTGACTGGTAAAATAAAAACACATGCTTATGATGCTATCAGCGACATTACACTTCTGGTGCATCAAAACAATGTCGTGCAATAGAAGCAGCGCCTTTGCATACGGTAGCTCCCAAAGAAAATGAATATGAGTCAAGTCGTGTTCTATACCATACCCTTCGAAACCATCTTCTTTGGACTGTTTTAAGTTTGCATGCCATGCCATTTTTTGTTCGCTTTTTAATCGACGAGGTGCTCCTTTTGTAACTCTTATGCCTTTCTAGAATGATTGTGTATCCCTCCTGAAAGGATGATTTGAAGGAAGGAATCATCGATGACAATCAAAAAAGATGACTTTTATTCCCATACTTCAGCCTTATGGCATCAGTGTCATATGGGACAACACAATTGTTCGTGGACACACCAACCAGCCCAAATGTCATATGCAAAAAAATCATGAATTGACCATAGATACGGGACACGTAAGTCATATTCACAATTTATATGACTGTCATATGCTTTTACACCTTGCCACAACTCCTTCAACTTTTCAATCAACGGTTGCATAAACATATTGATTTTATTTCCTGGATGCTTAGGACTAGAAAAGACAGCCGCAAGGAATATGTATCCTTCTTTCAGGCACATGTTGGGAGGGAGATTGTAGGGCATGATAAAAACAGGCCAACAAGAGTATGGGTTGTCACTGGTGTTGAATGGAGTGAAACCATCTATTGACAATCCAAGACAAACATTTCTCGATCCCTTGCAAACTTTGGATCAAAACAGTCCAATGCTTGACGTGCAGAGGTTGCCGCTCGCGCCGCTAAGGAGCGTGAGCATGGCCATCGCGGATCCCTTCGGACTCGTGAGTCTCGGCAGAGGCGGTAGCAGCCACAGGTTCAGCCTGTGCCGCCCGAGGACTCAGACGAGGAGGAGCCTGAGGTGCTGCCACACGTTCGCCGGTGCACCGTCAGGACCCATGGAGGAGGTCGGACCCCAGCCGCAAGTCAGTGCCCCACTGCAGCTAACCGCGAGGAGGATAGAGCAGCCGAGAGAGCCGTGTATGAGATGGACACAACAGTCCGAGTTGCCGAGGACGTCCGTTTGACAGATTACAGAAAACTGAAGGCAAAGCAGCTTCGGAAGCTCAGATGGACAGCATTGCCTGAGGAGTGGTTCCCGCAGCCCAGGGACACTCGAGTGGACCCTCGCTTTTGGACCCTGACACAGGCGTCGTTGTACGAGACTTACAGACGTCGGGGCTATAAGCTATTTCAGCACACTT
This sequence comes from Tuctoria greenei, assembly GCA_036927565.1. Classification (NCBI taxonomy): domain Eukaryota; kingdom Viridiplantae; phylum Streptophyta; class Magnoliopsida; order Poales; family Poaceae; genus Tuctoria; species Tuctoria greenei. The sequence goes on from JAYESD010000011.1 coordinate 73,833,911, forward strand.
ACATCGACTGGAATCAGTTAGCAGCAGCAGTCGGCCACGGGATCAGACCTTACTTCGAGAGATACAGAGGACTCGTGGAGCTATTGTCTCACCAGAGGAGTGCTTACATGGAAGAGTGGGTTAGAGTGTTCTACACCACACTCTACGTCTCAGAGGGCTGCAGGTCGATCCACTTCATGTTCTTGGGGCAGCATCACGATTTGATGCGAGCAAGACTGGCTCAGCTGCTAGGTGTGGACCATCACACCACCTGTCTGCACGAGGTTGTCTACGAAGGGGCTGACCCACCGAGGAGGCCACTAACTGGAGGAGTGGCACCGCCTTTTGAGGTGATTAGGGGACTGTTCGCTCCGCCATTCACACCTGACCAGGCGAGGGTCCCTGCCTTGCTCACTCCAGTTGCTCGCACCGTTCACCATATCCTTCGGCGTACCCTTCTGCCCAGATCAGGATATTTGGAGGGATTCACTAGCCTACAACAGACTCTCCTGTTCTACGTCATGAACGGGATGGAGTTCGATATTGTGGATATCCTTATCTGTTTGATGGAGGACGTGATCACTGACGGAGTCGGGATGCTGAGGAAGTTAGTGTTTGGACACTGGATCAGCCGTCTGCTCTACCTGCTAGCTCCAGAGGGTTCTCCAGCTACTGCTCCCCTGACTGAGCTGCACGTTACTCGGTTCAGCCACTACCGAGTTACCGCTCCTTGAGACCGCTGCCTTGGTCGTCCAGTTGAGCTTCAGGTCCGAGCACGACTTTCCGAGGAGGACTGGACAGAGTTGGCTCAGGAGGATGAGGCGCTTGAACAGGCAGAGGCTCAGGGAGGTGACCTTCAGCATGTCTGGTTAGACAGCGACACGAGTGACAGCGTCGAGGAGTACTTCCCACCTCCTCCTCCCCCACCGAGGTAGCACGACGCGAAGGCGGGAGGTTCAGCTGCTCCACCACCTACACCACCGCCCGTGTCCGAGGCGCAGGTATCTCAGCCGTTTGAGCTCACTTCATTACTTCAGCAGATGATTGAGCAGCAGTGCCAGGACAGGCTTGCAGCTGAGCAGGCCAGAGCAGAGTAGGCTGCACGACTTGCAGAGCTTCAGCGGCAGCAGCAGGATTTGCAGCTAGAGATAGCTCGTCAGAGGCGAGAGGACACTGACAGGCTCACCAACCTAGTTGATCAGATGCACCGGCGCACTCTGGACCAGCAGCAGCAAACTCAGCAAGCGATGATGGGCATCCTGGGGTTGATCACCAACCTCTACACTTAGGTCGGGATCGCCCTTCCCCCTCAGTAGACGGGACTTGGTCAGGCTCCAGGTGCACCTTCTCTGGCACCCGTCGCGGCTCCAGTGCCGACTTCGCCGATACCGAGTATCAGCATGTCCCCGCTGCTTGCTCAGAGTGCACCGATTCACTCTCTAGTGATGGCACCGACTACCTGTAGACTCCGACTTCGGTGGCCAGTACACCTCTTCTAGCTGCTCCAGCTCCATCAACGCCCCCAGCACCGTCAGCGGATCCCCCAGCTTCCTCTGCTCTAGCAGCACCGACTGCCGACTCCAGCTCTGACGACAGCAACCCTGATGGCGACCGCTTCACCATCGCCCCGAGCGCTCCGGAGTCTTAGGCACTCGACCTCCCTTTTTGGTGTCTTGATGCCAAAGGGGGAGAAGAGTTAGAGTCAGGGGGAGGTTAGCTCAGTCGTAGGGGGAGTCTTAGTTGCAGGGGGAGTTCTATCTTTTTTGGACTTTTTGTTATATTTACTATCATTTGCTATTATTGGGTATCCGTGAGTGCTACTTTATCCTCTTATGATTTATTGATCTTTGTTTGAGCCTTCGAGCTTCTTGTGTTGAATTTTGTACTTGTTACATTCTTTTATGAGCATTGCGTTCTTAATTTCATTACCTCTATGTTCTACTTGTTGTGTTGTCATCAATCACCAAAAAGGGGGAGATTGAAAGCATATAGGCCCCCACGAGGTATGGTTTCGGTGATTAATGACAACCGTTAGATATTACTAATGAGTTTGTGGATGCGAGGTCTCACGTATAACACATCAAATGTAATGAACTATCTATTCATATAATCTACTGCTCATTGGATACAAATGGAGACCCCTCAACGAACTATTCTAAGGGGTTAATCGATTTTCATGAAGACTAAAAGAAGAACTCATACATCAACGCAATTCCATCAAAATTGACAACACAAGGAACTCAACATTCATCAGAAGAACATTCCCAACAAATCTCAAAGAGGTCACTCAAGCAAATTCCAAAAGATCAACTTAAAACAACTCGAAGCAAACAAGATCAACACACCGGATCATCCGATGTTTTGTGAAATGACTACATTGGTCGAGTTGTGTCAACAGAAGAAGAAGACCTCAAAACTGAAGTGGTACATCGGTTCAATTCAACAGAAGGATAAATTTCTCAACTATTCTGGAGAAGTACACACGAGATCATCCGATGATGAAGCAAAGTGCACATCGGTCTAATTCAACAGAAGCAATTATTTCTGGACCAATTCTCAAAATCAACTCACCAGATCATCCGATGTACACAGAAGCACACATCGGTCGATTACTCCAGTAAGCATCAAGTTTGAGTAAATTCTGGAGGAAAAGCCACCAGATCATCCGATGAGAAGACAGGGTCAACATCGTTCTAACAACGGTCATATCTGACACAATGACGTCAGCTAAAGTAACTTGACCGATGATAACTAAAGGGGAGACATCGGATCATCCGGTGTTCACAGTAAAGTCTTGTCAGCCTACTTTTCCAACGGCTATTTCGGGGAGGCTGGCTATAAATACCCCCTAATCCTGTCATTTCGTTAAGTCTTGATCACCAGACACCATCAACACATCCACAAGCGTTCAAGACCAAGAGCAATCACTTCCACACCATTTCGATCATCTATACACCAAAGATTTAGGCTAGAACTAGCTAGAGAGAGAGCTTGTGTGCCTCCATTCTGGGTGAGTGGACTCTCTAGGATAGTGTGAGAGCCTCAAGGGAGTGCCCTTGGTGTTTGTAACTGTGAGAAGACTTCCGGAGCTTGTCAAGGCGTGTGTGGAAGCCCGGAAGGTCGAAGTTGTACAAGGCTTGAGCTCCACCTTGCCAAGGGAGGTGAACGGAGAGGAATAGTGAAGATCCCTCGTCTCGGTGACTTGGGTGTGGCAAAACCCCTTGGTGGGTGCCACAACGTGGATGTAGGAAGATCTTGATGATCTTGCCGAACCACGGGATAAATCCTTGTCTCCTCGGGAATTTGCATCCTTCTCCTTTCCTTTACTTTTATGCATTTTGTATTCCGCGAAGTTTCTATCTACTAGAATGCATAGATAGTTTGCGTAGGAAATTGGGCTTTAGAAATTAAGTTTCATTGCTTAGAATTTTTCGAAGAAAGCCCAATTCACCCCCCTCTTGGGCATTCGGTCCTTACATCAACTAAGGTTTTGTTCTTTCTTTATACAACACTGTTTTGTTGAGGTACATATGATGAAGAAAATTGATGATCTATTCCATTTCCAGCACAAAATTGATCAAAAGATTGATTTTTAAATTCGGTTTCGTTATCACTTCTAATTGCTTTTAAAGATCCTGGGTGATCAATTAATAATCTAAGAAATAAAGTTATAAAGTGACTAAAAGCTTCATTCTTAGATGTTGTAAAGTAAACCCAAGAGTATCTAGAATAATCATCAACAATCACAAGAACATACCATTTACCTCCGAAGGATTGAACACGTGAAGGTCCTACGGTGTCAAGGTGCAAAAGTTGACCCGTTTCAGTTGTCATGATCATTGTGATAGGAGTATGTGAACCTGCAACCATCATAGCACGTCTACAAGTAGAGCACACAATTTTTTTGTCCCCTTTAAGCTTAGGCAACCCACGTATGCGATCAAGAGCACTATCACGCGTGAGATGATCAAAGCCTACGTGACCAAGTCTACGATGCAAGAAATATAAATCTTTGAAATCATTAGCAACTAGACACCTATTCTTAGAGGAAGACATATCAAAATCAGCTTTAAAAACTCTTCCAAAATAGGACATGTTAGAAATAAGCTCACTGTTTGAATTTACAACTTTGCAGCAATTTTTAGTGAAAATAATTTCCAGCTTTTCATCTAGCTGTTGTGAAACAGAAAGCAAGTTGTATTTCAAATTTTTAACAAGTGCCACATCCTTAAAAGTGCAGTGATCATTTACTCTAACCGGACCCTTAGCAATTATAGTAGTTGAAGAATTATCGGCAAAAGTAACATTCTCCACACGTGACACAAAAGAGAGGGAGGAGAACCATCTTTGCTACCGGTCATGTAACGTGAGCAACCTGAATCCACAATCCAAATTTCTCCTTCCTCAAGTGTGTATCCTACATAGAAGCACAATACGTCGATGACTCAATACTGGGGTTAGTCAAAAGACATTTATGAATCCAATACTGAATCACACGATGTGCAGCAGGAATAACATGCGAAAGCTGAGATAAAACAGCAGGTTTATGAGCCAAAACTTGAGGATTTTTGTACCCAACTATTGTCCTACGAGATGTTACATGTGTAGCACAAAAAACAGTAGGTTTGGAAGCAAACTTTGCATGTTTTCGACTCATTACAGCAGATTACAGCAGATTGTGATCATTCTTTCTTTTTTCTGTTGTTTAGATAGTCTATAACAAAAATATATTACATGACCATCTCTACCACAGTAGGTACAATGAAATTTAACTTTGTGTTTATGTCTAGATGAGCAAGCAACATTTTTATTTGAAACCGAATGAGACAACACTCCTGCAGATTTAAAAACCACTTCTTTTTGTTTAGGAACTATTTGAATCAAACCACTTCCTAATGACTTTACAATTTTAGGTGGATGTGCTTTAACATGAGCATGAGAATCAAAACCTAAACCAGTTTTATCATTGCAAGACTTGGAAGAATTGAGCAACAAGTTTAGGTTCTTATTCCCATTACAAAACCGATCTAATGTCCTATGCATGTTATTAAGTTTATTGGACAGATCAAGGCAATGTTCACATGAAGTTTTTCCTTTTAATTTGCAATTGGAACAAAATTTAACATCATGAGAACGTAAAGCATTGTTCAATATAGAAATTTCATTCATAGCATCTTGTGGTTTCTTATCAAGATCATCACAAGTAGAACAATGCAAATCAAATGTAGAACAGCTAGCATCTTTCAAGTTTTTATCATTAAGTGCAGCAAGCTCTCTATTATTTTCAATTTCTAACTTAAGTTTATCAAGTGTGGAGGTGTGTGCAATTCTTAATGAGAGCAATTGTTCATATATTAAATCACATGAGGGACATGCATCATCACTAGGTATCAAAGCTTTTAAACAGTTGATTTTAGATTCTAGTGATTCAATTTTAGCAGCACTATCCCTAAGCTTTTTCTCCTTTTTCTTAACTATAATAGTGGCACGAGAAATAGCATCACACATTTCTTCGCAAGTAGGGCATACCTCTTCATTGTCACTGTTGTGTTTTGCATCCTCCATACTTGATCTTGATTTGCCCGCCATGAAGCACATGTTTGCCAAATTATCTTCATCTTCGTCACTTCCAATGTCCACATTGCTTGAGCCAAGTTCTTGAAGTGCGTTGATGAAGCTGTTTATCATCCTGCGTCCTATAGTACCCTTCTTTTTCTTCGTATCTCTTGCAGAGGAGTGCTTCGTCCTTGTTTGCTTTTAATCCCAGGAAGTAGGACCTGAAAGGTTAGGGAAATTTGAACGAAAGTGTCCTGTCTTACCACATTCGAAACATCGTTGAGCTCCGAAGCTTCCTCTCCTTCTAGTTCTCACATTTTGCAATGCTTTTGAGATCCTAGTAGGGAGAAGTACTAGCACCTCCTCTAGAAACTCCTCAATTTGTTCAAGGGTTAGAGAGGACAACAAGGCAAGTGTAACACAAGATGAAGATTGACCGGAGCTAGCCATGTCACATTGAGAAACAAAAGCAATAGACTTGTTGGGGTTCTTACGTGATATTATGTCAATTTCATGAGTTTTTAACTTGGAATATAGAACATCTAAAGTAAGTGTACTCATGACAGTAGATTCACGAATAGATGTGACTTTCATCTCCCAAATTGACATATTTAATGCACTTAACAATTGCCTAGCATTTTCAGCATCTGAAAAATTAACATTGACACTACGCAAGTTGCTGATAATTTTATTAAAGCGAGCAAAAAGGTCATCAATAGACTCAACGGGTTGCATCTCGAAGCGCATGTATTCTTTCTTGAACATGTCTTGCCTTACCTTCTTGATCGTGTTGGATCCTTCGTGGTAGTCACAAAGTGCTTTCCACACATCGTATGCCGATCGGAGGTGTGCAACACGGTCGAAGTTGCTTTGAGTTAATCCTTGTATGATCAAGTTCTGAGCCTTGTTAGTGTTGTCAACATCTCTCAGATTTATAGCTGTAACTTGATCGTTTGACGGCACTTCATAAGGCTTGTATACCTTCTCCTATATTACGAAGCCTTGAGACTGGATGAAGGCTTCCATACGTGCGTTCCAAACCTGAAAATCAATACCACTAAACAGACAAGGTTTGGCAGAGTATTTCTCCATGATGATAAGTGAAAAACACGTGCAAATCACAAATATTAGAGCACCGTAGCTCTGATACCAACTATGGAATCGAAGAGCATGTTAAAAGCTACTAGAGGGGGGTGAATGGTAGATTGAAAATTTTACGCAGTGGAAACAATAAAATCCCAGCCCCTTCGGCAGAAAAACGATTTGTTAAAGAAATCGTGTGTGAAACTAATCTAAACGTGTTTCACAGTGAAAAAACTGATAGATATTAGAGAAATCAAGTCACAAAGACGACACATCAAGAAGCACTCAAATCCGTCGAGAGAAACTCAAGTTACGATTGAAAGATCAAACAAAGGTCAATCTGTCCTACCCAAGAAAAACTGTTATGGAACGCTGCAAAGAAACTCGAATAGATCAGAAACAACAAATCTAATGACCGTGAAATTTTGACAAATAATAGATAATCAAGTTGTGAAGACTACCCAAACAGAATCACATCAATTAGATATGTAAAACTCGAGTTACTATAAAACCACCGAAGAAAGGTAGTGCTGTGCAGAAAACTCGACGAGAAAAACTTTTGTGGAACAAGTCAGACGAACAAGGAACAAAAGTTCCTTTCAACTACGAATTTTATTCAATAGAACACAAGAGGAACAGCCCCAAAGTTGTCTATCATGAGCTATGGCCTTCCTTGCTTATATAACCAGCCCTTAAGCCAACCCAAAACTAACTACGACTCTAATCCTACTTAGTTCACGAATCGAAACTTTCCATAACTGCTTACGACTCTTCTATACGCAGATAGAAGCAATCTTAAGAATTCCAAACACCTTAGGAACGTATACCACATTCCTAAAACAACTCAAATTTGTGACCCACATGAAATCCTATCGTAACCAACTCAAATCTTTCCATATTTGAGTCAAACACGACTCAGCCGCAGCTTGAGTCCATAACCTAGTCAGTTGGACCTTTCCGACCAATTTTTTACGTCCACATCTCTTCATCACGCCTCGGAACCATGTAGCAATGTTCATGCACTCCTTGCACACGTTGAAACATCTTCCAACGACGTCCACGATACCTTCATATGCATTGTTCTTGATTCAAACATGTTGCGCGACCTCTCGATCAACTCAACCACAATTCCTCCCGAACTTGGTTATTGAACCTCATCTTTTCCCTAAGACTTGTTCAATGGATCCCATCACCAGCCATGTCTTGAACTCAACCAACACCTGCACATGAATAAACAACCAATACTTCTGAGCACAAGTCCTTGACTTAACTCTCGTTAGTTCCGAAACCACAACACCTTACGTGAGCACCTCACATAAGCACGTTGCAAACCATAGCAAAAATGATATCAGTCATAACCACCAAAAAACATCAAAAACTTAGTAAAATATTACTAAGAAAACTTTCCATCAATGTAAAGCAAGATCAAGATAATTCACAGTAAAAGCAAGATCATTGCGATCAAGCTCCGAACCTTGCCAGAGCTAAACAGAGCTTGAGCCAGAGCTTACCAAAGCTAGTACAACCTAGCGCCAGAGCTTACCAAAGCTAGTACAACCTAGTTCCGGAGCTTACCAAAGCTAGTACAACCTAGCGCCAGAGCTTGCCAAAGCTAGTCGGAACTAGTCAACCCAAAAGTCAGAGCTAGTAAAATATGTCGGAGCTAACAAACATAAGTCGGACCTAACGAACATATCAGATCTTAACAACGACATGCCGGAGCTATCAAAGACATGACGGAGCTAAAGAAAAAACTCGCCGGAGCTACCCAAAAACATGCCGGACCTAGACAAAGAAAGTCAGACCTATTGTCGGACCTTGTAGAAGCTCGGAGCTAGAGTCGGACCTTGCTAAAAAGATGTTATGGTAGCATTCAAAACTCTTATTGTCAAAGACAATGTATTCAACACACATAGGTATCACACCATCAATGAAGTCACCAGCGTCACAGAACACTTCAGCCTAGCAGACAAATGTGCTAGAGCTGCGGAGGGCCGTGAAATGCACTCCAAGCTAGCTCCGGATTCTAACAATAAATCCTCCAAGACTGGAGTCACTACCTCCGACAGTGGCAAAAAGAAAAAGAAGCCCAACAGCAAGAAGAAGCCGTCGGCCGGCGCACTAGCCGCTGCAGCTGCTGCAGCTCCAGGTGGCCGGGGGCCATGCCCCGAGAAACGACCTCGTCCTTCGACGGAAGACGGCAACAATTCAAAGGCATGGTGTCCGATTCACAAGACGAACAGACGCAGCCTGGAAGAATGTCGGGAGGTCCAGAACCTTGCCGAGTGATATAACAAGCGCCGGGAAGAAGCTCCTTTCCGCAAGCGGGAAGGAAAACAAAAAGTCAACGAAGCTCCGGCTGAGTAGGAGCTAGGTTTCCATGACCCAAAGAATGTCCTCAAAGCTGTTTACAACACTGGCGACGACGACTCCGACGTTTCTAACAATGAGCGCTGGAAGACCCTAAACAACATCTATGGTGGTTCTAGAGACATCACCTCTCGTCGCATCCTCAAGACAATGCGGCGGGACATGGCCGTGGCAGCTCCCACTACTAAGGCATAGCCTCATCGAAAGTGGATAGATACCCCCATCATTTTCGATGCTTCCGCCTACCACCAAAACATGATCGGGGCTGGTCAACTCTCGTTGATGGTGTCACCCACCATTAACAATATTCAAATTCACCAAGTAATGGTGGATGGAGGTTCAGGGCTAAACCCCATGAGCTTTGAAACTTTTGTTAAGCTTCATCTCCGGCCTTCCGACCTTCGCCCGTCCCAACCTTTCTCTGCGATAGGTCCGGGAACCATTACACCTCTCGGTTCCATCACACTCCCAGTGACCTTCGGGACTCGAGAGAACTATAGAACTGAGAAATTGGTCTTCGACGTCACGCAGATCAGTCTGCCGTTCAACGCCATTCTGGGTAGCCCAACCTTATACAAGTTCATGGTCGTAGCTCATTATGGTTACTTAGTGTTGACAATGCCAACACCCACGGGCGTTCTCCAGATCTGTGGAGATCGCGCCGCGGGAGTTACTGCTTTAGAAGAACTCTATGCGCTTACTACTGTGCAAGAGGAAGCATCTGGTAAGGAGTCAGCTCCGAACCCTCTGAGCATTCGTCATAAAGGCTCTACCTCTGCACCCCGTGTGCAACCAAGAGGCGACACTGACGTCCCCTTCAAAGTTGTCCAAATTGGTTCTGACACCGCTCAGACTACCCATATATCAGGAGGTCTAAACAACAAATAGGAACTCGCGCTCATCACTTTCCTCTGGGCTAATGTCGACGTGTTTGTGTGGCAACCGTCACAAATGCCTGGATCCCTAGGGAGGTGATTGAGCACAATCTGAAGATTTACCCTGACGCACGGCCTATACACCAGAAGCCCCGAAAGCAATCAATCGAGCGACAAAACTTCATCCGACAGGAAATCAAGAAGTTGCTCGACAATGGATTCATTCGGGAAGTATTCCATCCAAAATGGCTGGAAAACCCAGTTATTGTACCCAAGGCCGGTGGGAAGCTTCGAATGTGTATCGACTACACCACCTTAAATAAGGCATGTCCAAGGGATCCATTTCCACTACCTAGAATAGATCAGATAGTGGACTCCACCTCTGAGTGTGAGCTATTGTGTTTCTTAGACGCATATTCTGGATATCATCAAATCCAATTGTCTAAGGAAGATGAAGAGCATACTGCCTTCATAACAGTAGATGGATTGTACTGTTATACTGCCATGCCATTCGATCTTAAAAATGCTACTTCAACATTTGTGCGAGCTATGTACAAAACATTTGTAGAGCTAATTAGAGACTTGGTGGAGGTTTATGTCGATGACATCGTTGTGAAGATAAAAAACAAGGAGTCACTCCTTGAAAACTTACAAGCCGTCTTCAACATGCTGCGCACCATGTGCACCAAGCTGAACCCAAACAAGTGTGTCTTCGGGGTTAGCTCCAGGAATCTTTTGGTTTTCTTGGTGGCTCACCAAGGAATTGAAGCAAATCCGGTGAAGATCAAGGCCATAGAAGGCATGCGGCCCCCAGCCTGCATTAAGGATGTCTAGAAGTTAACTGGGTGTCTAGCTGCGCTCAACCAATTTATCTCAAGACTGGCAAAACGAGCGCTACCCTTCTTCAAACTTCTGAGGAAGTCCGGACCATTTCATTGGTATGAAGAAGCAAAAAAGGCATTTCAAGAGCTGAAACAACTCCACACCACACTACCTCTATTGGTAGCACCGAATCCTAGTGAGCCTTTACTGCTTTACATTTCGGCAACAACCAAAGTTGTCAGTATGGTCCTGGTTGCGGAATGATTGGCGCCACATCCAGTCCATGAATCTAGACCCCTCCGGGAGGGTCCAAAATCACCTAAAGGCGTGTCTGGGTCTCAGCTCCCAGACACGGAACCTCAAAACGAAATGCTAGGAGATCAACCTCATTCGTCTGAGGAGGTTCACCTGGCTGACCAAGATGATCTGGATCTTTGTAGCAAGGTTCGGGTCAAACAAGAAGAAATTTCATACCCCTCTGGGAGGGTCCAAGAAACACAACCTAAAGGTCTGAAACCCTCTAGGAGGGACCGGGTCGAGGAGAAGAAGCTTCAGGTCCTTCCGAACGGGTCCGGACCATCCAACGCCCTGTGTGCTTCATCAGTGAAGTACTCCACGACGCCAAGTAAAGATACATTGAGGTGCATGAGCTGCTATACGCAGTCCTTATTGCCTCAAGGAAGCTTCGTCACTACTTGCAAGCCCACAAAATATATGTTGTAACTTCTTTTCCACTGTGTGCTATTTTGCATAACCCTAATTCTACTGGGAACATTGCAAAGTGGGTAGTGGAACTGGCCAAATTCGATATAGAATTTGTGTCACGACAAGCAATCAAAAGTCAAGCCTTGGCTGACTTTGTGGTGGAATGGACTCCCTCTCCATCAATCCCTGGGGCCATAGTGAGCAGAAACTAGAACCCAAGGTTCCAGTATTCACTGAACCTCACTAGACTCTCTACATCGATGGCTCCGTGCAAAAGCAGGTGGGCCGGAGCTAGAATCCTTCTCCTTTCTCCGACTGGGGAGAAGGTCAAGTACATGGTCCACCTTGATTTCAAGACAAGCAACAACATTGCGGAGTATGAAGCTCTCATCTACGGAATCAAGGTGGCACTATCTTATGGTGTCAAACAACTGTTGGTGAAGGGAGATTCACAACTCATCATCAAACAAGTCAAAGGTGAATGCTCCCGCAACAATTCTCATCTAGCTGCTTATCTCTTTGAAGTCTAGAGGCTTCAGAAGAACATCAAAGTCCTGGATCTCCACCATGTTCAACGTCTTAATAACACTGAAGTCGACGAACTCGACGAAAGCCTCAACCGGAGCTCCAGCTCCTGACGGAATCTTCGTGCGGAGGTTGTCAAAACCAAAAACTCAACTTGCCGAACTGAGCGAAGGGGGCGAGAATAGCACCATGAAGTTGGCAGTACCGGTGGCCCTGCTACCATGGCGTCCACCAAGGGTCGTAGGTGTTGTCGGTAGCTCCGAGCAACCCAGCACGCAAGACTCAGAAGCTCAAGTAATCTCTGATGCATGGATCTCGGAGATCCAGAGCTACTTGAAAGACAATATCCTTTCTGAGGATTGTGTATCCGCTCACCGAATTGTCAGATTGGCTAAAAGATACACTTTGGTAGAAAGGGATCTCTACCGACACGGTGCCAATGGCATCCTAACGCGGTCAATTGCAAGGGAAGAAGGCAACGAGCTCCTCGCGTAAATCCATGGAGATGAATGAGGAAACCATGCTTCTTCGCACATGCTGGTTGGTAAAGCCTTTCGTCATGGAACACTTCAGGATGTAGTTGAGCTAGTGAAAGTGCATCTAGGACTCCCTTGTGGGTTTTGGATGATTTATGACAAGAAATCGGGATCCTAACCGCTTTATTGAGATGAGTGCAGGTTTTTAATAGAAAAATGAGCAAAGTACCAAAAAGAAGGAAGAATGAGGAGCAAAGTGGAAATGAGCTCAAGGAAGAAGAATAGTAGATCATTGTCTATGGAGTGTGTTAAGAAAACACATCCCAAGAGCTCAATCACAATTAAACACACACATTGTACAAAGTTACACAAGACCGGACTAGTCCGACTTACACCGGACTAGTCCGATGTCCCTTCTGCACAAAATCGGACAAGTCCGATATCCATTGGACTAGTTTGATATCTCTCTGACTAGAATCGGACTAGTCCTCCCCAGTGCGGACTAGTCCTCAAAACACTTCACAAGTCACACAAAATCTAACAAGTCCGATCACAATCGGACTAGTCCAATATTCTCTCTGGTCCAAATCGGACAAGTCCGATATTTGCACGGACTAGTCTGAAATACCCTCTGATCTAAATCGGACAAGTCCTCCAAGTGCGGACTTGTAATCCTATACACTTAGGATTTCACATGTCTGGACAAGTCCGATGACTATCAGAATAGTCTGAAGATTTCCAGTAGCGAAATCGGACAAGTCCGTTCCCAGCCAGACTAGTCCGATATTTCGGGACACTTAGGGTTTGCTACACACAGCACACCGGACTAGTCCGGTGACCACCATGGACTAGTCCGATCTTTCTGAACCCTAACGGTCACTTTTAGAAACTCATATAAATAGAGTTGTACAACCATATTTTACAATCACTCTCGAACCCCAGCGCCGTCACACCTCGCAAGAGCCTCAAAAACCACATCTCTCCACGAAATTAAGTGCAACAAAGATCAATCCCTTGGGGATTCACTCTAGTTCATTGGAGAGACACGTTCAACACCACATTGAGCTCTTGGTTTGATTCTATAACACACTCCTGCGATTATTTGTAATCTTTGAGTGTGTTCTTGGTGGTATTTTGTGTTGTAATCCAAGGGAGCTCTCAACGTGTGAGAAAGCCCCTTGAATTCGGTTATTCACCCCTTTTAGATAAGTGGAAGAGGATTGGCTTTCGTGGCGATCCGACGAGGGTAGGGTTGGAGAAGACCCGATCCTTTCGTGGACTCCTCAACATGGACGTAGGTTGCCTCTGTGGGAACCGAACCACGGGATAAAACTCTTGTGTTCCTCTTTTGTGTTCATTGTCCTTTACTTTATATCAATCTAGGGTTACAATTGATCTTGATTACTTTACATTGAAATATCATGTATAAGATTGAATTGTGATATAACCTGATTCACAACCTTGTAACACTTTGTTTAATCGTATATTTCCGCTGCATAGATTGAAGAATAAAGTTAATCGATCAAACCTAATCAATCTAGTCCGCATACACCGGACTAGTCCGCACTTTACCGAACTAGTCTGATATCTCTGGTTTTAAATTGGTTGTTAAGTGTTGCAGGATCCGATAATTTTCAGAAAGGCTTATTCACCCCCCCCCCCCGCCTCTAGGCCACATTCATTTGGTATCAGAGCGGGTTCTTTAAGAAAGAGACTAATCGCTCGAAGAAGATCATGTCGGACATGAAGGACACCCACAAGAGCAACAACCAAGAGAAGGTTGATGATGAAAAGAACCTCAAGGTGGAGAAGCTCCTCGAAGCCATTCAAGACTTCGAGGACGACTATGAGGAGACGCTGGAGCTAAAGGTGCTCCTAAGAAAGAAGACACTTTCCAACGGGAAAGTAAAAGTTGAAGAGAAGAAGAAGGGGGGTAGTCACACCGACTGCTCCCGATATCCTTTTAACTATGATCGTCTCAATTCCAATAACAATTACTATTTATCTATCCCACTTGGAAAAGCCCAACACTTCGATGGAAGTGATTACTCAATGTGGAGGAAAAATATGAAAATGCATCTAATTTCCCTCAATCCATGTTTGTGGCATATTGTGTGCACAGGGATAGATATCCCGGATGACGATGAGCTCACCCCCAGCCAAGAGCAGGCAATTCACTGAAATGCTCAAGCCGCAACCGTAATTACCTTCTCACTCAATCGGGACGAGTTCACAAAGGTGGATGGACTCGAAATTGCAAAGGAGATATGGGACACACTACGAACTGCACATGAAGGTGACCGACATGTGCGTGAAGCAAAAATCGAGATGATTGAAGGCGGGTTAGGAAGATTTGCAATTGAAGAAGACGAGTCCCCCAAGACATGTACAATGAGTTAAAGACACTCGTCAACAAGGTCAGATCATACGGAAGCAAGAAATGGAATGACCACGAGGTGGTAAAGCTCATCCTTAGAGCTTTTATGCCTCGCAACGTCACACTATGCTCCATGATTAGAGAAAGCCCCGGATACAAAAGGTTGACTCCGGATGAACTGCTTGGAAAGATCATCAACTTCGAGATGATGGAAAAGCAAGCAAAACATGTCAAGGAGATTGCCGACCTCACCTCGGCAAAGAAGAAAGTGGTTGCTTTGAATTCCACTCTCAAGCCCCTATCCAAAGAAGCTAGAGAAGCACAACTAGAGTAAGATAGTGATGACGAAAGCAGTGAATTGGATGAAGAAGACATGATATTGTTCATGAATAAATTCAAGAGAATATTGAAAAAGAGACAAGGTACAAAGTCAAGCGAAGGAAAATACAAGGAAACAACAAAGCCAAAGTTGAGGCGGGCATGCTATAATTGTGGTGAGTATAACCACTTTATAGTTGATTGCCCATATGAGGAGAACAAGAAGAAGACCAAAGAAGCCAAGCCTCGACCCAAGAAATTCTTCAAAAAAAAAGAAACAAGCCGAACAAGCGCACATTGGGAAAGAGTGGGACTCAAATAATGAGTCCTCATTGTCTGAAGAAGAAGAGATGGCTAGCATAGCAATCGAGAAGACATCCAAGAAGTCTACCCTTTTCCCTTCACTTGGCGCATGGAAGGGAGATGGCACTTGAATTATGGCAAAGGAAGGTAAACGCAAGGTAACCATTAAACCCCCTTCCGTGCATTCCTATTCTAGCGATGATGAACTCAATAGTGATAATGAGGACATGCTTATTGGACTAGATAGGAAAACATCTACTAAAATGAAATTTTTGCTTGATCAACATGTTGAGAAAGACAGGTTAATACATCATCAAGAAGACATGATCATCTCCCAAAAGGAGAAATATGTCGAACTTGACAAACTTCTAGAACTTGGAAAGGAATGAAGCAAATCACTCGAGCTTGAGTTAGCTTCGAGCAAGGAAACTTGCCTGGAGTTAACTGACTCAAATGCCACAATCAAGGACCAAATTGCTGACCTAATCAAGGTTAACAAGATCCTTGAAGTGCAGGTTGAGTCACTCAAGCTGAATGAACATTCCTCCTCTTTATGTTCACCTCCCCAACTCACTAAAACTGATTCTGCTCATGCTTGCACATGTAAGAAAAGTGACACTAGTTTGAAGGATAAGCCAACCTCTACAAAGGATAAACATCCTGCCCAAAGTGGCATATTTGACAAGGAGAAGATCAAATATGCAAATAGTGCATATTTGGTCAAAAGACCTCCAAATGTCAAATATGGCATTGGTTATTCTTATGGTGAAAAGCAGCATGCTAGAAGCCATAAGAATAACAAGGAGAGGATTACCTTTGTAAAAGGAAGGCTGTCTCAAATTGGAATGTCACAGATTAAGACTATAACTGCACAGGAACACCGGACTAGTCCGGTCGGTGTCCGGAGAAGTCCGGTCCTTCGGACAAGTCCGGCCCCCCAGATTAGTCCTGTAGATAAACAACAACAGCTATTGTTTAAAACTTTTGATGCCTCCTATGTGTTAATGAGAAATAATTTTGGCAGGGTTTATGCCCAATATGTTGGGCCACACCATGGGTACACCAAGTCTCATGTTTGGGTGCCCAAATGTATTGTAACTAACCTCCAAGGACCCAAGCAAGCTTGGGTACCTAAAACCAAGGCATGATTTGTTTTTGTAGTCCTATTCCTCTGGTGGATCTAAATGAGTGCTAGACAGTGGATGCACCAATCATATGACCGGGGAACGAAGAATGTTCGTGGAATATGAAGAGAATGAAGACCCAAACGAGGGCATCTACTTTGGAGATAATAGTCAACGAAGGGTGCTCGGTACCGGGGGAGTGATGGTTCCGTTGCATTCAATGGTATGTTAAAGGGAAAGCTCTTTCTTTTTGACTTCAACAAGGATAAAGCTGAACTTGACACATGCTTGATTGCAAAGACCAACATGGGTTGGCTGTGGCATAGACGGCTAGCACATGTTGGTATGAGGAACCTTCAAAAACTCCTCAGAGTCGATCACATCCGAGGTTTAAAGGATGTTGTATTTGAGAAAGACAGGCCATGTAGCGCGTGCCAAGCCGGGAAGCAAGTTGGAGCACTTCACCCCGCCAAAAATGTCATGACTACAACAAGACCACTTAAGCTACTACACATGGACTTATTTGGTCCAATAGCCTACATAAGCATCGGCGGTAACAAATATGGTTTAGTTGTCGTTGATGATTTTTCTCTCTTCACTTGGGTTTCCTTTTTGCATGATAAGTCAGAGACACAAGGAATACTCAAGAAGTTCATCAAGCAAGCTCAAAACGAATTCTCATTGACAATCAAGAATATTCGAAGCGACAATGGCACGGAGTTCAAGAACACGCATGTGGAGGAGTACTTTGATGAAGAAGTCATAAAGCACGAATTTTCAGCATCATACTCCCCACAACAAAACGGAGTTGCCAAAAGAAAGAATCGAACACTCATAGAGATGGCAAGAACAATGCTCTATGAGTACAATACATCGGATCGATTTTGGGCGGAAGCGACTAACACCGCTTGCCACGCCGTGAATCGACTTTATCTCCATCGACTACTCAAGAAGACATCCTATGAGCTACTTACAGGTAACAAACCAAATATTTCATATTGTTGAGTTTTCGGTTCTCCATGTTATATCTTGAACAAGAAGCCTAGGACTTTAAAGTTCGCTTCGAAGTCCGATGAAGGTTTCTTACTTGGTTATCATTCAAACACTTACGCCTATCATGTTTTCAACAAGACCTCCGAACTTGTTGAAGTAGCACGTGACGTAGTGTTCGATGAGACTAATGGCTCCCAAAAGGAGCAAGTTGATCCATGTGAACTAGGTAAAGAAGAAGCTTCTTGTCAAGCATTGAAAAGAATGGCTCTAGGTGAGGTTCGACCACAAGAGCCACCTCCACACGTACACGAGGAAGATGAACCACAAGAGGAGACCAATGATCAAGGGGGAGCTTCAACACAAGAGCAACCACAAGAATACGAAGATAATAAACAAGTCAACGAAGGCATTCACTTAGGGGGATCACCCAATCGTTAATATCATCGGTGACATCCAAAAGGGAGTAACCACTAGATCTCGCATAGCTAACTTTTGTGAGCACTATTCGTTTGTATCCTTTTTGGAACCACGCAGGGTTGAAGATGCATTGAAAGATCCGGACTGGGTGGTGGCAATTCAAGAAGAATTGAACAACTTCAAGCGGAACAAGGTGTGGGAACTTGTGGCAAGACCCAATGCAAACATCGTCAGCACCAAGTGGGTCTTCCGCAACAAACAAGTTGAACACGGGGTGGTGACAAGAAACAAGGCACGACTTGTGGCCAAAGGGTATTCACAAGTCGAAGGTTTGTATTTCGATGAGACCTTTGGTCCAGTAGCTAGGCTTGAATCTATTAGAATATTACTTGCATATGCTACTCACCATGATTTCATGCTGTATCAAATGGATGTGTAAAGCGCCTTCCTCAGCGGACCAATCAAGGAAGAGGTGAACATGGAGCAACCACCCGAGTTTGAAGACGAAGAGTTCCCCGACCACGTATTTAAATTGCGTAAGACTCTCTACGGCCTCAAACAAGCTCCTAGAGCTTGGTATGAGTGTCTTAGAGATTTCTTAATTGAAAATGGCTTTAAGATTGGCAAAGTAGATTATACACTATTTACGAAAATTTCGATAATGATCTTTTTATTTGTCAAATTTATTTTGACGATATAATCTTTGGGTCAACTAACCAATCTTTCTGTGAAGAATTTAGTAAAATCATGACAGACAGGTTTGTAATGTCAATGATGGGAGAATTAAAGTACTTCTTGGGATTCCATGTGCGGCCACAGAAGGAAGGGATGTTCCTAAGCAAAACCATGTACACGCAGGACATACTTAAGAAGTTTGGCATGGACAAGGCGAAGCCCATAAAAAACCCCATGGCAACAAATGGCCACCTAGATCTCAATGAAGATGGACCTAGCGTCGACCAAAAGGTATATCGCTCCATGATTGGATCTCTACTCTATTTATGTGCATCTAGGCCAGATATTATGTTGAGTGTATGTTTGTGTGCAAGATTTCTAACCAATCCTAAAGAATGTCACTTGACAACCGTAAAAAGGATCTTGAGATATTTGGTTCATACACCCCACCTTGGTCTTTGGTACCCAAAAGGCTCAAAATTCAATCGCATTGGTTACTCCAATGTAGATTATGCCGGGTGCAAAGTAGATAGAAAAAGCACTTCCGGTACATGCCAATTCCTAGGGAGATCCATAGTTTCTTGGTCCTCCAAGAAACAAAATTCTATTGCCTTATCCACAGCCGAAGCGGAGTATGTTGCAGCCCGGAGTTGTTGTGCACAACTCCTTTGGATGCGACAAACGCTAAGGGACTATGGTTACAATATGAACCATATTCCACTCCTTTGTGACAATGAAAGTGCCATCAAAATTGCCCACAACCCAGTTGAGCACTCCAGAACTAAACACATAGATATAAGACATCACTTTTTGAGAGATCATGCCATGAAAGGAGACATAGCCATTTCCCATGTCAATACCCAAAAACAATTGGCTGACATATTCACCAAGCCACTTGATGAAAAGCGTTTTTGTGAACTCCAAAATGAGCTAAATATCCTTGATGCTCGGAGTGTGGCTTGAAATGTTGTATACCTGTATGAATTCTTCAAAGTACGTTGATTGAATTGTGAAAATCATCTCTCTCATTTTTCTCCGAAAAACTATGTCAATTACTAGATCTTGGTGAATTATGATCATTACTTGATTGTTGTATGCTTACTGCTCATATTCATCAAGATTATTTGGTGAGCTTTGCCTCTCTTTTCTCTAAATATGAACCTTCAGTTATATATGAATGGGCCAAAAATTCTTGCCTGGTGACCATGGACTAGTCCGTGGTTGCCCGAACTAGTCCGTAGAGTGTCAGTTAGGCCGGACTAGTCCGATATACAACGGACTAGTCCGATATAGCACCTGGAAAAGTTCGGACTAGTCCGGTCATCTCCGGACTTGTTCGATTTTTCGTGTCCATAACCCTAACTGCCGCCAAACCCTAATTTCTTCACCTTCACTCTTGCCTCACGCGCTCTCTCTCTTCGTGCTCGAGCTCCCAAGGCGATTTCTTGCTCCCTCCACCAAAAGCTTCGCGTTTGGGCAGAAATCAAGCTTCTCCACTTGAGGATTGAAGCTAGCAGACTTGTTCGGCCTTCAACCCCCTCATCTCCAGGCTTCAAGCAATTTCTCCAGTAATTTTCGCTCAAACCCTAGAAATTCAAAATTTCTTCATTCTTGATCAAATAGCCTAGAATATTTCACTATATACATGCATCCCTGATGTATTACGTGTATGATACACTTGTTGTGCATTAGGAATCATCTTTTGTCCAGTCTCTTAGGTTTTTGAGGATGAACACTGGACTAGTCCGGTCCATGCGCCGACAAGTCCGGTCCCCCGGACTATTCCATGCCTATGCACCGGACAAGTCCGATGTTTCTGAACTCAAAGCCTAATTCTTCAATTCCTAAATGAAATTCCTTGCTATCCTTTCACACCTATGCCTTGTATCATTCATGCCACTCATTCTCAGGTCATGTCAAGCTCGGGCAATGATGTCTCCGACTTTGAGGCCGAGATGGACCATGAGGTGGCACCTCGGACCTCGACGGGTCTTGGCAAGAAGTGCCAAGAAAGACCGTCCGAGCCAGCTTAGTCTCCTCCATAGGCTCAGAGGAAAGTGCTAGCTAAGAAGCCATCCTCCAAGGTGCCTGCTTCTAGGGCTACAACCTGCGGTGGCCCTAGCGCGGCAAGTGCCCGCCTAACAAAAGGCAAGGGCAAAGGAATAGCAACAGGTACGGTTGGCCCATTGAAACTTCATGCTCCAAGGGAAGAGGTCCGGGACCCCAATGAAGAGAAGTTCAACAGGAAGGGCAATGACTCGGCGGCCAAGTTCAGAAGCACCGATTGGTATGGTCGACAGAAGCAAGCTATTGATGGAAGATTCTGGTGCAACTTCCATGTTGATTTCTACAGATCGGTGTATCTCCCAATGAAGACACAAGTTGTGCACACTTAGTGGATTGATTGGGCACATTTTGAGAAGAAGGGCTGCTCACCATTCATTGAGGTAGTGAGAGCCATTGAGAGGCGTGGACTGAGAGATCTTTTTGCTTTCAGGAATAACTGGAACAATGAAGTGATTGCACAGTTCTTTGCAACCTGTCACTTCTCTAGTGAAGATGAGGAGAGTGTCACTTGGATGACCCATGGATCCAAGTACAGTATTACTCAAGAAGAGTTTGCTAACCTGCTTCACCTTGACACCACAAGATCTGATTGCTTGGTCATACACAACATAAGTGTCATTGACAAGGATAGGATGAAGTTCCTATATGAGCCAAAATCAAAGTTCAACCCTCCCTCCACCAAAAATATGAAGCCTGTCGGTACCCTAAAAACCGTACACCCCCTGAGATTACAAAGATCTCGAGGGAAGGATGACTACTTGAATTGAAGACCCTCGGAGGCCCACTTGTCAGACATGACCAGACCTGCTTCTCCAACATGGTTAATCCCTAGGTCACCACGTGTACTGCCGAACCGGAGCTACCGCCCACAAGGGGGAAGCTCCGGACCAAGTACCGAAATGGCACCTCCGGACATAACCCCTGACCGAGAGAAGCTCCGGACCTGACATGTGTCAGGTAGCCCCGGAGCTTCCTGCTTCCCACAGCAAGCTCCAGAGCTGCCACGTGTCTAAACGTCGGAGCTGGCAGCCTCTAACCTCCGGAAGACCTTGTAATGGCTCTGGATCTTCAAAGGAGAGCCAAGGACTTGAAGACCAGTTTAAATGTCATTAATGCCATATTAATGACACTTAAACGGACGATCTTAACACCTGTAACAGCACTGTTGGAGCCCGTTACAGGATCATTAACAACAATTAATTGTGTATCAATACTAGTAACCGCCAGGGCCACATGTCAGGCCAGGCCAGCTTGTAACGGCCTGTCTTTTACTATAAAAGGACAGGCCGTCAATATAGACAGACACGCACACAAACGTGGAGATCATACGTAATAAGCTAATACAACACCAACACACCCGTGGAGTAGGGTATTACGCTCAGGCGGCCCGAACCACGTAAATCCTAGTGTCTCCTGTGTTAAATCGCGATTCACCTTCTTGAGTCTCCGCGCGCCCACACGAACCACAAACTCCTTCAACACTTTAGCAGTGTCACGAGATTTGCTGACTCCAACAGTCGACAGTTGGCGCGCCAGGTAGGGGGGCGCCTCAGATTTTTGAGAATGGTGAACTCCGCGGCTGGATCATCCAACGGCCAACCTGCTGCTCAAGCTGTTGGGGGCAATCCCTCCAACAGGCAGCCACCAGCAGGAGCCTCGGCACCAGCAGGAGCCACTCTCCCACCACCACCATCTTCTCCGGCAAATCGTGCTGGACAACGTGATGGTGCGCCGGCGTCACTGACTGCATCGGCAAGTCATGACAACCCGAAACACGCGCTCCATGCAGCGCGTGCTCTTCTCCAACGACCACCACCTCCGGACGCATCTCGAGATGCAATGGAGCAGTGGAGGGCCGATGTGGAGCATTTGGTCATAGCAGCGGCCGAACGCCTCAACAACCAGGGTCCTCCTCCTTCGGGACGAGCCCCGTCGCAGCGAAGGACTTTGTCTGGAAGACTTGGTCCGCACGTCTCCAACAACAGGAGACGATCTGCGTCACAGCAGATGACGTCTTTGCCCTATGGGGGACGACGCACCCATACGGTATCCAGGCTTTCGACTCATGACCTCCGCGCGGAGCTTGATCGCCGATACCGCCAGCAAGATGGCCGTGTCCATATTGAGCGAGCTCGTGAAAGACGTGAAGCTCAGGACCTTTCTACTCTGGAAGGAGTAGGAGGAGGCTGTTCAGCCCTAGCCATGCACCTGCGTATGGTTAGATGGCCACAGAAGTTCCGGCCACATCTGCCGGAAAAATTCGACAGGACTGTCAACCCCGCCGAATTCCTTCAGGTATACTCCACTGCAATCTTGGCAGCTCGAGGAAACGAGGCTGTAATGGCCAATTACTTTCCAGTGGCCTTAACCGGGACCGCCAGGTCCTGGTTTATGAGCCTTCCACCCAACTCTATCAACAGTTGGGAGGAGCTGTGCCGCCAGTTCACTGCTAACTTCGGGAGTTCATACACCCGACCAGGCACTGAACTGGACCTTTTTGCGGCCGTGCAAAAAGGGGGAGAATCTTTGCGGTCCTTCATCCAGAGGTTCTCTCATGTACGCAACACAATCCCTTCTATCTCTAGTGCTTCTGTCATTGTGGCATTCAGACAGGGCGTACGGGACAAGAAGATGTTGGAGAAGCTGGCGATCAAAGAGATCACCAGCGTCACAGAACTCTTCAGCCTGGCAGACAAATGTGCCAGAGCTGCAGAGGGCCGTGAAATGCACTCCAAACCAGCCTAGGAGGATCATAAGAAATCCTCCAAAGAAGAAGCCGTTACCTCCGGGGGTGGCAAGAAGAAAAAGAAGGCCAACGACAAGAAGAAGCCGTCGGTCGGTACATCCAACGTTGCAGCTGATGCAACTCCTGGTGGCTGGGGGCCACGCCCCGAGAAGCGACCTCGACCGTCTTCCGAAGACGGTGGCAAAC
Organism: Tuctoria greenei; assembly: GCA_036927565.1. NCBI lineage: Eukaryota > Viridiplantae > Streptophyta > Magnoliopsida > Poales > Poaceae > Tuctoria > Tuctoria greenei. The sequence continues at coordinate 73,857,508 of JAYESD010000011.1, forward strand.
CCAAAGTGTGGTGTCCCATTCACAAAACGGGCAGTCACAGTTTGGAAGACTGCCGGGAGGTCCAAAACCTTGCCGAGCGCTACAGCAAACGCCGGGAAGGGTCTCCTTTCCGACAGAAGGAAGGAAAACAGAAGGTCGACGAAGCTCCGGCTGAAGAGGAGTTAGGATTTCAGGATCCCAAAAAGGTCCTGAAGGCCGTCTACACCTCCATCGACGACGATTGTGACGTCTCTGACAACGAGCGTCGGAAAAACCATGAACACCATTTTTGGTGGATCATGGGACATCACCTCCCGTCGCGTCATCAAGACTATGCGGCGGAATATGGCCGCTGTAGCTCCTACAGCTAGACCGGAGCCACATTGAAAGTGGATGGACACATCCATCACTTTTGATGCTTCGGACTGTCCTCGAAGCATGGTCGGAGCTGGACAGTTACCTTTGATGGTATCTCCCACCATCAATAACATCCAGCTCCATCATGTTATGGTGGACGGAGGTTTGGGGCTGAACCTCATAAGCTTCGAAGCTTTTACCAAGCTTCAGCTCCGGCCTTCGGATCTCCAACCCTCTCGACCTTTCTCCGGAGTAGGTCCGGGGGCCATTACTCCACTCGGAGCTATAACTCTCCCCGTTACCTTCGGGACATGGGAGAAGTATCGCACCGAGAAGTTGGTCTTCGACGTCGCTCAGATCAACTTACCATTCAACGCCATCTTGGGTAGACCTGCCCTATACAAATTTATGGCAGCTGCCCATTATGGATACCTGGTGTTGAAGATGCCTACACCAGTAGGCATTCTCCGAATCCGCGGAGATCGCACTGCCGGAGTAACTGCTCTAAAGGAGCTCCATGCACTCACCACGGCGCAAGAGGAGGACTCCAGACAGGAGCAAGCTCCGAAACCCCCGAGCATTCGTCAACGGGGCTCAACCTCTGCACCCCGTGTGCAGCCAAGCGGCGACACCGACATTCCCGTCAAGGTCGTCCAAATTGGTTCCGATGCCGCTCAAACCACCCGTATATCGGGAGGGTTGAACGACAAATATGAACTCACGCTCATCACTTTCCTCCGGGCTAATGTTGACGTGTTTGCCTGGCAACCGTCACAAATGCTTGGGATCCCCAGGGAAGTGATTGAGCACAATCTAAAGATTTACCCCGATGCTCGGCCTGTGCATCAGAAGCCTCGGAAGCAATCCGTAGAGCGTCAGAACTTCATCCGACAAGAAGTGAAGAAGTTGCTCGAAGCCGGATTCATCCGAGAAGTCTTCCATCCAAAATGACTGGCGAACCCAGTCGTTGTGCCCAAGGCCGGCGGGAAGCTTCGGATGTGCATCGACTACAACACACTGAATAAGGCATGTCCAAATGATCCATTCCCACTACCTAGAATAGATCAGATAGTGGATTCCACCTCCGGGTGTGAGTTACTGTGTTTCCTAGACGCATATTCTGGGTACCATCAAATCAGGATGTCTAGAGAGGATGAAGAGCATACTTCATTCATCACAGTAGATGGATTGTATTGTTACACAGCCATGCCATTCGGTCTCAAGAATGCAGCTTCAACTTTTGTACGAGCTATGTACAAAACTTTTGAAGAACTCATCAGAGACATAGTGGAAGTGTACGTCGATGACATCGTGGTCAAGGTCAAGAACAAGGAATCCCTCTTGGACACCTTGCAGGCCATCTTCGACAAGCTGCGGGCCACCCGCACGAAGCTAAACCCAGACAAGTGTGTCTTCGGGGTTAGCTCCGGAAAACTTCTTGGTTTCCTGGTAAGTCACCGGGGCATAGAGGCTAATCTGGCGAAGATAAAAGCCATTGAAGACATGCGGCCACCAACCCGCATCAAAGACATCCAAAAGTTAACTAGGTGTCTAGCAGCCCTCAGCTGGTTCATATCAAGACTGGCGGAACGGGCACTCCCCTTCTTCAAGTTGTTGAGGAAGTCCGGACCATTCCAATGGTCCGAAGAAGCAGAGAAGGCATTCCAGGAGCTGAAACAGTTCCTCACCACCCTACCAATTCTGGTAGCTCCAAACCCTAGTGAGCCTTTGTTGCTTTACATTTCAGCTACTGACGAAGTTGTCAGTATGGTTCTGGTTGCGGAGAGACCAGAACTACCCCATACTCAGGAATCCAGACCCCTTCAGGAGGGTCCGGAGGTCCCTGAAAGTGAGTCTGGGTCCCAGCTCCCAGACTCAAATCCACAAGAAGTCACTTCAGAAGACCCAGACCCCTCCAAGAGGGTCCAGGTCATTTCTAAAGAAGCTCCGGGTTCCTCCAGCCAGAACCCGGAGGTCCCCGAAGAGAATCTAGACTCCTCCGACAGGGTCCGGATCAATAGAGAGGAAGCTCCGGACCCCTCCGGGAGGGTCTGGACCATTCAACGTCCGGTATACTTCATCAGTGAAGTATTACATGATGCCAAGACTCGATACCTAGAGGTGCATAAGCTGCTTTATGCAGTTCTTATTGCCTCCAGGAAGCTCCGACACTACTTCCAAGCTCACAAAGTCTCGGTGGTGACCTCCTATCCACTTCGAGCGATCTTGCATAATCCCAATTCAACTGGGAATATTGCAAAGTGGGCAGCGGAATTGGCTGAGTTCGATCTCGAATTCATTTCGAGACAAGCAATCAAGAGTCAAGCGTTGGCAGATTTCGTGGCGGAATGGACTCCCTCTCCATCAAACCCTGGGGGCCCCAGCGAGCAGAAGACGGAACATCAAGTTCCAACCTTCACCGAGCCTCACTGGACCCTTTACTTCGATGGCTCCATGCAGAAGCAGGGGGGTCGGAGCTGGAATCCTTCTCCTTGCACCGACTGGGGAGAAGGTAAAATACATGGTACACCTTGATTTCAAGGCAACCAACAACATGGCGGAGTATGAAGCACTCATCTACAGGCTAAAGGTGGCACTGTCATACGGTGTCAAGCAACTGCTGGTCAAAGGAGATTCACAGCTCATCATTAAGCAGGTGAAGGGTGAATGCTCCTGCAATAATCTCCAGCTAGCTGCTTACCTCCTTGAAGTCCAGAGGCTACAGAAGGACTTTAAAGTCCTAGACCTCCACCATGTTCAGCGTGCCCACAACGCTGAAGCTGACGAACTCTCGACTAAAGCGTCAACTGGAGCTCCGGCTCCTGACAGAATCTTTGTCCGGAGGTTGTCAAAACCTACAGTTCAGCCTGCCGAACTGAACGAAGGGGGCGAGATCAGCATCCCGAAGCTGACGGTCCCGATGGACCTGTTACCATGGCAGCCATCAAGCGTCGTAGGTGCTGCCGGAAGCTTCGAGCAACCCAGCACGCAAGACTCAAATGCTCAAGCCAGTTCCAAAGCATGGATCTCGGAGATCCGGAACTACTTGAAAGACAACATCCTTCATGACGATGATGTATCCGCTGACCGGGTAGTCAGATTGGCTAAAAGATACACGCTGGTAGAAGGGGATCTCTACCGACGCGGTGCCAACGACATCCTAATGCGGTGCATCACAAGGGAAGAAGGCTGCGAGCTCCTTGCAGAAATCCATGGAGGCGAGTGTGGGAACCACGCATCTTCCCGCAAGCTGGTCGGAAAAGCCTTTCGGCATGGCTTCTACTGGCCTACAGCGCTCCAGGATGCCACTAAGCTGGTAAAGAAATGCGAAGCATGCCAATTTCATGCAAAGCAAATTCATACACCTACTCAGCCCTTACAAATGATACCTCCTACATGGCCCTTCGCTGTGTGGGGGATGGACATTTTGGGACCCTTCCCAAGAGCAGTCGGAGGTTACAAGTTCCTGTACGTCGCCATCGACAAGTTCACCAAGTGGCCGGAAGCAACTCCAGTTTTGACGATCAACAAGCAATCTGCTATCAAGTTTCTGCAATCCATTGTAAGCAGATTCGGAGTCCCAAACAAGATCATCACTGATAATGGGACTCAATTCACAAGCTCCGCATTCCAAAGGTATTGCGAAGACCTCGGCATACAGGTTTGCTACGCTTCCGTAGCTCATCCCGCCAGCAATGGCCAAGCTGAGAGAGCAAATGCAGAAATCCTTAAAGGACTCAAAACGCACACCTATGAGCGTCTGAAAAAGCATGGAGCCAATTGGATCGAAGAGCTTCCGCCCACTCTATGGGCCAACTGGACTTCTCCAAACCGGTCAACTGGAGAAACACCCTTCTTTCTGGTGTACGGAGCTAAAGCAATCCTTCCTCCGGAAGTCACCTTGGGTTGGCTCCGGGTCCGGACCTTCGACGAAGCCGCGCAGGACCAGCTCCGGCGCGAAGACCTAGACCTCCTCGAAGAGGGATGGTGCCAAGCAGTTGTTCAAAATGCCCGATATCGCCAAGCTCTACGGCGTTATCACCAGCGGCATGTACACAACCGACAGCTCGAGGAAGGCGATCTGGTGCTACGGGGAATACTATCCAGAGAAGGGTTAAACAAACTCTCCCCCGGCTGGGAGGGGCCCTTCCGAGTGATCAAAGTATCCCGTCCCGGAAGCGTTCGCTTGGCTACCGAGGATGGGACACCTCTCCCAAATCCTTGGAACATCGAGCACCTCCGTAAGTTCTACACTTAATTCCACGGAGGTGAGTCTTGAGTAACTTGAGATGTATGTTATATAGTCATTGTAAAGAGTCGGGTAGTTCCTCCGGGAGAGCAGCCGGACCTTTCCCCAAAGGTCTGCAAAGCTCAAGCAGCACTTGTCACAGTCTCCGGACTAAAAGCGTGGCTAACTACCCTGGGTCAAACGAGAAACCAAGAACACTTAGCCTGGTCCCGTACCCTAAGAGTGTACTTGTTTCCCCTGTACCCCGGACCTATAATGAAAGACATCTTCATGTGAAATAGACTCCACGTGCATTCATTTTGTGCAGGCTCGACATTTTTATTTTTCTCTTTCTTGTCTATAACAGAGATGTGCAATTCTTAAGAAATTTTAGTTTGACCGGTTTATATACGATTTGAGTTGAATTGTTAGATCTCTTGGATTTAAATATCGTGTATGGCCAACTCGCCTGAAAGCCGCCAAGCCAATCTAGGGCCGGAGTGCGCTATCGACTTAGCCTGGTCAACCACCCTAAGTACGCCACTCTACCTACACCCCGGCAGGCCGAAGTAAGGCGGGTTCATGGACAGTTGGATCTAAGAGAAAAGACAACGCAACCAGTTGTATTTAAAATCGCGTTCAACTTAAAATTTTCTTGAGAATCGTAAGCCGCGACGAAATTATAGACAAGGAACAAATTTTACTATTTTTCTTGGCTTAAGTGTGCAGGAAAAATAAACTCTACGTTGATGGAGAAAAGCCGGAGCTAACCAAGCTCCGACTCCCCCAAGGGGGTCAACCGTCGGCGCTGAGTAAAAGATGGTGAGAAGACCCCGTAAATGGAGTCGGTTGCCAACAAACCAAGTGTTGGCAAAGGTCACTGCCGGAGCTACTAAGCTCCGACACCTTGGAGGACTAACTATCGGCGCTTTATGTGTTGATAGAGGCTATTGCCGGAGCTACTAAGCTCCAGCGATGGACAGTGCCGGAGCTTCTAAGCTCCGACAACTTCAGGGGACCATCACTATCAAAAACTTCGGGCCTAAATTCTACAAGTTCGAAGCAAATTCGTCTTCAACAAAACTCAATATCCTTTTGGTACATGTTCACAATCAAATTGTGTACATCTACCAGGGGGCCAAGAGAAGATAAAGATGTTGAAGACAAAAAATGAAATTCGCAAAAATTTGGGGATTTCATTCATCTGGAGACAGGAGATTACATCTGGAGACAAGGGATTACAAAATTGAGGAAGAAGAAGAGAAAATACAAGCGAGAGCTAAAGAGATGGTCCTAGACCCTATGGAAGAACTCGGCGACCTTCTGGGCGACCTCCGATACGCTGGCTCGGGTAGCTTCGCCTTCTCCTTCGACGGGGCCTTCAAGCACCGGGTCCAGAGGAAATTGAGGGTTCCGGCTGGTGTAGCACGTCAGCACATATTCTGTGACGTTCCTTGACAGGGATTGCCCCTCGACCTCCAGTTGGTCCACGATGACGTCGCCCACCATGGAGAGCTTGCTGCATGCTGCGCTCAACGCTTGCAGCGCAAGGTCCGGCTCCAACTCCGGATCATCCGGGCGCACGGGGCTGAAACCCATCGGCGTCAGCGCATCGTTGGCCTTGCCCAGGAACTCCCAAATCTGCAGGGAGTCCGCCGTCCTCAGGCTCTTCACCTCTTCCAAGGATCTCTTGGCTGCCGTCAGTTCGGAATTCTCACGGGCGAGGCACTCAACTTCTTTGGCGTTTTGCTGAATCTTTGCAGCAACCCGCCTCTCAAGTCTTCCGAGCTCCTCCTCCCGAAGGTGGATCTTGTTCTGACGATCGACCAGGTCCTTCTCCCTAGCCTCCACTTTCTTCTCCCGGGCAACAAGGGCACACTCGTATTCATAGAGTTCCTGCCCTCGCACCCAGGTCTTCTCCTCTTCCTCGAGGCAGCGCTCTTCCAACTTCTTAGTACGCTCCTCGTGGCCCTTGTCAGCTAGAGCTGCTTTCTTGGCGAGCTCCTCTTCCCTTCTCAGGATGTCATCCCGCAGCTCCAGGAGTTTTTGCTCTTCGTCTTCGAGCCGTCTCTCCCTCCCTTCAAGTGCCTCTCGGCGCTTGATGAGTGCTGCGTTGATGGCCTCAAGCTGCTCGAACCGAGCATTGGCCGCGTCGTTGGCAGCCTTGGCCTGATCGTGGAACTCCCGGGATTGAGCGTCGAGGGCATGGGTCATGCTCTCCCTCTCATCCAGCAGCTTGTCCCAGTACTCCAGGCGGATCTTCTCCCGCTTGATCCACTCCTTGTCGTCCGCTAGCCTCGACTGCGCCAGCTTAGTCTCGAAGTGGAGCCGATTACGCCACCGCCTAAGGGTTTGGAGCTCCTCTTCAAGAGCCTTGCTGTCGTGGAAGAAGGCTAGTTGGACCTGATGTAAACTGGAGCAGGCGTTGTCGATAGACATCGACAGCGGGATGGGCTCCGGACCTGCTGGGGTCTCCTCCGCTGGTTCCAGCGGGTCTTCACATACAAAAATTGGGTCCCACTCTACGAGAGCGGAACCCTGAGCCTCCAAGGCGCTAGGGTCGTCCTCCGGGATGGCCTCAGTCTCCATCGAAGAAGGCCCCGCCGCCAAGTCTTCATTCGCCCCCTCAGGCAGGGGGCCGACGACTTTGCTTAGGCACTCTGGCTCGGCCACAGGTACCATCGACGTTGTCGCCTCCGGAGTAGGAGCTACTACTGGCTCCAACCGGGACACCTCTTCCGAGGGAAGCTCGAGCTCCCTCGCCTCTTCAACCGCCGGCTCTGTGACCGGCGCTCCAACAACAACCGGCTCAGCGACCGGTACTTCGGAGGTAACCGACTCAACTGCCGGAACTACCTCGACTTCCGGCTCGCACGCCGGAGCTTCAATCACCTCCAGTTCAATCGCCGGGGCTTCGACGAGTTCCGGCTCCGAGGCCGGGACTACTACTTCTTCCGGCTCTGCAGCCGGAGCTTCCACTACTGCAGCACCAGGACCTGGAGCTTCAACCTCCGAGACAAGTGCCGCTGGCGTTTCTTCACTCTTGTGGTCCGGCGCTACCACGGGAAGTTCTGGGGACGAGTCGAGGTTCATAACCACGACAGCCGGCGCCGGAGCTGTCGCAGCCTCAGCCTCCACCTGGGGCGGAACTGGGACAGGAGCAGAAGCTCCCACGGCCTCAGAAATCGTGGCCGAGGGTGGAGCTTCACTCCCCTTCTTGGGGACGCTGCAGAGGATGGATAAAGAGAATTAATAAACAATCGCTACAACTAAAAAGTTAACCAGGGTAAACATCAGAAATTACCTTGGAAGGCTCCCGCACCAGCTTGCGCGAAACCTTTTTCCCGGACGTTCTGGGCTGGCCATGGTCGGCGTAGGAGCTCCAGGAGGCCCCCCAGAACTCGCCGCAGCCACGGGAGATTCCCGGGTCGAGGCTCTCCTCGATCGGGAGGAACCCCTGGACCTGGAGGCTCCAACCGCCCCAGATGTCGGAGTCGTACACCCGGAGCTAGCACCACCGGAGGGCTCCACCACGGAGACAGACGCGCTCCAGGAGGATCCCACTGCCGGAACAGTCTCGTTCCGAGAGGACCCCACCACGGGGACAGTCGCCACGGCGGCAGAAGATCTTCCCCCCTCGGGAGAAGGAGCCAAGGTGGAAGTAGCGGGCCTGACAGACCTTCCGTCGGCATGTCGCAGCTTCCTCTTCCGACTCTCTGGCACCTCCACCAGCTCCTTGCCCTTGCCGATGACTTCAATCCTCGGCTGTGGAGCAGGGACCGAGCCATCTTCGGGCACCCCGAGGATTGCCACCCGGGTGGTTGGTCTTCTCTCGACGACACCAACGTCATCAAGCGCAGGCATCGTCCGCCGGAGCTCTCTGCTGAACTCCACTTCCACGTTCAGAGGGAGAAAGGCCGATGGCGGAGTCAAGTAATCTCCGTCGACGTCGATGCCGTGCTGGAATTTCTTGAGGTGGAACTCCAAGGTCTTCCCCACCATGTTGGACTTCAACCCGGTCTCAACCCGGTCCTCGTCCATCACGCTGTTGAGGGCCCGGGCGAGCTTCTCCCTCCTCTTCAGCGGCGCCCACCTGTTGGTCAGGAAGTTGTAGAACACCGCTTGGGGAGTCAATCCTTCCTCCACACATCGGCAGATCCTGGTCAGGACAGGGTCGAAAACTTCCGCCAGCACCGGAACTTCACTCCATATCGACGTGTCGATGCCGGGCAGACTGTCTGGCAGTTCCAACCGCTCATGCTCCTCCACCCTGACGACTATCCAATGTTTCTTCCAGTCATCCCACTTCCCGGAAGGGAACGACCGGAGGTACTTGAATGGGCACTTCTTGCGCTTCACGAAGTAGTAGAAGCCAAGGTACTCATTGCTCCGGCCGGTGGTGTGAACGTTGAAGAAGGTTCGGAAGAGCTCGACGCAGGGGGGGATGCCCACCCACATCTCGCAGAAGTGGACAAATATGGACACAAGGAGAATGGAGTGAGGGCCAAGGTGGTATAGCTGCAGACCATAGAAGTCTAGCAGCATCAAGAAGAAAGAAGAAAACGGTGGGATCAGCCCCACCATGGCGTACGAAGAAAAGTACACCATCTCGCCAGCGCGCTCCTTCTCAAAGGGGAGCTCTCCGCCGGCACGGACCAAGCGGCTGAAGAAGTCCGAGGACCACCCCATAAGGACCCGGACCTTCTTCAAATCGTTGTTGATCTTCAGGCGACTCTCGCGCAGACCCAACTCCATCGCAGCACAGCTAGGCAAGAGAAGAGGAGCAAAATCCTGCCAACGGCACCTCCGAAGACCCTTGAAGACCCAGTTCAAGAGTCGCAAGGATGGACCCACCTCCGATGGAACGACTTCACCCTGGTGACCTTCCTCGGAGGTAGGTCCAGGGGGCCACTGTCGGTACCCTAAAAACCGTACACCCCCTGAGATTACAAAGATCTCGAGGGAAGGACGACTACTTGAATTGAAGACCCTCGGAGGCCCACTTGTTAGACATGACCAGACCTGCTTCTCCAACATGGTTAATCCCTAGGTCACCACGTGTACTGCCGAACCGGAGCTACCGCCCACAAGGGGGAAGCTCCGGACCAAGTACCAAAATGGCACCTCCGGACATAACCCCTGACCGAGAGAAGCTCCGGACCTGACACGTGTCAGGTAGCCCCGGAGCTTCCTGCTTCCCACAGCAAGCTCCGGGGCTGCCACATGTCTAAACGTCGGAGCTGGCAGCCTCTAACCTTCGGAAGACCTTGTAACGGCTCCGGATCTTCAAAGGAGAGCCAAGGACTTCAAGACCAGTTTAAATGTCATTAATGCCATATTAATGACACTTAAACGGACGATCTTAACACCTGTAACGGCACTGTCGGAGCCCGTTACAGGATCATTAACAACAATTAATCGTGTATCAATACTAGTAACCGCCGGGGCCACATGTTGGGCCAGGCCAGCTTGTAACGGCCTGTCTTTGTACTATAAAAGGACAGGCCGTCGATACAGACAGACACGCACACAGACGTGGAGATCATACGTGATAAGCTAATACAACACCAACACACCTGTGGAGTAGGGTATTACGCTCAGGCGGCCCGAACCACGTAAATCCTAGTGTCTCCTGTGTTAAATCGCGATTCACCTTCTTGAGTCTCCGCGCGCCCACACCGAACCACAAACTCCTTCAACACTTTAGCAGTGTCAGGAGATCTGCCGACTCCAACAGTCGACAAAGCCATTCTTTGTGGTGCTGAACAGAGTTTTGAGGAAGACGATTGCTCCTAACGATGGAGATGCTGGGAGTGTGCAAGGATACCTCAGGACTCTGATGAGGGTAATAAGCAAGGAACACCCATTTGATGTGGCGGAATACATTTGGAATGACATGGTGAACATATCTTGCACTCCCAACAGGTCTTGCGGATATGCTCCTTACCTGATGTTTGTGATTGAGAAAGTCACCGGGATTGAGTTTGTGAAAGATGTCGAGCATCTACCCTTGAGGCCTCAAATGCCTCAAAAGCCGAGTGTGCAGGCTGCTTCCTCCCCGGCCTCCATTCCCGAGGCACTGGCAAGAAGAAGAGAAGATGCCAGAGCTGCCCCTACTTCTAGTGCAGCCCCTCAAAAAGGTTCAGCCAGCGGAATTCTCAAATATCTGAGTGCAATCTTTGCCTCCTGCAAAAAGGCCGAAGTGAAGGCCCATAAGATCAACAAGAAAAGAAAGGAGGACATGAAGTATATCAAGGCAAATGTGAAGCAAATTTGCTAGAAGCTGGAGATTGAGCCAATTGGGTCTCCAATAATCTCTGAAGAATCAGATTCTGACTTCACCGAGCTCAGGCCCTTGACCCCCTCCGAGCATGCCTACTTTGGCGTTGGGGGCTCAAGTACCTCCGCACCTCCTCCTCCTCCTCATCAAGCTGAAGATGAAGATGATGAAGACAACGATGAGAGGACCGACAGCGAAGAGTGAAGACCCTAGGACCCTCCTCTACTTCTTTTTGGCGTCTTGATGCCAAAGGGGGAGAGATTGAGGGGGAGTCTTAGTCTTAGCTGTAGTTTGCGAGGAGAGAGCCCTATGCTATGTTTTTTAACTCTTTTGTGGCTTGTAAAGTTTTATCAATGATCTTTAGTTAATTATGGTTCTGTGATGCATTGATTTGATCCTTTGAGTAGTATTCATGAAAACTATGATTTTGCTCTAGAATGACATATATGCTTGCTATTGGGTGATTAATGTCAATTATGTCATTCTCAATGTTTCAGTGCACTTAGTTATGCATCCCACCATAAAGAATGCACATATGGACTATGCTTTCACTACTTGATGTATTTTGGACTCATATGTGCATACTTTATGAAAATCTCAATTTTTATCGTATTTTGTGAAATCTCAATTGGTTGTCATCAATCACAAAAAAGGTGGGACATTGAAAGTGCAACTAGGACTCCCTTGTGGGTTTTGGATGATTTATGACAAGCAATTGGGATCTAACCGCTTTGTTGAGATGAGTGCAGGTTTTTAATAGAAAATGAGCAAAGTACAAAAAGAAGGAAGAATGAGGAGCAAAGTGGGAATAAGCTCAAGGAAGAAGAATAGTAGATCATTGTCTATGGAGTGTGTTAAGAAAACACATCCCAAGAGCTCAATCACAATTAAACACACACATTGCACAATATCGGACAAGTCCGATCACAACCGGACTAGTCCGATATTCTCTCTGGTCCAAATTAGACAAGTCCGATATTTGCATGGACTAGTCTGAAATACCCTCTGATCTAGATCGGACAAGTCCTCCAAGTGCGGACTTGTCATCCTATACACTTAGGATTTCACATGTCTGGACAAGTCCGATGACTATCGGACTAGTCCGAAGATTTCCAGTAGCGAAATCGGACAAGTCCGTTCCCAGCCTTACTAGTCCGATATTTCTGAACCCTAACCGTCACTTTTATAATCCCATATAAATAGAGTTGTACGACCATATTTTACAATCACTCTCAAACCCTAGCGCTGTCACACCTCCCAAGAGCCTCAAAAACCACATCTCTCCACGAAATTAAGTGCAACAAAGATCAATCCTTTGGGGATTCACTCTAGTTCATTAGAGAGACACGTTCAACACCACATTGAGCTCTTGGTTTGATTCTCTAACACACTCCTGCAATTTATTTGTAATCTTTGAGTGTGTTCTTGGTGGTATTTCATGTTGTAATCCAAGGGAACTCTCAACGTGTGAGAAAGACCCTTGAATTCGGTTATTCACCCCTTTGCGATAATTGGAAGAGGATTGGCCTTCGTGGCGATCTGACGAGGGTAGGGTTGGAGAAGACCCGGTCCTTTTGTGGACTCCTCAATGTGGACATAGGTTGCCTCTGTGGGAACCAAACCACGGGATAAAACTCTTGTGTTCCTCTTTTGTGTTCATTGTCCTTTACTTTATATCAATCTAGGGTTACAATTGATCTTGATTACTTTACGTTGAAATATCATGTATAAGATTGAATTGTGATATAACCTGATTCATAACCTTGTAACACTTTGTTTAATCGTATATTTCCGCTGCATAGATTGAAGAATAAAGTTAATCGATCAAACCTAATCAATCTAGTCCGCATACACTGGACTAGTCCGCACTTTCCCGGACTAGTCCGATATCTCTGGTTTTAAATTGGTTGTTAAGTGTTGCAGGATCCGACAATTTTCAAAAAGGCCTATTCACCCCCCCCCCCCCCCCGCCCCCTCTAGGCCACATCCAGCTAGTTCCATGCAAAACGGATTCACACACCGGCTCAGTCACTACAAATGATACCACCTACATGGCCATTCGCTGCTGTGGGGCATGGACATCTTGGGACCTTTCCCAAAAGTCGTCGGAGGTTACAGGTTCTTGTATGTCGCCATTGAAAAGATCACCAAGTGGCCAGAAGCAATGCCAGTTGTGACAATCAAAAAGGAATCAACAATCAAGTTCTTGAAGTCCATTTTATGGAGATTTGGAGTTCCAAAAAAAACTCAGAACTAACAACGGAACTCAATTCACAAGTGTTGCATTCGAAGAATATTGCGAAGACCTCGGCAATCAACTCAGCTATGCCTCAGTAGCTCATCCAGCAAGCAATGGCCAAGTTGAGAGAGCAAATGTAGAAATATTAAAAGAACTCAAGACACGCACATATGAGCGCCTGAAAAAGCACGGTGCCAACTGGATTGAGGAACTTCCGTCCACACTGTGGGCGAACAGGACAACTCCAAATCGGTCAATCGAAGAAACTCCATTCTTCCTTGCGTACGGAGCTAAAGCAGTCCTTCCTCCGGAGATCACCTTTGGGTCCCTATGGGTCCGGACCTTCGACGAAGCCACGCAGGACCAGCTCCAGCATGAAGACCATGACCTCGTCGAAGAGGGAAGGTGCCAAGCAGCTGTTCGAAATGCACATTATCGCCAAGCACCCCGGCGCTATCATCAAAGGCATGTGCGCAACCGACAACTCGAGGAAGACGATCTAGTGTTTCGCAAGATACTAACTGGCGAAGGAATGAACAAACTTTCCCCCAGCTGGGAAGGTCCATTCAGAGTGATCAAGGTATCCCGTCCCAGATGCGTTCGCTTGGCAACTGAGGATGGGATTCCACTTCCTAATCCTTGGAACATCGAGCACCTCCGTATGTTTTACGCTTAGAATCACGGAGGTGAGTCTGTAATTGCAGACGGTGTAAGATATAGAGTCATCAAATAGACATGGGTAGGTCCTCCGGGAGAACATCCGGACCCCTCCAGGAGGGTCCGGGAAGTTCAAGTACACTCCATACAATCACCCACCAAAAGTGTAATAACCTACCCTGGGTTAGTACAAGATGTATAGCACACTTAGCTTTGTACTGCACCCTATGTGTGTCCTTGTCTCCTCTGTAATCCAGACCTATAATGATAGACATTGGTGTGTAAAAATAGATTCCACGTGCATTTATTTTCGTAGAAGGCTCGACTTATCAAATTATTATTTTTTACCTTCTTCTCTATAATGAAGTTGTGCAATTATTTCTTAGTTTTTACCCAAATTATGCATATGCGTTGCAATTTATAGTGTTGATCTCTTTGGGTCTTAACATGTTGTATAGTCTACTTGCCTGAACGCCATGCCAACATAGGTCCGAAGTGTGCTATCGACTTATCCTGGTCCTGCACCCTAAGTACGCCACTCTACCTACACTCCGACAGGCCTCAGTAGGGTGAGTACTAAAAAAGCATATGGGTCCCCAAGAGTTACATCCATATACTTGCTACCATATTGAGTTACTTCGGAATAAAAACTCAAGAAACAACAATAAGACCCATGATTTATAGACAAGAAGACAAAATTTTACTGTTTTCTTGTATTTAATGTGCAAGAAAAACAAAAAATTCAAAGTGATGGTGGTTGACGTCGGAGCTACTAAGTTCCGACAACCCCTGGGGGAGGGGGGGGGGCTAAATTCATCTATTCATGCGGCGACATCAGGAGCTACCAAGCTCCGATCGTCAACATTTAGATGTTGATATTCGGTATTGTCAGAACTACCAAGCTCTGCCAATTCCATGGGGCCCACCATTGACGCCTCATAATTGAAGACTTCGGACCTAAAATTTACAAGTGTGAAGCGTTCAAGTCATCAATATACTATCAAAACCTTTGGTACATGTACACACTTCAATTGTACACATGTACCAGGGGGCCAACAAGACAGAGCACATTATATTGAAGACAAAAATAAAGTGAAGTTCAGGACAAAATGGGTTTCATTAATTTGAAGCACTGGATTACAAAATTGAGATTACAGTAGAAGGCAAAGGAAGAAGTCCTAGCTACTAGAGGATCTAAGTCCTGCAGAAGAATATGGCGACTTTCTGGGCAACCTCTTGGATGCTGGCCTTGGAGGCGTCTTCCTCTTCAGCAATGGGACCTTCAAGCACCGGGTCCATGGAGAATTGGGGGTCTTGGCTTACGTAACACGTCAGCACATATTCTGCAACGTTAGTAGCCAAAGACTTCCCCTCTGTCTCGAGCTGGTCCGCAATAACATCGCCCATCGCGTCGAGTTTGCCGCCAACACCATTGAGTCCCACCAACGCTCGGTCCAAGTCCAGCTCCGGTTGTCCGGATGTACGGGACTGAAGCCTAGAGGTGTCAGTGCATTGTTGGCCCGCCACAAGAAGTCCAGTGACTTCCGAGCGGCCGCAAGCTCCGAACCTTCCTGAACCTTCCCAAGCAAGGGGCTCGACCAATTTAGCATGTTGGTGCATACTCTCAGCATCTTGCTTCTCACGGTCGGTCAGCTCCATCTCCCGGAGGTGGATGCGGTTCCGCCTTTCCGCCAAGTCCTTCTCCCTTCCTTTCACCTTCCCTTCCCTGGTGGCAACATCATCCTCTCTTTTTGAGAGCTCCTGCCCCAGTTTCCAGTACTTCTCTTTCTCTTCTTTGCTCCATAGATCCAGCTTTTTGATGTGATCCGCCAAATTCTGTTCACCCAGAGTCAACTTCTGGGTGACCTCCGCTTCCCTTTTCACAACATCCTCCTGTTGCTCAAGGATCTTCTCTTCCCTTGCCTCCAGGTCTGCCAGGCGCTTCAGGAGAACCTCGTTCAATTCATTGAGGTTTTCGTGATGCCTCTCCCTGGCTTGCTCAAGCAGCATCATGCCTCTCCCTGGCTTGCTCAAGGATTTCCCTAGAGTTAGCGTCGAGCGCCCGAATGGCAGCTTCCTTCTCCTCAAGTAGTTTGTCCCAGTTTTCTAACCAGGCCTTCTCCCTCTTTATCCACTCCTTCTGGTCAGCTAGCCTCGTTTGGGCAAGCCTGGTCTCAAAATGGAGTCTGTCGTGCCAATGCCTCAAGGTGTTGCGCTCCTCCTCTAGAGCCTTGCTCTAATGATTGAAGGCGAGTTGGACTTGTCAGAGACTGGAGCAGGCGTTGTCTACAGACAACGCCAGAGGGATAGGTTCCAGACCTGTTGGGACCATCTCTGCAGGCTCCAGAGGGTTCTCCATTACAAAAAATAGGGTCCCACTCTACAAGAGAGGACCCTTGAGCTTCTGTGGCACTTGGACCGCTCTCTAGGAGCCCTTCAGCAGCAGCAGAAGAGGAAACCACTAGAGGAACTCCCACCTCCGGAGCAGAAGTTGAAGGCCCTACCTCTGGGCCTTCAGTTGTTGGTTCCAAGGGTGGAGGACCCGTTGCTACTTCATTGTCCTGCTCTGGCTCTGGCCCAGGCACCTCCGGGACAGCTACTTCCGAGGCAGCGGTCGGGGCTTCATCCGGCACCCCTGCCACAGCCGGCTTAGACACCGGCGCGTTGGTCACTTTCGGTCCAACGACGGGAACTTCAAGCATTTTCGGCCCAGCCGCCGGATCATCAACATCTTCTTGCCCAAGGGTCGGACCTTCAACCATATCTGGCTCAATGACCGGGGCTTCAATTACCTCTGGCTCAGCGGCTAGGGCTTCGATGACTTCCGGCTCAAAGGACAGAACTTCTGGCATCTCCGGTGCTGGAGCATCAACCTCTGCCACTGTCGGCATGGGTACATTTTTGACTTCTCCACTATGGTCCGGCGCTACCTCGGGAGCTTCAGGCGAGGACTCCAAATCCAAGTCCACGACAGCTGGCGCCGGAGCTGTCGCGACTTCCGCCGCCACTCGAACAGAAGGCTCAGTGCTTGAAGCCTGAGCTTCGGCATGTACAGCCCCAGTCGCTGTGACAGGCACCAAAGTCCCTGACCCCTTCTTCGACAACCTGGAAATAAAAGGAAGAGAAGATTAAAAATACTTCAAAAACAAGACTAGCATTTAAGGTGACCAATTAATGCTTACCTAGGGATGCTACCATCCCAATCACCTCGGAACCTCTTCTTCTGCGGCTCGGAGCTAGAGCCCTCCAAGTCTGGAGAGACAATGGCTTCGGACCTCAGTTGAGGGCCACTTGCAGCAGCCGAAGTCCTCTCGGCTGGAGCTTCACTTGGTCGGGAAGAACTCCCGGACCTGAAGCTTTTAAACGGCACTGAGGCCGGGGTTGACTGCCCAAAGCTGGCGTCTCTTGAAGACGCCTGCGTCAGGGAAAGTGCAGTCACAAAGGACCGACCCCGTCGGGGAGAAGGAGCTGTCATAGAGGGAGCAGCCCTGACGGACCTCCCATCAGCGTGCTTTAGCTTCCTCTTCCGGGTGGAGGGTTCGGCTGGCTCCTTGCCCTTGCCTTTGCCTGTGTCTTCTACCCTCCACCTCGGTGCAGAGGCAGGCCCTCCTTCGGATGCTCTGGGGATCACTACCCTGGAAGACGGATGCCTTTCAACTTCACCAAGGTCGTCAAGCGCCGGCATCTTCCTCCAGAGCTCTCTGCTGAACTGCACCTCCATGTTCTGGGGGAGGAAAGCTGTCGGCGGAACTAAATCATCGCCGTCGACGTTTATCCCATGCTCGAATTTCTTAAGATGAATCCTCAAAGCTTCGTCATCCAAGTTGGATTTCAGACCAGTTTCAATCCGATCGTCATCCATCACACTGTTAAGGGCCCATGCGAGCTTCTCCCTCTTTCTCAGCGGAGCCCATCTGTTGACCAAGAAGTTGCAGAAGACCATCTGAGGAGTCACTCCACCCTCCACGCATTCGCGGATCCTGGTCAAGACGGGGTTGAAGGCATCTGACAGCACCGGAACTACACTCCAAGCGTCGGTGTCAACGTTGGGGAGGCCTTCGGGCAGCTCCAACTTCTCGTGCTCCTCCACTGCATTGATGACCCATTCTTTCCTCCAGTCATCCCATTTGCCGGAAGGAAATGACTTCAAGTATTTGAAGGGCAGGTCTTGCGCTTCACGAAATAGTAGAAGCCAAGAAGCTCAATCCCCTTGCCGGTGGTGTGGATGGTGAAGAAGGTGCGAAACAGCTCGACGTAGGGGGGAACACCCACCCACATCTCGCAAAAGTTGACAAAAGTTGCCACTAGAAGAAGATAATGGGGTCCAAGATGATACAGCTGGAGACCATAAAAGTCTAGCAGCATCAAAAGAAAGGTAGAAAAAAGGTGGGATCAATCCCACCATGATGTACGCCGAGAAGTACACCATGTCGCCATTGTGCTCCTTCTTGAACGGGAGCTCGTCGGCGCGGATCAGGTGACTGAAGGAGTCACTGGACCACCCCATGTAGGTCTGGACCTTCATCAAATCGTCCTTGCTCTTGAGGTGGCTCTTGGGAAGACCCAACTCCATCGCAGTAAAATAGAGCGAAGGAAGAGAAAGTTAGGTGAAGTTAGGGAGGCTTTGAGTGCAAGTTTGATCAAGAGCGTAAAGAGTCCCCAAACCGTGCATACTTTCCTTCTTCATTAAGCCTCCATGACGCTTGGATGGAAATCGCAACCAGAGTGGGGTCACTCATCAAAAATCTACCCCGTCCATGACGAATGGGTCCGGGGACACCTCGACGAAGGGGTCAAGGTTATTACCCTAGGCGAATCGTTGTCATGATGGGCGGCGGGAGACCCAAAGGCGGCACCCTAACAAGGCACTTGGAACCGATTCAGTTGTTGTATCGGGAACTGGCGACCTTCAATTTCTTGAGATCCGCACTCAAAGATCTCATCTGCCACATTCATAACAAGCCACGCGGCGTTGGTTTAACCCCGGACTATCGCCCCAATGACATAGTACAAGACTTTTGAAGTTGGAGTGCGGGAATCAAGGATGGCCCCACCTTTTGTAGAATAACTTAACCCAAAGGGTTTCTCTCAAAGGTGGGCCTGGGGGCCACTGTCGGTACCCTGCGTATCGAGTACCCTATGACCCCGCAAGAAGTGTAAAAGAGTTCTGCCATCAAGATTGAAGGCCTCCTCAGGCCCCACATGTCATATTACACTAGACACGCATCCCTTATATGGGTAGCCCCGGAGAATGATAGGTGTAATGTAAATCCGGAGCTAATCTCTCAACACAGGGGAGCTCCACGATAAACAAGTGTATAATGACTCCAGACCTGACCCCCAGCAGAGGGAAGCTCCGGTGTTGACACGTGTACAGCGGTGCCAGAGCCACCTTCTCACAAAGGAAAGCTCCGAAGCTACCACGTGTGGAGCCTCCGGATCTTCATCAACGTATACACTGGCAGATCTCCTTCAGCATGAACATTAAAGTGACAATCAAAGCGGCAGTTACAAGACTTGATTCGTGTCATTAATACTGTATTAAAAACACACGATCAGAGCACCGTTAATAGAGGTAACGCAGCCATTAAGGCACGTTATCACACTATAGAGGCACCGTAGACAGTGTATTAGGCAATTTAATACACCAGGGCCACATGTCAGGCCAGGTGAATGATGTAACGGTCAGTCCACGGACTATAAAAGGACTAACCTGCATGATACAAAGGACTAATTGTAGGCTGAGCCATAGACTATGCTCCTGAGTGATTCATAATACAACACACACACACAATCCGTGGAGTAGGGAATTATGCTCAGGCGGCCCAAACCACGTAAATCTCTAGTGTCGCCATCTTGATCTTGATCTCTGCGTGCCCCAACCGAAACAAGAACCTCCGCGGGCTACACTTTAGTAGTATCGGGGGAAGTGTCGTTACTACACTTTGACAAAGACCAACAACAATTACAACCTGCACATGTTCCATTAATAAAAATGTTGTTAAACCTGATTCTTCTACTTCTCATGCTAAGCATCCTTCCCAAAGTGGCAACTTTGACAAAGAGAAGATCAAATATGCACACAGTGCATATATGGTCACTAGACCTCCTAACATCAAAGATGGTTTTGGGTTTAACAAGAATAAACACATGTCCACCAATGCTCATGCTAAGAAGAAAATAACTTTTGTTAAGAAAACATCACGTGAATCTGACTTGCAAATACTATTTCGCACTTTTGATGCTTCCTATGTACTTATGAAAACAAGTTTGGACATGTATTTGCTAAATATGCAAGGTCATGCCACAAAAACTCAATAACTTGTGCGTGGGTGCCCAAGATTCTTGTGACTAACCTGAGAGGACCCAAGCAAGCTTGGGTACCTAAAACCAAGGAATAATTCAATTTTGCAGGCCTACTCCTCCGATGGATCAAAATGGGTGCTAGACAGCGAATGCAAAAATCACATGACCGGAGAGGGGAATATGTTTGTGGAGTATGAGCGCAACGCAGATCCAAGTGAAGGGATATAGTTTAGAGACAACAACCAAGGAAAGGTCCTTGGTAGCGGTAAAATTGAAATCTCTTCCCATCATACTCTCTTGAATGTTTTACATGTAGATTCTTTAAATTATAACCTTCTGTCCATATCTCCGCTATGCAACAAAGGTTATAACTGTTTATTCACTAATGAGTGTGTGACCATATTCTAAAGAAGTGATGGCTCGATTGCATTCAAGGGAATTTGAAGGGAAAGCTTTATCTTGTTGACTTCAACAAAGATAAAGCTGAACTCAACACTTGCTTGGTTGCTAAAACTGACATGGGATGGCTGTGGCATAGACGGCTAGCCCGTGTTGGCATGAGAAATCTACAGAAAATTCTAATAGGTGGTCACATCCGAGGTTTAAAGGATGTTGTTTTTGAGAAAGACAGGCCGTGCAGCGCTTGCCAGGCGAGAAAACAAGTTGGAGCACCACACCCTGCCAAGAACGTGATGACTACCACAAGACCGCTAGAACTTCTTCACATGGACCTTTTCGGTCCAATAACATACATAAGCATCGACGATAACAAGTATGGTTGAGTTATTGTTGATGATTTTTCAAGATTCACCTGGGTATTTTTCTTGTATGATAAATCAGAAACTCAGGGAATCCTCAAGAAATTCCTAAAAAGATCTCAGAAATAATTCTGCTCAACTGCGAAGAACATTAGAAGTGACAAAGGGACAAAATTCAAGAATATACAAGTTGAGGAGTACCTAGATGAAGAAGGAATAAAGCACGAATTTTGTCCACCCTACTCCCCTCAACAAAATGGGGTGGTCGAAGGAAAAATATAACAAATTGAGATGGTGAGGACAATGCTGGATGAATACAAGACATCAGACCGGTTTTTGGCTAAAGCGGTGAACACCTCTTGTCACGGCACAAACTGGTTGTATCTTCACTGACCCTTGAAGAAAACGCCATATGAGCTTCTCATTGGTAACAAACCAAATGTTTCATATTTTAAAGTATTTGGTTACAAATGTTATATTCTGAACAAGAAACCGTGGACATCGAAGTTCGCTTCAAAATCTGATGAAGGGTTCTTGCTCGGTTATGATTCGAACGCCTACGCCTACCGTGTCTTCAATAAAGTCTCTGGCCCTTGTTAGTAGCATGTGACGTACTGTTAGATGAAACTAACGGCTCCCAAGTGGAGCAAGTTGAGAAGTGTGTGCTAGATCAAGAAGAAGCCCCATTTCAAGCGTTGAGGAGGATGGCACTTGGTGATATCTGACCTCAAGAGCAACGACAAGATGAACATCAACAGGAAAGCAATGATCAAGGGGGAGCTCAAGCACAAGATCAAGATCAAGAAGATCAACATAACCACGGAAGCAATGATCTAGGGGCAGACAATGAATATGAAGAAAAAGCAACTTCACAAGTCCCTCACCCAAGAGTATATCAATGCTTACAACAAGATCATCCCATCAAAAACATCATTGGAGGCATTGCTAAGGTAGTAACTACTAGATCTCGCATAGCAAATTTTTGTGAATACTACTCTTTTGTCCCTTTTCGGGAACCATACATGGTAGAAGAATCACTAAAGGATCCAGATTGGGTGACTGCAATGCAAGAGGAGCTAAACAACTTCAAGAGAAATGAAGTATGGGAGCTTGTGGAAAGACCAGAGGCGAACATTGTTGGAACGAAATGGGTCTTTCGGAACAAACAAGATGAACATGGAGTGGTAAGAAATAAACTGTGACTTGCGGCTAAAGGTTACTCACAAGTCGAAGGTTTGGACTTCGATAAAACTTTTGCTCCCGTAGCTAGATATAAGTCCATTTGAATTTTATTGGCATATGCTACTCACCATATTTTCAAGTTATATCAAATGGATGTCAAAAGTGCCTTCCTAAATGGGCCAATTAAGGAGGAAGTGTACGTGGAGCAGCCACCAGGATTTGAGGATCAAGACTACCCCAACCATGTTTATAAACTGCGTAAGGCTCTCTATGGCCTCAAACAAACTCCTCGAGCTTGGTATGAGTGCCCTAGAGATTTTCTGACTCAAAATGGTTTTAAAATTGGGAAATCTGATTATACTTTGTTCACAAAACACTTTGATGATCATGTATTTGCATGTCAATTCTATGTTGATGATATCATCTTTGGTTCTACTAATAAGTCGTTTTGTGAAGAGTTTAGCAAGATTATGACAGACAAGTTCTAGATGTCGATGATGTGTGAATTGAAGTTCTTCTTGGCTTCCAAGTAAAGAAATTAAGAAAGGGCACATTCAAAAGACAAACCAAGTACACACAGGACATTGTCAAGAAGTTCAATATGGACAAGGCCAAGCCCATCAAGACACCCATGGCAACTAATGGACATCTTGATCTCAACAAAGATGATCTAAATGTGATCAAAAGGTATATTGGTCTATGATTGGATCATTACTCTATTTATGTGCATCTAGGCCAGATATTATGCTTAGTGTGTGTATGTGTGCACGGTTTCAAGCCGCACCTAAAGAGTACCATTTAATAGCTGTAAAAAGAATCTTAAGATACCCTGTGCACACACCCAACTTGGGCCTTTGGTATCCCATGGTATCCAAGTTTAACTTGATAGGTTATTCCGATGCCGACTATGCAGGATGCAAAGTCGATAGAAAGAGCACGTCAAAGACTTGTCAATTCCTTGGTAGATCCCTAGTTTCATGGTCATCTAAAAAGCAAAACTCTGTTGCTCTTTCCACAGTCAAAGCAGAGTATGTTGCAGCCGGTAGTTGTTGCGCACAACTACTTTCGATGCGACAAACTCTAAGGGACTATGGTTACAATATGAACCATATTCCACTCTTATATGATAATGAGAGTGCTAAAAAATTGCACACAGCCCAGTAGAGCACTCAAGAAATAAGCACATAGATATTCGTCACCGTTTCCTAAGAGATCATTCATTGAAAGGTGACATAGTAATCTCACATGTTAGGACTGAAAAACAACTTGCAGACATCTCCACCAAGCCACTAGATGAAAAGAGGTTTTGCAAGCTAAGAAACGATCTAAATATACTTGACTCTAGAAATGTGGCTTGAAACATTGCATACCTGATTGTGATTTCAAAGTTTACTAATTTTTGCAACAATTTGCCCCTTATCTATATTCTCTCTTGAAAACCATTAAATAAGTAAATCCTGGTGAATTATGGCCATTGTATGATTTTTAATTGCTTACTAGTCATGTTCATCAAGATTATTTGTGAAATGATGTCCTTTAGATCACTATTAGATTAAACACCCAAAATCTAGTTGATCCACTCTGTTCTGTCCTCTTGACACTGGACTTGTCTGGCGTCAGCACCGGACTAGTCCATTGACACAGACTAGTCCGACCCTTGTCCGACACAGCGGACTTGTCTGGTGTCGACCGGACTAGTCCGGATTTGTCGGGGTTAACCCTAATTTGCCACCAGGAGCTCATTTTCCATCTTCCACAATCTCCATTGCACTTTCTCTCCAACACTATGAGCTCCACAGGCGATCTCCACTTCCGGCCATCAAATATGTGGATTTCTCCAAGGTAAATCTCCTCCTTGGCGCAGAGTTTTTCCACTTCAGACTAATCCGGCCTCCACTCCGCTCCTTCAACTCGAATCTTCAATCTTTTGGTAAAATCTCACATAAACCCTACCTCTCAACTTTTCTTGATTATTGCTTATTTTACTTAATTCTTAGGGCATACATTACTCTTCTAGATGTACTTCTACTATTTCCTAGTCATTGTGAATCGATTCGAGCTATATTTGTTGAAAATAGGAAATTAGGGTTCTTATGCCAGACCGAACTAGTCCAGTGTTCAAGTGCGGACAAGTCTGATACTCCGGACAAGTACGCACTCTGAAAACAGACAAGTCCGGTGCCTTAGAATATAAAACTTTGATTTCTTATTTGCACATAGTCTCAAATCAATTCTTATCAAATCCTTGAACTTCCTTGTCAGGCACGATGTCTTCAGGCTCAGATGATAGTTCTTTTAACTATGATCAAGAGCGAGAAAATGCTCAAGTGCAAAGAGCCAAAGCGAGGGTGATGAATAAAAGGCATGATATCAATGTTCACTCCTCTCCTCCCGATGATATACTTCCCAAGAAGAGGAAAGTGGTAATTAAAAAACCCATGAGCAAGGACGGTGTTGGGTGTTCATCGGGGCCCAAGAGAACTCTCAACAAGGGCAAAGGGGTTGCTAGTGGTCCTATTGGCCCTCTGAGGATGAAGGCTTCTACTCACCGCAACACACAGCCATGAGGTGCTGATTTCACTGGCAAATGGGGTGAGCTGCATGATAAGTTCAGGTAGGTAGAAGTCTAAGATCAGCCCAAACAATCAGCTAATCCAAGATTCTGGAGTAACTTCCATGCTGATTACTATGAGCATGTGTATCTGAAGATGAGGAACCCAGTTATTAAAAGTCAATGGGATGACATCACCTATCTCTAGTCCAAGATATGTCAATCCTATCAAGAGGTTCTAGAAGCTTTGGAGCTACATGGGCTGAAGGATCTAGTCTGCTTCCAGTGGGACTAGAACAATGAGGTGATCGCTCAGTTCTACTCAACTCCCTATTTTGCTCGTGATGACGGTGACAGGATGATTTGGATGACACATGGAGCAAAGTACAGTGTCACATATGAGGAGTTTGCCAGAATTCTTCACCTAGAAGATTCTTTGGAGAATGACATCATAATCCACAATCTGAAGCCTTTGGAGAAAGATCAGCTTGACATTCTCTATGATAGAAGGATTCCATTCAAGTCTGCAACCATAGAGTACTTGAAGCCCTTCTTTGCTGTGCTAAACAGAATCCTGAGGAAGACCATAGCTCCCAAGGAGGGAGATGTAGGAACAATCCAGGGGACCCTCAGGACATTGATGAAGGTCATTAGCAAGAAAAGGACTTTCAATGTCTTTGAGTACATGTACAATGACGTTGTGAGCATATCCAACACTCCTAACTGGTCCTGTGGCTATGCACCCTACATCATGTATATGATTGAGAAGGTAACAGGACTTGGATTTGTCAAGGATGTGCCTCATACTAGACTCAGGCCCTAGATGCCTGATATCTACATTGTCCCCTCTGCTCCTACCTCACCTGTAGAGGAACGAAGATCTAGGAGGACTCAATAAGGCACAAGATCTGAGGTTGTTGCTCCTGCTCCTCCACCTCCTAGAGAATCTTCAAGTGGAGTGTTGAAGATGCTCTCATCCATATTTGCATCATGTCGCAAAGTGCAAATCAAGCAGCACAAGGAGCGTTTGGCAGGAAGAAGCATCAGCGATATGTGATGGCCAATATCAAAGCATTTGAGAAGCTAGAAATAGAGCCAGTGGGGTCACCTCAGATATCAGAATACTCTGAAGAAGACATCACAAAGATGGCACCTCTAATTGAGCAAGAGATGGATTCATTCATACTAGCTGGCACATCTGCTCCTCCTCCTCCTCAAGCACCTGAAGATGAAGAAGAAGATCAAGAGAGGACTGAGAGTGAGAGAGGCAGTGACGATAAGTGATTCCACTCATTTTTTTCCCTTTTTGGTGCCTTGATGCCAAAGGGGGAGAGATTGAGAATAGTTGTCTATTTTGTAGTCATTAAGCCAATAAGGACTTGTGATCAAGGACATGTACTCATTTTAAAACTATTGTAATTTATTTTTGATGTGCTTAATTTACTTAATGTGTGATGCTTAGTTATTGGTAATGTGATGATTGTTGCTATAACTATCAAGTGCTTATATATTGCTCATCACATCTTTTGGTCACACACTTTTAGGCACCCACCATAAAGAGTGCATATATGTGAGAAGTTCTTGTTACTCTTTTATTATTATCATATATCCACACTTTATGAAAATAAATTTTTACTCTTAATTGTGAAATCTCAATTGGTTGTCATTAATCACCGAAAAGGGGGAGATTGAAAGTGCATCTAGGCAATCCATTAAGGGTTTTGGATGATTGATGGCAAAAAATGAGATCCTAATGAACTTGTTGAGATGAATGCAGGTCAAATCAAATGAGATAGTTTGGTGCACTCAAAAAGTGATAATTGAAGTGGTGTAGAAAAATAGAAAAGCACAACTAACAACTGAAGTGTAGAGTAGATTTAAATGTATAGGATGTGTGTGAGAGACACATCCCAAGAGATCAAGTCTTTATGTAGGGGTAAGGGCTTAAAATCAACCTAAAAATTGACTGAGCACTGGACTAGTCCATTCATCGATCGGACTAGTCTGTTCAACTCTCTATTGTCCAAATACACCGTGCACCGAACTAGTCCAACCATTTGTCGGACTAGTCTGATAAGATTTCTGGAACCACATTTCATAGTGCACCAGACTAGTCCGATATTGTACTGGACTAGTTTTTTCAAGTTTCTGTAAACCCATTACACTACACTCCGAACAAGTCCGTCCACAGGACCCAACTAGTCCGTTGAACTCTCTAATGTTCTATAACATGTAGCACAAACAAGTCTGTTCATGGACTAGACTAGTCCGTTCAACTCTCTGGAGTTCAATTTCACGGGGAACCTGACAAGTCCAAACACCTACGAAACTAGTCCGGCATACCTCGCACAATTAGAGTTTCTAGTGTACCGACCGGACAAGTCTGGACCCCAGGGCGGACTAGTCCGGTTGTCGGGGTCCCTAATGGTAACTTTTCTGGAAACCCTATAAATAGGACATCCACGACCCCACAATCACTTCTTTCGATTCCTACTGTCAAACTCAGAAACTCTAGCACCGCCACCTGTTCCAAGAGCAGAAAAACCCATCTCCCCACGCATCTAAAGTCCTCAAAGGTGAAAACCAATTGACCATTTGATTAAGTTTGCAGGAAATTTTCAAAGCCTATTCACCCCTCTGCAGGCCACATTCAATCTTTAATCATGCCAATTTCTCACCATCCAATCCATAAACATAACCAATACCACCATCCCAATTCCCAAATTTCCCTCTAATCATCGAAGATGTCCAGGTGCTCATATCCGGGAGCACGACTATCATGACAGTTTTTGACACTCTGCGAAGCTGTACCACTTTACCCACAAGTTTGTGATTTTGTCACCTGTCACAAACTAAAGAAACCTCCCTTATTCCAATTACACTTCCTTAGGTGTATGGCCAAGATATCACATAATAGCCTTTACAAAGCGACTACCAACATATTCAGACCCACTGAAGTTTCACCGGTGGTGATGCCTCCAACTGAGCACATCCAACCAAGGGCCCCCTCTTGTGCCATTTTGATCCCTGGGCAGTCCCGCCACTATTGCAAACCCAACAGACTCCCATTCCCTGCACCCACAAATGATCCGAATAATGCTAGCAATACACCTAATTAATTGGTCAAGCCGCACCCATACTTGGCCTTGTGGTGGCACTGTTGTTCTGGCTTATTCTCGCATGAAACGGTCCTTAGATCCAAGGCAAGCAAAAGCACCATAACATTCAACCCAATCCACAAACCATGCTTGCTTAGACCTCCCAAGTCCCATGTTACCAATTAACCATATTCAGCAATTTACATCTTCCATAAGTGCATTAATTCATAGTTAAACCATTTGGTTGGTTTCCCATCCCAATTAATTAGAGCAAAGCAAAAAAGTAAAATGCCCTTCTTGACTCTGTACAATATAATCCAAGCGACAAGGTGGTCAAACAAGTCTAGTAAACACCTATCTTGGGTTTCCCATCACTTTGACACAAGCATACAGTTTTTCAAACAAAACATTTAAAAACAAGATCAAAATATTCAATTACACTTGCCTTGCTCTTGAGATTGGTTAGGATCAAAAACTTCAAAGTTCTTGTGTTGGAGGTCCTCGACAGCACCCTCTAGAGCAAAACCTTCTACTCCGCGCAACAAACATACAAAACAAACATTACAATCAATAAATGCTCATATATTACTCAATATGTCGTGACATGCATGGATAATGCAATTATGTGGTAATGCGCATTATTAGGTTGATATCTGCTTACTAACTAGTTACAATTAAATAATACATGTTAAAACAAGTTTTAACTCATTTCGGAGAATTGTAGAAGTTCTAGAAATTCTCAGCTTTGGGAGACCGGCATAGTCCGCAGTAGGGCCAGACATGTCTGTTCTGGAACAGAAAGGAAATCGGACTAGTCCACACTGGGGTCGGACAAGTCCGTTAAGGCTGGGGTTTTGCCGATTTTTCGACTAGAGCATAGTAAAAATTAATGTGGAACCATAATTTACGTATAAAAGATGGATCTAAGATATTTACCATGAATCCTAGGGTTCAAAGGTCGAGGAATCGGCAAAACTCGAGATCTTCATGTCTAGATTGATTGGAGACGAAGAATTGGCAATGGAGGATGTTCACGATGAAGAGTTGACAATGAAGACCGCAGCATCAATGACGATCTCGGTTGATCCTCCTCCTTCCTCCTACTTCTTCTCCCTACGGTGGCTCTCACGAACTAGGGTTAGGGGTTCCCCTCAATTGTGTCAAAGAGATGAAAGGGTGGATGTTGGGGTGTTTATATAGGGTGGTAATGGTGGGTTTGGGTAGAATTCGAGTTTAAGGTGGTGGAGGCCTAGGTGGGGTCCCACATGGGCTCCACAGTGGTTACACATGATGTTCTTGGGCCTAATTAAGGTAATTACCCAAAAGCCCATCGAGGAAGAAAAATAGAATCAGGGTCGGGTACACTGGACTGGTCCACTCATGGCCGGAATGTCTGATATGGGACAAGAAGTTGAATAAACAGGTCCGTTGGAAATCTGGACAACTCCGAATGGTTACAGATAGCACAACAGACAAGTATGGTTGTAGGTCAGACAAGTCCGGGGGTTCGTCTAATTTCCAAAGTCCAGACCAAATTGGGGAATTACCGGACAACTCTGAAAGTTTTTAGTACCAACGATCGGACTAGTACATACTCAGGATGGACAAGTTCGGACAACATCAGAAGCATATTCGTACTAAAATGGGGCAAAAAGCAGATAAGTCTGGAAAACAACCGAGAGCAAAATGGACAAGTCCGGGGTCTAGTCCGGACAAGTCCGCGCTGACACAAACTTTTAACTGCAGTTTTGGTTCTAATTCATTTAAAACTTGTTCCTTTTTGTGTTGCTTAATGTTAAACATGTATAAGAGTGTATGCAATGCATGATGGATGAAAATGAGGGTGTTACAAACCTACTACATTTAAAATGAATCTCGCCCTCGAGATTCGACGTAGAAGGGAAGAGATAGGGAAATTCTCTCTTGAGATCATCTTCTAGCTCCCAAGTTGCTTCTGATTCTACATGATGCTTCCATTTTACTTTGCACCATGGAATCACCTTATTTATTGTGACTCTCTACTTGGTTTCCAAGATTTTGACTAGTTGCTCGACATAAGTCAAATCTGCCTCTAATTCCAATTCCTCCATTGACACTTGTTCTTTTGCTACCCTTAAGCACTTCTTGAGCTGAGAAACGTGGAACACATCATGATCATTAGAAAGATGTGCTGGCATCTCCAACTTATATACCACTTCTCCACGTTTGCCCAAACTCTTGAATGGTCAGATATGGCAAGGTGCCATCTTGCCTTTGATATTAAATCGCTTATGACCTCGAATAGGTGACACTATGAGATATATGAAGTCTCCCACTTCAAAAGCTATGTTTCTTCGCCTATTATCCGCATAACTTTTTGTCTTGATTGAGCAGCCCTCAAATTCTCGCAGATTGTCTGAACTTGCCTTTCAGCCTCTTGCAATACATCAGGTCCAAATACTTGGCTCTCTCGTGTCTCATTCCAAAACAAGGGTGTCCTACACTTCCTTCCATGTTGTACTTCATATGGGGACATCTTGAAACTTGCTTGGTAACTGTTATTGTAGGAAAATTCAGCATACGGCAAGCTTTTGTCCCAGCTGCATCGATGCTTCAAAGTACAAGATCTCAACATGTCTTCCAATATTTGATTTGTCCTCTCAGTTTCTCCATCGGTTTGTGGATGATATGCGGAACTGAAATTTAACCTTGTACCCATAGCTTCATGCAGTTTCTCCCAAACCTAGAGGTAAATTGAGAACCTCGGCCAAACACTATTTTTTTAGGTACTCCATGTCGACATACAATTTTCTCCATGTACAACTCGTCTAACTGTGCAGCGGTATACTTGGTCTTGATAGGAATGAAATGAGCTAATTTGGTCAACCGATCCACAATAACCCATATCGAGTCATAACCGGACTGGATCCGCGTAATTCAACTATGAAGTACATACCGATTTCTTCCCACTTCCACTCTGGAATCTTCAATGACTGCAATAAACTAGCTGGCCTTTTATGATCAACCTTAACTCGTTGACACGCATCATATAAAGCAACATATCCAGCTATGCCCTTCTTCATCCTATCCCACCAATAGCAAGTTTTCAAGTCTTTGTACATCTTCATACAGTTGGGCTGAATTGAGTAAGACAAGTCATGTGCCTCCTTTAATGTCATCTCACATATTTCTTTACATTAGGCACAGTAATTCTTTTCCCAAGCCATAGAGTACCATGATCATCCTCATCAAATCCAAATTCTCTCCCTTCTTGGGTCCTTTCCTTGATCTCCTTGATTTCCTCATCCTTTGCCTGACCTTCTCGAATTTCCTTCTCTAGAGTCGGATTCAACTCCATCACTCCCATTTCATTCACAAATCCAAGATTCAACCATTCAAACTCCTTGCATAGCTCGGATGGCAATTCTCGAAACGTGAGTTGGTGCCTTACTCCTTTCTGACTCAAAGCGTTTGCCACCACATTAGCCTTCCCTGAGTGATAGTTGATTCCCACATTGTAATACTTGATGAGCTCCAACCATCTTCGTTGCCTCGAATTCGAGTTAGTTTGTGTGAAAATTTACTTGAGACTCTTGTGATCCGTATAAATCTAACACCTATGACTAAGATTGTAATGTCTCCAAATCTTCATGGCATGCACCACGGCTGCAAGTTTGAGATCTTGCGTAGGATAATTCTGCTCCTTTTTCTTCAATTGCCTCGACGCATAGGCTACCACTTGACCTTCTTGCATGAGCACACATCCAAGTCCTTGTCTTGATGCATCACAATAAATATCAAAACTTTTACTCAGATCAGGCAAAACCAAGATTGTTGCTGTGGTTAACCTCTTCTTTAGCTCCTCAAAACTATCTTGACAAGCTTAAGTCATCAGAAAGCTTTTCCCTACATTAATAATTCTAGCATGGGTTTGGCTATTTTGGAAAAATCCTTGATGAACCGATGATAATATCCATCTATTCCAAGAAAACTCCAGATTTCCTTCACAATTTGTGGTGGTTCTCATTGTAGCACATCTCTCACTTTTCCTGGGTCAATCGACACTCCTCCTCCAGAGATGATATGACCCAAGAATGATACTTCCTTTAACCAAAACTGGCACTTGTTGAATTTGGCATACAACTGGTGTTCACTTAATTTCTACAATGTGAGGCTCAAGTGCCCCTCATGTTCCTCCTCGCTTCTCGAGTAGATCATAATGTCATCAATGAACACCACAACGAATTTATCCAAGTGCTCCATGAAGACCTTATTCATGAGGTACATAAAGTATGTAGGTGCATTTGTCAATCCAAAGGACATAACGTAATACTCATAGGATCCATATCGTGTCCGAAGAAGCTGTCTTGGGTATATCTGATGGTTTAATGCTCTATTGGAAATAACCTGACCTCAAGTCAATCTTGGAGAAAACATAGGCGCCCTTCATTTGATCAAACAAATCCTCTATACGGGGCAACATGTACTTGTTCTTGATTGTCACTTCATTCAGAACCTGGTAATCCACACACATCCTTTGGGATCCATCCTTCTTATCCACAAAAAGCACTGGTGCTACCCAAGGTAAAGAGATTGAACAGATGAAACCCATCTCTAGCTGCTCTTGAATTTGCTTCTTGAGTGCCGCTAACTCCATAGGAGGCATTCTATAAGGCCTCTTACCTACCGATGTAGTTCCAGGTATAAAATCAATAACAAACTCTATGTCCCGATCAGGCGACATACCTAGCAACTTATCTGGAAACACATCCAAAAATTCACACACCACTAGGATCTCCTCAATTGTTGCCATCCATTGATTCAACTCCACCTGCTTGGGTGTGTGTTGAGATGCTATGACACTCGGTTTTGAAAATGAACCAAGCGTAATGCATATGTGTGCCCAGGATGTTCAACACACATACACAAGTGATTCACAAACGATAGCTTGATTATAAACATGTCTCAAATAATAATACTAATAACAGTGCCTTATTACAAATCCAAAAAGTCTTGAATACAAGATCTAAAAGACTCCAGCAGAAAACACTAAACACTAATGACACCAACTCCACAGGCAAGCTTGACAGTAACACAAACGCCTAGAACTCCTCAAAGACCTCCAGGTACTCCACATTGTTGCCGGCGACTGAATTTGTTGAGGGGGAATAGATAGGGTGAGCAAATGTTGTACTCAGCAAGTGTGGGAAAGTATGACATGTAGCTTGAACAAGGAATGATAATAAATAATGGCTATTTGCATAGAAGAACATCCAAAATAGTTGGAAATGCAATAATACGATCATAAAGTGAGGTCAATCCCTTAACAACCCAAAAACAATTAATTTCTTCTCCAATACCATAATTACGACACAAATAGCCAAAACCATCCATAATATACCATACTCAACTCATAAATGTCCATTCGACTCATCATTACCATTTTTAAGTTCCAAACCCAATTACTGTAACAATATCAATTCCCAAATCAATTCTA
The DNA here is from genome assembly GCA_036927565.1 of Tuctoria greenei. NCBI lineage: Eukaryota > Viridiplantae > Streptophyta > Magnoliopsida > Poales > Poaceae > Tuctoria > Tuctoria greenei. The sequence goes on from JAYESD010000011.1 coordinate 73,890,619, forward strand.
GCCATTAAACCAAGTTCAACGTCCTTAACTCTAATCATGTGAGGGTACAGGTTGCTCATAACTGGGAGCACGACTATCATGATAGTTTTTAACACTTTGCAGAGGTTGTACCACTATAACCACAAGTCTGTGATTTCATCACCTTTCGATGACTAAGGAATCTCAATCATGTCGTCTCACACTTCCTTTGGTTTGTGGCCAGGAGATCACAAAATAGCCTTTACAAAGTTATTACTTGCATATCCGAACCCCACTGAGGTTTCACCGGTGGTGATGTCTCCAACAGCGCACATCCAACCAATGGCCCCCTCTTGATCCATTCGGATCCCAGGGTAGTCCCACTGTCACTACAAACCCAGTCGACTACCCCTTCCGCGAGCTTTCCAAATGGTCCGAACAACACTAGCAACACACTAATTAGTCAGCTAAGCCGCACCCATACTTGGCTTTGTGGTGGCACTGTAAGTCCTGGATGGTCTCTCAACGAACCAATCCTTAGATCTAAAGCAAGCAAAACCACCAAAACGATCCAACCCATTCCATGTAACCGGCTTGCTTAGATCCTTAGGTTCTATGTTGCTAAAGGTCACTGTTATCGATTCTCATCATGCATGTGTTTAATAGTTCATAATTAAGCAATATGATTGTTTCCCAAACCCAATTGAGTATAGCAAAGCAAAAAGTGTAAAATAACCTTCCCGACTGTCTACTTTGTGCTCCAGCGACAAGGGTGGTCATACAAAACTAGTAAACTCCTATAAATGGGTTTCCCATCAATTTGACACAAGCATGCAATTTTGCAAACAAAACATTTAAAACCGAGATCAAAGTGATCAAGGACCCTTGCCTTGCTCTTGAGCCTGGTTTGGATCAAAAGCTTCAAAGTTCTGGTTCTACAAGTCCTCGAAAGAAATCTCTACAATGATACCTTCTATTCTGTGCAAAAACATGCAATACGACCATTACAATCAAATATTACTCAATATGCCATGATATGCAAGATTGATGCAATTGTGAGGTAAAATTTGTTAATGAGTTTCTATTAATGTCTACTAACTAGTTATATTGGGTTATAACAATTTTGATAGAGTTCCAAGTTGATTTGAGTCAAATTGAAATTAATTCAGCAACAACAGATTGCAAGGGCCGGACAAGTCCGTTCTCAGGGCCGGACTAGTTCGTCCTGTCCACTAACTGAAATTTAGGGTTTTTCTGGATAGTTAGAATTAGGGTTAAACTCACGTGGAAAATTGAATATAGTGGGTATACTGTGGGTTTAGAGCTCCAAGGGTTGAGAGTTGGGTGCCAAACTCGAATCTCGATGCTAGGGTTTGAGGGTGAGGTGTTGAGGATGATTTGGTGATGAAGAATGCCGATGTCAAAAAGTTGATGGAGATCGATCTTGATTGATCCTCCTCCTTCTTCTCCTCCTTATCCTTGCTGCTGGCCCTTCTCTTGACGACGGTGTACGGCAAAATACGGCAGCAAGGGTTTTCTCAACGTGATGAAAGGTGTGGCGGTATTGGGTTGCTTATATAGGGTGGTGTGGTAGGGTTTTGGGTTGGATTTGGAGTAGAATTCGGTGGAGAACGAATAGGGGCCGTGATGGGGTCCAATTGGGCTCCTCTAGGGTAGGGCACGAAGTTCTTGGGCCCAATTAAGGCAATTACCCAATAACTTGACATGGAAGAAAAATAGAATTCGAGTTGGATTGTAAGACCTATGTGTGCTGAATACATTGGCTTGTAGTGAATACACTTGGCTTTGATGATAAAAGTTTTTAATATCACCAAAACACCTTTTATCAAGGTCCGACTCTAGCTCCGAGCAAGGTCCGACCATAGGTCCGACTTGTTTGGGTAGCTCCGACTACGTTAGATGCTAGGTCCGACTTCTTGGTAAGGTCCGACTAGCTATGGTTAGCTCCGGTGAGCTTTATCTTTAGCTCCGGCATTTCTTTGTTAGCTCCGGCATATATTTGATAGCTCCGGCATGCATTTTCTAAGCTCCGACGTACTTTGTCTAGCTCCGGTTTTGGGTTGACTAGTTTTGACTAGTTTATGGTAAGCTCCGGTGCTTGGATCTACTAGTTTTGGTAAGCTCCGGCGGAAGCTTGGTTGTACTAGTTTTGGTAAGCTCCGGCAGGTGCTTCATTGTACTAGTTTTGTTAGCTCCGGCTCAAGGTCCGTAACTTGACCGCAGTGCTTCTGCTTTTCATTTGCAATGTTTCGTACTTGCTTCACATTGTTGGAAAGTTTTCTTAGTATTCTTTTACTAAGTTTTTGGTGCATTTTGCTTGATATGGATGATATTGTGTTACTGTGGTTTTGCAACATGCTTATGTGAGGTTCTCATGTAGGGTGTTGTGTTCGGAACTAACTTGAGTCAAGTCGAGGACTTGGGCTCGTATGGATTGGTTATTTATTCATGTACAGGTGTTGCTTGAGTTCAAGTCATGGCTGGTGACAGGATCCATTGGACTAGTCTCAGGGAGGAGATGAGGTTCCAACAACCAAGTTCGGGAGGAACTGTGGTTGAGCTGATCAGGAGGTCGCGCAGGATGATTGAATCAAGGGCAGTGCATATGAAGGTTACTGAACGTCAAAGGAAGGTGTTCGCACGTATGCATGCGGTGCATGACGTGGCAACATGGTTCCGAAGATGGGATAAGGAAGGAAAGATCTGGTCAGAAGGATCGGATCGTACCGGTTGATGACTTTGGCTGCGGTGGAGTCGGTTATGGATCGGTATGGAAAGTATCGAGTTAGTTATGTTAGGATTTTGTGTGTGTCACGAATTTGAGTTGTTTAGGAATGTGGGATACGTTCCTAAGGTGTTTGGAAGTATTAAGATTGCTTCTATCTGTGTATAGAAGAATCTTGAGCAGTTATGGAAAGTTAGGATTCATGATCTGAGTAGGATTGGAGTCCTAGTTGATATTGGGTTGGCCTAAGGACTGGTTATATAAACAAGGGAGCCCAGAGCTCGTAGGAGACGACTTTTGGGGCTGTTCCTCTTGTGTTCTATTGAATAAAATTCGTAGTTTGAAGGAACTTTTGGGCCTTGTTCGTCCGACTTGTTCCAGACAAGTTTTACTCGTCGAGTTTCTGGACAGCACTACCTTTGGTCGGTGGTTTTATCATAACTCGAGTTTTACAGATCCAATTGACGTGATTATTTTTGGGATGTCTTCACAACTTGTTTGTCTATCATATGTCAAAATTTCACGGTCATTGGATTTGTGGTCTATGATCTACACGAGTTTCTTTGCAGTGTTCCAGAACTGTTTTTCTCGGATAGGGCAGATTGATCATTGTTTGATCTTTCGATCATAACTTGAGTTTTTCTCGACGCATTTGAGTAATTCTTTTTGTGTTGTCTTCTTGATTTGATTATCTCTGATATCTATCACTTTTGTCATGGTCAAACACGTTTAGATTAGTATCACACACGATTTCTTTAACAGATTGTTTTTCTACCGAAAGGGTTTGGGGTTTAATTGTTTCCGCTGCATAAGATTTTTAAATCTACCATTCACCCCCCTCTGGTATCTTTTCACGTGCTCTTCGATCCTACAATTGGTATCAGAGCCACGGTGCTCTAATCTTTGAGATTTGCATGTGTTTTTGACTAATCATGATGCAGAAGTACTCCGCCAAACCTTGTGTGTTTGCTTGTATTGATTTTCAGGTTTGGAAGGCACGCATGGAGGATTTTACCAGGGACAAGGCTTTGCAATATGGGAGAAGGTGTATAAGCCTTATGAAGTGCCACCTAATGATCAAGTCATGGCCACAAACCTACGGGACGTCGACAACAACAACAAAGCCCGAAACTTGATCATCCAATGACTCACTCAAAGCGACTTTGATCGTGTCGCGCACCTCCGATCAGCATACGATGTTTGGAGAGCTCTCTGTGATTATCATGAAGGCTCCAACACAATCAAGGAGGTAAAACAAGATATGTTCAAAAAGGAATATATGCGCTTTGAGATGCAATCAGGTGAGTCTATCGATGACCTCTTTGCTCGTTTCAATAAAATTCTCAGCAACTTACGTAGTGTCAATGTTAATATTTCTGATGCTGAGAATGCTAGGCAACTTCTTAGTGCATTAGACATGTCAATTTGGGAGATGAAAGTAACATCTATTCGTGAATCAACTGTCATGAGTTCTCTTACATTAGATGTACTTTATTCTAAACTGAAAACTCATGAAATTGACATCCTAGCACGTAAGAACCCAAACAAGTCTATTGCATTTGTCTCACAACGTGACATGTCTAGCTTCGGCCAATCATCATCCTGCAGTACTCTTGCTTTGTTGTCCTCACGAACCCTGGAGCAGATCGAAGAATTTCCAGAAGAGGAGTTGGCACTCATCTCTACTAGATTCTCAAAAGCATTGCAAAATGTGAGAACTAGAAGGAGAGGAAGCTCCGGACCTCAACGCTGTTTTGAATGTGGTAAAACGGGACACTTTCGTACAGAATGCCCTAAACTTTCAGGTCCGACCACCTGGGAAGAAAAACAAAGCAAGGTCCGGACCTCCTCTGGAAATTCCAACAAGAAGAAGAAAGGTACCATAGGACGCAAGATGATCAACAGTTTCATCACTGCGCTTCAAGAACTTAGTTCAAGTGATGTAGACTTTGAAAGTGATGAAGATGATGACGATCTGGCCAACTTATGCTTCATGGCGGGCAAAACAAGATCAAGATCAAGTCAAGAGGATGCAGGACACAACGGTGAAGACGATGAGGTATGTTCTACCTACAATGAAATGTGTGATGCTATTTCTCGTGCAACTATTATTGTCAAGAAAAAGGACAAAAAACTTAGGGATAATGCTGCTAAAATTGAATCACTAGAATCTGAAATTAACCGTTTAAAAACTTTGATTCCTAGTGATGATGCATGTCCCTCATGTGACTTAATCTATGAACAATTGTCCACATTAAGAAGTGCACACTCCTCCACTCTAGATAGACTTGATGAAGAAATTGAAAAGAACAAAGAGCTTGCTGCACTTAATGATAGAAACTTGAAAGATGCTAGCTGTTCTACAATTGGTTTGCATTGTTCTACTTGTGATGATCTTGATAAGAAACTACAGGATGCCATAAATGAAATTTCTATATTGAACAATGCTTTACGTTCTCATGAAGTTAAATTTTGTTCCAATTGCAAACTAAAAGGAAAAACTTCATGTGAAAATTGCCTTGATCTGTCCAATAAACTTGATGACATGCATAGGACATTAGATCGGTTTTGTAATGGGAATAAGAACATAAACTTGCTGCTAAATTCTTCCAAGTCTTGCAATAATAAAACTGGTTTAGGTTTTGATACTCATGCTCATGCTAAGGCACATCCACCCAAAATTGTAAAGTCATTAGGAAGTGGTTTGATTCAAATAGTTCCTAAACAAAAAGGAGTGGTTTTCAAATCTGCAGGAGTGTTGTCTCATTCGGTATCAAATAAAAATGTTGATTGCTCATCTAGACATGAACACAAAGTTAAATTTCATTGTACCTACTGTGGTAGAGATGGTCATGTCATAAATTTTTGTTATAGACTAGCTAAACAACAGAAAAAGGAAAGGATGATTGCTAGATCTTATAACTTTCATGCAATTAGGAAAACACAACCTGCTTTAATGAGTCACAAATTTGAAAAGGTAGCTTCCGGAACTTTTGGCAAGAAATCTACAAAGGCAGCTCCGGTAGTTCTGATAGCTCCGAGAGCTCCCGGATCTTCTGTTGTTCCCTCCAAAGCTTTAGTTTTTGCCTCCGGACCTTCTGCTTTTATCTTCGGAGCTACTGGTTTTCACTCTAAACAAGTAACAACTTCTAAATCAATTGTTAAGAATAGAAAACCTCAATCTTTGACTCATAAACCTGTTGTTTTATCTCAGCTTTCGCGTGTTTTTCCTGCTGCACGTCGCGTGACTCAGCACTGGATTCCTAAATGCCTTTTGACTAACCCCAGTATTGAGTCATCGACGTATTGTGCTTTTATGTAGGTTACACGTTTGAGGAAGAAGAACATTTGGATTGTGGATTCAGGTTGCTCACGCCACATGACCGGTAACAAAGATTGGTTCTCCTCACTCTCTTTTGTGTCACGTGTAGAGAATGTTACTTTTGCCGATAATTCTACAACTCCTATAATTGCTAAGGGTTCGGTTAGAGTAAATGATCACTACACTTTGAAGGATGTGGCACTTGTCAAAAATTTGAAATACAACTTGCTTTCTGTTGCACAATTTCTAGATGAAAATCTAGAAATTATTTTCAATAAAAACTGCTGCAAAGTTGTAGGTTCAAATAGTGAGCTTATTTTTAACATGTCTCGGTTTGGAAGAGTTTTTAAAGCTGATTTTGATATGTCTTCCTCTAAGCATAGGTGTCTAGTTGCTAATGATTCAAAGGACTTATATTTTTGGCATCGTAGACTTGGTCACGTAGGCTTTGATCACCTAACGCGTGTTAGTGCTCTTGATCGCATACGTGGGCTGCCTAAGCTTAAAGGGGACAATGAAATTGTGTGCTCTTCTTGTAGACATGCTAAGATGGTTGCAGGTTCACATACTCCTCTCACAATGGTCATGACAACTGAACCATGTCAACATTTGCATCTTGACACCGTAGGACCTTCACGTGTTCAATCCTTCGGAGGTATATGGTATGTTCTTGTTATTGTTGATGATTATTCTAGATACTCTTGGGTTTACTTTATGGCGTCTAAGAATGAAGCTTTTAGTCACTTTAGGACTTTATTTCTTAGATTATCAATTGATCACCCAGGATCATTAAAAGCAATTAGAAGTGATAATGGAACTGAATTTAAAAATCAACCTTTTGATCACTTTTGTGCTGAAAATAGAATAGATCATCAATTCTCGTCACCATATGTACCTCAACAAAACAGTGTTGTAGAAAGAAAGAACAGAACCTTAGTTGAGATGGCTAGGACTATGCTTGATGAATATCAAACTCCTAGGAAATTTTGGGCTGATGCGTTAGCAACCGCTTGTTATGTCTCAAATCGTGTTTTCTTGCGTGCTAAGCTAGGTAAAACACCATATGAGCTCCGGTTTGGACATAGGCCTAGTGTTACACACTTTCGGGTCTTTGGTTGCAAATTCTTTGTTAAGAAACATGGTAATCTTGATAAATTTGAACCTCGATCTGTTGATGGCATGTTTCTTGGTTATCCATCTCATACTAGAGGCTACTGTGTGCTTTTACTTGACACTAACAAAATTGTGGAGACTTGTGAAGTGTCTTTTGATGAAGCTAGCCCAGGTACTAGCTCCGGTGTTGCCGGACCAGATCTGTATCCTCAGGGGGAGGGTATTTTCGAAGATGAAGAAGAGCCGGTTATACTGCCTAGTAGTTCCGAAGTTGACACGTGACCAGCTCCGGACATTGAACAAGCTCCGGCTATCACCTATGCTAGTCCTGATTGTCCACAAGTCACAAGCTCATCAATCTACGATGAACCTAATGAAGAAAAAGCTTGTGATACATCTGTTCCCATACGTTTTTACAAAGATCATCCCCCACAACAGATGATTGGAAGCTTGCACGAATGAGTCACACGGTCCAGGTTTTGCGATCCAAACTCTTATGCTCATTCTGCTTTTGTTGCTTCTTTTGAACCCAAATATATATCACACGCACTCACTAATGAATCTTTGATTATTGCCATGCAAGAAGAGTTAGAAAATTTTGAAAGAAATAATGTTTGGAAACTTGTACATCCACCTCAAGGTCACACTTTAATTGGAACTAAATGGGTATATAAAAATAAACAAAGTGAGGATGGGGTTGTGGTTAGGAATAAGGCTAGGTTGGTTGCTCAAGGTTTCACTCAAGTTGAAGGTCTAGATTTTGATGAAACTTTTGCTCCTGTCGCTAGATTAGAAGCCATAAGAATTTTTTTAGCTTTTGCAGCATCTAAAGATTTTAATCTATATCAAATGGATGTTAAAAGTGCTTTTCTTAATGGCTACATAGATGAGGTGGTTTATGTCAAACAACCACCAGGTTTTGAAAATCCAGATTTTCCTAATCATGTTTACAAACTGTCCAAAGCCTTATACAGACTCAAACAAGCCCCTAGAGCATGGTATGACAGGTTAAAAACATTCTTACTTGAAAAGGGGTTTACTCTTTTTGTGCTTAAGCATGGCAATGACTCATTATTCGTTCAAGTGTATGTGGATGATATTATCTTTGGTTGTGCTTCTCATGATCTTGTGTCCAAGTTTTCAGCAATGATGAGTTCCGAATTTGAAATGAGTATGATGAGTGAACTCACATACTTTTTGGGGCTGCAAATCAAGCAAACCAAGGAGGGTACCTTTGTGCATCAAACGAAGTATACCAAAGACCTCCTAAGGCGCTTCAACATGGACAAAAGCAAGCCTCTTCAGACACCAATGAGAACAGCAACAACACTTGAACTTGATGAAGATGGTGAATCCGTGGATCAAAAAGAATATAGAAGTATGATCGGATCACTTTTGTACCTCACGGCTTCAAGACCGGACATACAATTCAGCGTATGTCTTTGTGCACGGTTTCAAGCTTCCCCACGTGTTTTACATCGTCAAGCCGTCGAAAGGATTCTCAAGTACTTACATGGAACCCAAGAATTTGGCATTTTTCTTCCTTCTTCCTCAACCGTTACTTTGAAAGCTTTTTCGGATGCTGATTTTGGGGGTTGTAGGATTGATAGGAAAAGTACTTCACGTGCTTGTCATTTTCTTGGTAATTCTCTTGTTGCTTGGTCCTCTAGAAAACAAAATTCAGTTGCTCAATCCACAGCCGAATCTGAATATGTAGCTGCTACTAGTGCTTGCTCACAAATTCTTTGGATTGTTCAAACACTTAAGGACTATGGGGTTGATCTAGATAGTGTTCCACTATTCTGCGGTAACACTAGTGCCATTTGCATTGCTAAAAACCCCGTCCAACATTCTAGAACTAAGCACATTGACATTAGGTATCACTTTCTCCGAGATAACGTTGAAAAAGGAAACATTGTGCTTCACCATGTAGATACCGAACATCAATTGGCTGACATTTTTACAAAACCTTTGGATTTCACTCGTTTTTGTTTCATTCATAGTGAAATAGGGGTTATGCATCCTCATGGCTTAAATTGAGGGGGAGTTTTTTGAAACATGGGAAGTCCGTGTGAATCTGAAATTAAAATAATATGAGCATAATATTTCATACATATATGACTTTGTGATTCCTTTTACATGCTGAAAGTTCTTACTACATTACTCGTGTTATACATTTTGTAGTTTTTGCCATGTCTAGTAATTGGAATAATTACTTACACTAAAACTGGTCATGGTCAAACTTTCTTGCTGTTTTGAACTTGTTACATGTTCACAAGTGCTTTTAATCATTAAGAATTCATCAAGTAATCAACTCACATGTTGAGTTTTTATGAACAAATATAAATTGAGAATAGATCAAGAGAATATGCATGCATCGCACTTCTTCTTTTGAGATGGCTTGTCATTGCACTTAGATATGAACTTGGAAGAAGTTGTGTATGACTAAAACCATGTCCTTAAGCTTCTGATTGTCAAATGACATAGGATTGGCTTGGTTGGTTAGAATAAGGCATATGCGCATATAATCTCTTGCAAATATCATATGATCTAAATTTATGCTTTGAAAAATAATAAAATGCAGCAACTAGTGTCATGCTGTCAGGTTTTGAAATAGTTAAGTTTGTGAGATCATGACTTGCTTAAATTGAAAATTAAATTTGATCTCTAGCATAGCTTACACTACTTTATGTATTTCATTGATGTGATAATGTAAGGTACTTGATAGTATGACTTGGATGAGCTTTGTTTATATGTATATGTTATAATATGCTCATAACAACTAAAGAGGGAGAGATAATTTGTTTATATGCTCATGACTTGCTGAATACATTGTCAAAGGGGGAGAGATAAGCATGAAGAGAAAGAGAATATGTGCATAAGGAGAGATAATATGGGATACTTTTTCTAGATAATAAAGGGGGAGAGATAATATGGGATAATTTTTCTTCTCATTTTATTTTTAATTTACAAAGGGGGAGAAATTGCCTTCAAAACTTTTATGTGAATAAGCCAATGATCGGATTTTAAATGGTGTTGCCAATGCATTCATCAAGGGGGAGATTGTAAGACCTATGTGTGCTGAATACATTGACTTGTAGTGAATACACTTGGCTTTGATGATAAAAGTTTTTAATATCACCAAAACACCTTTTTATCAAGATCCGACTCTAGCTCCGAGCTATAGCAAGGTCCGACCAAAGGTCCGACTTGTTTGGGTAGCTCGGACTACGTTAGATGCTAGGTCCGACTTCTTGGTAAGGTCCCACTAGCTTTGGTTAGCTCCGGTGAGCTTTAGATTAGCTCTGGCATGTCTTTGTTAGCTTCGGCATATATTTGATAGCTCCGGCATGCTTTTGCTAAGCTCCGACATACTTTGTCTAGCTTCGGTTTTGGGTTGACTAGTTTTGACTAGTTTATGGTAAGCTCCGGTGCTAGGATCTACTAGTTTTGGTAAGCTCCGGCGGGAGCTTGGTTGTACTAGTTTTGGTAAGCACCGGCAGGTGCTTCATTGTACTAGTTTTGTTAGCTCCGGCTCAAGGTCCGGGTTGCTCTGGCAAGGTCCAGAACTTGACCGCAGTGCTTCTGCTTTTCATTTGCAATGTTTCGTACTTGCTTCACATTGTTGGAAAGTTTGCTTAGTATTCTTTTACTAAGTTTTTGGTGCGTTTTGGTTGATATGGATGACATTGTGTTACTGTGGTTTTGCAACATGCTTATGTGAGGTTCTCATGTAGGGTGTTGTGTTCGGAACTAACTTGAGTCAAGTCGAGGACTTGGGCTCGTATGGATTGGTTGTTTATTCATGTGCAGGTGTTGCTTGAGTTCAAGTCATGGCTGGTGATAGGATCCATTGGACTAGTCTCAGGGAGGAGATGAGGTTCCAACAACCAAGTTCGGGAGGAACTGTGGTTGAGCTGATCAGGAGGTCGCGCAGGATGATTGAATCAAGGGCAGTGCATATGAAGGTTACTGAACGTCGAAGGAAGGTGTTCGCATGTATGCATGCGGTGCATGATGTGGCAACATGGTCCGAAGATGGGATAAGGAAGGAAAGATCTGGTCGGAAGGATCGGATCGTACTGGTTGATGACTTTGGCTGCGGCGGAGTCGGTTATGGCTCGGTATGGAAAGTATCGAGTTGGTTATATTAGGATTTCGTGTGTGTCACGAATTTGAGTTGTTTAGGAATGTGGGATACGTTCCTAATGTGTTTGGAAGTCTTAAGATTGCTTCTATCTATGTATAGAAGAATCTTGAGCAGTTATGGAAAGTTAGGATTCGTGATCTGAGTAGGATTGGAGTCCTAGTTGATATTGGGTTGGCCTAAGGGCTGGTTATATAAACAAGGGAGCCCAGAGGTCGTAGGAGACGACTTTTGGGGCTGTTCCTCTTGTGTTCTATTGAATAAAATTCGTAGTTTGAAGGAACTTTTGGGCCTTGTTCGTCCGATTTGTTCCAGACAAGTTTTACTCGTTGAGTTTCTGGACAGCACTACCTTTCGTCGGTGGTTTTATCATAACTCGAGTTTTACAGATCCAATTGACGTGATTCTTTTTGGGTTGTCTTCACAACTTGTTTCTCTATCATATGTCAAAATTTCACGGTCATTGGATTTGTGGTCTATGATCTACACGAGTTTCTTTGCAGCGTTCCAGAACTGTTTTTCTCGGGTAGGGCAGATTGATCATTGTTTGATCTTTCGATCATAACTTGAGTTTTTCTCGACGGATTTGAGTAATTATTTTTGTGTTGTCTTCGTGACTTGATTCTCTCTGATATATATCACTTTTGTCATGGTGAAACACGTTTAGGTTAGTCTCACACATGATTTCTTTAACAGATTGTTTTTCTACCGAAAGGGTTTGGGGTTTAATTGTTTCCGCTGCATAAGATTTTTAAATCTACCATTCACCCCCCTCTGGTAGCTTTTCACGTGCTCTTCGATCCTACATGGATTCTGAAGGTCAGACTAGTCCGCAACATCAATGAACAAGTCTATTTTGGAAAAGAAACAATTTCGAACAAATCTGGTATTGGAGGTCGGACAAGTCCGGGGCTTGGCAAGTAAATAAATCTGACAGAGACAACATTAGATTAGTCCGCCAAAGGTCAGACAAGTTTGAAAAAAGACATCAGAACCAAATTCGGACAAGTCTGTGCAGTGTGTTGGACAAGTACGGAGTTTCGAAGACTTAACTTTCTGAAACAGAAGAGGGACACCAGACTAGTTCGGGGTGGAGGCCGGACAAGTCCGTTCCCAGACAGGATTAAAATGCTGATTGGCCTTAAATTCTTTTTAATCATGTTCCTTTTTAGGTTGCTTAATGTTAAACATCTCTAAGGATGCATGCAATGCATTATGCATGAAAATGAGGGTGTTACAATCCTACCCCCCTTAAAATGAATCTTGCCCTCGAGATTCAACGTAGAAGGAAAGAGATAGGGAAATTCTCTACTAAGATCCTCTTCGCGCTCCCAGGTTGCTTTTGACTCTGTATGATGCTTCCATTGCACTTTGCACCATTGAATCATCTTGTTCCTTGTTACCCTCTACATGGTTTCCAAAATTTTCACAGGTTGCTCAGCATAGGTCAAATCTTCCTCAAGCACCATGTTCCATTGGTACTTGCTCTTCCAGAACTCTTAAACACTTCCTGAGCTGAGAAACATGAAACACATCAAGAACGTCGGAAAGATGTGCTCGCATCTCCAACTTATACGCTACTTCTCACCGTTTGTCCAAAATCCTGAATAGTCCAATATAACGGGGTGCCAACTTGCCTTTGACGTTAAATCGCTTGTGACCTCACATTGTTGATACTTTGAGATATACGAAGTTTTCCACCTCAAAAGCTAAGCTTCTTTATCTATTATCCGCGTATCCCTTTGTCTTGACTGAGCAGCTCTTAAGTCTTTGCTGATTGTTTGAAATTGCTTTACAACATCTTGTATCTCATCAGGTCCAAATACTAGGGTTTCTCCTATCTTATTCCAAAACAAGGGTGTTCTACACCTTCTCCCATACATTGCTTCATATCGCAACATTTCTAAACTTGCTTGATAATTGTTGTTGTAGGAGAGTTCAGCATATGGCAAACTTTTGTCCCAACTTACTCCATGCTTTAGTGCACACGCTCTTAGCATGTCTTCCAATATCTGTTTTTTTCTCTCGATTTGTCCATCCGTTTGAGGGTGATATATAGAACTGAAATTCAATTGAGTTCCCATCGATTCGTGCAGCCTTTGCAAGAATCTTGAGGTAAATTGAGAACCTCTATTAGACACTATTTTCTTTGGTACTCAGTGTAAGAACACTATTCTTCCTGTATACAATTATGCCAACTTTACTCCAATCTAAGTAGTCTTGACTGGAAAGAAATGTGTTGATTTTCTCAACCGATCCACAATTATCGATATTGAATCGTATCCTGCCGAAATGAGAGGTAAACCAACTATGCATCCATACCAACCTCTTCCCATTTCCATTCCAGAATCGTCAATGGCTGCAATAATCCAGTTGGCCTTTGACGTTCAGCCTTGACTCGTTGGCATACAACACATAATGCAACATATTCAGCTATGTCCCTTTTCATGTCATCCCACCAGTAGCACGTCTTCAGGTCCTTGTACATCTTCGTACAACCGGGATGGATGGAGTAAAGTGAGTCATGTACCTCCTTTAATATCGCCTGCCAAAGACGCTTCTCATTAGGGAAAACAATTATTTTCCCATGCCATACAATACCATGGTCATCCTCATCAAATCTGAATTGTCTCCCTTCTTGGGTCCTTTCCTTGATTTCCTTGATTTCCTTATCCTTCGTTTGACATTCTCGAATTTCCTGTTCCAAGGCCGGTTTTAACTCCATTATTCCCATCTCATCTATAAATCAAAGATTCAACCGTTCAAACTCCTTGCATAGCTTGGATGGTAACTCCCTAATGGTGAGTTGGTGTCTTGCTCCCTTTCGACTCAAAGCATGTGCCACTACATTAGCTTTTCTCGGATGATAATTGATTCCCACATCATAATCCTTAATGAGTTCCAACCATCGTCGTTGCCTCAAATTCAGGTCCATTTGCATAAATATGTACTTGAGACTCTTATGGTTCGTATAAATCTCGCATCTATGACCAAGAACATAATGTCTCCAAATCTTGAATGCATGCACTACGGCTGCAAGTTCAAGATCATGCATAGGATAATTCTGCTCATGTTTCTTTAATTGCCTAGATGCTTAAGCTAATACTCGGCCTTCTTGCATCAATACACAACACAACCCTTGCCTTGAAGCATCGCAATAGATATCAAAGTTCTTGCTCACATCTAGCAATACCAACACAGGTGCTGTCGTTAACCTCTTCTTTAGCTCCTCAAAACTTTCTTGACAAGCTTAAATATATTAGAAAGCTTTTCCCCTCATTAACAGTTCAGTCATGGGCTTCGCTATCTTGGAAAAGTCCTTGATGAATCGACGGTAATATCCAGCCATTCCAAAAAAAAACTCCTTATTTCCTTCACATTCTGCGGCGGTTCCTACTTTAGCACATCTCAAACGTTTCCTGGGTCAACCGACACTCCTCCTCCAGAGATGACATGGCCGAGGAACGATATCTCTCTCAACCAGAATTGGCACTTGTTAAACTTGGCATACAACTAGTGCTCTCGCAATTTCTGCAATGCCAGCCTTAGATGCTCTTCGTGCTCCTCTTCAATTTTCGAGTACACCATAATAACATCTATGAACACTACCACAAACTTATTGAAATACTCCATGAAGACCTTATTGATGAGATACATCAATTATGCGGGTGCATTAGTCAATCCAAATGACATGATTGTATACTCATAGGATCCATACCGTGCTCAGAAAGCCGGTCTGGATATGTTCGATGGTCTAATCATCATTTGGAAATATCCCAATCGAAGATCAATCTTAGAAAATATTCTGGATCCCTTCATTTGGTCAAACAGATCCTCTATGCGGGGCAGCGTGTACTTATTCTTAATTGTCACCTTGTTGACAGACCGGTAATCCACACACATTCTTTGGGATCCATCTTTCTTATCTATGAAAAGTACTGGGGCTCGCCATGGTGACGAGCTTGGGCATATAAAACCCTTCTCTAACTGCTCTTGAATATGCTTCTTGAGCTTCGCTAATTCCTTAGGAGGCATCCTATGTGGCCTCTTTGCTATAGGTGTAGTTCCAGGTATCAAATCAATGACGAACTCAATGTCACGATCAGGTGGCATACCTTGCAATTCCTCAAGAAACACTTCTGGGTATTAACGAACAACCAAATTTCCTCCAAGGTTACTCCTTCTGCATGATTCACCATTGCCTTCTTGGTTCTTGGTTGAACTGCCTTAAATTTTATACCGACTCCTTCCTCGTTTGTCAATTGCACTGTTCGAGTGGCACACTGAATCACTCTATTATGCTTCCTTTGCCAATCCATTCCAAGTATGATGTCCAAGCCTTGTGAATTCAGGACTATAAAGTTGGCAAGGAAATCTACCCCCCCCCTTATGGTAGTACTTACTTTTGGACATACTATATCCGTACTCATCTACCCTCCAGGAGATTTAACCAACATGGTATACCTTAGATATGATATAGACATGCTATGCTTTGCAACATACTTTGATGAGACGAATGAATGAGATACTCTAGAATCAAATAATATAGTAGCGGGGTTGGAGTTTGCGAGAAACATACCAATCACAACATCTTCAGCTTGCTCAGCCTCTTCTGCGGATACATGGTTCACCTTGCCACAAGCAAAATTTTGTGGTCCTCGGTTGCCTTGAGTTGCTCCTCCATTGGGCATAGGATTCTTCCTTGGAGCATTGTTCATATGTCGTTGACCTTATCTTGGGCATTGATCCAGTGGCGCCAAAGAAATTTAGGCGGGGCTGATTCTGAGCATAGGCAGTCACATTCGAACATGCTGTAGGCTGCATCAGTAAGTGAGGTGCTTGCATGGAAGGGTGTTGCTGCATTGGCTGTTGCAGTAGCGGTGGATAGGCTGGACGATATGCATTAGCAGACGGGTCTCCAGGGTTGTAATATGGTGCAGCAGGCGGTGCATAGCGAGGGCCAACATTCCTTCCTTGCAGCTGTCCATGATATGGCATTTTCCTCTTCTTGTCTTGTTCCATCTCACGAACCTTGTTCACAATCACAATGGCCTTGTCAACAAGCTTCTAGCACTTAACATAATCAGTGTTGAGCAACTAGACTTGAAGTTCATTATTGAGACCCCTCATAAACAAGTATTGCTTTCTGCTGTCAGTACTGATATCCTCTGGAACCTAGACAGTTGAGTGAATTTGTTGAGATACTCAATCACATTCATCCTTCCTTGTCTGAGGTTTTAAAATTCTTGTATTCTCAGTATCATGACTCCCTCAGTGACATAGTGAGACGAAACTTCTTCTTAAATTCAACCCAAGTGATTCTCTCTTGATTTTCATTGGCATTGCAAAGAGCTTCCCACCAATCTGCAGCAGCTCCAACCAACTCATGTGAGGCAAAAAGAACCTTCTCCCGGTCACTGCACTGGCCGATGGAAAGTTTCTTCTCAACAGATTTCAGCCAATCATCAACTTCCATAAGATCATTGGCTTGATCAAAGGTAGGTAGCCTAGTCCTCATGAACTCTCCCAATCTATTGTGGGGTGGCGAAGGTGGTGGTGGTGGAGGCATGTGGGGCTGACTCTTGTTATTGGCTTGCTGCTGCCCCAGTGTTGGCATCACGGTCTGCATAAGCTAATTTTGCATACCCATCAACCGCTCCAGGTTACTAGACTCAGGTCCAAGGTTGTTGTTCTCGGGTGCTCCATTGTTCTCCTCCTCACCATTGCCATTCCTTTGGTTGCGAGTCCTCGGCATCTATTGGTGAAAGAATAGTTGAGACAGAAGAATTTTAGAATTTGAAAAGAAACACCCCCAATTATATGCATCAAGGTATAGTTAACTAAACAACCCTCTTATTAGAACTAAAAAGCCTATTTGAGGATGTGGACAGGCATCTGACAACTCTCTACTATGTGCGAATGTGGACAAAACTCTAAGTGTTCCACAACTCGCACCAAGCGCACAAGCACAAGAACACACCATGGGAATTCGGCACAGCACACTAAGTATAACTATTATGATCTAAACACTTTTCTAACTTCTAGACAGGAGATCTAGACTTATTTTGTGAGTCGTGGTTGTCCAGGCCGTGAGGTGGCGAACGTGACGGCGGCGGTGAGTCATACATGGGCATACGCCAAGGTGAGTTGGCCATCCATGTAGCACTGGAGAGGCTGCTACACCATTGACCTCCACGGTGCCATGGACTTCCTCTTGCTTTTTTATGATGAACAATTTTTTACGGAGGTAGCGGATCTCTTCCATGGCATCAGCATAGTGATTTCCCAAATTCACGAATACTTCCTAAGATTTGTTAATGGCGCGAGAATTTGTTTGAGCTCCTTCTTGTGGTCCTAAGATTTCCCTTGTTCCACTCCTGCGATGTGGGTGCAGCGCAAAGCTAGTACCTCCAATCTGCTCTCGATAGATGTGGCACAATATAGTGAGCGCGTCCAAGACAACATCATCAATAGCTTGAATCCTGGTGGATCTCCATGTGGATTCAAAGTGTCAGGTGATCAGCTCAACTTTGTCAAGAATAGTAACTTGAGCCCTCCGTTCTACACGTCCATGGCGAGAATCCTCTTAACATTGTGTTATGGGTGCATTTTGCATAAATCAAGGAATTTATTCAATTGCTTAGCTGCTCCTCTATTAGTGTCGTTAGAACGGAATTCTTGGGCGAAAAGGAAATCTAGGCATTTGTCCTCCTTTCTGGCTTCACTAGGCTGTGATGCACTCCTTTGGGCTTCATGTACCTCTGCTGGGCCTGCGGGTTCATCCTCTTGTGATTCCTCCTCATGCGCCTCATCTTAACCCTCCTTATGTGTATCATCTTCCTCCTCCTCATCATCATAGATTCCCACCTTCTTAGGATCTTCCTCCTCTTCATCATCATAGAGTTCCACCTCCTTAGGATCTTCCTCCGTCGCGTTGGAATGTTCATGCTCAACTTCCTCTGCGAGAGAACAAACTTCTTCCTCCTCTTGGGCTGGTTCCATTTGCAGCTCCTCGCGAGGCCTAAGCTTGCTTCCAAGGGGCGGCAAACGAGCTCTCTTGCTAGTTTTCAATTTGGTGTGAGCCATCTATATGAAAACATGAGAATATTAGAGGAAAACGTAAATATCAGTTCTGAAATTATAGCAGCCATAAAGTAAGACGAGAGGATGTGCATTTGCTCAAAAAGATGGAAAAGTGGTATAAACTGCAGCAGCAGCAAAAGTACCATTTCTCCCACATTATATAGCTAGTGGAATGCAAAATAACGCAAAAGAGGTGAGTTTTGAATAAGGAAGAAGTCCTAAGTGATTTGTGGTGTCCATTCTACCTAGTCTTACGTCCTACGGTCAAACATGGTTCCGATACCAATTTGTGACACCCAGTTCCGAGAAGGAACCAAGCGTAATGCATATGTGTGCCACGATGTTCAACACACATATACAAGTGATTCAGAAATGGTAGCCAGATTATAACCATGTCTTGAATAATAAAACCAATAATAGTACCTTATTACAAATCCCAAAAGTCTTGAATACAAGCTTTAAAAAGACTGCAGTGGAAAACTCTAAAAAATAATGACACCAACTCCACAGGAAAGCTTGACAGTAACACGCACGCCTAGAACTGCTCGAAGACCTCTAGGTACTCCACATTGTGGCTTGCGACTGAATTTGTTGGTGGAATAGCAAGGCTGAGCACATGACATACTCAACAAATGTGGGAAAGTATGACATGTAGCATGAACAAGGAATGGAAATAAATAATGGCTATTTGCATAAAAGTACATTCAAAACAGTTGAAAATGCAATAATACGATCATTAAGTGAGGTCAATCCCTTAACACCCCAAAAACAATTAATTTCATCTCCAATACCATAATTCCGACGGACATAGCCAAAACCATCCATAATATACCATATTCAAATTACAACTGTCTATTTGACTCATCATTACCATTTTTATGTTCCAAACCCAATTACTGTAACAATACCGATTCCCAAATCAATTACAACCGTTAAACAAAGTTCAAGGTTCATAACTCTAATCATGTGAGGGTCCAGGTCGCTCATAACCGGGAGCACAGCTATCATGATAGTTTTTAACACACTGTAGAATTTGTACCACTTTACGCACAAGTCTGTGATTTCATCACCTTTCGATGACTAAGGAATCTCATCCATGCCATCTCACACTTCCTTTGGTGTGTGGCCAAGAGATCACAAAATAGTCTTTACAAAGTGATTACTAGCATATTCAAACCCCCACTGAGGTTTCACTGGTGGTGATGTCTCTAACTGAACACATCCAACCAAGGGCCCCTCTTGCGCCATTCGGATCACAGGGTGGTCCCACCATCACTACAAACCCAGCCGACTACCCCTTCTCCGAGCTTTCCAAATGGTCCGAACAATACTGGCAACACACTAATTAGTCAGCTAAGCCGCACACATACTTGGCTTTGTGGTGGCACTATAAGTCCTGGATGGTCTCTCGACGAACCAATCCTTAGATCTAAAGCAAGCAAAACAACCAAAACGGTCGAACCCATTCCATGTAACCGGCTTGCTTAGATCCCTAGGTTCAATGTTGCTAAGAGGTCATTGTTATCAATTCATGTGTTCAATAGTTCATAATTAAGCAATATGATTGTTTCCCAAACCCAACTGAGTATAGCAAAACAAAAAGTGTAAAATACTCTTTCCCGACTCTCTACTTTGTGTTCAAGCGACAAGGGTGGTCATACAAAACTAGTAAACTCCTATAAATGGGTAATTTGACACAACATTGCAATTTTGCAAACAAAACATTTAAAACCTGGATCAAAATGATCAAGGTCACTTGCCTTGCTCTTGAGCTTGGTTTGGATCGAAAGCTTCAAAGTTTTGGTTCTGCAAGTCCTCGAAAGCACTCTCTACAGCGATACCTTCTATTCCGCGCTACAAACATGCAAAACAACCATTACAATCAAATATTTCTCAACTATTACTCAAGTTTTAACAAGTTAAAATAGGTTTTAACAAGTTTGTACAAATTCCGAGTTGATTTGAGTCTAATTGGAATTAATTCAGCAACAACATATTGCAGAGGCCGGATATGTTCGTTCTCTAGGCTGGACTAGTCCACCCTGTCCAGAAACTGAAATTTAGGCTTTTTCTCAACAGCCAGAGTTAGGGTCAAAATCACGTGGAAAATAGAATATATAGGGTATATCGTGTGTTTAGAGCTCCTAGGGTCGAGAGTTGGGTGCCAAACTCGAATCTTGACGCTAGGGTTTTAGGGTGAGTTGTTGAGGACAATTTGGTGATAAAGAATGTCGATGTCAAAAAGTTAATGAAGATCGAGCTTGATTGATCTTCCTCCTTCTTCTCCTCCTTCTCCTTGCTGCTGGCTCTTCTCTTGACGACGACACACGGCAAAAGACGGCGGCAAGGGTTTTCTCAACATGATGGAAAGTGTGGGGGTATTGGGTTGCTTATATAGGGTGGTGTGGTAGGGTTTTCTGTCGGAATTGGAGTAGAATTCAGTGGAGAATGAATAGGGGCCGTGGTGGGTTCCACTTGGGCTCCTCTGGGGTTGGGCACAAAGTTCTTGGGCCCAATTAAGGCAATTACCTAATAACTTGACGTGGAAGAAAAATAGAATATGAGTTGGACTTTGAAGGCCAGACTAATCCCCAAGGTGATCGGACAAGTTCGTTTTCGAACAAAAATGATTTCGGACAAGTCCGGTACAGGAGGCCGGACAAGTCCGGGGCTTCGCAAGTAAATTGATCTGACAGAGACAGCATCGGACTAGTCCGCCAAAGGTCAGTCAAGTCTGGAAAAAACATCAGAACCAAATCGTACTAGTTCGTGTAGTGTACCGGACAAGTCCCGAGTTTTGAAGACTGAACTTTCTGAAACAGAAGAGGTAACAGACTAGTCCAGGGTGGAGGCCAGACAAGTCCCCTCCCAAACAAGATTAAATTGCTGATTAGCCTTAAATTCATTTTAATCATGTTTCTTTTATGTTGCTTAATGTTAAACATGTATGAGGATGCATGCAGTGCATTATGCATGAAAATGAGGGTGTTATAGATGCTTCAAATTCTATGCTGACTCCTTCCTCATTTGTCAATTTCACCGTTTTTGTGGCACCTTAAATTATCCCATTGTTCTTCCTTAACCAGTCCATACCATTTATTATGTCTAGTCCTTGCGATTCCAAAACAATAAGGTTGCCGAAGAAGTCTACCCTCTATAACACCCTCATTTTCATCCATCATGCATCGCACACCCTATTAGACATGTTTAACATTAAGCAACATAAAAGGAACAAGTTTAAAATGAATTAGAACCAAAATTGCATTTAGCAGTCAGTGTTAGTGCGGACTTGTCCGGTTTAGACCCCGAACTAGTCCGTTTTGCTCTCTATTGTCCCCCGGACTCTTCCGCTCTTGCTGCGGACTAGTCTGATTTAGTATTTGTTGCAGTCCGGACTTGTCTGTTATTGAGTACGGACTAGTCTGATATCTGTCACTGGAAATTTTCAAAGTTGTCCGGTAACTCTTTTTTTGGTCCGATTTTTGAAAATCTGAGAAGATCTCTGTACTTGTCCGGCCCCGACTGGACTTGTCCGTTTTCCTTTCTGATCATTTTCAGACTTATCCGAACCATCTCCGGGCTTGCTCGTTCAACTTTCAGTCCCATATCGGACTTGTCGGGTACCCTAGCGGACTTGTCTTATATGCCCGACTTGGACAATATTTCAATCTCCATGACAAGTTGATGAGACCATGCACATTATCATTGCACAAATAAACATGGCACAATGTTTATTTGTTTGGGATCCTGGCTCAAGTGAATGTGCACTCTTATTTGATGGACAAGATGAAGATGGCGCACTACGTCGTCCACCACCTTGGCCTCTTCCATTCATGCATACAAAAATATTTGATGGCGTTGCACATTTGGACCAACACATAAGAGAATATGAACTTGAGTCGATGACGACTCCAATTCAAGAAGGGGAGGATGATGAGGACATCACTTCTATAGATACAAACAACACTCCATTGAACATACAAGATGCAATCAATAGAGTTCATACGCAACAATTAATTTTAGAGGTGAGCTCGTTCTTATATGTTTCCTTATATGGTTTTGAGCATAGATTGCTACCTAATGATTTAATTTTGATTAGGATCCATGGAGAGGTTCAAGGATTACTTGGAGGAAGTATTAGGGACGTGGAGGACCAGAGAATTCGTTCAAAGAAGATGGAAACAGAGCCAAACTCAAAATCGTGTCCAACTCGGAGTCCAGGAGCAGTACGCACTAAAACGGACGCCCAGGACGCATACGAACTCCATTTTGGACGTTCTACATATAAACTTTCCAATGGCACTGGTTACATGTCAAAATTACTTCGGGATCTACGGGAATCATCGAAACAAAATCGAGTTCAGAATCTGTCAGGGTGTTGTGCCACCGTATTGGGCCATTGGGCCTTGTATCAAGTCCATTATTTTCGTGTGTTAGGGTTAGGTCACGACCCCAACACCCCCTTGGACGTCCTCCCACCTATATATACTCCATAGTAGACGCCATGAACAATTGGGTTTTGCTTAGATTAATAATATCGTCGTTCTACGGTTTGTGAAACCCCAACTTCGCGATTTCAGATCGTGTCTACCTTGTTCTTGCTTGTGTTCTCGGTTGCACTTGCAGGATTTAGCCTTCTTGGCGAGGTCAATCGTGTGCAGCACGGTTGATAACCAACGGAGCGGTGGTGTAGTGATTGCAGGGGTTTTTCGTGTTCTACTCGAGAGCCTCGGATCATCAACGTCGAGATCTCCATCAATCGACTTATCCATTACCTTTCGGAAGATCAGGACCAATTCTTCTTATCAATTGGTATCAGATTTCCAGGTTACCCGTTAGGTAATTCATCTATCCATTACATTAGTTTTGTTTTTCATACATAGAGTCTACAAAAAAGTTGACGTTTAGTAGATCTGTTCATTACTTTGTCCAAACTACCATTGAGCCTTTGCAACTTTCATTTTCAGTTTGATTTTGTTGAGTTTGTGTCCGTTGTTGAGTCATATTGCTGGTTTAGAAAGTGTTTTTGGTCTTATTTTGAGTTTTGCATTGTGTGATTCATCCTTTTGAACCACGTCATCACGTCCAGATTAGATTCATCTCTGTCCAGTTCGGTATTTTCGTCATATCTCCCTCATAAAAACTCGGAATTTGATGTTCTTGTAATTTCTGGAAATCTTAAGAAGTTCTCCACAACTTTTGTATTCATAGGTTTTCCATAAAATGGAGTTATCATGGTCAAAAGTGTATTAGATCTGAATTTGTTCTCGACCTAGAATTTCTGAACAGTCTGTATTTCGGGGGCAATATCTCCTACTATTCTGATCCCAAATAGGTCTTCCATATACTTAAATTACAGAGAAGAGATAGATATATAATCTTGCTGTTGAAAGTTTTTAGATTTGAAGCCTCTAAGTGTGTCTATCTGTCCTTGGATGATTGAGCAGAAAATCTGTGACAGACCCACGAGATATCTTTGATTGCTTTTTATTGTGTTCTTTTTTCGCAGCACATTCTGAAAAAAGGAAGAAAAAATAAAAAGGCAAGTGCAAAACAAGATACAAAAGCCGCAAAAAAGAAGAAAAAATAACAAAAAAACAGAAGTGCTTGCCTTCTTTGTGTCATCTAGTTTTGTCTCATGTCTTGCTAGCTTGAACTACTAGGAACACATTTAGGCCAGAAACTTTGACAAGTACTTTGGACACTTATTCAACTTTACTATCTGATTTTCATTGTTGCTAATCCTAGCTACATATAAAGTGCCACCCAAGCTACACCTTACTCTTGAGCAGAATCGATACACCTTTGCAATCATCCCACGCTTCATTGATTTCTTCATACCGGCCACCGTTTGCCACCTACAATGTCTGTAAGAACACTTGTAAGAGCGTGGTAAGACGCTTGAGAGTGTGTGATTCCACTTCCACATTGCCATTACCCTTTGTAGTTGATAGGGGTAACATATTTTTTTGTTGTCTAATGTTTGCTACTAACAATGTAAGGTAAAAGCAAGAATCATGCATTATATGCTGAGATGATTGACATGATGAAGAGGACGATGAAGTTGCTCACTAAAAATCAAATATCATCCAAGATTGCACATGATGTTCAGACCACCTTTACAACTCCTTCAACAACAAGTAATTACATTCTCCCATCTTTTCCTTCTTTTGATGGTCTTGGTTATGATGAATATATTGCTCGGGAAATAGAGTTGGATAAATTTTTTGGACAATGTCATATGTGTGAGAGGAGAAAGATTAGAAATGTTGCAAGTGCATTAGTAGGTTGTGCATTGACTTGGCGAAACAACTAGTGATTTAGAAAAACCTCGAACATGGAAAGATATGAAAATTCTTATGCGAGAAACATTTACTAGTGTATCCAATTGCAAAGATGAAATACACGAGTTTGAGAAGAATTTTCTTGTTGTACCTCCTCCTATGCCTAACCTTTTGCAGGAACAAGAACCAATAATTGTAGAAAATCCAAATGCGAATGAGGTGTTCAACAACTCCTGTGAAAATTCAGATCTATCAATTCATATTTCACCCACAATTACTGCTAAAAATGAGAATAAAGGTAACGAATATCACAACACACTTGTTGAAGGTGAGAAGTTTTTGGATGTTCTGAATTTTTTCACCAATCATGCTATTGTAGAGGAACAACTAGTGGAATATTTTATTGATACATCATTGCCACATGTTGATTTTCCTGCTGATCCTTCTGTTAAAAATGAGTTGTGTGCTAATAATTATATTGTACCTATGCTAGAACAACTGAATAAATTTGATACTTTATCACCCACATGTGCTGAAATTAAGCATTTGATTCCAATTACATGTGAAAGGGATGTGCTAAAATTGTTGTCTTCTCTAAATACTTTCGGTTATATTGAATTTGACACTCTCTGTGATCTTGATATTGTAGAGAGAAGAATATTTTCTAAAACTGCATTACCTTTGTTGGAAAAAAATAGTTTTCATGCTATAGGGAAATATGAACATAGTGGCATGTTTATGGTGCATAAAGTTTACATATGTTCAAATATGCAAGCTCCTTTTGTGCTGCAACAACATGGTGAAATGAATGGATGCACTAACAATAATAATGTATTGTCAAGTTTTTATAGCATTTTTTTCTTGCAGCAAGGACAATATATAAAAGAGGAGCATTGTTTGTTGCAGTTGTGCAATATGGACAACGCTCATTCTACCCCCAAAGCAAGCCTCTTTGCTGGACATACGAGCAAGCCGAGGACGGCTTGTTATAAAGAAGGAGAGAATGATGAGATCATGCACATTATCGTTGCACAAATAAACATGGCACAATGTTTATTTGTTTGGGATCCTGGCTCAAGTGAATGTGCACTCTTATTTGATGGACAAGATCAAGATGGAGCACTATGTCGTCCACCACCTTGGCCTCCTCCATTCATGCATATAAAAAGATTTGATGGTGTTGCACATTGGGACCAACACATAAGAGAAGATGAACTTGAGTCGAGGACGACTCCAATTCAAGAAGGGGAGGATGATGAGGACATCACTTCTATGGATACAAACAACACTCCATTGAACATACAAGATGCAATCAATAGAGTTCATATGCAACAATTAATTTTAGAGGTGAGCTCGTTCTTATATGTTTCCTTATATGGTTTTGAGCATAGATTGCTACCTAATGATTTAATTGTGATTAGGATCCATGGCGAGGTTCAAGGAGTACTTGGAGGAAGTATTAGGGACGTGGAGGACCAGATAATTCGTTCAAAGAAGATGGAAACCGAGCCAAACTCAAAATCGTGTCCATCTCAGAGTCCAGGAGTAGTACGCACTAAAACGGACACCCAAGACGCATACGAACTCCGTTTTGGACGTTCTACATATACAAACTTTCCAATGGCACTGGTTACATGTCAAAATTCCTTTGGAGTCGACCGGAATCATCAAAACAAAATCGAGTTCAGAATCTGTCAGGGTGCTGCGCCACCGTATTGGGCCATTGGGCCTTGTATCAAGTCCATTATTTTCGTGTGTTAGGATTAGGTCACGACCCCAAAAACCCCTTGGACGTCCTCCCACCTATATATACTCCATAGTAGCCGCCATGAACAATTGGGTTTTGCTTGGATTAATAATATCGCTGTTCTACGGTTTGTGAAACCCGAACTTCGCGATTTCAGATCGTGTCTACCTTGTTCTTGCTTGTGTTCGCGGTTGCACTTGCAGGAATTAGCCTTCTTGGTGAGGTCAATCGTGTGCAGCATGGTTGATAACCAACGGAGTGGTGGTGTAGTGATTGCAGGGGTTTTTCGTGTTCTACCCGAGAGCCTCGGATCATCAACGTCGAGATCTCCATCAATCGACTTATCCATGATCTTTCGAAAGATCGGGACCAATTCCTCTTATCACAAGTTATTTGATAATTTCCTTAAGTGGGCCCAAGAACATTGTGTCCAACCCCCGTGGATCCCATGTGGGACCCCTACTTGGCCTTCACCGCCTTAAACACGAAATCATCCACCTCTATATAAACACCCCACTGTTGACGGCTGTTATATACCAATTTCACCAGTCAATATAAATTCATTATGTAAAGGAAATATCATTTCTTGCACACATCACCTTTCTATTTAACCTATTTCCACCTCTACCTGGAGAAATTGGTGCATGCAGATATTTTATACAGAATTGAAGTGAAATAAGGGGATGGATCCTATAAAATATAATCCCAACCAATCAGGTGTTGACATGTGGCACCACATGGATCAAATGGCCCACAAACAGAAATATTTGATGCTATCCAACGGATTAGCACCCATAACATAGAATGAGACCCACCTGTGAGTCACCTAGAGGAAGAACTGGCCGTTTGGAGGCAGGACCAGGTCGGCTGACCACCATAGTCAACCGACTAGTTCCTGGCACCAAACGCGGTCAAACGTCACGTGTTGGCTCCTCCCGTCTTGAACAGGTCATAGGTGACTGATTCGCGCACTTTTGGTGGCTGGAATCGCCCCTTCTCCAAGCTATAAATAGGACCCCTCACCGCTCACTTCAACACAAACCACTTGAGCATCATTCTATTGTATAAACTAGTTCTCTTAGTCCTTAGTAGAGTTAGGCTATAGAGAGGAGAGCTTCAAGTCCCAAGTCCCAAGTCCAAGTTGGGAAAGGAATTGCTCATGTATCTTTTTATATATTTGTGACTTTATGCATAATAAAGATATTATCTTTAGTCTTCTGTTATTCATTACTTGGATGAAGTGTTTGTTGTTTGATTGTGGATTCCATGTATGTGGTAGGAGTAGTCTTTATTATTATGCCATATCACTCTTAATCTATCATCATAAACACCACAAACCCCCACTATAGTCTAGTTAGTTATATATGATCATGTTAATATGAATCACTTGTGCTATGTATCAACATTGGTTCAACGATGATTTAGTTCATTGCCATACGATGGCTTGTGTCTGGGCTCTTAAGGTAATTTCTCAATATGCTAGCATGGTGCTAGGATACGAGGTAGCGTTGAATTTCTCGTAGACCCACGGGTTGAAGTGATAGGCAGTAGGTGGTGACAGTCCTATATGTCCTTTGTAATCCTCAACATTCGGCTATGCCATAGTCTCTTGGCGGGAGCCACCTAGTGGTTCTAGGGGTAAACCCGTGCTCGATGTTTTGAAAAACTTAGCATAAGAATTCACTACTGACATGTTCATTAGTACCTAACCAAGGCTATGTATATGTATATTACAAGCATTGTAGAAGCAACTCCCCAACTCTAGGTCTAACCTCCATTAGGACCTATTTACCCCTTAGAATAGATTGCTTAGGTGTGTGTCATACTACCCATATATTATCAACTTATCCCTGTCTTGATAATTGATTAGTATCCCTTATCTTGATCATAAGAGTAGTGTTTACTTCACTCCATTGCCTTCCTTTGGGATAAATACGATACCCTTGAGAAAAATCTTGGCTGAAATGCTACACAACAGTTTTCGTGCGCTTGCGGACCTCATTTCTTTCGAGAGATGATTTGTGATGTTAGTAGCCGTCAACAAGCATTTCTAGCGCCATTGCCGGGGGAGGCAAAGGAAGTGAAGGATAGCTATCACTTGTGATTAAGCTATAGGTACTAATAGTTATTAGATAGGATTAACCTTTTTTGTTTTCTCCTTTTATGGTGAAAACAGGGTAGTGTTGGCTAACACATTTCATGGGATGGCCAATGAGGACACTAGTGCTCAACTGCAAGATGATTCACGGCGTAACTCAACAAATGTCCGCTAGGCAACACCATTGCATCTTGCGGAAGAATTTAAGCTTCTAGTAGGAGCCAAAGACATCCATTCCCAAGCTTGGGGGAGGCCCAAGAGTTCTTCTTGGCTTGCCTCCACCATAGGGTGGATAATTGGCTTCTCATCCAACATTCATGTCATGGGTTGGTCCATCAATCCATGACCACCTTTGTGCTGGAGCTGAAGGAGTCCTATTCTCATTCAGCATAGATGAGAATATGGTCTCTACTTAATGGGTGGATTCAATGATGATCTAGTTCCCTAAGCTTGGCATGCACTCCACTTAGCAAGGTGGACATGCTGGCAATGGAACTAAACCTCCCACTAAAAGTATCATGAAGACCAAGCCAATGGAGGAGTGTTTGGATGATCCAAGCCCTGGATATTCACATGATTTGTGAAAATCCATGTCATCATGGGCCACGTTGGGAATCATTTCCCTAAGACCCATGGGGATTCTTCCCTCCAAACACAACTCTAATGGCTATCCTACAAGGAGGTCAAGGGTGGAATCAATATCACACTTAGAATCAAGGAGGATATGGGGATTTCAAGGGATTTAAGTTTAACTAGCCTACCTTGAAGTATCTTGTCCATGGCCTAACACGAAATCAAGACATCATCTACATGAAGTTCTTGGCCAAGAACAAGAAACTTAAAAAGCATTCAAGATCCAAGATATCCCGCAATCACTTGTTGGGATCCCTACCCTTCGACCAAGCCCATGCAACCTAGGGCAAGTGACATTGTGGATGAAGTGTTTCTTGTTTGATTGTGGAGTCCACATGTCATCATGCCAAAGGATGCTTTTGATCCATGATCAATGTATGGGTTGACCTTAATGAATATCAAGAAGGTCGAAGTGGCACTCCTAAAAGAAGGACAAGCCTCACCATGCTCATGAGACAATATCTTCAAGACGGAAAAGCCGTCACTACATCAACAAGTCTTCATGAAGATGATGGAGAGGCTCGGTCCATCATGTGGCCCACATGTCCGAATGACATGCCAAAGGAGATTTGGCATGACAAGCAAGAGAAGTTGTCCATATCTTCAACTCCGAGGTTGGACAACAAATCATCGCACTAAACAAGACGGAGGTAAGTCCCACTCATCGGACTATCAAAATTCTCTAAGTCCTTGCCAATAGGTTAATTGGTAGTTATCTCATATTTGATTTCCCAAATTGCATATTTGAATTTCCCATCAAATCTTGCATTTGCATTTAGCATGTTTGAATTTTCACACTTGCATGTTGGAAGGAAAAATTTCCAACCATCATAAAACTAAAATTGTAAATTAGGAAATAAATTTATTTGGCTATGAACCTCGGGCATAACCACTTGAATTCATCTTCCTAATTCAAACCAAAAATATTTCCCTTAATATTCAATGCATTTGCAAGTTCTTTCAAGTTGGGCAAAACATATTGGCAAAGGGTACAACATGCTTTCAGGCTAATGTAACCCGTTTTTGAGTTGTTTTGTTTGTTCTTGATTATTAGTGTAGGCAAGACAAATTTTGTGAAGAGGTTGGAAGGCCCCATCAAGCGCATATCCCTCCATCGATCTCATTTTGAGTTCATGGTGGAGCAATGCTCAAGATGGTGGCCCAATGGAGGAGCAAGATAAAGCCCATTCAACTCCAACCTCAACTTGACATTAATCATGAAGGCTCCACCAAAATTCATGGTCATGAGTTCCTCACATAACAACCTTCAACCGGACTGCTCTTCAACTGAGGTACAAGTTAAAAAATTCATCATTTGAATTGCATTAGGATTGAACGATTTTTGCTTACGTTGGTAAAGAAGGTTTACACCTTTTCATCATCCAATGCTTATGCATCCTCACGAGAGTAAGTGTTGGCATTTTCCTTTTTGATTCTTCAAAAAGGAATGTCAACTTACTTGGGAATAAATTTAAACAAGTACATGGAATTTCATTAGCATTGCTAAAATTGACTTAGACATTTTCTGCCTAAGTAATGCTTATGGAATGACTTAATGGTTAAATTGGTATGTAGCAACCTAGGAAGAGTGATATCCATAATTTTTATTTGAAACTCATTCATGCATGGATAACTAAATTTCAAATTCCTAGGCAAGAAAATTAAATATGTTCAGGAGGATAAATTCAGAATCTTGTTTGCCATGACCTAAATGATAAACATTTGCTCTTTAGTAAAAAGCTGTGATAGTTAGAAAATTTACAAGATAAAGGGATCCATATAGTATATTTATATCACTTGCATTGCTATGAGTAGGAGCTTTAGAAAATGTTCAACTTGATTTATCCATAAGGCCCCACTCCTAGCAATGATTCATACATTGTTCATGGATACACTAGAAATTGGACCCAATGCGTCTTTGGTCTTGTTTCCCCGTGCGTACAAATGAAGATTCAGTTACCTAACCCGACAACTCATTTGTACAAGTATCGGGAGCTAACCATCCCATTCTATCATAGAGACGAAGTTTGCAGGAGTAAAATAACTATGTAGGCGTTCAAAGATCCAATTGTTGGAAACCCTAAGAGGATTCCATTTCAATATCTCTTGGCCAAGGAGTAAATTAGGATGGTTGCTACCTATTGGAAATTATGCCCAAAGGTGAACCATAACTATACGAGGCCGGAGATTTGACATGAAAACCCTCCGTGAGCAACCAATGGGCTGCTACGAATATGTGAGAGCATTATGCTCTCAACTATGCTAAGCACTCATTCAAGCTCAAGGGAATTGCCACCATCATTGGGTGTAAGTTATTCCTTTCTGGATAAAAGGTATGATATACCTTAACCAAGGAATGACAGGATCACATCCATTGTATATTGGGTGCAAGTTGTTCCTGTGTGGCAAGAAGGTATTTTATACCTTAGTCAAGGAACAACGGATCACATTGAACCCATGTTGAGTGCACGTCATCTCTTTGTGGTTATAGGTATGTTGTACCTTAGCCAAGGAATAACGGATCATACTCGATGCATGTTGGGTACATGTCACTCTGTGGTGACTAAAGGTTATAATTAGCTTAGCCAAGGAGTGATGGGTCACACCCAATGCATGAGAGGTACAAGTTATTCCTATAAGGCAAGAAGGTATGATACACCTTAGCCATAGAATGATGAAACACACTAGATGCATGTTGAGTGCAAGTCATTCCTTTGTAGTCAAGGGCTATCATTACCTTAGCCCAGGAATAACAAGGTAAATCCAACCTATGGAAACCATGAGGTGTGGATGAGCGACATCGACAACATCCTCCTCGACCACATGCATGGAACCCATGGAAGGCAACCCAACATCGACACTCAACCCCTCCAATGTCAAAGCCATGCTGCAACAAGGGTAGGCCAACCTCATGGCCTACATCCTTCGTTAGGGTTTCAGCCCCTATCGTGGACCTTGGACAAGAACAAGCTTGGGAGAAGGACCCCCACTTGAGATAACTTGTATCACATCCCATTTACATCCCATTATTTTATTTATTTCTTTACACCACATTTGCATCTAAGAAAAAAGTGATTAATAATGATGTAGTATAGGGTAGGTTAATAAAATAAAAGATGTGCATTAAGAATGATTTGGAATTCACATAGATGAAATGATGAATAGCTGCTCTGTTTTAATTTTCCTAAGTCCATAGTTTACAACTTACTACTCTCCAATACATTGCTCTCATTGACTAAAATTACTTTTTCCTTGATTTAGAAATTGTGGGTAGAAAAAGCTTTGTAACACTCTTATTTTCATGCATCATGCATTGCATAAGTTCATATACATGTTTAACATTAATCCACATAAAAAGGAACGAGTTTAAAATGAATTTAGAGTAAAACCGCACTCAAAAGTTCTAAAAAGTGCGGACTAGTCAAGTTTTGGTGCAGACTAGTCCGATTTCTCTCTGACCTCGATCGAACATGTCTGTTTTAGTGCATACTATTCCATTTTTCTCTTTGTACAACTTTTGGACTTGTCCGGACCATTCCGGACTAGTCCGGTCATCCCAACCCTGAAATTACACCAAGTCCCTATACTTGTCCAGACTTGTCCGTTTTCCCCTCTGACTGGAATCGAACTTGTCCGGTTTTGGCCAGACTTGTATGATTTTTCCTCTGACCAAGTTTGGATTTGTCTGATGTCCAATCCGAACTTGTGTGATATCTCTCTGATTAACTTCGGACTAGTCCGGCCTAGTGCAGACTTGTCCGGTAAATGGCGATTCGAAATTGATCTTTTGTTTCACGACGTGTTTTTGGGTTTTACCTTAAGTTGGCCTAAGGACGTCGTGTCTAACTCTTTTTAGAGCCCATGTGGGACCCCACACAGGCCTCCACCCACCCAAAACTCGAATTCATTGAAACACTAACTCTCCACCTCTATATAAACAACCCCACCCCTTGACTTTACATCCTTTTGCCTCAATTGAAAGTCCACAAACCATAGTTCGTGGAGAGCCACCATCAAGGAGGGAGAAGTATATCTCGAGCAAGAAGAAGAAGAGTAGGAAACGAAATAGGATCGAGATCTCCATCAAGTTTGCATTCTTCATCACTAATTCACCTTCAAGTTCTCTTCATCAACCCTAGATCGTCAAGATCCAAGTGTTGCATCCAAAACCCTTGATTCATTGGAGTCCTAAACACCTGATATACCTTCTACTTCCTCTTTCTCAAATAAATTCAACCTCGTCCCTCAAAATTCACGTCGATCTAGAAAACCCTAATTCGCTGGTTCTGCAAAGGGAGGACTAGTCTGGTCCTACAACGGACTAGTCCGATTTTGCAATCTGTTTCCTGCTAAATTAATTCTAAATCGATTCGAATCAACTCCAAACCTATGTAGACTTGTTAATAACCATTGTAAATGATTAGCAAACATTATTAACAACTCATTAACTAGTTTTGCTTCACATTTGCATTAATCATGCATGTCATGACATACTGAGTAATATATGTGCACTTATTGATTGTAATTCTTGTCTTCTATGTTCTCGGATTAGACGGATTTGCAGTAGAGAGTGCTGCAGAAGACCTCAATACTAGGAATTTGAAGACTTTGACCCAAACCAAGCCCAAGAGAAAGGCAAGTGTCCTTGAACATATTGATCCTATTTCTAAAGTAAATATTTTGTTTGCAAAACTACATGCTTGTGTCAATTTGATGGGAATCTTATGATAGGAAGTTTACTAGCTTTGTTTGACCACCCTTGTCACCTGGAATTCACGATAGAGAGTCGGTAAGGGCTTTTTACCTTTGCTTTGCTTAATTAATTGTGATGGGACAACAACTATACCATTTAATTATGCATTCATGAGATTATGGTTAATATGAACTGGTTAATATGACATGGTAATGGGTGATCTAAGCAAGCATGGTATGTGGTTTGGGTTGGACGCTATGGTGGTTTTGCTTGCTTTAGATCCAAGAACCAATTTGTGGAGCGACCATCCAGGATTTACAGTGCCACCATGGGGCCAAGTATTGGTGCGGTGTAGCTGATAAATTAGAGTATTGCTAGTTTTTGCATAGACCATTTGGTGCACCGCAGGAGGGGAGTCAGATTGGGTTTGGATATGGTTGGCGGGCTCCCTGGGATCGGAATAGCACAAGAGGGGGCCCTTGGTTGAAGATGTGCTCAGTTGGAGACATCACCAACGGTGAAACCTCAGTGGCTCCGTACATGCTAGTAGTCCCTTTGTAAAGGCTATTTTGTGATCTCTTGGCCACACACGAACGGAAGTGTGAGATGTCATAATTGAGATTCCTCAGTCGCAGAAAGGTGAGGAAATCACAAACACGTGGGTAAAGCGGCACAACCTCTGCAGAGTGTCTTAAAACTATCATGATAGCCGTGCTCCCGGTTATGAGCAACCTGGACCCTCAAATTATTAGGGGGAAACTTGGGATTTGGATGGTTTGGTACTGGTTATGGTTGGTAATATGGTTATGGCTGGTTATGGATTAAATTCTTGTATTGAATATGGTTAAAGGAAATGGTGAAATTTGGAATATGGATGATGGTAATGAATCATGGATTGGTACTATGATAACTACATGGTTTATGATGGGTTTACTTCACAAACATATAATACATTTCTTTTCAAATGTTTTAATGTACTTTTCAACACTTATCCTTTATTATATTCATCATTTGAATCAGCTACATGTCATATTTTCTACACTTGCTGAGTACGACATCTACGCACCTTGCAATTCCCCCCATCAACTGTTGCAGATCAAGATTGGGAGTATAATGATGATAATGCGGAGTTCTAGGTCGTGTCTACCGTCAGCTTTGCCTGTGGTGTTGATTGGAGCTGCGCTACCCTATTTGCTTAGCTGCTTAGTTTGCCTTATTTAGTTTATTTCCACTGCATTAGTTCAAACTTATCTTTAATATTCATTAGAGTTTGTATTTGAGGATATTATGAATTCTGTAATAAATGTGCTTAATTAATCTTGTTATGTGGTAACTTTTTGTATATCCTTTTGTGAATGCACTCGTGTATGTGTGTTGAACATCCTGGGCACACATATGCGTTCGCTTGGTTCATTTTCGAAACCAAGTGTCACAAGTGATGAGTAGGTTTAGGCCCGATCTTCCTAAAGGTAAGTCGATTGGGGTGGAGAACTCGACGTTGATGAACTGCAGCACTCGAGCGGTTCGAATACCCCAGCAATCACTACACCACTGCTCCGTTGGTTATCAACCGTGCGGCACACGCTTGACCTCACCAAGAAGGCTA
This sequence comes from Tuctoria greenei, assembly GCA_036927565.1. NCBI lineage: Eukaryota > Viridiplantae > Streptophyta > Magnoliopsida > Poales > Poaceae > Tuctoria > Tuctoria greenei. The sequence continues at coordinate 73,926,049 of JAYESD010000011.1, forward strand.
ATCCCTGCAAGTGAACCGAGAACAAAAGCAAGAACGTAGAAGACACGATCTGAAATTGAGAAGTTGGGGTCTCACAAACCGTAGAACAGCAAAATTGTTATTCTAAGCAAAACCCACCGAATATGACCGGCGGCTGCAGTATTTAAAGGCTAATGTTCGGACAAAACACGATTAGACACGTCCCTAATGGACTCATACGGGATACAAGGCCCAAAGGCCCGATTCAGTGGCGCAGCACTAGATAGAAATCTGGACTCGACTTGTTTTTATGATTGCCAATGACTCCGTCGGAATTTATTGGTGGAACTAGAGCCATTGGAAACTTTATCTTCTTCTCTTTCCGTGCATATGTGGAACGTCAAAAATGGAGTCTGAATGCATCCTGGGCGTCCATTTTGAGGTGGACTACTCCTGGACTCCGAGTTGAACTCAAGTCTGAGTTGCAAACTGATTCCATCAACTTGTGGACGTCCCAGCAGGTTCTTCATGTTCTCAAGGCCTCTTCCCTTCACTTGTTGATCTTCTCCATTGTTCCTAATAACAATTAAATCATCACATAGCAATCTATTCTCAAACTCACATGCAAAAGAAGTTAGGAACGAATTCACTTGCTGATTTATTATCCTTGCTCGTGCTCTTGTGATTGGTCCTTGCAATTCAATGTGTGTCTCCGCTGTTGTGATGTCCTCATCATCCTCCCCCTCTTGAATTGGAGTCGTCCTCAACTCAAGTTAATCTTCTTCTCCCAAGTACGGTCGCAAATCTGAAATGTTAAATGTAGGACTAGCCCAAAAATCGGGAGGCAATTCAAGCTTATATGCATTATCATTAATCTTTTCAACAATCTCAAAAGGACCAGCAGCTTGTGGCATAAGTTTAGATTTTCTCAAGTCAGGGAATCGCTCTTTTCTCAAATGTAACCACACCAAATCACCCGGTTCAAGTTTTACTTCCTTTCTACCTTTAGTACCTGCAATCCTATACTTCTCATTCATCTTTTCAATATTTTTCTTCGTAGTTTTATGCATCTTTAGAATGAATTCAGATCGTTGTGTAGCATCCAAATTTATAGTTTTAGAAGGAGGCAAAGGTAGTAAATCAATAGGAGCACGGGGATTGAAACCACACACTACCTGGAATGGACTTACCTTTGTCGTGGAGTGAACGGATCTGTTGTAAGCAAATTCTATATGTGGTAAACACTCCTCCCACAACTTCAAATTTGTTTTCAAGACAGCCCGCAACATAGTGTATAAAGTATGATTAACTACCTCGATTTGTCCATCCGTTTTTGGGTGACATGTAGATGAAAACAGCAACTTGGTTCGGAATTTATACCACAATTAAAAATTTCGCATCACGATCAGAAACAATGGTATTTGGCACACCATGTAAACGAACAATTTCCGTCATAAATAAATCAGCAATGTGTGAGGCATTATAGGCATTATCATTCTTATGACAAGGTAAAGTGTGCCATTTTGGGGAAACGATCAACAACTACAAAAATACTATCCCTCCCCCTCTTAGTCCAAGGCAATCCCAGAACAAAGTCTATAGAAATATCCTCCCAAGGTACACTAGGAATACGAAGAGGCATATAAAGACCATGTGGGTTAAGGCGAGACTTAGCTTTATTGCAAGTAGTGCATCGTGACACGTAGCGCTCGACATCACACCTCATCTTTGGCCAAAAGAAGTGTGTGGACAGCACACCTTCAGTTTTCTTCACTCCAAATGTCCCATCAAACCTCCTCCATGTGCTTCTTGCAAAAGTAATAGAAGAACGGAGCTAGCTGGAACGCATAGCTTGTTAGCACGATAGAGGAGACCCTCTCGTAGCACATATTTATTCCAAGTTCTTCCTTATCTACAATTTTCAAAAGCATCTTTGAAGAATCAGTAGGATATAATGCTTTTATATGAACTCAATCCATTTAGCATGTTGTTGACCCAGATTGGTTTGACACTTAAGATACTTCAATGATTCATGATCGGAATGTATGACAAACTCCTTAGATCAAAGATAATGTTGCAAGGTTTGTAATACTCGCACTAAGGCATACAATTTCTTATCATAAGTGGAATAATTTGAAGAAGGACCATGAAGTTTTTCACTAAAGAAAGCAATGGGTTTACCTCCTTATATTAGAACGCCTCCAATACCAATGTCACTTGCATCGCATGCTAGATCAAAGGCCTTGTATAGCAATGGTGCTTGTGTAAGCTTTGATTTGAGAGCATCAAAAGCTTGTTGCTGCTGTTCGCCCCATTGAAATGGCACTCCCTTCTTCGTTATCTCATGTAGAGGTGTTGCAATGGTGCTGAAATCCCGGACAAAACGCCGATAGAAACCTGCACGACCAAGAAAACTAATTTTTGCCTCATCCATCTCAATTCCCTGCGAGGAAACGACATAGCCAAGAAACGAGACTTGATTGGTGCAAAAGACCCACTTTTCAAGGTTACCAAACAAACGTGCATCTCTCAAAATAGTAAAAACAGTACGTAAATGATCAAGATGTTCATCATATGACTTGCTATAAATGAGAATATCATCAAAGTAAACCACCACAAATTGTCCAATGAAAGCATGTAAAACCTCGTTCTAACCCAAAAGGCATGACTAAACCACTCATAAAGTCAAAACTTGGTTTTAAATGCAGTTTTCCATTCATCTCCTGGTGCCATTCTAATTTGGAAGTAACCACTACGCAAGTCAATTTTTTGTGAAGATGATAGCACCACTCAATTCATCAAGCATGTCATCTAAATGAGGAATAGGATAATGATATCGAATGGTGATATTATTAATCGCTCGACAATCAACACACATGTGCCAACTACCATCTTTTTTAGGAACCAAAAGAACAGGAACGAACAAGGGTTAAGGCTTTCACGAATGTACCCGCGGTCCAAAAGATCTTGGACTTGTCGCTGAATTTTCTTAGTTTCCTCTGGATTCACCCTATATGTTGCATGATTTGGCAAACTTGCTCCTGAAATCAAATCGATCTTGTGTTCAATGCCTCTCATCGGTGGTAAACCAGGGGGTATCTCGGAGGGAAACACATCCTCAAACTTATGCAAAAGGTTAGCAACAGCAGGGGGCAATGCAATAGACAATTCATGAAGTGAAAACATGGCTTCTTTGCATACTAAAGCATAGCACATCCCCTTAGCATCGAATAAATCAGCAAGGTCAGATTTAGTTGCGAGCAACGATGGTGATTTTAACTTAATGACTTGCTGTTTTTCAGATTCTAGTTTTGTTGCTTTGCCATCACAAATTTTACTCTTCTCAAAATGCACAATTTCAGCAGGAGTCATGAGGAGCAAAGTGATTTTCTTTCCCTTATGCATGAGAGTATATTTATTAGTTACCACAATGAATAGCATCTGTATCAAATTCCCAAGGACGACCCAATAAAAGGGAACAAGCATCCATAGGAACGACATCAAAATCAGTAAAATCATGGTAAGAACCAATTGAAAAATGTATTCTCGCTGCTTGTGTTACCCGAACCTTACCGCTGTTGTTGAACCATTGAACGTGGTATGGATGAGAATGTGCTCTTGTTGTCAAGCCAAGTTTCTTGACGACGTCCATGTTCACCAAGTTATTGCACCTACCTCCATCAATTATAGTGTGTACACGGCAGTCCTTGACGACGAGAAACATGTGGAAGAGGTTGTGTCGTTGTAGCTTGTCGTCGGTCTCCACTTTGGAGCTTAAGGCACGCTGCACAATGATGCTCCTATAGTTCTCTTTCGCCACTGTACCAAGTACCTCTTCTTCGGTGTCTTCGTCATTTGGATCTATAAAGTCAGTAGCAAGAGAACATTCATCTTCAAAATCCGAAGTACTATCATACCCGCCATCGTCGCATGTTGTGTATGCTCCTTTGCTCTTGCAAACTCTCATCATATGACCAAGTCCCTGGCAGCGGTGACACTTAATGTTGGAAGTACGACTCATAGAAGGAGTGGACGATGAAGGCTTGAATGATGTTGCCTTGCTGCCCTTCGGCACGCGAGAAGGTGGAGCAGTAGGTATAGTTTGTTGGCCGCCGTTGGATGGTGTAGTCGCTGCACGGGGGGTTGAAGATGGTGCTGTTTTGGATGGTGTAGGCATCGAACGCGGCGTGAAGTTGCTCCTTGTGCATTGTTCCTATTGTTGTTGGCCCTGAAATTCTTTTTCTGCCAACATAGCAAGCTGGAACAATCTATTAACAGTATCATATTCCTTGTAATCAACAATGTCCTGAATTTCACGCCTCAACCCCCCATAAAAACAATCTATTTTATCATCCATGTCTTCTACTACCCAACAACGCAGCATACCCTTTTGTAACTCTTGATAATACTCCTCTACGGACATGTTACCTTGGTCTAAGCACCGCAATTTTTTGCGAAGTTCCCGCTGAAAAGATGGAAGAACAAATCAAACACGCATAGCTTTCTTTAATCTATCTCATGTTGGAGGATCAGTTCTAGTTTTAACAAGTTCATTCCACCATATGATAGCAAAGTCCTTAAACTCACTAGTGGCTTGAAGAACTCTATGTTGTTCAGGAACAAGATGGGAATTAAATTTTTGCTCTACTGTCATCTTCCAAACAAGATAAGCCTCAGCATCATAAGCACCAGAAAAACAGGGTATAGTAAATTTTACTTTAGCAAAAGGATCATCAGGAGGACGGTTATAATTGTTATGATTATTACCTCCCATACCTCGACGATAAAGTGGCAGTCTTGGCTGATTGTTGTGATCTTCCATATCATCATAAGGATTGTCTTCATGCATTCCAGCGAGAGGCAATCGAGCCTCAAAACTATTCATCCGAAGAGCAAGGTCATCAAGTTGGTGAGTCAAGTTCGCCAATGACTCCACCGTTGATGCGTTGTATTTGGCAAACATATCTATCATGGTCTTCATCATATCACGTAACTCAGCATGTTGAACACATTCGTCATCATTGTCTTCTCCTGCCATTGTTAGTAGGAAACAAAAGACAACAAAAAATTGTTATCCCTATCAACTACACTGACAATGTGAAAGGTGGAAAAAAACAATCTCTCTCGCTCAAGCGTCTTACCACGCTCTTAAAGTGTTCTTACCGACACAGCAGGTGGTGTGGACGGTTAGATGAACCAAAGAAGTGTGGGGTGATTGCAAAGGTACCTATTATGCCCAAGAGAAAGGTGGAGCTTGGATGGCACAATATGGTGGCTAATAAGCAGAAAATTGTTAATAGGTAAACAAAGTGTAAAATCCCATTTTTCCTTATCATAAAGTTCAGTACCAGTTGGTTGTCAACCATAGTAAAGATCAATTATGGTTGTACACATAAACTTGATATCATCAATCATCTTTCTTTCACTCATACTGAAATTTTAGTAACAGAAGGAATGAACTTCACAAAAGACCATAAAATAATTTAAGTGACCTTTCTAAAAATTTAGGAAGCTATTGAATAAAATTTTTTAGGGCAAATTATTATGCAGTAATAATATATTCAAATTAATTTGAATATAGCACTGTAAATTTAGACCCTGCCAAAATATTCAAATCTGAGGCTCTAAATTTTTCCATGAGCTCATGATATTCCAAATAGACATCCTACCAAGTTTCAAGATTTTTGAATTACATTTGCTATTTTATTTGAGACGCTTAGCAAATTCAAGCCATGTTTAGAGTTCAAATTTTGAATTCTGTTCAACTCATTTGAAAATTAAGATTTGAACACACCATCATGGTCAGCATAGCTTGCTTGACTTATTCCCAAAGTTTCACAGTTTTTGAAATTCATTTGCTATTTAATTCAGTGACCCCATTGAATTTCATTCAAAATTCAAATTTGAAATTTAAATGAAACTTGTTCCAATTCGAAATCCAATTTCAGAATAAAGTTCCAGATATTTAGTTGAGCCTCCCCACAAATATGTATAATTTTTGGATCAAGTTCTGTATGATAATTAAAGTTGCGGAGAGGGAAGAGGATAGGGGGCGGTGGGACCCACTATCAGCCTCACACACTTAGCTGAACAGACGGACGTGCTCTGTATACGGTTCTCCCTTCCGATCGATGCCGGGAGCGCTCGCCACTGCGACACCGCATGCAAGCAGGCAGCTGCGTGGCCTAAACACCCCCCTGTCCTATAAATACCCGTCCTCTGGCCGTCGGAGTCGAGCTCCATCTCAGCTTCGCGCCGCCGTCGCCCAACACCGCTGATTCCATTTCCTCCTGGTAAGCACCTCGGTCTTACCTCTATTTCCTTCAATGCAAACAGCAAAGTTGGTGCCAAGTCTGTGCTCTATCTTCTACGCCAACTCGCTTAGCGTTTTGCTCATTGTGTTGGCCGTAGTATGGAGTTCCGCGGACACCACCAAAGTTGAGGACGAACGCCGCCTCTGCTCTACCGTTGCCAGTCCTCAACAAGTGACACCACAACTCAACCTCAACAGCAAAAAGGATCGCCATCCCAAGCTCTTTCACATGGTAAAAGTCGTGCCTCTTTTCATTCAGTGTCGAGCAGTATCTTCGAGTTTTTCTTTCGGCCTATGCAAATTAACTAGCTCACTCCTTGGTTTAATTCTATTTCTACATGTAACAATTCTTCAATCCAGTTAAAGATTATATTCAGTACCTCCTAGTGCAACGCCCTGCCAAAAATCAGTAGACGCCATCGAATGAAGCTTGAGATATTCAAGTTTTCCCCACCGCCAATAGAAACTCGTTGGTCCATCGACGAAGTCGACCTTGCCGGCAATGTCACCCCTTCCTAACATTAAAATCATCACCCTCATGCTCCCAAGAATGTTTCTAGCTTTTTCCTGAGCCTTTTGAGCCATCCCCATGCGATTCTGACAATAGACGAAACCCTAGCTCCACCGCCGTCGTCGCACCGCCATCTCCGGCCATCGCCGCCGCGATTGGACCTCACCATCGTGTTGTGCGGTCGATTTTATGGTTTGGCGGTCAGTACCAAGGTGAGTGGAGGTCGACGCAGCCATCGCGGCGAGCTCGTCGGCGCCGCACCAACGCGGCCGAGCGCCGCGTCACGAGGAAGACGAAGACCGCGGGCCCCACGTGTTGGTGACGCGTGTGAGCGCACGGATCAGCTGTGGACAGGGATCCAGTGTGGCTACTCGGGTTGATTCTATGGCCCCCGTGCAGCTTCAACCCGATTGGCCCATTTCAAATCCATGGACCCAACCCTTTATTCAAATAATTTCCAATTGAAATTTTATTCCAGATTTTGCCACAACTTGGAAAATCCATAACTCCTAGTAGAATTGTCCAAAAATTCCCAAATAAATTCTTTTAGAACCAGCATGAAGAATACTTTACAGTAGTGAGATTGGATTTGTATGGAAGTTCATAGAAATTTCTCAATAATTCAGATAAGCAAAATGCTTATAGAATTCATTCCTACAGTTCTGCTTTCTATAAAATTCCCAAATTCGGTCAGGACACTCTCCAAAATTCACTTGATCTCCAGTAATAATTTCAGGTTCATTGGACATCATTTACTGGGCTGATCAGTGTTCCAAATCACTACGTAGTTATAAATTGAGAAAAATACAAAATCAATTTCAGAAAATTTCCCAAACATATAAAATCAGTTTCCCACTGTAGGAAGCTTAGAAAATTATGAAACAAATTTTCCTAGAACCAGTGAGACCCCCTCTACATGGTACAACCACTGGTAGCCATGATAGATCTCCAAGATTTAAACCAAAAATTAGAGAAGATTATTGCTTACCATAATTTTTAGGAACAACAAACTTCCTTGATCATCTCCTGTTATTTTCAAGAGTCTTCACTATGGTCACTAGTATCTACCATAAAAGTCCCAATGCCAATTAAGATCATTATCTTATTTTGATCATAAGATATTAGCTTATGACCTTAAGCATACTGATTATTTTCATAGTAATTCATATATAGTATATGCATAACGTGTTGTAACTAAAGTCGAGGAGCAGCCGGAAACTTTGGAAGTCCAGCTGCCAGAAACTAACATAGACTCAGACTCGCATTCAGGCAAGCCCTGGTTTGCATTTAAGTTCCTTACACTGTCTTTGCAGTTTTCATTCACCTTACATCTTTAGATATTTGTGCATTACGTTTAAGGTGTTTGAAATCCACTTGCATGACCAAAGAACCCAGGGAGTGGTTAGAATAGCTCACAGGCTCATGTAGTAACTACCATTCTTCTATTCATAGGAATCCGGTAGAAGTTGAGTAGTGGGAATCTACTCGCGAGATAGGATTTTATCACACGGATGGATTAGATGAAGAAATGGCCTATGAATATGAAATTGAGACCGAGCAGCGGGTAGGATGCAGCGAGACGTGGTCTCACGTGCGTAGCCCTACTTGTGTCGATTGAGGACCATTTTGTAAGCGGCCCCGCTGGACAATCTTGAATTGTACCGGTGGCATACTGGAGAAATGGGCTCCAGCAAACTGACATAGCTTGATACTGGTTTGTCGAGGCATACCGTTCCGTTTTATAGGCACAAGTTGAGGGTAGCGAGGTGTAAATCAGTTGGTGGACACGTCAGAGTACGCCCCACGCAGTGACCTCCTGCTCGTGACGGATCGACCGGTTCGACATTCGAGTGTTTAGTGAAAGGTGGCCATATACGACTATTACTGAAGTGTTATGTAGGTACTGTTGTAAGTGCTCGCCGGTGCTTCTGAAAGTGCGTATGTGTTGTGTTGACCGGGTGTCTCTTGATTGCAATCACCGTCCCTCGCGGTAATAGAGTACCACTTGTTCACTGTGTCGTGACGTAGTAAATACTGAAGAAGTCAGGAGAATACGATGTATTGAAATAAAATTGTTTTGGCAAACTTGTATGGCTTAGAGACAGCACAATTAAAAGTTTACAGTTTCCCCATACTTTACCTGTAATAGCATTACGTGCTTTGAGCAGGTCATATCATCGGCAAAGCATTTCTTTTTTGATTGTGGAGTCTATGATATGTCGTGCTTGAAGAATGTCATGTGCTACTTAAAACATGACTATAAGGATCCACTTGTAGGTGTGTCCTCTATGCAATTCCTTAGTATTCATCCCTACATATGTCTAGTGAGACAGGTTAGTCTTACTGAGCCTTAATCTCACGTTTGCAGTTAACAAGTTTTTGCATATTATGCGACTGGTGACGGGTTCAATGATGAGGCTGCACCCCCTCCACGGTTTATAGCCGGGTGGGAAACCTGCACGCCGCCGTAAGTTGGGTGTTGCTAGTGCTAAGTATCCAGAGCATGGATGACTTTGCTTTTGCATAGCTAGTGTCGAGAGCGTAACTATGATATATATAGTTATCTTTCCTTTCATTTAGTATTATAAAACTTCCGCTGTGTTTATAAATAAAGACTTGGTATCATAATTTGTTCTCGTTCTTTTCTTGTATACTATTGGGTGTCGCATCGCACGACACCACCCAATGAGATCCTTGGAGGTCGGGATTCCGGTCCCCACAGACATGGTATCATAGCATCTTTTGGAACAGTGTACTTGAATAGAGCATATTTTCAAAACTTAGGATTGTTGAGTGAGGAATTAGCTATATGCCCTTATAAGGAGTATTATTAGTATAAGACATAAAGGTGGTAAACTAACTTATGTGTATTAATTCTGTCATGACGCTCCGACGTCAGGTAAGAGGTAAGTATGCCACCGTAAGTGGATCAACTAAGGTAAGCTCACCATGCGAGAGGTAGCATGGAAGTCTTTCCGTGGCTTGGCACGGAAATGTTAATAGGAGTCCCTAGAGCTTTCCATGTTTCCGAGAACCTATGACACGCGGTACCCCAGGTGCTTCAAAGTTAGTGGGAGACCCCGTCGGGTGGTGTATAACCCGATAGTATGCATCTCTAGAACTATTCATGTTCTATGGGAGCATGCAAAACACGTATGCCCGAGTGTGTATAAGCCAGTTTGTGCGGGAGTCTTTGCTGTACAGACGTAGTACAACCATGTACCTCGAGACATGTCATCGCTCGAGGGCGACTCACAACAGCATCGTATGCATTTACTTTCATATATATTATTATTGTGACTGTCTGTCATGTTTCCCCGTGCCGCCCTTGAGGTGTGAAGGTGTGAAAGGGGATTGTTTGTTTTCTGCAACATTGACTATGGTAGCGACCCGTGTAGAACACGTTTGCAAGTGAACGATACTAGGGCCACCTATACACGTATTCGGAAATACCGGTTAGAATTTTCTTTGGTGAGACACATAGTACCATCAGTATCGACTTTGATACTTGACCATTCCCAAATGATAGAATGGATGCATTACATTTTGGAAAGTCTGACTATCAGGTGTTGACTATCAGGTGTTGGTAGGTTTGGACTTCGCAAAATGAGTTTTGACTCGACAAAGGGTTAGAACCAAGGTTCTTGATTTCTGGCTGAAGTTTTCTCAACTTTGCCAGGTCGTAATCTTGGTTAGTTAGGACTAAACATAGGGGTATGCTATATGATGGAAATATCTCGAAGACCTCTGCAACTTTTATATTGACCATCAAGGCATAAAAGCTTGATAATCTGTTGAAATTTGGGGTATGCTTAAACTGCTCCAGATGACCCTACCATTGTACCAGTCTCTGTATTTTTACAATAAATCACTGTAGAAAAATATTCTGCCATATTGTGATACATATATGGAAAGGGTAGAAGGAGATCTACAGTTTTGTTATTTAAAATATTTCCTGATTCGAATTTGACAAAATTCAAATTTCGAGCTCGAAACAGTGAACTACAGGGCTGCTGTTGAACAACAGTTAGTTCATTTGTTATGTTTTAGATAGCTCTAGCTTTTGATCTAGAATAGTGACATGGTCATATATATACATTTCTGGGAATCTTAGGAAGTCCTCCATAAACTTTATGTTGCACTCATTGCCTGAATCTTGGTGTGGCTGTGTTTAATTCCTATGGTTGCAAACTTGGTTCTGGCAGACCAGAACTTGAAACAGTTTGCACATAGTTTTTAATTAGCGCACTATACCTATATAACAAATGCTTCATGGCCGAAATCTTTTACTTCTGGATTGTTAACTTGATGTTATACAATGTTTATTTTGTCATTACCTCAATATAATTTCATGATATACCTGTATAAATTGTGCAAATTACCACATATACAGGGGAGGTTCTGTCACTGGTCAACCAAGTGCTCTAGGGCCTAGCACAACACATGGAAGTAGCAAGGCAAACGAAAGACAGGATGATATAACCAACAAAATAGCACCAAGTGGTATAGGCCAATTATTTTAATATGTGTGCTCTTCACTATTTTTTTAATATTTTTTTGATATTTTTTCTTTCTTAGGAGCACAAATATAGGAAGCACACAAATTTGCAACTGAATTGGATGTAATATGCGGCCTATAGAAAATCAAGAAGATTCTTTGCAATTCATGCTGAAACTTTAGAGGCCGGATATCCTATCTTCCGAGGGGAATTTGGGCAATCTAATTTCTCCGAATGCGGCTATGAAGCAGAAGATCAGATGTGAAATTTCGCGTAGATAAATTTGAAAAAAAAATCGCCCGATTTCGAGTTCGTACGCGAAAGTTATGGCCGTTTTAAGGTATGTTGTCCGAGTTACGATTTTTGGATGTTAATTCCAACTCGGTTTGAGAATAGAACTCGCAATCGAATATGAAAATGATCAGGAATTTCCACAGCAGCTAATGGGGTGGTGTGTGATGATTCAAGGATGAGTGGCACAAAGGTTTGTCACCTAAGCTAGGGCTGGCGATGCGGGAGTTCACGCAAGACGGCTAGCTAGGGCAAACCGATGAACGTGGTGGATCGATTTGTTATTTAGGGATTGTAGAATAGGTGTCGAACAGCAAGAAAACAAGGATGAAACATGATAACTAGGACCCAAAAACAAAGCTAAACCAGCAACAAGACTCGACCACACGAATGCAAACTCAACAATGCAAACTGAAAAATGAAACTGCAGACACTGTAGTCTAGGAAGCGGTAAAAATGATCTAATTTTTTTGTGGCTTTTCTGTGGACTCTAGGTACGAAACAAAATCGATCTAATGGAAGGAAAACAAATATACCTCACGGGCAACCTGGAAATCTGATACCAATTGATGAGTAGGTTTAGGCCCGATCTTTCGAAAGGTAAGTCGATTGGGGTGGAGAACTCGACGTTGATGATCCATGGCACTTGAACGGTTTGAATACCCCTGCAATCACTACACCACTGCTCCGTTGGTTATCAACCGTGCAGCACACGCTTGACCTCGCCAAGAAGACTAATCCCTGCCAGTGAACCGAGAACACAAGCAAGAACGTAGAAGACACGATCTAAAATTGAGAAGTTGGGGTCTCACAAACCGTTGAATGGCGAAATTGTTATTCTAAGCAAAACCCATCGAATATGACTGGCGGCTGTAGTATTTAAAGGATGGGGTTCGGCCAAAACACGATTAGACGCGTCCCTAATGGACTCATACGGGATACAAGGCCCAAAAGTCCGATTCGGTGGCGCAGCACTGGATGGAAATCTGGACTCGACTTGTTTCCACGATTCCCTATGACTCCGGCAGAATTTTTAGGTGAGACTAGATCCATTGGAAAGTTTATCTTCTCCTCTTTATGTGCATATGTGGAACGTCAAAAACGGAGCCTGTATACATATTGGGCGTCCGTTTTAAGGTGGACTGCTCCTGGACTCTGAGTTGAACTCAAGTCCGAGTTGTAAACTGATTCCATCAACTTGTGGACGTCCCAGCAGGTTCTCCATGTTCCCAAGGCCTATTCCCTTCACTTTTTGATCTTCTCCATTGTTCCTAAAAATAATTAAATCATCACATAGCAATCTATTTTCAAACTCACATGCAAAGGAAGTTAGGAACGAATTCACCTACTGATTTATTAACCATGCTCGTGCTTTTGTGATTGGTCCTTGCAGTTCAATATGCGTCTCCGCTGTTGTGATGTCCTCATCATCCTTCCCCTCTTGAATTGGAGTCATCCTTGACTCAATTTCATCTTCTTCTCCCAAGTACGGTCGCAAATCTGAAATGTTAAATGTAGGACTAGCCCAAAAATTGGGAGACAATTCTAGCTTATATGCATTATCATTAATCTATTCAACAATCTTAAAAGGACCAGCAGCTCGTGGCATAAGTTTAGATTTTCTCAAGTCAGGGAATTGCTCTTTTCTCAAATGTAACCACACCAAATCACCCGGTTCAAGTTTTACATTTTTCTACCTTTACTACCAGCAATCCTATACTTCTCATTCATCTTTTCAATATTTTTCTTTGTAGTTTCATGCATCTTAAGAATGAATTCAGATCGTTGTGTAGCATCCAAATTTATAGTTTCAGAAGGAGGCAAAGGTAGTAAATCAATAGGAGCACGGGGATTGAAACCATACACTAACTGGAACGGACTTACCTTTGTCGTGGAGTGAATGGATCTGTTGTAAGCAAATTCTATATGTGGTAAACACTCCTCCCACAACTTCAGATTTGTTTTCAAGACAGCCCGCAGCATAGTGGATAAAGTACGATTAACTACCTCGATTTGTCCATCCATTTGTGGGTGACATGTAGTTGAAAACAACAACTTGGTTCACAATTTATACCACAAAGTTCTCCAAAAATGACTAAAAATTTTGCATCACGATCAGAAACAATGGTATTTGGCACACCATGTAAACGAACAATTTCCATCATAAATAAATCAGCAATGTGCTGACATGTGGCACCACATGGATCAAATGGCCAACAAACAGAAGTATCCGAGGCCATCCAACGGTGTAGCACCCATATCATGGAATGGGACCCACCTGTCAGTCACCTGGAAGAAGAACTGGCCATTTGGAGCTAGGACCAGGTCCGCGGACCCCCCTAGTTGGTCAACTAGTTCCTAGCGCCAAACATGGTCAAAGGCCACATGTTGGCTCCTCCCGGCTTGAAGTGGTCATAGGTGACTGATTCGTGTGCTTTTGGTGGAGGGAACCGACCCTTCTCCAAGCTATAAATAGGACCCCTCACCCCTCACTTCAACACACACCACTTGAGCATCATTCTATTGTATACACTAGTTCTCTTAGTCCTTAGTGGAGTTAGACTATAGAGAGGAGTGCCTCTAGTCCCAAGTCCAGGTTGGGAAAGGTATTGCTCATATACATTTTCTTATATTTGTTAGTTTATGCATAATAAAGATATTATCTTTAGTCTTCTTTTATTCATATACTTGGATGAAGCATTTCTTGTTTGATTGTGGAATCCATGTATGTGTTAGGAGTAGTCTTTATGATTATACCATATCACTCTTAATCTATCATCATAAACATCACAAACCTGCACTATAGTCTAATTGGTTATGATATGATAATGTTAATATGAATCACTTGTGCTATGTATCAGCATTGGTTCAATGATGATTTAGTTCATTGCCTTAGGATAGCTTGTGCCCGGGCTCTTAAGGTAATTACTTAATATGCTAGCATAGTGCTAGGATAGGAGGTATCATTGAATGTCTTATAGACCCACGGATTGAAGAGGTAGGCAGTAGGTGGTGACGACAACCCTATCCTTTGTAATGCTCCACGTTCGGCTATGCCATACGGTCTTGCCGGGAGTCGCCTAGTGTTGCTAGGGATAAACCCGTGCCCGATGTGTTGAACAACTTAGCATAAGTACACTATTGACATGGTCATTAGTACCTAACCTAGGTTATGTATATGTATATTAGTTGCATTGCAGGAGCAACTCCCCAATTCTATGTCTAACCTCCATTAGGACCCATTTACCCCATAGAATAGATTGCTTAGGTGTGTGTCACACTACCCATATATTATCAACTTACCCCTGTCTTGATAATCGATTAGTATACCTTAGCTTGATCATAAGAGTAGTGTTTACTTTACTCCATTGCCTTCCTTTGGGATAAATATGATACCCTTGAGAATACTCTTGGGTGAAATGCTACACGATAGTTTTTGTGCGCTTTCATACCTCATCTCTTTCGAGAGATGATCTGTGACATTAGTTGCCGTCAACACCCACCACCCCAACCTTTCATCCCTTTGTCACAGTTGAAGAGCCAGTAACCCTAGCTTGTGAGGGTCGCCACCAAGGAGCCTCCATCGCAGGTAAAAGAAGGAGAAGGGAGGAAGGAGGAGGATCAACCAAGATCGTCGTAGCCACTGCGATCATCATCAACCCTTCGTCGTCAACACCCTTTTCGTCAAATCTTCGTCTCCTTTGATTTAGACGTTAAATTCTCGATCCCTCGACCCTTGAACTCTAGGATTCACGGTAGTTATCTTAGATTCATTTTTCTACGTAAATTATGGTTCTATATTAACATAAATCATGCTCTAATTGAAGACTCGCAAAAAACCCTAGCCAGTGGACTTGTACGGCTGTTTTGCGGACTAGTCCAATCCCCTTTCTGTTCCAGAACGGACTTGTCCAGTCCCTGTGTGGTATAGTTCGGTCTTTCCATTCTGAATATTCCTGGAATTTCTTTAATATCCTCTGAAATGACTTGGAACTTGTTCTAACATGTACAACTCAATCGTAACTCGTTAGTAAGCAACCATATCAACCTAATAACATGCATTACTCCACAATTGCATTATTCATGCATGTAATGACTAATTACATGTGATGTGTGTTATAGAGTCACTGTTTAGAGTCGGGTAGCTCCTCCGAGAGAACTGTCGGACCTTCCCCGAAAGGTCCGCAAAGTTCAGGCAACACTTGTCACAGTCTCAGAACTAAAAGTGTAGCTAGCTACCTTGGGTCAAACGAGAAATGAAACACACTTTGCCTGGTTCCGTAACCTAAGAGTGTACTTGTTTCGCTTGTACCCCGGACCTATAATGAAAGACATCATTGTGTGAAAACAGACTCCACGTGCATTTATTTTGTACATGCCCAATATTTTTTATTTTTCTCTTTCTTGTCTATAACAAAGTTGTGCAATTCTTAAGAAACTTTAGCTCGACCGGTTCATGTATAATTCGAGTTGCATCGTCTATTCTTTTGGGTCCAAACATTGTTAATGGTCTACTCGCCTGAATGCCGCCAAGCCAATCTAGGGCCAGAGTGTGCTATCGACATAGCCTGGTCATGCACCCTAAGTACGCCACCCCGGCAGGCCGAAGTAAGGCGAGTCCAGAAACGATCGGACCTGAAGGAAACAAGGCAGTGAACTTGATTGTATTTAGAATTGTGTTCAACCTAAAAATTTCTCGAGAATAGTAAGTTGCAATGGAGTTATAGATAGGAAACGGATTTTACTATTTTTCTTGACTTCAGTGTGCAGCAAAAATAAAGACCACATAATGATGGTGAATGATCAGAGCAACCAAAGCTCTGACATCGAACAAGGTGGCTTGTGTCGATGTTCCAAACATTGATAATGAGCGTCTCTGGAGCTACTCAGCTCCGGTAAAGCCAGGGGGCCAGCCGTCAATATGAAAAAAAGATGGTGGGAAGACACTACAGTGGAGTCTACTGTCAACACACTGCGTGTTGACAGAGGTCACTGCCGGAGCTACTAAGCTCCGACACCCCAGAGGACTAATCGTTGATGCTCTACACATTGATGGAGACTACTGCCGGAGCTACTGAGCTCCAACGATGGTCAATGCTGGAGCCACTAAGATCCGACAACCTCAGGGGGCCTTCACCATCGAAGACTTCGGACCTACGCTCTACAAGTTCGAAGCACGCAAGTCTTCAACATCTGTTATATCCTCTTGGTACATGTTCACAATCAAATTGTGTACATCTACCAGGGGGCCATGTGGGACAAAGGTGTTGAAGACAAAAAATGAAATTCACAAAAAAACTTGGATTTCATTCATCTGGAGACAAGAGATTACAAAATTGGAGAAAAAGAAGAGAGAATACAAGCGGGAGCTACAAAGAGATGGTCCTAGACCCTATGGAAGAACGAGGCGACCTTCTGGGCAACCTCCGATACGCTGGCTTGAGCAGCTTCTCCCTCTCCGTCGATTGGGCCTACAAGCACCGGGTCCAGGGGGAATTGAGGGTCCCGGCTTGTGTAGCACATCAGCACGAATTCTGCAACGTTCTTCGCCAAGGATTTTCCCCCGGTTTCCAGCTGGTCCGCAATGACATCACTCATCTTGGTGAGCTTGTTGCCTGCCGAACTCAACACATGCAACGTCTGGTCCAGCTCCGGCTCCACATCATCCGGACACACGGGACTAAAACCCATTGGTGTCAGGGCGTCGGTGGCTTTGCCCAGGAAGTCCCAAACTTGATGGGACTCCGCAACCATGAAACCTCGCATCTCTTCCAAGGATCTTCTGGTCGCCGCAAGCTCCGACTTCTCCCGGGTAAGACGCTCTACCTCTTTGGCGTTCTACTAAATCTTTTCAACAACCTTCTTTTTGAGTTTCCTGAGCTCTTCCTCAGAGAGGTGGATCTCGTTTTGGCGGTTGACCAAGTCCTTCTCTCAGCCCCGCACCTTCTTCTCCCTGGCAGCAACATCATTCTCCCTCTTGTGGAGGTCCTGACCTTGCTGCCAGGCCTTCTTCTCCTTTTTCTCGCAGCGCTCATCCAACTTCTTGGTGCGCTCCGCGAGACTCTTGTCACCCAGAGTCAGCCTCTGAGTAAGATCTTCCTCCCTCTTCACGTGGTCATCCCGCAGCTCAAAGAGTTTTTGCTCTTCATCCTCGAGCTTTTTCTCCCGCTCCTCAAGGGCTTCCTGGCGCTTGACGAGGCTGTCGTGGATAGCATCGAGCCTCTCTTGGCGATCACTCGCTGCGTTATTAGCAGCTACGTCCTGTTCGTAAATGGCCCGGGACTGGTTGTCAAGGGATCGTGTCATGCTTTCCCTCTTGTCCAGCATCTGGCCCTAGTACTCCAACCGGACCTTCTCCTTCTTCACCCACTCCTTGTCATCAGCCAGCCTCGACTGCCCCAGCTTGGTCTCGAATTGAAGCCGGTTGCGCCACCTCCTAAGTGTTTGGCGCTCCTCCTCGAGGGCCTTGCTGTCATGGTAAAAATCTAGCTGGACCTGACAAAGACTGGAGCAGGCATTGTAAATAGACAACGACAAAGTGATTGGGCCTGGACCTGCTGGGGTCCTCTCGGCTAGCTCCAGCGGGTTCTCTGTGACAAAAATCGGGTCCCACTGTACAAGAGCGGTCCTCTGAGCTTCCACGGCACTGGGGCCGTCCTCCAGGATAGCCTCGACCACCGTCGAGTAAGGTCCTGCTACAGAAGTTTCGACCTCAGGAGTTGGCTCCGAAGGTCCCGCCGCCAGGTCATCAACAACTGGTCCCTCAAGCGGGGGGCCAACAGCTTCATCTTGGCACCCTGGCTCAAGCGCGGGCACCTCCGCGACCATTGCCTCCGGGGCAGGCGTTGAAGATTCTGCTGGAGTTGAAGCCACTTCTGGCTCCAACGCTGGCGCCTCCTCCACCACCAGCTCAGGCGCTAGCGCTTCGACCACCATGGGCTCAGGCCCCAGTACTTCTGCAGCAACCGGCTCAGGTGCCAGAACTTCTTCGATGATAGGCTCTGGTGCCAAAACTTCATCAGCCACTGTATCTACCGTCGGGACCTCATCAACCACCGGCTCCACCGCTGGGGCTTCAACAACATCCAGCTCTAGGGCCGGAATCGCAGCTACCTCCGGCTCTGAGGCCAGAGTGTCTACCATTTAAGCATCCAAACCCAGAGTTTCAACCTCCGAGGCTGGTGCCGCTGGTACATCTTCATTACCGTGGTCTGGCGCTACCACAGGAGCTTCTGGGGATGAGTCGAGGTCCAAGACCACGACAGCTGGCGCCGGAACTGCCGCAGCCTCAGCCACCTCTTGGGGCGGCGCTGGGATTGGAGCCGGAGCTTCCGCCTACATAGCCTCAGCTGTTGCTGCAAGAACCGGAACTTCAGCCCCTTTCTTGGGGACTCTGTGGATAAAGGACAAAGAAACTCAAAACACAGTTACAACAAAAAACAATCAACTGAGGTAAAAAATCAAACTTACCTTGGAAGGCTTCCGCTCCAGCTAGCGCGGAACCTCTTCCCCGGACGCTCAGGGCCAGACCGTGTCGCCACTGGCGTGGTAGCTCCAGATGGTTCCCCAGAGCTTGCTGCTGCCATCGGTGTCATCTTGGTTGAGGCCCCCCTCGACCGCGAAGGACCTCCGGACCCAGAGCCGTCAAATGGCCTTGGTACTGGAGCCGCATGGCCGGAGCTAGCACCCCAGGGAGATGCCGATGCTGGAGTGGTTTCCGCCGTTGAAGACCTTCCCCTCCGGGGAGAAGGAGCCGTCGTGGAAGGAGCAGACCTGACGGACCTCCCGTCAGCGTGCTTCAACTTCCTCTTGCGGCTCGAGGGCTCGGCCAACTCTTTGCCCTTGCCTACGACTTCGGTTCTTGGATTTGGGGTGGGAGCAGAGCCGCCTTCAGAAGCTCCGGGGATTGCCACCCCGGAGGTTGATTGCCTCTCCACCAGGCCCAAGTCGTCCAACAGCGGCATCTTCCTCCAGAGCTCTCTACACTCCTCTGGAATCATATTCAGAGGCAAGAAGGCCGCCGGTCGAGACACGTCGCCAGGACCAATGTTCCCAGGCTGAAACTTCTTGATATGGGTCTTCAAGGCTTCACCGGCCAAGTTAGTGTCCAAGCCAACTTCAATGCGGTTGGTATCCATCTCATTGTTGAAGGCCCAGGCAGGCCGGCTCCTAGCCCTCATCGGGGTCCACTTGTTTGTAAAGAAGTTGTCGAAGACCATCTGTGGGGTCACCCCACCTTCGACACATTCCTGGATTCTGTCCAGGATGGGCCTGTACTCCCTTGACAACGCTGGCATGTCACTCCAAGTGTCGGTGTCGACGCGAGGAAGACCTTTAGGCAGCTCCAGCCTCTCGTGTCCCTCGACGGTGATGACCACCCAGTCTTTCTTCCAGTCATCCCACTTGCCAGAAGGGAAGGACCTCAAGTACTTGAGGGGAGAGTTTTTCCGCTTCACGGAGTAGTAGAAGCCGATGAACTCATTACTCTTCCCAGTCGGGTGGACAGTGAAGAAGGTCCGGAACAACTCCACGCAAGGTGGCACGCCCACCCACATCTCACAAAAGTGGACAAAAGTCGCCACTAGCAAGATTGAGTGGGGGCCCAGATGGTGAAGCTACATACCATAGAAATCTAGCAGCATCAGAAAGAAGGTGGAGAAAGGCGGGTTCGAACCCACCATGGTGTACCCGAGGAAGTACACCATATCTCCGGCCCGCGTCTTCTCGAAGGGAAGCTCGCCGCAGCGAATGTCATTGTCGAAGGAGTCACTGGACCATCCCATGTAGGTCCGGACCCTGGACAACTCCTTCTTGCTCCCAATGCGGCTCGTGGGAAGTCCCAACTTCATCGCGGCACAGCGTGGCAAGAGAGGAAAAGCAAGCAAAAGTTTGGAGGATTTGAGTGCAAGTTCAGATGAAGGCGTAAAGAATCCCCAAACGGTGCGCTTTCCTTCTTAAGTAAGCCCCCGCAACGCTTGGATGGAAACCGTAGAGGAGCCGATGATACAATTCAAAAACTTCACCCTGCCAATGACAAGGGGGCCCGGGTCCACCCCGACGATCAAGTCGAGGTCCTTACCCCAGGGAACAGTTGTCATCATGAAAGGCGAGAAGCCCAAAGGCGGCGGCCTGACAAGGCGCGCGGAACCGATACGATTTTCATATCGGGAACCGGCGACCTTCAATTGTGTGAGATCTGCACGCTCAGATCTCACCTGCCGCATCCTGGATATGCCACGCGGCATTGGTTTAACTGTGAACTACTGCCAACGGCACATCCGAAGACCCTTGAAGACACGGCTTGAAAACCGAAGGATGGACCCACCTCCAGAAGAACGACATCATCCAAAAGGTCTCTCCCAGAGGTGGGCCCAGGGGGCCACTGTTGGTACCCTGCGTACCGTATACCCCTTGGGACTACAAAAAGATCAAAGGAACATCACTTGTCTGATTTGAAGACATGTGAAGGCCCCACATGTCATACGGGACCTGACATGCCTCCCATCTATGGTTAGTCCTGGTGTTGCCACGTGTATACAGCAACCGGACCTACATCCCACGCCTGGGATAGCTCTGGGCTAAACACTTGTGCGGCACCCCCGGACCTAACCCCCGACGGAGGGAAGCTCCAGTACCGACACGTGTACATCTACACTGGACCTACCCGTCCCAGATCGAAAGCTCCAATGCTGCCACGTGTCCAACCGCCGGACCTTCAACCTCATCAATCAGACTGGTGAACCCCCAACGGCTCGGACCTTCAAGGAGCAATCAAAGACTTCAAGACCTGATTAAGTGTCATTAATACCATATTAATGACACACGATCGTAAGTCCCTTAATACTAGTAATAGCACTGTCAAGGCTCGTTACCATGCTATTAAGGGTAATTCACCTCATTAATTGTGTATTAAGCATCAGTAACTGTCAGGGCCACATGTCGCGCCAAGCTAACAGTGTAACGACATGTCCTTGTACTATAAAAGGGTTGGTAGATGATACACAAGAGAGCCTTCTCTCAGCTCCTCTACCTCTTAGCTCCTCCGACAGTTGGAACTCTGAGACGCTCAATACAACAACTACACACCCCGTGGAGTAGGGTATTATGCTCAGGCGGCCCGAACCACGTAAATCCTTGTGTATATTTGCCATCGTCTTTTGAATCTCTGCGCGCCCAATACCAAACTATAAACTCCGCGGGCTACCAACGGTAGTACCGGGAGAATCGCTGGAACCAAACACCTACACAATCCATAACCATAACTAATACAAAACCATCCCAATTCCCTAATTTCCCTCTGATCATGGAAGTTTTCCAAGTGCTCATAACCTGGAGCACGACTATCATGATAGTTTTTAACACTCTACAGAGGTTGTACCACTTTACAAACAAATTTGTGATTTCGTCACTTGTTGACGACTAAAGAAACCTCCCTTATGCCAATTACACTTCCTTAGTTGTATGGCCAAGAGATCACAAAATAGCCTTTACAAAGGGACTACCAGCATATTCAGACCCATAGAGGTTTCACCGGTGATGATGCCTTCAGTTGAGCACATCCAACCAAGGGCCCCCTCTTGTGCCGTTCGGATCCCAGGGCAGTCCCGCCACTATTGCAAACCGAACTGACTCCAATTCCCCGCTCCCCCAAATGATCCAAACAATGATGGCAATACACCTAATTAATTGGCTAAACCCACCCATACTTGGCCTTGTGGTGGCACTATTGTCCTGGCTTATTCCCGCATGAACCCGTCCTTAGATCCTAGGCAAGCAAAACCACAATAACTTCCAACCCAATCTAGAAATCGTGCTTGCTTAGACCTCCCAAGTCCCATGTTACCAATTAACCATATTCATCAATTCACATCTTCCATAAGTGCAATAATCATAGTTAAGCCATTTGGTTGGTTTCCTATCACAATTAATTAGAGCAAAACAAAAAGGTAAAATGCTCTCAATGACTCTCAACAATATAATTCAAGCGACAAGGATTGTCAAACAAGTCTAGTAAACACCTATATTCGGTTTCCCCACCAATTTGACACAAGCATGCAGTTTTTAAAACAAAACATATAAAACGGGATCAAAATGATCAAGGACACTTGCCTTGCTCTTGAGATTGGTTAGGATCGAAAATTTCAATGTTCTGGTGCTGAAGGTCCTTGACAGCACCCTCTAGAGCAAAATCTTCTATTCCGCACAACAAACATACAAATTACAATCAATAAATGCTCATATATTAGACAATATATCATGACATGCATGGATAATGCAATTATGTGGTAATGCATGTTATTAAGTTGATATCATTGCTTACTAACTAGTTACAATTAAATATTACATGTTAAAACAAGTTTTAAGTCATTTTGGAGAATATTGGAGAAGTTCCAGAAATTCTTAGCTTTGGGAGACCAAACTAGTCCGCAGTAGTGCCGGACATGTCCGTTCTAGAACACAAAGAAAATCGGACTGGTCCGCACTGGGACCGGACAAGTATGTTAAGGCTAGGTCTTGCCGAATTTTCAACTAGAGCATAGTCAAAATTAATGTGGAACCGTAATTTATGTAGAAAAGATGGATCTAAGATATTTACTGTCAATCATAGGGTTAAAAGGTCAAGGAATCGGCGAAACTCAAGATCATGATGTCTAGATCGATGGGAGACGAAGAATTGGCAAAGGAGGATGTTGACGATGAAGGGTTGATGATAAAGACCGCAGCAGCGACGACAATCTCGGTTGATCCTCCTCCTTCCTCTTCCTTCTTTTCCCTGCGGTGGCTCGCACGAACTAGGGTTAGGGGTTGTCTTCAATTGTGGCAAAGATATGGAAGGGTGGGTGTTGGGATGTTTTTATAGGGTGGAGATGGTGGGGTTTGGGTGTAATTCAAGTTTAAGGCGGTGGAGGCCTAGGTGGGGTCCCACATGAGCTCCACAGGGTTTAGGCATGACGTTCTTGGGCCCAATTAAGGTAACAAACCAAAAGCTCGTCGGGGAGGGAAAATAGAATCAGAGTCGGGCACACCGGACTAGTCCGCTCAAGGGCCGGACAAGTCCAATATGGGACAGAAGGTTGAACGGACAGGTCTGGTGGAAATCCAGACAAGTCCGAACGATCTAGAAAGCACAACAGACAAGTCCGGTTGGAGGCCAGACAAGTCCGGGGGTTCATTTAGTTTCCAAAGTCCAGACCAAATTGGGGAGTTACTGGACAACTCCAAACTTTTCCAGTAGCAAGGATCGGACTAGTCCATAATCAGGAACGGACAAGTCTGGACAACATCAAAAGCATTCTTGGACTTATCTGGGGCAAAAAGCGGATAAGTCCGGAAAACAACAGAGACCAAAACGGGCTAGTCCGGGGTCTAGTCCGGAAAAGTCCGCACTGACACATACTTTTAACTGTAGCTTTTGTTCTAATTCATTTTAAACTTTTTCCTTTTTATTCCTTAATGTTAAACATGTATAAGAAAATGAGGGTGTTACATTATATGTCGCCATCGACAAGTTCACGAAGTTGCTGGAAGCAACTCCAATTGTTACAATCGACAAGCAATCTGCCATCAAATTCTTGATGTCCATTGTCTGTAGATTTGAAGTTCCGAACAGAGTCATCACTAACAACGGAACACAATTCACAAGCGCAACATTACAAGAGTATTGCGCAGACCTCAGCATATCAGTCAGCTATGCATCAGTAGCTCATCAGGCAAGCAATGGCCAAGCTGAGAGAGCAAACGCAGAAATACTCAAGGGACTCAAGATCTGCACTTATGAGTGCTTGAAGAAACATGGCGCCAACTGGATAGAAGAGCCTCTGTCTGCATTGTGAACGAACTGGACAACACCAAGTCAGGCAACCAGAGAAACACCCTTCTTCTTCGTGTATGGAGCTAAAGTAGTTCTGCCTCTAGAGATCACCATGGGTGCTCTATGGGTCTGGACCTACTATGAAGCCACGCAGGACCAGCTCCAACATGAATACCTACACCTTATCAAAGAAGTAAGGTGCCAAGCAATTGTCCGAAACGTGCGATACTGTCAGGTGCTTTGGCGCTATCACCAAAGTTATGTGCGCAACCAGCAGTTGGAAGAAGACCTTCTAGTCCTGCGGCGAATACTCACTCGCGAAGGGATGAACAAACTTTCCCCCAGTTGGGAAGGTCCCTTCTGAGTCATCAATGTTTCCCGCCTCAGATGCGTTCGTTTGGCAACAAAGAATGGGATACCACTTCCCAACCCCTTGAACATTGAGAACCTTCATAAGTTTTACACTTAGTTACATGGAGGTGAGTCTGTATTTGTATAAAATGTATTTTTTAGAGTCTATGAAGAGAGTCTGGTTGGTACTAGATCAAAAGGAACACTTAACTTGGTCCTGTACTTTAGGTGTGTCTTTACCTTCCCTGGGTTACTATAAAATGAATACCACACTTAACTTGGTCATGTACTTTAAGTGTGTCCTTGTATCCCCTATTATTCGGATGTATAATGAAATACATTTACATACAAACAGACTCTATGTGCATTAATTTTGTGCATGCTCATTATTTTTTACGTTCTTGCCAATAGCAGTGTTGTGCAATCCACTTGAAATTTAGTCCTAGAGATTCATGTGATATATAAGTTTTATTGGTAATCTTCTAACGGATCTTAGTATTGCTAGATGGTCTACTCGCCTAAAAACTAAACCCAATAACAGGTACAGAGTGTGCTATCGACTTAGCATGGTCCAGCACCCTAAGTATGCCACTCTACCTATTCTGGTGGGTCTCAGTGAGGCGGATCCGGAAAGCATTCTGATTTAAGTAAGTTTAATCAGTATACTTATGTTGTCACAATGAGTTTGTTAGGATCTAAAATCCAAAGAAGGATAATAAGCTGCAAATAAGCTATAGGCAGGAGGATGAATTTTACTACTTTTCTTGTCGCTCATGCGCAGGAAAAACTAATAATTGACGGCAATTTGCAAGGCTATGGTGGATGTTGTCGAAGCAATCAAGCTCCGACAACCCCCAGGGGGCCCGCCGTCAACATTTTATGCTTTCATAGTGGGCATCATAGAAGCAACTAAGCTCCGACAACCCCCAGAGGGCCCACCATCGACATTTTACATGTTGACAGTGGGTGTCGTCCTAACCTCTGACAACCCCCTAGGGGCCCGCTGTCGATGTTTTACGCGTTCACAGTGGGCATCGTTGAAGCAACTATGCTCCGACATCCCCTAGGGGGTCCCATCATCGATGTTTTATGCATTGACAATGGGCGTCGTCGAAGCAATCAAGCTCCGACAACCCCCAGGGAGCCTGTCGTCAATGTTTTACGCATTGACAGTGGGCGTCGTCGAAGCAATCAAGCTCCAGCAACCCCCAGGGGCCCACCATCGATGTTTTACATGTTGACAGCGGGCGTTATTGAAGCAACTAAGCTCCGACAACCCTCAGGGGGCACGCCATCGAAGTAACAAAGGGTCATTGGAGATTTTGTAAGCAATCCTCGTACCTCGGAGCTATTATACTGGCTACGAGTTTGGAGCAATAAAGTTTTTAAAACATTGTCATATTCCTTATGGTAGATGTCCTCAATCAATTGAGCGCATCTACCAGGGGGCCAACAAGATAAAGGCAATGTATTGAAGATAAAAATTAAATTTGAAAGGATTTCATTCATTTAAAATAGGAGATTTACAAGGTGAAGGTAAGACAAGAAACATCCTAGCTACTAGAGTTCATCACGAAGTATGAAGCAACCTTCTGGGCGGCTTCTTCGACGACGGCCATGGCAAAATCTTCTTCCTCAAAGATGGGTCCTTCAACTACCGGAGCTAAAGACATTGAGGGGTCTCGGCTTCAGAAGCATGTCAACACATATTCTGCGATGTTCCTAGCAAGAGACTTCCCTTCAGTCTCGATCTGGTCGACGACCACATCTCCTAGTGCATCCAGCTTAGTGCCGGTGGAGTTCAGCGCCACCAAGGCCTTGTCCATCTCTGGCTCCGGGTCACTCAGTCGGGTCGGGCTAAATCTAGAGGCACCAGAGCTTCATTCGCACGACCGAGGAATTCCCAGACATGATGGCAATCAATAGCTCTTGTGCTCTGTATCTCCTCCAGCAACCTCCTTGCAGATGAAAGCACCGCATAACCCTCCCTCGAGAACTGCTCGACCTCTTTGGCGTGCTACTAAATCTGTTCAGCCAACAACCTCTCTTGGTCAGTGATCTGCTTCTCTCAGAGGTGTATGCAGCCTCGCCTTTCCGCAAGGTCCTTCTCCTTCTCCTTCACCTTGTCCACCCTGGCAGAGACTACATTCTCTTTTTTGCTGACTCCTTCCCTTGTCAGCCACACTTGGTGCTTCTCTTGTTCGCATAAGGACTTGAATATTTCCATGTGGTCAGCCAAGTCCTGCTTGCCGCGTGCTAGCTTCTGATAATGTGCATACCCCCTCTTTTGGATTTCATCCTCTCTTTCCTGGAGTTTATCTTCCTTATAATCAAGCTCATCCCGGGACTTGAGAAGTTGATCCCTTAAAGCTTCGAGACTCTCCAAGCGACTGTCAGCCACTTCGTTGGCCTTTCTGGCGTGCTCGTAGATCTCCCAGGTCTTCTCATCGAGAGCCTTTATGGCAACCTTCCTTTCATTCAGCGCGTTGTTCAAACGCGTCTGTCGGGCCTTCTTCGCTTCCACCCGCTCCCTCTGGTCTTCAAGCCGGGACTGCAGCATCTTCGTTTTGAAGTAGATCTGTTTGCGGCAACGCCTCAGGGTGTCACGCTCTTCTTCAAGGCCCTTGCCCTTGTAGTCAAAGGCGATATGGACCTGGCGGAGACTTGAGTAGGCATTGTCAATTGACAACTCCAAGGAGATTGGCTTTGGAGTCGCTTGGGGATCATCCTTCGGTTCCTCTGGGTCTTCAGGAATAGCCGTTGGAGCCCATGGCATTGGCATGGACTCCAACAGCTCGACATCGGCTGTGCTGAGCTCCGGAAGCTCATCTACCTCTCATGCAGACAACGAAGGTCCCGCAGCTGGACCTTCAGCCAATGGCACCGTCACCTCTGGAGCTGGTGTCGGGGCTTCAACTGCAACTTCCGAAGTTTTTGGCGCTGGTATCGGTACCTTCGGTGCTTGCTCGGGAGCGGTTGAAGCTTGCTTTGGTATTTCTTCCATGTACTCTGACGTAATCATGACTTCTTCTTCGGCTGCTGGTACCGAGGTCGTCTTTGTGCTAGTAGGCACTGGAGCTACAGGGTCGACTGCCTCAACCAACAGAGGAGTCGTTTCAATAGTGGAGGCTCTGAACGGTGCAGTCCCTAGGGTCGTGGCGCTGGCAGGTGCTGGAGCAAAAGCTCTTGATACATTGGAAACAGAGGAACAGAGAGCTCAGGAAAAACCAAAAGGAAAAACAAGACTCAAGTTTAGGTGCCGATTATTACATGGGGACACTGCCTCTCGGTCGACACGGAACTTCTTCTTGGACGCCTGGACAAAACCCACCATCTTCAGTGTGGCAGACGCTCTGAACTTCATCCCAAGAGTTGAGGCAGCCACCGGCGCTGCCTCAGCCGGTATCTCCGTCGTTGAAGGAATTACCGTGGACCCAGAGCCTGCAAGTGGCACCAGGACCAGAGTAGACTTGCCAGACCTAGTGCCCTCCATGGACACTGGATCTGAAAATGATTTAGCTGCTAGAGCAGGAGCCGCCAATGCTGGAGGCACTACTAGTATCGACTTGTGGGTTGGGCAAGGCACCGGCACCGCTTCTATCAGACCTGATCTAACATAATTGCTGTCAGACCGCGTCAGCTTCCTCTTTGGCTAGAGGATTCGACGGGCCATTTGCCTTTGCTTCGACTTGATTTAGGTTTCTTCTAGCTCATATCTGCAGGAGCCTTGCCCTTTAAAGCTTCAGGAATTGCAATCCCTCATCGTGGAGTGCTTCGTTGTCACACTGCGAGACCTGTGTTGTCAAGCAGCGGCATCATCTTATGCAGCTCCCTCCTGACCTCCAGAACTATGTTCAGAGGTAGGAATTCAACCGAAGTTCCATGGTAATATCTCAAGAATGCCCTGCTGTTCAGCTTCTGCAAGTGGAGCTCCAAGGCACGGTCATCAAGATTGGTACCTCGGCCAACTTCAATCCGGAGAAAGTCGATCTCTCCAGAGAAAGACCAAGCCACGAACTCTCGTTGCTTGAGAGGCGCCCAACAGTTTGTCAGGAAGTTGTTGACGGCCATGAAAGACGTTAATCCGCCATCCACCAAGTGCCAGATCCTAGTCACCACAGGTCTTTACCTCTCACACAGCACCGGAAGCTCCTCCTAGGAGTCGGAATCCCTAGTCGGAAACCCTTCTAGCAACTCCAACAGAACATGAGTGTTCACCCGGATCACAACCCACTTGGTCTTCCAAGTCTCCCACTTTCCGGAAGGAAAAGTCTTGATGTAATTGAAAGGGGGATTTTTGTGCTTGATGAAATAGTGAAACCTTAGCAGGCAACCTTTGCCTGTTGCCCGGAGGGTGAAGAAGGTCTGGAACAGAGGGATGCAGGGTGGCACTCCCACCCACATCTCTTAGAAGTGGACGAAGATTGGCACCAGCAAGATGGACTGAGGTCTGAGGTGGTGTAGTTGGAGTCTGTATGACTCCAGCAGCATTAACAGGAAGTTTGATACTGGCAGAACCAATCCGACCATGGCATATGCCGAATAGTAAACAATGTTGCCGGTGGACTCATTCTTGAACGGGAGTTTGCCATAGCGAATGGCATTGTTGAAGGAGTTGCTTTGCCATCCCATCAGCTTTCGGACTTTGGTGACATCTTCCTCACTCGTGATCTTACTGGGGGGAAGTCCGAGTTCCATCGCCGCAAGTGGAGCAAAAGTGAGAGTGCGACACAAGGGTTCAAGCGGAGAACTCTATTGCAAGAATAGATCAATGCGTAAGAGTTCTCTCTCCTTGCAGCGCCTCTATCTTTATTAAGCCTCCACAACGCTTGGATGGCAACTACATCTGGACTATAGTCATGCTCTATGAAGTTACCTCGTCAATGACAAGGGGGCCCAGGTCCACTTTGTTAAAAAGTCGCACCAAGTGAATTGTTGTCATGATGAGAAGTTGCATGCCCGAGGGCGGCGGCCTAACAGGGCTACAAAGTTTACGCTGTGAACCGATACGGGTATAATATTGAGAACCAGCGTCCTTCTACTTTGTGAGATCCGCACGTCAGGCATCTCACCTACCAAATCAAGAAAGAGCATGTGTTCCGAGAGGAAAGTTGAAGCGGCAGTGCGGGAGAGATAATGGCCCCACCTCCAGCATCGAAACCTCATAATCTCACTAGAGGTGGGCCCAAGGGCCACTGTCGATACCCTGCATACCAGGTATCCCTTCGTACTAGAATAAGACGCATTGAGTTCCACCTTCCAGTATTGTGGACTTCTTGAGGCAACACGTGTCCCACAATGTCGGACCTGTCTCCTTCCTTAGGATGGCTCCAGTACTGCCACGTGTCCTACAGTGCCAGACCTGCCCCCCTCCATACGGTGGCTCCAGTGCTGCCACATGTCACGGGGCACCGGACCTGCCTCCCCAAAGAGGGAAGCTCCGATGCTGCCATGTGTCATGTCCGAACCTAAGTCTGCAACGAGAAGATAGCGGGATCTCCAACGACGCAGACATTCGAGGGCTATCAATTGACTATTTTAAGACCTGGTTAATGTGTCATTAATGTATTATTAATGACACACGATAAGAGGACTATCAAGATTGGTAAAGCTGCCATTAATGCACATTATCATGCTATTAGCCATTCATAACACCATGGGGTAGTTATTACAGCCAGGGCCAGCTGTCGGTCCATGGCTCATACTGTAACAGCCAGTCCTTGGTATATAAAAGGATTGTGCTACACGGTAGAATACACACGGAACTGATTCCAGACTTAGCTTAGGCTTACATACTCATACAATCAACACACACCCCGTGGAGTAGGGAATTACGCTCAGGCGGCCCAAACCACGTAAAATCCTCTGTGTTCACCCATGCTATTGATCTTGATTAGCGCCCCACTTAAATATGAACCTCCGCGGACTACATCTTAGTAGTACCGGGGGAAGTGTCTTAGTCTACACTTCGACAGCATCAAAGTTCTCACGTTCCCTGTTGTAAGCAAATTCTACAAGTGGCAAACTTTCTTCTCATAGTTTCAAGTTCTTTTTTAGAACAACTCGTAGTAATGTTGATAATGTGTGATTCACTACTTCGGTTTGCCCATCCGTTTGTGGATGACATGTTGTGGAAATTAGCAGTCGTGTACCAAGCTTTCCCCACAAAGTCTTTGAAAAGTAGCTTAAAAACCTGGTGTCACGATATGAAACAATAGTTCGTGGTACACCATGAAGTCGTACAATTTCCCTGAAAAATAATTCAGCAATATGTGAGGCATCATTGCTTGACAGGGAATAAAATAGGCCATTTTACTAAATCTGTCCACTACAACAACAATTGAATCTCTTCCCCTCTTTGTTCGAGGTAGACCCAGAACAAAGTCCATCAAAATGTCTTCCCATAGAATGCTAGGAATAGGTAGAAGAGTATATATATCATGAGGGTTCAAGTGCGACTTAGGTTTGTTGCAGGTGACACAATGTAAACATGCCTCTCCATATCTCTTCTTATCTTAGGCCAAAAGAAATGATTGGCTAGCACTTTCTCCATTTTCTAGGCACCAAAGTGTCTCGTCAATCATCCGGCATGAGCTTCTGCACAAGCATTAGACGAAGAGAGCAATCTGGAATGCAAAGTTTGTTAGCTCAAAACAAAAATCCATTATGCATATGAAATTTCTTCCATCCTTTTCTATCACTACACTTAGAAAATGGATCAGAAAATATGAATAAGTGGCATACAAGTCTTTTATACTTTTTAAGCCAAGAACTTTTGCATCAAGTTGAGACAACAAAACAAGACGTCTAGATAAAGCATCTGCAACATTGTCCTTCCCTTTCTTGTACTTCATAAAGTAAGGAAATGCATCAATAATTTCACTTCATTTTGCATGTCTTTTGTTCAGTTTTAATTGACCTTTAAGATGTTTTAAAGATTCATGATCTGAATGTATGATAAATTCTTTGGTTATAAAATAGTATTGCCAAGTTTCTAAACATTTCATGAGAGCATATAATTCTTTATTATAAATTGAGTAGTTGAGAGTTGGACCACTTAGCTTTTCACTACAATATGCAATTAGCCGACCTTCTTGCATAAGAACGCCCCCAACTCCTACTCCACTTGCATAACATTCAATCTCAAAAATCTTACCAAAGTCCGGCAGAGCATGTAGTGGGGCTGTTGTCAACTTCCATTCAGCTCTTCAAATGCTTTTGTTTGTTTTTCTCCCCAATGAAAAGGTACAGCCTTCTTTCTCAATTCATTGACTGGGGCAGCAATGGTACTAAAGTCTTGCACAAATCGTTGATAGAAACCTGCAAGTCCAAGAAAGCTTCGAACTTGGCTGACATTTTATGGAGACATCCACTCACAAACAGCTTTAATCTTTTGTTCATCGACATCCATGCCCTGAGCTTAAACAACAAAGCCATGAAATACTACCTTGTCGGTCCAAAAGGTGCACTTTGCAAGGTTAGCGAACAAGCGTTCTTTTCTCAAAATAGCAAACACACATTTTATATGTTCCACATGTTCATCAAGAGACTTGCTGTAAATTAAGGTATCATAAAGTAAACCACAACAAACTTTCCAATAAAGGCTCTAAGAACATGATTTATCAATCTCATAAAAGTACTAGAAGCATTTGTGAATCCAAAAAGCATCAGTAACCATTCATATATACCAAATTTGGTTTTAAAAGCTGTTTTCCATTCATCTCCCTCTTTCATTCGGATTTGGTGATAGCCACTTCTCAAGTCAATTTTTGTAATTATGATAGCACCACTAAGCTCATCAAACATGTCATCAAATCTAGGTATGGGATGTGTATACCTTGTTATAATGTTATTTTTGCTTGGCAATCAAGACGCATTCTCCATGAACCATCTTTATTTGGAACTTAAAGAACAGGAATTGCACAAGGTTAGAGACTTTCCCTTACATACCCTTTGTCGATGAGCTCCGGTACTTGGTGCTGAATTCCTTTGGTTTCCTCTGGGTTGGTGCGGTATGGTGCACGGTTAGGAAGCGAAGCACTAGGAACAAGGTCAATTTGATGCTCAATTCCTCTTTTGGTGGCAGCTCTGGTGGTACTTCTTGAGGAAATACATCTTCATATTCCTGTAGCACATCAAAAACAAAACTTGGCAATGTAGAGGATAAGTCATTAATGGTAAGAAAATTGTCCTTGTACAGGAGTACATAGAACATGGTATTTGGTTCACTCAATTCTTATAAATCCCCTATTGTAGCTATCATCACTTAACCCACTTTTCCCTTTGGCTCGGTTTTTTTTGGCTATGGGGTTTTATTTGGCTGTGCAAACACTCTCTCACTATTTTCGTGTGTCACTCGCAAGTGGTTCTCACTCTCCTGCTGTGTTCTTTGAAGATCATCAATCACAATTTCCTCCGGTGTCAATGGGAGTAGAGTGAGACGCTCTCCATTATACATGAAGATAAGCTTGTTAGTACGACCACAAATCTAAACATCACGATCATATAGCCATGGTCTTCCTAACAATAGCTGACATGCGTGCATAGGGATGACATCAGATTCCACATGGTCTTCATATTTCCTAGTGGCGAAAGGAACAATCATGGTGTTGGCGACACAAAGTGCCCCACAATCATTAAGCCACTACATCTTGTACGGGTTAGGATGACACTGCTGTTTGAACCCCATTTTCTCCACTAATTCTTGACTTGCAATATTATGGCAGCTGCCATTATCAACAATAATTCTACATACTTTATCTTTGATCATGCCTCTGGTATGGAAAAGCTTATGTCGTTGTCCATTATCTTCTTTTACATCTGTGCCACTAAGCACTCGACAAGAAATAAAGCAATTATCATCACCTTCTTTGGGTTGAATCTCATTCGCATCATCTCTAATTTCTTCATAATAGCATGGTGCATCTTCTGGTTCACTTATTTCCATTCAACTTGTTCATTCACAATCCTAGTCCTTCGAGTAGGACATTTAGCAGCAACATGTCCACACCCTTGACACTTGTGACACACAATGCTTCGGCAATTTGAAGAGGATGCAGCTGCTGATGCAACAGAAGGGGCTGCTGTATTAGTAGTGCAACACCGTTGCTCTTGCTTAATTGTAGGCGAAGAAGCAGCTGAAACTGATATTTTTGCAGCACCAGTGGATGGAGAAGACTTAGCTGCACCGCCTTGAGATTTTTCCTCGACAAAAGATGTACCGGGTTGCTGCCGGTTCCGAGGAAAATATCAACCACCATAGCATCGACTTCGTCGAGCTTGCTGAAATTTTCTTTTGGTGCGCATAGCTTGAACCACAAGGCTCTGCAAATTGTAGTATGGAAACATCTCAACAAAATCAGAGATTTCAGCATTAAGACCATGCAAAAAATTTTGCCATCTTTGATTCTTCATCTTCTCTAATTCCTGATCGAATCCGCATCAACTCCATTTCCTTGTAAACTCATCAACTGATTTGGAGCCTCGTCTCAATTGCTGCAACCTATTACGAAGGTCACATTAATAGCTGGATGGTATAAAGCGTCTTCTCATCACTTGCTTCATCTCTTTCCATGTGTTGATATGATCACGTCCCAACACAAGTTGATTTTCTTGTATTTGATTCCAACAAGTGAGAGCATAACACATCATATAAGTCCTCATGTAATTCTTGCTCATCTTCAAGGTGCACATGGTTGCCGTGACCATGTCCTTGAATTCTTCTTCCACGCTGATCATTGTGACCAGCACGCCTTGCACCATCCTGGCCACCACGTTCATTTCAGAAATGGTTACGAAAACCATTCTCAAAACCAAAATTTTCAGCGCCAAAGTCTTCATTATGATGTCGTGGAGTCCTGCCACCAGCTGGAGGGAGATGTTCATTGAACATCCATCCATGGCCTCCAGTAGTGAGTCTTCGAGTTGCCATAGTTCAGCTCATGCAATCGGTGGTTCTTGCCTTCTTGTGTTACCACCATGAACACTCGAATCAGATCCTGCCATGTTAGAACAGTGGATGGAAAATGGTATAGGAATTTTTTGTGGAATCACACCATCTCACCTATTGCTTTACCAAAGTCCTTACTTGTTCTTAAGAACTGCGACTGTGCAAAATATGGTAGTATTACTGCTGTGATTAAGTTGTTGAAAGGATTACGAGTCAAGAGATACGGTTATGGTACTTTTGTGGAGCTACGATTGCTAAACAAGGAAGGCTTCTAGCACCTTAATCCCATATCATGAACCAAATCAAAAGATAGATAAATGTTTTGCCCGATCTGAAATTTTTCTATAATGAATTTAACCTTTTAGCCCTTAGATCCTTCTTTCTTTATTTCTCTCTTTTTTTTAACAAACTTTTTTTTACTTGTCTCTTTTTTTCTCTCTCTTCTTTTTTTTTTCTTATGCAAACAAGATGTGGGTTGAGTAACACCTATATGGCAAATAACAAATGACGTGAACGGCACAAGACCAGCGGTACTACACGATGGTTCGGTTACTTTTGTGGTGATTTAATGGTCTATAAGTATGACATGAAAACTCGAGATGGATAACAGAAAATGGTGATAAACAAATGGATTATATTAGGATCGTAACTACCGTGGAAACTTGAAATCTGATGCCAAATGATAGGGTGAAACCCGGAGGTGGCCTGATCTTCACGGCAGTAGGTACGACGAAGGGTAAATGGAAAGATCAGACAACCCGAACTATTGCTTTGAGCAGCACAAACAGTCTGATCCGTCTTTAGGCAGCAGTACGAACAAAGGTAACTAGCTGAAAATAGCATTGTTGATACCCTGTATACCGGGTACCCTTGCGCACAGGCTGGAAGAGGGTGAGGACCCTGCCTTCTTGCGGAGGCAGGCTCCGGACCCGCCACGTGTCATGTAACTCCGGGTCTAGCCTCCCCGCAGTGCGGGCTCCATTGCTGCCATTTGTTCAGCAGGCCCGGACCCTGCCTCTCCATAGAGGTGGGCTCTGGTCCCGCCACATGTCCTATAGCTCTGGGCCTGGCCTCCCCGCAGAGGCGGGCTCCGGTGCTACCACGTGCCCAGCAGGCTCGAACGCTACCTCTCCTAAGAGTTGGGCTCCGGACCCGCCATGTGTCCTATAGGTCCAGGCCTAGCCTCCCCGCAGAGGCAGACACAGATGCTGCCATGTATCCAGCGGGCCCAGACCCAGCCTCTCCTATGAGGTGGGCTCCAGACCCACCACGTGTCCTGTAGCTCTGATCCTGGCCTCTCCTCAGAGGTGGGCACCGGCACCGCCACGTGGCATGCAGCCCTAGACCCGACTTTCACACAAAGGCAGACTCCGGTGCTGCCACATGCCTTGCAGCCATCTCTAGGAGGTAGGTCGCAGGAGTAAAGAGATATGTGCCCCGTACAAACATGCATTCAAGAATTGCACCTTACCCAGATGCACGGGCACGACGCGTGCCCCTATCAGGTGGTACTGTGTCCAATTAAATCACAGTGAAGGTGCAACAGAGCTACATTGCACCGCTGATGTAGTAGGTTACACCAACTTGAAGGATGGGACATTTCGTGCCATCATCAACGTCTATGCTTAGCCACTGGAAGATCAACAGGACAGAACAGCGGGACTTAAAGCAATCGTCAAAAGCTACTACAAGTAGTCATGAGTACTCTAAATTCTGTGTAGGGTACAAATCAGCCCGGGGCAACCAGTTAGGCCCCAGTCTTCTTGTAACTGCCCGGGCTTGTATTATAAAAGGACCGGGCAGCCACGAACATAGATAGGCTCTCAACTTCACTCAGATCCCTGGCTCTCTTGGGATCTCACAACACACACAAGCAAGATCAATAGAACTCACCCGTGTACGCAAGGGATTACACTTTGGCAGCCCGAACCATGTAAATCTCTAGTGTTCACCGTCTTCTTTTCGCTCCAATGCTTCATAGTCATTAGCCCCTCCAATCAAAGAACATATGCGGGCTGCTTCGTAGGAGGTCTGGGAGAAGTGTTGTTTCCACACTTCGACATTTTCCGCCACGCAGGTGTCTCTCAGCCCACGCCTTCTGACAGCTGACATGGGTCCCTCTTGTCATTGGTGTTGCGTGTTGCGCATTGCGTAACAGGCTTGACCGGCTCGCATGAGGTACCCCAAAGCATCGTGGAAGTGGCTAAAGGGGGACTTTTGCAGCCAAAGATAGTTTCTTCCTCATTCGCTTCCTTGCACCCGAGCCTTTCGTCTTCCTCCTCTGCGCCTGGGCCCTCGACCTTTGCCAAGATCTGGTTCTCCTTCCTCTCTGATTGCATCCAGCCTGCACCCTCCTTGCATCGAAAAGACCTGAAGCCAATGAGGTTGCTGCTCAGATGGCATGCAAAGGAACTAAAACGGTGGATGTGCTGCGGGTTTATCCCACTCGACTTGCAGCGTGAGGAGATGGTCCTCTTCACCGCATAAGTGTCGGTCGGGTTTGCGCTCCTGGTGTCATCGTTCTTCCTCACGTTGTTGGAGGTCTTTACCCTCTAGCTCAATCATCTGTCCCCGAACTCTTTCGCGCGGGTGGTGGTGTTCATCCACCTCTGCGAGATGTTCATGGGCGTCCGGACGTCGGTGGAGCTATTCCAGTACTTCTTTGTATTGAGGTCCACCGGGAGAGGCTCCACCAACCAGTTGGGTGCCTACTACTTCCAGCATTGAAGCAAGACTTCGCCCAAGTACCTCTTGCCCTTCAAACCCGCAAGGTGGGAGCATTGGAGGGATGCTTGGGTGATCACGAAGGTCACATCCACTATCGCCTAAACATGCCGAAAGAAGGCTCGACCACGAAGCGTAGTTTCTAGGAAGAGTGCCCCAAGCTACAGAAGGAGTGTGGCCTGATGCTGAAGAGGGTCCAGCTGTGGCCTGATGCTGAAGAGGGTCCAGCTCTTAGCAAAGAAGGGGCTGAACTTGTTGATGGGGATGGCGGACTTCCTGTGCTGCCGCATTGCTTCTCCAGCAGAGCAATTGCCTGGCTTGGTGGTACTTTGGCGAGCACGACCTCACCCAGCTGGAGACCCACATCGGTTCAACCCAAGCACATAGTTGTTGCACTGGATGTTGGCAAGGGGTAGCTGTGACCTAGTGAATGACAACTTCATCACACTGCCAGTGGATTGCATGCCGCTCTACATGGATCCGGCGCTGAGGACACAGGTGTTGAGGGAGATGTCGACCCTTGATGATCTCAGCCTGGCCGGGACATCAGGCTCGGAGCATCGAACACGGGTTGGAGATGCATCTTGGGGAATCATCATGCCTGGTTGGGACAACACCAGGGGCCAGCAGGGGTTCGTGTCGGCCAGCCAGCAAGGGAAGGAGAAGGCTCCTACCTTCTAGAAGGGGAAGGGGAAGGAATCAGTGTCCAACCACATGCCCAAGAAGCACTCCCATACGTCGCAAAGGGGCTTCGATGCTCCGAGCCAATGTCCCGAGGCATGCTTGTGCTCTCCACCCAGGGGCAATGGTGCTTTTAGCAAGGACCCCGTCCCCTCTACTCAGAAGAAGAGGAGATTGGAGTATTCGGACAGCAACCCGGTCTCTCAGCATCGTGTCGAGGAGCCTTAGGTCACAGTCCGCCCCATCGACGACATG
Source organism: Tuctoria greenei (assembly GCA_036927565.1). NCBI lineage: Eukaryota > Viridiplantae > Streptophyta > Magnoliopsida > Poales > Poaceae > Tuctoria > Tuctoria greenei. Next base: position 73,964,392 of record JAYESD010000011.1, read on the forward strand.
GTGCTGGCGGTCACTACTACCTATGCACAGCCCAGGGCTGAGAAGCCACGAGCTGCGACCAACCCTGGCAAGGGGCTGGCAAGAGGATCCAGGAGCAGTTCCATCGATGCGGCAGTCTGTACTGTGCCAGCGGGTGTAGCCACGGGGCCGCGAGAACTCGTGCAGCGGGTGCAATGAAGGGCATCGGTGGTGGCTTTGGCGAGGCAGCAGGCGAGATTGCGTCTGTAGACACAGCCCCTGATGCGCAGTCGCCAGCTAAGGAGCCCCGGGCCTCGAGTACCCCTACCACAGGTGTGACGAAGAACACCTGTGGCAGCTCTAGAGGGGGCACCGTTGGATCGGCATAGGTAGGCGCAACTAGGGCGCACATCACTTCCTTGGCCCAGAAGCCAATGGTAGGGGGTCTCTGCTGCTGCAACGAGGCCAGACAGCTTCAACCCCCGCATAGACTAGCACTCTGTGCCGGTTGAAGCTTCTAGATCCCCGGTAAGGCATCCTTGCCAAGGCTTGTTTATTGCTTCTTTTGCTTCTTTCGTCTGATGAGATTTGATTCCCGCTCCACAGGGTACTACTACTGGGTACAATGCCCTCCTCGAAGTAGGCCACGAGGCGAGGGCTCCCTACTCTGGTGGTGCCCAAGGTCTGGTACCGAGATCGGCCCCCGGGCCTGCCTGGGGCACCAATCCACCGGCGACGGAGACCAGTGCACCAGCAAGCGCGACTATCCCTAGTGTCGATACGGCTCCGGTAGTGGCGCTTAAGGTTCTTCACCAGAGCCGACACCAAGAGTAGCTCTGGCGACAGAGCCTAGAACCGTGCCTATTCCTCAGCGCCCTGCAGGTGGTGGGGCTCCTGCCCCTAACAGCGTCGGGCATCCATTGCCAGAAGCTACACCTAAACCAACTCTGGAGACGGCACCGGAGCCAACTCGGAGCGTCGACACCCCAGCCCCGAGGCTACTGCATCGATAAACGGGGTTGTGTCAGGCGGCACCACAGTTGCGCCAGGTGATGACGTGGCCCATGCCTGACCCTTGGCTAAGAGGTCGCAGTCCTTGGAGGCGTCGAGGGCCCTGCCAGTGGACGTCGAGGAGCCAGAAATTGTGGCGGGGCAGCCCTCCCTAGCGATGGTGGAGCCCATCTCCCTCTCCGAGGCCATTAGCGTGGCTCACTCCGGCCTCCCTCAGGTGCAACACACGCTTGAGCGAGAATGAGAGGGGTTACAGACAGAGTGAGAGAGTCTCCAAAGCTTCACCAACACTACTACAAAAAGCATTTTTACAGGCGCCTCAATTTTTCAAACACAGACAGTCCTTAAAAATATGTGACTGTGATGACGAATGATATAATAACCGTCTGTGATGAAAGAACAACACAGGCGGATTTTAAAGAACAACCGTCTGGGTAAATACATGATCTTCAGAATCGGTTCTTAATTAAGAACCGCCTGTAATGCAACGAACTTCACAGACGGATTTTAAGAAACAACCGTTTGAGTAAATACATGATCTTCACAGACGGTTATTCATTATTAACCGTCTGTAATGCAATGAACTTCATAGCCGGATTTTAAGAAGCAATCGTCTGGGTAAATACATGATCTTCATTAGCGGTTCTTGATTAATAACCGTCTGTAATGCAATGAACTTCATAGATGGATTTTAAGGAACAACCGTCTGAGTAAATACATGATCTTCGTTGGCGGTTCTTAATTAATAACCGTCTGTAATGCCATGAACTTCATAGCCGGTTCTTGATTAACAACGGCCTGAGAAGATCATGTATTTTCAGTGGCGGTCATTGTTTAATTATCATAAGCGGTTTTCATTGAAATTACGGGGATGTAGTTGCAATTATATATCACAGCCGTATGTAGTCGTGCAGGCAAAATTGTATCAGGAAAAAAAAAAGATGAGCTAGCGGATACTAGTACAGTAATGCATTATAGGAAATGCTCGATCACCAGTGAGGCTGACTTAATTGTGATAATACACCATTAGAGGCTTTACAATTGTTCAAAGATAATTTCTTTACACACTGAACAAAAATCATGCTACATTCATTGTAGATCGACGATGAAGCTCCCATCGATCAATCTAAATTGTACCGTCCTGCTTGCTCCCGAACACGTCTCTTATATTTCGCTGGATCATGAAAATATTGACATTATTTAAATTAACAAATGTCGAAGGAGGAATGAATAACCTACATTGGTCACTAAGTCAAAGTGTCATCTAACCTTGATAAGTAGATTATAGCAATCATTTTCAACATCAGGCACATTTGGCTGATGCAGCAAACGCTGAACTTCAAGTAGTATAGTTTTGATTGTAAAAGCACTGCACCACCCCTACGAAATATAATTTAAGCAATATAAGAAACCAGTTCAAATAAGTTCGACAACAATTATAAGTAATAATTACATGAACAAAATAGGTCTATCTTACAGTCTCTTGATCAAGAATCCCGATGCAGAGTGCTCCCGAACGATGGACATTTGGGTGGAAGAACCCAATTGGAAAGGCGCATCTTGGAGGCATCAAGGGATAGTCCTCAGAGAAGGAGATTGTCAGGGGGTAGTAACCATCTTCCCATTCAGTCTGCAAAAGAAATTTATTAATAGGAGGACGATGGTTAAACTCATATTGTGCTTGTTCTTCATGACTTACCCCTTCTTTACCAGGGACGATGCACTGCCACTTCAATAAATCTCCCGATTCAGGCTTCGCAGAGAAACCCTACGCGGAGAAATTGAAAATACCAAAAACAAACAACGGAAAAACAAACTACAGTTAAGTTCATCAGTCCATTACAGATACATATGTATATACAACCATGTGACCGGTGTGCCATATGTACATACATGGGGATGGTTCTTGCGCCACGCCAAGCGCTCCTCCTTCAATCGGCTACACGCCCGAGACATCATTATCTGAAGAAAGACCAAACTTCCAAACTTCCAAATCATTGAGTCCAAACGCATATGTACACAAATGCAAAAGGACACAATCCATATACCAACATTGTTCCAAGTTGATTTCAGAAGATACAAATATATACAATATATATCATCTCGCATTGCTATATACATTTTTTCCAGCATTGACATCTTCTCGCATATAGGGTTTCAAATTCTTTTTAATGCTTCTCTCTACGCGCTTGATGTTTTCTGGTTCGGTGAAAAGGTACATCTCTTCATACTGATTATATTCCTCTTCATTATCTCCCACATTGTCAACCCCAATAATATTTTGCTTTCCAGAAACAACTACGTGCAACTTCTCAGTTTCTGGATCTTGAACATAAAAAACTTGTGCAACATTATCGGCGAGAACCCACAGGTCATCTTTGTAACCCACTTTATTCAAGTCTACCAGTGTCAGTCCGTAATTTTCCACTTTCAAACCATCAGGATGTTTGACCCATTGGCACTTAAATACGGGCATTACCATTCTTTCGCCATAATCGAGTTCCCATATTTCCTCTATGAACCCGAAGTATGTGGTCTTCTGCCCTTGTGAATCATAAGCCTCAATACGAACACCACTATTTTGTGCTACACTCTTACCGTCTTTTTCTTTAGTGTAAAATGTGTAACCATTGATGTCATATGCTTGCCATGATGTTACCAAAGCAGATGGGCCACAAGCTAACTTTTTCATTGTTGCCTCTTCTATAATGTTTCCGTATGATATATTTTTGTCCATTAACCATTCAGTGAAACATCTTCTGTGCTCTTTCATGATCCAGTCCTCTTTGCGGTCTTGGTTTTTATCACGAAGCTCAATTTGGTGTTCCTCGATGTACGGCTCAGCTATTGCGAGCTGTTGTAGTACACCAAAATGTGCACGGTGTACATTCTTGTAATCTTGAACAATAAAAGTTTTCTTACCCACTTTGCCTCTTCCACGTAGTCTACCCTGATGTACCGGTATAGGCACACCTATCGATTTTCCATCTTTGATGTAATTAGCGCAACCCTCAATCACTTCTTCAGTGGTGTATCCGTCCATAATTGAACCCTCTGGGTGAGCACGGTTCCGCACATAACCTTTTAATACTCCTAAATATCTCTCCAACGAAAACATATGATGTAAATATAGTGGCCCCAATGCTTTTATCTGATCAACAAGATGTATGATTAGGTGTACTTGCATATCAAAAAAGGATGGTGGGAAACACATCTCAAGCTTGCACATTGTCTCGACGATGTATGTTTTCAGATAGTCTAAATCTTCACGTGCTATCACCTTTTGTGATACTGCATTGAAGAAGTAACACAAACGTGTGATGACAACTTTTATATGCTCAGGTTTGATTACTCTTATTGCAATGGTAAGGAAAACTGTCATCATCATGTGACAGTCGTGAGAATTATAACCGAATAAAGACAAGTCTTTCATCGAGACTAGTTTGCGGATATTGGATGAGAAACTTGTGGGCACTTTGATCCCACGCAAGCATTCGCAAATTGCTTTTTTCTCTTCTAGCGTCAAGTTGTAGCTGGCTGGGAGAAGGTAATGCTTCCCGTTCGCCTTTTCTACTGGATGAAGCTCTGGTCTCAAATCAAGATTTACTAGGTCCATACGTGAATTTAATCCATCCTTTGTTTTCCTCGGCATGTCCAGCAAGGTCCCAATGATGCTGTCAAATACATTCTTTGTAACGTGCATCGAATCAATACTATGGCAAAATTCCAGATTCTTCCAATACGGAAGATACTTGAAAAAAATTGATTGTTTCTTGAAAGCCATGTCAGTTGTATCATCCGAAGATGTACTTTTCTTTCTCTTAATTCCTTTACTCTTTTTTCCCTTACCGAAAGCAATATGAATGTTCTTGACCATTTCAAACACAAGTTTTCCACTGTAAGGTTTCGGTGCAGTATCTTTTTCGATTTTGTTATCAAATTGTTCTTTCATATTCCTATACTTGTGTGTATATGTCAAGAACCGTCGATGTCTCATGTACACCGTCTTTCTGGATGAAGTGAGGTATAGATATCCAGTTCTATCCACGCACCTAACGCAACCTTTCTTCCCTTTCATTTGTCCCGATAATGTAAACAGTCTGGGATAATCATGCACGGTAACGAATATCATTGCTCTTAGCGTGAAATACTCCCGCTTGTACTCATCCCATGTACGTACCCCTTCATTCCACAATTTCGCCATATCTTCCATTAAAGGTTCCAAGAACACATCAATTTCGATGCCGGGTTGTTTCAGACCTTGGATAAGAACAGATAATAAGATATATTTCCTTTTGTGACACAACCACGTCGGTAGGTTGTACATAGTTAAGACCACGGGCCATGTGCTGTGTATGCTCCTTTTTTCACCAAACGGATTCATTCCATCTGTACCCAAGGCAAACCTCACATTTCTGATTTCCTTCGCAAATTCTGGATACTGAATATCAAAATTTTTCCACTGCGTTGCATCACCAGGGTGTCGTATATGTTTTTCATTTTTCTCGCGTTGCTCGGAATGCCAACGCATAAGTTCAGCCTCCCTAGGGTTTGAGAACAAACGCTTCAAGCGATCAATTACCGGAAGGTACCACATCACCAATGCAGGAATTTTTCTCTTATTCTTCACGTCTGCATCGCCAGAAGTATCGTCATCGTCACCTTCAGGACCAATAATAAACTTCTTATTCTTCTGAGTCTTTTTCATGTTGTTAACATACTGGTGATTGTAGTCCTTCTTATATCTACTGACACCACAAATGGGGCATCTAGTTGCGAGCTCATGCTCTTTGCGATACAGAATACAATGGTTCACACAAGCGTGTATTTTTGTCACACCTAGTGCCATCGGGCAAAGAAGTTTCTTCGCTTTATAAGTGCTTCTAGGCAGTTTATTTGGATTTGGAAGAATTTCTGCCATAAGATTCAAAAGATCAGAGAAACTACAATCGGACCATCCGTGCGTAGCTTTCAACTTTAGTAGTTCTAAGACTGCACGCAATGTAGTAAACTCTTTATCACAACCGTTTGATTCATCATATAAAAGCTCTGTGGCCGCATTCTGCAATGTCTCCATTTTACTTAAACATTTGCTTGCTCCCATAGAAGTCAGTACATATGGTTCAATGTGACGCAACATCTCCTCACAATCGAACTCATCATCATCATCACCAGCTTGATTGTCACTACCATCATCGATATGAACATTATCATCATCTGAGCCTCTCTCATCATCTTTATCCACATCATGTGTATCTAACTCACCATGCTCTGTCCATATTGTGTAGTTATTTTTGAAACCTCTTTTCACCAAATGAGATTGGATTACTATAGTATCCGTCCAAGCAATCTTATTTTCGCAGTCGATACATGGACATAATATGTCATCTATCTTTTGCAACTTCGCATGTATCTTGGATGCTTCAATAAAATTTGCAACATTACGAATGTACATAGGATCGGGTCTTGGCATGTTATACATCCACGCTCGACGGTCCATGCTTCAATAATAGAATTTTTTGTCAGATTTACAAAATTTGGCCACAAATATTCTCTAAAGGTCTTCTATAAAATGAATTTACAGAGACATAACAAGTATGATTAGGGCGACTAATGTAGGAGACGGGCGACGTCTTGAGGCGGACGGAGTCAAAGGGGGAAACAGGCCCAGCAGCATGGGCTAGGTCTGGGTGGGATCCAGTCCGTTATATCAGGAAACAGGCCCAGATGCATCTTATATATATTACAAAAGCATCTGTTAATTAAACATCATATTCATGTCACATAATAGGTACAAAAAGGAAACAATCCATATAGTCTATACATCAATATACTAGAACACAATCCATACAGTCCTTACACATGCAAAAGGACAGAATCCATATACCAGAACACACAAAACTAACAGCTTATCAGCTAATGAAAATATACAAAAAAAAGTAAGGAAACTACATTTACCTTGCAGAGGTGTCAGCACGGTGGGGAGGCGTCAGCACGGTGGGCCGGCTGGGTGGAGAAGTGGCGGTGCGGGGTTGAGCGGCGGCGCGGCAGTATGGGCTGGGCGGCGGAGCGGCGGCACGGCGCAGGGGAAATTTCAACAGCCTGGCGGCGTCGATATAAATTCTCCAGGGTTGCGTTTTGACAGCGGTGAGGGGTCTTTATATAGACGTAGGTTTTTCACAGGCGGTTTTTAACTTTATCGCAGACGGGTTTTACTTACCAACCGCCTGAGATGAGGTTTATTAATTAAGAAGTAAATATCTTCACAGGCTGTTGGTACTTAATAACCGCCAAGGAAGATTTTTATCTCAGGCGGGTATTACTTAACAACCGTCTAAGATAATGCCAACTGAACAAAATATTTTTAAAACTTGTATAGCTGACGTTGAAATGTTTTGGTAAATATCAAATTAATTTCTACTCACATATTATTCACATTTGTGTATCTCATAAAAAAAGATCTTTCACTCAAAATTGTTGGTACGAACATATTTGTATAATTTATACATGTATGAATTTTTTTAATATTTTTAAAAGCACTCCAACATGTCAAACTTCAAATTATCCACCAGTATTCATTGACACTTGATTGAAATATGTACAAAACACAAGAAAAATGTACAAGAACACTTGATTGAAATCCTAAAACTACACTACGGCCCCGCCTCCTCCATCCTCTCCGCCAGCTTCTCAAACCAAGCCAAGCGGTCCTCCTCCGACTCGTCGTCGTCGTTGTCGTAGTCGTCACCATGGTGGTGGTCACCGTCGTTGTCGTCGCCGTCGTCAGTGGACGACTCGTCGTCGCCGTCGTCGGAGGACGACTCGTCGTCGCCGTCGTCAGAGGACGACTCGTCGTCATCATAGTCATCATCGTCGCCGTCGTCGAAGTCGTCCTCCTCCTCCTCCTCCTCCTCCTCCTCCTCCTTCGGCGATGATGCAGCAGGAGAGAGGGTCGGCTGCTCCGGCTGAGCCGATTGCTCCGGCTGTACCGGTGGCTCCGGCTGCACCGGCGGTGGAACGCGCTGGTCGTCATTCACCCTCTCGGGGAAGCTGCAGCGTATCCACTTGCAGGGTGGCTGCCTCGGCGGGCTAGGTGGCGGAAGGTTGGCCATGGTTGTGGTGGTTAATCGGCGCCGGGCTAGGAGAGGTGGAACGATGGAAGAAGAAGAAAGGAGTGGAGAAAAGTTTTGTGCTTGTACATAACAGACGACGCGCCTTATATAGGTCTGTGCGGAGTAGACGAGGGAGCGGTTCGTTTCCCGCGCATTGAACTCTTTGCAGACCTCGTGCGGCGCACAATTAAACCACTGTGGAAGACGATCTTGAGAGATCCTTGCACGCGTCCCTGCACCACGGCTTCTCAACTTCTCCGCAGACCTCGTGCGGCGCGTCAGTTAATTAACACTTCTCAGGCCGTTAATTAACATATTGTAGTTTCAAAAATGATTATCTCAGGCGGGTATTACTTATAAACCGCCTGAGAAAAAAGAAGTAAAAATCTTCACAGACGGTTGGTACTTAACAACCGTCTACAAATATGTTTATCTGAGGCGGGTATAACTTAACAACCGCCTGGGATAATGCCCGATACTGTTCTTCAGTTTTCTTATCCCTTGCTTCTTTTTTATTTAGATTCCAATATAAATACTCAAACATGTTTACATTCAGCAAATTGTGTTCAAATTCGATGATTCTTTCTTCTACATTTGTATTAAATTAACATCTACCAACTGAACAAAATATTTTGTTCATTGCACATTGAACTCTTTGCAGACCTCGTGCGGCGCACAATTAAACCACTGTGGAAGACGATCTTCAGAGATCCTTCCGTCGCACGCGTCCCCTGCACCACGACTTCTTAACTTCTCCGCAGACCTCGTGCGGCGCGTCAGTTAATTAACATCTTCTCAGGCGGTTGGTACTTACCAACCGCCTGAGAATATATTTATCTCGGGGATGGTTGTTACTTACCAACCGCCTAAGATAAGCCCATGGAGTTCCCCTTGCCGCACGATATTGCGGTCCTGATCGCGGGGTGGGTCGCCGCAACCTCCACCCAGCCCATGGACGACCTCTCCAGTCTGCGCGCCACCTGCAAGGCCATGCACGCGGCGTGCCGTGATCCCACCGTGGGCAGGCGCGTGGCGCTGGAGCGGGAGAGCAGCTGGGAGTGGTTCCAACGGCACGGGAACGGGAGCTACGACGCCCTCGTGGAGCGCCTGGCCAACGTGGGCAACCCTCATGCGTGCTACGTCACTGGGTTCGACCTTGTCTTCAACTACGGCCGCGCGCAGGCGCAGCGGGGCACCCAGTTCCTTGCCCAGGCGGCCGCGAACGGCCACAAGGTGGCGGCCTACGTCCTCGCCATGCTCCGCTACGACGCCGACCGCGGGGACCGTGACACCCTCGAGTATATCCGGCAGGTCGAAGGCGAGGCCCACGTCGGCGACAACACGGTCGGGTTCGTCGTGATGAAGAGGACCAACAAGGAGTGTTGCTGGTGTCGGAATCAAGCCATGCAGAGGCTCGACGTTTTCGTGAGTTGGAGGTTACTGCGTAGGCCTCCTCCCGGACCGCCGCCGGTGGCGCTGCCCGTCATTGACGATGGCGTTTGCCGTGCCCAACAGGGGGGAACCAGGGGCCTGCCCGCTGCGGCAGGCGAGGGTGGTCTGAGACCGTCTTTTGTACTGAGAACTGTAGGATTGAGCGCGAGTATGACCTGTTCTCCCATAACGTGTTGTACACTATGGGTTATATTAATTAAAAAGAAGTAAATATGAAAAAAGCCTTATATTCATCAAGATAGAAAAATGAAAAATAGCATTTGTTGTATGTTTTTTATGTTCTGACCAATTTCAAAGGATTTATGAAGTGAAATTTAATGGTAACCTTTACTTATCAATAATATTACAAGAAAGTGGATTTTTGCCTTTTTAAAGGACCACATTTAATCAAGAATATTAATTAAGAAGAAGTAAATATCTTCACAGGCGGGTATTGCTTAACAACCGCCTGAGATAATGCCCGATACTGTTCTTCAGTTTCCTTATCCCTTGCTTCTTTTTTATTTAGATTCCAATATAAATACTCAAACATGTTTAGATTCTACAAATTGTGTCCAAATTCGATGATTCTTTGTTCTACATTTGTATAAAATTAACATCTACCACCTGAACAAAATATTTTTAAAACTTGTATAGCTGACATTGTAATGTTTTGGTAAATATCAAATTAATTTCTACTCACATATTATTCACATTTGTGTATCTCATAAAAAAAAGTTTCTTCACTCAAAATTGTTGGTATGAACATCTTTGTATAATTTATACATGTATGAATTTTTTTAATTTTTTTAAAAGCATTCCAACATGTCAAACTTCAAATTATCCACCATTCTAACTAAATGCTCATATTCATATGAGGCATTCATCAAATTATGAACACACATTGATTCCAAAAAATTTAAAAAAAATATGAAAAAATTCGTAGAGGTTGGTATGATGATTAAAAATGTCCACTGAAAAAATAAATGAAAAAAGCATTATATTCATCAAGATAGAAAAATGAAAAATAGCATTTGTTGTATGTTTTTTATGTTCTGACCAATTTCCAAGGATTTATGAAGTGAAATTTAATGGTAACCTTTACTTATCAATAATATTATAAGAAAGTGGATTTTTGCCTTTTTAAAGGACCACATTTAATCAAGAATATTAATTAAGAAGAAGTAAATATCTTCATAGGCGGGTATTGCTTAACAACCGCCTGAGATAATGCCCGATACTGTTCTTCAGTTTCCTTATCCCTTGCTTCTTTTTTATTTAGATTCCAATATAAATACTCAAACATGTTTAGATTCTGCAAATTGTGTCCAAATTCGATGATTCTTTCTTCTACATTTGTATAAAATTAACATCTACCACCTGAACAAAATATTTTTAAAACTTGTATAGCTGACATTGTAATGTTTTGGTAAATATCAAATTAATTTCTACTCACATATTATTCACATTTGTGTATCTCATAAAAAAAAGTTCCTTCACTCAAAATTGTTGGTATGAACATCTTTGTATAATTTATACATGTATGAATTTTTTTAATTTTTTAAAAGCATTCCAACATGTCAAACTTCAAATTATCCACCATTCTAACTAAATGCTCATATTCATATGAGGCATTCATCAAATTATGAACACACATTGATTCCAAAAAATTTAAAAAAAATATGAAAAAATTCGTAGAGGTTGGTATGATGATTAAAAATGTCCACTGAAAAAATAAATGAAAAAAGCATTATATTCATCAAGATAGAAAAATGAAAAATAGCATTTGTTGTATGTTTTTTATGTTCTGACCAATTTCAAAGGATTTATGAAGTGAAATTTAATGGTAACCTTTACTTATCAATAATATTATAAGAAAGTGGATTTTTGCCTTTTTAAAGGACCACATTTAATCAAGAATATTAATTAAGAAGAAGTAAATATCTTCATAGGCGGGTATTGCTTAACAACCGCCTGAGATAATGCCCGATACTGTTCTTCAGTTTCCTTATCCCTTGCTTCTTTTTTATTTAGATTCCAATATAAATACTCAAACATGTTTAGATTCTGCAAATTGTGTCCAAATTCGATGATTCTTTCTTCTACATTTGTATAAAATTAACATCTACCACCTGAACAAAATATTTTTAAAACTTGTATAGCTGACATTGTAATGTTTTGGTAAATATCAAATTAATTTCTACTCACATATTATTCACATTTGTGTATCTCATAAAAAAAAGTTCCTTCACTCAAAATTGTTGGTATGAACATCTTTGTATAATTTATACATGTATGAATTTTTTTAATTTTTTAAAAGCATTCCAACATGTCAAACTTCAAATTATCCACCATTCTAACTAAATGCTCATATTCATATGAGGCATTCATCAAATTATGAACACACATTGATTCCAAAAAATTTAAAAAAAATATGAAAAAATTCGTAGAGGTTGGTATGATGATTAAAAATGTCCACTGAAAAAATAAATGAAAAAAGCATTATATTCATCAAGATAGAAAAATGAAAAATAGCATTTGTTGTATGTTTTTTATGTTCTGACCAATTTCAAAGGATTTATGAAGTGAAATTTAATGGTAACCTTTACTTATCAATAATATTACAAGAAAGTGGATTTTTGCCTTTTTAAAGGACCACATTTAATCAAGAATATTAATTAAGAAGAAGTAAATATCTTCATAGGAGGGTATTGCTTAACAACCGCCTGAGATAATGCCCGATACTGTTCTTCAGTTTCCTTATCCCTTGCTTCTTTTTTATTTAGATTCCAATATAAATACTCAAACATGTTTAGATTCTGCAAATTGTGTACAAATTCGATGATTCTTTCTTCTACATTTGTATAAAATTAACATCTACCACCTGAACAAAATATTTTTAAAACTTGTATAGCTGACATTGTAATGTTTTGGTAAATATCAAATTAATTTCTACTCACATATTATTCACGTTTGTGTATCTCATAAAAAAAAGTTCCTTCACTCAAAATTGTTGGTATGAACATCTTTGTATAATTTATACATGTATGAATTTTTTTAATTTTTTTAAAAGCATTCCAACATGTCAAACTTCAAATTATCCACCATTCTAACTAAATGCTCATATTCATATGAGGCATTCATCAAATTATGAACACACATTGATTCCAAAAAATTTAAAAAAATATGAAAACATTCGTAGAGGTTGGTATGATGATTAAAAATGTCCACTGAAAAAATAAATGAAAAAAAGCATTATATTCATCAAGATAGAAAAATGAAAAGTAGCATTTGTTGTATGTTTTTTATGTTCTGACCAATTTCAAAGGATTTATGAAGTGAATTTTAATGGTAACCTTTACTTATCAATAATATTACAAGAAAGTGGATTTTTGTCTTTTTAAAGGACCACATTTAATCAAGAATATTAATTAAGAAGAAGTAAATATCTTCACAGGCGGTTGGTGATTACCAACCGCCTGAGAATATACTTACCAACCGCCTAAGATAATCTTCTTCTCGGACGTGAAATTTTAATTAATGATGAACACACTACATTGATTAACAATATTCAATCATTCACACAGTTGAAGAACACACAAGATACTCATTCATTAACAATATTCAATCACACATCTCACAAAAGAACACACAAGATGCACAATATTTACACAAGAACACACAAGAACACACAAGATACACAAGTAATATTCAATCACATAGATGAAAAAAGATAGATTTCATTCATTAACAATATTTACAAAACAGAAGCGACTAAAAACAACAAAAAGAAAACTAATTAAATCCTACTCCTACTCCTCCTCCTCGTCTTCCGGCGGCGACTCCGGCACCGGTGCAACAGGAGACAGGGCCCGCTGCACCGGCTGCACCGGCTGCACCGGCGGTGCAACCCCGAGGTTGCTAGCCGTCGCCTCCACCAGCGTTCTACGGCCCTCGGGGCCAAGAACCTGGGCCATCATCGCGAACAGAATGTCGAGACGATCAGCCACCCCCATGAGGGCGTAGAGGTAGTGGCCTAAGGTACCCATTCCAGTATACTCTGGAAGGGTACCCAGCCCCAAGGTACTCATGGCGCGAGACGTATTGTTGTACGCCTCTCGCGCCATGAGGAGGCGCTGCTCGGTGTTGATCTTCTCGGGGGAGCTGCAACATAGTTTCTTGCAAGGTGGCTCCCTCGGAGGGCTTGGCGGCGGAAGGTCGGCCATAGTGGTGTTGGGTCGTCGGAGCGGAGGAAGACGAAGAAAACAAGAGGATTCAGAGTGAGCGATGCGCTTGTGAGCGATAGCGCGTCTTTAAGGCCGTGCGGAGTGGAAAAGAAAGGTCGCACCTCGGGGAAAAGAAAGGTCGCGCACGCGTGACATGGTCACTGACGTGTGGGACCGGGTCCACATGTCAGTGACCGCTGATTAAGTCAGGGGATCCTCATCCCGGTTGGTGAGGGGTCTTTATGTAGGCGTTCATCAAATTAAGAAGAAGTAAATATCTTCACAGGCCCATGTTTAACTCAGGCGGGTGTTACTAACCAACCGCCTGAGATAATTGTATCTTCTTAGGCGGTTGGTAAGTAAAATCCGACTGAGGTAACAGTCTTCCCTGACGGTCGGTACTTAAAATCCGCCTGAGAAAATGTGAGTCTATATATACCCCTCGGCAGCATTGGAAAAACCTAACCCGGGCGAAACACTTAGACGCTGTTAGGCTGCCAAAATTTTGTTTGCCGCCAAGTGTTCCCCCTCGTCACTTCCAGGTACGCTGCCGAGCTTCGCCGTCGCCAAGCTTCGCCGTCGCCGCCGAGCTTCGCCGTCGCCGCCGAGCTTCGCCCTCCTCACTTCCAGGTACGCCGAGCGAAGCCATTTCCGTCGCCGCCGAGCTTGAAGGTAAACCCTAAACCCTTCGACCTTCCATCCTCCTTCGCCGTGCCGCCTCCCTCCCCGCCCTCGCTGTCGCCTTGCATATCCTTGGTTAGGGTTCGGGAATTAGATAATGGTAGGCATCCTTGGTTAGGGTTCGGTGGAATTCGAAAAACTGTCAAGTTCGGTGGCATCTTTGGTTAGGGTTCGGTGGGGCAAGATTTATGTGGATGGTTATATCACGATAAATTGGTAGTTGGTTCTGTGTATCTGAAACTGTTCTGACACATTAGTGGTAAACATGATTCTAGACTCTAGTAACAGCAGTATATTCCCTATTTCTGTCATCGGCCTTGCATATGCCACATAATTCTCTATTAGGGGCAAGATTTAGCTATATTTGGTTAAGTTGACCAAATTTGGCTAATTTTGGCTAAGTTACATTAGATATAGTTATACTTGACTAATTTTGACTAAGTTATGCTATATTTAGCTATATTTGGCTACTTTTGCTTAGAGTTAGCTATGCTAGACAAAGTTTGGCTAAGTTTGCTTTTATATTCTCTAAGTTTCATTTGAGCAATTGTAGCTAATCTGTGCTACCAAAGATGTCTGCACTTGTGGCTCCATCAGCTTCATTTGAGCAATTGTACCTAATCTGAGCTACCAAAGTTATGCTATATTTAGCTCTGAAGCCAAACAAAAGTTGCTGGCCAACTCATTTGTGATGCCAGGAGCATCCTCACGCCCATATCTAGGTAACACTAGGTGTGGCGATGGAGTCTGAGCATATGATGCCGATCTCTATGATACAAGAATTTAGTTAGACCTATATAACTTCAAAAATGTGTTTTGGCTAAATTTACTTAATTGAGCCAAAATTGAGAAAATTTGTTTTAAATATGACCAAATTTAGTTATGCCATTTATTAGATTTTTTGTCTTATTAGATCTAGCATGGAAAGCCCTAAGAAGACTGGTCCTGATAGTAACAACAAAGAAGACAATATGGAGTTTACTGACTCCAGCAGTTCAGGCTCCTATCACAGTCCTTCGGATCCTTTTCCGAATATAAAAATTAAAAAGACTTTAGTGGATCTAGACCCGGAATATGATCCTGCCAACGAGGTATGGATCACGAATCTTAACTTCAGCAGTTCAAGTTAATGTTGGTTGTCAAGTATACGAAGTCTTATAATTTTTTTCTACCTAGATTAATCTCGAAGACAATGAGGTGACATCGGCTACTAAAACCGCAGAAGGTTCACCAATGGATGAATCCTCAGCTTCACTCAAGCGGAAACGAGGGCAACGAGGTCCCAATAAGGGTCCATTGGACCGCATCATGTACATAACAAGGGTCGGTCCAGGTGGGCTTCCCCAAGAACCACTGGATTCAGTTACCAAGTACCGTAATGCATGCGGTTTTCTTGTTAGGGAGGTTGTGCCGATCACAACCGAGAATTGGAGGAAATTACCCGAGCAGACCAAGAATGAGTTGTGGGAAAAGATAAAGAAATAATTCAAGTTCCCGAAAGGCACAGAAGAAGCTGTAAAGAAAGCAACATTGTTCTCTTGCGGCAAGAAGTTTTGATGCTGGAAGAGTGAAATGAATGCTTATGTTGAGGCCGATAAGGTCCCTAGCCCGAGGAAGATGGGAAAAATCACACAAGCTCAGTGGCAAGAGTTTGTTCATCAAAAGAGCACACCTGATGCTAAAGCTCTAAGTGCAACTAGGTCAGAGCTTGCAAAAAAGAACAAATACCATCATCGCTTGGGGTCTGCCGGATATGCCCCCAAAGTCCAGAAATGGAATAAGATAATAGACGAAATTCTTAGTAAGGGCAATCCTCACCCATTAGAAGGGTGCGATGAGCGAACTCAATGCTGGGTCTTTGCTCGGTCAGGTTTGACCAGCGAGGGCAAACTTGAAAAGCCCGACTCTCTGAATGAAGTAGAGGATAAAATGAAAGAAGTAATTGAAAAGCAACAGAAGGGTCTCTTCAAGCCGAAGAGGGAGAATGACCAACTTACCGCTATCTTGGGAAACCCTGAACACAGCGGACGGGTTCGAGCGGTCTCTTCTCAAATGTCTTGGCTAGATGGTTTCCCTAAAGATAAAGACACATATAGAAGACGTGAGAAGTTTAAGAAAACACTTGATGAAACAATTGCTCAAAAGGTCAAAGAAAATATGCAAGAAATAATGGAACAACTTAGACAATCAGGACAATTAGTGGCACCGAGTACAATGATGGTTCCGGTGCAAAAGGAGCAATTAGTATCTCCAACTGCCTACCCTAGCAGCGTTGGTTCCGTGCCAGGCTCAGGGTCAGCCCATAAGTTCCCTGTCGATGATATTGCTAACGACAAATCTTGTCGTCTTCTTGTCCCGATAGGCAGAGCAGGGAACAAAACCAAACAGGTTGCCACTGCTATGGCAAAGCCTGATCGTGACTTCAACGGGAGTCCACTTCCGTTGTATTATTTTGTGGTGCAAGTTCTTCAGATCATTGATAATGATTATGAAGATTATGAAATAGACCATGTCACACCTGAGGGGATCGCAACTCTGGGGCAGGCTGTCAACCAATTAATCCTTTGGCACCGACGCGATATCGTGTTGGACGATGAGCTAATTTTTAGCCCCGTCGCATCTCCAAATACTGCAACCCCATCTTCTAAGGCGAAAGTGCATGAAGATCCACTCCCAGTCCGGGAAGATCCACTCCCCCTATGTCTGAGCAAGGATGATAATATCCAAGAGAAACAAGTTGGACAACAACTTCAAGCAGTACCAGAGCAAGCTGTTGCTAGTAAAGAGCAACTAGTTGAGCAACAGCTTGAAGTAGTACTAGAGCCAGCTGCTGGGAGTAAAGAGCAATCAGTTGAACAACAGGTTCAACAACAAGCCAGTGTCCAACTTCCGACGACTACTCCTCGATCATCAGTGCCTGTCAAAGTTAGCTCATACAAAAATAAGAAACCTTCATCAGAAGTGACAAAGTATCTGGAAGCTATAAAGGAAAATATTAGAAAATCGAGTGCATCTCGTTCTTCTCATGAGCCAGCATTAGAAGATATCGAGGAGTGGGAAGAAGACGGTGTCATGTATAATCGGCGGACGGCTTTAGTTAAACCAGGAGTTCCAATATACAAGCTTGAGGATGTTCCTCCTAAATTTGAGAATGGGAAGCCGTTAATGACATCCGTACAACTTAGCAAACAACCCGTCGCGCTCAGGAGAATGCATGAGTGGTACATCACTGCCAGCACAAAATATGGTCTTAATTGCGTCACATTTCGTATTCCAAAAGAAGCATTCTGGAGCACTGGAGTAGATAAACGAGTCATTTTATTTGACGAGCTGCTTTCCCTTTTCCATCAGGGCATGCTCGAAATCAACCTGCTGCTCGTCTGGTGCTTGTAAGTGCTCTAATATTTTGTATTTGCTTTTCTTACTACACGCATACGCATTTCATGAGATTATAACAATTCTGGACTTCTTCAATAGGATGCAATACATGGATAATGTAAAGTTGGTGCACAAGATAGGTATCCTTGACCCTACTAGGATTGCAAAGTTGCTATTCGACGTCCAGGCGAATCGAGAATCAAGCCAGTACAAACACATGAAAAAAAAAGATTTTGAAAGAGCAATTGCAAAACTTAAGAAGGATAGAAAGGCAGAAGTTGCAGCTTACATAGGACATGCGATGTTTAACTTTGTCAGAGACGGCCAGGACCTCATAAAGGCTCTGTACCACTTCGAGTAAGTTCGACACATGACATTGAAATAGCAATTATTGGCAATTGTTAACACGTGTGTTTGTATGTTTGCAGTAATCACTACATAATGATCTTCATCAAGCCAACGCAGGGAATGGCAACAATCTTGGACTCGGCCGATTACCCACCAGATCGTTACAAAGATTTCCTTTCCATTTTGAAAAAGTATGTTTATTCAATAATTTTAATTTACGCACATTTATAATGTGTTGACAAGTTTTATATGACATTTCTTGTATTACAACGCTTGGCGGTTTTACGCGGAACAGCTTGGCGGTCAGAGACCTCCTAATACGAATGCATTGGACATTAAAACGTATTATGCTTGTCCGAAGCAGCCTGCTGGGAGTGTCTTATGCGGGTATTATGTATGCGAGCATCTTCGGACCGCCGCCGTATATAGAGTCAATCGTGAGGATGTAAGTTATCCTTAATGTCGATACCTTATTTTCTTACTTTTGTGTTTCATTTTCATTGTAACTAGCATAGTTTAATGCTTATATTCTCTGCTGTTCAATATTACCAGAAACATTATTTTCATATTTTGATTCCAACTTCAAAATGCAATTGCTCATAGTACAACTGCTCCAAAAACACCTACTAAATTCTTGTATACTCTCACTTTGATCTATACTTTGAGATTGTTCAAACCAACACATTCTAAACCTTGTTATGTGTTATATTGCAGCACAAGAAGAATCTGAATGAAGAATGGCCGGTTTGTAGATGTATTCCTGATGGAGGAGCCGACAGGATTGCTTCTGAACTCTGTCAGTTCATTCGTCGCGAAATTTTGCACAAAAAGGGGAAGTTCTTTGATAAGAGAGGTTCAGCAGCTGATGTGCCAGAACTTTGCGACTATGCCAATCTAAACAGTTTTTAGTGAAAACTTGTAAACTTTGAGATGAATTGTATCTGTAACTTGTACATATGTATATTGTTTTAGTGAAATTGACTTCTGTGATGATAATATTGTTGTCTTTTGTTCTGTGATGATTGTTGTTTTTTGTTCTGTGATTATATTGAATTGACCTGGAAATTAGAAATAACAACAGTAGTACTGCATGACTGTGAAAAACAATTATCACAGGCGGCTAGATACAAGTAAAGAAACATCTGTGATAACCTAATTTTCACAGGCGGTGTCTATTATGGTAGAAACCGGCTGCGTTAAAGGGTCTTCACAGACGGCTGATATAGGTAAACTCCGTCTGTGATAACTTCATTATCATAGACGGGTTAGTTATGCTTCAATAACCGTCTGTAAAGACAAATTATCATTGACGGTTAGTTATGCTTCAACACCCGTCTGTGAAGACATATTATCATAGGCAGTTAGTTATGCTTCAGAATCCGCCTGTGAAGACACATTATCATAGACGGTTAGTTATGCTTCAATACCCGACTGTGAAGACTCATTATCATAAGCGGTTAGTTATGCTTCAAAATCCGCCTGTGAAGACACATTATCATTGGCGGTTAGTTATGCTTCACTACCCGCCTGTGAAGACCTATTATCATAGGCGGTTAGTTATTCTTCAATAACCGTCTGTGATAAGACGTTTATCACAGACGGTTATATATGCTGCACGACCCGTCTCTGATAAAGTATTTTCACAGACGGCTAGCCTAAGTAAAGAACCGCCTATGATAATATGTCTTCACAGGCGGCTAGCCTTAGTGAAGAACCGCCTATGATAATTAGTCTTCACAGGCGGTTTCACTTCTCCGCCTGTGAAATTGCGGATTATCACAGACTCTTCGTTTCAGGCGGTTTTAAAAGCCGCCTGTGATAATAGGTTTGGAGCCTCCTGTGATGAGGCTTATTGTAGCAGTGCAAGCTGCTGAAGTTCAGGTCTTTAGATGCAAAGGAGAAGGTGAGGAGGAGGCGGGAGCGCCTAACGAAGGAAGAGAAGTTGCTCGTAAAGGAGCGAACCCTGATACAGCAGCTCGACAAAATGTCTCGGGAGCTCTTGAAGGAGGCCCATCAGTCTAATGCCACCGCCAACACCCACCTCAGCGCCTGCGAGGAGCTTGTGAGACCTATGTGCTGGCAATTATGTTTCAAGTGAGTGTTTACATGCAAAGTTTTGAGTATACCTAAAAAACTCACTTCAGATTTTTCGAATTTGCAATATTTCGTTTTGCACTGTTTGAACTTTATCACGCACGTGATATGCGCGTGTTTTCCTCACTTTGGATTGTCCGGACTTTTCCGTAATAGGCATAGCTGCTGATTTGGAATATCTGAACTTTCTATGTGCTGAAATAATTGTGCGGCTATTATGTTTTTCATTTGCAATGTTTCAAATTTGCTTTACACTTATGAGGAGATTAGCTTAGTACTTTTGGACTAAGTTTTTGGTGCGTTATGGCTGATTATTATGTATATTATCTATGTTTGCAATATGCTTATGTGAGGTGCTTGTAATTGTTGATGATTTTTCTATATACTCTTGGGTTTACTTTATGTCATCTAAGAATGAAGCTTTCAATAACTTTAGAAGTTTAGTTCTTAGACTTTCACTTGACCACCCACGATCTTTAAAAGCAATTAGAAGTGATAATGGAACCAAATTTAAAAACTAATCATTTGATCACTTTTGTGCTGAAAAGGGAACATATCATCAATTTTTTTCTCCATATGTACCATAACAAAAAGGTATTGTGGAAAGAAAGAACAAAACCTTAGTTGAGATGGCTAGGATTATGCTTGATGAATATCAAACTCCTAGGAAGTTTTGGGCTGATGCTATGGCAACCGCTTGTTATCCATCTTTAGGGTCTTGGTTTGGACATAGGCCTAGTGTCACACACTTTAGGATCTTTAGTTGCAAATGCTCTGTTAAGAAACATGGTAATCTTGATAAATTTAAATCTAGATCAGTTGACGGCATGTTTCTTGGCTATCCATCTCATACTAGAGGCTACATGTGCTTTTACTTGACACTATCAAAATTGTGGAGACTTGTGAGATTTCTTTTGACGAAGCTAGCCAAGGTACTAGATCTAATATTGCAGGTCTAGATGCATATCCGCAGGAGGGGAGTATTTTCATTAAATATGAGGAATAAGTGGTGATGCTGCTCAAATGTTCAAAAGCTAACAACGTTGTTGTAGCTCCTAATTTTGATCCACAACCAGCAGCGACGACTACTACTATTGCTGATTCAGATCATTCTCAAGCCACTAGCTCATCAATTTTTGATGAACATGAAGAAGAAGAAGCTTGTGAAGTGTCTACTCCCCTTTGCATCATCAAAAGTCACCCTCCAAAACAGATTATTGGAAGCTTGCACAAACGAGTCACACGGTCCAGGTTTTTTGATCCAAACTCTCATGCTCATTCTCTTTTGTTGCTTCTTTTGAACCCAAAGATATATCACACGCACTGACTAATGAATCTTGGATTATTGCCATGCAAGAAGAGTTAGAAAATTTTGGAAGAAATAATGTTTGTAAACTTGTACATCCACCTAATGATCACACATTAATTGGAACTAAATGGTTGTTTAAAAATAAACAAAGTGAGGATGGGGTTGCAGTTAGGAATAAAGTTAGATTAGTTGCTCAAAGTTTCACACAAGTTGAAGGTTTATATTTTGATGAAACCTTTGCTCCTGTTGCTAAATTAGAAGCCATAAGAATTAAATTAGCATTTGCTGCATCTAAAGGACTAATTATATCAAATGGATGTGAAAAGTGATTTTTTAATGGGTACATAGATGAGGAGGTTTATTTGAAGCAACCATCTGGTTTTGCAAATTCAGATTTTCCTAATAATGTTTATAAACTGCCCAAAGCTTTGTACAGTCTCAAAGCAGCCACCAGAGCATGGTATGATAGGTTAAAAATATTCTTACTTGAAAAGGGGTTTACCATGGGAAATGTAGATAAAACTCTTTTTGTGCTTAAGCATGGCAATTTATTATTTGTTCAAGTGTATGTGGATGATATTATCTTTGGTTGTGCTTCTCATGATCTAGTGTCTAAGTTTTCAGCTATGATGAGTTCAGAATTTGAGATGAGTATGATGGGAGAACTCACGTACTTTTTAGGACTGCAAATCAAGCAAACTAAGGAGGGAACCTTTGTGCATCAAACGAAGTATACAAAGAACTCCTTAGCCGTTTCAACATGGAAAACAACAAGCCTCTTTGTACACCAATGGGAACAACGAGAACACTTGAACTTTATGAAGAGGGTGAATCTATTGATCAAAAAGAATATCGAAGCATGATCGGATCATTTTTGAACCTCACGACATCAAGACCAGATATACAATTCAGCGTATGCTTTGTGCATGATTTCAAGCACCTCCACGCACTTCACATCGTCGAGCCATCAAAAGGATTCTCAGGTATTTACATGGAAATCAAGAATTTGGCATTTTTCTTCTATCTTTCTCAACCGTTAGTTTGAAGGCTTTTTCTAATGCTAATTTTGTGGGTTGTAGGATTGATAGGAAAAGTACTAAAAGTGCTTGTCATTTCTTGGTAATTCACTTGTTGCTTGGTCCTCTAGAAAACAAAGTTCAGTTGTACAATCCACAACCAAATCTGAATTTGTGCCTGATGCTAGCGCTTGTGTACAAATTCTTTAGATTGTTCAAACACTTAAGGACTATGGATTTGATCTAGATAGTGTTTCGTTATTTTGTGACATCACTAGTGCTATTTGCATTGCTAAAAACCCTGTGCAACACTCTAGAACAAAGCACATTGACATTAGGTATCACTTTCTTCGTGATAATGTTAAAAAAGAAACATTGTGCTTTACCGTGTAGACATCGAACAACAATTGTTTGACATTTTTACAAAACCGTTGGATTTCACTCGTTTTTCATTCATTTGTAGTGAAATATGGGTTATGCATCCTCATGGCTTAAATTGAGGTGGAGTGTTACAACTTGGGAAGTCTATGTGCGAATCTGAAATTAAAAATAATATGAGCATAAGTGGTTCATATGTATATGTTTTTGTAATTCCTTTTACATGCTAAAAGTCCTTACTATATTACTCGTGTTATACATTTTGTGGTTTTTGCATTGACTATTAATTGGAATAATTACTTATACTAAGACTGTCATGATTGAATTTTCTTGCTATTTTGTACCTATTGCATGATGACAAGTGCTTTTAATCATGAAAACTTAATCAATCAACAACCCACATATTGAGCTTTTATGACCAAATGAAAAATTTGAAAAGATCAACAGAATATGCATGCATCGTGCTTCTTCTTTTTAGATTGCTTATCAGTGCACTTTGATATGAACTTGAAAGGAGTTGTGTATGGCTAAAACCATATCATTAACCTTCTCATTGTCAAACGATATAGGCTTGGTTTGGTTGGTTAGAATAAGGCAGATGCTGCATATAATCTCTTGCAAAGTTCATAACACTAGATAATAAAAAACAGCAACATGTGTCATGCTTTCAAGTTTCAAAATAGTTGAGTTTGTGAGATCATGACTTGCTTAAATTGAAAATACACTTGATCTCTAGCATGGCTTACACTACTTTACGTATCTCATTGATGTGATAGTGTAAGTTACTTGATAGTATGGCTTGGATGAGCTTTGTTTTATATGTGTATGTCATATTAGGCTCATTAACAAATCAATATTTCACTTTTGTACCTTGCTGAATACATTGTCAGAGGGGGAGAAATATGAAACACGTTGCTCATTCACAAGTGCTTTGATTTACACGTTCTTCTTTGGGAGAGTGTACATCCTTAGGGATAATTTTAAAGGTTTCTTCTCATTTAATTTTTGATTTTTAAAATGGGGAATAAATTTTCTTTTGTCAAAACTATTAATAAAACGTGAATGGGCCAATGTTTGGTTTCGTATGGTGTTGCCAATGCATTCATCAAGGGAGAGATTGTGAGACCTATGTGTTGAATACATTAGCAATTATGTTTAAAGTGAGTATTTACGTGCAAAGTTTTGAGTATACCTGAGAAAACCACTTCGGATTTTCCGAAGTTGCCAGATTTTGTTTTGCACAGTCCAAAATTTATCACGCATGTGAGCGGCACGTGTTTTTATCACTTTGGACTGTCCGAACTTTTTTGTATTATGCATAGTTGCTGCTTTGGACTGTTAGAACTCTCTATGTGCTGAAATAATCCTGCGGTTGTAATGTTTTTCACTTGAAATGTTTCAAACTTGCTTTACTCTTATGAGAAGCTTAGTACGTTTGGACTAAGTTTTTGGTGCGTTATGGCTGATTATTATGGATATTATCTTGCTATGTTTGCAACATGCTTATGTGTGGTACTCACATAAGATGTTGTGGTTATCGGACCAATGTGAGTCAAGTCATGGACTTGTTCTCGGAAGATTTGGTTGTTTGTTCATATACAGGTTTTGCTTGAGGCTAAGACATGGCTGGTAACAGGATTCATTGATCTAGTCTTAGCGAGAACATAAGGTTCAACAACCCAGTTCGAGAGGAATTGTGGTTGAGTTGATCGAGAGGTCGCGCTACATGTTTGGATGTTTCAATCATATGTTTTACTTATCTAATTGACGTGATTTTTTTGTGTTGTCTTTACAACTTGATGCTCTATCATCTACGAAAATTTCACAATAATTGGATTGTTTTTTTCTGACTTACATGAGTTTATTTGCAGCGTTAGATATCTGATTTCAAATCTGTTAGGACAGATTAACCTTTGCTCAATCTTTTGATCATAACTTGAGTTTTACTCGACGAATTTTCGTGATTCTTGTTGTCATGTCTTTGTGACTTGATTTTCTACAATCTAAAATAGTTTTTCACGGTTGATCACACTTACATTAGCCACACACACTGATTTCTCCAACATATCGATTTCTGCCGAGGGGTTTGTGTTGCTTCCACTGAAAAAGTTTAAATCTACCATTCACCCCCCTCTTGTAGCTTTTCACGTGCTCTTCGATCCTACGAAGCTACAGCTGGGGCTCGCCTGCCATGAGATCGCCATCTCTGAGTGGGAGCGAGAGCAGGAGCTACGGGAGCAGGCAAAGGAGACATCATGTAAGCTTCAGCTGGCCGGGACGAGTTGAAGTTCTGTGCTGAGGACCTCAATGACCGCGAGGCAGACCTAGCGAAGGAGCAATAGTGCCAGGGAAAAGAGCGCCAAGCTCTCCTTGAGCGCGAGGTCACTGCCGACTTCCAAAAGAACGCCAGGGATCACCGTGCCTCAAAGCTAGATGCCAGGGAGAAGGCGTTGGGTGCCAAGGAGAAGCAGCTCTCCGAGGGTAAACCGAAGGCGTTGGCGGCGGTGCGGCAGAAGGTGGAGGAGCTTCGGGCTTTGCGTAGATCCAAGCGCAGGATGTCTAGGACTTTCTGCACTGCACCAAGATGGTGTTGGTGCCCCTCTCCTTCAGCCCCGTGTGCACAAGGGAGCCGGCATGGGAGGTGAACCAGGCACTCCCCACCCTCGACTCCGCCAGCACCAAGATGCAGGCCCTAGGAGCGGTCATCGGTGATCAGCTGGAGACCGAGGGGAAGGCCTTGGCCAAGGAGGTGGTGGGGCACGTGTTGACATGCCCCCAAAGCTGAGACCACAACACCTTCTTGGAGCCGGTGGTTCGGGTCCTGGTCGAGGAGAGGGAGGAGGCAGCCAGGTCCAAAGTTCAGGATGTCACCACGCTCATCACCTCATGGATCCAATGCCATGCTAAAGACCCATGGGCACCTTCCCTCTGTATCTTCTAGGATCTTTTGTATCTCCTTAGTGCACTTGTACCTTTGTTTGTAAACAACTTTGATGAATTTGAATACATTGATGGACTTGAAGTTCTTTTTGCTTCATAGCTTGGTCCTCCCGGCTCCTTAGCAGCGCAAAGACCTAAAGAAAAACTTCACTGGAATCACTAGGTAGGTGTAGACGCTACCCTCGAGTCCTTAGCAGCGCAAGGACCCGAGAAGAAACTTTGCCAATGATTAGCTAGGTGTAGACGCTCCAGTCGGGCCCTTTGCAGTGCAAGGGCTCGAAAAGACACCTCAGCGACAATCTTGTAGCAGTTCTTAGTGGGTCCTTGGCAACGCAAGGATCCGAGAAAACTTGTCGGGATTGTTGCTTGTTGTAGTCGACATTTCCAGCGCTTGTTGAGTGTTGTAGCGACCCCAACATCCTGCATATATACCGAGTACCCCCGTGCTCAGGTTGGATGTGGTTGTGGACCCTGCCTTCCAGCAGAGGTGGGCTCCAGACCCGCCACATGTCCTTTAGATTCGGGCCTTGACCGCCCACGGTGGCGGGCTCCGATGCTACCACATGTCGACTAGGCCCGAACCCAGCCTCTCCTCACATGTGGGCTCTGGACTTGCCACGTGTCATGTAGCTCCAGGCCTGGCCTCTCCTCAGAGGCAGGCACCAGCACTGCCATGTGGCCTGCAACCCTGGACTTGGCCTCCCCACAAAAGCAAGCTCCAGGGCTGCCACATGTCCTGCGGCCCTCTCTAGGCAGTAAGTCGTAAGAATAAAGAATGGCATGCCCTGTCCAGTCGTGCGTTCAAGACTCACGCCTCGCCCAGGAACATAGGCACGATGCGCGCTCCTATTAAGTGGTAGTGTGCCCAATCAAATCACGATGAAGGCGCTACAGAGCTACACCACAATGCTAACATAGTAGGTGGCGGCGACACGACAGATGGGTTATCCCTGCAATCATCAATGTCCATGCTTAGTAATTGCCGGATTAGCACGACAGGACAGCAGGACTTAAATCCATCGTCAAAAGCTAGTACAAGTAGTCAAGAGTACTCTAAATCGTGTGTAGGGTACGAATCAACCCGAGGCCACTTGTCTGGCCCCGGTCTTCATATAAATGCCTGGCTTGTATTCTAAAAGGACCCAGCAGCCACAAACATATGCGGGCTCTCAACTTCACTCTGATCCCTGACTCTCGTGGACTCTCACAAAAAACACAAGAAAGAGCAATACAACTCACTCCCATGGACTTAGGGTACTACGCTCCAGCGGCCCCAACCAGAGAAATCTGATCTATACCATCTTCACCTTCCTCTTTTTGCTTGACTGCTTCATAGTCGTTAGCCCCTCCAATCATAGAACCCCGATGGGCTGCTTCGTAGTAGATCGGGGGGAAGTGTCATTTCCACACTTCGACATTTGGTGCGCCAAGTTTGATGCAACCATGTGACGGGGAGAGAGGCGCCAAAATCTTTGAGAACTTCGGATCGATCTCTGAACGACCACAGAACCACAATCTGATGATACAACTATCTTTGTAGCTGCCAAGGTTGGTTGTGACTAAGTGACAGGGGCAGAGGCATCAAAACCTTGAGGATTTTAACTCAGTCTCCGAATGATCGCAGAACCACAAACCGAAATTAATACACACAAAACGCATGGTAGCCTAAAGCAAAAATTAGGAGACTCCTAAGGGATCACTTCACAAGTCCATGCTCATAAATTATCTTGGTTATCAAATGATCAAAGGTTATTTTTTCCATGAGCACAAGTGTGTTATTTATACTAGGAACAACACTCCTAGATACGTATGAACTGAAGTAACAATGTTTTAGAGTGGAGAGCCAGCTAATGGGCAATTCACGAAGTAGTCTTTGGTCCTCGTGCGTCTTCTCGCTTTCTGCATAGTCCTTAGTAATTTGGCCATAACTCCAGCTTGGAAACTCCAAACGATGCACCGTTTGTCACGTTGGAAAGTAGACTTGATCACAGCATGTGTATTATGCCCCTTGGAACGTTTCAGATGGTACAAAATTACACGTGAAGTTGAGAGTTTAGCAGTTTACCCATTTTCAGAACGGACACTGCGAACTATCGTGCCTCCAAAAGTTCAGACGATGGGAACTGACTTGGTTCTTTTTTGTGGCAGCCAATGATACTCCTTCATTTGTAAACCTGAGTAACACGTAATTAAACGAATTAGGTAGCATATCATTCTTATCATTATTAAAATGTGCAAAGAGGACAGCATTGACCCGTTTTCTAGTGTCTTTGCACCAGTGCATGCAATAGGTCCTTCATAGGATTTTTTATGTGTGTCCATGGCTGGGATGTTCACATCAGGTAGCCCCGTCAACTTGGTGATTACTCCGTTGATAGTGGAGATCAAGTCGGCGTTTGTGGTGACTCGACGAAGGAAGGATTGCTTGAGACCCGGCTTTGTGTGAGCTCCTCAATGGGGGCGTAGATCCCTTATGTGGGATTGAACCTCGGTAAAATCTGTCGTGTCTTTTGCTCTTGTTCATTTCTATCATATACATAACTTGTTAGGGCATAAGTTGATTATTCTTCCATTATACATTAATATTTAGTTCCTCGTGTAATTTAGTTATCGTGCACACTTGCTAGTCACTCTAAAGAAGATTTACATATTCGTTTGCATTACTAATTTTGGAAAATACCAAAAAGAGTTATGTTTTTGTAGGTGTTACATTGACACCGAACTAGTCTGCACCTAAGACCGGGCTAGTCCAGCCTTCCTGGATTTGAAAAATTTGCTATGTGTTTCAGGGAAAAAATTCAAAAGCTACTCAACCCCCCCCCCCCCCCCCCCCGTCTAGGCCACATTCAGGTAGGAAGGGCCCCCAAGGCCTTCTGCTAGGAGGAGCGAATTCACTATGTATTCGTGTTACTATACACAGTTTACCTTACACATTTCCTTACGCTCTTTTCCTTTGATGCACTTGTGTTCATGCCATACTTTTCATACGCATGTGTGCTTTTCCGCTTACCCTTTAAATTCATAGAAGTTCTTACTTTCTCAAAGTTCATATACTTGAGCAAGGCTTGCTTGTAATCTGTTCTCTCGCCTTTTGAGCTAACAAAGGTCATAGATAGACTCCCTCTGTACGTAGGGCCTTTTTTGCTCGAACCAGGATAAATCTCTTGTCTTTGCAGCTAGCCATATGAAGACGAACGTTATTCAATACAAATTTACTATTCGGTTTCTGAAACACCGACAGGATCATTCCTAATATACTTCTAATATACATGTGCATAGCGCAATAATGTACATGTGAATATGCAAGTCGTGAATACTAGGACATAGTGGTCCAAAACATCAGGCACGGGCTTACATTTGGTATGCAAGGTGACTTCCGTTAAGAGCTTGTGGTGTAGTTGAACGTGAGGGAGTAGATTGGACAGACAGAGCTGTCACCACCTACTGCCTAGCCCTACAACATGTGGGTCTATGAAACATCCAACAATACTTAAGTATCCAAGCTCCACGCTTGCATGCTTAGTAAATACCTTAGAAGTTGCAATACAAGTACCTATTCTAAGATAATGACTAACCGAAACATCGTTGAATCAATGTTGGGACCAAGCACTATGTTAGTCATACTAACATATTCAAATTATACATACTAAACTATACTGGAGGCCTATGATGTTTATGACAACATAATAACATGATGACTATACAATCATAATAACAACTAAACCTACTACATGCATGGATTCCACAATAAAAAAAGAAACGCTTCACCCAACCATATGAATATGAGAAGACTAATATTATTTAAATGCATAAATTCACAAATAAAGGAAAAGATACATGAGCCATACCTTTCCCAAAATGGACTTGGGAACTAGAGGCTTATCTCTACAACCTAAACTCCACTAAGGACTATTAGAAGTGTGTATACAAGAGAGTGATGCTCAAGTGGTGTGTGTTAAAGTGAGTGGTGAGGGGTCCTGATTATAATGGTGCTAAGGTGGGTTCTCACCATCTTTTTCACGTGAATCGGTCTCCATCGTTATCAGGAAGCCACATGAGAGTGCTACGTGGAATTTGGTCAAGAAATGGGCTAGGACTAGGTCGGCCGAACCACTAGTTCGACCGCACCAGGACTTAGTCCGTTCATGGTGTGCTTCCTACTGGAGGTAGACAGGTGGGTTCTTAGGCCTTCCCAAGTGCTGTGTTGTTGGATTCTCTCGGATACCTCTGCAGGTGAGCCATTGGACTTGTGTGCTACCATGCGTTGATGTCTGATTCAGTGGGAGTGTAATTTTCAGGATTCCTCCTCTGATTTCACTTCAATTATATATAAAATATATACATACAAAATTCTTTCCGAGTATAATTGAAACTAGTTTACTTCTAAAGGCAATGCATGTAAGAAATGTTCATTCCTTCACATATTTGAGATATATTGACAGTCGAAATTGGTACTCAACCATCATCAACACAATCTCCCAAGCTTACTCTTTGCTCATCCCGAAGCAAAGTTTAAGACTTAGGTTGTTGATCATGAGTTGCTACTATGTTCTATACTTCAATTGTACCAAATGCACAACTAAACATTCATTGTATTGAATAAATTGGCAATGACACTCACTCTTTACCTTATTTCTCATCGGGCTTTTGGCTTCTCCTTTTCTTGGGTGGTTGAAACATAGCAGAGCTCACAAATCATGCATTATTCCAAAAATCTAAGTTCCACTCAAATCTTGAGTTTCAAAAGATTTACTAAAATTGACTTAAGTTCCTCAAATGATAACTTTCGGTCACACATATTGTGGGTGGAGTTTCCTCACCAATGCAATGCCTCTTTTAGTCCTACATTTAAATATGACCTTTTGTGGAGCTTGGTAGGGGACAAGAGTAGGCATATCAGTTTCACATATTTTGCTAAGTCAAAAGAGTAAGCCTTAGGACAAAACTTATCATACCTTTAGATCAAAATGTGCAAGTATGATAGAATATTTGTGGAAGTCGAAGATGACTCCTTGTGGACTTCCTTTATTGTAAGGATGAAGCATGGCTACTTCTCTTTCTCTCTTTTTTTCTCATGCTCATTTGTTGAGAGAACGCCTTATTATTTTTCTTTTTTATGTAATGATGGAAAATTTGGTAACTTCTAGTGTAGAAGTTTAGCACGTGCATGTATAATTTTGATCATGAAAGTATGAAAATATTCTCACATAGGTGTATACTAGTTTGCCTAGGCTTAATGTGAAAACAAATAACATATGCATAGGGTTTATCAATTTAAAGTATCATATGGCTTTGGTAGGAAATTCAAATCAAGTGAGAATCTTCAATTTAAAACATTTTGAAAATTCTCTGAAGATCAAGTTCACTTTAATTAGGAATTTAGCAGCTTTATGTACTTTATCATATCTCACAACAACCTAGACTTGGATTATGCTCATGCTACCCACAATTTCTAAGTTCAAGGCAAAATACTTAAAGCCAATAAAACAAATATTTGTAGAATATTTAAATTGTAACTTAGTACTAACGAAGAATAAAACAGAGAAACTATTCAACATTTCAACATATAAAGGATTTACCATTCTTACCGCACATATTTTATTTTATTAAATCCTATTCTAATTTTATTAAAGAATGCAAATGATGTGGAAGAGGGAAATGATATGCAAAGTGGGATGTGATACAAGTTACGTTGAGTGGGGTCCTGTAAAATCCCTAAAACTATAATTGTTCACCTCAGCTCATGAACATTTAGGGAGAGATAGAAAAGATGATCAAGTGTATCATGTGAGTGTATGTTAAGTCAAATCCAAATAATTTAAACCCTAACAAGGGATGTTCAAATTTGAATTTAAATTCCAAATGTAAAATGGTCAAATGACAAGTTTGAATGCCCAGTTGGATTCCTCATGTTTCAAATGGCAGCCTTGCAAATTTTGACTATTTTTAGGCAGCATTGACTATTTTAATTAAACCAAATCCAAAAGAGAGAGAGAGCATTTGAATTCAAATTCAGATTTTCAAACTTATATTAGGCAAAATATAGTTTGAACTCACCATTGGATTCCCCATAATTGGATTAGCCAATCCATCAATTTTTGGTTTGCAGCAGTGTAGATATTTTTGGGATTTTTGGAGAGGATAACGAGGAATGGTGGGTCCAACTGTCAGCTAGGCCACCAGCCAGACCGGAGCCATTTTCTCTTCTCCTCCTCTGTTCTCCCAACACGCCATGCAGCGGTATCCTTACCACCTCCTGTTGGTACCGTGCTGCGCCTAGAGAAGGCTTCAAGTCATCCTCATCTCGAGCACAAACCTTACTCCACACCCCTCTCAGTCCTTGCTTCGTTTCCACACTGTGCCACAAGAAAAACATAGAGCTTCTTCATCACCATCCCGCCACCTTCAGTTCATCATTGCCTGGCCAAAACAACCGTGTTTCCTTTGATCCAAGTGTGTGAAAAGGTTTGCAGGGTCGTCGTAGTCCTTTCTTGCAATCAACTCTATGTTTATTAGCTAGTGGTCACAGGATTTTGACGGTACGCCGTCGCCATGTGTGAAGCCGCTGCAGACGCTTTCATGTTCCATACAACTCTGAATCTCTCCCACGCAATGATGTACACCAGAAGGTTGGAAATCTTCCTCTCAAGCTTTCCTCAGCACTTCTCCCCTCACCATGGCCAAACCACACCATATTTCCTGTTTTTCCGCCGACTGCCATTTTTTAAACCCTAAGCTTCAATGGCAAAATTCTTGCTCAATCTTGCGCGTCGCCTCATTCGAATTAGGGGTTAGCTTCTACTGGTCTTTGCGCAACTTCTTGATCATGTACTGAGAAAAATCAGCAACCATAGACTCATTACGCCGAGATTTCATCGCCGCCACATTAGATGACCAAGGTCGCCGTCGAGTTCAATGCTCAGGCCTATTTCATCGTGTTTGCGATATTGTTTATTGATATCCAACGCACTTTGGTGCTTTTGTGCAATTTCTCGAGCTTTTGAGTGCTTCCCCGAGCTTGCACAACTTTGCCAGAGTTCCTCCAGCCGTGTAACATAGGTGGTTTTTCTCAGTGGCGAAGCCAGGTCGTGCTACCCTGGTGCACATGCACCATGGTAAAAGTTAATTTTAATGGTAATTAGCTTATAATCACCATTAGTGCACCTCTTAAAATTATGATTGAACACTCCAAAACACAACCTTTTTGTATGTAGAGCACCACCATCAGTTCTATTCTAGCTTCACCACTGGTTTTTCTCAAGAAGGAGTCAAGCTTCATTGTCATTTGCGCCCTTCCAGTGAGCCGCCGTCGTGCGCCGGCGAGAGATGCCACCGGCTGGAGGTGGAAAAAGCCTTCCTGGGTGCGCGAGTCTGTGACCAGAAGATTTTCTGTGCTGGCACCCCAGTAACTTTGTAGTCCAGTGTGTGTTCACCTCTGACTGGTCAATAAAAACAGAGGGCCCAGCGGTCAGTTATGCAACAAATTTTCAATAGGAAGAAAATTCCAGGAATTGCTCCATCTTTAAAAATCATAGTTACCTATAGAAATGTCAAAGAATTGTGAAACAGATTTTGTTAGAACCCGCCTGTCAAGTAATTTGCAGTGGTACAATTTAATTAATATGAAAATCCCTGGATTTTTCTCAAAGATTCCTTTAAGATAAAATTTGGGAATTAATTCCAGTGATTTACTATTTGAAAAAATCCAAAATTTTGTCAAACCTTCCTTTTAATACCTTTGAACTCCAGTAAATGTTTCTGCTTCATTGGAAATGGGTAAGTCAGTAAAACTGTGTTACCTTGCCATATGTCCATGAAAAAATCAAAAAACAACAAAAACTTTTTCAGCAAAATGTTAGAAACTTGTAAAATCCATATCTGACTGTGGAAAGTTTAGAAAAATGTGAAACCAATTTTGATAAATTCCTTATGATTAATACTGCATGAAAACACTACTTTTCTGTATGACAAAGCTCAAGAATCTCTCTGTTAATTCAGAGAATGAGAAAGACTTAGGGAATTATCGAGACCACATTTTTCCAAAACATTTTCTGTAACTTTACTAGCATTTCTCCAATGGCCTGTAGAAGCTACTGAAAAACTACAGCCCCATTAAAATTGTTGAACCTGTATAAATTGTGTTTGTACTCATATGCCCATTATAGAGCCTATAAAATATTATTACCTAAACCAACTTGGGTTAAGTTTGAAGTTTATTCTAGTTGCTGTGAATAACAGTGACTTCACTTAATTCCCTTGTTTGCACTTCAAAATATTTTCTAAGCTATAATACGTTTAATATATTCAATTGCTGAGTTGCATTTTGTTATTTGTGCATCATCATGTCGATAGAGAATTGATGCCATAGATACTTGATTAACAACTAAGCTACAATAGTAAGGCATCCATGGTAATGTTGCCAGAATAGCTTTACTAACGTACCCTAAGGTCGATGCAAGATGATATATACAAGGGCACAAAAAATACCATTGTAGCGTTTCACCCAAAAGGGTATCGTATTTATCCCAAAAGGAAGAAGGTGAAATAAAGTAAACACTATTCTTATGATCGATATAGAATATTAAGTAATTATCATGATAGGGTAAATTTATATAACGGGATAGTGTGACACACTTTTAAGCAATCTACTTTTAAAGATAAGGTAGTCCTAGTGAGAGTTAAGCAAAGAAATGATTGTTCCTAAGGGTGCATCTAATATACATATGTATAGGCTAATAATGTGCATGTGGATATGCTATTGGTGAATACTAGGGCTTAGTGGTACAACACATCAGGCACAGGTTTACACGTGGTCTGCCACGTGACTCCCGCTAAGAGCCTGTGGCATAACCGAACATGAGGGGTACAATGGACCAACAAGGCTATCACCATCTGCCGCCTACCCCTACAACTTGTGGAGCAGCGAGACATCAAACGCAACTTAATTATCCAAGCCCTATGCTTGCATGCTAAGTAATATCTTAGAAGTTGCAATGCAAGTATCATTGTTGACGGCTGGTACGTCGCAGATGAAAATCCGCAAGCGCACGGAAAATGCCGTGTAGCACTTCCCCTTAAGAGAGTATTTCAAGGGTATCAAACCCAAGGAATGTGTGTGTAATCTTACGAACTAATCCACCCAAGGACACAAAGTTGTTTGGTACGTAAGGAAGAGAGAGGAATTCAATGTACTGATTGTAATTCAAAGGAATTTACGGTAGCTGCTTGCTTCGGGCATTGGTTTACCCCTAGCAACACTAGGCGACTCTCGCCAAGAGCCTATGGCATAGCCGAACATGGAGGATTACGAAGGATGGATAGGGCTGTCACCACCCACTGCCCACCTCTTCAATCTGTGGGTCTACGTTCTAAATCACAACTCTAGTTGTTTCGAACACAAAACTACAACTAGAGCCTCTAATGAATTAAAGCAATGAACCCAAAAGTAACTACTTGTGCAAACTACTATGAATTGAGATTCAAACTTGAATTGAATTCACAAAGGCTTACTTGATTTGAATAACACCTTTGTAGGGGTACAAGTGTACAA
The DNA here is from genome assembly GCA_036927565.1 of Tuctoria greenei. Lineage (NCBI taxonomy): Eukaryota > Viridiplantae > Streptophyta > Magnoliopsida > Poales > Poaceae > Tuctoria > Tuctoria greenei. Next base: position 73,999,824 of record JAYESD010000011.1, read on the forward strand.
GAGGGACTTGACAAGCCCAAGCCTCCTTCCAAACACTTCACCACACTCTCTTTCTACTTGGCAGCCTCTAGGACCACTCTAAACCTTTGGAGTGATGTTCTGTTCTCAACTTTTGGTGTGTGTGAAGTGAGGTGTGGGGTTCTATTTATAGGGGGACAAGGGTCGGTTCCCGCCACCTAATGCACGCGAACCAGTCACCCATGACCTCTTCAAGCTGGGAGGAGCCAACACGTGGTGTTTGACCGCTTTTGGGGGGCAAGAACAAGTCGTTCGACTGGCGGGGGGGGGGGGGGGGGGGCGGCAGACCTGGTCTTGACCCCGTTGCGGCTGTGCTTTCTCCAGGTCTCTGCCAGGTGGGTCCCCTTGACTGATATTGGTGCTACACCGTTTGATGGCCTTGAATACTTCTGTTTGTAGGCCATTTGATCCATGTGATGACATGTGGTGTCGTCTGATTCCTTGAAACCCTATTTTATTGATAACTCCCTGCATGTCGTGGTATTTTGAGTCCAAATTCACCTGCATACAAATAAACACCAACACTTGTGGAATTGCTTAGTTTTTAACCCTACCACTACGTTGTGTTTCTATTTTGTGCACATTATGAGGTGAATTGATGGTCTAAATATGGCACTTACGGACCATTAACAAACTCCCCCACACTTAGTCCTTTGCTCGTCCTTTAGTGAAGGCAAGAAGAAGAACTAAGGTGCTTTTCATAAATTTGCTTATAAGGGAATACTAGATATTTCAACTCATACCTCAATTCATGAATTCCCTTTGTGGAGTGTGGCTATCATATTAATCTTGGGTGTTTGAAGAGTGGAATGACTGGAATGTAGTTCTCTTTGATCTTCCCCTGCCGAGTGATCTGGCAATTTGCTATATTAGGAAATTCAAGGAAACAATTGCCCTTATCTCTCAATTGGAATCTCTCTAGTCTCTCAAAGTGTTTTTGTCCTCATCTTGGCATGTTGTGCCAATTTTGTCCTTATACTAAATATGGCTATATCTGGAGCTTGGTAGGGATAAATGTGGCACATATTGCAATTCATGTATTACTAAGTCAGAAACTTGATCCTATGAGAGACTTATACAGCAAAAAAATTGACAAAAAAATACTAGTGCACATGAATGGGATGGATATAGTGGACTTCATGATTTTCTCTCTTTGAGGATAAAACATGGATACTCTCTTTTCCTTCCTCTTTTTTTTTGGCATGCTTCCTCTTTTGAAGAGTAGATGCTTTTTTTTTGAATTATGTAGCCATGTCTTCTACTCCTTTTTATTTTTCTAGAGAGATTTGTGATGAACAAAGTGTATGGAGTTTATTTATTGGATGGATGGATAGTAGATGCAAATTCTCAATGTGAGAAATTTTGCATGAATATGGTGCACAAGAATTTTTAAGTCAAAAATTCATGCATGTCAATCATTTGGGTCACAAGTTTGACAATGTTCGATGAAAGGAAAAGTAGCATATGCATGTGGTTTCCAAGAATTTGTATCATATGGCCTTGCTGGGTATTTAAATTTCAGTGAGAGAATCAGGCAAAGTTCAAGACTTCAAATTGTGCAAGCATCAACAAATCAATTTCTGACAAGGGATATCTCCTCAAGTAACTCATTTACCATATCACACTAGTAAAAATACTTATATGACATGTTTGCCTATTATGCTTGTGGGAATTATGAACAGGGTAATAAATAGAAATATAAAGTATTAAATTTTTTGGCTCAAGCAAATTTTGACTACCAAGCTTTAAATGTTAATTGTTGTGTTGAATTTCCTTCATATATTCAGTATTAAATATCAAATCAACTCAAACAGTAACATAGCATGCATATTTAGGGGTAGGAGATCCAAACCGATTTTGTGAAGCGAAACGAAGTCGTGTGGAGCCCACAACAGTTCGACCGACCAAGGGTTTCAGCTGACCCCCTTCTAGCCTTTCTGTTGCTCTGTTTCGACGTGTTGAGTCGTATAATCGGTTGCAAGGTGTTTTGAGATGCAACACTAATTTTGTATGTCGGGATTTCACGAATTTGGGGTACCTCCCCCACACTTGTTCCCTGAGTCCTTTATTCATACAAAATAAACTAAAGATGGAACTGTACTGGGTTAGATGAACCGGTAAGTTCCTTTTATTTAACTCAAATATGGGGATGCTTACATTATTCAACCTAAACTGAATGAAAAAATAAAAAAATTTGGAATCAAACTAAACGAAACTAGTAAGCATCTTATGCGGTCAGGACATCTACACTAAGGAGTGTTGTAGATGTCAGGCTTCCCGACGGCATTGCATATGTGCTACAGCTTGGCGCTCATGCCACAACGAACACCATCAATCTCCTCCTTGAGGAATATGAGTTCATCCTTTAGTTCCACCCTCTCGATGCGCCCTTCAGCCACTAAGTCCGATAGCTTCTTGTTCTCCAAACGAAGAGAAGCTAACTCCTTAGAAAGTTGTGCTACTTTAGGGGCACGAGGAGATTTCCCGTCGCTGTCCTCGAATTGGCCAGGTGGCCCTCTAATAGCAGGATGCGAGAGGTGATGCCTAATCTTGGAGGGTGACGAGCTCGTCGATTCCTACATCGCTAAATTATCCACTTACTTGAAAAAGCCATTTGCATAGCCTCCATCAGGCTGGCACACCCCATGGATAATGAGGCGTTCTCCCACATGCTCAGGCAAGGTACGCGTAGGTGACTTGTAGTGGTGGCTCACTACGTCACCTTCCTTGGTCTTCAGAGTGTAAATGAACTCCTCGCCAGGCTACAACGTTGGGAGAGACTTGCCTTTTTCAAGAAAAAAAACAGGTCTTGACTGACTTAAGGCCAGCTGAAGTCGGGCGACGTGCAGGTGTCGTCGACTTCATGGGCGTCCTCCAAGGGGAGAGCGACTGTTCAGCACCATGAGGTGTGGTGCTATGCCCACGCAGAGTCTTCGTCGGTGGCGGGATCATAGCAAGGGGCACGACATCCAATGCCATGATGGACTCTAAAGTGAGGGGGGACTTGTCATTGGCTGGTGTGATGTCTACGCTCAGGTTGAAGGTTGAGCTAGAGTGTGGATGAGGCACAATCTTCTTGTCAGCCATGACTTGGAACAGGAGATGGATGTTTCTATATGGTGCAAGGTTTCCCTCTCTGTTCCCATCAACAAATAGGTGGGGGAAGTACGATAGTACCGAGAGTCTTGTTGAGATACGTCGGTAGAGTCCGCACTCAAAAACAGAAGGCTCACAGTGCAAGGGGCATCGGTCAAATCTAGGGTTCGGCTGACCCCTTCCTGGCTCTGTTTGGTCCAAGTTTTCATGGGTTGGCTTAATTGACCCCATAGATGAATAATTGGATGGGCCCATTAAATGGACACTTAGAATTTAGACAAAATTTAAAGAACAATGTGAAAATCAATAAGATTTATCACGTCAATTTCTTTTTCCGTCTCATCCTCATGGGATCCAAGAAATAATTTGAGTTGGTACCCATTCACTTTAAATAGATGATCATCATCAACTTGGACTGTGATTGCTCCATGGGATGAGATTTCTACTATGGTGAAAGGTCCTTCCCATTTATCTTTGAGCTTCCCATGTCCAAAGAGTTTAACCCTAGAATTGAAGAGTAGGACTTTGTCTCCAGGTTTGAACTCTTTAGGCGTAATCCTCTTATCGTGCCATCTTTTAGTTCTTTCCTTGTAGATTTTGGCACTATGGTATGCCTTATCTCTCCACTCTTCCTACAAGGAGAGTTGCTTCAATCTGTGATTTCCTGCTTCGTGGAAGTTCATGTTCCACCGCTTGATGGCCCAATAGGCTCTATGTTCCAACTCTGCAGGAAGATGACAAGTCTTCCCATAGACAAGTTGGAAAGGAGACATGCTGATGGGAGTTTTGTAGGCAGTACGGTATGCTCACAGTGTGTCGGGTAGCTTATGCTTCCATCCCGTTCCCATTTCCAAGACGGTCTTTTGCAGAATATTCTTAATTTGCTTATTAGATGTTTCTAGTTGACCACTTGTTTGTGGGTGGTATGGGGTAGCAATATTATGTTGGACACCAAGCTCCCTCAAAAGGATTCGGAAGGTCTTATCTATGAAATGATACCATCCATCACTTATGACCATACGGAAAGTGGCAAAGCGTGGAAAAAGGATCTCATACAACATTTTTCTAGCTTGCTTGGAATCAACATTTTTGCATGGCAGAGCTTCTACCCATTTTGAAACATAATCTACAACCTCTAGGATATACTCGCAATCATAAGACCTAGCGAGAGGTCCCATGAAATCAATACCCCACACATCAAATAATTCCACTTGGAGATTATATGTTAGGGGCATTGCATTGCTAGCTGAGATTCCTCCATACTTTTGGCATTTCCAGCATTTGCAAATGAATTCTTTTGTATCTTCATACTGTGAGACCTATGTGTGCTAAATTCATTAGCTATGGTGATAAAAGTTTTGAATACTACCAGAACACCTTTTTCATCAAGGTCCGACTCTAGGTACGAGCTCCAGCAAGGTCCGAAGGTAGGTCCGGCTTGTTTTGGGTAGCTCCGGCAAGGTCCAATGAAAGGTTCAACTTGCTTTGTCTAGGTCCGACTAGCTTTGGTTAGCTCCGGCTCTAGGTCTGACTAGCTTTGGTAAGCTCCAACGCTAAGTCCGACTAGCTTTAGTTAGCTCTGGCGCTAGGTCCTGCTAGCTTTGATAAGTTCCGGCTCTAGATCCTGTTAGTTTTGGTAAGCTCCGGTTCAAGGTACAGTTAGCTTTGGCAAGGTTCGGTGCTTGATCGCAGTAGTTCTGCTTTTAATTTGCAATGTTTCGAACTTGTTTTTTTTGTATTATGGAAAGTATGCTTAGTTTTCTTTACTAAGTTTTTGGTGTTTTTTGGTGGTTATGGTTGTTATCTTTTTGCTATGGTTTGCAACATGCTTATGTGAGGTGCTCACGTAAGGTGTTGTGGTTATCGGAATTAACGAGAGTCAAGTCGAGGACTTGTGCCCGGAAGTATTGATTGTTTTTTCATTTGCAGGTGTTGTTTGAGTTCAAGACATGGGTGGTGAAGAGATCCATTGAACTCGTCCTAGGGAGAAGATGAGGTTCAACAACCAAGTTCTCGAGGAATTATGGTTGAGTTCATCGGGAGGTTGCGCAGCATGTTTGAATCAAGAACAATGCATATGAAGGTATTGTGGACGTCGTTGGAAGATGTTTGCACATGTGCAAGGAGTGAATAGACGTGGCTACATGGTTACGAGGCGTGATGAAAATATATGGACATAAAGAATTGGTCGGAAAGGTCCAACCGACTAGGTTATGGACTCGAGCTGCGGCTGAGTTGTGTTTGACTCAAATATGGAAAGTTTTGATTTGGTTATGATAGGATTTCGTGTGGGTCACGAATTTGAGTTGTTTTAGGAATGTGGGATATGTTCCTAAGGTGTTTGGAAGTCTTAAGATTGCTTCTATCTGCGTATGGAAGAGTCTTGAGCAGTCATAAAAAGTTTCGGTTAAATTTGAGTAGGATTAGAGTCTTAGTTAGGTTTGGGTTGGCCTAAGGGTTGGTTATATAAGCAAGGGAGGCCAGAGATCATGGTGCACAACTTTGGGGCTGTTTCTTTTGTGTTTTAATCAACAAAATTCGTAGTTTGAAGGAACTTTTGTGCCTTATTCGTCCGACTTGTTTTCGTCGAGTCTTTCTCGTCGAGTTTCTGCACAGCACTACCTTTCTTTGGTGGTTTTATCATAACTCGAGGTTTACAGATGACGTGATTCTTTTTGGATTGTCTTCACAACTTGATTTCTACCATCTGTTAAAATTTCACGGTCATTGGATTTGTGGTTTTGGATCTACACGAATTTCTTTGCAGTATTCCAGTATTGTTTTTCTTGGGTAAAACAGATTGACTTTTGTTTGATCTTTCGATCGTAACTTGAGTTTTTCTCGACGGATTTTCATGATTCTTGTTGTGACGTCTTAATGACTTGATTCTCCACAATCTATACTTTTTTTGTTACAATTGATCACCTTTAGATTAGTCACACACATGATTTCTTTAACAGATCATTTCTCTGCTGAGGGGTTTTTGGTTGCTTCCGCCGAAAAGTTTTAGTCTACCATTCACCCCCCCCTCTAGTATCTTTACACGTGCTCTTCGATCCTTCAATTTGTATCAGAGCCACGATGCTCTAATATTTGTGATTCGCATGTGTTTTTGACTAATCCTCATGGAGAAATACTCGGCAAAACATTGTGTGTTTGTTGGTATTGATTTTTAGGTTGGAAGGCACGAATGAAAGATTTTATCCAGGTGCAAGGCTTCGCGATATGGGGAAAAGTGTACAAGCCTTACGACGTGTCGCCGAACAATCAAATCACGGCTACAAACTTAAGAGATGTCGACAACAACAACAAATCCCACAACTTGATAATCCAAGGACTAACTCAGAGCGACTTCGACCGTGTTGCACACCTCCGATCAGTGTACGATGTGTGGAGAGCACTTTGTGACTACCACGAAGGATCCAACACGATCAAGGAGGTAAAGCAGGATATGTTCAAAAAGGAATACATGCGCCTCGAGATGCAACCCAGTGAGTCCATTGATGACCTTTTTGCTCGCTTTAATAAAATTATCTGCAACTTGCGTAGTGTCAATGTTAATTTTTCAAATGCTGAAAATGCTAGGCAATTGTTAAGTGCATTAGACATGTCAATTTCGGAGATGAAAGTCACATCTATTCGTGAATCTACTGTCATCAGTACACTTACATTGGATGTACTATATTCTAAATTAAAAACTCATGAAATTGACATAATCTCAAGTAAGAACCCCAACAAGTCTCTTGCATTTGTTTCTCAATGTGATATGCCTTGCTCCGGCCAATCTTCATCTAGCAATACACTTGCTTTGCTGTCTTCACTAACCCAGGAACAGATTGAAGAAATTTAAGAAGAAGAGCTAGCGCTCATCTCTACTCGGTTCTCAAAAGCATTGCAAAATGTGAGAAGTAGAAGGAGAGGAAGCTCCGGACCTCAACGATGCTTTGAATGTGTTAATACATGACACTTTCGTACAGATTGCCCTAACCTTTCAGGTCCTTCTACCCATGATGAAAAGCAAAATAAAGTCAAGTCCTCTTTTGTCAATACCAACAAGAAGAAGAAGGGTTTTACAGGATGCAAACTGATAAAAAGTTTCATCACCGCACTTCAAGAACTTGGCTCAAGTGATGTAGAAATTGGAAGTGACAAAGATGAAGATGATCTGGCAAACTTGTGCTTCATGGCGGGCAAATCAAGATCAAGTATGGAGGATGCAGAACACAACAGTGACAATGAAGAGGTATGTCCTGCTTGTGATGAAATGTGTGATGCTATTTCCCATGCAACTGTTATTGTTAAGAAAAAGGACAAAAAAACTTAGGGACAATGCTATTAAAATTGAGTCACTAGAATCTGAAATTAATCATTTAAAAACCTTGATTCCTAGTGATGATTCTTGTTCCTCATGCAATTTAATATATGAACAGTTGTCCTCCTTAAGAAATGCACACTCCTCCACTCTTGATAAACTTGAGTTAGAGATTGAAAAGAACAAAAAGCTTGTTTCACTTAATGATAGAAAATTAAAAGATGCTTCTTGTTCTACAATTGATTTGTATTGTTCTACCTTTAATGATCTTGAAAAGAAACTAAAACATCCTATAAATGAAATTTCAATACTGAGCAATGCTTTACGTGCTCATGAAGTTTAATATTGTTCTAATTGCAAACTAAAAGGAAAAACTGCATGTGAAAACTTCCTAGAATTGTCTAAGAAACTTGATGACATGAATAGGACACTAGAGCAGTTTTGTATTGGAAACAAAAATCTAAATTTTCTGCTAAATTCATCCAAATCTTGTAATGATAAAATTGAGTTAGATTTTGATTTACATGCTCATGCTAAAGCACATCCACCTAAAATTGTAAAGTCATTAGGAAGTGGTTTTATTGAAACAGTTCCTAAACATAAAGAGGTGGCTTTCAAATCTGCAGGAGTGTTGTCACATTCGGGTTCAAAAAAACATACTACATGCTCATCTAGACATGAACACAAAGTTAAATTTCATTGTACCTATTGTGGTAGAGATGGTCATTTCATAGATTTTTGTTATAGACTAGCTAAACAACATAAAAAGGAAAAAAATGCAAGCTAGATCTTATAACTCTCATGCAAAATTTCCTGCACATACTAAATCGAATGTCAGGTACATGCAACCTGCTGTTATGAGTTGAAAACACTCAAAGTTTACCTTCAGAGCTTCAGTTTTTACCTCCGTACCTTCTGTTGTTACCTCCGGAGCTACTAATTTTTGTCCTACACAGGTAACACCTTATAGGTCAGTAGTTAAGAACAAAAAATCTCAAACTTTGACTCATAAACCTGCTTTTTTATCTCAGTTGTCGTGTGTTCTTCCTACTTGACGTCGTGTGACTCAGTACTGGATTCCTAAATTCCTATTGACTAACCCATGTATTGAGTCATCGACGTATTGTGCTTCTATGTACGTTACACGCTTGAGGAAGGAGAACATTTGGATTGTGGATTCATGTTGCTCACGCCACATGACTGGTAACAAAGAATGATTCTCCTCCCTCTCTTTTGTGTCACGTGTAGAGAATATTACTTTTGCCGATAATTCTTCAACTCCTATAATTGCTAAGGGTTCAGTTATGGTAAATGATCACTACACTTTGAAAGATGTGGCATTCTTCAAAAATTTGAAATACAACTTGCTTTCTGTTTCACAATTTCTAGATGAAAATTTGGAAACTGTTTTCAATAAAAATTGCGGCAAAGTTGTAGATTCAAATAGTTAGCTTATTTTTAACATGTCTCGGTTTGGAAGAGTTTTTAAAGCTGATTTTGATATGTCTTCTTCTAAGCATATGTGTCTAGTTCCTAATGATTCCAAAGACTTATATTTTTAGCATCATAGACTTGGTCACGTAGGTTTTAATCATCTCACTCGTGTTAGTTCTCTTGATCGTATATGTGGGTTGCCTAAGATGAAAAGGGACAAAGAAATTGTGTGCTTTTCTTGTAGACATGCTAAGATGGTTGCAGGTTCACATACTCCTCTCACAATGATCATGACAACTGAATCGGGTCAACTTTTGCACCTTGACACCGTAGGACCTTCACGTGTTCAATCATTCAGAGGTAAATGGTATGTTCTTGTGATTGTTGATGATTATTCTAGATACTCTTGGATTTACTTTATGGCATCTAAGAATGAAGTTTTTGGTCACTTTAGAACTTTATTTCTTAGATTATCAATTGATCACCCAGGATCTTTAAAAGCAATTAGAAGTGATAATGGAGCTAAATTTAAAAATCAATCTTTTGATCACTTTTGCACTGAAAATGGAATAGATAATCAATTTTCTTCACCATATGTACCTCAACAAACGGTGTTGTAGAAAGAATGAACAGAACCTTAGTTGAGATGACTAGGACTATGCTTGATGAATATCAAACTCCTAGAAAATTTTGGGTTTAGGCAATTGCAACCGCTTGTTATGTCTCAAATTGTGTTTTCTTGCGTGCTAAGCTAGGTAAAACACCATATGAGCTTCGGTTTGGACATAGGCCTAGTGTTGCACACTTTCGGGTCTTTGGTTGCAAATGCTTTGTTAAGAAACATGGTATTCTTGATAAATTTGAACCTAGATCCATTGATGGCATGTTTCTTGGTTATCCATCTCATAATAGAGGATACTGTGTGCTTTTACTTGACACTAACAAAATTGTGGAGACTTGTGAGGTGTCTTTTGATGAAACTAGCACAGGTACTAGCTCAAACGTTGCAGGTCCGGATCCATATCCGCAGGGGGAGAGCATTTTCGTTTTAGATGAGGAAGAATGGAGCTACTGCCCAAAAATTCAGCAGCTAATGACTTTGGTTCAGCTCCGGATGTTGATTATCAACCAACACCGACAATCATCATTGCTGATCTAGATCGTCCTCAAGTCACAAGATCATCGATTTGTGATGAACATGAAGAATAAGAAGAAGAAGCTCGTCAAGTGTCTACTCCCCTCTGGATTCTCAAAAGTCATCCTCCACAATAAATGATTGGAAGCTTGCACAAACGAGTCACACGGTCCAGGTTTTGCGATCCAAACTCTCACTCTCATTCTGCTTTTGTTTTCTTTTGAACCCAAAGATATATCGCACGCACTCACTAATGAATCTTGGATTATTGCCATGCAAGAAGAGTTAGAAAATTTTGAAAGAAATAATGTTTGGAAACTTGTACCTCGACCTCAACGTCACACTTTAATTGGAACTAAATGGGTGTTTAAAAATAAACAAAGTGAGGATGGAGTTGTGGTTAGGAATAAGGCTAGGTTGGTTGCTCAAGGTTTCACACAAATTGAAGGTCTAGATTTTGATGGAACTTTTGCTCCAGTTGCTATATTAGAAACCATAAGAATATTGTTAGCTTTCACTGCATCTAAAAGTTTCAAGTTATATCAAATGGATGTTCAAAGTACTTTTCTTAATGGCTATATGGATGAGGAGGCTTATGTCAGGCAACCACCAGGTTTTGAAAATCAAGATTTTCCTTATCATGTTTACAAACTGTCCAAAGCCTTGTACGGTCTCAAACAAGCCCCAAGAGCATGGTATGATAGGTTAAAAACATTCTTAATTAAAAAGGGGTTTACCATGGGCAAGGTTGATAAAATTATTTTTGTGCTTAAGCATGGCAAAGACTCATTATTTGTTCAAGTGTATGTGGATGATATTATCTTTGGTTGTGCTTCTCATGATCTTGTGTCCAAGTTTTTAGCTATGATGAGTTCAGAATTTGAGATGAATATGATGGGAGAACTCACGTACTTTTTGGGGATGCAAATCAAGCAAACTAAGGAGGGAACCTTTGTGCATCAAACTAAGTATTCAAGAGACCTTCTTAAGCACTTAACATGGACAAAAGCAAGCCTCATTGGACACCAATGGGAACAGCAATGACACTTGAACTTGATGAAGATGGTGAACCCGTGGATCAAAAAGAATATAGAAGCATGATCAAATCACTTTTGTATCTCACGGCATCAAGATCGGACATACAATTTAGCATATGTCTTTGTGCACGGTTTCAAGCTTTCCCACGTGTTTTACATCGTCAAGCCATCAAAAAAATCTCAGGTACGTACATGGAACTCAAGAATTTGGCATTTTTCTTCCTTCTTAGTCAACCGTTACTTTGAAAGCTTTTTTGGATGCTGATTTTAGGGGTTGTAGGGTTGATAGGAAAAGTACTTCCAGTGCTTGTCATTTCTTGGTAATTAACTTTTTGCTTGGTCCTCTAGAAAACAATGTTCAGTTGCACAATCCATAGCCAAATCTAAATATGTAGTTGCTGCTAGTGCTTGCTCACAAATTTTTGGATTGCTCAAACACTTAAGGACTATGCGGTTGATCTAGATAGTGTTCCATTATTTTGCGATAACACTAGTGCCATTTGCATTTCTAAAAACCCCATGCAACATTCTAGAACTAAGCACATTGACATTAGGTATCACTTTCTCCGTGATAATGTTGAAAAGGGAAGCATTGTGCTTCACCATGTAGATATTGAACAACAGTTGGCTGACATTTTTACAAAACCTTTGGATTTCACTCGTTTTTGTTACATTCGTAGTGAAATAGGGGTTATGCATACTCATGGCTTAAATTGAGGGGGAGTTTTGAAACTTCGGAACTTTATATATGAATCTGAATTTAAAATAATATGAGCATAGTATTTCATACGTATATGACTTTGTGATTCCTTTTACATGCTGAATGTTCTTACTACATTACTCGTTATACATTTTGTAGTTTTTGCCATGACTAGTAATTGGAATAATTACTTATACTAAATGCGGTTATGATCGAACTTTCTTGCTGTTTTGAACTTGTTGCATGCTCACAAGTGCTTTTAATAATGAAAAATTAATCAATCAACTATCCACATGTTGAGCTTTTATGTTCAAATAAAAAATGAGAAAATATCAAGAGAAAATGCATGCACCGCACTTCTTCTTTTGAGATGGCTTATCATTGCACTTAGATATGAACTTGGAAGAAGTTGTGTATGACTAAAACCATGTCCTTAGGCTTCTGATTGTCAAATGACATAGGCTTGGCTTGGTTGGTTAGAATAAGGCAGATGCGCCTATAATCTCTTGCAAATTTCATATGATCAAAATTTGTGTTTAAAAACTGCAGCAACAAGTATCATGTCTTCAGGTTTTGAAATAGTTAAGTTTGTAAGATCATGACTTGCTTAAATTAAAAATTACATTTGATCTCTAGCATGGCTTACACTACTTTATTCATCTCATTATTGTGATAGTGTAAGTTATTTGATAGTATGACTTAGATGAGCTTTGTTCTATATGTATATGTTATATTGTGCTCATAACAAATTAAAATTTCTCTTTTGTACCTTTGCTGAATACATTGTCAAAGGGGGAGAAGTATGCAAGGGGGAGAAATAAGTATAGGGGGAGAAAAAATTATTTCTATCTCATTTGATTTTCAAAAAGGGGGAGAAATTGTTTTCAAAACTTTTCATGTGAATAATCCAATGTTCGGATTTTAAGTGGTGTTGCCAATGCATTCATCAAGGGTGAGATTGTGAGACCTAGGTGTGCTGAATTCATTGGCTATGGCGATAAAAGTTTTGAATATTACCAAAACACCTTTTTCATCAAGGTCCGTCTCTAGGTCCGAGCTCCAGCAAGGACCGATGATAGGTCCAGCTTGTTTTGGATAGCTCCGGCGAGGTCCGATGAAAGGTTCGACTTGCTTTGTCTTGGTCCAACTAGATTTGGTTTGCTCCAGCTCTAGGTCCGACTAGCTTTGGTAAGCTCCAGCGCTAGGTCCGACTAGCTTTAGTTAGCTCTGGCGCTAGATCCTGCTAGCTTTGATAAGTTCAGGCACTAGATCCTGTTAGTTTTGGTAAGCTCTAGTTCAAGGTCTGGTTAGCTTTGGCAAGGTTTGGAGCTTGATTGCAGTGGTTATTCTTTTAATTTGCAATCTTTCAAACTTGTTTTTTTTGGATTATGGAAAGTTTGCTTAGTTTCTTTTACTATGTTTTTGGTGTGTTTTGGTGGTTATGGCTGTTATCTTTTTGCTATGGTTTGCAACATGCTTATGTGAGGTGCTCATGTAAGGTGTTGTGGTTATCGGAACTAACGAGAGTAAAGTCGAGGACTTGTGCTTGGAAGTATTGGTTGTTTATTCATGTGCAGGTGTTGTTTGAGTTCAAGACATGGCTGGTGATGGGATCCATTGAACTAGTCTTAGGGAGAAGATGAGGTTCAACAACCAAGTTCTGGAGGAATTGTAGTTGAGTTGATCAGGAGGTTGCACAGCATGTTTGAATCAAGAACAATGCATATGAAGGTATTTTGGACGTCGTTAGAAGATTTTTGCACGTGTGCAAGGAGTTCATGGACATGGCTACATGGTTTTGAGGCATGATGAAGAGATGTGGACGTAAAGAATTGGTCAGAAAGGTCCAATCGACTAGGTTATGGACTCAGGTTGCGGCTGAGTCATGTTTGACTCAAATATGGAAAGTTTTGAGTTGGTTATGATAGGATTTCGTGTTGGTCACGAATTTGAGTTTTTTTAGGAATGGGGATTACGTTCCTAAGGTGTTTGGAAGTCTTAAGATTGCTTCTATCTGTGTATGGAAGAGTCTTGAGCAGTTATGGAAAGTTTCAGTTGCATTTGAGTAGGATTAGAGTCCTAGTTAGGTTTGAGTTGGCCTAAGGGCTGGTTATATAAGCAAGGGAGGTCAGAGCTCGTGGCGCACGACTCTGGGGCTGTTTCTCTTGTGTTTTGATTAACAAAATTCGTAGTTTGAAGGAACTTTTGTGCCTTGTTCGTCCGACTTGTTTTCGTCAAGTCTTTCTCGTCGAGTTTCTACACAGCACTACCTTTCTTCGGTGGTTTTATCATAACTCGAGTTTTACTATTCCGATTGATGTGATTTTTTTGTGTCATCTTCAAAAATTGATTTTCTATCATATATGAAAATTTCACGGTCATTGGAATTGTGGTTTTGGATATACACAAATTTATTTGCAGTATTTCAGAACAGTTTTTCTTGGGTAAAACAGATTGACATTTGTTTGCTCTTTCGATCGTAACTTGAGTTTTTCTAGACAGATTTTCGTGATTCTTGTTATGACGTCTTCATGACTTGATTCTACACGATCTATACTTGTTCAGTTACAATTGATCACCTTTAGATTTGTCGCACACACGATTTCTTTAAAAGATCATTTTTCTACCGAGGGTTTTTTCGTTGCTTCCGCTAAAAAGTTTTAATCTACTATTCACCCCCCCTGTGGTAGCTTTACACGTGCTCTTCGATCCTACACATACATAGAAGACTAATAGAATCTACATTGCCAGATCATTGCCTGGGTACGGTAAACACCATAATGGCCACCATAGGGGCTAGCATGGCATTTCTCAATAATCTTGGTGCCCTCGATTGATGGGACGCACCTTCTAAGAAGGCCATCAGCGCAAACTCGATAGAGGTATGGGTCATCCCAAAAATGTCTTTGACTCTCATAGATGAGTTTCTTTTTGTTTTCCCCTGGTGGTACCATCCCATGACCATGAAGTTCACGATATCAGCATACCAAAGGTGAGAGTGTAGGATCGAAGAGCATGTGAAAAGCTACCATAGGGGGGGTGAATGGTATATTAAAACTTTTTCAGCGGAAGCAATGAAAACCCCTCGGTAGAAAAACGATCTGTTAAATAAACCGTGTGTGAGACTAATCTAAATGTGTTTCACCGTAACAAAAGTGATAGATATCAGAGAGAATCAAGTCACGAAGATGACACAACAATAATCACTCAAATCCTTTGAGAGAAACTCAAGTTACAATCGAAATATCAAACAATGGTCAATCTTTCCTACCCGAGAAAAACAGTTCTGGAACGCTACAAAGAAACTCGTGTAGATCAGAAACCACAAATCCAATGACTGTGAAATCTTGACAGATGATAGATAATCAAGTTGTGAAGACAAAAAAAAAAGAATCACGTCAATTGGATAAGTAATCTCGAGTTATGATAAAACCACCGAAGAATGGTAGTGCTGTGCAGAAAACTCGACAAGAAAAACTTGTCTAGAACAAGTTGGACGAACAAGGCACAAAAGTTCCTTTAAACTACAATATTTATTAAATAGAACACAAGAGGAACAGCCCCTAAGTCGTTCACCACGAGCTCTGACCTCCCTTGCTTATATAACCAGCTCGAAAGCTAACTCAACACAAATCAGGACTCTAATCCTACTCCGTTCACAAATCGAAACTTTCCATAACTGCTCAAGACTCTTCTATACACAGATAGAAGAAATCTTAAGACTTCCAAACACCTTAGGAATGTATCCCAGTTTCCTAAAACAACTCAAATTTGTGACCCACACGAGATCCTATCATAACCAACTCGATACTTTCCATATCGGGCCATAACCGACTCCGCCATAGCCGAAGTCATCAATCGATACGATATGATTCGATCCTTCCAACCAGATCTTTCCTTCCTTAACTCATCTTCGGAACCATGTTTCCATGTCATGCACCGCATGCATACGTGCGAACACCTTCCTTCAACGTCCAATAACCTTCATATGCACTGCCCTTGATTCAATCATCCTGCGCAACCTCCTGACCCGCTCAACCACAATTCCTCCTGAATTTGGTTATTGAAACCTCATCTCCTCGCTGAGACTAGTCCAAAGGATGCTGTCACCAGCCATGACTTGAACTCAAGCAACACCTGCACATGAACAAACAACCAATTCGTACGAGCCCAAGTCCGCAACTTGACTCAAGTTAGTTCCGAACACAACACCTTACTTGAGCACCTGACATAAACATGTTGCAAAGCATAGCAAAACGATATCAGCCATATCAACCAAAACGCAACAAAAACATAGCAAATGAATACTAAGCAAAGTTTCCATAAGTGTAAAGCAAGTTTGAAACATTGCAAGATAATAGTAGAACAATTACAATCAAGCTTCAAACTTAGCCAAAGCTATCTGGACCTTGAACCGGAGCTTACCAAAGCTAGCAGAACCTAGCGCCGGAACTTACCAAAGCTAGTCTGACCTAGCGCTGGAGCTTACCAAATCTAGTCGGACGAAGCGTCGGAGCTTACCAAAGCTAGTCGGACCTAGAGTCGGAGCTAACCAAAACTAGTCGGACCTAGCGAAAGCAAGTCGGACCTTGCCGGAGCTATCAAAAACATGCCAGAGCTAATGACAAAGCTCACCGGAGCTACCCAAAAACATGTTGGACCTTGATAAAACAAGTTGGACCTATTGTTGGACCTTGCAGAAGCTCGGAGCTAGAGTCGAACCTTGCTAAAAGGGGTGTTTTGGCAGAATTTTAGAACTTATATCATCAAAGCCAATGTATTCAGTACAAGCCAATGTATTCAGCACACATAGGTCTCACAATCTCCCCCTTGATGAATGCATTGGCAACACCACTTAAAATCCGAACATTGGCTTATTCACATTAAAATTTTTGAAAACAAATTTCTCCCCCTTTTTGAAGATCAAATGAGATAGAAATAAATTTCTCCCATTCCCTTTCCATACGTCTCCCCTTGAGAAGAATCGTGCCAAAAACACTTGTGAATATGTGTAATGTGTGATCAATTCCTCCCACTTTGACAATGTATTCAGCAAGGTACAAAATAGAAAATTTAACGGTTATGAGCATATTATAACATATACATATAAACCAGAGCTCATCCAAGTCATACTATCAAGTAACTTAGACTATCACATCAATGAGATACATAAAGTAGTGCAAGCCATGCTAGAGATCAAATATAATTTTCAATTTAAGCAAGTCATGATCTCACAAACTTAAATATTTAAATACCTAAAAGCATGACACTTCTTGCTACAATTTTATTTTTCTAAAACACAAATTTTTAACATATGACATTTGCAAGAGATTATATGCCGCATCTGCCTTATTCTAACCAACCAAGCCAAGCCTATGTCATTTGACAATCAGAAGCTTAAGGACATGGTTTTAGTCATACACAACATCTCCAAGTTCATATCTAAGTGCAATGATAAGCCATCTCAAAAGAAGAAATGTGATGCATGCATATTCTCTTGATCTTTTCTCTTTTTTTATTTGAACATAAAAACTCAACATGTGAGTTGATTACTTTATTAATTCTATATGATTAAAAGTACTTGTGAGCATGCAACAAGTTCAAAACAGCATGAAAGTTCGACCATGACCAGATTTCGTCTATGTAATTATTCCAATTACTAGACATGGCAAAAACAACAAAATGTATAACACGAGTAATGTAGTAAGAACATTCAGCATGTAAAAGGAATCACAAAGTCTTATATGTATTAAATACTATGCTCATATTATTTTAATTTCACATTCACACATAGACTTCTCAAGTTTCAAAACTCCCCCTCCACGTAAGCCATGAGGATGCATAACCCCTATTTCACTACGAATGAAACAAAAACGAGTGAAATGCAAAGGTTTCGTAAAAATGTCAGCCAATTGTTGTTCGATATCTACATGGTGAAGCACAATGTTTCCTTTTTCAACATTATCACAGAGAAAGTGATACCTAATGTCGATGTACTTAGTTCTGGAATGTTGCACGCGGTTTTTAGCAATGCAGATGGCACTAGTGTTATCACAAAACAGTGGAACACTATCTAGATCAACCCCATAGTCCTTAAGTGTTTGAACAATCCAAAGAATTTGTGAGCAACCACTAGCAGCAGCTACATATTCAGATTCAACTGTGGATTGTGCAACTGAGTTTTGTTTTCTAGAGGACCAAGCATCAAGTGAATTACCAACAAAATGACATGCACCAGAAGTACTTTTCCTATCAATCCTATAGCCCCCAAAATCAGCATCCAAAAAAGCTTTTAAAGTAACAGTTGTGGAAGAAGGAAGAAAAATGTCAAATTCTTGAGTTCCATGTAAGTACCTTTGAATACTTTTGAGGGCTTGACGATGTGAAGCACGTGAGGAGGCTTGAATCCGTGCACAAATACATACGCTAAATTGTATGCCTGGTCTTGATTTCGTGAGGTACAAAAGTGATCTGATCATACTTCTATATTCTTTTTTATCCACGGGTTCACCATCTTCATCAAGTTCAAGTATTGTTGTTGTTCCCATTGGTGTGCGAAGAGGCTTGCTTTTGTCCATCTTGAAGCGTCTTAGGAGGTCTTTTGTATACTTCATTTGATGCACAAAGGTACCCTCCTTGGTTTGCTTGATTTGCAGCCCCAAAAAGTATGTGAGTTCTCTCATCATACTCATCTCAAATTATAAACTCATCATAGCTGAAAACTTGGACACAAGATCATGTGAAGCAGAACCCAAGATAATAGCATCCACATACACTTGAACGAATAATGAGTCATTGCCATGCTTAAGCACAAAAAGAGTTTTATCAATCTTGCCCATGGTAAACCCCTTTTCAAGTAAGAATGTTTTTAACCTATCATACCATGCTCTAGGGGCTTGTTTGAGACCGTACAAGGATTTGGACAGTTTGTAAACATGATTAGGAAAATCTAGATTTTAAAAACCCGATGGTTGTTTCACATAAACCTCCTCATCAATGTAGACATTAAGAAAAGCACTTTTAACATCCATTTGATATAGCTTAAAACCTTTAGATGCAGCAAAAGCTAACAAAATTCTTATGGCTTCTAATCTAGCAATATGAGCAAAAGTTTCATCAAAATCTAGACCTTCAACTTGAGTGAAACCTTGAGCAACCAACCTAGCCTTATTCCTAACCACAACCCCATCCTCAATTTGTTTATTTTTAAACACCCATTTAGTTCCCATTAAAGTTTGACCTTGAGGTGGAGGTACAAGTTTCCAAACATTATTTCTTTCAAAATTTTCTAACTCTTCTTGCATGGCAATAATCCAAGATTCATTAGTGAGTGCATGTGAAATATCTTTGGGTTCAAAAGAAGCAATACAAGCAGAATGAGCATGAGAGTTTGCATCGCAAAACCTAGACCGTGTGACTCGTTCATGCAAGCTTCCAATAATTTGTTGTGGAGGATGACTTTTGAGAATTTGGAGGGGAGTGGACACTTCACAAGCTTCTTCTTCTTCTTCTTCATGTTGATAACAAATCGATGAGCTTGTGACTTGAGGAGGATATGGACCAGCAATGGTGGTTGTTAGTACTGGCTGTGAATCAAAACCAGGAGCTGGAACAATGTCATTAGCTGCTGAATTTTCGGGCAGCAGCTCCACCTGTTCCTCATCTTCAATGAGAATGCTCTCCCCCTGCGGATATGGATCCGGACCTGCAATGTTTGAGCTAGTACCTGAGCTAGCTTCATCAAAAGACACCTCACAAGTCTCCATGATTTTGTTATTGTCATGTAAAAGCACACGGTAGCCTCTAGTATGACATGGATAACAAAGAAATATGCCATCAATGGATCTAGGTTCAAATTTATCAAGATTACCATGTTTCTTAACAAAGCATTTGCAACCAAAGACCTGAAAGTGTGTAACACTAGACCTATGTCCAAACCGGGGCTCATTGGGTGTTTTACCAAGCTTAGCGCGTAAGAAAACTCGATTCGAGACATAACAAGTGGTTGCAATCGCATCAGCCCAAAATTTCCTAGGAGTTTGATATTCATGAAGCATAGTCCTAGCCATATCAACTAATGTTCTGTTCTTTCTTTCTACAACACCATTTTGTTGGGGTACATATGGTGAATAAAATTGATGATCTATTCCATTTTCAGCACAAAAGTGATCAAAAGATTGATTTTTAAATTCGGTTCCATTATCACTTCTAATTGCTTTTAAAGATCATGGGTGATCAATTGATAATCTAAGAAATAAAGTTCTAAAGTGACTAAAAGCTTCATTCTTAGATGCCATAAAGTAAACCCAATAGTATCTAGAATAATCATCAACAATCACAAGAACATACCATTTACCTCCGAAGGATTGAACACGTGAAGGTCCTATGGCGTCAAGGTGCAAAAGTTGACCCGGTTCAGTTGTCATGATCATTGTGAGAGAAGTATGTGAACCTGCAACCATCTTAGCATGTCGACAAGAAGAGCACACAATTTTCTCGCCCCCTTTAAGCTTAGGCAACCCACGTTGCGATCAAGAGCACTAACACGCGTTAGATGATCAAAGCCTACGTGACCAAGTCTACGATTCCAAAAATTTAAGTACATGGAATCATTAGCTACTAGACACCTATGCTTAGAGGAAGACATGTCAAAATCAGCTTTAAAAACTCTTCCAACCCGTGACATGTTAAAAATAAGCTCACTATTTGCACCTACAACTTTGCAATAGTTTTTATTGAAAATAATTTCCAGATTTTCATCTAGCTGTTGTGAAACAGAAAGCAAGTTGTATTTCAAATTTTTAACAAGTGTCACATCCTTCAAAGTGTAGTGATCATTTACTCTAACCGAACCCTTAGCAATTATAGGAGTTGAAGAATTATTGGCAAAAGTAACATTCTCTACACGTGACACAAAAGAGAGGGAGGAGAACAATTCTTTGTTACTGGTCATGTGGCATGAGCAATCTGAATCCACAATCCAAATGTTCTCCTTCCTCAAGCGTGTAAACTACATAGAAGCACAATAAGTCGATGACTCAATACTGGGGTTAGTCAAAAGGCATTTAGGAATCCAATACTGAGTCACACGACGTCCAGCAGAAATAACACGAAAAAGCTGAGATAAAACAGCAGATTTATGAGCCAAAGCTTGAGAATTTTTTGTACCCAACCGCTGACCTACGAGGTGTTGCATGTGTAGCACAAAAAATAGTAGGTTTGGGAGCAATCTTTGTATGTTTTCGACTCATTACAGTAGGTTGCATGTTCTTATCATTCAATTTAGCATGTGCAGCAAATTTTGCATGAAAGTTATGAGATGTAGCAATCATTTTTTGCTTTTTCTGTTGTTTAGCTAGTCTATAACAAAAATCTATGACATGACCATCTCTACCACAGTAGGTACAATGAAATTTAACTTTGTGTTCATGTCTAGATGAGCAAGCAACATTTTTATTTGAAATCGAATGAGAAAAGACTCCTGCAGATTTGAAAACCACTTCTTTTTGTTTAGGAACTGTTTGAATCAAACAACTTCCTACTGATTTCACAATTTTAGGTGGATGTATCTTAGCACGAGTATGAGAATGAAAACCTAAACCAGTTTTATCATTGCAAGACTTGGAAGAATTCAGCAGCAAGTTTAAGTTCTTATTCCCATTACAAAACCAATATAATGCCCTATGCATGTCATCAAGTTTATTGGACAGAACAAGGCAATTTTCACATGAAGTTTTTCCTTTTAATTTGCAATTTGAACAATATTTAACTTCATGAGAACGTAAAGCATCATTCAATATAGAAATTTCATTCATAGCATCTTGTAGTTTCTTATCAAGATCATGACAAGTAGAACAATGCAAATCAATTGTAGAACAGCTAGCATCATGTTTTTATCATTAAGTGCAGCAAGCTCTCTGTTCTTTTCAATTTCTAACTCAAGTTTATCAAGTGTGGAGGTGTGTGCACTTCTTAATGAGGACAATTGTTCATATATTAAATCACATGAGGAACAAAAATCATCACTAGGAATCAAGGATTTCAAACGATTAATTTCATATTCTAGTGACTATATTTTAACAGCATTGTCCCTAAGCTTTTTGGCCTTTTTCTTAACTATAACAGTGGCAGGAGAAATAGCATCACACATTTCTTCGCAAGTAGGACATACCTCTTCATTGTCGCTGTTGTTTTCAGCCTCCTCCACACTTGATCTTGACTTGACCGCCATGAAGCACAAGTTTGTCAAATCATCTTCATCTTCGTCACTTCCAATGTCCACATCGCTTGAGCCAAGTTCTTGAAGTGTGGAGTTAAAACTGCTCACCAGTTGACGTCCTGTAAAACCCTTCTTTTTCTTCGTATCTTTTGCAGAGGAGTGTTTCGTCCTTGTTTGTTTTTCATCTTGGGAAGTAGCACCTGAAAGGTTAGGGCAATCTGAACAAAAATGTCATGTCTTACCACATTCAAAACATCATTGAGGTCCGGAGCTTCCTCTCCTTCTAGTTCTGACATTTTGCAATGCTTTCGAGAACCTAGTAGAGAGAAGTACTAGCTCCTCCTCTGGAAACTCCTCAATCTGTTCAAGGGTTAGAGAGAACAACAAAGCAAGTATACCACAAGATGAAGATTGGCCAGAGCTAGGCATATCACACTGAGAAACAAATGCAAGAGACTTGTTGGGGTTCTTACGTGAAATTATGTCAATTTGATGAGTTTTCAATTTAGAATAAAGAACACCTAATGTATGTGTACTCATGACAGTAGATTCACGAATAGATGTAACTTTCATCTCCCAAATTGACATGTCTAATGCACTTAGTAATTGCCTAGCATTTTTTGCATCTGAAAAATTAACATTGACACTACGCAAGTTGTTGAGAATCTTATTAAAGCAAGAAAATAAATTGTCGGTGGACTCACCTGGTTGCATCTCAAAGCGCATGTATTCTCTCTTGGACATGTCTTGCCTTACCTCCTTGATCGTGTTGGATCCTTCAAAGTGCTTTCCACACATCGTATGCGGATCGGAGGTGCGCAACACGGTCGAAGTCACTTTGAGTTAATCCTTGTATGATCAAGTTCCGAGCCTTATTGTTGTTGTCAACATCTCTCAGATTTGTAGCTGTAACTTGCTTGTTTGATGACACTTCGTAAGGCTTATATACCTTCTCCCATATTGCGAAGCCTTGAGCCTAGATGAAGGCTTCCATATGTGCCTTCCAAACCTGAAAATCGATACCACTAAAGGCACAAGGTTTTGCGGAGTATTTCTCCATGAGTATTAGTCAAAACACATGCAAATCACAAAGATTAGAGCACCGTGGCTATGATACCAATTATAGGATCGAAGAGCTCGTGAAAAGCTACCAGAGGGGCGGGGGTGAATGGTAGATTAAAACTTTTTCAGCGAAAGCAATGAAAACCCCTCGGCAGAAAAATGATTTGTTAAAGAAATTGTGTGTGAGACAAATCTAAACATGTTTCACCATGAAAAAAGTGATAGACATCAGAGAGAATCAAGTCACGAAGACGACACAACAATAATCACTCAAATCCGTCGAGAGAAACTCAAGTTACAATTGAAAGATCAAACAAAGGTCAATCTGTCCTACCCGAGGAAAACAGTTCTGGAGCGCTGTAAAGAAACTCGTGTAGATCAGAAATGACAAATCCAATGACTGTGAAATTTTGACAGAAGATAGATAATCAAGTTGTGAAGACAACCCAAAAAGAATCGCGTCAATTGGATCTGTAAAACTCGAGTTATGATAAAACCACCAAAGAAAGGTAGTGCTGTGCAGAAAACTCGACAAGAAAAACTTGTCTGGAACAAATCGGACGAACAAGGCACAAAAGTTTCTTTAAACTATGATCTTTATTCAATAGAACACAAGAGGAACATACCCAAAGTCGTGCACCATGAGCTCTGGCCTCCCTTGCTTATATAAGCAGCTCGAAAGCCAACTCAACTCAAATCAGGACTCTAATCCTACTCCATTCACGAATCGAAACTTTCCATAACTGCTCAAGATTGTTCTATACGCAGATAGAAGCAATCTTAAGACTTCCAAACACCTTAGGAATGTATCCCAAATTCCTAAAACAACTCAAATTCGTGATCCACACGAGATGCTATCATAACAAACTCGATACTTTCCATACCAGACCATAACCGACTCCGCCGCAGCTGAAGTCATCAACCGATATGATCTGATCCTTCGAAACAGATCTTTCCTTCCTTAGCCCATCTTCGGAACCATGTTGCCACGTCATGCACCACATGCATATGTGCGAACACCTTCCTTCGATGTACAGTAACCTTCATATGCACTGCCCTTGATTCAATCATCCTGCGCGACCTCCTGACCCGCTCAATCACAATTCCTCCTGAATTTGGTTGTTGGAACCTCATCTCCTCCCTGAGACCAGTCCAAAGGATCCTGTCACCAGCCATGACTTGAACTCAAGCAACACCTACACATGAACAAACAACCAATTCGTACGAGCCCAAGTCCGCAACTTGACTCAAGTTAGTTCCAAACACAACACCTTACGTGAGCACCTAACATAAGCATGTTGTAAAGCATAGCAAAACAATATCAGCCATATCAACCAAAATGCACCAAAAACATAGCAAATGAATACTAACCAAACTTTCCATAAGTGTAAAGCAAGTTTGATACATTGCAAGATAAAAGCAGAACCATTGCAATCAAGCTTCGAACCTTGCCAAAGCTAACCGGACCTTGAACCGGAGCTTACCAAAGCTAGTAGAACCTAGCGCCGGAACTTACCAAAGCTAGTCTGACCTAGCACCGGAGCTTACCAAATCTAGTCAGACCTAGCAGCGGAGCTTACTAAAGCTAGTCGGACCTAGAGCCGGAGCTAACCAAAACTAGTCGGACCTAGCCAAAGCAAGTCGAACCTTGCCGGAGCTATCAAAAACATGCCAGAGCTAAAGACAAAGCTCACCGGAGCTACCCAAAAACATGTTGTACCTTGACAAAACAATTTGGACCTATTGTCGGACCTTGCATATGCTCAGAGCTAGGTTGGACCTTGCTAAAAAGGGTGTTTTGGCAGAATTTTAGAACTTATATCATCAAAGCGAATGTATTCAGTATAAGCCAATGTATTCAGCACTCATAGGTCTCACAGAGAGTCAGTCACCTTCAGAAGCATATCATCTTGTAGGAAGTCATTGATAGGAATGTCCATGGTTTGGGTGGCTTCCATACGTGAGAGATGATCTGCCACGAAATTCTCTACTCACTTCTTATCCTTGATTTCTAAGTCAAAATCTTGGAGTAGAAGAATCCAACGGATTAGCCTTGGTTTAGCATCCTTTTTGGTGAGCAAGTACTTCAAGGTAGCATGGTCTGTGTAGACTATGACCTTGGCTCCAACCAAATAGGACCTAAACTTATAGATAGCAAAAACTACCTCCAAGAGCTCTTTTTCAGTTGTGGCATAATTGGGTTGAGCTCCTGTTAGAGTTTTGCTAGTGTAGGCTATTGTATGATGCTTTTTATATTTGGTTTGGCCTAGGACCGCACCAACAGCAAAATCACTAGCATCACAAATGATTTTGAATGGCAGTATCCAATCAGGAGGTTGAATGATTGGAGCTAACATGAATGCCTTTTTGAGTGTTTCAAATGATTTAAGGCACTCATCATCGAAATCAAAGGGAGCTTCCTTAGCTAGTAGGTTAGTGAGGGGTCTTGCGACTTTTGAGAAGCCTTTGAGGAATCGCCGATAGAACCCTGCATGACCTAAAAAGTTGTGGATTCCCTTAACATTGATAGGAGGTGGAAGTTTTTCAATGACTTCAATATTTGCTTTTTCCACCTATATCCCTCTTTCAGACACTAAGTGCCCAAGGATGATGCCTTCAGGGACCATGAAACGACACTTTTCTCAATTAAGTGCTAGGTCCTTCTCTTGACATCTTAGTAAGACCTTGTCTAAATTTTCCAGACAATGATCAAAAATTTTCCCATAGACGGAGAAATCGTCCATGAAAACTTCCATGATCTCCTCAATCATGTCGGAAAAGATAGACATCATGCATATTTGAAAAGAGGCGGGAGCACTGCACAGTCCAAAAGACATACGCCGGTAGGCATAAGTCCCATAGGGACATGTGAATGTGGTCTTACGTTGATCGTCGGGGTGCATTGGGATTTGATGATAACCTGAATACCCATAAAGGAAACAAAAGTAGGAATGTTTTGCCAACCGCTCTAACATTCGATCGATGAAGTGCAGTGGAAAATGATCCTTCCTTGTAGCCTTGTTAAGTTTTCGGTAATCAATGCACATCCTCCATCACATGACGGTTCGTTGAGGAATAAATTCATTCTTCTCATTTTGAACGACTGTCATACCTCCCTTCTTAGGCACTACCTGAACTGGGCTTACAGGGTAGATATTCTTGGCATGCACAAGTTTCAAAACATCCTTCTTGACAACTTCCCGCATCGCATTATTTAATCACCTTTGAGGTTCCCTTGAGGGGGCACTCTCGGGGTCAATGGGAATGCGATGGGTGCATAACACTGGACTAATCCCCTTAAGATCCTCTAAGGAATAGCCAAAAACAACTCTATGCTTTTCTAACATGGCAATGAGTTTTAGCGTCTCATCATCCGAAAGCTTGTGACTTATGAAGACATAGGCTTCCAAATCGCCATTTAAAAAGGCATGACTTAGGCCTGGAGATAGAATTTTTAACTCAACAGGAGGTTTTGGGAAGAACTCTTCTTTTTGCAATTCAATTGCCTCCTGAAATTCATCCTCCTCTTGGATGAAATCTTCTTCTCCTTCTATTTCGGGAGGAGCTAAGAATTGAAGAGTCTAACCTCCTCTAATGGTTCATCTTGGATGAGAGATTCTGCAGATGTGTCCTTGGAATGCATGACAGGAATAGAAAACTTTCTCCCTCCAAGGTTGATATTGAGGTTTCTTTCCAAAGGAATTTCCATGAGAAATTTCTCAATGGGAATCCCAATCATAATTTCGAAATCTTGGATTTCGAACACATGGAAATCTTAGATTTCCTCAATATCATCGTGTCTTACAGACACCTGTTGCAAAACCCCGCATCCTTCAAGGATGTTTCCGAAAGAATCTTGAAAGGATCTACATGTTGGTGCCAATGACACATCTCCAAGAATGGCGAGAGCACAAGAATCGGAAATGAGATTTGCTCCAACAGTGGGGTTCTATAGGACCTTCATTGGTGTCCCTATAATGTAACATAGAATAGTTGCCAAATGTGAGGTTATCCCAAGGATTTCGGGTGATAGCTCAACTTCTGCAGTCCATTCCCTACTTAATATAGAGGTTAACTTCTTGACCTTCTGTTGGACGAACACTCCATCCGGTGGGTCAGGTGGAGTTAATGGAAATGATGATTTCCTATGGCTACAGTACTTCGAGGTATTTTCAAAATATTCAAATATCTCTTCCTCGAAGTAGAAGGGAAACTCCAAAGGTTGAATTTCTTCTTCCTTTGAATTTTGGGTCCGGGAGAGGATTCCTCCGACAAGGTGTGGGATAAGCAAGAGATGGGTTCTTCCTTTTCCTTGGATTCATCCTCAGATCTTGACAGTACTTCCTCTTGAGGGGGCTCATTAAGACCCATAATGAAGGAAGAATTTTCTTCTGGCATCTTATGGAGGAAAGATCCTCCAGCCGTAATGTCTAGATGTAGGGCAGACTCATTGTTCAATCCTATATAGAAGTGTTGCAAGAGCAACGGATCAGGGATAGACAAATCTGGGTCGGAATTTCTCAAAAGAGAAAATCCATCCCAAGCTGCACCTATAGATTCCTTTTCCATATGCTGGAAGCATAGTACTTCCTTCTGTAAGGACACAATTCGGGCAATTGGAAAGAAAGCAAGACAAAATCTGTCTCGTATCTCATTACAATTTTTGCTTGTCTTCCCAACATTGTGGTCGTACCATTGTTTAGCTTTTTCTTCAAGGGAAAAAGGAAACAACTTCCATTTGAGAGTCTCTTGTGTCATACCCTTGATTAGAAGGCATGAATAGAATTGTTTGAACTCTCTTAGATGGTGGTAAGGATTTTCACAATCCATTCCTATGAAGGATTTCTCCCGAACCATGGCTATAAAGCCAGAGCAAAGTTCATAGCTCGTAGAACAAATGGGTTCCGCCAAAAGCGGTGGCTCACAGAACTTACCTGTTGGGCAGAATATGAAAGAATAGTGGGCTGCTCCATATATGTGGTGGTGGTAAGAAGAGGAAAGATAAGATAAGTAGATAGATACAAGGGTGAATAAGGTTCGAAGATTAACAGCAAACGTTCCCCGACAACGGCACCAGAAATGCTTGTTGACGGCTGGTACATCAGAGATGAAAAGCAGCAAGCGCATGGAAACTGTCGTGTAGCACTTCCCCTTAAGAGAGTATTCCAAGGGTATCGAATCCAAGGAACGTGTGTGTAATCTTACGAACTAATCCACCCAAGGACACAAAGTTGTTTGGTATGTAAGGAAGAGAGAGTAAATCAAAATATTGATTCTAATTTAAAGGAATTTACGGTAGTTGCTTGCTTCGGGCACGGGTTTACCCCTAGCAACACTAGGCGACTCACACCAAGAGCCTATGGCATAGCCGAACATGGAGGATTACAAAGGACTAATAGGGTTGTCACCACCTACTGCATTCCTCTTCAATTCGTGGGTCTATGAGATATTCACTAAAGATTTCTAATCTAAGCACCATGCATACGTTTTAAATCACAACTCTAGTTGTTTCGAACACAAAGCTACAACTAGAGCCTCTAATGAATTAAAGCAATGAACCCACAAGTAACTACTTGTGCAAACTACTATTAATTTAGAATCAAACTTGAATTGAATTCACAAATGCTTATTTGATTTGAATAACACCTTTGTAAGGGAACAAGTGTATAAGAGGGACTTGACAAGCCCAAGCCTCCTTCTTCCAAACTCTTCACCACACTCTCCTTCTACTTGGCAGCCTCTAGGACTACTCTAAACCTTTGGGGTGATGTTCTATTCTCAAATTTTGGTGTGTGTGTGTGTGAAGTGAGGTGTGGGGTTCTATTAATAGGGGGAGAAGGGTCGGTTCCCGCCACCAAATGTGCGCGAATCAGTCACTCATGACCTCTTCAAGCCGGGAGGAGCCAACACGTGGTGTTTGGCCGCTTTCGGGGGCAAGAACAAGTCGACTGACTAGGGGTGGGCCGACCCGATCTTGGCCCCGTTGGGGCTATGCTTTCTCCAGGTCTCTGCCAGGTGGGTCGCCTTGCTGATATTGGTGCTACACCGTTGGATGGCCTCGGATACTTCTGCTTGTGCGCCATTTGATCCATGTGATGACATGTGGCATCACCTGATTCGTCGAAACCTTATTTTATAGATTACTCCCTGCATGTCTTGGTATTTTGAGTCTAAATTCACCTGCATACAAATAAACGCCTACACTTGTGAAATTGGTTAGTTCTTAACCATACCACTACATTGTGTTTCTCTTTTGTGCACATTATGAGGTGAATTGATAGTCTAAATATGGCACTTTAGGACGGTCAACAATCATTCTAAGGCAATGACTAACATAAACACTGTTGAACCAATTTCCGAACCAAAACTATGTTATTCCTACTAACATATGCGTATTATGCATACTATACTACAATGGAGGCATATAGTATTTATGATAAAATAATAACATTGTCACTATACTATCATAATAACAACTAAACCTACCACAGGCATGGAATCTACAATCAAACAATAAATGCTTCACCCAAGCATATGAATATGAGAAGACTAATTTATTGAAATGCATAAAATCACAAATAAAAGAAAAGATTCATGAGTAATACCTTTCCCAAAATGGACTTGGGAAATAGGGGCTCCTCTCCACCAAGGACTAGAGAAGTGTGTATACAAGAGAGTGATGCTCAAGTGGTGTGTGTTGAAATGAGGGGCGAGGGATCCTATTTATACAGGTGTTTAGGTCAGTTCCTGCCATTTTTGCGCACGAATTAGTCTCCATCGTTATTAGGAAGCCACAGGAGAGTGTCACGTGTGATTTGACCGAGAAATGGACCAGGACTAGGTCGGCTGAACCACTAATTCGGCTGCACCTGCACCTGGTCCGATCGCGGTGTGCTTCCTCTTGGAAGCTTCGTCGGGTGCTACACCGTTGGATTCCCTCGGATACCCTGCAGGTGGGCCATTTGATACGTGTGCTGCCATATGTCAATGTATGGTTGGCCGGAAGTGTACTTTTCAGGATTCCTCTCCTGGTTTCCCTTCAATATGCATAAAGTACTTGCATGCACAATTTTCTTTCCAAGTATAAGAGGAACTACGTTATTTCTAAAAGTAATGTGTGTAAGAAATGTTCATTCTTTCACATATTTGAGTAATATTGATGATTGAAATTGGTATTAACGACCTTCAACATGTAGCTATGTTTTTAATTTTAAAAATTTATCAAAATTCATGACTCAACAGAAGGAGTGGAGATGAACTACATCAAAACTTTTCCATCTCTCAAATACCCAAGGTGATGTGGTAGACACATCAAATTTCTTGGGCACTGGTATTACATGGAATGATGTGCATGCTTACTTCATACCTTTAGCAGAGTCATGATAATTCTTAGCCCTTGCCTTCACTCGAGACGAGTAAAGGGTTAAGTGTGGGGGAGTTTGAAGGTCCTTAAATACCAAATTTGACTGTCAATTCTCTACACAAAAGATATTATGTGGACAACCAACATACACTACGTGAATCAATGAATAGGTCGTTGGCCATATAGTCGTAAGATCCCTACAGTAACCGACGCACATATGTTAAAAGTGTCGGGGTACCGACGGTCTTACCCGATGGCTTCTATTCAACGTATCTAACATCTAGAGCCGTCGGTCCCGACGGTTCTAGCCAATAAAACCGCCAGCCTCATGATCCTGTTGGTTGTAACTCATTTTCGCCAGTATGAGGGTCAGCCATGGGCCCGTCAGCTTTTAGGGACTTATAGCCGTTGGGTAACATAGAACCCGACAGCTATTTGCGCTAGGACCGCCGGCCTCGGGGTGCCACCGATGCCTTTATGGCTGGTATGACCGTCGCCACCCCATCGCCTTTAGAGATATAGCCATCGGTGCTCCCTAAACCGACAACCATAGTTTCTTTTTTAACCTGCTGCTGCTCGCGCTCCCTCCCCGGGTGGGGAGCCTTCGAGACAGCAGCTCTTACAGCACAAACAGCTAGCACAATAGTTCATAACAACACACATAGTCCATGACAGCACATTGAAAATTGTTCAAACAGCACATAGTTCATGACAAATACATAGTTTTGAAGACAATGGCATAATGCAAATTTCATAGTTAAGTACGAATCAAAACACAATTGAAACGACATTGCAATGATCAATCTGTGTCGTTGTTTGAACCTCTGCCACTCGCACCTCCGCCATTCAAATTGAGAAAACCATCATAACCACAAGGTGTTCCTTGACGGGAAGCCTGCAACAAACAAATACAAATTAAATTTTGCATTGGTACATAGATTCACATCTCAATTTATCTAAAATGTGATAATTGACTTATGTGTTACAAACTCATATGAAAATGGCTAGGTCTTCAATTTTCATGATAACAAAAGATTTAGAAGTCATACCACTGCCACTGGAGGTGTTGATGGTTGAGGTTGCTCTGGAGTGAATGGTGTCGGTGGAAAAACACCTGGATAAGGTTGCAATCCAAGATGAGTTCTGGCCAACATTGCCATGAATCCTTGAGGTTTTGCAATATATGGTTGACCACTCTGGTAATCCTGTGACATATATGGTCGTGGAATATATCATTATAATTTTGTATTATAACTCGAACTGATAAGACATGCAGTTACACTTATGATGGGGAGCCAACCTGAAGTCTTGGCTTGGTGGGAGAGGCATACCAAACATAGAACCGGGGAACTGAATCAAGTCAAGATATTTAGTTAATTAGTTTAACACACATATGGTAAGAAGTATTCTAACTTTCAGAAGACAGGCAAGTGTACCTGTGACATCATGTCGAACTTGAACAGCATACCCAACTGAGAACCGGTGTTGCCTTGAGACAAAAACTGCATCAATCAAATTATTTGTGAGATCTTAAGTAGAAGTATTTTGGAATTGAATGAATTGTTAAATTTTCAATATTACATGTTACTTGTGCCATATTAAAATATTGCAACTGTTGTTGCATCTGTTGCATCTGCATCTGTTGTTGTTCCATCTGCTCCCGGTTGCATCTCACATCTTCTTTTAATTCCTCATTCTCTGCAATTGCTCGAGACTGACTAGAACTAGTACTGGAGTACCGTCGTCGTCTAGCATAAGCATCGCGCTCCACATACCCGTCGCCCTACCCAAGTGTATAAAAATACAAGTGTGGTAAATTCACATTCATTACATATAAACCATCAATATTTTTAAACAACCTCCCATTTGGTAGACCTCCATCGGCTTCGTGCGCCGCACCCACATCTAATGGCGCTCTTACGAAATCCACATCATCTCCATGATTCTTTTTGTAACACTCAACATATTTTGCCTGTGTATATAGATTTAGTTCACGAATAGATGTAATAAAAGATAAATTGACTGGATAGATAGATATAACAAACAATGATCATACTTACCAGTTTTTGCATCATTGCCTTGTCACACATCTGCTCCAGGCAATTCAGGTTTGGACCTCTATGCCCCTCAAGGTAAACCTCAAAAAAAGTAGGAGCAACTTCAGTTTCGGCTTCCTACAATAACAAAATGCAAAAGTTTAATCAATACAATTATTTGAAGCAACCTAAGTATAATTTCAAGAATTCATACCATTCTTTATTATTTTCGAGCATGTCCATCCGGGCCATAGTAGTGCTTTTCAGGCTTGCTCTTCTGGTTTTTCTGTTTCTATCTAAAACTTGTATGAACTCATCTAACGCACAATACTCACATAACCATTCCCAAGCTTTTGTATCCGCACAGATCCAATCCACGTAGCTGTCCAAGTACACCTCTTTAGTTAGATGCATTTTGTCTGCTTTCTTGTTTGTCATGGGCTCAAACAACTTTGTCTTGTAGTACACAGTCACACCTTTGATCCGTGCATCAGAGAAGGAGTCATTTGTACATCTTCTCTCTGACTCCTGGTAAACCATTTTGCATATGTTTCACTCGTACCCTCCTCCAAACGAAACAAACCCTGCATAGAAGCAACACTTTGTGTCAATCAAGACAAGATGCAATATAATTGAGATAATATAAACAAACTTACCCAAAAGATCTCAGAAACTCTATCCTGACAAGTACCCGAATTGCCACACTCATTTAGCGCATAGTGATCCAAACTATGCGCCGTAATTATTTGGCCGCCTGCTACAACCAACCTGGGGAAGCAATACCGGTTGGCATTCCCCAACTTTGAGTTAACTACTCATCGACGCTCCTTTACGCTCCAACCAGGCTCGATCCAGCATCTAGTACCCTTCAGCGTTATAACTGTTCGCTCATCCATGCTTTTACTTGGATTACATATAAGGTCCCTCTGTAGCCTGTAAAAATAATATTAGTTCATTAGTTGACAATAAAACCATATAAAAGATATCTTATTAATTAATCTGAAATAGTACCTGAAGGGGCATCGAACAGGCGGCCCCTTTCTTAATGCACGTAGCTCCTCCAGTCTATCTAACCTCTGATCTCGTGCAGGATCATCGCCCTCGTCATAATCGCCGCCCTCGTCATCCCCCTCATCACCACCCTCACACCCAAAGACACCCACCGTCGTACAGTCTCTCGTGCTTGCACTTGAGTCTCCTCCCTGCTCTGACGGCTGCCTCACAAAATATGTGTCCTCGTTCAACTCCTCGTACATCGGGTAGCGATTTGCCACCTGTGTCGGACTCGAGTCTCGTGCAGGCCGGTTCGGTGCCTATTCTGTCACACACTACATGAGCTTCCTCTGCCTTTGCACATTCCCGCTAGTACACTGCGAATGCAAATAAACATGAAAGAAATATTAGATAGAGAAATATAATATTGAAATGCATTTAAAAATAAACAAGTATCTGAAACAAGTCTGTGTGATCCGAACTACTACTGGGGTGAGACGTGGAAGACGAAGTACCACTACGCTTTTTCCTGCTAACTTTGAGATGCTTCAACATCTGCGTAAATTTCAAAATAATGATTAGTATACAATACTGTAGAATCAAAGAGCACGTGTAAAGCTACCAGAGGGGGGTGAATGGTAGATTAGAACTTTTTTAGCGGAAGCAATGAAAATCCCTCAGCAGAAAATTGATCTGTTAAAGAAATTATGTGTGCAACTAATCTAAACGTTATCAATTGTGACAAAACCAGTATAGATTGTGGACAATCAAGTCACGAAGTCTCCATAACAAGAATTACTAAAATACGTTGAGAAAAACTCAAGTTACGATCGAAAGATCGAGAAAAGGTCAATTTGTTCTACCGAGTAAAAACCAGATCTGTAATACTGCAAAGAAACTCGTGCAGATAAGAGACCATAAATCCAATGATTGAAATTTTCACAGATGATATATAATCAAGTTGTAAAGATAACTCAAAAGGAATCACGTCAATTGGATCTGTAAAAAATTAAGTTATGATAAAACCACCAAAGCAAGGTAGTGTTGTGCAGAAACTCAACGAGAAAAACTTGTCTGAAACAAGTCGGACGAACAAGGCACAAAAGTTCCTTTAAACTACGAATTTTATTGATCAAACCATAAAAGGAACATCCCCAAAGTAGTGCACCCACGAGCTCTAGCCTCCCTTGCTTATATAACCAGCCCTAAGGCCAACCCAAACAAAACTAGGACTCAAATCCTACTCAGTTTCAACCGAAACTTTCCATAAATAATCAAGACCCTTCTATATGCAGATAGAAGCAATCTTAAGACTTCCAATGTATCCCACATTCCTAAAACAACTCAACTTCGTGACCCACACGAAATCCTATCGTAACCAACTCAAATCTTTCAATATTTGAGTCAAACCCGACTCAGCCGCAGCCTGAGTCCATAACCTAGTCGGTTGGACCTTTCCAACCAATTCTTTATGTCCACATATCTTCATCACGCCTTGGAACCAGGTAGCCATGTCCATGCACTCCTTGCACATGTGCAAACATCTTCCAACAACATCCACAATACCTTCATATGCATCGTTCTTGATCCAAACATGTTGCGTGACCTCCCAATCAACTCAACCACAATTCCTCCCGAACTTGGTTGTTGAACCTCATCTTCTCCCTATGACTAGTTCAATGGATCCTGTCACCAGCCATGTCTTGAACTCAAGCAACATCTGCACATGAATAAACAACCAATACTTCTGAGCACAAGTCCTCGACTTGATTCTTGTTAGTTCCGAAACCACAATACCTTAATTGTGCACCTCACATAAGCATGTTGCAAACCTTAGCAAAAAGGTATCAATGATAACCACCAAAAACATAGTAAAGGAATACTAAGCAAACTTTCCATAGATGTAAAGCAAGTTCGAATTAATTCAAAGCAAAAGCAGAACCATTGCAATCTAGCTCTAGACCTTGCCAAAACTAACCGAACCTTAAGTCGGAGCTTACCAAAGCTAGTCAGACCTAGCGCCGGAGCTTACCAAAGCTAGTGGGACCAAACATCGTAGATTACCAAAGCTAGTTGGGCCTAGCGCCGGACCTAGCAAAAACATGTCGGTCCTAGCCATAGCAAGTCAGACCTAAACAAATAAGTCGGACCTAGCCAAAATAAGTCGGACCTAGCCAAAATAAGTTGGACCTTACGTTGGACCTTGCCGGAGCTACCCAAAACAAGTCGGACCTATTGTCGGACCTTGTTGGAGCTCGAACCTAGAGACAGACCTTGTTGAAAAGGTGTTTTGGTAGTATTCAAAACTTTTATCATCAAAGCCAATTTATTCAGCATACATAGGTCTCACAATCTCCCCCTTGATGAATTCATTAGCAACACCACTTAAAATCCGAACATTGGCTTATTCACATGAAAATTTTTGAAACAGTTTCTCCCCTTTTTTGAAATTCAAATGAGATCAAAATAAATTTCTCCCCGTATACATATTTCTCCCCCATGCATACTTTCCACCCTTTGACAATGTATTCAACAAAGTATAGAAGAGAAATTTTAATTTGTTATGAGCATATTATAACATATACATATAAAACAAAGCTAATCCAAGTCATACTATCAAGTAACTTACACTATCACAACAATGAGATACATAAAGTAGTGTAAGCCATGCTAGAGATCAAATGTAATTTTCAAATTAAGCAAGTCATGATCTCACAAACTTAACTATTTGAAGACCTAAAAGCATGACACTTGTTATTGCAATTTTTTCTTTTAAGCACAAATTTTGATGATATGAAATTTGCAAGAGATTATATGCGCATGTGCCTTATTCTAACAAACAAAGCCAAGCCTATGTCATTTGACAATCAGAAGCTTAAGGACATGGTTTTAGTCATACACTACTTCTTCCAAGTTCATATCTAAGTGCAATGATAAGTCATCTCAAAAGAAGAAGTGCGATGCATGCATATTCTCTTGATCTTTTCTCATTTTTTTTCATTTGAACATAAAAGCTCAATATGTGAGTTGATTACTTGATTAATTCTTTATGATTAAAAGCAATTGTGAGCATGTAACAAGTTCAAAATAGCAAGAAAGTTCGATCATGACCAAATTTAGTGTAAGTAATTATTCCAGTTAGTAGTCATGGCAAAAACTACAAAATCTATAACAAGAGTAATGTAGTAAGAACTTTCAGCATGTAAAAAGGAATCACAATTTCATATGTGTATGAAATACTATGCTCATATTATTTTTATTTCAGATTCACACATAGACTTCCCAAGTTTCAAAACTCACGCTCAATTTAAGTCATGAGGATGCATAACCCCTATTTCACTACGAATGTAACAAAAACGAGTGAAATCCAAAGGTTTTGTGAACATGTTAGCCAATTGTTGTTTGGTATCTACATGGTGAAGCACAATGTTTCCTTTTCAACATTATCACGGAGAAAGTGATACCTAATGTCAATGTAATTTGTTCTAGAATGTTGCACGGGGTTTTTAGCAGTGCAAATGGCACTAGTGTTATCACAAAACAGTGGAACACTATCTAGAACAATCCAAAGAATTTGTGAGCAAGCCCTAGCAGCAGCTACACATTCAGATTATGTTGTGGATTGTGCAACTGAGCTTTGTTTTCTAGAGGACCAAGCAACAAGTGAATTACCAAGAATATGACAAGCACCCGAAGTACTTTTCCTATCAATCCTACAACTCCCAAAATCATCATCCGGAAAAGCTTTCAAAGAAACGATTCAGGAAGAAGGAAGAAAAATGTCAAATTCTTGTGTTCCATGTAAGTACCTGAGAATTCTTTTGATGCCTTGACGATGTGAAGCACGTGGAGAAGCTTGAAATCGTGCACAAAGACATATGCTAAATTGTATGTCCAGTCTTGATGTCGTGAGGTACAAAAGTGATCCAATCATGCTTCTATATTCTTTTTGGTCCACGGGTTCATCATGTTCATCAAGTTTAAGTGTCGTTGTTGTACCCATTGGTGTCCGTAGAGGCTTGCTTTTGTTCATGTTGAAGCGCTTAAGAAGGTCTCTTGTATACTTCGTTTGATGCACAAAGGTTCCCTCCTTTGTTAGCTTGATTTGAAGCCCCAAAAAGTACGTGAGTTCTCCCATCATACTCATCTCAAATTCTGAACTCACCACAGCTGAAAATTTGGACACAAGATCATGAGAAGCACAACTAAAGATAATATCATCCACATACACTTGAACGAATAATGAGTAATTGCCATGCTTAAGCACAAAAAGAGTTTTATCAACCTTTCCCATGGTAAACCCCTTTTCAAGTAAGAATGTTTCTAACCTATCATACCATGCTCTAGGGGCTTGTTTGAGACCGTACAAGGCTTTGGACAGTTTGTAAACATGATTAGGAAAATCTGGATTTTCAAAACCCAGTGGTTGCTTGACATAAACATCTTCATCTATGTAGCCATTAATAAAAGCACTTTTAAAATCCATTTGATATAACTTGAAACCATTAGATGCAGCAAAAGCAAAGAAAATTCTTATTGCTTCTAATCTAGCAACAACAGGAGCAAGAGTTTCATCAAAATCTAGACCTTCAATTTGTGTGAAACCTTGAGCAACCAACCCAGCCTTATTCCTAACCACAACCCCATCCTCACTTTGTTTATTTTTAAAGACCCATTTAGTTCTAATTAAAGTGTGACCTTGAGATGGAGGTACAAGTTTCCAAACATTATTTCTTTCGAATTTTTCTAACTCTTCTTGCATGGCAATAATCCAAGATTCATTAGTGAGTGTGTGTGATATATCTTTAGGTTCAAAAGAAGCAACAAAAGAAAAATGAGGATGAGAGTTTGGATCGCAAAACCTGGACCATGTGACTTGTTCGTGTAAGCTTCCAATAATTTGTTATGGAGGATGACTTTTGAGAACCCGGAGGGGAGTGGACACTTCACAACTTCTTCTTCTTCTTCATGTTCATCACAAATTGTTGAGCTTGTGACTTGAGGTTGATCTGAACCAGCAATGGTGGTCGTCGGTGCTGGTTATGAATCAAAATCAGTAGCGTGATTAACGTCATTTGCTTCTGAATTTTCGAGCAGCAGCACCACTTCTTCGTCTTCTTCGATGAAAATACGCTCCCCCTGCGAATATAGATCTAGACCTGCAATATTAGATCTAGTACATGGCCTATCTTCATCAAAAGAAACCTCACAAGTCTCTACAATTTTGTTAGTGTCAAGTAAAAGCACACGGTATCCTCTAGTATGAGATGGATAACAAAGAAACATGCCATTAACAGATCTAGCTTCAAATTTATCAAGATTACCATGTTTCTTAATAAAGCATTTACAATCAAAGACCCGAAAGTGTGTGACACTTGGCCAATGTCCAAACCGAAGTTCATAATGTGTTTTTCCTAGTTTAGCGTGCAAGAAAACACGATTTGAGACATAAAAATCGGTTGCAATTGCATCAGCCCAAAATTTCCTAGGAGTTTGATATTCATCAAGCATAGTCATATCCATCTCAACTAAGGTTCTGTTCTTTCTCTCTACAACTCCATTTTGTTGAGGTACATAGGGTGAAGAAAATTGATGATCTATTCCTTTTTCAGCACAAAAGTGATCAAAAGATTGACTTTTAAATTGGGTTCTGTTATCACTTCT
The DNA here is from genome assembly GCA_036927565.1 of Tuctoria greenei. NCBI lineage: Eukaryota > Viridiplantae > Streptophyta > Magnoliopsida > Poales > Poaceae > Tuctoria > Tuctoria greenei. The sequence goes on from JAYESD010000011.1 coordinate 74,038,893, forward strand.
AATTGCTTTTAAAGATCTTGGGTGATCAATTTATAATCTAAGAAATAAATTTCTAAAGTGACTAAAAGATTCATTCTTAGATGCTGTAAAGTAAACCCAAGAGTATCTTGAATAGTCATCAACAATCAAAAGAACATACCATTTAGCTCCGAAGGTCCTACGGTTTCAAGGTGCAAAAGTTCACCCGGTTCAGTTGTCATGGTTATTATGAGAGGAGTATGTGAATCTGCAACCATCTTAGCATGTCTAGAAGAAGAGAACACAATTTCTTTGTTCCCTTTAAGCTTAGGTAGCCCAAGTAAGCAATCAAGACACTAACACGTGTTAGATGATCAAATCCTATGAGATAAAGTCTATGATGCCAAAAATATAAGTCCTTTGAATCATTAGCAACTAGACACCTATGCTTAGAGGAAGACATATCAAAATCAGCTTTAGAAACTCTTTCAAAACCAAGACATGTTAAAAAAATAAGATCACTATTTGAATTTATAACTTTGCAGCAATTTTTGGTGAAAATGATTTCTAAATTTTCATCTAGCAATTGTGAAATGAAAGCAAGTTGTATTTTAAATTTTTAAAAAGTGTCACATCTTCTAAAGTGTAGTAATCCTTTACTTTAACCGAATGTTTAGCAATTATAGGAGTTGAAGAATTATCGACAAAAGTAACATTCTCTACACGTGATACAAAAGAGATGGAGGAGAAGCATTCTTTGTTACCAGTCATGTGGCGTGAGCAACCTGAATCTACAATCCAAATGTTCTGCTTCCTCAAGCGTGTAACCTACATAGAAGCACATTACGTCAATGACTCAATTCTGGGGTTATTCAAAAGGCATTTAGGAATACAGTATTGAGTCACATGATGTCCAGCAGGAATAACACACGAAAGCTGAGATAAAACAGCCGGTTTATGAGCCAAAGCTTGAGGATTTTTTTACCCAACTACTGACCTACGAGCTGTTACATGTGTAGCATGAGAAACAGTAGGTTTGGGAGCAAATTTTGCATGTTTTCGACTCATTACAGCAGGTTGCATGTTCCTATCATTCGGTTTAGCATGTGCAGCAAATTTTGCATGAAAGTTATGAGATCTAGCAATCATTATTTTCTTTTTCTGTTGTATACCTAGTATATAAAAAAATCTATTATATGACCATCTCTACCACAGTAGGTACAATGAAATTTAACTTTGTGTTTATGTCTAGATGAGCGAGCAACATTTTTATTAACAACTGAATGAGACAACACCCCTATAGATTTGAAAACCACCTCTTTTGTTTAGTAACTATTTGAATCAAACCACTTCCTAATGAATTTACAATTTTAGGTGGATGTGTCTTAGCATGAGCATGAGAATAAAAACCTAAACCAGTTTTATCAATGCAAGACTTGGAAGAATTCAGCAGCAAGTTTAGGTTCTTATTCCCATTACAAAACCGATCTAATGTCCTATGCATGTTATCAAGTTTATTTGACAGATCAAGACAATTTTTACATGAAGATTTTCCTTTTAATTTGCAATTGGAACAATATTTAACTTCATGAGAACGTAAAGCATTGTTCAATATAGAAATTTCATTCATAACATCTTGTAGTTTCTTATCAAGATCATCGCAAGTAGAACAATGCAAACCAATTGTAGATTAGCAAGCATATTTCAAGTTTTTATCATTAAGTGTAGCAAGGCTTTTGTTCTTTTCAATTTAAAGTTCAAGTTTATCAAGTGTGAATGTGTGTGCATTTCTTAGAGAGGACAATTGTTCATATATTAAATCACCTGAGGACAATGAATCATCACTAGGAATCAAAGATTTCAAACGATTAATTTCAGATTCTAGTGACTCAATTTTAACAGCATTGTCCCTAAGTTTTTTGTCCATTTTCTTAACTATAACAGTGGCACAAGAAATAGCATCACACATTTCTTCGCAAGTAGGACATACCTCTTAATTGTCATTGTTGTGTTCTGCCTCCTCCATACTTGATCTTGACTTGCCCGCTGTTGACGGCTGTTATATACCAATTTCTTGCACACATCACCTTTCTATCTAACCCAATTCCACTTGGACTTGGAGAAATATGTGTATGCAGCATTTTATGCAGGAAATGAGGAAATGTAGAGGGACCAATCCAATAAAATATCATCCTAGCCAATCAGGCAACAACACATGGCATCCCATGGATCAAATGGCCCACAAACAGAAGTATCCAAGGAGATCCAACGATGTATCACCCATAAACATCAATGGGACCCACCTGGCAGCCACCTGGAGAAAGCACACGAGAAATGGTGCAATGACCAGGTCGGCCGAACCAGGGGGTCGGCCGACCTGGTCTTTGCACCAAACTCGGTCAACCTCCACGTGTTGGCTCCTCCCAGCTCCCTGGAGTCAATGGTGACTGATTCGCGCGCTTTTGGTGGCGGGAACCGACCTCAACACTAGTATAAATAGGACCCCCTACCCCTCACTTCAAGACAGACCACTTGGGCATCATTCTATTGTATACACTATCTTCCATAGTCCTTAGAGGAGTTAGGATGTAGAGAGGAGAGCCTCTAAAACGAAGTCCAAATTGGGAAAGGAATAGAAGGAGTCTCTCTTCCCAATTCCACATTGGGAAAGGTATGGCTTATGTATTCCTTCTTGTATTTGTGACTTTGTGCTCAATAAAGATATTACCTTTAGTCTTCTTTTATACGTATACTTGGACAAAGCGTTTCTTGTTTGATTGTGGAGTCCATGTATGTGGAAGGTACAGTCTTTATGATTTCACTCTCATGATCACATCTTATGGTCATAAACACTATAGACCCCCACTATAGTCTGTGTAGTTATGATATGATTAGGTTAATATGAATGACTTATGATATGCTTCAACATTGGTTCAATGATGTTTAGGTTAGTCATTGCCTTAGGATGGCTTGTGCCATGGCTCCTAAGGTATTTGCTTAGTATGCTAGCATTGTGCTAGGGTATTTAAGTAGCGTTGGATGTCTCGTAGGCCCACGGATTGAAGAGGTAGGTAGTAGGTGGTGACAGCCCTATCTATCCTTTGTAATCCTCCACGTTCGGCTATGCCACAGGCTCTTGGCGGGATTCGCCCTAGTATTGCTAGGGGCAAGCCCGTGCCCGATGTGTTGAATAGCATTGCATAAGAATTCATCATTGACATGACCATTAGTATCTACCTTAAGCTATGTATATGTATTAGGAGCATTGTAGGAGCAACTCTCTAACTCTCAATCCAATGTCCCTCTAGGACCCATTTTACCCTTTAGAATAGATTGCCTAGGTGTGTGTCACACTACCCCTATTATCAACTGACCCCTGTTCGGATAATGGATTAGTATCCCATAGCTTGACCATAAGAGTAGTATATACTTTACTCCATTGCCTTCCTTTGGGATAAATACGATACCCTAGGGAATACTCATGGTTGAAATGCTACAACGGTATCTTCCGTGCGCTTGCGGATCTCATCTCTTTACCGGAGATGATCTGTGATGTTAAGAAATACCAACAAGCATTTCTGGCGCCGTTGCTGGGGATGATTTGTTATTCACCAATTGGCATCCTGTAAAAACCTTCTTTTTCTTGTTGTTGTTTGTAGAGGTGTGCTTCGTCCTTGTTTGCTTTTCATCATGGGAAGTAGCACCTGAAAGGTTAGGGCAATCCATGCAAAAAATGTCCTGTCTTACCACATTCAAATCGTCGTTGAGGTCTGATACTTCCTCTCCTTCTAGTTCTCACATTTTGCAATGCTTTTGAGAACCGAGTAGAGATGAGTGCAAGTTCTTCCTCTGGAAACTCTTCAATATATTCAAGGGTTAGAGAGGACAACAAAGCAAGTGTTCCACAAGATGAAGATTGGTCGGAGCTACGCATGTCACGTTGAGAAACAAATGCAAGAGACTTGTTGGGGTTCTTACGTGAGATTATGTCAATTTTATGAGTTTTCAATTTAGAATATAGAACATTTAAAGTAAGTGTACTCATGACAATATATTCACGAATAGATGTGACTTTCATCTCCCAAATTGACATGTCTAATGCACTAAGTAATTGCCTAGCATTCTCAACATCTGAAAATTTAACATTGACGCTATGCAAATTGCTGAGAATTTTATTAAAACGAGCAAAGAGATCGTCGATGGACTCACCTGGTTGCATCTCAAAGCGTATATATTCTTTCTTGAACGTATCTTGCCTTACCACCTTGATCGTGTTGGATCCTTTGTGGTAGTCGTGGAGTGCTTTCCACACATCGTATGCAGGTCAGAGGTGAGCAACACGGTCGAAGTCGCTTTGAGTTAATCCTTATATGATCAAGTTACGAGCCTTGTTGTTGTTGTCGACATCTCTCATGTTTGTAGCCGTGACTTGATGGTTTGAAGGCAAGTCGTAAGGCTTGTACACATTTTCCCATATTGCAAAGCCTTGTGCCTGGATGAAAGCTTCCATACGTGCCTTCCAAACCTGAAAATCAATACCACTAAAGACACAAGGTTTTGCAAAGTATTTCTCCATGATAATTAGTCAAAAACACGTGGAAATCACAAATATTAGAGCATTTGGATCTGATACCGATTGTAGGATCGAAGAGCACGTGTAAAGATACAAGAGGGGGGTGAATGGTAGATTAAAACTTTTTTAGCGGAAGCAATGAAAACCCCTCGGCAGAAAATTGATCTACTAAAGAAACTGTGTGTGCGGCTAATCTAAATGTGATCAATTGCGACAAAACCAGTATAGATTATGGAGAATCAATTCAAGAAGTCGTCACAATAAGAATCACAAAAATATGCCGAGAAAAACTCAAGTTACGATCGAAAGATCGAACAAAGGTCAATCTGTTCTACTAAGTAAAAACCAGATCTATAACACTACAAAGAAACTTGTGTAGATCAGAATCCATAAATCCAATGATCATGAAATTTTCACAGATGATATATAATCAAGCTGTGAAGACAACCCAAAAGGAATCACACCAATTGGATTTGTAAAACTCGAGTTATGATAAAACCACCCAAGCAAGGTCGTGCTATGCAGAAACTTGATGAGAAAAACTTGTCTAAAACAAGTCGGATGAACAAGACACAAAAGTTTCTTTAAACTACGAATTTTATTGATCAAACCACAAAAGGACAGCCCCAAAGTCATGCATCCACGAGCTCTGGCCTCCCTTGCTTATATAACCAGCCCTAAGGCCAACCCAAACCAAACTAGGACTCAAATCCTACTCAGTTTCAACCGAAACATTTCATAACTGCTCAAGACTCTTCTATATGCAGATAGAAGCAATCTAAAGACTTCCAAACACCTTAGGAACATATCCTACGTTCCTAAAAAAACTCAACTTCATGACCCACACAAAATCCTATTGTAACCAACTCAAATCTTTCTATATTTGAGTCAAACCTGACTGAGTCGCAGCCTAAGTCCATAACCTAGTCGGTTGGACCTTTCCGACCAATTCTTTACGTCCACATCTCTTCATCACGCCTTGGAACCATGTAGCCCTGTCCATGCACTCCTTGCACATGTGCAAACATCTTCCAGCAATGTCCACAATACCTACATATGCATTGTTCTTGATCCAAACATGATGTGCGACCTCCCGATCAACTCAACCACAATTCCTCCCGAACTTGGTTGTTGAACCTCATCTTCTCCCTAAGACTAGTTCAATGGATTCCGTCACCAGCCATGTATTGAACTCAAGCAAGGCCTCAAGCTGCTCGTGGCGTGCATCGGCCGCATTATTGGCTGCTTTGGCCTGATCGTAGATCTCCCGGGATTGAGCGTCGAGGGCACGAGTCATACTCTCCCTGTCATCCAGCAACTTGCCCCAGTACTCCAGGCGGATCTTCTCCCGCTTAATCCACTCTTTGTCATCCGCTAGCCTCGACTGCGCCAGCTTGGTCTCGAAGTAGAGCCGATTACGCCACCGCCTAAGGGTTTGGCGCTCCTCTTCAAGAGCCTTGCTTTCGTGGAAGAAGGCCAGTTGGACTTGACGCAGACTGGAACATGCGTTGCCAATAGACAGTGACAACAGGATGGGTTCCGGACCTGCTGGGGTCTCCTCCGCTGGTTCCAGCGGGTCTTCGGATACAAAAATTGGGTTCCATTCCACAAGAGTGGTCCCCTGAGTCTCCATGGCACTAGGGCCGTCCTCCAGGATGGCCTCAGTCGCCATCGAGGAAGGCCCTGCCGCCAGGTCTTCGTTCACCCCTTCAGGCAGGGGGCCAGCGACTTCGCCTGGGCACTCCGGCTCGGCTGCAGGTACCTCCGACGTCGTCGCTTCCGGAGCAGGAGCCGCTGCTGACTCCGGTCTGGGCACCTCTTCCGATGGGGGCTCAAGCTCCGACACCTCTTCAACAACCGGCTCAGGAGCCGGAAGATCTTCAACATCAACTGGCCCTGTGGCCAGAGCTCCAACAATGACCGGCTCAGCGCCCGTGCTTCAGAGGTAGTCGGCCCAACTGCCGGAACTACTTCAGTTTCCGGTGCGCACGCCGGAACTTCAGTCACCTCCGGCTCAACCGTCGGGGCTTCGACAATTTCCGGCTCAAAGGCCGGGATTACTGCTTCCTCCGGCTCAACAGCCGGAGCTTCCATCATCTCAGCACCAGGACCCGGAGCTTCAACCTCCAGGACAGGTGCCGCTGGCGCATCTTCACTCCCGTGGTCCGTCGCTACCACGGGAACTTCTGGGGATGAGTCGAGGTCCATGACCACGACAGCCGGCGCCGGAGCTGTCGTAGCTTCAGCCACCACTTGGGGCGGCATCGAGATAGGAGTTGAAGCTCCCACCCTCACGGCTTCAGCCACTGCGGCTGAGGGTGGAGCCTCACTCCCCTTCTTGGGGACGCTGCAGATGATGAATGAAGAAAATTAAAAAATAGTTGCTACAATTAAAACAACTATCCAAGGTAGAAATCAAAAATTACCTTGGGAGGCTTCCGCACCAGCTTGCGCGGAACCTTTTTCCTGGGCGTTCTGGGCTAGCCATAGCCGGCGTGGAAGCTCCGAAAGGCCCCCGGAACTCATCGCGGCCACGGGTGTTTCCCGGGTAGAGGCCCCCCTCGATCGGGAATAACCCCCGGACCTGGAGGCCTCCACCGGCCCAGGTGCTGGAGTCGCACGCCCGGAGCTAACAGCCTGGGAGGACCCCACTGCGGGAACAGTCGCGCTCCGAGAGGACCCCACTGCGGGAACAGTCGCGTTCCGGGAGGACCCCACTACGGGAACAGTCGCCGCAGTTGCGGAGGACCTTCCCCTCCTGGGAGAAGGAGCCGACACAGAAGTAGCAGGCCCGATGGATCTTCTGTCGGCGTACTGCAGCTTCCTCTTCCAGCTCACAGGTTCATCCGCCAGCTCCTTGCCCTTGCCGACAACTTCTCCCCTCGGCTTCAGAGCAGGGTCGGAGCCATCCTTGGGTACTCCGGGGATCGCTACCCCGGAGGTTGGTCTTCTCTCGACGACACCAAGGTCGTCAAGCATGGGCATCTTCCGCCGGAGCTCCCTGCTGAACTCCACTTCCATGTTCAGAGGAAGAAAAGCTGATGGCGGAGTCAAGTCGTCGCCTTTGACGTCGATGCCGTGCTGGAACTTCTTGAGGTGGAACTCCAAGGTTTTCCCCACCATGTTGGACTTCAACCCAGTCTCGACCCGGTCGTCGTCCATCACGCTGTTGAGGGCCCATGCAAGTCTCTCCCTCTTTTTCAGCGGTGCCCACCTATTGACCAAGAAGTTGCAAAACACCGCCTGAGGAGTCAATCCTCCCTCCACGCATTGGCGGATTCTGGTCAAAACAGGGTCGAAGGCATCCGCCAGCACCGGAGCTTCACTCTAGATCGTTGTGTCAATGTTGGGGAGGCCTTCGGGCAGCTCCAGCCTCTCGTGCTCCTCCACCCAGATGACTATCCAGTCCTTCTTCCAGTCATCCCACTTCCCAGAGGGGAACGACCGGAGGTACTTGAATGGGCACTTCTTGCGCTTCACGAAGTAGTAGAAGCCAAGGTACTCATTACTCCTACCGGTGGTGTGGACGGTGAAGAAGGTCCAGAAGAGCTCGATGCAGGGGGGAATGCCCACCCACATCTCACAGAAGTGGACGAAGATAGAGACGAGGAGAATGGAGTGAGGGCCAAGGTGATATAGCTGCAGACCATAAAAGTCCAGCAGCATCAAGAAAAAGGAAGAAAAAGGTGGGATCAACCCCACCATGGCGTACGAGGAGAAGTACACCATTTCTCCGGAGTGCTCCTTCTCGAACGGGAGCTCTCCACCAGCGCGGACCGAGCGGTTGAAGAAGTCCGAGGACCACCCCATGAGGGCCCGGACCTTCTTCAGGTCGCCGTCGGTCCTCAAGCGACTCTCGCGGAGACCCAACTCCATCGCAGCACGGCTTGGCAAGAGAAGAAAAGCGAAACACAAGTCGGGAGTCTGAGCGCAAGATCAGATGGGAGGCGTGAAGAACTCCCGACGGTGCGCGCTTTCCTTCTTAAGTAAGCCCTCGCAACGCTTGGATGGAAACCGCAAGGAAGTCGAAGATACTACCCAAAAATTCCACCCAGCCGATGACAAGGGGGCTAGGGACCACCCCGACGATCAAGTCAAGGTTCTTACCCAAGCGAACGGTTGTCATCAAGAGGCGGGAAGCCCAAAGGCGGCGGCCTGACAAGGCGCGCGGAACCGATACAGTTTTCGTATCGGGAACCGGCGACCTTCAATTGCGTGAGATCCGCACGCCAATGATCTCATCTGTCGCACGCAGGATACGCCACGCGGCGAGGATTTAACTCCAAGTCCTCGCCAACGGCACCTTCAAAGACCCTTGAAGACTTAGTTTAAAAGTCGTGAGGATGGACCCACCTCCGGCAGAATGACTTCACCCTAGTGGTCTTCCCCGGAGGTAGGTCCAGGGGGCCACTATCGGTACCCTAGAAACCGTACACCCCTTGAGGTTACAAAGATCTCAAAGGAAAGTCATATACTTGATTTGAAGACCCTTGGAGGCCCACATGTTAGACATAACCGGACCCGCTTCTCCAACATGGTTAATCCCAGGGTCGCCACGTGTACTACCAAACCGGAGCTACCGCCCACAAGGGGGAAGCTCCGGGCCATGTACCGAAATGGCACCTCCGGACTTAACCCCAGACCGAGAGAAGCTCCAGACCTGACACGTGTCAGGTAGCTCCGGAGCTCCCTGTTTCCCACAATATGCTCCGGAGCTGCCACGTGTCCAATCGTCGGATCTTCAACCCTTAACCTCCGGAAGACCCCGCAACGGCTCCGGATCTTCAAAGGGGAATCAAGGACTTCAAGACCCGATTAGGTGTCATTAATACCATATTAATGACACTTAAACGGACGATCTTAACACCAGTAATGGTGCTGTCAAAGCCCGTTACAGGGTCATTAAGGGCAATTAAACGTGTATCAATACTAGTAACTGCTGGGGCCACATGTCGGGCCAGGCTAATTTTAACGGCCTGCCCTTGTACTATAAAAGGACAGGCCAACGACATGTTCAGGGGCGGGACACACACGCCATAGACGCTCAACACAAGCTCATACAGTTAATACAACACCAACACCTCCGTGGAGTAGGGTATTACGCTCAGGCGGCCCGAACCATGTAAACTCTTGTGTCTCCTGTGTCAATTCCTACTCACCTTCTTGAATCTCCGCGCGCCCACACCGAACATCAAACTCCCCTATCACTTTAGCAGTGTAGGGAGATCTGCCGGTTCCAAGCCACCGACAAGCTCCATATATGAGTTGTTCTTTAGAAGCCTATATATCCGAATGTGGATTAGTTATATGTTGATGATCGGAACAAATGGTCAGGTATTTGTCCTATACAGTTGGCTAGTGACCTAGTCTCTGGATTGATTACTATGATTGTGATTGAAGATCTGTTTTCCTTATTTTTGTTTCATTTTTTATGCCTTGTATATCATATGATGTATAAGTTGAGAGTGTGTTTTCATGAAGTTGTATCATCTTGATGTAATTGAAATGAAAATAATAAAATTCCCTTTTCATAAAAGGGAAATTATTTTACTCCCATGTGCTATGACTGGTGTTTAGTAATGCATATACTATTTTTTAGTTTGCTTGACCCCACGTTTTGGATAAGCATGTGTTACTAATCTTTAATAGTATTTCTAATCTTATTTTGCTAACAACGACTCTAGTTTAGTAGGTTTAAGGATACATTGTGTGACACCAGGTTCCGAAAATGAACCAAGCGTAATGCATATGTGTGCCCAGGATGTTTAACACACATACACAAGTGATTCACAAACAATAAACATATTATAACCATGTCTCGAATATTAACACTATTAATAGTGTATTATTACAAACCAAATAGTCTCAGATACAAGCTCTAAACAACTGCATGGAAAACACTAAACACTGATGACTCCAACTCCACAGGCAAGCTTGACGGTAACATGCACGCCTAGAACTCCTCAAAGACCTCCTGGTACTCCACATCGATGACTGGTCTGAATTTGTTGGAGGGATAGCAAGAGTGAGCACATGTCGTACTCAACAAGTGTGGGAAAGTATGACATGTAGCTTAAACAAGGAATGATAATAAAATGGGCTAACTGCATAAAGCACATTCGAAACATTTGAAAATGCAATTATATGTTCGTTAAGTGTGATCCTTCCCACAATAACCCAAATAACATCAATTTCAACTTAAAAAACCAATACCAGAAATAATAATCCATAATCAACTCATAACTGTTGATTGTCTCAATTCATCAATTCCATATACCGAAACAAATTAATAAACCATTATCAATTCCCAATTCAATTCTAGTCATTAAACCATGTTCAAGTCCATAACTCTAATCATGCGAGGGTCCAGGTTGTTCATAACCGGGAGCACGGCTACCATGATAGTTTTAAACACACTCTGCAGAGGTTGTACCACTTTACCCACAAGTTCGTGATTTCATCACCTTTCGATTACTAAGGAATCTCAATTATGCCGTATCACACTTCCTTAGATGTGTGGCCAAGAGATTACAAAATAGCTTTTACAAAGTGATTACTAGCATATTTTGACCCCACAGAGGTTTCACCGGTGGTGATGCCTCCAACTGAGCACATCCAACCAAGGGCCCCCTCTTGAGCCATTTGAATCCCAGGGTAGTCCCACCAATCTCTACGAACCCATCCGACTACCCCTTCCCCGGGCATTATTAATGGTCCAAATAGTACTGGCAAAACACTAATTAGTCAACTAAGACACACCCATACTTGGGCTTGTGGTGGCACTATAAATCCTGGATGGTCGCTCTGTGAATCGGTCCATAGATCTAAAGCAAGCAAAACCACCAAAATAGTCCAACCCAAATCCACATATCAGGCTTGCTTAGATCCCTAGGCACCATGTTGCTAAAGGGTCATTATTATCAATTCTCATCATTCATGTGTTCAATAGTTCATAATTAAGCAATATGATTGTTTCCCAAACCCAATTGAGTAATGTGAAGCAAAAGTATAAAATACCCATTTCGACTATCTACATTGTGTTCAAGCGACAAGCATGCAATTTTGCAAACAAAACATTAAAAAACCCAGATCAAAATGATCAAGGACACTTGCTTTGCTCTTGATCTTGGTTTGGATCCAAGGGTTCGAAGTTTTGGTTCTGCTGGTCCTCGAAAGCACTCTCTACAGCGAGACCTTCTATTCTGTGTGACAAACATGCAAAACAACATTACAATCAATAAATGGTTATATATTACTCAATATGCCCTGATATGCATGATTAATGCAATTGTGAAGTAAAACTTGTTATTGAGTTGCTATTAATGTTTACTAACTATTTACAATGCTTTCTAACAAGTTTGAACAAGTTTAGAATTGATTTGAGTCAATTTGGATTCAATTCAGCATTTAACAGATTCGGACACTGGACTAGTCCGTTGTCAGGGCCGGACTAGTCCGCCCTAATCAAAACTACGAATTAGAGTTTTCTGATCAGCGAGCATTCGGGGTTAATTTCACGTGGAAAAGTGGATGTAAATGGTGTACCACATGTCTAGAGATCCAAGGGTCGAAGATTTCATGTAACACTTGAATCCTGATGTCTAGGGCTTGATGAGAGGTGTTGATGACAAATTGGGCGATGAAGAATGTTGATGTTGAAAAGTTGTCGAAGTTTGAGCTTGACTGATCTATCTCCCTCTTCTCCTCCTTCTCCTTGCTCATGGGCATCTCTTGACGGCGGCACACGATCAAGGAATAGCAGCGAGGGTTTTCTCAAAGATTGGAGAGGTGAGGGTATTGGGTTGTTTATATAGGGGTGGTGAGGTAGGGTTTTGGGGTGAAATCCAAGTGAATTTTGGTGGGGGACGTGTAGGGGCTAAGGTGGGGTCCACTTGGGCTCCTCTGAGGTTGGGCACAAATTTCATGGGCCCAATTAAGGCAATTACCCAATAACCAATCGTGGAAGAATAATAGAATTCGAGTGGAATTTAGTAGGTCGTACTAGTCCGCAATAGGGACCGGAGAAGTCCATTTGGCAACAAAGAGGCTTTTGGACAAGTCCGGTTTACTGACCGGACAAGTCCAGGGTTTATAATAGCTGATCCGGACTGAAATTTAGACACGATCGGGCTAGTCCGCTCGAATTTGGACAAGTCTGAAAAAACATCAGAACCTCAAACGGACTAGTCCATGTTGTGTGTGAGACAAGTCCGGGCTCTAAAGAAGATTGAATTTTCTGAATAGAAGGACCATACCTGACTATTTCGGGTTGGAGGACGGACACGTCCATACCCTAATAGACTTGAATTCTTGATTAAACCTAAATTTATTTCAATCTTGTTTTCTTTTAAGGTTGCTTTATGTTAAACATGTATGAGGATGTATGCAATGCATTATGCATGAAAATGAGGGTGTTACAAACCTACCCCCTTAAAATGAATCTCGCCTTCGAGATTCACTGTGGAAGGAAAATGATAGGGAAATTCCTTCTTGAGATCTTCTTCCAACTCCCAAGTCGCTTCTGATTCTGTATGATGCTTCCATTGCACTTTGCACCATCTAATCAACTTGTTCCTTGTGACCCTTTCCTTGGTGTCCAAATTTTGATAGGGTGCTCAGTATAGGTCAAATCTTCCTCAAGCTCCAATTCTTCCATCAGCACTTGCTCTTTCGGAACCCTCAAGCACTTCCTGAACTGAGAAACGTGAAACACATTGTGAACATCAGAGAGATGCGATGGCATTTCAACTTATACACTACTTATCCCCGTATGTCCAAAATCTTGAATGGTCCAATATAGCGAGGTGCCAGCAAGCCCTTGACATTAAATCGCTTGTGACCTCGCATAGGTGACACTCTGAGGTATACGAAGTCTCCTACCTCAAAAGATAGCTTCTTTGTCTATTATCTGTGTAACCCTTTTGTCTCGACTGAGCAGCTCTCAAATTTTCACGAATTGTCTGGACTTGCTTTTCGCCATCCTGTATGACATCAGGTCTAAATACTTGACTCTCCCCTGTCTCATTCCAAAACAAGGATGTTCTACACCTTCTCACATACAATGCTTCATAGGATGACATCTTCAAGCTTGCTTGATAACTGTTGTTGTCGGAAAAATCAGCATATGGCAAGCTCTTGTCCCAACTTCCTCCATACTTTAACGCACAAGCCCTTAGAATATCCTCCAATATCTAATTTGTTCTCTCAGTCTGTCCATCTGTTTGAGGGTGATATGCATAACTGAAATTCAATTGAGTTCCCATTGATTCGTGCAGCTTTTGCCAGAACCTTGAGTTAAGTTGAGAACCTCTAGACACAATTTTCTTTAGCACTCTGTGTAAGCACACTATTCTTCCCATATACATTTCTACCAACTTCGCTCCACTATAGGTAGTCTTGACAGGAATGAAATGCGCTAATTTTTCAACCGATCCACAATAACCCATATTGAATCATATCCTGCTGAAGTGCAAGGCAACCCAACTATGAAATCGATGCCAACCTCTTGCCACTTCCATTCCGGAATCTTCAACGGCTGCAATAATCCAGCTGTCCTTCGATGTTCAGCTTTTACTCATTGCCACACCTCACATAATGCGACATATTCAGCTATGTCTCTCTTCATACCATCCCACCAATACCATGTCTTCAGATCCTTATACATCTTTGTACAACTGGGGTGGATGGAGTAAAGTGAGTCATGTGCCTCCATCAATATCAATTGCCTGAGTTGCTTCTCATTAGGCACAACAATCAGTTTTCCAAGCCATAGAGTACCATGGTCATCTTCGTCGAATCTGAATTCTCTCCCTTCTTGGGTTCTTTCTTTGATTTCCTAGATTTCCTTATCCTTTGTCTGGCTAGCCTTCTTGAATTTCCTATTCCAAGGTTGGATTTAACTTCATTATTCCCATATCATTCACAAATCCAAGATTCAACCGTTCAAACTCCTGGCATAGCTCGAGTGGCAATTCCCTAACGGTGAGCTGGTGGCTTTCTCCCTTTCAACTCAAAGCATCAACCACTACGTTGGCCTTTCTTAGATGATAATTGATTCCCACATCATAGTCCTTAATGAGTTCCAACCATCTTCGTTGCATCAAATTCATATCCGTTTGTGTGAAAATGTACTTGAGACTCTTATGATCCGTATAAATCTCACATCTATGGCCAAGAACATAATGTCTCCAAATCTTCAACGCCTGCACTACGGCTGCAAGTTAAAGATCATGGGTAGGATAATTATGCTCATGTTTCTTCAATTGCCTGGATGCATAGGCTACAACTCGGGCCTCTTGCGTCAACACACAACCAAGTCCTTGCCTTGAAGCATCATAGTAGATATCAAAACTCTTGTTCACATCTGGCAATACTAGCACAGGTGTTGTTGTTAACCTCTTCTTTAGCTCCTCAAAATTGTCTTGAAAAGCTTGAATCCACTTAAAGGCTTCTCCTTTATTAACAGTTCAGTCATGGGCTTTGCTATTTTGAAAAAGTCCTTGATGAACCGACGGTAATATCTAGCCATTCCCAGAAAACTCCTAATCTCCCTCACATTTTGTGGCGGTTCCCAATTTAACACATCTCTAACCTTTCCTGTGTCGACTGATAATCCTCCTCCAGGGATAACATGGCCTAGGAATGATATCTCTCTCAACCAGAATTGGCATTTGTTGAACTTGGCATACAGTTGGTGCTCTCTCAATTTCTGTAGTGTCGGCCTTAAATGCCCTTCGTGCTACTCTTCACTTTTCGAGTCGATCATGATGTCATTAATGAACACTACCACAAACTTATCCAAATACTCCATGAAGACTTTGTTCATAAGTTACATGAAGTATGCAGGTGCATTTGTCAATCCAAATGACATGACGTATACTTGTAGGATCCATACTGTGTCCTGAAAGTTGTCTTAGGTACGTCTGATGGTCTAATCTTCATTTGGAAATATCCCGACCGAGGATCAATCTTAGAGAATATTCTAACTCCCTTCATTTGATCGAACAGATCCTCTATGTAGGGCAACATGTACTTATTCTTTATCGTCACCTTGTTGAGAGACCGATAATCCACACACATTCTTTGGGATCCATATTTCTTATCTACAAAAAGCATTGGGGCTCCCCATGGTGATGAACTTGGGCGTATAAAACACTCCTCTAACTGCTCTTGAATCTGCTAATTCCATAGGAGGCATCCTATATGGCTTCTTTGCTATAGGTGCAGTTCCATGTAATAAATCAATGATGAACTCGATGTCACGATCAAGTGACATATCTGGCAATTCCTCAGGGAACACATCTGGGTACTCATGAACAATCGGAATTTCCTCCAAAGTGACTTCATCTGCATGATTTATCGTTGCATTCTCGGTTGTCGGCTGAATTGCCTTGAACTCTATACTGACTCCTTTCTCATTTGTCAATTGCACGGTCCAAGTGGCACAATATATCACTCTGTTATGCTTCCTTAGCCAATCAATTCCCAGTATGATGTCCAAGCCTTGCGAATTCAGAACTATAAGGTTGGCGAGGAAATCTAACCCACTTATGGAAATACTTACTTTTGGACATACTATATTCGTCCTCATCTCTCCTCTAGGAGACTTAACCAACAAAGTATACTTTAGGTATGATATGGGCATGCTATGCTTTGCAACATACTTTGATGAGAGGAATGAATGGGATTCTCCAGAATCAAATAATATAGTAGCGGGGTTGGAGTTTGCGAGAAACATACCAATCACAACATCTTCAGCTTGCTGGGCCTCTTCTGCAGATACATGGTTCACCTTGCCACGAGCGAAATTATGCATTCCTTGGTTGCCCTGAGTCGCTCCTCCATTGGGCCTAGGATTCTGCCATGGAGCATTGTTCATCTGACCCTGTCCTGACCTTGGGCATTGATTTGCAAAATGTCCCACTTGACCACAAGTATAGCAAGTCTTTCCACTGGTGGTGCCAGCAAAGTTAGGGCGAGGCCGGTTTTGAGCATAGGTAGGAATATTTGGGCGCAGCTCAGGCTACATATGTAAGCGAGGTGCTTGCATGGCAGGGCATTGTTGCATGGGCTATTGCGGTCGCAGTGGATAAGCAGGGCGGTATGCAGCAGCGGACGGGTTGTAATATAGTGCGACAGGCGGTGCATAGCGAGGACGGACATTGCTTCCTTGTGGCTGTCCCTGATATGGCATCATCCTCTTGTGATCTAGCTCCATCTCGCGAATCTTGTTTTCAACCACAATGGCCTTGTCAACCAGCTTCTGAAAGTTTGCATAGTCAGCATTGAGCAACTGAACCTAAATTTTATTGTTGAGACCTGTCATGAATAGATATTGCTTCCTGCTATCAGTGCTGATGTCTACTGGAGCATATCTAGACTGTTGAGTGAATTTGTTGAGATACTCACTCACACTCATCCTTCCTTGCTTGAGGTTCTCAAATTCTTGTCTTCTCAGTATCAGAACTCCCAGAACTAACTTTGCACGACTACCCCTTGCCCAGGCATTCTTAATTGTCCAAATAGTACTGGCAAAACACTAATTAGTCAGCTAAGCTGCACCCATACTTGGCCCAGTGGTGGCACTGTAAATCCTGAATGGTCGCTCCATGAACCGGTCCTTAGATCTAAAGCAAGCAAGACCACCAAAACAGTCCAACCCAAATCCATGTATCCAGCTTGCTTAGATCCCTAGGCACCATGTTGTTAAAGGGTCATTATTATCAATTCTCATCATTCATGTGTTCAATAGTTCATAATTAAGCAATATGATTGTTTCCCAAACCCAATTGAGTAATGCGAAGCAAAAGTATAAAATACCCTTTCCGACTCTCTATATTGTGTTCAAGCGACAAGGGTGGTCATACAAGACTAGTAAACTCCTATAATTGGGTTTTCCCATCAATTGACACAAGCATGAAATTTTGCAAACAAAACATTTAAAAACCCAGATCAAAATGATCAAGGACACTTGCCTTGCTCTTGAGCTTGGTTTGGATCGAAGGCTTCAAAGTTCTGGTTCTGCAGGTCCTCCAAAGCACTCTCTACAGCGAGACCTTCTATTCCGCTCGACAAACATGCAAAACAACATTACATTCAATAATTGCTCATATATTACTCAATATGCCATAATATGCATGATTAATACAAGTAAAACTTGAGATTGAGTTGCTATTAATGTTTACAAACTAGTTATAATTGTTTCTAACAAGTTTCAACAAGTTTGGAATTGATTTGAGTCAATTTGGATTCAATTCACATTTAACAGATTCAGACACCAGACTAGTCTGCTCTAAGGGCCGTACTAGTCCGCCCTGATCAGAACTGCGAATTAGGGTTTTCTGATCAGCGAGCATTGGGGGTTAATTTCACGTGGATGTAAAGGGTGTACCACGTGTCTAGAGATCCAAGGGTCGAAGATTGGATGCAACACTTGAATCTTGACGTCTAGGGTTGATAAGAGGTGTTGATGACAAATTGGGTGATGAAGAACGTCGATGTCAAAAAGTTGTCGAAGGTTGAGCTTGACTGATCTGTGTCCCTTTTCTCGTCCTTCTCCTTGCTCCTGGGCTCCTTCTTGACGGCAGCACACAATCAAGGAACGACAGCGAGGGTTTTCTCAAAGGTTGGAGAGGTGAGGGTATTGGGTTGTTTATATAGGGGTGGAAAGGTAGGGTTTTGGGGTGAAATCCAAGTGAATTTTGGTGGGGGCGTGTAGGGTCTGGGGTGGGGTCCACTTGGGCTCGTCTGAGATTGGGCACAAAGTTCTTGGGCCCAATTAAGGTAATTACCCAATAACCAATCGTGGAAGAATAATAGAATCCGAGTGGAATTCAGTTGGCCGGACTAGTCCGCAATAGGGACCAGAAAAGTCTGTTTGGCAACAGAGGTTTTCGGACAAGTCCAGCTTACTGGCCGGACAAGTCTGGGGTGGCTAGAATAGCTGATCCTGACTAAAATTTTAGACACGATCGGACTAGTCTGCTCGAATTCAGACAAGTCCCGAAAAACATCAAAACCTCAAACGGAATAGTCCGTGCTGTGTGTCTGACAAGTCTCGGCTCTCAAGAAGACTAAATTTTCTAAATAGAAGGGGTATACCGGACTAGTCTCGGTTGGAGGCCGGACAAGTTCGTACCCTAACAGACTTGAATTCTTGATTAAACCTAAATTCATTTCAATCTTGTTTCCTTTTAAGGTTGCTTTATGTTAAACATGTATGAGGATGTATGCAATGTATTATGCATGGAAATGAGGGTGTTACACATTGACTCCACATGAACTATTGATGTGGATAGTTTAGACCCGACCCGCATACACCCGTCTTTGACCCAGCTCACGCTGCGTCCATCTTGTGTTTTCTCTCCCCTGCTTCCAGTCAGTTCTCTCCTATATTTTGGATAGCTAGGGTGGAGCAATGCACAATCATTGGGTGGCAGTGGTGATCAACAATGGCAACTTTGAATGTGGTTCATTCTCTTCTCCCTCCTCACTTCACATATTGTAGATTTGGGACTGAGTGGACTGACATGGTTGAGCGGAGCTGCTGATGGGTGCCCCCGAGGCTGCAACTCTTTTGCATCCTAGAGATCAGCATCGTAGAATCAACGAGCATCTCGGCGAGGCAAATTTGGGCATTGGTGTTTTTATTTTGAGATTGGAACAAGTTCATTTTACTTCTGTAAACTATGACCCAAGTGCACATAACCCCCTGAAGTCTCATTTGGTTCATTTTACTCGTCTGAACTATATGGTCCAAGTCTGGATAACCCCTGAACTGGGTTTAAAATCTAATTTTGCTGATATGGACAAGGATTAGATTTGGATTGACCACGTCATATGTTGATGTTGCAAAATTAACAGTGTGCATAGATACTTTAATCGTCAACAATCAGCTGGTTTGATCCGTAGGAATTATCTCTAGAATATTTGCAGCATGACACCTGTGGTGTTTCTTATTTCTCAATCGATGTGGACTAGGATTAGACCGGGATTGACCATGTCATATGCTGACGTGGCAAAAAAAGTCACATGAGACGTTGGACTGAATTCACCTTCGGAACACACTGTGTCGATTCCCTTTCCACACTGGTGATCGCCTTCCTGTATGAAGTTTTTTTGCCACGTCAGTGTATGACATGGTCAATCCTGATCCAATTCTAATCCACACCAGCTAAATAGGATTTTTAACTTGTTCGGGGGGTTATCTAGATTGGACCATAGTTCAACGGAATAAAATGAACCAAATAAAAGTTCAGGGATTATCTAGAGTTGGTTCATAGTAAAGAGGAGTAAAATGAACTTTCCTTTGAGATCTGATGTTTAATCATGTATTTAGTGAATTGACATTGTTTTTATTATATATGTTGTGTGATTTCTCATCAAAACGGTATGAAGATAAAAAAGCAGTTCACGAGACATTAATATTTCTAAATTCACTAAAAATCAGAGTCGGAGACTATTAAAGTTGAACAATGCTCCGGTTTACCAAAAGCTGGAGGTTCTTAAAAGATAGAAGAGAGTTTTAACTAAATGTTCGAACCAGAATGTAAAAGCCCTAAATTCGAAGTGCAAACCTCAGTGAGGGGAGATCAAAGGAAAAGAGGAAAAAACAAAATTAATGAGCAAAAGAAATATCAATATAATTCAAACTTGAATTGAGGGTTTAAAAATTCCAATTTAGCCATGGTTAAAACTTACTCAAATTAAAATTTTGAGTGGCCCTGCAAGTTTTTAGAATTTTTGTATGCCATTTGATATGGATTTCATGGTATGCATTGAAATCAACTTGAATTCAAATTCAAAATTTGAATTGAGATGATACTTGTCCAAATATGAAATCGAATTCCAGAATCTGAATCTACACATTTGATTTGGTCCCTCTACAGAATCTAGAATTTTTGGACATTGTTAGGTGGTGGAATTGAAGGAACAGAGAGGTTGTGCTTGAGTATGATGGGTGGAACCCACTGGTCAGACCCACTTGCTCTGTACGCCATTTATTTCTCCGTTCCTCCGCTCGACACCGCGATGATGCATGAGGCCACTGCGATGGCTTTGCCTTGGCGCCCAATCCTCTGCCTCACAGCTATCTAGCATCTTACAGACGAGCCATGCTCCCCCCTTCTCTCGCATTCCCACGGTGAAAAGCGATAAATTCCTCTTCTCTGTTCTTCCGCCAGCAGCCATAGCCGCCTCCTCTGTTCCTGCAGATCGCCCAGGATTCAGGACGATTTTCTCCATTGTGCCAACAGAAAAAGTAGTTAAGACTTCCTCCTTTATCATCTCCAATAATCAGTTCATCGATTTCTCATTTGGGTGCGGTGTATTTTGAAGCGCTCCCAGAGCTCACAGGTGCAGCCATCAAGCTTCGCCTCTACCTCCCCATTGTGCCGACGATACAGGCCATCTTGTGTCTGGCATTCAAAGGAAAAGTGATGCATATTTGCTCACTAATGATGCCTGCAAAATTTTCCGGCTTGTCATAGGGTATAGCTTTGGTATTTTCAGTTTTCCCGTAGCAATGAAGCTAGGTCTCCACTTCGATTCTATTTCTAGGTAGGATCGGACCTTAATCCAGTTAGGTACTCTGTTCAGACCCTCCTAACACACACATTGACCAAAAATCAGTGGAATCAATCGAGTGATTGCCGAGATATTCAAGTTTTCCCCGCCGCCAACAAAAATCACGCTGTTCACCGACGAGCTTGGAATTACAAGCTATTCCAGCCCATTTTCACCCCATGATCGTGTCTATCATGTTCCTAGGGAGATCCTGGACCAAGTAATAGGTAGTTTTGTCCATCTCCGATGAAAAGCGAGTTCACCAGAACCCTAGCCGCCGCCGCCGTCGCGTGTGCACTTCCGGCCATTGCCGGCGGGCGCCGACCCCACTACTATGCTCAGCGTCTAATTTTATGCTCAGGCGGCAAGTTTTGGGAGGGGTGATTGCCTGGGAAGCCGGGATGGCAGGCGCGCCGGTGCAGTGCCGCCGCGGCAGCCCGAGCGCCGCCCTGGGCGGGTGGAGGTAGATGACCCGTGGGTCCCGCCTGTCGGCCTAAGAGCCGAGAGCTCGGATCTAATGTGGCCGCCGGATCAACTGTGACTGTGTGGGGAAACCCTATGGCCTATATATGGCCCAGTTGTGATTGGATCATTTTAAACGGTGGGCCAAGTATGATTAATTCAAACTTTTCTAGTTAAAATTAATTCCAGATTTCATCCAAACTTTAAAAATCAATTACTCCTATTAAACTTGCTCAAATAATTCCCAGTAAATTCTAATAGACTCATATGGATCCCAATTTTGCTGTGGCGCAATTTGTTGGACATGAAAGTCCTAGAATTTGCATAATTAATTCCTTTGAGCTAACTGCTTGGGGAATTAATTACTCCTGTTCTGCTAACTGGAAAATTACCAATTTTGTTCAGAACATTCATTCTAATACACTTGATCTCCAGTAAGATTTTTAAATTCATTGGACTTCATTTACTGTACCAAACAGTGTGCAAATCCCCAATATCCATAGAAAATTCAGAAATGTACAGAAATATTTCCTGATTTTATCCCAAACTTGAAAAATCAATTTCTCCCTATATGAAGCTCCAGTGAGACCTCCTCTACCATGATCATCAACTGTTAGCTATGACAAAGCTCCAGATTTAATACCAAATTTCAGAATAGGCTTTTACTTGTTGGAATTTTAGAGACAACAGGCTTCTTTGAACATCACCAATTCTTGGTCCAGATCTTCCTCATAGTACCTAGTATCCACTGAAAAATCCCAAAGATAATTAAAATCAATTAGCAATAGAAACTATATTTAAAAGTTGATTTATATAGTTCTATGTCACTTATATACTTTCATATTATGCACATCATATAGTGACCGAGATCGAGGAGGAGCTGGAGGCATTGGGCAGCAGACTCCGTGAGACTAGCTTTGAATATGACTCACAGCAAGGCAAGCCCCAGTTTTGCATTTAAGAGATTTTGCAAAGTTTTCATTTGTATAGTTTGAATTGCATTATGTCTAAGGTGTATTGATACTCCAATTGCATGACCCGAAATCCCATGGAGTATTTGTGTAGTTGTATAGCTCGACGTGTAGAATTGCAGTGCTAATGTTATATGGAATCCAGTAGAAGTCAAGTAGTTAGAATCTACTCGCGAGATAGTTACACCATCACACGAGATTGGTTTATGTTGAGAATGGCATATGAGTATTAATATGAGACTAGGCAGCAGCGTAGGAAGCAGCGAGACGTGGACTCACGTGCATAGCACTGCCTGTGTCGATTGAGGACCGATCCGTGTACGACCCCGCTGAGCAAGTTTGAACTGTACTGGATGCATACTGGCTATATGGGAACCAAAAAACCGATGTAATTGGTTAACCTGGGTGTCGAGGCTTGCCCTACCATTTTATCGGAGTGGGTTTAGATATTTCCTATGCACTACTAACAATTCATCCCTAGCAGGGGTGCCAGAAATGCTTGTTGGTAGGTTTTAGATTGTACATGTAAATCCGCAAGCGCACGGAAACTATCGATGTAGCATTTCCCCTCTAAGAGTATTCCCAAAGGGTGTCATTTATATTCTCCCAAAGGAAGGCTAGATGGAAGTAAAACAATCATCAAGTGGAAGGGCAAGGTTGGCCTAGGTA
Source organism: Tuctoria greenei (assembly GCA_036927565.1). Lineage (NCBI taxonomy): Eukaryota > Viridiplantae > Streptophyta > Magnoliopsida > Poales > Poaceae > Tuctoria > Tuctoria greenei. The sequence continues at coordinate 74,062,089 of JAYESD010000011.1, forward strand.
AGACTCTAGCAAGGATGGATAAAGGGTAGTTGAGGTAGTGTGACACACACAAGAGCATTCTATCCTAAGGGGATAAAATGGGGTAAAGAGGGACTAGGCTAAGAACTAGGTAGAGACTCCTACAATGCTTCTAATGTACATATGCATAGCCTAAGTTAGTTACTAATGATCGAGTCAATTATGAATTCTCATGCTAAGTGAATTAACACATCGGGCACCGGTTTACCCCTAGCAATACTAGGACGACTCCCGCTAAGATATTGTGGCATAGCCGAACGTGGAGGATTACAAAGGACGGATAGGGCTGTCACCACCTACCACCTACCTCTTCAATCCGTGGGCATACGAGACATTCAAAGCTACTCTTTATCCTTGCACCATGCTAGCATATTAAGTAATTACCTTAAGAGCCTAGGCATAAGCCATCCTAAGGCAATGAACTAAATCATCGTTGAACCAATGTTAATTCATAGCACAAGTGGTTCATGTTAACATAATCATATCATAGCTAATTAGACTGTAGTGGAGGTTTGTAGTGTTTATGATGATATAATGGTAATGGTATAGCATAATCATAAATATTACTCCTACCACATACATCGAATCCACAATCAAACAAGAAACGCTTCATCCAAGTATATGAACAGTGGAAGACTAAAGATAGCATCTTTATTAAGGATAAAGTCACAAATACAAACAGGAATATGGGATACATACCTTTCCCAATTGGAAATTGCAAAGAGACTCCTTCTACTCCTCTCCTACTTGGACTATGGACTAGAGACTCTCCTCTCTATAGCCTATACTCCTCTAAACCTATGGTGAGTAGTGGATACAATGGATGAATACTCAAGTGGTGTGTGTTGAAGTGAGAGGTGAGGGGTCCTATTTATAGCTTGGAGATGGGTCGGTTCCCGCCACCAAAAGCGCGTGAATCAGTCACCCATGACCTCTTCGGGAGGAGCCAACACGTGGCGTTTGACCGCAAAAGGCGCGAGGACCTAGTCGGCCAACTAGGGCGGTCGGTCGACCTGGTCTTGGCCCCTTTTGCGGTGTGCTTCCTCCAAGTCTCTGACAGGTGGGTCCCATTTACTGATATTGGTGCTACACCGTTAAATGGCCTCAGATACTTTTGTTTGTGGGGCCATTTGATCCATGTGGTGCCACATGGCATCGTCTGATTGGCTGGAATGATATTTTATAGGATCCATCCCCTTGTTTCACTTCAATTCTGCATAGAATCCCTGTATGCACTATTTTCTCGAACGAAAAGTGAAAATAGGTTAAATAGAAAGGTGATGTGTGCGAGAAATGATATTTCCTTCACATAATTGAGTTATATTGAAGGTGAAATTTGTATATAACAGCCGTCAACAGTGGGTTGAGGGCAGCAAGGTGTATATCTGTCGGCGGGCATAGAGACGCTCCCTGTGAGGACCTCCTGCCCGTTACGGAAGGACCTGTTCGTCATTTGGGATTTTTTTGAAAGGTTGGTGCATACAATAGAGTATTGAAGTGTGATTTGCTCCACTTCCAAAATGGGTGTATGTGACGTGTTATCCGGGTGTCTACTGATTGCAATCACCATCCCTCGCGGTTATTTGAGCACCGCTTGTTCACTGTGTCGTGATGTAGTAAATATTGAAGAAGCCAGAAGAATATGATGTATTGAATTATAATTGTTTTGCAACCATGCTTGCTGTAGTATATGCTCACTAAAGTTATATTTCTGAACCATTGACTTGCTGCTAATAACTTGAGATCCACTTGTAGGCGAGTCGTTTATGCAATATCACTGCCTATGTTTACGTATCCTACATGTAGAGTTCCATGCTTAGGTGAGACGGTTAAGTCTTGCTGAGCCTTCGTGCTCACAGTTGTTATGTTAAGTCATTTGCAGGTGAGTGTTGACGGCTCCTAAGATATACTAACAAATCATCCCTGGCAACGGCGCCAGAAATGCTTGTTGGTATTTCTTAACACCACTGATCATCTCCGGTAAAGAGATGAGATCCGCAAGCGCACGAAAGGTACCGTTGTAGCATTTCACCTATGAGTATTCCCAAGGGTATCGTATTTATCCAAAATGAAGGCAATGGAGTAAAGTATATACTACTCTTATGGTCAAGCTATGGGATACTAATCCATTATCCGGACAGGGGTCAGTTGATAATAGGGGTAGTGTGACACACACCTAGGCAATCTATTCTAAAGGGTAAAATGAGTCCTAGATGGATATTGGATTGAGAGTTAGAGAGTTGCTCCTACAATGCTCCTAATACATATACATAGCCTAAAGTAGCTACTAATGGTCATGTCAATGATGAATTCCTATGCAATGCTATTCAACACATCGGGCACGGGCTTACCCCTAGCAATACTAGGGCGACTCCCGCCAAGAGCCTGTGGCATAGCCGAACCTGGAGGATTACAAAGGACAGATAGGACTGTCACCACCTACTGCCTACCTCTTCAATCCGTGGATCTACGAGACATCCAACGCTACCTAAATACCCTAGCACCATGCTAGCATACTAAGCAAATACCTTAGGAGCCATGGCACAAGCCATCCTGAGGCAATGACTAACCTAAATATCATTGAACAAATGTTGAAGCATAGCATAAGTCATTCATATTAACATAATCATATCATAACTACATAGACTATAGTGGGGGTCTATAGTGTTTATGACCATAAGATGTGATCATGAGAGTGAAATCATAAAGACTATACCTTCCACATACATGGACTCCATAATCAAACAAGAAACGCTTTGTCCAAGTATACGAATAAAAGAAGACTAAAGATAATATCTTTATTGAGCACAAAGTCACAAATACAAGAAGGAATACATAAGCCATACCTTTCTTAATATGGAATTGGGAAGAGAGACTCCTTCTACTCCTTTCCCAATTTGGACTTGGGACTAGAGGCTCTCCTCTCTACATACTAACTCCTCTAAGGACTATGGAAGATAGTGTATACAATATAATGATGCCCAAGTGGTGTGTGTTGAAGTGAGGGTTAGGGGGTCCTATTTATACTAGTGTTGAGGTCAGTTCCCGCCGACAAAAGCGCGCGAATCAGTCACCATTGACTCCAGGGAGCCGGGAGAAGCCAACACGTGGAGGCTGACCAATTTTGGTGCAAAGACCAGGTCGGCTGACCCCCTGGTTCGGCCGACCTGGTCATTGCACCGTTTCTCGTGTGCTTTCTCCAGGTGGCTTCCAGGTGGGTCCCATTGATGTATATGGATGATACACCGTTGGATCTCCTTGGATACTTCTGTTTGTGGGCCATTTGATCCATGAGATGCCACATGTCGTCACCTGATTGGCTGGGATGATATTTTATAGGATTGGTCCCTCTACATTTCCTCATTTCCTGCATAAAATGTTGCATACACATATTTCTCCAAGTCCAAGAGGAATTGGGTTAGATAGAAAGGTGATGTGTGCAAGAGATGACAAATCCTTCACATAATTGAGTTAAATTGACGGATGAAATTGGTATATAACAGTCGTCAACAGTGAGACGTATGAGGAAGGGTCCGAAGATGAGGCGATGCCCCCATCGGGGTATACAGCCAAGTGGGAACCCCGCACATTGTCATGATCTATTGTGTGTTGTTGGTGTGTAGCATACCCGGGCTGGACGGCTGCACTTTTGCATAGCTAGGCTGAGAGTTTAGCTATGAGTATGACTTCCACTGTATATTAAAGTATTGTAAAAGACTTCCATTGTTTCTATAAATAAAACTTTGTGTTTTTGTGTATTCTTTTCGTGTGTGCTTTTGTATGCCACATCGCACGGCACCACCCTCTGCGATTCCTAGAATGTGTGGACCCAGTCCCCACAGCCTGGTATTAGAGCTGCATTCGGAATAGCATGCTCGAAAAGAGCCTATTTTGAAAACTTAAAAGTAGTTGAGTGAGGATTAGTTACTATGCCCACATAAGGGTTATGATAGTATTAGTTACTTAATGTGGCAAGCTAACATATGTGTTATTATATTCTGTAACGATGCTCTGATGCCAGGTAAGGGGTAAGGTATGGTACGTCACCGCAAGCGGATCAATTGCGGTAAGCTCACCATGCGAGAGGTAGAATGTGATTGTCCCCGTGGCTTGGCACGGGAGTTAATATGAGTCTCTAAACCTTCTCATGGTTCTGGGAACATATGAAAACGTTGCTCCCCAGCGTGCTTCAGGCAAAAGCAAGGATACCCCATCATGTGGTCAAAAACACGAAGTATGCAACTCTTGAATGTTCAATGTTCAAAGGTCCATAGCGCTGATCCCTAGCGCATGAGATAATTACGTGACCACCTATCGTGCGGTTAAAAAGCATGTAGTGTGTTTTTTAATAAACACGCAAAAGCGCCTCTTACTGGTGCAGAATTAGGAAAAGACATGGGACCCCGTCCGGTGGTATATAACCCGATGCGCCTCCTGCTGGTGCAGCATTATGCAAAGATGTGGGACCTCATTCGGGTGATAGAAAACCCAGTCATGTACCTCAAGATGTGGCTCAGCTTGAGGCGGCCCGTATGGAATGATACGGGGCGAATGTTTTTACTTTCATATATATTATTGTGACTGTCTGAAATGATTGCCCGTGCGAGCTGTGACGTATGGCACCATATGATTGATTAGTAAGTTATATGTAGTTGCAGGTACACTAACCACGCTATACATAGTTCGAGTCGGAAACTTTTGTGAGTGAATGTCATTAAGGCCACCGTTTAGACGTATGCCGGAATACCGTCTTAGTATTTTCAATGGAGGCAAATAAAGACATTCTGGAAAGGTTATCGAGTGTGATACAACTTTGTAGTTGAACTCCAGTCCAGATTGTGCCTCTAACTGGTCGAAACATTTTAATCTCTCCAGATTAGTCAGCTGAACCATAATCTGGACAGTGAAACTGGTTTTGAACTCTTCAATTCAAATCGCATTAATTTCTTGTGTCATATCCCTTATACAGCAGTTGATATTCGACATGCTGGTTTGGAATGTGATGCAATCGTCACCACTTCGAGCGATGACATGTTTAAGTCTTGTACGATAGCGAGGGTACATGTACGCTAACACACTCAACGTCCCATTGTGACCTACGATATTCGAAATGGACTTCTATCCATGAAGTTCATTACTTTGGAACTCGGTTGTGGTAACATGGTATCGGGATGTTGTATGTTGTATAAAGTTTGCACTTTATCAATATGTGTGAATGTTATGCATGTTACTTGATCAATTCTCGCATTACTATTGTATGGACAGGATGAAAAAAACTAACATGCTGCTGATTTTTAAATCATGTGGATGCAGAATGGTGCGTATACGCTCTGCGCCCAAGGTGGGAGGCTCTAGTCAGAGTCATGGTGATGAATCTACGACATGGGAGCAAACCACGACACACGCAGCAACAAGCTCCTCCACCACCACCACCTGAACCTCCAAAGACTCTTGCAGAGATTTTTGCCGCAGTACTCGGCTCGCGCAACAAGCAAACCGAGTTGTTGCGTATGTTGGTGTAGAATTCATCCCGTCAACAGGGGTGACAAGACAATGGGCAACGCCAGCACCAACAGAGTTCGTACTCAGACTTCTTAGTGATGCATCCACCAGTCTTCACGGAGGACGAGGAGCCTCTGGAGGCGGACAACTTTATCCGCACCCTTGAGGCGAAGTTTGGTCTGCTATGATGCACCGAACAGCAGAAGGCGCTGTGCGCAGCGCAACAACTTCAAGGATCCACTGGTGCTTGGTGGGCAAACTACACCGCGTCACTGCTGGCTGGTCATGTGTTCACATGGGCTGAGTTCCGGGAGGCGTTCCACGCCTACCATATACCTTCTGGTATAATGAAGAGGAAACTTCAGGAGTTTTTGGAGCTGAAGCAAGGCGGGAGGAGTGCTCATGAATACTCCCACGCGTTCAACCATCTAGCGCAGTACGCGCCGGATTATGTTGGAACGGAAGACAAAAAGCGAGATACATTCTTCCGGGGCCTTAATCCAAAACTGAAAGTGCAACTCGCTCAATGCAACTGCGGCACCTTCAACAACGTTGTCTATGCCTTGATTGTACAGGAGGATGCTCAGCGCGAGCTCGTTTCTGATATGAGGAAACGCAGCACGCTATCGAGCAGCAGCGGTGGTAGTCCAAAGAAGTACCGCTTGGTGTATCGATCACCATCTTGGCAGCGATTGCAGCCACTGGCGCGACCGTAGCAGTTCCGTGGTCGTTCTTTCAACGTGTTGCATTTCCGACTGCCATTTCCACAGCAGCAGCAGCAGCAAAGGATGGTCCCGCGTGCGTATCCACCTCCACCACGTGCACCGGGATACCGTCCGCAGCTCGAAGGGAACCTGACACAATACACGTGCTATACGTGTGGCCGTGTCGGGCATTTTGCGAGGTACTGCCCCGAGCAATGACAAGGCAGCAGACAAGAACCATATCAGTGTGCAGCTCAACCCCGCAACCAGCCCAAGAAACCAGTAGCAAAACCCGGCAATGTCCACCACCTAGCTATCGAAGACGTGCCGGAAGGCGAACCTGTCCTTGCGGGTACGTTTTCTCTACTCCAAAATCCCATAGTCATATTATTTGACTCCAGTGCCACCCATAATTTCATTAGTCAATCATATATCATCAAATATCAATTACCTATCATTCCCACAAAATGTCCATATTTGATTTGTCCTGTGGGTGGGAAAGTAGCAGCCTATAGGATGGTCTATCGAGCACCACTTGAGATGGGAAGGATTCTATATCCGACTTCTCTAATTATATTAGAGAGTCAGAAGCTCGATGTCATCTTAAGAATATCATGGCTACACCGCCATGGCGTTGTTCTCGACATCGGTCCACGTGTTGTCCATTTAGACTCTCAACTACATGAACCACACACTCTCACCGCCTTATCCAAGAAATTCCAGCCACATGCAACGCGGAAGCCACAAAACTTGTAGGATCGAAGAGCACGTGAAAATCTACCAGGGGGGGTGAATGGTAGATTTAAAAATCTTACGCAGCGGAAACAATAAAACCCTAATCCCTTCGGTAGAAAAACGATCTGTTAAAGAAATCGTGTGTGAGACTAATCTAAACGTGTTTAACCGTGACAAAAGTGATAGTTATCAGAGAGAATCAAGTCACGAAGACAACACAAAAGGAATTACTAAACTCCGTCGAGATAAACTCAAGTTATGATCGAAAGATCAAACACTGGTCAATCTGACCTACCCGAGAGAAATAGTTTCTGGAATGCTGCAAAGAAACTCGTGTAGCTCAGAAACCACAAATCCAATGCTCGTGATATTTTGACAGATGATAGAAAATCAAGTTGTGAAAACAACCCAAAAAGAATCACATCAATTGGATTAGTAAAACTCGAGTTATGATAAAACCACCGACAAAAGGTAGTGTTGTCCAGAAACTCGACGAGTAAAACTTGTCTGGAACAAGTCGGACGAACAAGGCACAAAAGTTCCTTCAAACTACGAATTTTATTCAATAGAACACAAGAGGAACAGCCCCCAAAGTCGTCTCCATAAGATTTGGCCTTCCCTTGCTTATATAACCAGCCCATAGGCCATCCCAATCTCAACTAGGACTCCAATCCTACTCAGATTACGAATCCTAACTTTCCATAACTGCTCAAGATTCTTCTATACATAGATAGAAGCAATATTAAGACTTCCAAACACCTTAGGAACGTATCCCACATTCCTAAACAACTCAAATTCGTGACCCACACGAAATCCTAACATAACCAACTCGATATTTCCATACCGAGCCATAACCGACTCAGCTAGCAGCCTAAGTCTTCAACCGATACGATCCGATCCTTCCGATTAGATCTTCCTTCCATAAACCGTCTCTAGAAGCATATTGCCACGTCATGCACCTCATGCATACGTGAGAACACCTTCCTTCGACCTTCATATGCATTGCCCTTGATTCAATCATCCTGCGCGACCTCCTGATCAGCTCAACCACAGTTCCTCCCGAACTTGGTTGTTGCAACCTCATCTCCTCCTGAGACTAGTCCAATGGATCCTGTCACCAGCCATGACTTGAACTCAAGCAACACCTGCACATGAACAAACAAACAATCCATACGAGCCCAAGTCCTCGACTTGACTCAAGTTAGTTCCGAACACAACACCTTACGTGAGAACCTCACATAAGCATGTTGCAAAACCACAGTAGAAACGATATCAACCGTATTCAACCAAAACGCACCAAAAACTTAGCAAATGAATACTAAGCAATCTTTCCAATCATGTAAAGCAAGTATGAAACAAGGCAAATGAAAAGCAGAAGCACTTAGGTCAAGTTCCGGACCTTGCCAGAGCAACCCGGAGCTTGAGCCGGAGCTATCAAAAGCTAGTAGAACCTAGCGCCGGAGCTTACCAAAACCTAGTCAAAACTAGTCAACCCAAAACCGGAGCTAGACAAAGTACGTCGGAGCTTAGCAAAAGCATGCCGGAGCTATCAAGTATATGTCGGAGCTATCAAAGACATGCCGGAGCTAAAGATAAAGCTCACCGGAGCTAACCAAAGCTAGTCGGACCTTACCAAGAAGCCGGACCTAGCATCTAACATAGCTGGAGCTACCCAAAACAAGCCGGACCTACCATCGGACCTTGCTGTAGCTCGGAGCTAGAGTCGGACCTTGAAAAAAAAATGTTTTGGTGATATTCAAAACTTTTATCATCAAAGCCAAGTGTATTCACTACAAGCCAATGTATTCAGCACACATAGGTCTTACAATCTCCCCCTTGATGAATGCATTGGCAACACCATTTAAAATCCGAACATTGGTTTATTCACATAAAAGTTTTGAAAACAATTTCTCCCCCTTTGTAAATCAAAATTAAAATGAGAAGAAAATGAAAATCTCTCCCCCTTTATTATCTCTCCTTATACCCATATTCTCTTTCTCTTCATGCTTATCTCTCCCCCTTTGACAATGTATTCAGCAAGTCCTGAGCATATAAACAAATTTTCTCTCCAACTTGAGTTGTTATGAGCATATTATAACATATACATATAAACAAAGCTCATCCAAGTTATACTATCAAGTACCTTACATTATCACATCAATGAAATACATAAGGTAGTGTAAGCCATGCTAGAGATCAAATGTAATTTTTAGTTTAAGCAAGTCATGATCTCACAAACTTAACTATTTCAAAACCTGAAAGAATGACACTAGTTGCTGCATTTAATATTTTTCAAAGCATAAATTTAGATCATATGATATTTGCAAGAGATTATATGCGCATCTGCGTTATTCTAACCAACCAAGCCAAGCCTATGTCATTTGACAATTAGAAGCTTAAGGACATGGTTTTAGTCATACACAACTTCTTCTGAGTTCATATCTAGTGCAATGACAAGCCATCTCAAAAGAAGAAGTGTAATGCATGCATATTCTCTTGATCTTTTCTCAATTTATATTAGTTCATAAAAACTCAACATGTGAGTTGATTACTTGATTAATTCTTTATGATTAAAAGCATTTGTGAGCATGCAACAAGTTCAAAATAGCAAGAAAGTTCGACCATGACCAGATTTAGTGTAAGTAATTATTCCAATTACTAGACATGGCAAAAACTACAAAATGTATAACATGAGTAATGTAGTAAGAACTTTCAGCATGTAAAAGGAATCACAGAGTCATATATGTATGAAATACTATGCTCATATTATTTTAATTTCAGATTCACACATAGACTTCCCAAGTTTCAAAAACTCCCCCTCAATTTAATCCTTGAGGATGCATAATCCCTATTTCACTACGAATGTAACAAAAACGAGTGAAATCCAAAGGTTTTGTAAAAATGTCAGCCAATTGATGTTCGGTATCTACATGGTGAAGCACAATGTTTCCTTTTTCAACGTTATCTCGGAGAAAGTGATACCTAATATCAATGTGCTTAGTTCTAGAATGTTGCACGGGGTTTTTAGCAATGCAAATGGCACTAGTGTTATCATAGAATAGTGGAACACTATCTAGATCAACCCCAAAGTCCTTAAGTGTTTGAACAACCCAAAGAATTTGTGAGCAAGCACTAGCAGCAGCTACATATTCAGATTCGGCTGTGGATTGTGCAACTGAATTTTGTTTTCTAGAGGACCAAGCAACAAGAGAATTACCAAGAAAATGACAAGCACCGGAAGTATTTTTCCTATCAATCCTACAACCCCCAAAATCAGCATCCGAAAAAGCTTTCAAAGTAACGGTTGAGGAAGAAGGAAGAAAAATGCCAAATTCTTGAGTTCCATGTAAGTACCTGAGAATCCTTTTGACGGCTTGACGATGTGAAACACGTGGGGAAGATTGAAACCGTGCACAAAGACATATGTTGAATTGTATGTCCGGTCTTGATGCCGTGAGGTACAAAAGTGATCCGATCATGCTTCTATATTCTTTTTGATCCACGGATTCACCATCTTCATCAAGTTCAAGTGTTGTTGCTGTTCCCATTGGTGTCCGAAGAGGCTTGCTTTTGTCCATGTTGAAGCGCCTTAGGAGGTCTTTGGTATACTTCGTTTGATGCACAAAGGTACCCTCCTTGGTTTGCTTGATTTGCAGCCCCAAAAAGTAAGTGAGTTCACCCATCATACTCATTTCAAATTCGGAACTCATCATTGCTGAAAACTTGGACACAAGATCATGAGAAGAACAACCAAAGATAATATCATCCACATACACTTGAACAAATAATGAGTCATTGCCATGCTTAAGCACAAAAAGAGTTTTATCAACCTTGCCCATGGTAAACCCCTTTTCAAGTAAGAATGTTTTTAACCTATCATACCATGCTCTAGGGGCTTGTTTGAGACCGTATAAGGCTTTGGACAGTTTGTAAACATGATTAGGAAAATCTGGATTTTCAAAACCTGGTGGTTGTTTGACATAAACCTCCTCATCTATGTAGCCATTAAGAAAAGCACTTTTAACATCCATTTGAAATAGCTTAAAACTTTTAGATGCTGCAAAAGCTAACAAAATTCTTATGGCTTCTAATCTAGCGACAGGAGCAAAAGTTTCATCAAAATCTAGACCTTCAACTTGAGTGAAACCTTGAGCAACCAACCTAGCCTTATTCCTAACCACAACCCCATCCTTACTTTGTTTATTTTTAAATACCCATTTAGTTCCAATTAAAGTGTGAACTTTAGGTAGAGGTACAAGTTTCCAAACATTATTTCTTTCAAAATTTTCTAACTCTTCTTGCATGGCAATAATCCAATATTCATTAGTGAGTGCGTGTGATATATCTTTGGGTTCAAAAGAAGCAACAAAAGCAGAATGAGCATGAGAGTTTGGATCGCAAAACCTGGACCGTGTGACTCGTTCGTGCAAGCTTCCAATCATCTGTTGTGGGGGATGATCTTTGTAAAAACGTAGGGGAACAGATGTCTCACAAGCTTCTTCTTCATTAGGTTCATCGTAGATTGATGAGCTTGTGACTTGTGGATGATCAGGACCAGCAGAGGTGATAGCCGGAGCTTGTTCAATGTCCAGAGCTGGACACGTGTCAACTTCGGAACTACTAGGCAGTATCACCGGCTCTTTTTTATCTTCGAAAATACCCTCCCCCTGAGGATACGGATCTGGTCCTGCAACACCGGAGCTAGTACCTGGGCTAGCTTCATCAAAATACACTTCACAAGTCTCCACAATTTTGTTAGTGTCAAGTAAAAGCACACGGTAGCCTCTAGTATGAGATGGATAACCAAGAAACATGCCATCAATGGATCGAGGTTCAAACTTATCAAGATTACCATGTTTCTTAACAAAGCATTTGCAACCAAATACCCGAAAGTGTGTAACACTAGGCCTATGTCCAAACCGAAGCTCATATGGTGTTTTACCTAGCTTAGCACGCAAGAAAACACGATTTGAGACATAACAAGCGGTTGCTAACGCATCAGCCCAAAATTTCCTAGGAGTTTGATATTCATCAAGCATAGTCCTAGCCATATCAACTAAGGTTCTGTTCTTTCTTTCTACAACACCATTTTGTTGAGGTACATATGGTGAAGAGAATTGATGATCTATTCTATTTTCAGCACAAAAGTTATCAAAAAATTGATTTTTAAATTCAGTTCCATTGTCACTTCTAATCGCTTTTAATGATCCTGGGTGATCAATTGATAATCTAAGAAATAAAGTTCTAAAGTGACTAAAAACTTCATTCTTAGACGCCATAAAGTAAACCCAAGAGTATCTAGAATAATCATCAACAATAACAAGAGCATACCATTTACCTTCGAAGGATTGAACACGTGAAGGTCCTACGGTGTCAAGATGCAAAAGTTGACATGGTTCAGTTGTCATGATCATTGTGAGAGGAGTATGTGAACCTGCAACCATCTTACCATGTCTACAAGAAGAGCACACAATTTCTTTGTCCCCTTTAAGCTTAGGCAGCCCACGTATGCGATCAAGAGCACTAACACGCGTTAGGTGATCAAAGCCTACGTGACCAAGTCTACGGTGCCAAAAATATAAGTCCTTTGAATCATTAGCAACTAGACACCTATGCTTAGAGGAAGACATATCAAAATCAGCTTTAAAAACTCTTCCAAACCGAGACATGTTAAAAATAAGCTCACTGTTTGAACCTACAACTTTGCAACAGTTTTTATTGAAAATAATTTCTAGATTTTCATATAGCAATTGTGAAACAGAAAGCAAGTTGTATTTCAAATTTTTGACAAGTGCCACATTTTTCAAAGTGTAGTAATCATTTACTTTAACCGAACCCTTAGCAATTATAGGAGTTGAAGAATTATCGGCAAAAGTAACATTTTCTACACGTGACACAAAAGAGAGGGAGGAGAACCAATCTTTGTTACCGGTCATGTGGCGTGAGCAACCTGAATCCACAATCCAAATGTTCTCCTTCCTCAAACGTGTAACCTACATAGAAGCACAATACGTCGATGACTCAATACTGGGTCTAGTCAAAAGGCATTTAGGTATCCAGTACTGAGTCACACGACGTGCGGTAGGAAAAACACGCGAATGATGAGATAAAACAGCAGGTTTATGAGTCAAAGTTTGAGGTTTTCTATTCTTAACTCTTTTAGCACAAGAACCAGTAGCTCCAGAGGTAAAAGCAGCAGTTCCAAAAGACAAGGCTCAAGCTCCGGAAACAAAAGCTGAAGTTCCGAAGGAAATAACAGAAGGTCCGGGAGCTCTCGGAGCTGTCGGAACTATCGGAGCTGCTTTTCCATATTTCTTACCAGAAGATCCGGAAGCTACCTTTTCAAATTTCTGACTCACTAAAGCGGGTTTTGTTTTTCTAATTGCATGAAAGTTATAGGATCTAGCAATTTTTCTTTCCTTTTTCTGTTGTTTAGCTAGTCTATAACAAAAATCTATGACATGACCATCTCTACCACAGAAGGTACAATGAAGTTTAACTTTGTGTTCATGTCTAGATGAGCAAGCAATATTTTTATTTGAAACCGCATGAGGCAACACTCCTGCAGATTTGAAAACCACTCCTCTTTTTTAGGAACTGTTTGAATCAAACCACTTCCTAATGACTTTACAATTTTAGGTGGATGTGCCTTAGCATGAGCATGAGAATCAAAACCTAAACCAGTTTTATTATTGCAAGACTTGGAAGAATTCAGCAGCAAGTTTAGGTTCTTATTCCCATTGCAAAACCGATCTAATGTCCTATGCATGTCATTAAGTTTATTGGACAGATCAAGGCAATTTTCACATGATGTTTTTCCTTTTAATTTGCAATTGGAACAAAATTTAACTTCATGAGAACGTAAAGCATTGTTCAATATAGAAATTTCATTCATAGCATCCTGTAGTTTCTTATCAAGATCATCACAAGTAGAACAATGCAAGTCAATTGTAGAACAACTAGCATCTTTCAAGTTTTTATCATTAAGTGCAGCAAGCTCTTTGTTCTTTTTAATTTCTTCATCAAGTCTATCTAGAGTGGAGGAGTGTGCACTTCTTAATGTGGACAATTGTTCATAGATTAAGTCACATGAGGGACATGCATCATCACTAGGAATCAAAGTTTTTAAACGATTAATTTCAGATTCTAGTGATTCAATTTTAATAGCATTGTCCCTAAGCTTTTTGTCCTTTTTCTTGACAATAATAGTTGCACGAGAAATAGCATCACACATTTCATTGCACGTAGAACATACCTCATCGTCTTCACTGATGTGTTCTGCATATTCCTGACTTGATCTTGATCTTGTTTTGCCCGCCATGAAGCATAAGTTCGCCAGATCGTCATCATCTTCATCACTTTCAAAGTCTACATCACTTGAACTAAGTTCTTGAAGTGTGGTGATGAAGCTGTTAATCATCTTGCGTCCTATGGTACCCTTCTTCTTCTTGTTGGAGTTTCCAGAGGAGGTCCGGACCTTGCTTTGTTTTTCTTCCCGGGTGGTCGGACCTGAAAGGTTAGGGCATTCTGTACGAAAGTGTCCTATTTTACCACATTCAAAACAGCGTTGAGGTCCGGAGCTTCCTCTCCTTCTAGTTCTCACATTTTGCAATGCTTTTGAGAATCTAGTAGAGATGAGTGCCAACTCCTCTTCTGGAAATTCTTCGATCTGTTCCAGGGTTAGTGATGACAACAAAGCAAGAGTATTGCAGGATGATGATTGGTCGGAGCTAGACATATCACGTTGTGAGACAAATGCAATAGACTTGTTTGGGTTCTTACATGCTAGGATGTCCATTTCATGAGTTTTTAGTTTAGAGTAAAGTACATCTAATGTAAGAGAACTCATGACAGTTGATTCATGAATGGATGTTACTTTCATCTCCCAAACTGACATGTCTAATGCACTAAGAAGTTGTCTAGCATTCTCAGCATCAGAAAAATTAACATTGACACTACATAAGTTGCTGAGAATTTTATTGAAACGAGCAAAGAGGTCATCGATAGACTCACCTGGTTTCATCTCAAAACGCATGTATTCCTTTTTGAACATATCTTGTTTTACCTCCTTGATTGTGTTGGAGCCTTCATGATAATCACAGAGAGCTCTCCAAACATCGTATGCTGATCGGAGGTGTGCGACACGATCAAAGTCGCTTTGAGTGAGTCCTTGGATGATCAAGTTTCGTGCTTTGTTGTTGTTGTCGACGTCCCGGAGGTTCGTAGCCGTAACTTGATCGTTAGGCGGGACTTCATAAGGTTTGTACACCTTTTCCCATATTGCGAAGCCTTGAGCCTGGATGAAGGCCTCCATGCGTGCCTTCCAAACCTGGAAATCAATACCAGAAAACACACAAGGTTTGGCGGAGTACTTCTCCATGATGATTAGTCAAAAACACGTGCAAATTACAAAGATTAGAGCACCGTGGCTCTGATACCAATTGTAGGATCGAAGAGCACGTGAAAAGCTACCAGAGGGGGGTGAATGGTAGATTTAAAAATCTTACGCAGTAGAAACAATAAAACCCTAATCCCTTCGGTAGAAAAACGATCTGTTAAAGAAATCGTGTGTGAGACTAATCTAAACATGTTTCACCGTGACAAAAGTGATAGTTATCAGAGAGAATCAAGTCACGAAGACAACACAAAAGGAATTACTAAAATCCGTCGAGATAAACTCAAGTTATGATCGAAAGATCAAACACTGGTCAATCTGACCTACCCGAGAAAAACAGTTTCTGGAATGCTGCAAAGAAACTCGTGTAGCTCAGAAACCACAAATCCAATGACCGTGAAATTTTGACAGATGATAGACAATCACGTTGTGAAAACAACCCAATAAGAATCACATCAGTTGGATTAGTAAAACTCGAGTTATGATAAAACCACCGACGAAAGGTAGTGCTGTCCAGAAACTCGACGAGTAAAACTTGTCTGGAACAAGTCGGACGAACAAGGCACAAAAGTTCCTTCAAACTACGAATTTTATTCAATAGAACACAAGAGGAACAGCCCCCAAAGTCGTCTCCATGAGCTTTGGCCTTCCCTTGGTTGTTGGACCTCCTGATCAGCTCAACCACAGTTCCTCTCGAACTTGGTTGTTGGAACCTCATCTCCTCCTGAGACTAGTCCAATGGATCCTGTCACCAGCCATGACTTGAACTCAAGCAACACCTGCACATGAACAAACAAACAATCCATACGAGCCCAAGTCCTCGACTTGACTCAAGTTAGTTCCGAACACAACACCTTACGTGAGAACCTCACATAAGCATGTTGCAAAACCACAGTAGAAACGATATCAACCGTATTCAACCAAAACGCACCAAAAACTTAGCAAATGAATACTAAGAAATCTTTCCAATCATGTAAAGCAAGTATGAAACAAGGCAAATGAAAAGCAGAAGCACTTAGGTCAAGTTCCAGACCTTGCCAGAGCAACCCGGAGCTTGAGCCGGAGCTATCAAAAGCTAGTAGAACCTAGCGCCGGAGCTTACCTTAACCTAGTCAAAACTAGTCAACCCAAAACCGGAGCTAGACAAAGTACGTCGGAGCTTAGCAAAAGCATGCCAGAGCTATCAAGTATATGCCGGAGCTATCAAAGACATGCCGGAGCTAAAGATAAAGCTCACCAGAGCTAACCAAAGCTAGTCGGACCTTACCAAGAAGCCGGACCTAGCATCTAACATAGTCGGAGCTACCCAAAACAAGCTGGACCTACCGTCGGACCTTGTTGTAGCTCGGAGCTAGAGTCGGACCTTGAAAAAAAAGTGTTTTGGTGATATTCAAAACTTTTATCATCAAAGCCAAGTGTATTCACTACAAGCCAATGTATTCAGCACACATAGGTCTTACAAACCTTGAGGACATTCGTGTGCTCCGTGAATATCCAGACGTGTTTCCCGATGACCTTCCGGCCCACAGGATAGGGATTGTGTTTAAGATCAAACTCATTTCGGGAACCACGCCTATCTCACGAAGGCGGAATTAAAGGAGCATTTCAAGGACCTGCTGGACAAAGGTCTAATACGCCCAAGTTCATCACATTGGGGCTGCTAAGCATTGTTTGTGAAGAAGAAGGACAAGACGTTACGTCTATGTGTGGACTATCGTCCGCTCAACACCGTGACGATCAAGAATAAATATCCACTACCGTTCATTGATATTTTATTCGATCAATTAGTGGGTGTTAAGGTTTTCTCGAAGATGATCTTCGGTTCTGATATCATCGAATAAAATCTGACCGGAGGATATACCGAAGACGGCATTCTTGACGAGATACGATCTCTATGAATATCTCGTCATGTCGTTCGGACTTACCAATGCGTCGGCTAACTTTATGTACCTCATGAATTCTATATTCGTGCCGGAGTTGGACAAGTTTTTTGTGGTCTTCATCGACGAAATTCTGGTTTATTCAAAATCAGAGGAAGAACATGCCAAACACTTGCATATCGTGATACAACAATTGCAAGATCACAAGCTTTTATGCAAAATTCAGTAACAACAACAACAACCAAACCTTTGTGCCAAACAAGTTGGGGTCGGCTAGAAATGAAACATGAAAGTAAAAAATAATAATAATAATAATAAAATAAGATTCTACATTTTATTTATTTTATAAATAGGTTAATAAGAAAGAAGATAAGAGTAACAAAATATGAATAAACTAAGATTCTGGCACATAAATTGCTAGTTTCCATGCAGTCCTATCATAAGCCAAATATCTAGGTATGTCCCACTCCTTTAAGTCTCGTTTCACTGCCTCCTGCCATGTCAACCTTGGTCGACCTCTACCCTCCTAAAATTTTCTCTACTCTTTATAATCTCACTATTAATTGGTGCTTCTGAAGGTCTCCGTTGGATATGCCCAAACCACCGTAGGCGATGTTGGACTAGCTTCTCCTCAATCGGTGCCACCCCTACCCTATCACGTATCACCTCATTCCTAATTTTGTCTCTTCTTGTGTGACCGCACATCCACCGTAGCATGCGCATCTACGCAACACTCATTTGTTGGACAAGTTGACTTTTAGTTGGCCAACATTCTGCTCCATACTTCATCGCAGGTCTGATCACCGTCCTATAGAATTTTCCTTTCAATTTTTGTGGAACTTTCTTATCACATAAGATTCCAGATGCTTGTCGCCACTTCATCCACCCGATCTTGATCCTGTGGCAAACATCTTCGTCAATATCACCATTGCTTTGTAACATTGATCCTAAATATCAAAATGTGTCCCTCCTAGGTACTACTTGTCCTTGTAAACTAACATTTTCATCCTCGCACCCGACATCACTAAAGTCGCATCTCATATACTTGGTCTTGGTTCTACTAAGTCTAAACCATTAGACTCTAAGGTCTGTCCACATAGCTCCAATTTTCTATCAACACCATCCCTAGTTTCATCTACCAACACTACATCATCAACAAAGAGCATACACCAAGGGATATCCCCTTGTATATCCTTTGACACCTCATCCATCACTAAGGAAAAGATGTATGGACTTAAGGCTGATCCTTGGTGTAGCCCTATTGTGATAGGAAAAGTGTCGGTCTCACTATGTCTTAAGCGCACACTTGTCACCACATTATCGTACATATCCTTGATAAGGTTAATTTACTTTGTCGGGACTTTGTGTATCTCTAGCGCCCACCACATGACCGGTCTTGGTACCTTATCGTATGCCTTCTCCAAGTCAATGAACACCATATGTAGATCCTTCTTTTGCTCCCTATACCTCTCCATAAGCTGATGGAGTATGAAAATCGCCTCCATAGTGGACCTCCCAAGCATAAAACCAAACTGGTTTTTAGTGACATTGGTCACTTTCCTCAAGCGGTGTTCAATCACTCTCTCCCATAGCTTCATAGTATGACTCATAAGCTTAATTCCTTGTTAATTAGTACAACTTTGAAGATATCTTTATTTTTGAAGATGGGTACTAAAATACTTTGCTGCCACTCTTCAGGCATTTTGTTTGACTAAAAAATGCGGTTAAATAGTTTAGTGAGCCATACTATTGCTACATCCCCCAGACATCTCCACACCTCAATGGGAACATCATAGGGGCCTCGGGCATTTCCTCCTTTCATCCTTTTTAAGGCCTCTCTAACTTCACACTCTTGTATCCTCCGCACGAATTGTCTGTTGGTGTCATCAAATGAGTCATCCAACTCGAACCTAATGCTCTCATTCCCGTCATTGAATAGTCCATTGAAGTAGTCCCGACATTTGTTCCTAATCTCTTCATCATTCAATAGAATTCGATCTACCTCATCCTTAATGCATTTGACTTGGTTGAGATCTCTCACCTTTCTCTCGCGATGTTTCACCATCTTGTATATATCCTTTTCGCCTTCTTTTGTCCCTAGCCTCTCATATAGCACATCATAGGCCTGCCCCCTTGCTTTACTCACAACATGCCTTGCATTTTTCTTAGCCTCTTTATACTTTGCCATGTTACTTGTGCTTCTCTCATGATGCCAGCTCTTATAAAACTCCTCCTTAATAGATTTTTGTACATCTTCATTCCACCACCAAGTGTCTTTATCTACAAGTTTCTTACCTTTTGTCCACCCAAGCACCTCCCTAGCTGCCTTCCTAATGTAAGTCGCCATCTTCACCCACATACTATCCGCATCTTCCTCTTCACTCCAAGGTCCTTTTGCGATAATCCTCCTTTTGAATGATTGTTGCGCTTCATCCTTCAACTTCCACCACTTTGTTCTTGCAGTTTTAACACCTTTGTCTCGTGACACACGCACGTGGAAACAAAAGTCGGCTACCACAAGTTTATGTTGTGGAACAACACATTCCCCAGGAATCACCTTACAATCTAAACATGCCCCCCTCTCCCTTCTCCTGGTAGGGATATAGTCGATTTGACTAGAATGTTGGGCACTAGTAAAGGTTACTAAGTGAGATATCCTCTTCTTAAAGAGGGTGTTAGCTACCAATAGGTCATAGGCTACGACAAAGTCTAGGATATCCTTACCCTCCTAGTTTCTATCGCCACACCCAAAACCTCCGTGTACCCCTTCAAAACCTACATTAGTTGTACCAACATGGCCATTGAGATCTCATCCTATGAAGAGCTTCTTGGTTATCGGTACACCACTAACCATATGCTCCAAGTCCTCCCAAAATTGTCTCTTAGTGCTCATGTCGAGCCCAACTTGTGGGGCATAAGCACTAATGACATTCAATTAAGGTCCCCCACAACTACCTTGACTAGGATGATCCTATCCCCTCGTCTACGGACATCCACTACTCCATTCTTGAGGCTCTTATCTATTAGGATGCCTACGCCATTCCTAGTTCCAGACGAGCCAGAATACCAAAGCTTGAAACTGGTATTCTCAACCTCTCTCGCCTTTTGACCTGCGAATCTAGTCTCTTGTACACAAAGGATATTTACACGGCTCCTAATTGCAACGTCCACTAACTCTCGTAGCTTTCCTGTCAAGGATCCTACATTCCAACTACCCACCTGAAACCTAGTTTCCTCGGCTAGCTTCCTTACCCTTCACATCCGTCAAGGAAGATGCAAAGACCCTTATGCAAAATTCAGCAAGTGCGAGTTTTGGCAGCCAAGTACCCCTTCTTGGTCACATTATTTAAGCGGAGGGCATCGCTGTTGATCCAAGAAAAATTGTGCAAGTGCTGAAATGGGAGTCTCCAAAGTCTGTTCATGAAGTTCACAGCTTCCTCTGGTTAGCGGGATATTATCAAAGGTTCATCCCAAGCTTCTCAAAAATCGCTAAACCAATGACAGAGCTGCTGAAAAAGGGGACCAAATATATTTGGAGCAATGCATGTGAGGATGCATTTCAAGCATTTGGGAAGCATCTCACAACAGCCCCAGTGCTAGCTCATCCAGATACGACCAAATCTTTCGACATTTATTGTGATGCGTCTGGCATTGGTCACGGATGTGTGTTAATGAAAGAAGGCCTCGTGATTGCATATGGCTCACGGTAGCTCCGAAATCATGAGCCGCATTATCCAACTCATGATCTTGATCTCGCTGTCGTGGTGCTCGCTCTGAAAATGTGGAGGCATTATTTACTCGGAAATCTAGTGCATCTCTACACCGATAACAAGAGCCTCAAATATATATTCACTAAGAAGGAGTTGAATATGCGACAGTGAAGATGGTTAGAGTTGATCAAAGATTATGATATTGAAATTCACTACCATCTCGGCAAGGTGAATGTGGTTGCCGATGCGCTAAGCCGCAAGTCTCACATCAATAATATTTCCATCACTCCAATGGACAAGGACGAGACGAGTTTATACTTGGTTCCATATGGAGCTTTATGTAATCTTGCTCTTATCCCTACCATACAAAAGGAGATTATGGAAGCTCAAAAGAAAGACGTGGGTATGTCGCACATTCAGAGGAGAATGAAGAATGGGAAAATGAAGTGCTTCCGGAGTGATGAACATGATACTCTGTGGTTCAAAGATAGTATAGTGGTACCCCGTGACATGGAACTTCGGAAGAAAATCTTGGATGAAGCTCACTTATCCAACTACTCTATTCATCCGGGCAGCAACAAGATGTATCAAGATCTGAAAACAAGATTTTCGTGGACACGGATGAAAAGGGAAATTGCAAAGTACGTATCCGAGTGTGATACGTGTCGGCGGGTGAAAGCCGACCACATGAGGAAGGCCGAACAGCTGCAACCACTGAAAATTCCGGCGTGGAAATGGGAGGATATTAGTATGGAATTCATCATCGGTTTGCCTCTCACATTCCACAAGCACGGTTCAATTTGGGTGATAGTCGATCGACTAACCAAATCAGCCTACTTTATTCCTGTCAACACCAATTATCATGCTCAGAAGTATATGGAGTTATATATTGCAATAATTATGTGCTTGCACGGAGTTTCCCAGACGATTATCTCAGATTGTGGTACGTTGTTTATTGCTCGCTTCTGGGAGCAGCTGCACGCATCATTGGGGACCAAAATGATCCGAAGCTCCGCATATCACCCGCGGACCGATGGTTAAACTGAGCGGGTGAATCAAGTAATTGAAGATATGTTACATGCTTGTGCCATCCACCACGGTCAAAACTGGGACGATCATTTACCGTTGGCAGAGTTCTCATATAACAATGGCTATAAATCTAGCATTAAGATGGTGCCGTATGAAGTTATCTACGGCCGGAAATGCCACACACCTCTCAACTGGTGTGAGTCCGGTGAGCGAGTTATATACGGGAATGATCTTGTAAATGAAGCCGAGGAACGAGTGCGAGTGATTCAACCTAACCTCAAGGCTGCTCAATCTCGTCAGAAAAGTTATGCGGATAAAAGATGTCGACTTCTCCACTTCGACATCGGAGACCATGTTTACCTTCGTGTCTCTCCGATGAAAGGAATTCATCACTTCGGAGTAAAGGGAAGCTTGATCCACGATTCATCGGTCCGTTAGCTGTCATTGAAAAATGTGGACCCATGGCCTATCATTTGGAGTTACCGACATCACTCTCTGGAATTCATAATGTATTCCACATCTCTCAGCTCCAGAAGTGTCTCAAGTCCCCGACTGAAATCCGCACCGAAGACATTGAGGCTCTCCAACCGGATCCCACTTATTCGGAGTATCCACTCCAAATTAATGATGAAAATACTCGTGCCACCAGAAACCGGACTTTGTACTTCTACAAAGTCTTGTGGAGTAACCATACCACTGAGGAAGCGACATGGGAAAGCGAGGATTATCTCCGATCAAACTATCCGAACTTGCTATCATCTCATATCCGGTAACCTTTTCACATCCGTCTCTTTCATTTGTAATCTCGGGACGAGATTCTTTTAATGGGGGATGTAAAAGCCCTAAATTGGAAGTGCAAACCTCAGGAGGGGAGATCAGAAGGAAAAGTGGAAAAAAACCAAATTAATGAGCAAAAGAAATATCAATGTTATTCAAACTTGAATTGAGGGTTTAAAATTCCAATTTAGCCACTGTTCAAACTTACTAAAATAAAAATTGTGAGTGGTCCAGTGGATTCCAAATAGTGGCCCTGCAAGTTTTTAGAATTTTTGAAGGTCATTTGATATGAAATTCATGGTATGCATTGAAATCAACTTGAATTCAAATTCAAAATTTGAATTGAGATGATACTTCTCCAAATATAAAATTGAATTCCAGAATCTGAATCTACACATTTGATTAGGTCCCTCTACAAAAATCTAGGATTTTTGGACATTTTTAGGTGGTGGAATTGAAGGAACAGAGAGGTTGTGCTTGAGTATGATGGGTGGGACCCACTGGTCAGACCCACTTGCTCTGTACGTCGTTTTTTCTCCATTCCTCCTATCGACACCGCGACGATGCATGCGGCCACCGCGATGGCTTTGCCTTGGTGCCCAATCCTCTGCCTCACAGCTATCTAGCACCTTGCAGACGAGCCGTGCTCCCTTCTCTCTCATTCCCACAATGAAAAGTGATAAATTCCTCTTCTCTGTTCTTCCGCCAGCAGCCATAGCCGTCTCCACTGTTCCTGCAGAGCACCCAGGATTCAGGCCGATTTTCTCCATCGTGCCAACAGCAAAAGTACTGAAGACTTCCTCCTTTATCATCTCCAATCATCAGTTCATCGATTTCTCATTTGGGTGCGGTGTATTTTGAAGCGCTCCCGGAGCTCACGGGTGCAGCGATCAAGCTTTGTCTCTGCCTCCCCATCGCGCCGACGATACAAGCCATCTTGTGCCTGGCATTCAAAAGAAAAGTGGTGCATATTTGCTCACTGATGATGGCTGCAAAAGTTTACAGCTTGTCATAGGGTATAGCTTTGGTATTTTCAGTTTTCCCGATGGCAAGTTCATAGCAATGAAGCTAGGTCTCCTATTCGATTCTGTTTCTAGGTAGGACCAGATCTTAATCCAGTTAGGTATTCTGTTCAGAACCTCCTAACGCACACCTTGACCAAAAATCAGTGGAATCCATTGAGTGATTGCCGAGATATTCAAGTTTTCCCCGCTGCCAACAAAAATCACATTGTTCACCTTCGAGCTTGGAATTACAAGCTATTCCAGCCCATTTTCACCCCATGATTGTGTCTATCATGTTCCTAGGGAGCTCCTAGAACAAATAATAGGTATTATGTCCATCTTCGATGAAAAGTGAGTTCACCGGAACCCTAGCCGCCGTCGCGCGCGCACTTCTGGCCGTTGCCGGCGGGCGCCGACCCCACCACCGTGCTCGGCGTCCAATTTTATGCTCAGACGGCAAGTTTGGGGTGGGGTGATGGCCTGGCAAGCAGGGACGGTGGGCTCGCCGGTGCAGCGCCGTCGCGGCAGCCCAAGCGCCCCCCTGGCAGGAGGAGGAAGATGACCTGTGGGTCCGCCTGTCGGCCTAAGAGCCGAGCGCTTGGATCTAATGTGGCCGCCGGATCAACTGTGGCTGCGAGGGGAAATCCTATGGCCTATATATGGCCCAGTTGTGATTGGATCATATTAAACAGTGGGCCCAGTTTGATTAATTCAAACTTTTCCAGTTAAAAATATTTCTAGATTTAATGCAAACTATGAAAATCAATTACTCCTAGTAAACTTGCTCAAATAATTCCCAATAAATTCTGGTAGACAAATATTGATCCCAATTTCACAGTGGCGCAATTTTTTGGACATGAAAGTCTCAAAATTTTTATAATTAATTCCTTTGAGCGAACTGCTTGGGAAATTAATTACTCCTGTTCTGCTAATTGGAAAATTCCCAATTTTGTTCAGAAGATTAATTCTAATACACTTGATCTCCAGTAATATTTTCAAGTTCATTAGATTTCATTTACTGGGACAAACAGTGTGCAAATCCCCAATGTCCATAGAAAATTCAGAAATGTACAGAAACATTTCCAGATTTTATCTCAAAATTGAAAAATCAATTTCTTCCTGTAGGAAGCTCAGAAAATTATGAAACAAATTTTTATAGAACCAGCGAGACCTCCTCTACATTGATCATCAACTTTTAGCCATGACAAAGCTCCAGATTTAATACCAAATTTCAGAAAAGGCTTTTACTTGTTGGAACAACAAGCTTCCTTAAACATCTCCAATTCTTGGTCCAGATCTTCCTCATAGCAGATACTATCCACTCTAAAAATACCAAAGCCAATTAAAATCATTTAGCAACAGAAACCGTATTTAGAACTTGATTCATATAGTTCTATGTCACTTATATACTTTCACATATTATGCACATCATATAGTGACCGAGATCGAGGAGGAGCCGGATCCATTGGACAGTAGACTCCCTGAGACTAACTTTCAATCTGACTTGCAGCAAGGCAAGCCCCGTTTTGCATTTAAGAGATTTTGCAAAGTTTTTAATTGTATCACTATTAAGTCTATAGTTTGAATTGCATTATGTCTAAGGTGTATTGATACTCTAATTGCATGACCCAAAATCCCATGGAGTATTTCGGTAGCTGTATAGCTCAATGTGTAGAATTGACATGCTAATGTTATATGGACTCTGGTAGAAGTCGAGTAGTTGGAATCTACTCGCGAGATAAGTAAGTTATCACAAGGGATTGGTTTATGTTGAGAATGGCATATGAGGATGTATATGAGACTGGGCAGCGGCGTAGGAAGCAGTGAGACATGGTCTCACGTGCATAGCGCTGCCTGTGTCGATTGAGGATCGATCCACATGCGGTCCCTCTGAGCAACTTTGAACTATACCGGATGTATACTGGCTATATAGGAACCAGGAAACCGATGTAATTGGTTAACCTGGGTGTCGAGGCTTACCCTACCATTTTATAGGAGTGGGTTGAGGGCAGCAAGGTGTAAATCTGCTGGGGGGCATAGAGACGCTCCGTGCGAGGACCTCCTGCCCGTTACGGAAGGACCGGTTCGGCATTTGGGTTTCTTTTGAAAGGTTGCTGCATACAACAGAGTATTGAAGTGTTATCCGCTCCACTTCCAAAATGGTTGTGACATGTTATCCGGTTGTCTACTGATTGCAATCACCGTCCCTCATGATTATTTGAGCACCGCTTGTTCACTGTGTCGTGACGTAGTAAATATTGAAGAAGTCAGAAGAATATGATGTATGGAATTATAATTGTTTTGCAACCATGCCTGTTGTAGTATATGCTCACTGAAGTTATATTTATGAACCATTGACTTGCTGCTAATATCTTGAAAGTAAGGATCCACTTGTAGTCGAGTCGTTTATGCAATGTCACTACCTATGTTTACGTATACCTGCATGTAGAGTTCCATGCTTAGGTGAGACGGTTAAGTCTTGTTGAGCCTTCGTGCTCATGGTTGATATATTAAGTTGTTTGCAGGTGAGACGTATAAAGAAGGGCCCAAAGATGAGGCGATGCCCCCCGTCGGGGTATACAGCCGAGTGGGGGCCTGCACGCCGCTGTGATCTGTTGTGTGCTGCTAGTGTGTAGCGTCCCCGGGCTAGATGGCTGCACTTTTGCATACCTAGGCTGAGAGTTTAGCTATGAGTACGATGTTAACTGTATATTAAAGTATTGTAAAAGACTTTTGTTGTTTCTATAAATAAAACTTTGTGTTTTCATATATTCTTTACGTTTGTGTTGTTGGGTGCTGCACGCACGGCACCACCCTCTGTGATTCCTAGAATGTGTGGATCCGGTCCCCACAGCCTGGTATCAGAGCCGCATTAGGAATAGCACGCTCAAAAATAGCTTATTTTGAAAACTTAGAAGTAGTCGAGTGAGGATTAGTTACTATGCCCACATAAGGTCTATGATAGAATTAGTTACTTAAGGTGGCAAGCTAACATATGTATTATTATATTTTGTAACGATGCTCTGATGTCAAGTAAGAGGTAAGGTATGCCACCGCAAGTGGATCAATTGCGTTAAGCTCACCATGCGAGAGGTAGCATGTGATTGTCCCAGTGGCTTGGCACGGGAATTAATATGAGTCTCTAAACCTTCTCATGGCTCTGGGAACATATGAAAACGTTGCTCCCCAGCGTGCTTCAGACAAAAGCGAGGATACCCCATCGTGTGGTCAAAAACAGGAAGTATGCAACTCTTGAACGTTCAATGTTCAAAGGGCCATACGATGCGCTGATCCCTAGCGCACGAGATAAATTATGTGCCCACCTATCATGCGGTTGAAAAACATGTAGTGTGTTTTTTAATAACCACGCAAAAGCGCCTCCTACTGTTGCAGAATTAGGCAAAGACATGGGACCCCGTCGGGCGGTACATAAACCGATGCGCCTCCTACTGGTGCAGCATTATGCAAAGACGTGGGGCCCCCGTCGGGTGGTAGAAAACCCGGTCATGTACCTCGAGACGTGGCTCATCTCGGGGTGTCCCGTATGGAATAATACGGGACGAATGTTTTTACTTTAATATATTATTGTGACTGCCTAAAATGATCACCCGTGCGGGCTGTGAAGTACGACACCATATGATTGATCAGTAAGTTGTGTGTAGTTGCAGGTACACTAACCACGTTATACGTAGTTCGAGTCGAAAACATTTGTGAGTGAATTTTAGGATCGAAGAGCACGTGAAAAGCTATCAGAGGGGGGGGGGGGTGAATGGTAGATTAAAAGTTTTTCAGCAGAAGCAATGAAGATCCCTCAGCAAAAAAAATGATTTGTTAATGAAATCATGTGTGAGACTAATCTAAACATGTTTCACTGTGACAAAAATGATATATATCATAGAGAATAAAGTCACGAATACAACACAACAAGAATCACTCAAATCCGTCGAGAGAAACTCAAGTTACGATCGAAAGATCGAACAAAGGTCAATCTGTTCTACCGAGTAAAAAATCAGATCTGTAATACTGTAAAGAAACTCATGTAGATCAAAAACCACAAATCCAATGACCGTGAAATTTTGAAATATGATAGAAAATGAAGTTGGGAAGACAACCCAAAAAGAATCAAGTCAATGGGATCAGTAAAACTCGAGTTATGATAAAACCAAAAAAGAAAGGTAGTGTTGTGCAGAAACTCGACGAGAAAACTTGTCTGAAATAAGTCGGGCAAACAAGGCACAAAAGTTCCTTTAAACTATGATATTTATTCAATAGAACACAAGAGGAACAGCCCCAAAAGTCGTCTACTATGAGTTCTGGCCTCCCTTGCTTATATAACCAGCCCGAAGGCCAAACCAACTCAAATGAGGACTCTAATCCTACTCAAATCACGAATCGAAACTTTCCATAACCGCTCAAGATCTTCCTACTCACAGATAGAAACAATCTCGAGACTTCTTAACAAAACAGGAACACATCTCGTATTCCTAAACAGCTTGACTTTCGTGCGGCACACGAAAACTACCATAACCAACTCAATACTTTCCATATTGAGTCATAACCGATTCAGCCAGCAGCCGAAGTCATCATGCTATACGATCCGATCCTTCAGATCTTCCTTCCATAACCCATCTTCAGAACCATGTTGCAACGTCATGCACCACATGCATACGTGCGAACACCTTCCTTCGACGTCCAGTAACCTTCATATGCACTGCCCTTGATTCAATCATCCTACGCGACCTCCTGACCCGTTCAACTACAATTCCTCCTGAATTTGGTTGTAACCTCATCTTCCCCCTGAGACTAGTCCAAAGGATCCTGTCACCAGCCATGACTTGTACTAAAGCAACACCTGCACATGAACAAACAACCAATTCGTACGAGCCCAAGTTCATGACTTGACTCAAGTTAGTTCCGAAACTATAACATCTTACGTGAGCACCTCACGTAAGCATGTTGCAAACCATAGCAAAATGATATCAACCATAACCACAACACACCAAAAACATAGTAAAAGAATACTAAGCAAACTTTCCATAAGTGTAAAACAAGTTTAAAACATTGCAAGATAAAAGCAAAATAATTGCAATCAAGCTTCGAATCTTGCCAAAGATAACCGAAGCTTGAGCTGGAGCTTACCAAAGCTAGTACAACCTAGCGTCGGAGCTTACCAAAGCTAGTACAACCTAGAGTCGGAGCTAACCAACATAAGTCGGACCTAGCAAAAACATATCAGTGCTGAACAATGACATGCCAGAGCTATCAAAGACAAGTCAGAGCTAAATATAAAGCTCACCGGAGCTACCCAGAAACATATTGGACTTGACAAAGCAAGTCAGACCTATTGTTGGACCTTGCAGAAGCTCGAAGCTAGAGTCGGACCTTGCTGAAAAGGGTGTTTTGGCGGGATTTTAGAACTTATATCATCAAAGCCAATGTATTCAGTACAAGCTAATGTATTCAGCACACATAGGTCTCACAATCTCGCCCTTGAGGAATGCATTGGCAGCACCACTTAAAATCTGAACATTGGCTTATTCACATTAAAAATTTTGAAAACAATTTTCCCCCTTTGGCAACACCACATAAACAATTTTGCTTTTGAGAAAAATCATGCCAAAAACACTTGTGAATATGTGCAATGTGTAATCAATTTCTCCCCCTTGCATACTTCTCTTAAAAAATTCACATATTTTCTCTCTCCCTTTGACAATGTATACAGCAAGGTTCAAAAGAGAAATTTTAATTGTTATGAGCATATTATAACATATACATATAAAACAAAGCTCATCTAAGTCATACTATCAAGTAACTTACACTATCATATTAATGAAATACATAAAGTAGTGTAAGCCATGCTAGAGATCAAGTGTAACTTTTAATTTAAGCAAGTCATGATCTCACAAACTTAACTATTTCAAGACCTGAAAGCATGACACTTGTTGCTGCAATTTTTTCTTTTAAGCACAAATTTTTAACATATGACATTTGTAAGAGATTATATGCCACATCTGTCTTATTCTAACCAACCAAGCCAAGACTATGTTATTTGACAATCAGAAGCTTAAGAACATGATTTTAGTCATACACAACTTCTTCCAAGTTCATATCTAAGTGCAATGATAAGCCATCTCAAAAGAAGAAGTGTGATGCATGCATATTCTCTTGATCTTTTCTCAATTTATATTTGTTCATAAAAACTCAACATGTGAGTTGATTACTTGATTAATTATTTATGATTAAAAGCACTAGTGAGCATGCAACAAGTCCAAAATAGCAAGAAAGTTCGACCATGACCAGATTTAGTGTAAGTAATTATTCCAATTACTAGACATGGCAAAAACCACAAAATGTATAACACGAGTAATGTAGTAAGAACTTTCAGCATGTAAAAGGAATCACAAAGTCATATATGTATGAAATACTATGCTCATATTGCTTTTAAATTCAGATCCCAAATTTGAAAGATCCCTTTCAATTTAAGCCATGAGGATGCATAACCCCTATCTCACTATGAATGAAATAAAAACGAGTGAAATCCAAAGGTTTTGTGAAAATGTAAGCCAATTGTTGTTCGGTATCTATATGGTGAAGCACAATGTTTCCTTTTTCAACATTATCACAGAGAAAGTGATACCTAATATCAATGTGCTTAGTTCTAGAATGTTGCACGTGGTTTTTAGTAATGCAAATGGCACTAGTGTTATCACAAAATAGTGGAACACTATCTAGATCGACCCCATAGTCCCTAAGTGTTTGAACAATCCAAATAATTTGTGAGCGAGCACTAGCAGCAGGTACATATTCAGATTCGGCGGTGGATTGTGCAACTGAACTTTGTTTTCTAGAGGACCAAGCAACAAGTTAATTACCAAGAAAATGACAAGAACCAGAAGTACTTTTCCTATCAATCCTACAACCCCCAAAATCAGCATTCGAAAAAGCTTTCGAAGTAACGGTTGAGAAAGAAGAAAGAAAATGCCAAATTTTTGAGTTCCATGTAAGTACCTAAGAATCCTTTTGATGACTTGACAATGTGAAGCACGTGGAGAAGCTTGAAACCGTGCACAAAGATATACGCTGAATTGTATGTCCGGTTTATATGCCGTGAGGTACAAAAGTGATCTGATCATGCTTCTATATTCTTTTTGATCCATGGGTCACCATCTTCATCAAGTTCAAGTGTTGTTGTTGTTCCCATTGGTGTCCGAAGAGGCTTGCTTTTGTCCATGTTGAAGCGCCTTAGGAGGTCTTTTGTATACTTCGTTTGATGCACAAAGCTACCCTCCTTGGTTTGCTTGATTTGCAGCCCCAAAAAGTATGTGAGTTCTCCCATCATACTCATCTCAAATTCTGAACTCATCATAGTTAGACCGTGTGACTTGTTCGTGCAAGCTTCCAATAATTTGTTGTGGAGGATGACTTTTGAGAACCCAAAGGGGAGTGGACACTTCACAAGCTTCTTCTTCTTCATGTTCATCACAAATCGATGAGCTTGTGACTTGAGAAGGATCTGGACCAGCAATGGTAGTCGTCGGTGCTGGTTGTGAATCAAAATAAGGAGCTGAAACATTGTCATTAGCTGCTGAATTTTCTGGCAGCAGCACCACCTCTTCCTCATCTTCAACGAAAATGCTCTCCCGCTGCGGATATGGATATGTACCTGTAATGTTTGAGCTAGTACCTTCATCAAAAGACACCTCATAAGTCTCCACAATTTTGTTAGTGTCAAGTAAAAGCACATGGTATCCTCTAGTATGAGATGGATAACCAAGAAACATGCCATCAATGGATCTAGGTTCAAATTTATCAAGATTATCATGTTTCTTAACAAAGCATTTGCAACCAAAGACCCAAAAATGTGTAACACTAGGCCTATGACCAAACCGGAGCTCATATGGTGTTTTACCAAGCTTAGCGCGCAAGAAAACACGATTTGAGACATAACAAGCAGTTGCAATGACATCAGCCCAAAATTTCCTAGGAGTTTGATATTCATCAAGCATAGTGCTAGCCATCTTAACTAAGGTTATGTTCTTTCTTTCTACAACACCATTTTTTTGAGGTACATATGGTGAAGAAAATTGATGATCTATTCCATTTTCAGCACAAAAGTGATCAAAAGATTGATTTTTAAATTTGGTTCCGTTATCACTTCTAATTGTCTTTAAAGATCCTAGGTGATCAATTGATAATCTAAGAAATAAAGTTCTAAAGTGACTAAAATCTTCATTCTTAGATTCCATAAAGTAAACCCAAGAGTATCTAGAATAATCATCAACAATCACAAGAACATACCATTTACCTGCGAAGGATTGCACACGTGAAGGTCCTACAGTATCAAGGTGCAAAAGTTGACCCGGTTCAGTTGTCATGATCATTGTGAGAGGAGTATGTGAACGTGCAACCATCTTAGCATGTCTACAAGAAGAGCACACAATTTATTTGTCCCCTTTAAGCTTAGGCAGCCCACGTATGCGAGAAAGAGCACTAACACGCGTTAGATGATCAAAGCCTACGTGACCAAGTCTACGGTGCCAAAAATATAAGTCATTTGAACCATTATCCACTAGACACCTATGCTTAGAGGAAGACATATCAAAATCAGCTTTAAAAACTCTTCCAAACCGAGACATGTGAAAAATAAGCTCACTATTTGAATCTACAACTTTGCAGCAATTTTTATTGAAAATAATTTCCAAATTTTCATCTAGCAATTGTGAAACAGAAAACAAGTTGTATTTCAAATTTTTGACACGTGCCACATTTTTTAAAAGTGTAGTGATCACTTACCATAACTGAACCCTTAGCAATTATAGGAGTTGAAGAATTATCGGCAAAAGTAACATTCTCTACATGTGACACAAAAGAGAGGAAGGAGAACCATTCTTTGTTATCGATCATGTGGAGTGAGCAACCTGAATCCACAATTCAAATGTTCTCCTTACTCAAGCGTGTAACCTACATAGAAGAACAATATGTCGATGACTCAATACTGGGGTTAATCAAAAGGCATTTAGGAATCCAGTACTGAGTCACACGACGTGCAGCAGGAAAAACATGCAAAAGTTGAGATAAAACAGCAGGTTTATGAGTCAAGGTTTTAGGATTTTTGTACCCAACTACTGACTTATGATGTGTTACATGTCTAGCATGAAAAACAGTAGGTTTGGGAGCAAACTTTGCATGTTTTCGGCTCATTACAGCAGATTGCATGTTCCTATCATTCAGTTTAGCATGAGCAGCAAATTTTGCATGAAAGTTATGAGATCTAACAATCATCCTTTTCTTTTTCTGTTGTTTAGCTAGTATATAACAAAAATCTATGACATGACCATCTCTACCACAGTAGGTACAATGAAATTTAACTTTGTGTTCATGTCTAGATAAGCAAGCAACATTTTTATTTGAAACTGAATGAGACAATACTCATGCAGATTTAAAAACTACTTCTTTTTGTTTAGGAACTGTTTGAATCAAACCACTTCCTAATGACTTTACAATTTTAGGTGGATGTGCCTTAGCACGAGCATGAGAATCAAAACCTAAACCAGATTTATCATTGCAAGACTTGGAAGAATTCAGGAGCAAGTTTAGGTTCTTATTCCCATTACAAAACTGATCTAATGTCCTATGCATGTCATCAAGTTTATTTGACAGATCAAGGCAATTTTCACATGAAGTTTTTCCTTTTAATTTGCAATTGGAACAATATTTAACTTCATGAGAACGTAAAGCATTGTTCAATATAGAAATTTCATTCATAGCACCTTGTAGTTTCTTATCAAGATCATCACAAGTAGAACAATGCAAATCAATTGTAGAACAGCTAGCATGTTTCAAGTTTTTATCATTAAGAGCAGCAAGCTCTCTGTTCGTTTCAATTTCAAACTCAAGTTTATCAAGTATGGAGGTGTGCGCACTTCTCAATGAGGACAATTGTTTATATATTAAACCACATGAGGAACAAGAATCATCACTGGGAATCAAGGATTTCAACTGATTTCAGATTCTAGTGACTCAATTTTAACAGCATGTCCCTAAGCTTTTTGTCCTTTTTCTTAACTATAACAGTGGCATGAGAAATAGCATCACACATTTCTTCGCAAGTAGGACATACCTCTTCATTGTCGCTGTGTGTTCAGCCTCCTCCATACTTGATCTTGACTTGCCCACCATGAAGCACAAGTTTGCCAAATCATCTTCATCTCCGTCACTTTCAATGTCCACGTCGCATGAGCCAAGTTTCTGGAGTGCGAAGATAAAATTGTTCACCAGTTGGCGACCCGTAAAGCCCTTCTTCTTCTTCTTCTTCTTATCGTTTTTTGAGGAGTGCTTCGTCCTTGATTGTTTTTCTTCCCGGGAAGTAGAACCTGAAAGGTTAGGACAATCTGTACGAAAGTGTCCTGTCTTACCACATTCGAAGCATCGTTTGAGCTTCCTCTCCTTCTAGTTCTCACATTTTGCAATGCTTTTGAGAACCTAGTAGAGAGAAGTGCTAGCTCCTCCTCTGGAAACTTCTCAATTTGTTCTGTTAGAGAGGACAACAAAGCAAGTGTACCACAAGATGAAGATTGACCAGAGCTAGGCATGTCACGTTGAGAAACAAATGCAAGAGACTTGTTGGGGTTCTTACGTGATATTATGTCAATTTCATGAGTTTTTAACTTGGAATATAGCACATCTAAAGTAAGTGTATTCATGACAGTAGATTCACGAATGGATGTAACTTTCATCTCCCAAATTGACATGTCTAATGCACTTTACAATTGCCTAGCATTTTCAGTATCTGAAAAATTAACATTGACGCTACGCAAGTTGCTGAGAATTTTATTAAAGCGAGCAAAGATATCATCAATGGACTCACCGGGTTGCATCTCGAAGTGCATGTATTCTTTCTTGAACATGTCTTGCCTTACCTCCTTGATCGTGTTGGATCCTTCGTGGTAGTCACAAAGTGCTTTCCACACATCGTATGCAGATCGAAGGTGTGCAACACGGTCGAAGTCGCTTTGAGTTAATCCTTGTATGATCAAGTTCCGAGCCTTGTTGTTGTTGTCAACATCTCTCAAATTTGTAGCTGTAACTTGATCGTTTGATGGCACTTCGTAAGGCTTGTACACCTTCTCCCATATTGCGAAGCCTTGAGCCTTGATGAAGGCTTCCATACGTGCCTTCCAAACCTAAAAATCAATACCACTAAAGACACAAGGTTTTGCGGAGTATTTCTCCATGATGATTAGTCAAAACACGTGCAAATCCCAAATATTAGAGCAACCTCGCTCAGATACCAATTGTAGGATCGAAGAGCACGTGAAATTCTACCAAAGGGGTGAATGATAGATTAAAACTTTTTCAGCGGAAGCAATGAAAACCCCTCGCAAGAAAAACGATTTGTTAAATAAATCGTGTGTGAGACTAATATAAACGTGTTTCACCATGACAAAAATGATATATATCAGAGATAATCAATTCACGAAGATGACACAACAAGAATCACTCAAATCCGTCGAGAGAAACTCAAGTTACGATCAAAAGATCGAACAAAGGTCAATCTGTTCTACTGAGTAAAAAACATATCTGTAATACTACAAAGAAACTCGTGTAGATCAAAAACAACAAATCCAATAACCGTGCAATTTTGATAGATGATAGAAAATCAAGTTCTGAAGACAACACAAAAAGAATCAAGTCAATCGAATCTGTAAAACTCGAGTTATGATAAAACCACTGAAGAAAGGTAGAAACTCGACGAGAAAAACTTGTCTGAAACAAGTCGAGCAAACAAGGCACAAAAGTTCACAGCCCCAAAAGTCGTCTACTAGGAGTTCTGGCCTCCCTTGCTTATATAACCAGCCCAAAGGCCAAACCAACTCAAATGAGGACTCTAATCGTACTCAAATCATGAATCAAAACTTTCCATAACCGCTCAAGATCTTCCTACTTGCAGATAGAAACAATCTCGAGACTTCCTAACAAACCAGGAACACATCCTGTATTCCTAAACAGCTTGACTTTCGTGTGGCACAGGAAAACTACCATAACCAACTCAATATTTTCCATACTTGAGTCAAACACGACTCAGCCAGCAGCCGAATTCATCATGCTATACAATCCGATCCTTTAGATCTTCCTTCCATAACCCGTCTTTAGAACCATGTTGCCACATCATGCACCACATGCATACATGCGAACACCTTCCTTCGACGTCCAGTAACCTTCATATGCACTGCCCTTGATTCAATCATCCTGCACGACCTCCTGACCCGTTCAACCACAATTCCTCCTGAATTTGGTTGTTGGAACCTCATCTCCCCCCTAAGACTAGTCCAAAGGATCATGTCACTAGTCATGACTTGAACTCAAGCAACACCTGCACATGAACAAACAACCAATTCGTATGAGCCCAAGTCCGCAACTTGACTCAAGTTAGTTCTGAAACTACAACATCTTACGTGAGCACCTCACGTAAGCATGTTGCAAACCATAGCAAAATGATATCAGCCATAACCACCAAAACACACCAAAAACTTAGTAAAAGAATACTAAGCAAACTTTCCATAAGTGTAAAGCAAGTTTGAAACATTGCAAGATAAAAGCAAAATAATTGCAATCAAGCTTGAGCCGGAGCTTACCAAAGCTAGTACAACCTGCATCGGAGCTTACCAAAGCTAGTACAACCTAGCACTGGAGCTAGAAAACATGTCGGAGCTAACCAACATAAGCCGGACCTAGCAAAAACATATCGAAGCTTAACAAAGACATGCCAGAGCTATCAAAGACATGCCGGAGCTAAAGACAAAGCTCACCGGAGCTACCCAAAAACATGTTGGACCTTGACAAAGCAAGTCAGACCTATTGTCGGACCTTGCAGAAGCTCGGAGCTAGAGTCGGACCTTGCTAAAAAGGGTGTTTTGGTAGAATTTTAGAACTTATATCATCAAAGCCAATGTATTCAGTACAAGCCAATGTATTCAGCACACATAGGTCTCACATGAACGTCATTAAGGCCACTGTTGAGACGTATGCCGGAATACCGGCTTTGTATTTTCTTTGGTGAGGGCGTAGTACCTGCATTGCTTTCGAGTTTCATCAGGTATGTCGATGATGATATCCATGCTGGAGGTGAGACTCATAAACAAGTAAAAATTTCCAACCTAGGACTAAGTTTGAATTTGTAATCTCTGTTTTAGAGCGTGCTGGTCAGATTGATAATTAATCATGTGGCCGCTGCGGTAAGCAGGCATATGGTTTGGAAACTTGAGGAAATCATCCACAAGTTTCATTTTCAGCTCCAGAGCATATTTCAAGATTTAAAACTTGAAAATTTCATTTGAACTTAAATTGCCAGGTTCCTGATTCAAACTGAGAATCTGGCGGCAAAATGCTTAACTTTGGAATAGCATAACTCTCAGTAGGAAGAACCACTGAAGGTATACTACACATGGTTAGAAACTTTAGAGAGTCCTCTAAAACGTCTATGTTCAACTCCAGATCATAATAATGAAAAATTCAAATTTCTAAATCTGTTAAATCTGGATAGAGATTGTACAGTTTTTGTACCCTATCAGTGTTTTTATCATATCGCCTAGTGGAATCGAGGAATAACTTCAAATAAGACATTTCTGGAATTTTGAGGATGTATGCAACAATGTTGTAATTTATTATTTTTGCGTATATTCATGTTTTGTATCTGGAAAAATGTGGACAAAATCAGCCTTAAAAAAAGGAAGTGCTGTCAAAACTTTTCCAGAAATACTGTCAACTTGCAAAAGCCATATCTCCTCAACCAGAAACGATATGGAGGCAAATAAAGACATTATAGAAAGGTTATAGAGTGTGATACAACTTTGTAGTTGAACTCCAGTCCAGATTATGCCTCTAACTGGTCGAAACATTTTAATCTCTCCAGATTGGTCAGCTGAACCAGAATCTGGACAGTGAAACTAGTTTTGAACTCTTCAATTCAAATCACTTTGGTTTCAATTTATTGTGTCATATACCTTATACAGAAGATGATATTCGACATGATGGTTTTGAATGTGATGCAATCGTCACCACTTCGATCGATGACATGTTTAAGTCTTGTAAAATAGCGAGGGTACACGTACGCTAACGCACTCAACGTCCCGTTGTGACCTATGATAGTCGAAATGGACTTCTATCCATGAAGTTCATTACTTTGGAACTTGATTGTGGTAACATGGTACCGGGATGTTGTATGTTGTACAAAGTTTACACTTTATCAATATGTATGAATGTTATGCGTGTTACTTGATCAATACACGTATTATTATTGTATGGACGGGATGAAGAAAACAAACATGTTGCTGATTTTTAAATCATGTGGATGCAGAATGGTGCGTACACGCTCTACGCTCGAGGTGGGAGGCTCTAGCCAGTGTCGTGGTGATGAATCTCTAACACGGGAGCAAACCACGACACCGCAGCAACAAGCTCCTCCACCACCACCACATGAACCTCCAAGGACTCTTGCGGAGATTCTTGCCGCAGTACTCGGCTCGCGCGACGAGCAAACCGAGTTGCTGCGGATATTGGTGCATAATTCATCCCGTCAAGGGGGGTGACAAGACCATGGGCAACGCCAGCCCTAACAGAGTTCGTACACGGACTTCTTAGCGACGCATCCACCGGTCTTCATGGAGGTCGAGGAGCCTATGGAGGCGGACAACTTTATCCGCACCCTCGAAGCAATGTTCGGTCTGCTATGATGCACCGAACAGCAGAAGGCATTGTTCGTAGCACAACTGACTCAAGGATCTAACGGTGCTTGGTGGGCAAACTACATCGCGTCACTGTTGACTGGTTATGCGGTCACATGGACCGAGTTCCGAGAGGCATTCCACGCCTACCGTATACCTCCTGGTATCATGAAGAGTAAGCTTCAGGAGTTTCTAGAGCTGAAGCAAGGTGGGAGGAGTGCTCATGAATACTCTTGCGCGTTCAACCATCTAGTGCAGTACGCGCCGGATTATGTTGGAATGGAATATAAAAAGTGAGATACATTCTTCCGGGACCTTAATCTGAAACTGAAAGTGCAACTCGCACAATGCAACTGCAGCACCTTCAACGACATCATCAATGCCGCGATTGTACAGGAGGATGCTCAGCGCGAGCTCGTTTCTGATAAGAGGAAATGCAGTGCGCCATCGAGCAGCAGCGGTGGTAGTCCAAAGAAGTACCGCTTGGTGTATTGATCACCATCTGGGCAGCGATGGCAGCCACTGACGCGACCGCAGCAGTTCCGTGGTCTTTCTTTCAACGTGCCGCGTTTTCGACCTCCAGTTCCACAGCAGCAGCAGCAAAGGATGGTCCCGTGTGCGTATCCAGCTCCACCACGTGCACTGGGATTCTGTCCGCAGCTTGGAGGGAACCCGACACAATACACGTGCTATACGTGTGGCTATGCCTGGCATTTTCTGAGGGACTGCCCCGAGCAACGACAGGGCAGTGGACAAGCACCATATCAGGATGCAGCTCAACCCCGCAACCAGCCCAAGAAACCAGCAGCAAAACCTGGCAACATCCACCACCTAGCTATCAAAGACGTGCCGGAAGGCGATCCCGTCCTTGCGGGTACGTTTTCTCTACTCCAAAATCCCGTAGTCATATTATTTGACTCCAGTGCCACCCATAATTTCATTAGCCAATCATATGTCATCAAATATCAGTTACCTATCATTCCCACAAAATATCCATATTTGATTTGCTCTGCGGGTGGGAAAGTAGCAGCCGATAGGATGGTCTATCGAGCACCACTTGAGATGGGTGGGAATCTATATCCGACTTCTCTAATTATATTAGGGAGTCAGAAGCTCGATGTCATCTTAAGAATGTCATGGCTACACCGTCATGATGTTGTTCTTGACATCGGTCCACATGTGGATTATTTAAACTTTCCACTACATGAACCACACACTCTCATTCTAGACCGCCTTATCCAAGAAATTCCTGCCACATACAACGCGGAATCCACAAAGCTTGAGGACATTCGTGTGGTCCGTGAATATCCGGACGTGTTTCCCGACGACCTTCCGGGTATGCCACCGGATAGTGATATCGTGTTCAAGATTGAACTCATTCTGGGAACCACGCCTATCTCTCGAAGGTTGTACAAGATGGCACCAAATGAGTTGGCGGAATTAAAGGAGCATTCCAAGGACCTACTGGACAAAGGTCTAATATGCCCAAGTTTATCACCTTCGGGTTGCTCTGCATTATTTGTGAAGAAGAAGGACAAGATGTTACGTCTATGTGTGGGCTATCGTCCGCTCAACACCGTGACGATCAAGAATAAGTATCCACTACCGCGCATTGATATTTTATTCGATCAATTAGTGGGTACTAAGATTTTCTCGAAGATGTATCTTCGGTCCGGATATCATCAAATAAAAATCCGACCGGAGGATATACCGAAGAAGGCATTCTCGACGAGATACGGGCTCTATGAATATCTCATCATGTCGTTTGGACTTACCAATGCACCGGCTCACTTTATGTACCTCATGAATTATGTATTCATGCCAGAGTTGGACAAGTTTGTTGTGGTCTTCATCGATGACATTCTATTTTATTCAAAATCAGAGGAAGAACACGCCAAACACTTGCATATCATGCTTCAACAATTGCGAGATCACAAGCTTTATGCAAAATTCAGCAAGTGCGAGTTTTGGATCAGCGAAGTACCCTTTCTTGGTCACATTATTTCAGCGGAGGGCATCACTGTTGATCCAAGCGAAATTGTGCAAGTGCTGAAATGGGAGTCTCCAAAGTCCGTTCATGAAGTTCGCAGCTTCCTCGGGTTAGGGGAATATTATCGAAGGTTCAATCCAAGCTTCTCAAAAATCGCTAAACCAATGACAGACCTGCTAAAAAAGGGGACTAAATATATTTGAAGCAAGGCATGTGAGGATGTATTTCAAGCATTGGTGAAGCATCTCACAACAGCCCCAGTGCTAGCTCATCCGGATACGACCAAATCTTTCAACATTTATTGTGATGCGTCTGGCATTGGTCTCGGCTGCATGTTAATGCAAGAAGGCCGCGTGATCACATTTGGCTCACGCAGCTCCGAAATCATGAGCAGCATTATCCAACTCATGATATTGAGCTCGCTGCCTTGTGCTCGCTTTGAAAATGTGGAGGCGTTATTTACTCAGATATCTAGTGCATCTCTACACTGATCACAAGAGCCTCAAATATATCTTCACTCAGAAGGAGTTGAATATGCGACAGTGAAGATGGTTAGAGTCGAACAAAGATTATGAGATTGAAATTCACTACCATCCTGGCAAGGTGAATGTGGTTGTCGCTAAGCCGCAAGTCTCACATTAATAATCTGTCCAACACTCCAATGGATGAGGACGAGCCGAGTTTATACTTGGTTCCATATGGAGATTTATGTAATCTTGCTCTTATCCCTACCATATGAGAGGAGATTATGGAAGCTCAAAAGAAAGACGTGGGTATGACACACATTCGGAGGAGAATGAAGAATGGGGAAATGAAGTGCTTCCGGAGTGATGAACATGATACTCCGTGGTTCAAAGACTGTATAGTGGTACCCCGTGACATGGAACTTTGGAAGAAAATCTTGAATGAAGCTCACTTATCCAAGTACTCTATTCATCCGGACAGCAACAAGATGTATCAAGATCTGAAAACAAGATTTTGGTGGACACGGGTGAAAAGGGAAATTGCAAAGTACGTATCCGAGTGTGATACGTGTCGGCAGGTGAAAGCCGACCACATGAGGAAGGCCAGACAGCTACAACCACTGAAAATTCCGGTGTGGAAATGGGAGGATATTAATATGGATTTCATCATCGGTTTGCCTCTCACGTTCCACAAGCATGATTAGATTTGGGTGATAGTCGATCGACTAACCAAATGAGCCCACTTTATTCTTGTCAACACCAATTACCATGCTCAGAAGTATGCGGAGTTATATATTGCAAGAATTATGTGCTTGCACGGAGTTCCCTGGATGATTATCTCGGACCGTGGTACGTTGTTTATTGCTCTCTTCTGGGAGCAGCTGCACGCATCATTGGGGACCAAACTGATCTGAAGCTCCGCATATCACCCGCAGACCGATGGTCAATTTGAGCGGGTGAATCAAGTACTTGAAGATATGTTACGTGCTTGTGCCATCCACCACAGTAAAAATTGGGACAATCATTTACCGTTGGAGGAGTTTTCATATAACAATGGCTATCAAGCTAGCATTAAGATGGCGCCGTATGAAGCTCTCTACAGCCGGAAATTCCACACACCACTCAATTGGTGTGAGTCCGGTGAGCGAGTTATATACGGGATTGATTTTTTAAATGAAGCCGAGGAAAGAGTGCGAGTGATTCAAGCTAACCTCAGGGCTGCTCAATCTCGTCAGAAAAGTTATGCGGATAAAAGACATTGACCTCTCCACTTTGACATCCGAGACCATGTTTACCTTTGTGTCTCTCCGATGAAAGGAATTCATCGCTTCAGAGTAAAGAGAAAGCTAGCTCCACGATTCATCGATGCGTTCACTATCATTGAAAAATGCGGACCTGTGACCTATTGTTTGGAGTTACCGGCATTGCTCTCTAGAGTTCATAATGTATTCCACATCTCTCAGCTACGGAAGTGTCTCAAGTCCCCGACTGAAATCCGCACCAAAGACAATGAAGCTCTCCAACTGGATCTCACTTATTCGGAGTATCCACTCTGAATTATCGATGAAAAGATTTGTGCCACCAGAAACCAGACTTTGTACTTCTACAAAGTGTTGTGGAGTAACCATACCGTTGAGGAAGTGACATGTGAAAGCGAGGATTATCTCCGATCAAACTATCCGTACTTGCTATATCTCATATCCGGTAATCTTTTCACATCCGTCTGTTTCACTTGTAATCTCAGGACGAGATTCTTTTAAGGGGGGGATGTAAAAGCCCTAAATTCGAAGTGCAAACCTCAGTGAGGGGAGATCAAAGGAAATGAGGAAAAAAACCAAATTAATGAGAAAAATAAATATCAATGTAATTCAAACTTGAATTGAGGGTTTAAAAGTTCTAATTTAGCCATTGTTCAAACTTACTCAAATTAAAATTTTGAATGGTCCAGTAGATTCCAAATATTCCAGATAGTGTCCCTGCAAGTTTTTAGAATTTTTGAAGGCCATTTTATATGAATTTTATGGTATGCATTGAAATCAACTTGTATTCAAATTCAAATTTTGAATTGAGTTGATACTGGTCCAAATATGAAATCGAATTTCAGGATCTGAATCTACACATTTGATTTGGTCCCTCTACAGAAATATAGGATTTTTGGACATTGTTAGGTGGTGGAATTGAAGGAACAGAGAGGTTGTGCTTGAGTATGACGGATGGGACCAACTGGTCAGACCCACTTGCTCTGTACGCCGTTTTTTCTCCGTTCCTCCGCTCGACACCACGACGATGCATGCGGCCACCACGATGGCTTTGCCTTGGCGCCCAAACCTCTGCCTCACAGCTATCTAGCACCTTGCAGACAAGCTGTGCTCCCTTCTCTCTCATTCCCACAGTGAAAAGCGATAAATTCCTCTTCTCTGTTCTTCCGCCAGCAGCCATAGCCGCCTCCTCTGTTCCTGCAGAGCGCCCAGGATTCAGACCAACTTTCGCCATCATGCCAACAGCAAAAGTAGTGAAGACTTCCTCCTTTATCATCTCCAATAATCAGTTCATCGATTTATCGTTTGGGTGCCGTGTATTTTGAAGCGCTCCCGGAGCTCACAAGTGCAGCCATCAAGCTTCGCCTCTGCTTACCCATCGCGCCGACGATACAAGCCATCTCGTGCCTGGCATTCAAAAGAAAAGTGGTGCGTATTTGCTCGCTGATGATGCCTGCAAAATTTAACAGTTTGTCATAGGGTATAGCTTTGGTATTTTTAGTTTTCCTGACGGCAAGTTCGTAACAATGAAGCTAGGTCTCCACTTCGACTCTGTTTCTAGGTAAGACCGTACCTTAATCCAGTTAGGTATTCTGTTCAACCTCCTAACGCAAACCTTGACCAAAAATCAGTGAAATCCATCGAGTGATTGCTGAGATATTCAAGTTTTCCCTGCCGCCAACAAAAATCACGTTGTTCACCGTCGAGCTTGGAATTACAAGCTATTCCAGCCCATTTTCACCCCATGATTGTGTCTATCATGTTCCTAGGGAGCTCCTGGACCAAAAAATAGATAGTGTTGTCCATCTTCGATGAAAAGTGAGTTCACCGGAACCCTAGCCGCCGCCGCCTCTGTCGCGCGCGCACTTTCGGCCGTTGCCGGCGGGCGCCGACCCCACCACCATGCTCGGCATCCAATTTTATGCTCAGACGGCAAGTTTGGGGAGTGGTGATGACCTGGGAAGCCGGGACGGCGGGCTCACCGGTGCAGCGCCGCCGCGGCAGCCCGAGTGCCGCCCTGGGCGGGAGGAGGAAAATGACC
The DNA here is from genome assembly GCA_036927565.1 of Tuctoria greenei. Classification (NCBI taxonomy): domain Eukaryota; kingdom Viridiplantae; phylum Streptophyta; class Magnoliopsida; order Poales; family Poaceae; genus Tuctoria; species Tuctoria greenei. Next base: position 74,106,320 of record JAYESD010000011.1, read on the forward strand.
CGTGGGTCTTGCCTGTCGGCCTAAGAGCCGAGCGCTTGGATCTAATGTGGCTGCCGGATCAACTGTGACTGCGTGGGGAAACCCTATGGCCTATATATGGCCCAGTTGTGATTGGATCATTTTAAACAATGGGCCCAGTTTGATTAATTCAAACTTTTCTAGTTAAAATTAATTTTAGATTTCATCCAAACTTTCAAAATCAATTACTCCTAGTAAACCTGCTCAAATAATTCACAATAAATTTGGTAGGCTCATACTGATCTCAATTTTACAGCGGTGCACTTTATTGGACATGAAATCCCCACAATTTGCATAATTAATCCCTTTAAGCTAACTGCTTGGGAAATTAGTTACTCATGTTATGCTAATTGGAGAATTCCCAATTTTATTCAGAACATTCATTCTAATACAATTGATGTCCAATAAGAATTTCAAGTTCATTGGACTTAATTTACTGGGCCAAATAGTGTGCAAATCCCCAATGTCCATAGATTCAGAAATGTACAGAAACATTTCCAGATTTTATCCCAAACTTGAAAAATCAATCTCTTCCTGTAGGAAACTCAGAAAATTATGAAACAAATTTTATATAACCAGTGAGACCTCCTCTACCATGATCATCAACTGTTATCCATGACAAAGCTCCAGATTTAATACCAAATTTCAGAAAATGATTTTACTTGCTGGAATTTTAGAGACAACGAGCTTCCTTGAACATCTCCAATTCTTGGTCCATATCTTCCTCATAGCACCTAGTATCCACTCTAAATATTCCAAAGCCAATTAAAATCATTTAGCAACAGAAACTGTATTTAGAAGTTGATTCATATAGTACTATGTCACTTATATACTTTCATATTATGCACATCATATAATGACCAAGATCGAGGAGGAGTCGGAGGCATTGGATAGAAGACTCCCTGAGACTAACTTTGGATCTGACTCGTAGCAAGGCAAGCCCCGATTTGCATTTAAGAGATTTTGCAAAGTTTTCGTTTGTATAACTATTAAGTCTATAGTTTGAATTGCATTATATCTAAGGTGTATTGATACTTCAATTGCATGACCCAAAATCCCATGGAGTATTTGGGTAGCTGTATAGTCAACGTGTAGAATTGTGATGCTAATGTTATATGGAATCTGGTAGAAGTCGAGTAGTTGGAATCTACTCGCGAGATAGTTACACCGTCACACGGGATTGGTTATGTTGAGAATGGCATATGAGTAATTATATGAGACCGGGTAGCAGCGTAGGAAGCAGCGGGACGTGGTCTCACGTGCATAGCGCTGTCTGTGTTGATTGAGGACCGATCCGTGTGCGGTCCCGCTGAGCAAGTCTGAACTATACCGGATGTATACTGGCTATATGGGAACTAGGAAACCGATATAATTGGTTAACCAGGGTGTCGAGGCTTACCCTACCGTTTTATAGGAGTGGGTCGAGGGCAGCAAGGTGTAAACCTGTCGGCGAGCATAGAGACGCTCCGCGTGGGGACCTCCTGCCCATTACGGAAGGACCGGTTTGACATTTGGGTTTTCTTTGAAAGGTTGTTGCATACAACAGAGTATTGAAGTGTGATTCACTCCACTTCCAGAATGGGTGTATGTGACGTGTTATTCGGATGTCTACTGATTGCAATCACCATCCCTCGCGGTTATTTGAGCACCGCTTGTTCACTATGTAGTGACGTAGTAAATATTGAAGAAGCCAGAAGAATATGATGTATTGAATTATAATCGTTTTGCAGTCATGCCTGCTGTAGTATATGCTCACTAAAGTTATATTTCTGAACCCATTACTTGCTGCTAATTACTTGAAAGGATCCACTTGTAGGCGAGTCATTTATGCAACATCACTCTGCATGTAGAGTTTCATGCTTAGGTAAAACGGTTGAGTTTTGCTAAGCCATCGTGCTCACGGTTGCTGTATTAAGTTATTTACATGTGAAACGTATGAGGAAGGGTCCGAAGATGAGGCGATGCCCCCGTCCGGGTATACAACTGAGTGGGAGTCATGCACACCGCCGTGATCTGTTGTGTGCTGCTAGTGTGTAGCGTCCCCGGGATGGACGGCTGCACTTTTGCACAACTAGGTTGAGGGTTTAGCTATAAGTATGACTTCCGCTGTATATTAAAGTATTGTAAAAGACTTCTGCTATTTCTATAAATAAAACTTTATATTTTCGCGTATTCTTTTCGTGCATGCTGTTAGGTGCCGCATCGCACGGCACCCGTCTGCGATTCTTGGAATGTGTGGACCCGATCCCCACACAAATAAGCACAAGAGTTGGGAAGATAACAAAAGCTCGCCGGCGCTGGCGGCAAACGCCGAACGCCCTCTGTAGTTCTCTGGATGCATGCAACTCACACCTCCGGCAACTTACGTCGTGGCCGGCTGCTCGGCGCAACTACTCACTCTAGAGCGACATCAGCGTCGATTGCCAGACGCTCAACTTACAGGTGACATACGTCGTGGCCGGCGCAACCCACGCCCACAACTCCACTCGGCTCATCTCCCACTAGAGGAATACATAGAGTATCTATACAACGGAGCAACAACTTTGATGTCGGACTCGGCAACGGCTTCCCAGCGATCTTCTCGCACCATGCCATAACATGCAGCGGTCTTCTCGTGCATGCACACACGTTCACCAGCCAACGCCTTACGTGGTCCATCTCTTGCATCGTACACAACCAGACTTGGATGCAACTTCTGTGCTCCCGTTTGTGCTTTCATGCATACTTCCGTTTATGTATTAGTTAAAGCAGGTATATGTTAGATAAATAGGGGTCAGTAAAATTGTAACACCTAAGTGGGAGCAAGCCTGGAGCACTGAATATAGCCGTGTCCGCCAGACTTGGTCTGCATGTTTATCCATTTGTGAAAGGGGGCTTGCCTAGTGGTTAAGTACTCTGAGTAGCACTGCTCAGGTTCTGAGTTCGATTTCCGGTAGGAGCGAATTCCAAACTGAATTTCACAGTATTAAATACAGATACTCTACAGAGAAAGTCATATACGCTGGATTTAAAGTGCACTTACGATAAATGTGAAGGGATGAACGTGCCGTAATATTGGCTTACGAAGTCCGATTCACAGTCGTATGCTTAGCTATTCAGTTATCGTCGCCTTGTTCTAGAAAATACAGTGGAGTGTTTACATTTATACTCGCTTGTAATAAATTAACTATAACCTCCTCAAAATAAAATGTCAGAACTTTATCCATCATCTAAAAATGTTTATCCATTTCCAAACGACACCGCCTTGCATGCCCATGTCTTGGGTCCCGCTGCATGCACTCACACGCAACTGCTAATCAACTTGTGCGGCGCGCCTTATGGAACTCAACTTTGTGAGCCATTCGTTCTTCCGCATGAGCTGGCCACTCGGCCATGCAGCTGCTGTCGGTCACCGTACAGATAGCTCTGCCACTCGTACGTGCAGCAGTACTCCGGCCGTATACGCGTACTGGTGTACATACACTAACACATCCAACACGCACACACGTGTATAACTCGACACACATACGTCAAGATTCTGCTAACACTAAACACTGGTCATAGCATTGGCATGACACATTTTGGGAGATTCCTACTTGGTGGTTTACATCACTAACGCTTGTCCATGATCTAACCGAAACTTTATGGGTGCATTTGGTTCGTGGGACGAACTAAGATAGGATGGGATGATCCTACTTTTGATAGTGTTTGTCTTAGAGACAGTTAGGATGGAACCATCCCCATATAAGAATATTCCCTCTAAATCTGGGATGAGTTGGCCCCTGAAAATCGAGCGGACCAACTCATCCCACTTGCACACCGTGAACTCCGTTCTCTTCTCGCACGCACCTACAGCCTCGCCGGTAGTTTGTTCCCGACTAGCTGCGCTTCGCCTCCTCCTTTCTCCTTCCTCCTCTCCTCCGATTGAGTGTGTTGGAATTAATGGGCTTGGCCCAATATTAATTCAGAAATAAATCCTAGAAAATCTCAAAGGCCCATTAAGGCAAGAGGGAGTGGTGCTAAGTGTTTAGTCCCACATGGGAAGTGGAAGTGGAGCAACCCCTACATCTAAGCGAGGTTGCTCTTCCACTCTTTGAGTGAGAGAGAAGAGAGGAAGAGGGGTGGTCCATGCGCGCTCCTCCTCCTCCTCCTCCTCGCTCGCTCGCCTCGCCACGCCACGCCTCGCCTCGCCCCGCCCCGCCCCGCACACACGCGCGTGCGCGCGTGTTCATGTGAATTCGAGCCTCGAGCCGAGTCCAGATTTTATATTTTTGCAGAAAATTAAATTGGGCTTTTGGGCCTCCGAATTTTCGGGGCTACCGAGTCAGAGTCCAAGTCGTTAGAGACGGACGCTTCTACGACTGCGGAGTCGATTTGGATCTAGACCCTCCGGATCGCATACGAACCGCCTCCTGGGACTCTATAAATACGGGCGTCCGCGGTACGGCAGGGTATCCCACGATCAGATCGTTCCCACGTTCGCGTTCCTTGCGCCGCCTCCTAATCTACTCCATCCCGAGCGCCGGCGTGCACCGACGATCGGGAGAGCAGGTCTCCGGAACCGCTCGCTCTTGCGATCCTGCACCGGGAGAGGGCGAATAAGGTTTTTGGGAAGCGCTCTGCGCGACTGCTCGAGTTATTCACCACGGCTCGTCTACCGACCAGATCGGGCGCTGCGGCTCAACGTCGTCACCAACGCCTGCAGCGGCTGTTCGCCGTCGGATCTACAGCGGTGCGTTCGACTCCAAACCGGTACGCGTTAATTCTCGTCCCGTCTGTCTGCCGATCGCTGCTGTTTTTCTCGTGTTTTTCTGGAATTATTCAGTAAATTGCCTCTTATTTTCTAACAATCCAAAAACCTTATTAGGCAATTTCCTGAGTTGAACATGATGACTTTGGCCGATGCACTGAGGCCGGAGAAATTCTCAGGCGTGCACTTCAAGAGGTGGCAAGTTAAGGCCACGCTCTGGCTCCAATCGCTTAAGATCTTCTGGGTAACCGAGGGCAGGCCTCAAGGTCCTTTGTCTGTTGAAGAACAGACAAAGTTCGAGGAAGCCAATTCTGCCCTGAGAGGTTGCATCTTAAGTGTTCTTGATAATATACTTTGTGATGTCTATCTGACAGTCACAGATGGGAAAGAGCTCTCGGATGCACTTAACGCTAAGTATGGTGCAGTTGATGCAGGTGGTGAACTGTATATCATGGAGAATTTTCATGACTACAAGATGGTTAACAACCGTCCTGTAGTTGAACAAGCTCATGAAATACAGTGCCTTGCGAGAGAGCTCAATCTCCTTAAGTGTCCTTTACCTGACAAGTTTGTGGCTGGGTGTATTATTGCAAAGTTACCTCCATCATGGAGGAACTTCGTCACAGCCCTCAAACACAAGAGACAGGAAATATCAGTTGAAAACCTGATAGCATCTCTTGATGTTGAGGAGAAGGCCCGGGCTAAGGACGCTACTGAGAAAGGAGGTGAGGGTCAATCGAGCGCCAATCCTAATATGGTGCAGAAACCCTATGTCAAGAACAAAGGGAATAAGTCTCTATTCAAGCCAAACAAAACTACTGCTTTCAAGAAGAAGAAGTCAAACAAAGCCAATGATGGCTGCTGCTACACCTGTGGGGAGCAGGGACATATTTCCAAGAACTGTCCTGAGAGGGCAGATCGCAAAGGGAAAAAGAATGTCAACATCGTGACATCCAGCAATGCAGATGGGTACGGTAATTCCTTTACTGTTCTTTCTGTTTTTCAAACACCATCTTGGTGGTTTGATACGAGTGCTAATGTTCATGTATGTTCTGACATGTCCATGTTTACTTCTTACCAGTTCGTCCGGGATTCCGCCGTCCTAATGGGGAATGGGTCACATGCTTCTGTTCGTGGTGTTGGCACGGTCGATCTGAAGTTCACTTCGGGAAAGATTGTCCAGCTGAAGAACGTGCAGCATGTCCCTACTATGAACAAGAATCTTGTTAGCGGTACCCTTCTATGCAGAGATGAGTTTAAAGTAGTTTTAGAGTCCAATAAAATAGTTGTGTCTAAGCATGGACAATTTATTGGTAAAGGCTATGAATGCGGAGGTCTGTTCCGCTTTTCTCTTTCGGAGTTTAGTAATAAGTCAGTAAACCATATTTGTGGCGGTATTAATGATGATGCAAGTGTTTGGCATTCTCGTTTATGTCACATTAATTTTGGTTTAATGAATCGGCTATCTAGTCTCAAATTAATTCCGGAATTCACTATTATCAAATGTTCTAAGTGTCATAGTTGTGTGCAGTCAAAGTAACCTCAAAAGCCTCACAAGGCAGCCGAGGAGAGAAACTTGGCACCATTAGAACTCATACATTCTGATCTATGCGAGATGAATGGTGTGTTGACAAAAGGTGGAAAGAAATATTTTATGACATTAATAGACGATTCTACTAGATTCTGTTATGTTTACTTGTTGCAAACTAAAGATGAGGCTTTAGACTACTTTAAAATCTATAAATCTAAAGTAGAAAATCAATTAGAGAGAAAGATCAAACGTCTTAGGTTAGATCGTGGTGGTGAATATTTTCCCAAAATATTTGATGATTTTTGTGCGGAACGCGGTATTATACATGAGAGGACGCCTCCCTATTCACCACAATCAAACGGGGTAGCCGAGAGGAAAAAACGCACCTTGTGTGACTTGGTGAATGCCATGTTAGACACGTCCGGTCTATCTAAAGCATGGTGGGGGGAGGCTCTATTGACTTCATGTCATGTCCTAAACCGCGTTCCAAACAAGAATAAAGAGAAAACCCCTTATGAGGAGTGGGTTGGGAGAAAACCATCACTTTCATACTTGCGTACTTGGGGATGTTTGGCAAAAGTCAATGTTCCAATTACCAAGAAACGCAAGCTGGGACGAAAGACAGTGGATTGTATCTTTCTAGGCTATGCTCATCGGTGCATCGCATATAGATTTTTAGTAGTTAAATCTGAGGTACCAGATATGCATAGCACTGCTAGGATCTCTTCTGAGATTTGTCCTGAATCCACCACAACTAGCGAGTTTCTTGATACACCGTTTGAGAATGTCCCAGAGGAAGAACACAATGAAATAACTCAGTCGAGTAAGAGATCACGGATTGCAAAATCCTTTGGTGATGATTTCATTGTGTACCTTGTGGACGATACTCCTAGATCCATAGCAGAGGCATATGCATCACCTGATGCAGATGACTGGAAAGAAGCAGTTCATAGTGAGATGGACTCAATTCTTTCCAATGGAACCTGGGAGTTAACTGAACGGCCATACGGGTGCAAACCAGTGGGCTGCAAGTGGGTGTTCAAGAAGAAGCTCAGACCTGACGGTACTATTGAAAAGTACAAGGCAAGACTAGTTGCAAAGGGCTATACTCAAAAGGAAGGTGAAGACTATTTTGACACCTATTCACCTGTCGCCAGAATGACAACAATTCGTGTACTACTTTCTTTGGCTGCCTCTTATGGTCTAATCATCCATCAAATGGATGTAAAGACACCTTTCCTTAACGGAGAGTTGGAAGAGGAGATTTATATGGAACAGCCTGATGGGTTCGTAGTAAAAGGTGAAGAGACAAAGGTGTGCAAATTGTTGAAATCCTTGTATGGCCTAAAACAAGCACCTAAGCAATGGCATGAGAAGTTCGATAGTACTTTGACGTCTGCGGGTTTTGTCATTAATGAGGCTGATCGGTGCGTGTACTATCGCCATGGTGGGGGCGATAGCGTTATGTTATGCTTGTATGTAGATGATATACTCATTTTTGGTACGAGCATTAATATAATTTCTGAGGTCAAGTCTTTTCTATCAAAATGTTTTGATATGAAAGATCTGGGAGAAGCTAATGTTATTTTGAACATTAAGCTGAATAAGGATGAGAGTGGAATTACTTTAAGTCAATCCCACTATGTTGAGAAAATCTTGAGCCGGTTCGGCTTTATGGATAGCAAGATTTCTCCAACGCCTTATGATCCCAGCGTGATACTTAGAAAGAACAAGAAAGAGTCAAGAGATCAACTCAGATATTCTCAGATGATCGGTTCACTCATGTACTTAGCTAGCGCAACCCGTCCTGATATCTCTTTTGATGTAAGCAAACTGAGCAGGTTCATGTCAAACCCGGGTACAGATCATTGGCATGCACTTGAAAGGGTTATGCGCTATCTGAGAGGTACAATGAGTTATGAAATTCACTATACTGAGCATCCGGCCGTGCCTGAAGGTTATAGTGATTCGAACTGGATCTCTGATGTTGATGAACTCTATGCCACAACTGGATACGTGTTCACTCTAGCTGGTGGCGCTATATCATGGAGGTCTTGCAAATAGACCATTTTGACGAGGTCAACCATGAAAGCAGAACTCACTGCTTTAGAGACAGCCACTGCGGAGGCAGAATGGCTGCGAGAGCTCTTGATGGATTTGCCTATAGTTGAGAAACCATTGCCGGCAATCCTTATGAACTGTGACAATCAGACGGTGATTGCCAAAGTGACCAGTTCTAAGGATAATGCAAAATCATCAAGACACGTCAAGAGACGTTTAAAATCTGTCAGGAAAATGAGAAACTCTGGAGTTATTACTGTTTCGTACATACAAACAGATAAAAACCTGGCAGATCCCTTTACGAAGGGTCTATCACGTAATGTGATAGAAAGTGCATCGAGAGAGATGGGTTTGAGACCCATTGATGTGACACCATAGTAGTAACCCAACCTATGTGATCGGAGATCCCGTGAATTAGGACATGGGAAAACAAACTAGTGGTTCACCGAGGAGAGTACTTCCTTTATACCCTCTCTATGGGAAGATGCACACTTGTACTCTCAAACTGTAAGGCAGGTTAGCGAATTGCTTTAATATGTTTCTGTTGGCTATGTGTAGCAAAGATGCCGTCCTACAGGGCAGTCTTGAAGGAAACACACCTATATGAGCTCCGACTGTCTAACGTCGCAGTCTGTGAGATTTGGGTGATCTCTGGAAAGCTCATGAAGAGACCAGGGAGTACGACGCATATGCTCCACCTGCGGGGTAGACTACTGGTAGTCAAGTACTGGTAATGGTCTTTGGGTGAAGTCAGTTCACACAAAACTTGCAATTCAAGGCGTAGTCCATTGTTCAAGTTGTGACCTGATGAAACTTGAGGATCTAGGCAGAAGTTCAACTTCACAGTCTCTGCCGAAAACACTAGTATATTAAACAAGGAACGAGAATGACCTCTCTCCTAATGGCTTTGAGATCTGGTGGAGGATTGTTGGAATTAATGGGCTTGGCCCAATATTAATTCAGAAATAAATCCTAGAAAATCTCAAAGGCCCATTAGAGCAAGAGGGAGTGGTGCTAAGTGTTTAGTCCCACATGGGAAGTGGAAGTGGAGCAAACCCTACATATAAGGGAGGTTGCTCTTTCACTCTTTGAGTGAGAGAGAAGAGAGGAAGAGAGGGGTGGCCCACGCGCGCTCCTCCTCCTCCTCCTCCTTGCTCGCTCGCCTCGCCACGCCACGCCTCGCCTCGCCTCGCCCCGCCCCGCCCCGCCCCGCACACGCGCGCGCGCGCGCGTGTTCTTGTGAATTCGAGCCTTGAGCTGAGCCCAAATTTTATATTTTTGCAGAAAATTAAATTGGGCTTTTGGGCCTCCGAATTTTTGGAGCTACCGAGTCAGAGTCCAAGTCATTAGAGACGGACGCGTCTACGACTGCGGAGTCGGTTCGGATCTGGACCCTCCGGATCGCATACGAACCGCCTCTTAGAACTCTATAAATACGGGCGTCCGCGGTACGGCAGGGATCCCACGATCAGATCGTTCCCACGTTCGCGTTCCTTGTGCCACCTTCTAGTCTACTCCATCCCGAGCGCCGGCGTGCACCGACGATCTGGAGAGCAGGTCTCCAGAACCGCTCGCCTTTGCGATCCTGCACCGGGAGAGGGCGAATAAGGTTTTTGGGAAGCGCTCTACGCGACTGCTCGCGTTCTTCACCACGGCTCGTCTACCGACCAGATCGGGCACTGCAGCTCAACGTCGTCACCAACGCCTGCAGCGGCTGTTCGCCATCGGATCTACAGCGGTGCGTTCGACTCCAAACCGGTACGCGTTAATTCTCGTCCCGTCTGTCTGCCGATCGCTGCTGTTTTTCTCGTGTTTTTCCGGAATTATTCAGTAAATTGCCTCTTATTTTCTAACAGAGTGATCGTAAAACCACGAGTCGGCGCGGCGGTCGAGGCTACAGAAGCAGCAGCACCTCGATGAGCGCAGCTGCAGGCCGAGAACGTGCACCAGTCACCGCGGCGCAGCACCAGCGCGTGGAACTGGAGAACGCGGTGCTTTGGCGCGCACCGTCAAGCTCAGCGACCGGCTGCAGTCCATCAACAAGGTGCTCCATTGTCCTCCTCCCGCATGCCCCTCCCTTGCAGCTGGCCGCCGTCTTCTCTGCGGATGCCACACGCATGGAGCCGCTCCCTTGCCGACTTGTCGTGCTTTTCGCGGCGCTCGCAGCTGGCCATCGACTTCTTTAGGTCCGTGCTGCGCTCGACGCCGATTGTGCCGCCGCTCCCAATGTCAACGTCATGCAGCTCACCAACGCTGCTGCACGCTGTCCATGTGAGATGGCGCAAGATTCACCCGCTTGTTGCCCAAGCGTTGTTTTCTTGGATGTGAAGCGCAGAAAATCTGGTCGAGCTCGTCCAGTCGTCCTCGAGCTGCTCCTCATCCCCGGCGTCCTCATCGTTGACCATCGTGCAGTCACCGGCCTCCTCACCAATGCAGAGCAGGTGTTCGCTTCTTGGCCGAGGAAGACATCAAGGATGAGCAGGCAAGTGACGATGGCCGTGGACTGCTACTGCAGCGGCAGAACAGAGGACTGCAGAAAGGTAGGAACACAGAACGTGCTGATGGTCTACAAAGTGTTTGATGAAATGTTTATACATGGTAACGGACAGAGCAGATAACAGACTTGAAACAACGTCCATCGTAGTCCTTCTTCGTCCCTCCAATCAAACAAAAAACAGGAACCATTCAATCCTTATAGACAAACAAAAATAGAATCATCTCATCCCTAAAAACAGGAATAAACTCATCCCATCCCACTTTGTCTCCAAACCAAACACACCCTATATCGTGCATACAGTGTCTGTCGTTCTGTGATAATCCTATTTAGTAGTTTATCCCACGAACTGTTTCTCTATCACTTCGTGAAAACAACATGTGCGGCTGTTGTCGAAATCCTACTTACGTGATTTATACTGGTCACCATTTATCCACCAGTTCACAAAAACAACCAAGTCCTTTACAAAAAAAAAAAGTACCAAGGGACTCAGAAAAAGGAACATTCAAGGCCAAAAATACGAATATTGGACTGCCCCCAAAATACAGCATAAAACACCTCCTCATAAAAATGTTTGCCAGTGAAATGATCCTTGATACAAGCAAGCTTAGCCAAAGTGCGTGGAGACAACTCTTGTTGTGCCTTACAGTTCATACCTTTTATTCTTCACCTTCCTGGAACAGCTGATACAATAGCTCAAACAGCTGTGTTAAAATCCATCCTGAGTACACATGACTGAAGATAGCTAATATATCATCTGGCAATGGTTGTTCATCTGCCCTCAGGTTTTCTAAACTTTCTTTTTCTCGTGACGAGTTTAATCTCACGTCATGAATCACGAACAAGGGCAAAATTCCCACATCAGTGTTTTACAGCATCTGTATGAAATCTTGAAAAAATAACATTAAATGAAAAATCGGACAGCAGTGGTTGCGATAGGTTGGGGTTTCACTTGTTAGTCACTTCAAGTAGATTGCCATCTCCAATCTAGTTCTGTGTTATTTCCATCTGCAATATCCATGCCAGCAACTGCAGTGTTCTAACCTAGAATTGTATAGTTTAGGACTTGTAGCGGGGAGAAGGAGCCAAAAGAAGGATAGTGAACCAGCCAGAAATGCTACTGATGCCAATCCTGTGGCTCAAACACAAGACACTGTAAGAAGTTGCTTTATTATTCCATTCCTTTTTTATTTCTATAAAGAAAAGAATATACACACCTCTTGTCCGTGGTGACGAGAAAACAGGCAAACCCATCATATTACAAAAGATGTGAGCAATAATAGGTGACAAAAGATTCCCTGCAAGGCAGTATCGTTGTGAAACAAATGAAATTAGTCAGCACAACACCGTGTTATAATAATCATATTAACTCGTTCTAAACATTCTGAAATTAATTAAACTTTTAATCATGTCAAAATAAAATGGCAATTAAAGTAAATTTTAACTATCTAGTAAGGTTGCAAGCAGTAATCTTAGTAAATACACCAATAAGACGATGACAAAAATCATGATTCAGCATGTTGGAGGTATATGGAGTTTACCTTTGAGTTTTTACAAAAAGGAATATAATATAATAAATAACTCGTCATCATGACGTGTAATATGAAAATACAGAGATCAATACTTGACCCAGCATGAACCAGGAAGAACTAAGAACCAGAATAAAGGGAAGCCCGGTGCACGTAGCTCCCCCTTGCGCAGGGTCCGACCTAGTTGGTTTTTTTTACATAACTTTTCCCTGCATTTCCGTAGGAGGCTGTTTCGAGGACTCGAACCCGTGACTTCATAGTCACAAGGCAACAACTTTACCGCTACGCCAGGGCTCCCCTTCAACTAAGAAACAGAATGCCATAGACAAAATATAGAAGTTGAGGTTTTATAACTGCAACCACAGTTCTGGAGATAGTAGCAAGAATTTGAAACAAAGCTGAAACAAGCGAATTCAGTTTACATTTAAATAAAAAATAGAAAGGAACAAAAAATGAAGAAGCTGTACCTGTTCGGATGAACAAAAATGCTGCATACCACCCAAAAATTACAGTGTAACCTAACTGGAGACCTGAGAAAGGAAGGTACAAAGTTAAATCATGCACATCAAGTGAAGTGAAAAGCCATACACAACTGGTGAAACAAAAGTAATTCCACAAACCCTCATAAGTGATGACAAGATTAAAGAAAAGATGTGAGAAGTACAGATGATTGAAGCGTTGGACCATGACGAGCATATTAAAAGACAAATCATGTCAAACAACGAGAAGTTAATATTTGTGAAATAAGGTTAAGTAAAAGCACAGAAGACTTAAAAAATACTAGGATCTAGGTAACAGTTGTAGGGACCAGTGTTAAATGTATCATGTATGCAGCTTACAGTTTAAAGCATGAAATTCATGGCAATGGTAATGACTATTTGAGACCATTGTTTGACTGATTTTAAAGGTAAACTTGTATCATTGAGGAACAAAAATGATAATGGTATTATTCTCCATAACTCGACTCGCAAAAAAGTAAGATGAATCTGGATAAAAGAGAAGTCTGTTCTTGCACCATTGCCAAATTAATATAGCTCAAACCGTTTCAAATGAAATTGCTAGATGATACTGAAAGAGAAAATAAGATGCAAAGAAAAATACCTACAATCAGTAGTGATCTAATAAAATTGCATCCCTGCTGGTGTAGTTCAAACAAATGGTTCAAGTGCGCTGCCAACAAAAAGGTTCAGTTAGTAATTTTAAAAAGAGTGGTAAGATCAACAGGACTCAGCAAGAAAAATATATGTAAAACTAAATGTGGTTGTGAAGAACTTGGTGACTGATACACCTTAAAACAAAAAATTAGGGCACATAAAGGCTGGGAAATGTTAAGTTAAAAGATACATAAGGTTAGTTCCTTTAAAATTAAATGTAATATGAAATTATAGCAATTTACCTAGACTGAAGAAGACTGGACTCAAAAATATAATGTTATACGTTTTGAATCCACCACACAGAAGTAGTGGTACCATGCATGCCCTGAAAACCAGCTCCTCAGTAACTGGTGCCTGATCAAAAGATCATCCTCAAAAAACATCAGTAACAGAAATGGAAATCAGAATGTTCTCAGTAGTAAATTTCCCCATAATATAGCAGCTATTGCAGCTTGAACAAGCTACTAATATAACTTTTAAGCTGCTAACTGGATTCCTACAACTAGATGTGCAGTTTACGGCCCTTCATTTCACTAGCAAACTAATCATCTCATGGCAGCACCTAGCAAAGTATAATAATTTCAAAGCATAGCGTCAAAGGGCAGAAGAACGAACCACTACAAAGTTCCGCCACACCATCACATCTCCTACAGCTGCTTGGATCCGGAGCACAATCCTCTGGGCACAGCCGATCCCCACCTCATCACCATCACCACCCCAGGAGCTTGACAGGTGCCACGGTTTAGAGACAAACGACCCAGCGTATACTAGAGAAGTAAGTAGAAGTGGAATCATCACTGCCTCAAGCTGCACAAGCAGCAGTGCCAGCCTTTCAGTCCAAGCATCAAAAGCGCAACATTAATTAGCAAACAGAATTGGCAGTTCGTCATGAAACATAACTCGCTTACCAAATGATCCTTCCTAATGCCGAACACGGCGAGTATATCAGAGAGCTCGCCGAGTCTCCAGACCTGGACAGGAAGAGAAAGATCCATGGATTTGAGATTCGGTCCGAGCATGCTTGGGACGACTGGGCCGGAACAGCGCAGTGGCACTTACGAGGAGAAGCGCCGCGGTGGCGAGCGCGGAGGCGGCGGACGCGACGGCGGCGCAGACGAAGCGGCGGTGGAGGAAGGCGCGGAGCGACGTGGGGGGCGGGAGGCGGAGAAGGGCCGTCGGGGCGTAGAGGATGGCGACGTAGGACATGGCCATAGCGGCGCACGCTGCCACCGCCGCCGCGCCGGATATCTCCGCCGGCCCCTCCATAGGCTCCGGCGATGTGGACGTCATACGAGGACGCTCATTGGATCCGGCACTTGGGATGAGGGGGGTGGAACCGGGGCGAGAGGAAGAAGTCGCCGGCACGGCGGTGGCGACAGTCTGCTCGCAAGACGACCACTGCGAAGAAAGGGATGTTCCGATATGTCAGGCTCAATGTTTGGATGGGCCGGGTTCTACTCCCTCGATGCCCTAAATGACGTTTTTAACTAGAATTCTAATCAAAATGTAATTTACACGGATCGGATCGGGCTCAGTTTGGGCATTCCTCCGAGCCCGAGCTCACGTGACGTCTGTATCGTTTTTGCAAGTAGTAACTGTAACTGCTATACCTTTAACTGATTTTTTTGCTGACGACTAGCTGACTCGTCAACAAAGTACGGCAGCCCGGGTAACGGGCTGGAGAAAATGAAGGACCGTTTCCGTTTGGGATCAGATTAAATTTATATTCATTTTATATCAATATATAATAAAGACAATGTATTTTGTGAAAGGGTTCGTGCGCTGAAGCCTTTTATCAGGGTTAGATATATCAGATTAGATGAGAAAAAAGAGTAATTGGGTAAAGAGATTACCAATGCTACAATAAGTCTTATCTCAGGCGGCCCTAAATGTATTATCACATGTGGTTTTTAAAACCACCTGAAACGAAGAGTTTGTGATAATCTGCAATATCACAGGCGGAAAGTGAAACCGCCTATAATAATAGTATTATCACAAGCGGTTCTTTACTTACGAGTCTAGCCGACTGTGAAGAAACATTATCACAGACGGTTCTTTACCTACGGCTAACCGTCTGTAAAATAATATTATCACAGACGGGTCGTACATTATAGGTAACTGCCTATGATAATCGTTTTATCACAAACATATTTTTACCTATGACAAGCCGCATGTAGAGACAATTTATCGCAGCCGGTTTGTACCATAATAGAAATAGTTATTACAGGTTGTTCTTTATCTATTTCTAGTCGCATGTGATAATATAATTTTACAGTCTAGTCTAGCCGTAGATAAAGAGTCGAATGTGATAAAGTATACCCTATACAGTACTACCTGCTGTTATTTCTAATTTTCAGATCAATTCAATATAATCACAGAAATCAACAATATAATCACATAAGTCAATTTTACTGAAACAATATACATATGTACAAGTTACACATACAAGTCATATCATAGTTTACAAGTTTCACTAAAAACTGTTTCTATTATCATAGTCGCAAAGTTCTGGCACATCAGCTAGGAAACCATCCTCATCAAAGAACACCCCTCTTTTGTGCAAAATTTTGCGACGCATGAATTGACACAGTTCACCGGCAATCTTGTTGGCTCCTCCACCAGGCATACTTCTACAAACCGGTCATTCTTGGTTCATATTCTTCGTGTGCTGCAATGAAATACATAACAAGGTTTAGAATATGTTGGTTTGAACAATCTCAAAGTATAGATCAAAATGAGTACACGGGAATTTATTTGGTATTTTTGGAGCAGTTGTACTATGAGCAATTGAATTTTGAAGTTGGAATCAAAATATGAAAATAATGTTTATGGTAATATTGAACAACGGTGAATATAAGTATAAAATACGCTAGTTACAATGAAAATGAAACTCAAAAGTAAAAAAATAAGATATCGGCATTAAGGATAACTTACATCCTCACAATTCACTCTATATTCGCTGACGATCCGAAGATGCTCGCATATATAATACTCGTATAAGACACTTCCAACAGGTTGCTTCGGACAAGGATAATATGTTTTAATGTCTAATGCATTCGTATTAGGAGGTCTGTGACCGTCAAGTCGTTCTTTGTGAAACCGCCAAGCGATGTAATACAAGAAATGTCATATAAAACTTGTCAACACATTCCAAATGTGTGTAAATTAAAAGTATCGAATGCACATACAGCTTCAAAATGGAAAGGAAATCTATCGGTACCCTATGTACCGGGTACACTATAATACTGCAAGAAGTGCAAAAGAGTCCTACCTGTCAAAATTGAAGGCCTCCTCAGGCCCCACATGTCATATTACACCGGACTCGTATCCCTCATATGGGTAGCTCTGGAGATTGACACGTGTAATGTAAATCCGGAGCTAAACTCTCGACACAAGGAAGCTCCGCGATCAACACGTGTGTAATGACCCCGGACCTAACCCCAATAGAGGGAAGCTCTGGTGTTGACACGTGTACAGCGGTGCCGGAGCTACCTCCCCGCAAAGTGAAGCTCTGAAGCTGCCACGTGTGGAGCCTCCGGATCTTCATCAACGAATACATTGGTGGATCTCTTTCAGCACGGACATTCAAGGGACAGTTAAAGCGGCAGTTACAAGACTTGATTACGTGTCGTTAATACAATATTAACGACAGGCGATCAGAGCACTGTTAATAGAGGTAACGCAGCCATTAAAGCATGTTATCACACTATTAACCATGCTTAATACCCGTAGAAAGTGTATTAGGCTATTTAATACGTCAGGGCCACATGTTGGGCCAGGCTAATGATGTAATGGTGAGTCCTTGTACTATAAAAAGGATTGAGCCGCACGATACAAAGGACAAGTCCAAGCGGAGCGAGAGACTACGCTTTCTAGCGATTCATAATACAACACACACACACACCCCGTGGAGTAGGGTATTACGCTCCGGCGGCCCGAACCACGTAAATATCTGGTATCGCCATCTTGATATTGACCTTTGTGTGCCCCAACCGAAACAAGAATCTCCGCGGGCTACACTTTAGTAGTACCAGGGGAAGTGTCGTTGCTACACTTCGACATTTGGCGCGCCAGGTAGGGGGAGCTTCCTGAGATCTCAAGATGGTGAATTCCGTCGTAGGATCTTCCTACGGCAATCGTGCTGAACAACCTGCTGGAGGCAATCCTTCCAACGCTCAGTGGCCAGCAGGTGCCATTGTTTCAGCAGGCACTATGGCGCCAAAGCCACCATATGGTCCGACAAATAATGTTGGAGGACAAGATAGGGCATCTACTTCGATCACTACATCGACGAACAACAACCTTGAGCACGCATTCATTGCTGCGCGAGCTCTTCTACAACATCCACCACCTCTAGGGGCACCTCAGGGTGTTATGGAATAGTGGAGAGCTGATGTAGACTATCTGGTTGCAGCTGCATCCACTGGCATCAGCAATCAAGGTTCTCCCCCTTCGGGGCGAGCACCATCACAACGACAGACCTTGTCAGGTAGACTTGGTCCACAAGTCTCGCAGCAAAGGAGACGTGTTGCATCCCAGCAGGTGACTTCGTTGCCTCCCAGGGCATGACGCACCCACACCATTATTAGGATTCCGACTTATGACCTGCGGTCGGAACTGGATCGCCGTTATCGGCATCAGGACGACCGCGTCCATATCGAGCGTGCTCGTGAGAGGCGAGAAGCTCGGGACAACCTTGCTCCTCAGGGAGTAGGAGGAGGCTGTTTTGCCCTAGCCATGCATTTACGCATGGTCAGATGGCCACAGAAGTTCCAGCCTCACTTGCCGGAAAAATTCGACGGGACTGTCAACCCCGCCGAGTTCCTACAAATCTACTCCTCTGCTATACTGGCAGCAGGGGGTGATGAGGCTGTGATGGCCAACTACTTCCCGGTGGCTTTAACTGGGACTGCAAGGTCCTAGTTCATGAGTCTTCCACCTGACTCCATTAATAGTTGGGCGGAGCTATGCCAACAATTCACTGCCAACTTCGGGAGTTCTTACACCCGGCCTGGCACTGAATTAGATCTGTTTGCCGTAAAGCAAACATCAGGGGAATCGTTGCAATCCTTCATCCAACGGTTTTCTCAGGTACATAATACTATTCCTTCAATCTCGAGCTCTTATGTAATCGTTGCATTCAGACAGGGTGTTCGAGATAAAAAGATGATGGAGAAGCTGACCATCAAAGAAGTCACCAGCATCATGGAGCTCTTTAGCCTAGCAGATAAATGTGCTAGAGCTACAGAGGGCCGTGAAATGCACTCCAAGCCAGCTCCAGAGGCCAAAATGAAGTCCTCCATAACTGAAGCCACTACCTATGGTAGTGGTAAAAAGAAAAAGAAGCCCAATGACAAGAAGAAGCTGTCGGCCGGCGCACCAGCCGCTGCAGCTGCTTCAGCTCCGGGTGGTCGGGGGCCACACCCCGAGAAGCGACCTCGTCCTTCGTTAGAAGACGGCAACAGTTCAAAGGCGTGATGTCCAATTCACAAGACGGACAAACACAGCCTAGAAGAATGTTGGGAGGTCCAGAATCTTGTCGAGCGCTATAACAAGCGCTGGGAAGAAGCTCCTTCCCGTCAGCGGGAAGGAAAACAAAAAGTCGATGAAGCTCTGGCTGAGGAGGAGCTAGGTTTCCAGGACCCCAAAAAGTTCCTAAAAGCCGTCTACAACAACGTTGATGACGATTATGACGTCTCTAACAACGAACGTCGGAAAACAATGAACACCATTTTTGGTGGTTCTTGGGATGTTACTTCTCGTCGCATCCTCAAGACAATGTGGCGAGATATGGCCGTTGCAGGTCCCACTGTTAGGGTGGAGCCTCATTGGAAGTGGATGGACACTCCCATTATTTTCGATGCTTCGTACTGCCCCTGAAACATGATCGGAGCTGGCCAACTCCCGTTGATGGTGTCACCCACCATTAACAATATTCAACTCCACCATGTAATGGTGGACGGAGGTTCAGGGCTGAACCTCATAAGCTTCAAAGCTTTTTTTAAGCTTCAGCTCCGGCCTTCGGACCTTCGCCGATCCCGACCTTTCTCTGGGGTAGGTCCGGGGACCATTACTCCTCTCAGTTCCATCACACTCCCAGTAACCTTTGGGACTCGGGAGGACTACGGAACTGAGAAGTTGGTCTTCGACGTTGTGCAGATCAGTCTGCCATTCAACGCCATTCTGGGCAGGCCAGCCTTGTACAAGTTCATGGCCGCCGCGTATTATGGTTACTTAATGTTGAAGATGCCAACACCTGCGGGTGTTCTCCAGATTCGCGGAGATCACACTGCAGGAATTACTGCTTTAGAAGAACTCTATGTGCTTACCAAAGCGCAAGAGGAAGCATCTGGTAAGGAGCCGGCTCCGAACCCTCCGAGCATTCTCCACTAAGGCTATACCTCCGCACCTCGTGTGCAACCAAGCGGTGACAGCGACGTTCCCATCGAAGTCGTCCAAATCGGTTCCGATGCTGCTCAGACTACTTGTATATCGGTAGGTTTGAACAACAAATAGGAACTCGTGCTCATCACTTTCCTCCGGGCTAATGTCGATGTGTTTGCCTGGCAACCGCCACAAATTCCTGGGATCCCTAGGGAGGTGGTTGAGCACAATTTGAAGATTTACCCTGATGCACGTCATGTGCACCAGAAGCCCCAGAAGCAATCAATCGAGTGACAAAACTTCATCCGACAAGAAACCAAGAAGTTGCTCGAAGCTGGATTCATCCAGGAAGTCTTCCATTCAAAATGGCTGGCAAACCCAGTTGTTGTACCCAAGGCTGGCGGGAAGCTTCGGATGTGTATCGACTACACCACCTTAAATAAGACATGTCCAAAGGATCCATTTCCACAACCAAGAATAGATCAGATAGTGGACTCCACCTCCGGCAGTGAGCTATTGTGTTTCTTACATGCATATTCTGGATATCATCAAATCTAAATGTCTAAGGAAATGAATAGAATACTGCCTTCATAATAGTAGATGGATTATATTGTTATACTGTCATGCCATTTGGTCTTAAAAATGTTGCTTCAACATTTGTGCGAGCTATGTACAAAACATTTGTAGAGCTAATTAGAGACTTGGTGGAGGTGTACGTCAATAACATTGTAGTGAAGATCAAAAACAAGGAGTCACTCCTTGATAATTTACAAACTGACTTTGATAAGTTGCGCACCACGCGCACCAAGCTGAACCCGGACAAGTGTGTCTTCGGGGTTAGCTCCGGGAAGCTTCTGGGTTTCTTGGTTACTCACCAAGGAATTGAAGCAAATCTGGCGAAGATCAAGGCCATAGAAGATATGCGGCCCCCAGCCCGCATTAAGGATGTCCAGAAGTTAACTGGATGTCTAGCTGCGCTCAGTCAGTTTATCTCAAGACTGGCAGAACGGGCGTTACCCTTCTTCAAACTCTTGAGAAAGTCTGAACCATTTCATTGGTCTAAAGAAGAAAAAGAAAAGGCGTTTCAAGATCTGAAACAACTCCTCACCACACTACCGATATTGGTAGCTCCTAATCCTGGAGAGCCTTTAATGCTTTACATTTCGGCAACCACCGAAGTTGTCAGTATGGTCTTGGTTGCGGAAAGACCAGAGCCACATCCAGTCCATGAACCCAGACCCCTCCGGGAGGGTCCGAAGTTAAATGAAGGCATGTTTGGGTCCCAGCCCCGACATGGAACCTCAAGACGAAATGCTAGGGGATCAACCTCATTTACCTAAGGAAGTTCATCTGGCCGACCAAGATGATCTGGATCCTCCTAGCAAGGTCCGGGTCGAACAAGAAGGAGTTTTGGACCCCTACGGGAGGGTCCAAGAAGCACAACATGAAGATCCGGAACCCTCCCGGAGGGTCCGGGCCGATGGAGAAGAAGCTCTGGGTCCTTCCGAAAGGGTCGGGACCGTCCAACGCCCTGTGCACTTCATCAGCGAAGTGCTCCACGATGCCAAGACAAGATACATTGAGGTGCATAAGCTACTTTACGCAGTTCTTATTGCCTCAAGAAAGCTTCTTCACTACTTCCAAGCCCACAAAATATCAGTGGTAACTTCTTTTCCACTCCATGCTATTTTGCATAACCCTAACTCTACTTGGAACATTGCAAAGTGGGCAGCAGAACTGGCCAAATTTGATCTAGAATTCGTGTCACGACAAGCAATCAAAAGTCAAGCTTTGGCTGACTTTATAGCGAAATGGACTCCCTCTTGAAAGGCGGCCTAGAGGGGGGGTGAATAGGCGATAATCGATAATTTAAACCTAATTCAGAGTTATGAAAACAGAGAAGTCGGACTTGTCTGACTTCTAGTCGGACTTGTCTGACCTAAGTCGGACAAGTCTGACCTGGGTCGGATAAGTCCGAGATTACCTGCACGATCAGACCAAAAATCCAATTTTTAAGCGATCTAGTAAGAGATATCGATCCCTAGCAGTTCTACACGAAGTATGGAGTAGAAAGAAAACTGAGGGAGAGATAGCACGCGGAAAAACACTAGAATCAAAACTTGCGAGAACGAAAGAACAACAAGAGACAAACGATTTTATCCCGAGGTTCGGAACCACAAAGGATCCTACATCCCCGTTGAGGAGTCCACAAGGGACCAGGCCTTCTCTAGCCTTTCCCTCACGAGTTGCCACAAGGGCCAACTCCCGATCTTCCACTATCACAAAGATTGTTACAAACTCCCCGATTACAAGAGATCACAAAGAAATCGCGGGGCGATGCCTAACCGTTTAGGGGAGAACCCCAAGAGCAACAAACACGCAATCACGAAGAAACTTAGCGAATCACACGTTGCTCAACCCCTCAACCAACCGTTTCTCCCAATCCTCACAAAGCACTCTTCACTCTCCCAAAAATTTGAATTTGGGCTCTAGAGGTGAAGAACAAGTGGAGAGAGGTTCTTGAGTTCAAATGGGCGTTCAGAACTGTTCTGGGGTGTTAGGCATGGTTGGTGGGTCGAAACCACCCACTATTTATACTCCAAAAAGTCATTAGAGCCGTTTGACACAGCCCACGTCGGACATATCTGAAACAAGGTCGGACATGTCTGACCTCAAAGGTCAGGCCTTTCACTTCAGTCTTGTCTGACCAAAACCACTTCAGACATGTCTGACATTCAATCTCGGACATGTCTGAAATTCTGCAGATAGAACTCGGACAAGTCTGACTCTCTGGGACTTAGAAAATTTTCCTTAGTCCCTGGGAACAGATCCATCTCGGACATGTCCGACCCCCAGGTTCGGACAAGTCCGAAACTTCACTGGAACTCTCACTGGAACCCTTCCAGTGCCAATTCGGACATGTCTGACTTACAGATTCGGACATGTCCGAATTCCAACAGAGGGAATTCGGACATGTCTGACACCACAAGTCAGACAAGTCCGCCCAAGCCACAAAGGCCCTACTAAAATCTTCTACTAAGGGGTTGAGCACCCGAATGACTCACTAAGTGTCTACGCGTCGTGTCCCTCTTAATAGTACAGTTTTTCCTACGACTCAAGGAGAAAATAGAAAACCCTATTTCTATTCTTCTTCGCCACAACTTTTCTCCTTTTGTCGTCTTTCTTCAAAGCTCCATTCCGTACTTCGGATCTGCGCTCATGCTCAACCAAGTTCATTAGCACTTTAATGGTTCATCATCAATCCACCAAAACTCACAAGGGACCTAGATGCACTTACACCTCTCCATCAAACCTCGGGGGCCACAGTGATCAAAAACCAGAACCCAAGGTTCCGGTATTCACCGAGCCTCACTGGACTCTCTACTTTGATGGCTCTGTACAGAAGCAAGGGGCCAGAGCTGGAATCCTTCTCTTGGCTCCGACTGGGGAGAAAGTCAAGTACATGGTTCACCTTGACTTCAAGGCGGCCAACAACATGGCGGAGTATAAATCTCTCATCTACGGACTCAAGGTGGCACTATCTTATGGTGTCAAACAGTTGTTGGTGAAGGGAGATTCAATCCTCATCATCAAACAAGTCAAAGGTGAATGCTCCTGTAACAATCCTCAAATAGCTGCTTATGTCCTTGAAGTCCAGAGGCTTCAGAAGGACTTTGAAGTCCTGGATCTCCACCATGTTCAGCGTCTTCAAAACGCTGAAGCTGACGAACTCTTGACGAAAGCCTCAATTGGAGCTCCGGTTCCTGACAAAATCTTCGTCCAGAGATTGTTAAAACCAACAGCTCAGCCTATCGAACTGAGCGAAGAGGGCTAGACCAGCACCACAAAGATGGCAGTCCCGGTGGCCCTGTTACCATGGCTTCCACCAAGGGTCGTAAGTGCTGTCGGAAGCTCCGAGCAACCCAACACGCAAGACTCAAAAGCTCAAGTAAGCTCCGATGCGTGGATCTCGGAGATCCGGAGCTACTTGAAAGACAATATCCTTCCTGAAGACAGTGTATCCGCTGACCGAATTATCAGATTGGCTAAAAGATACATGTTGGTAGAAGGGGATCTCTACCGGCGCGGTGCCAATGGCATCCTAATGCAGTGCATTGCAAGGGAAGAAGGCCGAGAGCTCCTCGCGGAAATCCATGGATGAGAGTGCAGGAACCATGCTTCTTCTCGCACGTTGGTCGGTAAAGCCTTTTGACATGGCTTTTACTGTCCTACAGCACTCGAGGATGCGGTTGAGCTAGTGAAAAAATGTGAAGCGTGCCAGTTCTACGCAAAACAGATTCACACACCTGCTCAATCACTACAAATGATACCTCGTACATGGCCATTCACTGTGTGGGGTATGGACATCTTGGGACCTTTCCCAAAATCCATCGGAGGTTACAGGTTCCTGTTTGTCGCCATCGACAAATTTACTAAGTGATCGGAAGCAACTCCAGTTGTGGCAATCAACAAGCAATCAACAATCAAGTTCTTGAAGTCCATTATATGCAGATTTGGAGTTCCAAAACAAAGTCATAACTGACAATGGAACTCAATTCACAAGTGTTGCATTCCAAGAATATTGCGAAGACCTCGACATTCAACTCAGCTACGCCTCAGTAGCTCACCCAGCAAGCAATGGCCAAGTCGAGAGAGTAAATGCAGAAATCTTAAAAGGACTCAAGATGCGCACATATGAGCGCCTGAAAAAGCACGGAGCCAACTGGATTGAGGAGCTTCCGTCCACATTGTGGGCGAATAGGACAACTCCAAATCGGTCAACTGGGGAAACTCCATTCTTCCTGGTGTACGGAGCTGAAGCGGTCCTTCCTCCGGAGATCACCTTGGGGTCCCTCCGGGTCCGGACCTTCGATGAAGCCACGCAGGACTAGCTCCGGCGTGAAGACCTTGACCTCGTCGATGAGGGAAGGTGCCAAGCAGCTGTTCAGAATGCATGTTATCGCCAAGCACTCCGGCGCTATCATCAAAGGCATGTGCGCAACAGACAACTCGAGGAAGGCGATCTGGTGCTTCGTAAGATACTAACTCATGAAGGAATGAATAAACTTTCCCCCAGCTGGGAAGATCCTTTCCGGGTGATAAAAGTATCCCGACCCGGATGCGTTCACTTGGCAACTGAGGACGGGATTCCACTTCCGAATCCTTAGAACATCGAGCACCTCCGTAAGTTTTATGCTTAGAATTGCAGAGTTGAGTCTGTAATTACACATGATGTATGTTATAGATCGCTAAACAGACATGGGTAGGTCCTCTTGGAGAACGTCTGGACCCCTCCGGGAAGGTCTGAGAAGTTCAAGTACACTTCATACAGTCACTGCACTAAAAGTGTAACTACTTACTCTGGGTTAGTACAAGATGTATAGCACACTTAGCTTGGTCCCGCATCTTAAGTGTGTCCTTGTCTCCCCTGTAATCCATACCTATAATGAAAGACATTGTTGTGTGAAAACAGACTCCCCGTGCATTTATTTTTGTACAAGGCTCGATCTATCAAATTATTGTTTTTAACCTTCTTGTCTATAATGAAGTTGTGCAATTCTTTTTTAGTTTTTACCTAAGTTATTCATATGTGTTGCAAGTTATATTGTTGATCTCTTTGGGTCTTAACATGATGTATAGTCTACATGCCTGAACGCCAAGCCAACATAAGTCCGGAGTGTGCTATCGACTTAGCCTGGTCCTGCACCATAAGTACGCCACTCTACCTACACTCCGACAGGCCTCAGTAGGGTGAGTACTAAAAAAGCATGAGTCTGAAAGGGTTACCCCAATATACTTGTTACCATATCGAGTTACTTCGGAAAAAGAACTCAAGTAAGAACAATAAGTCACAAACGATTTATAGACAAGAGGACGAATTTTACTTTTTTCTTGTATTTAATATGCAGGAAAAATAGAAATTCATAGCAATGATGGACAACGCTGGAGCTACTAAGCTCCGACATCCTCCGAGGGGACCCGCCTTTGATATTAAGTATGTTGACAATGGGTAATGTCGGAGTTACAAAGTTCCGGCAACACCTGGGGGACCTACCTTCAACTATTTGAGCGGCGACATCAGGAGCTACCAAGCTCCGATAAATCCTAGGGGCCCTATTGTCGACGTTTTGTACGTTGGTAGTGGGTACAGTCAGAGCTACCAAGCTCTGCCAACCCCAGGGGGCCTACCGTCGACGCATTAGAAATGAAGACTTCGGACCTAAAATCTACAAGTGTGAAGCGTTCAAGTCATCAATATACTGTTAAATCCTTTGGTACATGTACACAATTCAATTGTACACATATACCAGGGGGCCAACAAGACAGAGCACAGTATATTGAAGACAAAAATAAAATGGAGTTCATAGCAAAATGGATTTCATTAATTTGAAGCACTGGATTACAAAATTGGAATTACAGTAGAAGGCAAAAGGAAGAAGTCCTAACTACTCGAGGATCTAAGTCCTGCGGGAGAATGTGGCGACTTTCTTAGCAACCTGCCGCCGTCTTCCTCTTCAGCAATGGGACCTTCAAGCACCGGGTCCAAGGAGAATTGGGGGTCTCAGCTTACATAGCACGTCAGCACATATTCTACAACGTTCGTAGCCAAAGACTTCCCCTCTGTCTCGAGCTGGTCTGCAATAACGTCGCCCATCGCGTCAAGTTTGCCGCCAGCACCATTGAGGGCCACTAGCGCTCGGTCCAAATCTAGCTCCGGGTTGTCCGGATGTACGAGACTGAAGCCTAGTTGTGTTAGTGCGTCATTGGCCCGCCCCAAGAAGTCTCACACTTGAATGGACTCTATCTCCTTCAATATCTGCAGCTCCTACAGCAACTTCCGGGCAGCCGCAAGCTCTGAACCTTCCTGAGCGAGGCACTCGACCAATTTAGCATGTTGCTGCATACTCTCAGCAACTTGCTTCTCATGATCGGTCATCTCTGTCTCCCGGAGGTGGATGCGGTTCCACCTTTCCGCCAAGTCCTTTTCCCTGCCTTTCACCTTCCCTTCCCTGGTGGCAACGTCAACTTTTCTTTTCGAGAGCTCCTACCCCAGTTTCTAGTACTTCTCTTTCTCCTCTGTGCTCCATAGATCCAGCTTTTTGCTGTGATCCGCCAAATTCTGTTCACCCAGAGTCAACTTCTGGGTGACCTCCGCCTCTCTCTTCACAACATCCCCCTGCTGCTCTAGG
Organism: Tuctoria greenei; assembly: GCA_036927565.1. NCBI lineage: Eukaryota > Viridiplantae > Streptophyta > Magnoliopsida > Poales > Poaceae > Tuctoria > Tuctoria greenei. Next base: position 74,133,410 of record JAYESD010000011.1, read on the forward strand.
AGTTTTTCTTCCCTCGCCTCAAGGTCCGCCCGGCGGTTCAGGAGAACCTCGTTTAAATCATTGAGGTTTTCCTGACGCTCATCAGCATCATCACGCCTCTCCTTGGCTTGCTCAAGGATCACCCTGGAGTTAGCGTCGAGCGCCCGGATGGTGGCTTCCTTCTCCTCAAGCAGCTTGTCCCAGTATTCTAACCGGGCTTTCTCCCTCTTGATCCACTCCTTCTGGTCAGTCAACCTCGTCTGGGCAAGCCTGGTCTCGAAGTGGAGTCTGTTGCGCCAATGCCTCAAGGTGTTGTGATCCTCCTCCAGGGCTTTGCTCTCATGATCGAAGGCGAGCTGAACTTGTCGGAGGCTCGAGCAGGCGTTGTCTATGGACAAGGCCAGAGGGATAGGCTTCGGTCCTGCTGGGACCAACTCTGCAGGCTCCAGAGGATTCTCCATCACAAAAAAGTGGGTCCCACTCTATAAGGGTGGTCCCCTGATCTCCTGCAGCACTAGGTCCTCTCTCCAGAAGCCCTTCCGCGGCAATAGAGGAAGAACCCACTGGGGGAGCTCCCGCCTCCAGAGTACCAGTTGAAGGCGTTGCTTCCGGGTCTTCGGTCGCCGGCTCTGAGGGCGGAGGACATGTCGCCACCTCTTCATACAACTTCGTCTCTGGTTCAGCTACCTTTGGGCAATGGCAGGGGCTTCATACGGGGCCTCAACCGCCACTGGCTCAGACGCCGGCACGTCAGCTCCTTCCGGTTCCGTGACAGGAGATTCAAACATTTCCGTCTCAGCCGCCGGACCTTCAAAAACTTCTGGCACAAGGGCCGGAGCTTCAATGATTTTTGGCTCAGTGGTCGGGACTTCAATTGCCTCTGGCTCAGCGGCCAGGGCTTCCACGACCTCCGGCTCAAAGGCTAGAGCCTCTGACATCTTTGGCTCCGGTACTGGAGCATCAGCCTCCAGCACTGATGCCAGAGGTACATCTTCAACTTCTCCCTCGTGGTCTGGCGCTACCACGGGAGCTTCAGGCGAGGACTCCGTATCCAACTCCACGACAACTGGCACTAGAGCTACCGTGACTTCTGCCACCACCTGAGGAGGAGGCTCGATGCTTGAAGCCAGAGCTTCGGCATGCGCATCCCCGATCGCTGCAACAGACGCTAAAGTTCCTGACCCCTTCTTCGACACCCTAGAAATAAAGGGAAGAGAAATTAAAGACACATCAAAAATAAGACTGGCATTTTAAGGTGAGCAATAAATGCTTACCTAGGGATGCTACCATCCCAGTAGCCTCAAAACCTCTTCTTTTGAGGTCCGAAACTGGAGCCCAACAAGTCTGGTGAGACAACAAATTCGGACCGCAGCTGAGGACTACTTGCGGCAGCTGGTGTCCTCTCAGCCGGAGCTTATTTTGGTCGGGAAGAACTCCTAGGCCTGGAACTCTTAGCTGGCATTGAGGCTGGGGTTGACTGCCTAGAGTTGGAGCCTCTTGAAGACGCCTGCATTGGAGAAGGTGCAGTCACAGATGACCGCCTCCGTCGGGGAGAAGGAGCCGTCGTAGAGGGAGCAGCCCTGACGGACCTCCCATCAGCATGTTTCAGCTTCCTCTTCCGGCTGGAGGGTCCGTCTGGCTCCTTGCCCTTGCCCTTGCCTATGTTTTCATCCCTCCGGCTCGAGGCGGAAGCAGGCCCTCCTTCGGAAGCTCCGGGGATTACCACCCTAGAGGTCGGACACCTTTCCACCTCACCAAGGTCGTCAAGCGCCGGCATCTTCCTTCGGAGCTCTCTGCTGAACTGCGCCTCCATGTTCAGTAGAAGGAAAGCTACCGGTGGAACCAAGTCGTCGCCGTCGACGTTTATCCCATGCTGGAATTTCTTTAGATGAAGCTTCAAAGATTCGTCACCCAAGATGGATTTCAGACCAGTTTCAATCCAGTCATCATCCATCACGCTTTGAGGGCCCACATGAGCTTCTCCCTCTTCCTCAGCGAAGCCCATCTGTTGACCAGGAAGTTGCAGAAAGCAATCTGAGGGGTCACTCCACCCTCCACGCATTCACGGATCCTGGTCAGGACAGGGTTGAAGGCATCTCATAGCATCGGAACTACACTCCAAGCGTCAGTGTCAACGTTGGGGAGTCCTTCAGGCAGCTCCAACCTCTTGTGGTCCTCCACTGCAATGATGACCCAGTCCTTCTTCCAGTAATCCCATTTATCGGAAGGAAATGACTTCAAGTATTTGAATGGGCAGTTCTTGCGCTTCACGAAATAGTAGAAGCCAAGAAGCTCAGTCCCCTTGCCGGTGGTGTGCATGGTGAAGAAGGTACGAAGCAGCTCGACGCAGGGAAGAACACCCACCCACATCTCGCAAAAGTGGACGAAACTCGCCACTAGAAGAAGAGAACGAGGGACAAGATGGTACAGCTGAAGACCGTAAAAGTCCAGCAGCATTAAAAAAAGTTGAGAAAGGTGGGATCAATCCCACCATGGCGTACGCAGAGAAGTACACCATGTCGCCATTACGCTCCTTCTTGAATGGGAGCTCGCCGGTGCAGATCAGGTGGCTGAAGGAGTCACTGTACCACCCCATATAGGTCCAGACCTTCATCAAATCGTCCTTGGTCTTGAGGCGGCTCTTGCGAAGACCCAACTCCATCGCAGCAAAGTGGAGCGAAGGAAGAGAAAGCTAGGCGAAGTTTGGGAGTCTTTGAGCGCAAGTCTGATGGAAAGCGTAAAGAGTCCCCAAACCATGCACACTTTCCTTCTTAAGTAAGCCTCTGCGATGCTTGGATGGAAACTGCAACAAGAGTGGGGTCATATTTCAAAAAACTACCCCGTCCATGACGAATGGGTCCGGGGCCACCCCGACGAAGAGATAAAGGTTATTACCCCAGGCGAACCGTTGTCATGATGGGCGGCGGGAGACCCAAAGGCAGCACCCTGACAAGGCGCTCAAAACCAATACGGTTTTTGTATGGGGAACTGGCGACCTTCAATTGCATGAGATCCGCACTCAAAGATCTCATCTGCCGCATTCATAATAAGCCACACGACGATGGTTTAACCCCGGACTATCGCCCCAATGGCACATTACGAGAAATTTTAAGTCTAAGCTCGGGAATCAAGGATGCCCCCACCTTTGGTAGAATAACTTAACCCAAAGGGTTTCTCCCAAAGGTGGGCCTGGGGGGCACTGTCGGTACCCTGCGTACCGGGTACCTTATGATACCGCAAGAAGTGCAAAATAGTTCTACCCGTCAAAATTGAAGGCCTCCTCAGGCCCCACATGTCATATTACACCGAACCAACATCCCTCATATGGGTAGCTCCAGAGATTGACGCGTGTAATGTAAATTCGGAGCTAAACTCTTGACACAAGGAAGCTCCACGATCAACACGTGTGTAATGACCCCGGACCTAACCCCCAACAGAGGGAAGCTCCAGTGTTGACACGTGTACAGCGGTGTCGGAGCTACCTCCCCGCAAAGGGAAGCTCCAAAGCTACCACGTGTGGAGCCTCCGGATCTTCATCAACGAATACATTGATGGATCTCCTTCAGCACGGACATTCAAGGGACAATTAAAGTGGCAGTTACAAGACTTGATTACGTGTCGTTAATACAATATTAACGACACGCAATCAGAGCACTGTTAATAGAGGTAACGCAACCATTAAAACATGTTATCACACTATTAACCATACTTAATACCCGTAGACAGTGTATTAGGCTATTTAATACGCCAGGGCCACATGTCGGCCCAGGCTAATGATGTAATGGTGAGTCCTTGGACTATAAAAGGACTGAGACGCACGGTACAAAGGACAAGTCCAAGCGGAGCGAGAGACTACACTTTCTAGCGATTCATAATACAACACACACACACACACCCCGTGGAGTAGGGTATTACGCTCCGGCGGCCCGAACCACGTAAATCTCTGGTGTCGTCATCTTGATCTTGATCTCTGTATGCCCCAATCGAAACAAGAACCTCCGTGAGCTATACTTTAGTAGTACCAGGGGAAGTGTCGTTGCTACACTTCGACAAAATCTTTGTAACGAACTGGTGGATAATCGGCTAAGTCCAAGACTGTTGTCAAACCCTGCATTGGCTTGATGAAGATCATTATGTACTGTTTACTGCACACATACAAACACACGTGTTAAGTTAACAATTAGCAATAACTGTTATTTCAATGTCATGTGTCAAACTTACTCGAAGTGGTACGGAGCCTTTATGAGGTCGTTGCCATTTCTGACAAAGTTAAACATGGCATGTCCTATGTCAGGTGCAACCTTGGTACTTTTATCCTTCTTTTGTTTTGCGATTGATTTATCAAATTCTTTTTTTTCATGTGCTTGTACTGTTCTGAGTTTTGATCCACCTTAACATCGAATAGAGTCTTTGCACTCCGTGTAGAGTCAAGAATACTTGTCTTACGCTTCATCTTTTTATTATTCATGCATTGCATCCAATTGAAGAAGTCCAAAATTGTTATAATCTCATGAAATGTGTATGCATGTAGTAAGAAAAGCAAATGCAAAATATTAGAGGCACTTACAAGCACCAGACGAGTAGCAGGTTGATTTTGAGCATGGCCCCGATAGAAAAGGACATGTAGATCTTCAAAGAAAAGGGCTCGTTTCTATGCTCCAGTGCTCCAGAATGCTTCTTTTGGCACAAGAAATGTGACATAACCAAGTTCATATTTTGTGTTGGCAGTAATGTACCACTCGTGCATTCTTTTGAGCGGGACAGGTTGTCTGCTAAGTTGTACCGATGTCAAGAACGGCTTCCCATTCTCATATTTAGGAGGAACATCCTCAAGCTTGTATATTGGAACTCCTGGTTTAACTAAAATCGTCCGCTGATTATACATGACACCATCTTGTTCCCACTCCTCAATATCTTCTAATGTTGGCTCATGTGAAGAACGAGATGCACTCAATTTTCTAATATTTCCCTCAGATTTTCCAAATATTTTGACACTTCTTTAGAAGGTTTCTTATTTTCGTATGAGCTAGCTTTCATAGGCACTGATGACCGAGGAGTAGCCGTCAGAAGTTGGACACTGACTTGTTGTTGAACCTGTTGTTCAACTGATTGCTCGTTACTACCAGCAGCTTGCTCTAGTACTACTTCAAACTGTTGCTCAACTGGTTGCTCTTTACTAACAACAACTTGCTCTGGTACTGTTTCATGTTGTTATTCAATAGGTTGCTCTTGGTTATCTTTACTATCAAGGTTAATATCATCCTTGCTGAGATATAGCGGGAGTGGATCTTCCTGGACACTCGCCTTAGAAGATGGGGTTGCAGTATTTTGAGATGCGACAGGGCTAGAAATTGGCTCATCGTCCAACACGATATCGCGTTGGTGCCAAAGTATTAATTGTTTGTCAGTCTGCCCCAATGTCGTGATCCCCTCATGTGTGATGTGGTCTATTTCATAATCTTCATAATCATTGTCAATGATCTAAAGAACTTGCACCACAACATAATACAACAGAAGTGAATTGCCGTTGAAGTCACGATCAGGCTTTGCTATAGGAGTGGCAACCTATTTGGTTTAGTTCCCTACTCTACCAATCGGGACAATAAGATGACAAGATATATCCTTAACAATATCATTGACAGCAAACTTATGGGTTGACCCTGAGCCTGACACAGAACCTACGCTGCTAGGGTAGGCAGTTGGAGATACCAAATTCTCCTTTGGCACGGGAACTATCGGTGTACTCGGGGTCACTAATTGTCCCAAATGTCTAAGTTCTTCCATTATTGTTTGCACATTTTCCTTAACCTTTTAAGCAATCGTTTCATCAAGTGTTTTCTTGAACTTCTCACATCTTCTATATGTCTCTTTATCTTTCGAAAACCATCTAGCCAAGACATTTGAGAAGAGATTGCTCAAACCCATCCACTGTGTTTAGGGTTTCCTAGGATATTGGTAAGTTGGTCATTCTCCCTCTTTGGCTTGAAGAGACCCTTCTGTTGCTTCTCAATTACTTCTTTCATTTATTGCTCCACTTCGTTCACAGAGTCGGACTTTTCAAGTTTGCCCTCGCTAGTCAAACTTGACCGAGCAAAGACCCACAACTGAGTTCTATCATCGTATCCTTCTAGTGGGTGAGGATTGTCCTTACTGGTAATTTCCTCTAATATCTTATTCCATTTCTGAACTTTGGGGGCATATCCGGCAGACCCCAAGCAATGATGGTATTTGTTCTTTTTGGCAAGCTCTGACCTAGTTGCACTAAGGGCTTTAGCATCAGTTGTGGTCTTTTGACGAAAAAAATTCTTGTCACTGAGCTTGTGTGATTTTTCCCAACTTCCTCGGGCTAGGGACCTTATCGGCCTTAACATAAACATTCATTTCACTCCTCCAGCCATGAAACTTCTTGCCACAAGAGACCAACGTTGCTTTCTTTACAGCTTCTTCTGTGCCTTTCGGGAACTTGAATTGTTTCTTTATCCTCTCCCACAACTCATTCTTGTTCTCCTCAGGTAAATTTCTCCAATTCTCGGTTGTGATCGGCACGAGCTCTCTAAAAAGACAACCGCATGCATTTCGGTACTTTGTAAGTGAATCTAGTGGTTCTTGGAGAAGCCCACCTGGACCAACCCTTGTTATGTACATGATGTGGTTCAATGGACCCTTATTGGAACCTTGTTGCCCTCATTTTTGTTTGAGTGAACCCGAGGATTCATCCATTGGATAACCTTCTGTAGTTTTAGGAGCCGAAGTCACCTCGTTGTCTTTGCAATTAATCTAGGTAGAAAAGATTATAAGACTTCATATACTTGACAACCAATATTAACTTGAACTGCTGAAGTTAAGATTCGTGATCCATACCTCGTCGGCAAGATCATATTCTGGATCGAGATCCTCTGAAGTCTTTTTAATTTTTATATTTAGGAAAGGATCTAATGGACTGTGAAAGGAGCCTGAACTGCTGGAGTCACTAAACTCCATATTTCCTACTTCATTATTACTACCATCAACAGTCTTCTTAGGGCTTTCCATGGTAGAACTAATAAGACAAAAAATATGTCTCACTTCAATGAAAGGTGGAAGAGATCTGGTTTGAGCCAACCAGGGATAGAGAGGCTTTGAGTAGATTCATGTTCAGATTAAGAAAAATTAAAAAATTCTTAAACGGTTGGCATTATAATCAAACAGGTCATGATTTTTATGAAAGGAAGCTGGATATCAATGAAATATATACAGACCCCTACTAAACTGTATTTTTAAATGGTTTATAAAGATATTAACACTAAGAATGGAGAAAGTGGAAGATAAAATAATTCACAAGGTTCAATCTGCATTCTAGGGTTGCATGAATGGCATATTCACAAGGTTCAATCTGTAGATACCCAATTGTATCAAAGGGCCAACAAGAACAATTATATCAACAATTAAACAATAACAACTCACAATTCACAATTCGCATTGATTAAATCAACCATTAAACAATAAAAATTACAATCCATAATTTATGCTCAATGTTATGTATAACAATTCACAATGCACAATTCAGTCAATAATTAAACAACATTGCATAGCATAATCGGGTTGCCGATGAGCAGGAAAATGTTAGTGGGGGAGGAGAACGGGTGTCGACATGTCGGTGACCGCCACGGCCGCCGATGGGGAGGGAAGGGGCACTGAGGAGGTCGGGTGGGAGGGTGGCTCGGTGAGGGGGGAGGGGGGGGCTCGATTGGAGGCTGGTGTGGAGGAGAGCTCGACTGACGTCCATCGAGGGGGCTCGGGTGACGTCGGGTAAGAGGGGGGGCTCGAGTGAGGTCAGGTGGAAGCCGTTGTGGAGGATGGTGAGAGGGAGATGACCTTACTTGGCATGGAGGATGGAGAGAGGGCGATGGCTAGTGCGAGCACGACGGCGGGCGAGGGGCAAAGCTCGGCGTACCTGGACGGAAGGGAAGGAAGCGGCGAGGGCGAAGCTCAGCTGCGAGATCGAAGCTTGGCGACGACATCAAATCTCGGCGATGACAGCGGCGAAGCTCGGCGGCAAGGGCGGCGAAGCTCGGTGGCAAACAAAATTTTGGCAGGCTGTCGACGTCTAAGTGATTTCGCCCGGGTTAGGTTTTTCCAATGAAGTCGAGCGCTATATATAGACGCCTATCTTCGCAGGCGGTTCTTAAGAAACAACCACCTGAGAAGAGGACTTCTCTGAGGTGGTTCTTAATTACCAACCGCCTGTGAAGATAAAGACTTATCTCAGGCGGTTGGTAAGTAATACCCACATGAGATAAAGACTTTTCTCAAGCGATTTTTCAGAACCAACCGTCTGAAAAGATCTTTATGTAGGCATAATTATTATTCCTGTTTAAAATAAGGGGCCTTTTAAAAGCTCAAATTCCACTTTCTCGTAATATCATTTAGTATTATAGGTTTCCATTAAATTTCACTTCAGAAAGCATTTGAAATTGGTCAGGACATAAAAAATAAATAACACTGTCTATTTGTCATTTTTCTATCTTGATGAATATAATGATTTTTTCATTTAGTTTTTTGATGGAACTTTGTAATCATCATACCAACCTCTATGAAATTTTTCATATTTTTTTAAAATTTTTTGAATCAATGTGTGTTCAAAATTTGATTAATGCCTCATATGTATATGAGCATTTAATTAGAATGATGGATAATTTGAATTTTGACATGTTGGAATGCTTTAAAAAAATTAAAAAAATTCATACATGTATAAATAAGACAAATATGTTCATACAACCAATTTCAGTGAAGGATCTTTTTTTTAGGAGATAAAGAAATATGAATAATATGTGAGTATAAATTAATTTGATATTTACCAAAATATTACAATGTTAGCTATACAAGTTTTAAAATATTTAGTCCAGGTGGTAGATATTAATTTTTGAAAAATATAGAAGAAAGAATCATCGAATTTGGATTCAATTTGCAAAATCTATACATGTTTGAATATTTATATTGGAATCTAAATAAAAAACAAGCAATGGAAAAGAAAACTGAAGAACAGGCTCGGACAATTATCGTAGGTGGTTGTTTAGTAACAACCGTCTGTGCAGCAGTTAAAAACCGTTTGAACTTAATTAATTTTTTTTCACAGGCGGTTTTTTCGTTAAAACCCGTCTGTGAAAACAGACGCCTATATAAAGGCCCCTCGGGCACCACAGAAAACCTAACCCAAAAGATTTTCCATCGATGTCGCCAGGCTGCTAAAATTTTCCACCGTGTGCGTGCCGGTCCTGTATTCATCAGTTGATCAAGCTTCGAACAGAGAAAAGGTTAGAAGAGACTTCTTCTTCACTGTCATGCTTTCAATTTGTTGTCCTGTTTTCAATTTCGTTTTGTTGAGTTTGCATGCCTCGAGCCCCGCCCCTCCTCCCCCCACTTGAGATTTGTAGTAGATTCGAAGGATTAAATGTTGAAAGATGTAGTTGAATCTTCCCTTGAGCCCACCCATGAATTTTGTAGAAAAAGAAGTAGATTTGAAGGATTAAAGGTTGAAGATGAATACAAGCACATCACGTGTTTGATGAAATGTTTCAATGAACAAGTCTAACTTCAAAAATCTATTATGGCCACTAGAAAGCTTAAAAAATTATGAAACAAATTTTCTTGGAACCCTTATGAACAGACCTACATGATACCAGTATCCACTCATATGATACAGACTGTTTATGTCTCTGTAAATTCATTTTAAAGAAGACCTTTAGAGAATATTTATGGCTAAATTTTGTAAATCTTACAAAAATTCTGTTATTGAAGCATGGACCGTCGAGCGTGGATGTATAACATGCCAAGACCCGATCCTATGTACATTCATAACGTTGCAAATTTCATTGAAGCATCCAAGAGACATGTGAAGTTGCAAAAGATAGATGACATATTATGTCCATGTATCGACTGCGAAAATAAGATTGCTTGAATAGATACTATAGTAATCCAATCTCATTTGGTGAAAAGAGGTTTAAAAAAACTACACAATATGGACAGAGCATGGTGAGTTAGATACACATGAAGTGGATAAAGATGATGAGAGAGGTTCAGATGAAGATAATGTTCATATTGATGATGGTAGTGACAATCAAGATGGTGATGATGATGAGTTCGATTGTGAGGCGATGTTGCATCACATTGAACCATATGTATTGACTTCTATGGGAGCAAGTAAATGTTTAAGTATAATGGAGACAATGCAGAATGCGGTGACGGATCTTTTATATGATGAATCAAACGGTTGTTATAAAAAGTTTACTACATTGCATGTAGTCCTAGAACTACTAAAGTTGAAAGCCACACACGGATGGTCCGATTGTAGTTTCTCTGATCTTTTGAATCTTTCGGTATAAATTCTTCCAAATCTAAATAAACTGCCCAGAAGCACCTATAAAGCAAAGAAACTTCTTTACCCGATGGCACTAGGTGTGATAAAAATACACGCTTGTGTGAACCATTGTATTCTGTATCGCAAAGAGAATGAGCTCATAACTAGATGCCCCATCTGTGGTGTCAGTAGATACTAGAAGGACTACTATCACCAGTATGTTACTAACATGAAAAAGTCCCAGAAGAATAAGAAGTTTATTATTGGCCCTAAAGGTGACGATGACGATACTTCTGACGATGCAGATGGAAAGCATAAGAAAAAAAAATTCATGCCTTGGTGATGTGGTACCTTCCAGTAATTGATCGCTTGAAGCATTTGTTCTCACAGACGCTAGGGAGGATGAACTTATGTGTTGGCATTCCGAGCAGCACAAGAAGAATGAAAAACATATTCGACACCCTGGTGATGCAACGCAGTGGAAAAATTTTGATATTCAGTATCCAGAGTTTGCAAAGGAAATCAGAAATATAAGGTTTGCCTTGGGTACAGACGGAATGAATCCGTTTGGTCAAAAAAAGGAGCATACACAGCACATGACACGCATTCTTAACGATGTACAACCTACCGACGTGGTTGTGTCACAAAAGAAAATATATCTTGTTATCTGTTCTTATTCAAGGTCCAAAACAACCCGAATCGAAATTGATGTGTTCTTAGAACCTTTAATGGAAGATATGACGAAATTGTGGAATGAAGGGGTACTTACATGGGATGAGTACAATCGGGAGTATTTCACGCTAAGAGAAATGATATTTATTACCGTGCATGATTATCCTAGACTGTTTACATTATCGGGACAAATGAAAGAAAAGAAAGGTTGTGTAAGGTGCGTGGATAGAACTGGATTTCTATACCTCACTTCATCTAGAAAGACGGTGTACATGAGACAACGGCGGTTCTTGGCAGATACACACAAGTATATGAAGATGAAAGAACAATTTGATAATAAAATCAGAAAAGATACTGCACCAAAACCTTACAGTGGAAAACTCGTATTCGAAATGGTCAAGAACATTCATATTGCTTTCGGTAAGGGCCAAAAATGTAAATGAATAAAGAGAAAGAAAAGTACATCTCTAAGTGATACAAAAGACATGGCTTTCAAGAAACAATCAATTATTTTCAAGTATCTTCCGTATTGAAAGAATCTAGAATTTTACCATAGTATTAATTTTATGCACGTTACAAAGAATGTATTTGACAGCATCATTGGGACCTTGCTGGACATGTCGAGGAAAACAAAGGACGAATTAAATTCATGTATGGACCTAGTAAATCTTGATATGAGACCAGTGCTTCACCCAGTAGAAAAGGCGAACAGGAAGCATTATCTTCCCCCAGCTAGCTACAACTTGACACTACAAGAGAAAAAGGCAATTTGCGAATGCTTGCGTGGGATCAAAGTACCAACGAGTTTCTCATCCAATATCTGCAAACTAGTCTCGATGAAAGACTTGTCTTTATTTGGCTATAATTCTCACGACTGTCACATGATGATGACAGTGTTCCTTGCCATTGCAATAAGGGTCATCAAACCTGCGCATATAAAAGTTGTCATCACACGTTTGTATTACTTCTTCAATGCAGTATCACAAATGGTGATAGCACGTGAATATTTAGACTATTTGAAAACGTACATCGTAGAGACTATGTGCAAGCTTGAGATGTGTTTCCCACCATCCTTTTTTGCTATGCAAGTACACCTAATCATACATCTTGTTGATCAGATAAAAGCATTGGAGCCACTATATTTACATCATATGTTTCTGTTGGATTGATATTTAGGAGTATTAAAAGGTTATGTGCGGAATTGTGCTCACCCAGAGGGTTCAATTATGGAAGGATACACCACTGAAGAAGTGATTGAGGGTTGTGCTGATTACATCAAAGATGGAAAACTGATAAGTGTGTCTATACTAGTACATGACGGTAGACTACATGGTAGAGGCAAAGTGGGTAAGAAAACTTTTATCGTTCAAGATTACAAGAATGTACACCGTGTACATTTTGGTGTACTACAACAGCTTGCAATAGCTGAGTCGTACATCAAGGAACACCGAATTGATCTTCACGAAAAAACCAAGACCGCACAGAGGATTGGATCATGAAAGAACACAGAAGATGTTTTACTGAATGGTTAATGGACAAAAATATACCATATGGAAACTCTATAGAAGAGGCAACAATGAAGAAGTTAGCTTCTGTCCCATCTGCTTTGGTGACATCATGACAAGCATATGACATCAATGGTTACACATTTTACACTAAGGAACAAGATGGTAAGAGTGCTACACAATATAGTGGTGTTCATATAGAGGCTTATGATCCACAAGGGCAGAACATCACATACTTCGGGTTCATAGAGGAAATATGGGAACTCGATTATGGCAAAAGAATGATAATGCCCGTATTTAAGTGCCAATGGGTCAAACATCCTGATGATGTGAAAGTGGACAACTATGGGCTGCCACTTGTATACTTGAACAAAGTGGGTTATAAAGATGACTTGTGGGTTCTTGCCGATTGTCTTGCGCAAGTTTTTTATGTACAAGATCCAGAAACTGAGAAGATGCATGTTGTTGTTTCTGGAAAGTAAAATATTGTTGGGGTTGAGAATGTGGGAGATAATGAAGAGAAATATAATCAATATGAAGAGATGTACCTTTTCGCCGAACCAGAAAACATCAAGTGCGTAGAGAGAAGCATTAAAAAGGATTTGAAACCCTATATGCAAGAAGATGTAAATGCTGGAAAAAATGTATGATATATATTGTATATATTTGTATCTTCTGAAATCAACTTAGAACTATGCTCCATTTCAGCTTTAGATAGCATATTTCAAACATTATTAAATGCATCTTCCATAGAGAAGACTAATTTGGACAAGTGATCCTTTTTGGCTTGTTGAGTATCATATTTATCACCTTCACCTGTTCCATAAGTTATCAAATTGTATGTGTATATAAATTTTTTCTGACCTATAATGATCAGGCTTGCCTTCCAACAACTTGGTTCCAAATAACATCTAGAAGCACAACTCTTGGAGCTCTTGTCAAGCTAATCCCTTCACAACAAACTCTTGTAGATGCAAGTAACACCCATGACTCATCATTTGGATTGTTAAAAGCTTTAATTGAATTCTGACGATACATCCTATCCATTTGAGGGCTTGTTTGGACAGGAGTGGATCCACTTCAATATAAGTGGACTGAGGAGAAAATTAATTCATTTTCCACTCCAATACACTTCAATCCAATTAGATTGAGTACACCCAAACAAGCCCTGAAGGATTTCTTTCTCTTCTCTACATTTTAAAAACTTACGAAGATGCTACTTTATCAGTTCTAATGGCTGAATATATTGACTAAAAATCAGTATCATCTCTCTTAGTGCTTCACACAAGTGACGCACAAATCTTGTTTTTACACTTTTCATAGGAATTTGACCTTAATTTTTCAAGCATAGATTTATCAATAAGTGAAGCTTCCTCATCAGACATGTTAATGGCAGTTACAAGCGAAGGGTGTGTCGAAGCTAACGGAATCTCAACGGGACAAAAGACAGAGAGATGCTGCATATGAGTGACAATGTCTAGGTTAGATAGCATGAAGCTATGATGACAACCTTCAACAACATAAAAAGTGATGTCAAGGTTATTCTTGCATCAACCAAGGCATGTTGTGAGGGCATAACACTTGTTGGGGCATCACGGTTATGCTTGGACCAACAAGTATTATGCCCTCACAACATAGCTTGGTTGATGCAAGTATAACCTTAACATCACTTTTCATGTTATTGAAGGTTGCCATCATAGCTTCACGCTGTCTAATCTGGATATTGCCACTCATATGCAGGATCTCATTATCTTCAGTCCAATTCAGATTTCGCTAGCTTCGACACACTCTTCACTTATAACCGTCATTAACAGTTGTGATAAGGAGACTTTACTTATTGATAAATCTATGCTTGAAAGATTAAGGTCAATTCCTATGAAAGGGTAAAAACAATATTTTTGATTGAAGTTGTGTGCTTCGTCGCTTGTGTGAATCACTAAGAGAGAAGGTACTAATTTTCAGTCAATATATTCAGGCATTAAAACTGATAAAGGAACATCTTCTTATGTTTTCAAATGGACAGGAGGGAAAGAAATCCTTCAAATGGATGGGAAAATTCTTCCAAGAGATTGTTAGGCTTCAATAGAGGCTTTCAACAATCTAAATGATGAGTCACGAGTGTTACTTGCATCTACAAGAGCTTGCTGTGCAGGGATTAGCTTGACAGGAAGCTATGAGCATCATAGACGGTTCTTAATTAACAAGCAGCATGTGAAAACAATAACTATGCCCAGACGGTTCTTAAATAAAAACCGCTTGTGATATTTGAACCAGTACATATGGTTCTTAAACAATGACCGCCCGTGAAAATCATGTTTTTACCCAGGCGGTAGTTAATTAAAATCCGCTTGTGAAGTTTGTTAGAGTACATGCGGTTCTTAATTAACAACCGCCTGAGAAAATCATTTATTTACCTAGGCGGTTGTTTTTAAAAATCCGCCTGTGATGTTCATTTATCACAGGCGACTACTGTATCATTCGTCATCACAATCGCATTTTTTACGGACCGCCTGTGTTTGAAAAATCGAGGCACCTGTAAAAATGCTTTTTGTAGTAGTGTAACAGAAGCAATCTTATAAGCAAAATGAACTTATAGTGGTAATCTTATTGGCAAAATGAATTTATAGTAGTAGAATAAAATGTGTTTGGTACAAAAGAAATGACATGTATATTTATTTAGGAACAAATGACATTCACAACCACGGAAGCTATAGTGTGTATTTATCAGTATAAGTTCACCGACTACTAATAATATAGAGGAAACGTCCATTTTACTCTCCTTAACTATCATTGAAGTCCAAATCACATCCTAAAGATTTATTTGGTTCAATTTACACCCATTCTTTGATAAGACAGTCCACTTTACACTCTCAAGTGGTTTCTAATTCCGGTTATGCTGATCTGGACAGAAACAAATGTGGGTTTGTACACGTCAACCTCCTCCCATGTCACTGTTACTGTTACTGTTACTGTTACTCAACTCATACACGATGGCCATGGCTTGCCGCTCAATGACTCAACTCATACACGATGGCCATGGCCTGCCGCTCCTTTTGCATTGACTTATGGACTTTAAACAGCAACACGACAGCGATGCCATCTAAGCCTGACAGCGGCGCTTCGTCACCAACATCTACGCCCAGCGTGGAAGGAAGCGCCTGCACGACGTGCGGGAGGGGGCCGCTCACCGAGGCTCGCCGCCGGACGACCTCCTCGGCCGCGGGAGGGATGCGGCTGCGTGACGGACAGAGGGAAGCCGCGCCCCTGCGTGACTAGGTTTTTTCTTTCCAGGTCAGTGACGTGTACAAATTCACAATAGTTCCTGTCCAGATCAGCATAACCGGAATTAGAAATCACTTAAGGCCTCGTTTGGCATCTGTGGCAGAAAACACACTTAGACAAGAACCCCTGCGTGGATTGGGTGAATCCTCTTCCACCACCTAATCCACTCCATGCGTGGAATTTAATCCCCACTTTATATTAAATATTTGGGAACAAAGTGGATTGTTACTTTCAACTCATATCTCTAGAAGCTTACTCAAACTGAATTATACTGACACGAAAACAAATCAAGATCCCTAGCCATTAAACAGCAGATGATAATTGAGCAAAGGGTCAAATCGAATCTGTAGGAAAGAAGAAAGACCTGCTTGTATTGTATCCCCATGGCAACACTTGACAAAATCAGTACAACACACAAGATTCAGATACAGAGACAAAACCTTCCTATATATTGAATGTAACTAAATAAACACATTAGGCAGACAGGATAAATCTGATGTATCTGCATGCAGCTAGATAATATTAAAGATAAACTAATTTATGCTACCACCATTCGCATGGGAAGGGATTGGAACATGAATGAGAAGCCTTTCAGGTTCAGACATTCACTACATGCAATCAGATGAGTGAGGTGAGCGAGGGAGAAAAAGTAGGAGGAATGGTCGCACACCGTCGTTACTGTCAGTTCGGAGAAGGTTAAGAAGCCACCGTCGATCTGGGGAAAGGAAGCGCCGCCGTCGATCTGGGGACAGGAGGCGAGGAGCAGAGGAGTGAAGTCGCGAGAGGGGGGGGGGGGGCGTCGCCGCCGTCGATCTGCCGAAGCCGAAGGGAAGCGCCGCCGCTGACCGGGAGTCGCTGACGGCCTGGACTCGCGGCGTTGCTGTCGGCAAAGAGGAGGTGGGTGGCCGAGTCATCGCCAGTTGCAGGAGGAGTCGGGGATCGCGTCCCCGGTGTGAGGACGAGTCGGTGGATTTCCACTCTGATCGGAGTGGATCGGGAGTCGGCCCGACTGATCCACGGGCTACCCAAATGTAATTTTGGTCCAACGCGAGTATTTTTGATAGACAGGTATTTCGGCCCACCTGTGGAGTGGATTGGGCTTAAAAACTCTCCAATCCACTCGTTTCCAAACGAGGCCTAAAGGTGTAAAGTGAACTGTCTTACCAAAGACCGGGTGTAAAATGAACCAAATGAATGTTTAGAGTGTGATTTGGACTTCAATAATAGTTGAGAGAAATAAAATGGACTTCTTCCTAATATAAATCACGTCCAGCTAAGCCTGAGTAGACGCCACAGGGGAAGGAGCCGGAGCTGCCTGTGCCATGGCAGAAACAACATTCGCTTCGCCGGAGCTTTGGAACTGTGCCATGGCTCGACGAGGGTTCGAACGGTGTACCTCACATAACTCTGAGAATACCACACCTGCACAATTGCAAGAATACACCCTAAGAACTGGTTAGTCCATGCATCCGTGCAGTGGAAACCATTATGCACAATAACTTCTTGCATGTTTTAAGCAGCTTTATTTTGATTTTAAAAATGGATGCGTACTTAGCCCGTACTTTCTCCGTTTCTTTTTATTGTTACCGACTAGTTTATTTTTAAACATTTAGGAAACTAGTTTTTATATGTACTAGCCTCTATATGTTGACGTGCCAGTTAGTCAACAATTTTTTTCCGTAACATGGATTAGGACTCCTTTGGAACGCATGATTGCAAAAACGCTTTTGAAAACCTTTTGTAGTTTGAGCATCGAAACAACACATGTCGTAATCTTTTTAATATAGAAATGGCTACTGATTATATATTATAATCAATGAAAGATCCAAATTCACAAACTAATGTAATAAAAGTTTTGATTAGCACGGTCAGATTTGATTTTGTGCCATGAGAAGTGAAAGAGGGAAAACTTAACGCTGGAAACGTTGCAGATAGATCTCTCTTTTCCGTTTGTCTTTGTCACAGTCCTAACTCATTTCAGGACTACCCGAAAAAAAATGATTTGTTTTGCTCGTGCTACAAAACCCAGGACACGCACTTACCCTCTGCGGCGGCAAGGTTGGAGTAGAGGTCGACGATGTTGGGGCAGCCCTGGAAGCAGGCAGGAGAGCAGAGCGCGCCGGCGACGCGCGGGTCGAGGAGGGAGTCGGAGGAGATGCCGACGGTGGCGCGGTCGACGCCGCACGCGCCCACGCACCCGTCAGCCTCCACCAGGCCCGCCAGCCTGCCATCCTCCACGGCCACCTCCGACGTCCGGCACTGGTACTCCGTCGGCCGCCCAGCCCGCTGCGTGTTCTCCAGCACGCACCGCCGCGACGTCGACGACACTGCGAACGCGCACAGATCCGCCGGCAGCTGCTCGCACACCACCCTCGCACCTGTCACGTTTAACAGCTATCCATCAGAGAGAATTATTGGTGCTGCCTGCTGCGTGCCCTTCTGGTGCACAAGTAGTTACCGAGTGCGCAGGAGAGGAGAAGTGAGACGGAGGAGACAAAAGCTATAAGCTTAGCGTGGAGAGCAGCCATGGATGCTGAACTAGCGAGATTAAGCCTACCTGTTCAAGATGTCTTACGTGTTACTTATGGGTTATCAACGAGAAAGCTTATTATATAGAGTAGAAGGGGACTAAACTGTCAAACAATTTACGGAACAATTGTCTTCAGGTCAATGCATGCGTCCTAAGCTATGGTCCTCCGTCGTTTACTTAGGCGAAATTGACGTCGAAACAAGCAGTCAAAAGTCCGCGTCACGAATGGGGACAACGAAAGCCGTGTAGAGCACGCGGAATGTATGGACACAGGAGAATTCGTTTCCCGACCTAGGCATCGACGCATTTGCTTACGGTTGCCTTCTTTTCCTCGCTTCCGTCAAGACTCGACGTGACAACATGCCCAACTTGGCATACTTTTCGCACCAGAAGTCGACCTCGTATGCCAGAAGTTTTGCTCAAATTCGCAGTTTTTATTGACGGATCACGAATCCATATTACAGTACTAATACCACCGTTTGGATCAACATGAGTATATAACAAGTCTAGAATGAAAAGTGAGACGCTGGGATGCACTATCGCGAAGGATCTCTTTTTCTCAGAAGCTTCCATGCCTACCAGGTCCTGTTCCAGGACTTCCATGAAGTTGACTTTCAGCGAACAAGCAAAAAAAATATCTCCCGTGCCCTCTTAGTTCATGAGACACAAGAAAAAATGCTACTCTTTATATTATTAAGATGATTAGTTAAAAAATTAATCAGCGTCAAATAAAATAAAATGGAGGGAGTACTTGCTAAATCGATTAGAATGCCTGGTCCCTTACTAAGCATAACAACAATGAGCTGATGGGTGGTCGACTACGATCAGTACATACTGCAGCATTTTGTGTGCTGGAAGCAAGGGTGGTCATTTCATTCATATAAGAATATTGCTGCTACGGGCTGGTAACAGGTCCAGAAAAAAATGAACTTGTAGTGGGATGACCGGATCGAATTTGGATCGGGCTAAATTTATATTCATTTTGTAGCCTAACTTTTAATAAATGGCTGAAATAAATCGTGTATGACCCATTGAACCGAGCCCTTTTACAAGGTGCTACCAGCGATCTTTCATGTGGACTCCCTACCTGATAAGTTAATTTAAAGTAAACAAGTTTGGTCTTTAAGACATTCAGAATTTCTGTATTATTTTGTCTCGGAACTGCAGATGTCTCCAAATAGATCCTTGCTATCATGGTTCGGGATGGTAGCGCTCTATTGTTGTACGTAGAAGCATTTCAAATCGTTTATCTCAAAACCAGGTGTTTCTGATAGATGTTTTGGCTTTATCTAGGCATCAACTAAGTGTTTACAATGGCATTATAACGGGTAAAATGAAATGCATAACATGGTGCTGACCACACAACCAATCCATTCCACGTTGTTGCTGCATCCCATGGAACCCAGCACAGCACATGAATGATACACGCTAGCTAACTTAACTCAAATAATGCTAGGGATGACAACAGGTCGGCTAGAGCAAAAACTCGCACCTGCACCCGTGGGTGAAAATTGGCACCCACATCCGGTTTTAGGGCGGGTTTCATATGTGTCATGACTGGCGGAGGAGGCTGTCAGGACTCGCATTCTGTGAGTCCACTTGTGCTTCTCGTATCAATCCCTGGATCAGTAGTTGGTACACACAACAGAATAGATCGAGATCCATACAACGATTCTTTATTAATAATCAATATAAGTCTTACAAACATGATCTAAATTACATTGTACGTGGTCGGAGAAGATCACCAAAATAGATAAATCCTCAAAAAACAGCGGAGCAGAACGGCGCCATGCCGAACAGGCAGACTTGGGAAGTAGGACTAGACCTAATTGTCATCCTCACATGTTTCAGCTTCTTCGCCTTCTGATAAAATCTCATATAAAGCAAGAGTGAGTATATAAGGTACTCCGCAAGCCCTAACACTACTCAAGGGGAGGTGTTTCATGCATTGGGACTTGTAGCAAGGGGAGGCCATACGGCTTAGTTTTGCCGAAAAGCATTTTATGTAAGACTCCCTTTGAAAAGAGTTTTGCAATAAGAGGGAGAAGTAGTTGAATCAGTATTACTATAGTTGGCGGGCCCTGAGGGAGTTTCAGACCATCCCGCAAGTTCCCTCACTTTTAAATGAGTCTTCGGACCCCTGGCCCTGGCGACTCCGGCACACATGCCAACACTTTCCCAAAACACGGCGGCCTCGGCCACCCACACACACACTTCAAGGAGATGCACTAATGCTAATCAATAGGAGCCCAAGGCATAGTGTGTCAAGATACAGCTATCCGGATAGATTAAGACTCTGTAGAGTTTGTACACTTTTCTCACAGGCTACGTACTCTGGATCAGAGAGTAACGCAACGCTCATCCCATCTTCCCCGAGTAACCCCACATTCACACCTCGGACCGACGCAGGGGCTATTTGGGCATTAACTACCCAGCCAGACACCGGACAACCCTCGGTCTCCGTGCCATTTCCTGGTCCACTGTGTCCTCCATGGCTCTACAAGTTTTCTCATGTGGCAGTTACCAGAAAGGTAGGGAGAGTCCTGCCCATACATGTTCTGTGGTTGTACGAAACCACTATGTTGAGGTCAAATGAACTGGTCCTTATATTGGTGAGGCGGCTCCATCCGTTCTTGGAAAAAGGACTAGTTTGGAACACACAACATCGAACTAAACTGAAGTACTCAACGTAAGGCTAGTCCGGAGAACATGGTCATCGGACTAGTACCAAAGCACTCATCGCCCATCGGTGGGTTACACCGAATACACAACCATAACTGGTATACCTCTTAGGGAGCCCTCGGCATCCCATCACCATACCTGCCTCGACCACCCTTCTCCTTCACACACACAGTTCATTAACCACCCACCCATATTCTAACTCACACCACCAAACACCATTTTAACACATTTCACAATCATGTATACAGTGTGTAGTGGTTCGCAATGCGAACATCGCAGGGGTTCCTAAGCATAGTACTAACAAGGAGGTGCTCGCATCACTGCTATAGTGCAGTGATGTGGCTGTTAGGTTGTCAGGGGGTTGTGTTTTCAAGGTCAAGGAGGGGATTGTGATAGTCACTGCTATTATCGTAACTGATACAGTGTCTTGTTTCAAGCCATTGATAGCGAGTAACTATTGGGTTACTGTTTATCGTTGGCTAGTAGCTAACACCGATATTCAGTCATCAACATAACTCATGCTACCACATCAAGTGGTTCATAGCATAACAACATTTTAAAATAGACATACAGTCATGCAATGAAAACAGGCCAATGGGTGCGATTGCAAAACATAGGTGAAATATGATCAAGGAGTTAGAGCTTGCCTTTATGATGTTTATCATAGTCTTTGTCATGTTCTTTGTGATTCGGGCCTTGAATATCTCCTTCGCGAACTCTCCGGTTACTAAGTACGTATCTATGCAAATAAAATATGAAACATCGATAAGATCTTAGAAATCCAAATAAAACTCCAATAGATACAAACAATCGTTCATTAACACGGTTTCTAAGATTCTTAGGAGGCTCGTCGACGAATACAATATTCTTCTGGTGGGTTATTTGAGGACATTACTATTTTGTCGATCAACCAATGGGTTATTGAAAGGCTTAACAGTATTATCGCTTCTCTTGGTTATTTACAGAGCTTATGACTATCGTTGTTAATTCACTAGTTTATACCTATAATTTACCTATGTTACGATGAACAGGTTAACCATACTCTCCATGAGACTTCTTTGTAGTTATCCTATCTTCATATTAATATATTCACTAAAGTTCTACTAATGTAAGACTCACTTGCTTTAGAGGCCAGGCATTGGTTCTAATATTATAGAGCCACTCAACATTTTTAATAACGACTAGTGTATGACTTGTTAACTTATGTTATTTCTTAATCTATTATGTTCTTTATGTGTTCTAGAAAGCCATAAACTTATTTTAGGACTTCTTTAGTGTCTGGCTATTAGGATCTTCGGAGAACTACTAGTGAACTTATTATTTTATTCAGGGCTTGCATGTGACTTTCTGTTATTTACTAGTTCTCTAATCGCTTTTCTATGACGGTGATGATAATCAATTCGTTACCCTATAATTTATTTTAGTCATTTCCTATTCCAAAAGTTCTAGTAATATACTCTTAAAGAATATTAAGAAGGTCATTTGTGAAGAGACTAGTTATAATCAGCAGCATGCATTTTACTAATTATAAATATCTACATGATTCTGCTATGGAATAATAACTAACTCTCTGTCCCATCAATTATATTAGTCAATTACCACCTACGCTATATTTCAGATGCCAATCATTATATTCTAGGGATTTTAGATGATCATTTTTGAGGAAGTTAGGCCATCTAAAATTTATATGTGATTTTCTTCTAACTATTGGCAATTAAACTAATTTTCCTATAGGGATGATAATTATTTACTACTCGATACCTCTTAAGGGTTGAATAATACTGTTTATGTCAATTAATATCTCTAATACCTTTAGACTACTATTTCTGGAGGGACTGTCAAATTTGGAGGCTAAATTTAGGTTTTCCCAATTCACCTAGTTGATTAAATGATTTTTATTAGTTAATAATAAGTCTCTCATTTTATGCAATTTACTAATGTCATTCGCCACCGGCTTTATGCTATAATAATCATTATATAATTTTATGGAATTCCTAGTTAATTATTTTAGGGAACAATTTAGAACATTAACATGATTTCTTTTTAATTTCTTTATCACTATTTCTTTTTAGATAAACTAATAATATCTACCACTATATACAAATAATTTCTTCTATCAGTCGCTCTTAGTATGTTCTATAAGCAATCAATAATTTTTAGGAATTTTCTAGAACTTTCTATTTTCAGATATGCATTTTTTTAAAGGCCTGTGTGCAGCGAGCGAGTGGCTCTAGCTATTTTCTTTACTGTACCAGTGGCTGAGTTGTGGGGCCTTACAGTACGAGTGTGCACCTAGCATTTTCTCTACCTCTCTGTGTGGCTGGCAAGGTGGGCCCATTCATTTGTGGTGCAGGGTCCATTCGTCACGGCGTTAGGCGTGCGGTCTACCTGAACCAGGTCTACGCAAGTGGAGGCTGGGGTTGTGCAGCGGGCGGCCCAGGTGGCACCCGCGTAGTGCTGAGTCAGCCGCCACGCGCGCACCGCACACCGACGTGGCATGCTACCGTGGCAGCCGACACGGGACGGCCATCCCGACGGCGGGCGGATAGGAAGTTCACCGTCGGTGGCTTTGCGCGGTCTCCCCTCCAACGAGGATGTCGGCGCCCGTTCATAGGGGCAGAGATGCCCTCCGCTAGCTTGCCCGGGCCGGGACGACATTAAGGTGACCGGCGGCTAGCCGCCATAGCAGGATGGGGCGGCGCTTGGTGAAGGAGGCGTGGGTGCGGGTTTCTGGAAGCGGCAAGTTCACAAGGATATGCGACATGGTGCGAAGGGCGCGCGGGACAACTTGGTCGGGCAAGGATGGCATCAATGGCGAGCGGTGGCGAGCCGTGGCGGTGGTGAACGGCGGCGCGTCTTCGATCTACTCGTGCGTGCAATAGCTCGGTGAACCAGTGTGTCGGGTGTGTGTTCCTGAGTGCGGTGAACGTGATGGTGCACTCTGTCTGTCCATGGCGGCGCCCAAGGCGGCCGTCGACGTGCCATGGTGGCGAGCGGCGGCGATGAACGACAAGTCAGGGGTGGGCACGTTTTCTATTGGTTCCGAGTTGCCTATAGCGTGATGTAGTGGGCGATGAGGGTGCTGGCACGATCGGCCGAGATGGGGCTGCGCTCACGGCGGCCGTCGGCGGTGAGGTGCGGCGACGTACGGTCGACACGGTTAGGGTTATAGGAAACTTGAGCTATGGTGAGCTAAACTCCTAGTAAGTGCTTGTTCTAGCTACGTAATGAACTAAGAAAGCTACATGGAGGATTAATTGGAATACCTTGCAACGTCGGAGCGGGAACGAGGATGGCTGCCGGCGGTGAGGGAGAAATGGGGAGCGGTGAAATTCCGCTCGGTGAAGGCCATTCGAGCTTGGTGGTGTGCATTATGTGTGAGAGACAACACTGTGCGATCTAATGGGCGAGATGGGGCTAGCTTTATAGCCGTAGTATGGCTGTTCACGGCGCGGTGGCGGCCGTCTCTGCTTTTTGCGCGGGCAAAGGCGGTGCTGCGGGTTTCGTGGCGCACGCGCCATGCTTGCTAGCTGGGGGTGAGCTGCCATGCGCGCGACGTGATGTCTGTACAGGCGACGTGATGGGAGGACGGAGACACGACGGCGGCCGGCGGGTGCTGTTTTTGGTGCGAGCTGAGGCGGTGCACCGAGCATTTCTTTGGTCACAAGGGTCATGATGCCAGGGCAGGGGGCAGGCGGTGAAATGACCATGGTATCGCGACAGACGGTGACGGGCGACGCGACACGGTGCAGGGGATGACGGGCGATGTCCTATCGCCGGTTTTCTCGGCGTGTTGCCTGGCTCGAAGATTAATGAAGGAGGAAGAAGGCGCTGGCCGCCTGGGCTGGGCCGTGTGCGAAAGGGAGGAGGCGGGCCGCGCTGGGCCGAGGGGAAAGGAGGCTGGGCCGTGCAGGCCGAGCAGGGAGAGAGGAAAGTGGGCTTCACCCCTTTTGTTTTTATTTCTGTCTCTATTTCCTTTCTTCATTTCATTTGGATTTGAATTTTGAATTCATATTTGATTTGTTTCACTGATATACTCCTAGTTCATGTTCTATAGATATTTTTACTTGGAAATTCTTTCATGGCAGATAAAATATTCTAATTTGAATTAAGATCTAGTTTGAGATAATTTTTGGGTTCTAGCCTTTTCGTTGGATTCAAATTGTTATCAATTGATTATCCATTTTAGATCCTCTTTGGCTATTTCATTTGAAGCTTGAATTTGGGTTCTTATTTATGAATGATTTACATTTGGATAAATTTATATTTAAATAGACGGTTACTTGATTGGTTAGGTATATTCTTTCTTGATTTATTTGTTATATTTAATTTTATTAACTTACACACCTGTATACCTATGCATATATGGGACGCTCTATCTATTTAATTACTTCCATTTTATCTAATGCATATAAATTCTATATTTTGAATAAGATGTATATGTTTATAATTATTTCATGTTGGAATCAAAATTAGTTTTAAGACTATCAGATTTTCGGTCATTTGTTTGATCATTTTTGTTCGTCTATTCAGGTTTGTTCAAAATTTTTAATTCAGAGCAATTTTTATCATTTGCTAAAATTCGGGCTGTGACAGAGGCCCTTTGGAAGACTCATTCGGTTGACTGGAGAACAAGGCGTGAGAGAGAGTTGTCACCGTTCGAATACAAAGTGAAGTCCGACCCAGATGCAACATTCAATGGCACGGCCCAACCCGATCGGGCAGGACTTATAAATAGAAGGCGGGAACAATTGTTACCATTTTGTAACAGAATTTTGATCTCTGCTTCTTAAATTCCCCAATTCCTCTCTCTCTAAACCCCTATCTCTCTCTACTATGATACTATCACCCACCCAAATACTGTGATTCCGGAGAGAAATAAGAGAGAGAAGTCGCAAGATCATTTGTGGCTTACTCTTGCTCAATTGTTTTTCTTGTTCTACTGTGAGATTGCTGTTTTTTTTGCCGGATTCTCTAGGGTTTACCGTGGTTGTCCTGCCAAGAATTCCTGTTCAATTGTGTGTATCTTACACTGGTATCAGAGACTCCGGATTATCTTGTGAATTGGTCCGGTCCGTAAAATCCCCATCTCATTTTGGACCATTCACGAGCTTGGCACTTCGGGGAGCAGAAAAAGCCCGGGACTCAAGTGCGCTTTCTCATGGAGAGGATGGCGGAATCTGAAGCAAACATGATGGAGGCGATGAAGCAACTTATAGCCATTGTGGATAGTAGATCAGAGGGTGCTCTCTATGGGTTCAGATTTCTCGGTGATGCAATCTCAAGTGGATCTCTCTCTTCAATCCATTTCAGTTCTGCAGCAGGGTCAGTTGAGTTTGATCAAGTATATCAAGTCTTCCGTAACTGGAATCATGGCTGTTGCTCCGGTTGTTCATCACCCACAGGTATTGCACACCATCACCCATTCTCCTGTTCTGTCTGGGGGTTCCTACCACGGGGAGGCGGACCACACGGGTAGGAAGTCTTGGTTGACTAAGATGGATTTTCCTAAATTTCATGAATTTGATGCGCGTATCTAGTTAGATAAGTGGAGTTCCTATTTCGATATCCCTTATGATTTTAGAGTCACCGCTGCTTCTCTGAATTTGGTTGGGAGGGCATCACACTAGTTTCAGACATACAAACTTACTGCTTCCAGTTTCGATTAGGACAGTTTTGAGAAGGCAGTGACTAGCGAGTTTGAGTCTAACATTTTGCGAGTCAAAACTATGGAACTTTTAAATTTGAAGCAAGTAGGCTCAGTGGAAAATTATAAAGAGTCATGTGATCAGCTTGTTTATCATATCAAGTTGTATGACCCAGCATTGTCAGGAGCTATGTTAGTTTCTCAATTCCTGTTGGGGGCTTAAGGAAGAGCTAAGAGAGGTTGTCGAAATGCATTTGCCTGACACAATGTCACAAGCTGCCACATTTGCATCTATTCAGGAACATCATAGAGGATGTTCTAAAGGCAAACCGTTCAAGTCCCTTGCCCCCAGACCATCAGCGCTACCTCTGATAAAGCCTGCTATTTCTAAACTCGGTTTTCTAGCAGTGATCTATGGAATGTTACACAACTCAAGGATATAGTTGTGCAAACAACTTATGCTTTGAGTGTGGAGACAAGTTTAGTCCTATTCATAAGTCTGTTGTCCAAGGTGATGAGCATCTGAATGTGTTATGGGTCAACACCATTGATGAAGGTTTTCTGTCTGAAGATATTCTTGAAGCCTTAGAAGTTCCACACTTTGACTGTACTACTGAGTTTAATCAGACTTCTTCTCATGCATTATCTGGTCAGCCTCAGCATGAGTCTATTCAACTCCAAGCTCTGGTCAATAACAAAGTACTTCTCATTCTATTAGATTCTGGAAGCACTCATTCCTTCTTGAACATACCCTTGGCCCTGCAGTTGGGATGTGTTACCAGACCTATTACACCATTGTCATCTAGGGTGGCCAATGGTGCAATACTGTAATGTTCTGCTGAAGTACCAGACTTCCAATGGTAGATTCAGGGCCACACTTTCACTCATTGAGTCAAGTTACTAGATGTTGAGGCTTATTACTTGGTGTTAGGTATTGACTGGTTGGAACTCTTTAGTCTGATGCACTGTAATTGGGCCGAGAAGTAGATCGAGTTTCCTTACAAAGGCATCCACATCAAGCTTCAAGGCTTACTATCTATCAAGGTTCCTAATGTCCAAGAAGCTTCTGGTGAACAGCTTAGGAAATGGTCTGCTGGTGATGAGTTATGGGCTGCAGTTATCCTGCAACCTCATGCTGATAGTTCTTTACATTCCTCTCTGTCAGTACATGATTTACATCCTCAGATCTCATTTGTCAGTATGTTGATATCTTTGAAGAACCTGACTCTTTTTCCTGATGCTACTCCGTTAACTGTTGGCATTACAGATACTCACCACAACAGAAGAATGAGATTGAGCGCCAAGTGTTAGAAATGTTGCAGTCAGGCATTGTGGTTCTCAATATGAGCTCTTTTGCATCTCCTGTGCTCCTTGTCAAAAAGAAAGATGGGAGTTGGCATTTTTGTGTTGATTACAAAAAAATAAGCAACATCACAGTGAAAACCAAATTTCCAATGCCTATCATAAAGGAATTCTTAGATGAAATAGCAGGAGCACTTTATTTCTCTACCATTGATCTAGCCTATGGCTTCCACCAAATCCGAGTGGTCCCTGCTGATGAACACAAAACGACCTTCAAAACACACCATGGTCAATTCAGTTTAGAGTCATGTCATTTGGGCTTACTAATGCCCTGCCACTTTGCAATGTCTCTTGAACTCTGTGTTTGCTCAGTATATGTGAAAGTTTGTACATATTTTTACGGATGGCATTCTTGTATATAGCAAATATCTGACTGACCATATTCAACACCTTAGGCTTGTTTTTCAGACACTAAAGGGTCGGCATCAATTATCTTATCTTGGCCACATCATTTTTAAAGATGGAGTGAGTACTAACCCTACCAAAACAGAGGGTATGCAATAATGGAAAGCCTCACAAAGTTTTACCGAGCTTATGGGGTTTTTAGGCCTCACTAGATACTACAGGAGGTTTGTGAAGAATTATGGGGTGCTAGCTAAACCTCTAACTAATCTTCTGCACAACAAGTTCTCTTGGTCCCCCTGACCCAAAAAGGTTTTGAAGAATTGAAGCAAGCTATGTCTAGTACACCTGTGTTGACTTAACCTGATTTTTTAAAGGAATTTGTCATTGAGACTAATGCATATGATACTGACATAGGAGCTGTTCTGACACGGGAGGGACATCCTATTGCATATTTTAACAAAGGGTTGAGTGTGACAAATCGAAACTTTCTACCTATGAAAGGAGTTTCTAGCAGTAATGATGGTCGTGGATAAGTGAAGGCCATATCTGCTTAGAAAGCCTTTTATGATTTGAACAGACCGTCAAAGCTTAATACATTTACAGGATCGGACCCTTTCTACTAAAATGCAGAAGAAAACAATGTGAAATTTAGTCGGTCTACAGTTCAAGTTTACATATAAAAAGGGTTCTGATAATAAGGCTGCAAATGCACTTTCTAGATTGGGACATTGCCTCACCACTCAAGCTGTCTCTAGGTCTGTCCCTACTTGGGTGCAGGAAGTCATAAACTCCTATCAGAATGACAGTGAAGCTCAAGAGCTCCTCACTCAGTTGGCTGTATACAGCCCCGATGATCAAGGTTATTCGTTGACTGATGAGGTTATCAAGCACAAAAAGTGGGTAGGAAATAACACTTCTACTCAAACTAAATTGATTTCAGCTTTTCATCCCTCTGCACTGGGGGACATTCAGGGATTCAAGCTACTTTTCAAAGGCTTAAGAAGTTGTTCTTTTTGTCTGGTATGAAAGGCGATGTAGATTCTTTCATCAGGCAATGCCTCGCCTGTCAGCAAGCAAAACATGAGCTTTGTAAGTACCCCGGACTGCTCAGTTTTCTAGCTATTCCCATCTCTGCTCGGTCTGATATTTCATTAGACCCTGTCGAAGGCCTACCTAACTCTTATAGGTACACTGCCATCTTAGCAGTGGTTGATCGTTTCACTAAGTATGCCCATTTTATTCTTGTCAAACACTCATATCCCGCACCATCCAATGCTAGACTTTTTATGGACTAGACTGTCAAGTTACATGGTACACTAAAGTCTATTGTTAGAGATCGGATCTTCACTAGTTCCTTTTGTACTGAGATGTTTAAGGTCTTTGATCCTGGCCTGCTAAAAGTGCATCTAGGTCCCTTATGGGTTTTAGTTGATTAATGACAAACAATTAAATAGCTAATGAGTTTGGTTGAGTTCGTGTAGAAAATTTAGTACGGAATGAAATTCACGAAAAGGAGAAAAGGCGTGAAAAGTGGAGTAGAAATAGGTTTTCTATTTCTCCTTGAGTCATAGGAAAATCCGTACTATTAAGAGGGACACGACACGTGGAAACTTAGTGAGTCAAATGGGAGCTCAACCTCTTGGGTAGGTTTTAGGAAAAACCCTAAGTGTTAGTGTCAGACTTGTCCGACGCCTTGAGACAGATAAGTCCGAAACCTCTCTAGTGGAAAATTCAGACATGTCTGAATTTGTATGTCGTACATGTCCGAAACCTCCCTTTTCTAATTCAGACATGTCTGAAGCGGGTCGGACATGTCCGAGGTACTCGAATTAGAAAATTTTCTAAGTGTCTAAAACTCAGAATTGTCCGAGATGGGGCTAAAAAAAGTACGAAAAGTTTATGTTCGAAATTCAGACATGTCCGAAGTGGGTCGGATATGTCCGAGGTAGACTTTTTTGACTTAGTGCCTCGGATTAGTCTGAGTTGAAAGTCTCTCCTTGCGTGTCAGACATGTCAGAGATTAATCGGACTTGTCCGACGCGGCTTTTGCGCACAGATTCAAATCAAAGTGGTTACCTGTACCCTCTCTGATGTCAACAGGTCGGACATGTCTGAGGTTTTGTCAGACTTGTCCGACATGGGCTGTCATCTAATGACTAAAAATACTTTTGGAGTATAAAGAACTGAGGATTTCGTCCCCAATCAAAGCCTAACCCTAGAGAAACTCTCAGAGCCGCCTCAAGCCCTCATGAAAGCCTCCTCTCTTGTTCTTCACCCTCTTGAGCCCAAATCCAACGTTTTTGGGGAAGAGTGAAGAAGTGATTGTGAGACTTAGCAAGAGAAGTCCATAGGGTGTTGAGCAACGTTTGATTCGCTGAGTTTATTCATGATTGCGTATTTGTTACTCTTGGGGTTCTCCTTTAGACGGTTAGGCGTGGCCCTGTGATTTCTCATGTGATTTTTTGATTCAGGGAAGTTTGTAATATCTTGTGATAGTGGAGCATCCAAGACTTGGCCTTTGAGGCGTCTTTGCAAGGTTAGGTCTATTAGGCCCGGTCCTTGGTGGACTCCTCAATGGGGATGTAGGTTTCTTCGTGAAGCCAAACCCCAGGAGAAAAATATCCTGTCCATTGTCTCCTTTACATTTCCGCAAAGTTCTTACTTTCTAGTGATCATCTAGGTTTACTTCGTTTCTAGCACTTAATCTTGTTTCCATCAACTACTAGAACTGCTAGGACGTATTTCTATTCACTAGATTGCAGAAAAAAATTCATTTTTAGTACTTTCCTGCAGGTTCAGTCGGACTTATCCGAGCTGAGTCAGACTTGTCTAACTTCAGTCCGACAAGTCGGATTTCCAGTTAGACAAGTCTGACTTGTATTGACAAAACAATTTTTAATTAAGTCTAGATTTTCGATTGTTGCCGATTCACCCCCCTCTCTAGGTTACTTTCACTTGGTATCAGAGTAGGTCTCTCCATCAAGAGTCCAACCACTCGGAGAGAAGATGGCCAAAAGGGGTGAAAATGAAGTGCCAATGATCGTTGATGAAGATAACAAGACGAAGAACGTCGATGTTTTTCAAGATAATCCAAACGATGACGAGGAAGTCCGCCAACTCAATGCACGACTTTGTAAGAAGCTAGGTCATCTAAAGAAGGAGGGCAAGTCCCAAGAGAAGGTGACAATAACAGTTACCAGGAAGAGATCATCTACAAAAAACAAGCTCCTGCCCAACTTGGAGAGCTCAAGACCAAAATGACTCATGGCCAAGGAGAGAAGAAATAAGGTTAAATCTAAACTGTCTTCTACAATTTCATCACATGATGATTTTGATAGTAGTAGTGAAAATGAATACATGCTTAAAGGTATGAGTAAGAGTACATTGAAAAAATTGAAGATATTGTCGGATGAAATATTTGAGAAGGAAGAGCTCATCAACCGTCAAGAGGACATACTCATCCAACAAAAGGAGAGATGTCAAGAGTTTGAGGAGCTCTTGGAGCTTGAAAGAGAAAGAAGCAATGCACTTGAGCGTGAACTCGCTTTGAGCAAGGAAACTTGCTCAAATATTGAGGAGACTACAATTGTGCTGAAGGATGAACTTGTTAGCTTGACAAAAGTTAACAAGATCATGGAAACACAAGTGGAGTTTCTCAAGGTCAATGCACCTTCTTATTCTAAAAGCTCACCTTCCACAAATGTCAAATCCGAAACACCTCAAGATTGCAAGTGCTCTAACTTGATCCTAAAACTAAAAGATGAGCTTAAAGTGGCACAAAACAAGCAAGCACTGAAAGGTGGCATCTTTGACAAGGAGAAGATGGCATATGCACGTAGTGCATACACCAACACAAGACATCCTCTTTTCAAAGATGGTCTGGGCTATTCTAGGGAGAGGAAGCAAAATGCTAAGACTCCCAAGAATGGTAAAGACTTGATTGTTTTTGTCAAGGAAGGTTCATACCGCAACAACAAGGAAAAGAACATTGCTACTTCACATAATATGCCTAAAAATGAACCTCATCCATTGTTCCATGATTTTGATGCTTGAACAAGTTTGCAAAGCCTTACGCTAGGTATGTTGGGCCACTCTGCAAGAGTCCAAAACCTTGCGTGTGGGTTCCCAAGTGCCTCTTAACTAACATCAAAGGACCCAACACCGCTTAGGTACTTAAAGCCAAGGCTAACTCTATTTTGTAGGCATACTCCTCCAGTGGAACCAAGTGGGTTCTTGATAGTGGATGAATAAATCATATGACTGGAGAGAGGAAGCTGTTGGTGGAATATGAGGAAAACAAAGATCCAAGTGAGGGAATCTACTTTGGGGACAATAGCCAAGGGAACATCCTTGGCACCGGTAAAATTGCTATATCTCCTTATCATACTCTTTTCAATGTTCTACATGTTGATTCACTCGATAATAATCTTTTGTCCATATCACCACGATGTGACAAAGGTTATAATTGTCTTTTCACTAACGAGGGTGTGACCACAAGAAGGAGCAATGACTCAATTGCTTTTAAGAGTATGCTCAAGGGAAAACTCTATCTTGTGGATTTCTCCGCGAATAAAGCCCCACTTGACACATTCTTAATGGCAAAAACCACATGGGATAGCTTTGGCATAGAAGTCTAACCCATGTTGGGATGAGGAACTTGCAAAAACTTCTTAAGGGCGAGTACATACGTGGTTTAAAGAATGTTGTGTTTGAGAAGGATATACCATGTAGTGCATGCCAAGCCGGAAAGCAAGTTGGAGCTCAACATCCATCCAAGAACATCATGAAAATAATAAGACCATTGGAGCTTTTACACATTGACCTCTTCGGTCCAATCGCCTACATAAGCATTGGCGGTAACAAATATGGTCTTGTAATTGTTGATGACTTTCCACGTTTCACTTGGGTGTTCTTTTTGCGTAACAAAAGCAAGACTCAAGGTGTCCTCAAGAAATACTTAAGGAGAGCTCAAAATGAGTTCTCCTTGAGAATCAAGACTATAAGGAGTGACATTAGCGCCGAGTTCAAGAACACTCAAGTTGAAGAGTTTCTGGATGAAGAAGGCATCAAGCATGAGTTCTCGACCCCCTACTCCCCTCGACAAAATGGGGTGGCTGACAGGAAGAATAGGACTCTCATTGAGATGTTTAGAACCATGCTTGATGAGTACAAGACGTCAGACTGGTTTTGGGTGGAAGCGGTTAACACCACTTGCCATGCCATAAGCCGGTTGTATCTCCATCGCATATTGAAGAAGACATCTTATGAACTCCAAACTAGTAACAAATCCAATATTCCCTATTTTTGTGTTTTTTGGAGCAAATGCTATATTCTCAACAAGAAGCCTAGAACTTCGAAGTTCGATTCAAAGTCCGATGAGGGTTTCTTGCTTGGTTATGACTTAAACACTTATGCCTATCGTGTTTTCAACAAATCCTCGAGATTTGTTGAAGTGGCACGTGACGTAGTGTTTGATGAGACTAATGGCTCACAAGTGGAGCAAGTTGATCGTCATGTGATAGATCAAGAAGAAGCTCCACAAGTGGTGATAGGAAGGATGGAACTTGGAGACATTTGACCACAAGAACAACCTCAAGACTCAAGTGACCATCTACCGAAGTGTAAGAGCGACACTTCCCCCGGATCTGCTAAGTAGTAGCCCGTGAAGGTTCTTTGTTCGGCGGGGCTTAGGCCTCAATCAAGTGTTCTACCGGATGCAAATATGAGACAATGGTTTTTACGTGGTTCGGGCCGTAAGGAGCATAACACCCTACTCCACGGTGAGTAGCTGGTATGTGTGTGTGATGTTCGATGTGGGGATCCCTTGTAACGGTGGCAGTCTGTGCCTTTTATAGGCAAGGCCGGACGCCTTACAAGTGGGGTCCCGAGGCCCAACAGGTGGTCTCGGGGCGATCTTATCCTAAAGATCTAAGGCTTCTTCTGTAAGCTTACTCTGACCATGGTCTTTAAGACTCGCCGTGTTGCCGCCCGCGTCATCAGTAGCCCACGCGCCGTTGCTAGCAGTGGCAGAAGGTGTCCCATTGGCCTGTCTCGTTGCTGCAAGCTACCCACTTGGCCAAGTGGGCTAGGCCTGTGGCACCTTCACTATGACATGATTGGTCGTAGCGGTCTCTGACCGTTGGCATGCTTTGCGTTGGGCGCCGGAGGTGCGTGCGCGTCTTCAATGTTTAACTTGAGCAGGGCGCACCATCCTTGGACACATGTATCTTGCTGTCCGAGGCGAGCCGCAGAACACGCAGCAGCCCCGGGGCTGGTCTACGCTGAGGAGGTCAGACCTGATCCTCTGTGACGCGTGGCAGCTCTGGGGCTCGTCAGGGGACGTGGCAGCTCCGAGCCCTTTCCCTTGGGGGGGTGCTGGTCCTTGCGCTCCGTGCCACGTGGCTGTGCCGGGGGTGCTCCCCCAAGGTTGGGTGAGGTCCCGTCCCTACACATGGCATTTCGGGAGCCCGTCACACCAGAGGGGCCAAGTCCCATCTTCATGGCTTACGTGGCAACACCGCAGCTCGATCTTGAGGGAGGCAAAGGCCCTGGTGCCTATAGGACACGTGGAGGCACCGGACGTGCCTTGGTTTCTTCATACTGTGTGCGAGGGTACCCTATCTGTAGGGTACGACAGTGGCCCCTGGGTCCACCTTGGGGCGTGGTGAAGAGCCCAAAAGGGGAGCCCTTTCCGTGTCCTCCATGATAGTGTTGGTAGACTTCTATCTCCGCCGTACCGCCCCTCTTCAGCAGCGTCTGTACAGGGACTGGGTTTTCAACGGCGAATATGACGAATGTCAGCAGGGTCCGGACACCCCGACTCCTAAGATGCTGGAGGAGATGCTGAAAATAGTGACCTCCGATGTTGTTGACGATGAGCACGTCTCCATTCCGGATGGCCAGCCGCTCCATATGACCACCAACATGAGGACTGAACTACGGAGCTCAATGTTGAAGGTCAACATGTTCGGCCTCGCTCGCCTGCATCCCAAAGATACGGCTGGAGCCTCAGCAGTCCTGAAGCGGTGTCATGAGGCTGCGCATCCAGGATTGGGGTCTTCCTCGCGTCCTTCGGCAAGGGCGGAGGCAGAGCCCTCATCTACTTCTGACAGGGCAGAGGTCAGCCACCCGGCACCAGCTCCGGAGCCGAGAAAGCATTCCCGCATGTTGGTCACGGGCTCTACTACTTCTATGTTGAAGAAGCGGAAGTTATTTTGGGGGGATGGTACTCCCATCTCCCGTCACCAGGGAGCCGACGGGGCTGAAGCTTCTATCGTAGACTTAGCCTTCGATTCCAGCAGTGGCCTTAGTTCTAGAGGAGGTTCCAAGGGGCCTGCGCAGACTACCACGCTGGCGCGGGTTGACCGGGAGTCAATAGTAGAGGCGACAGTGCTGACCTTGTCGTCAGATCCCAACGACCTTGATCTATCGCGCGGGGTGGGAGCCCAGGGTCATTGGAGTGGCCCGACTCGCCTATAAGTCGCAACTTCTCCCCTCTTTTATTTCTATACTTTTCTTTTTCGTTCTTGATGAAGCTTTATCTTTGTTTCTCAGGGCTTCATCAGCTAATTTGGTTCCCTTGGTGCTTTCAGGGGTGGGCTTGATAACCCCTGCCCTTCCCGGAGCTGGAACGGGGTCTACCGCGCCGCATACTCATCCTATACCCACCCTCATGCGACGAGGCAGGTGTGGTAGAAGTGGCGCCAAGCGTGGAAGTGCCAGGCGATGGGGTGCCTGGCGAGAAAGCGCCATGCAAGGAGGTGCCGGCGAGGAGGGGTCTACCTTGGTCGAGGCTGCCTCCCTTGGTGGGGCTGACCCGTCGGACGTTGAAGCAGTGCTAGTACCTAACGTTATTGGCGCGCAACATGGCGACTCGCCACCAGCGGACGATGATGTCTTTGCAGCGGAGGAGGGGGCTTCAGTGCCGTGCAGCGGCGCAACAGTTCTTGGGGCTCCAGCTGAGGAACCATCTGGTCCCCAGGAGCTGGTGTCTGCCGTGGTGTTGTTAGGAGGGGCAGACGGGCAGTCGTTGGTGGTGACGGTTGAGCTAATCCCTCTTGCCGATGCTGTTGCCGCGGCCCAATCCATCTTGTGCCAGACGCAGGTTGCTTTCGCCCGAGAGTGGGATCAGCTTGCAGAGGACCGACACTTGTTGAAGCTGGTCGATGCCAAGAACAAGGAGCTTGAGGTGAAGGCCTTGAAGGCCCATGCTGCCGCTGATGCCCGCTTGAAGCTGTGCGAGGATCAGTGGTTGGAGATGGTCTGCCACGAAGTTTCCGTAGCTAATGCGGAATGGGAGTTGGCGGCGAAGGAGAAGGAGGTCTCCCATGGCCGGGAGGAGAAGCGCCAGGCTTTGCAGGACTTGGAGCTCGCCATCAAGCACTGGGAGGAAAATCTGGAGCGTCGTGATCAGGAGCTCGCCGACTGGGAGGAGACTGCACGGAGAGAGATGGAGAGCCTCCAGGCCTCCCGTACGGCTGAGGCCCAAGGGGTCCGAGACTTCGTGGCCCATGTTGGGGCAGTGCTAGAACCCCTTGGCCTTGGTCCCGTGCCGCATTGGGAGCCATCTCAGGGGGTGGCCTAGCTGCTTCCTGCCTTGGACTCCCTCTGTTCGTCGTTGGGGTTGGTGAACACCATCCTTGCAAGGCGGGTGGAGGCCGAAGGAATGGAGTACTCGAAGATCCTGCTGGGTTGAGGCCGACATCACCTAGGCACAATGTTTTTGTATCCAGGGTTGACCCCCTTGTGTAAAAAACTGTTTATGAATTTGGATTCATGTTGTTTTGCTTGTTGGCTTGTCGCGTGCTTTCAAATTATTGCCCCAATCCCCTCTCTTGAGTAAGGTCTTGAAGAGCCTTTGTTGATGTTGTTAGCCTTTTAGGGACCAACACTTGCACAATTGATGCATCCGATTTGTCGCTAGATGACATCCTGCCTATGGAACACCCCCCCACTCAGAGGCCCCTTGGCAGGCGTGGCCAGATTGTTGGGTACGCCTGCCACTTGAATGCAGGATGTCTTCGACTGGCCCCCATCGGAGTGGGGGAGCATGAGTGTTGTCGTTGCCGGCAGCCGGAGCTGGCTGCTCTGGAGCTGCCCTCCATCGCTGTGAAGTCGTCAACGGCAGGCCCCCTGGGAGTTGCCAGAGTTTGGTGCTCCAGCGTCGCCCACCATCGTCGTGAAGTCATGGAATGCGGGCGCCTGGTGCACAGGATACCACAAGCGAACTTTGTTAGCAGCAAAAGCAAGACAGGAGAGTGCACTCACTTGTCCACGCTTATTCCTGTCGCTGACGTGCTGGGATGTCGACGGCAGGCCCCCTGGGAGGTGCCGGGGCTGTATGCTCCAGCGTCGCCCACCATCTTCGTAGGTACATTGGCGACAGGCCCCTTTGGGAGGTGTCAGAGCTGGATGCTCCAGCGTCGTCCACCATCTTTGTAGGTACGTCGGCGGTAGGCCCCTTGGGAGGTGCCAGAGCTGGATGCTCCGACGTTGCCCACCATCTTCATAGGTACGTCGACGGCAGGTCCCCTGGGAGGTGCAGCTGGATGCTTCGGCGTCGTCCACCATCGTCGTTGAGACATTGACGGCAGGCCCCTTGGGGAGTTCCGGAGCTGGATGCTCCGGTGTCGTCCACCATCATCGTAGAGTCATCAGCGTCAATCCCCTTGTGTACAGGCTATCGCGAGAGAACCTTGTTAGCAACAAGTGCGGGGCAGGAGAGTTTGCTCACTTAATAGCGCTTGGTGCTGACGTTGACGTTTTGGGACGTCGACGGCAGGCCCCTTGCGAGGTGCCAGAGCTGGATGCTCCAACGTCGCCCACCTTCTTCATAGAAACGTCAGCGGCAGGCCCCTTGGGAGGTGCTGGAGCTGGATGCTCCAACATCGTCCACCATTGTCATTGAGACGTCAACGGCAGGCCCCTTGGGGGGTGCCAGAGCTGGATGCTCCAGCGTCGTCCAGCATCGTCGTAGAGTCATCGACGGCAGGCCCCTGGTGTACAGGCTATCGCGAGAGAACCCTATTAGTAACAAGTGCGGGGCATAAGAGTTTACTCACATATCCGTGCTTGGTGCTGACGTTGACGTTCTGGGACGTCGAGGGCAGGCCCCTTGCGAGGTGGTGGAGCTGGATGCTCCGACGTTGCCAACCATCTTCGCAGAAACATTGACGGTAGGCCCCTTGGGAGGTGCCAGGGCTGTATGCTTCAGCCTCGCCCAACATCTTCATAGGTACATCGATGGCAGGCCCTCTGGGAGGTGCCGGGGCTGTATGCTCCTGCATCGCCCATCATCTTCGTAGGTACATCGACGGCAAGCCCCCTGGGAGGTGCTGAAGCTATATGCTCTGGCGTCGTCCACCATCGTCATTGAGACGTCGATGGCAGGCCCCTTGGGGGGTACCGGAGCTAGATGCTCCGACGTTGTCCACCATCGTTGTAGAGTCGTTGACAGCAGACCCTTGGGAGGTGCCGAAGCTAGATGCTCCGGCGTCGCCCACCATCTTCTTAGAAACATCGACGACAGACCCCTTGGGGAGTGCCAGAGCTGATCGTTTCGTTGCAACCTACTTTGTATGTCCTGCACACATAACAGAGGTGCATATTGTTTTTCTCTCTGGTGATATTTTCCTATTCTTAAGTATTGTCATGTCTTACAGTCCTGGGCTGGTACGCGAGATTTGGGTAATTCTGTGCACTGGCGCTCGGGGTCCAACTTCCTTCTTATTTGGGGGTGTGAGCATCCTGGCCCCCGATACTTAGCCGCATCACTAGGAGGCAAAGCGCACACGCTTAGGGTACATGACCAAGCTAAGCATGTTGCATGCTCTGGACCTCCAGCTCAGCGTTGGCCTTTCGCGGGGAACCATTTGGCACCACAGGACCCCAAGTAAGAGGGCAGCCGTGAGGTTCCAAGACACCTTGCAGGTACCTCAAATACGTCAGCCTGCAGTAGGGTTGCATAACTCTACTAGGGGCGATTTAGAAAAAATTTCACCAAGTATATGAAGACAATATACGAAAGATGAGACTAGCTTGATTGATCACAAAATTAACAAGTAATTTTAAGTGAACATAAGAGAAAGCATATGGCAAGACAGTGAATTCTTCTCATTGGTGTTCTCAAGAGTGGATTGGCTTTACAATAAGGCAATGACCCACTCCAGTTGGCTAGGGAGGCAGAGTGTTCATGCTTAGGGTACGGGACCAAGCTAAACGGCTAAACACTCTGGACCTTCCCCCCAGTGCTTAGTTGTCCTAAGTGCCGCTCCCTAGCACCATGACACCCTACACTGTCCTATAATTTATGCTTTAGGATAGAACTTACGGAGATGCTCTATGTTCCAAGGGTTGGGGAGGGGCTCTCCTTCTTCTGTGGCTAGGCGGACACACCCGGGGCGGGATACTTGTGTTACTCGGAAGGGGCCCTCCCAGCTGGGGGAGAGTTTGTGCGACCCTTCTCGAGAAAGTATGCACCACAACACTAGGTAACCTGCCTGGAGCTCTCTACTCCGCACGAGCCGCTCCTGGTAGCGCCTGAGGGCCTGTCGGTAGCGTGCATTTCGGATAGTGGCATGCCACCTTGCTTCATCGACGAGGTCGACATCTTCTTGTCAGAGTTGGTCCTGTTAGGCTTCATCAAATGCTCGGACTCGTAGTGACCCTACTACGATCTCCGGGGGGAGGACGACATTGGCCCCGTACATTAGGAAGAAAGGTGTTTCTCCAGTGGCATTACTGGGTGATGTCCGGCTTGCCCAAAGTGCGCAGGGGAGCTCGTCGACCCACGTAGCACCATGCTTGTCCAAGTTGTTATAAGTGTGCGTCTTGAGGCCCCTGAGGATCTCAACGTTGGCCCTTTCGACTTGGCAGTTGATTTTTGGATTAGCCACGAATGCATATCAAACTTGGACGCTGAGGTCTTCGCAGTAGTCCTAGAAAGCTGCACTGGTGAACTGGGTCCCGTTGTCGGTGCTGATCCTGTTCGGGACCCTGAACCTACAGACGATCTATTTGACGAACTTGACTGTAGACTCCTTGTCGATGTTAATTACTGGGGCTGCTTCCGGCCACTTGGTGCACTTGTCTATAGCGACGTAGAGGAACCGTTACCCTCCGACTGCCCTCGGGAAGTGTCCCAGGAGAGGGCGGGATCATCTGTATCGACTGCGCCAGAGTTTGAATTTGCTTGTCGTGGAATTGGCATGTCTTGCATTTCTTGACTAGCTTGACGGCGTCTTGTAGGGCTGTTGGCTAGTAGAAGCCATGCCGGAAGGCTTTGCCAACCAGCGTGCGGGAGGCTACGTGATTCCCGCACTCTCCTTCGTGGATATCTACAAGCAAGTCGCAACCTTCCTTCCAAGTTATGCACCGTAGCAGCACGCCGTTGGCGCCACGCCAGCAAAGGTCACCTTCTACTAGCGTGTAGCGCTTTGCCATCCTCAGGATCCTCTCAGCGGATACTAGGTCCTCCGGGAGGATGTTGTCCTTCAGATAGTCCAAGATCTCCGTGATCCATGCATCAGGACTCTCCTGAGCTTCTGGATCTTGGGCACCGGGTAATATGGGATCCCTGGTGATGCACAAGATCCTTGTGGGGGCCCATGGTTGCAGGGCCGCTGTGGTTACCAACTCTGTGGTGTTGGGCTCGCCTTCTTTGTTAGGCCCCGCATGCCTTGCAGTTGGCCGCACCAACCTTTTGCGGATGACCCCTTCAGGGATCGGGCTCTCGTGGACGCCATGGTTGACAAGGCGTCGGCGATGGAGTTATCGGTGCGTGGCACATGGAAGAGGTCCAAGGTCTCGAAGATAGCTTCCAACTTCTTGACTTGTAGTAGGTATGCCGCGAGTTGTGGGTCATTGCAGCAGCACTCTCCCCAGACCTGCTTGATGATCAGCTGGGAGTCTCCCTTGACCAGCATTTGCTGGACATCAAGACTCTGCGCAGCTGTGAGTCCGAAGATGAGGGCCTCGTACTCTGCCACGCTGTTGGTCTCCTTGAAGTCCAGACACACCGCATACTTGGACTGCTCCCCTGTTGGAGAGGTGAGCAGCACACCGACTCTAGCTTCTTGCTTCCGTGAGGACCCGTCAAAGAAGAGTGTCCAGTGGCTCCGGCTCGTTGATTTCCCGCCCCCCTGGATTGCTTGGGTTAAGGAATCTACTCAATAACGAAGTCTGCCAGAGCTTGGCTCTTGAGTGCATGTCGTGGTATGAAGTCAGGCTCGAAGTCCGCTAATTCAGTAGCCCATTTGGCGATATTTCCTGTTGTGTTGGGGCTACGCAGCACCGCCCCTTGTGGGAATGAAGTCACCACCAAGACTCTGTGTGCCTGAAAGTAATGGCGGAGCTTCCTCGACACAATTAGTACCGCATAGAGTAGCTTGTGCACCTCAAGGTACCTTGTTTTTGCTTCATGTAGGACTTCACTGAAGAAGTAGACCGACCGTTGGATGGTCCGGGATCTCCTTGGAGAAAGCAGTGTATCCTCTTCCATCTGTTCCGGGCCTGGTGACTCCACATCTCTAGGGCACGGCGCGTCCCTTGGGGCTTGGACCCAAAGGATCCTTGCGGATCCCTGCTCTTCGTGGCCCTCTAGGGGGACCCGGTCGTCCTCTGGGGGATGGGACCCAGAGGCTCCTTGCTCTCCAAGGCCCCCTAGGGGGATCCGAACCTCTTCTAGGGGCTGGGACCCAGAGGCTTCTTGTCCTCCGGGGCCCCCTAGGGGGGACCTGGACCTCCTGTGGGGGCTGGGACCCAGAGGCTTCTTGCTCTCCGGGGCCCCCTAGGGGGACCCGGACCTCCTCTGGGGGCTGGGACCTAGAGGCTTCTTCATTGTCGGGGCTCCCTCCAAGCTCCAAGCCCTGGGGCTCAGAATCAGCGGCAGGGGCCCCTCTCGTTCATTGAGGCTGTTGGGGACCGACCCGCTCTGCAACCAAAACCATGCTTACACCTCTGTTGTGGCAGCTATGTAGAGGTACAGGGGCTCCTTGGTATCCGGTGCCACTATTATCGGCAGCATCGTCAGCTGCTGCTTCAGCTCGCAGAACGGCTTCTCTGCTTCCTCGGTCCAGATGAATGGTCTGGACTGGCGCAGGAGCTTGATAAATGGGAGGGCCCGCTCAACCAGCCTAGAGATAAATCAGCTGAGCGTCGCCAAGCACCCTGCAAGCTTCTGTACATCCTTGATGTGGGCTGGAGGTCGCATCAGTTCAACCGCCTTGATCTTCTCTAGGTTGGCCTCAATCCCTCGGTGTGAGATCAAGAAACCGAGGAGCTTCCCAGCTTTGACCCCGAACACGCACTTGTCAGGATTGAGCTTCGTGTGTGTGGTTCATAGTCTATCAAAGACTAGGGCAAGGTTTTCTAGCAATGATGTATGGGTCTGGATCTTAACTACAATGTCATCGACATATACCTCTACCAGGTCCCGAATGAGGTCCTTCAATTTTTTATGCATGGCGCAAACAAAGGTGGGGAGGGCATTCTTAAGACCGTAAGGCATGGAGACATAGCAGTAAAGGCCATCTATAGTTATAAATGCGGTATGTTCTTCGTCCTGTCTAGACATTGGGATTTGGTGAAGCCTTGAGTAGGCATCTAGAAAGCACAGCATATCGCATCCCGAGGTTGAATATATGATTTGATCGATTCTAGGGAGAGGGAAAGGATATTTAAGACACGCCTTATTGAGGTTGGTATACTTGATGTACATCCGAAGAATCCACCAGCCTTGGGGACAACAACAGTATTGGCCAGCCATCTGGGATGGTGGACCTCCTGTATGAAGCTGGCATCGAGGAGCTTCTTGATTTCTTTGCGGATGAAGTTCTGCCGCTCGATGGACTGCTCTCGGGGCCTCTGTTGTTGTGGCCGTGCGTTGGGGTAGATCTTCAGATGGTGCTCGATCACTTCCCTGGGGATGTCTGACATCTGCAATGGTTTCCAGGCGAAGACGTCAACGTTAGCTCGCAGGAAAATAGTGAGCGCCGATTCCTACTCACTGTACAGACTCCTCGCGATATGGGTGGTCTGAGACGCATCAGAGTCAATTTGGATTGTCTTGATGGGTACGTCATCATCGTCGGAGGGCTGCACTCGTGGTGCAGCGGCATGGCTGCGCGCGCGTGGCTCTGGCGAAGGCTTACTCTACCTAGCATCGCTTAGGACAGGTGCTGGGGCCATCGCCAGTGGTCGGAGCTTCTCCAAAACCGTCACCACAACAGCACGACCTCCGCAGATCTTGAGGACGCCATAGGATGTTGGTGTCTTGAAGATGAGGTAGCAGTAACAGGCTACAACCATAAACCGGTATAGGGCTGGCCTGCCGATAATGGCGTGGTAGGGAAGGCTAACCTCTGAGATGTTGAATAGGATATTCTTCGTCCTGAAGTTCTCGGGTGTCCGAAGGGTCACCTAGAGGTGGATGCAGCCGTACGGGATAACACTCTCCAATCTTACCCCCGAGAATGGTCTTGACGGGGCGAGCTCAAACACGGGGACCTTCAGATTGTCGAAGGCCGTACGACTGATGAGCTTGAGGCCGGCTCCACCATCTACCAGTACATGGCAGAAATTTACATTGGTGATGGTGGGGGCGACGAGGAGGGGCAGCTGCCCGGCTCCTGCCATGTTCTTTGGGCAGTCAGAGGCGTCAAAGTTGACCGGCGTCTCCATCCATTTGTGAGATGGCACCGAGGCATGCGTAGAGGCTGTTGAAGCCATTGCCCACTGAAGGGTCTTGACCGCATTCCTGGATGCGGGTTCCCAAGATCCCCCACAGATGATGTGGAATACTTTGTGACGCTCATGGTCGCAGTTGAGGCCAAAGTTCACAGCCTGGTTGACCGTTTCCGCGGCATGTTTCGGACTTTGGAACTCTATCTTCGCGTCTTTATCGATACGCTGCTCGACCTCTTGTGGCTTGATCTTGACGCTACTCGAAGGCTTGATGAACACCATGATTGGTTAGAGCGCTAGCACTTTTTTGAGGGAAAAACCCCTACCTGGCGCGCCAAATGTCGAAGTGTTAGAACAACACTTCCTCCGGATCTGCTAAGTAGCAGCCCGCGGAGGTTCTTTGTTCGGCGGGGCTTAGGCCTCAATCAAGTGTTCTAGGGGA
The DNA here is from genome assembly GCA_036927565.1 of Tuctoria greenei. Classification (NCBI taxonomy): domain Eukaryota; kingdom Viridiplantae; phylum Streptophyta; class Magnoliopsida; order Poales; family Poaceae; genus Tuctoria; species Tuctoria greenei. The sequence continues at coordinate 74,177,873 of JAYESD010000011.1, forward strand.
TGGAAATATGAGACAGTGGTTTTTACGTGGTCCGGGCCACAAGGATCGTAACACACTACTCCACGGTGAGTGGTATTGCTGGTATGTGTGTGTGATGTTCGATGTGGGGATCCCTTGTAATGGTGGTGGTCCGTGCCTTTTACAGGCAAGGCCGGACGCCTTACAAGTGGGGTCCCTGGGCCCGACAGGTGGTCCTGGGGCGATCTTATCCTAACGATCTAAGGCTTCTTCCGTAAGCTTGCTCTGACCGTGGTCTTCAAGACTCGCCGTCTTGCCGCCTACGTCGTCAGTAGCCCACGCGCCGTTGTTGGCTGTGGAAGAAGGTGTCCCGTCGGCCTGTCTTGTTGTCGCAAGCTACCCACTTGGCCATGTGGGGTAGGCCTGCGACGCCTTCGCTGTAACGCGATTGGTCGTAGCAGTCTCTGACCGTTGGTGTGCTCCACGTTAGGTGCCGGAGGTGGGTGAGCGTCTTCAATGTTCGACTTGAGCAGAGTGCACCATCCCTAGACACCCGTATCTTGACGTCCGAGGCGAGCCACAGAACACGCGACAACCCCGGGGCTCGTCTCTGCTGGGGAGGTCAGACCTGATCCTCTGTGACGCATGGCAGCTCCAGGGCTCATCAGGGGACGTGGCGGCTCCGGGCCCTTTCCCTTGGGGGGTGCTGGTCCTTGCGCTCTGTGCCACGTGGCTGTGCTGGGGGTGCTCCCACAAGGTTGGATGAGGTCCTGTCCCTACACGTGGTATCTCAGGAGCCCGTCACACCAGAGGGGCCAAGTCCCATCTTCAAGGCTTACGTGGCAGCGCTGCAGCTCAATCTTGAGGGAGGCAAAGGTCCTGGTGCCTATAGGACACATGGCGGCACCGGACGTGCCTCGGTGTCTTCATCCTTTGTGCAAAGGTACCCCGTCTTCAGGGTTCCGACACCATCCTACACATCAAGTAAACTCTTCCTCAAAAGATCAAGGTCAAGACCCTCAAGATGCGCTTCAACATGAAAATGAAGGCATCGATCAAGGGGGAGACGAAGAATGTGAGAAAGAAGATGATGAAGTTCCAGGAACTCAAGCACCACACCCAAGAGTACATCAAAGCATTCAACGGGACCATCTCGTTGACAACATCCGTGGAGATATCTTCAAGGGGGTAACTACTTGATCTCGTGTTGCAAATTTTTATGAACATTAATCTTTTGTTTCTTCTTTGGAACCCCACAAGGTTGAAGAAGCTCTACGAGATCCAGACTGGGTGATGGCCATGCAAGAAGAGCTCATCAATTTCGAAATAAACCACCTTTATGAAAAGGCCAAATGCAAAATTGTTGTGGGCACCAAATGAGTGTTCTGGAACAAATAAGATGAGCATGTGGTGGTTACAAGGAACAAAGCATGACTTGTGGCCAATGGGTACTCACAAGTCGAAGGTTTGGATTTCGATAAAACCTTTGTTCCCGTAGCTAGGCTTGAATCAATTCTCATATTACTTGTCCTTGCTACTCACCATGATTTTAAGCTATATCAAATGGACATCAAGAGTGCATTTCTCAATGGTCCAATCAAAGAAGAGGTGTATGTGGAGCAACCCCCAGGCGTTGAAGATCAAGACTTCCCCAACCATGTCTACAAATTACGTAAGGCTCTCTATGGCCTCAAACAATCTCCAAGAGCTTGGTATGAGTGCCTTAGAGACTTTCTAACTCAAAATGATTTTAAATTGGGAAGGCCAACTATACTATTCACTAAGCATTTCAATGATGATTTGTTTGTTTGCCAAATATATGCCGATAACATTATATTTGGTTATACTAACAAAACTTTATGTAATGAGTTTTCGAAGATTATGAACGAAAGGTTTGAGATGTCCATGATGGGGGAGGTCAAGTTCTTCCTAGGATTTCAAGTGAAGCAACTCAAGGAAGGCACGTTCATTAGTCAAATGAAGTACACACAAGACATACTCATGAAGTTTCACATGGACAAAGCGAAACCCATCAAGACTCTAATGGGAACCAATGGGCACCTCAACCTTAATGAAGTTGGTCCAATTGGACCAAAATGTATATCAATCCATGATAGGTTCATTGCTTTACTTATGTGCATCTAGGCCTGATATAATGCTAAGTGTTTGTATGTGTGCTCGATTTCAATCTGCTCCCAAGGTGTGTCATTTGACCGTCGTAAAGAGAATTCTTAAATATTTGGTTCACACACCAAACCTAGGACTTTGTTACCCTAAGGTCTCCAAATTTAGTCTCATTGGATATTTCAATGCGGATTATGCAGGGTGCAAAGTCAATAGGAAGAGTATCTCTGGGACTTGCCAATTCTTGGGTAGGTCCCTAGTGTCCTGGTCCTCAAAGAAACAAAATTCCATTGCTCTCTCCACAGACCAAGCGGAGTATGTGGCAGCCAGAAGTTGTTATGCACAACTTCTTTGGATGCGGCAAACTCTTAGGGACCATGGCATAAACTCGCACCATATCCCTCTTTTATGTGACAATGAGAGTGCCATCAAAATAACCCACAATCCAGTTGAACATTCAAGGACCAAGCACATTAATATCGGCCACCACTTCTTGAGAGATCACTCCATCAAAGGAGACATAGTGCTTCACCAAGCCCTTAGATGAGAAAAGATTTGTGAACTTAGTTGTGATCTCAATATCTTAGATTCTCGAAATGTGGCTTGAGTCTTGCACATCTGATTGTTACTTGCATTTTCTTCAAAATTCATACATGCTTGCGAAAAACTCTTCCCCTCGATTTTCTAAAAAACTATTTGAAATTATTGGATATTTGTGAACTATGGTCATATTTTGGTTGTTGATTGCTTACTGACCATATTTGCAAAGATCTTTTGTGAAAACTTGTCCATAATGTCCAAATTATTTGACCTTTCCTCAAAATTCTAGTTGCACACTGCAACTAATCCGGGGGAGTTGGAGAAGTCTGATTCGTAAGTCAGACATGTCTAACTCAGTCAAACATGTCCGACCTCTAAGTCAGACAAGTCCGACTTGGGTCAGTTAGGGTTTCAGGAGACAGTAAGACTTTTCTAACTTTTGCGTCGGACAAGTCCGACGTGGGATGTCTGAGGCCCCCAAAAGAGGCCGACTCCTCCTTCCTCTCTCCCCTCACTTCAATCGTGTTCAACTCCCTCCCTCTCAAAATCTTCATTGATTTGAGTCTCTTGCGACGAGTGTGTGAGGTCGATCTCTTCCAGGACTTGAGGATTGTTGACGGTCCTTAAGTGCCACATTTAGACCGTCAATTCATCTCATAATGTGCACAAAAGAGAAACACAACGTAGTGGTAGGGTTAAAAACTAACCAATTCCACAAGTTTTGGTGTTAATTTGTATGCAGGTGAATTTAGACCCAATACCAAGACATGTAGGGAGTAATCCACAAAATTTGATTTGGACGAATCAGACGATGCCACATGTATGACATGGATCAAATGGCCCACAAAAAAAGTATCCGATGTGGGGACCGGGTCCACACATTATAGGAGAATCGCGGAGGGTGGTGCCGTGTGATGCGGCACCCAACGGAACACACGAAAAGAATATGACAAAATACAAAGTTTTATTTATATAAACAGCGGAAGTCTTTTACAATACTTAATATACAGCGGAAGATAATATTCATAGCTAAACTCTCAACCTAGCTATGCAAAAGTATAGCTGTCCAGCCCGCGGACACTGCACACTAGCCACACACAAATTTACTGCGGCATGCAGGGCTCCCATTCGGCGGTATACCCCGACGAGAGCATGACCTCATCCTCGGGCCCTTCCTCATACGCCTCACCTGCAAACAACTTAATATATCAACTGTGAGCACGAAGGCTCAACAAGACTTAACCGTCTCACCTAAACATGGAACTCTACATGCAGGGATACTTAACATAGGGATGGATATAGCAGTAAATGACTCGCATATAAATTGATCATCATTTTACAAGTTAATAGAAGCAGCTTAAATGATTAATAACAGTAACTTTAGTGAGCCTAATATATAACAATCATAGTTGCAAAGCAGTTGTATTTCAATATATCGTATTCTCCTGACTTCTTTAGTATTTACTACATCACAGCACAGTGAACAAGCGGTACTCAAATAACCGCAAGGGACGGTGATTGCAATCAGGACACACCCGAATAACACGTCACGTACACCCGTGCCTAAGGAGCATGCCGTGCTCCTCACCACATCATACGCAGCAACCATTCACAAGAGAACTCAAACACTGAACTGGTCCCACCATCATGGGCATAAGGTTCCCGCACGGAGTGTGTCTGTGCCCGCCGGAGAATTTACACCTTACTACCCTCAGCCCACCCCTATTGACAATGGGCTATACCTCGACATCCAAGTTATCAATTTACATCAGTTTTCTAGGTTCCATGTGCCCAGTATGCATCCGGTACTGTTCAAACATGTCCAGTAGGGCCGCACACAGATCGGTCCTCAATCGACACAAGCAGGGCTATGCACGTGAGGCCACGTCTCACTGCATCCTAACCGCTGCTCGGTCTCAATTTCACATTTCTAAACCACTCTTTGATTCAATTCATCCCGTGTGATAAAATCCTATCTCGTGAGTAGATTCCAACTATTCGACTTCTACCGGATTCCTATAATTATTAGCATGCAATTTTCCACTCGTCAAGATCTAGACCTACCCAATACTCCATGGGATTTGTGGGTCATGCAAGTGGAGTAACAAGCACCTTAGCCCTAATGCACAAAACTCATCCTAGACATAAGTGATACAAATAGAAAATTTGAAATAATACTTAAATGCAAACCGGGGCTTGCCTGGCTGCAAGTCAGAGGGGAAGTTAGCTTCTGGAAGTAGAGTCTCCAAGGGCTTTGGGTCCTCCTCGATCTCAGTCACTATATGATATGCAATATATAAAGTACATGAGTGATATAGAAACTATAGAAGAGATCTTATAAATAGAGATCAGGTATGTAAATGATTGTACTTGGCCTTGGGATTTTTACAGTGGACACTAGGATCTATGAGGAAGATCTGGACCAAAAATTGGAGATGTTAAAGGAAGCTTGTTGTCTATAAAATTAAACAAGTAAAATGCTTCTCTGAATTTTGGTTTTACTTCTAGAGCTTTGTCATGGTTAACAGTGGATGATCTTGGTAGAGGAGGTTTTTATGGTTCTGGGTAAATTCGTTTCACATTTTTTTGAGCTTCCTACAAGGAGAAACTGATTTTACAAGTTTGGGGAAAATGTTGCAAAGGTTTCTGGACATTTTCCATTTTTCAATTGACATAGGTGATTTGAACATTGTTTGGTCCAATTAATGAAGTCCAATGATCTTGAAATTCTTACTGGAGGTCAAATGTATTTTTAAGAGTGTTTTGACCAAAATTGGGAATTTTTGAATTGACAGAACAAGAGTAATTAATTTCCCAAGCAGTTAGCTCAAAGGAATTAATTATGAAAATTGTTGGAGTTTCATGTCACACAAATTGCACAACTGCAAATTTGGGATCAATATGAGTCTACCAGAATTTATTTGGAAATTTTTGAGAAAATATACTAGGAGTAATGGATTTTAGAAGTTTGATTGAAATCTAGAATTATTTTCCAATTGGAAAGTTTAAATAATGCAGCCGGCCCCACTTCATTTAAATGGGCCAATCGCATCTGGGCCACACAGGGGCCATAGGTATCAAACCGCGCAGCCCTAGTCGATCCGGTGGCCACAGCAGATCCCCAGGGGGGAAACAGTTGCTGACCGGCGGGGCCCGCGAGGTCGTCATCTACCTCGCGCCCTGGGCGGCGCCCGTGCTCCCCGCGGCAGCGCAGTGCCGACGAGCTCGCTGGATAGGCTTTCCCGGCCACCACCCTTATCTAAACTTGCCGCCTAACCCTTGTCTAAGGTGCTGAGCATGATGGAACGGTCATCGACCGCCGGTGATGGCCGGAACTCCGCATGCGACGGCGGCAGAGAAGTTAGGGTTCCGACGAGGGTCGACGAACCTCGAACTAGGCTTGAATTTCATGGGAAAAAAGTGGAGAAGCTTCCTGGGAGCATAAGGAACACGAAAATGAGGAGAAAATGGGGTGGAGCGGATTGCAACTTTCACCCCGACGGTGAACAGAGCAATTTTTGTTGGCGGCGGGGAAAACTCGAATCTCTTGGCAATCATTCGATGGATTCCACTAAGATTTGATAGGCGTGTGCTCTATGAGGTATTGAACAATATTCATGAAATAATTAAAGGATGGTTGCACGTAGAAAGTGAATTGAATTGAAAACCTAGCTAGTTCATATTCATCGGCCGAAAGTAAAACTCGAATCATTTGCTCGATACATAAAGAAATGAAGCACGATTTTCACCGTGAGGAAGAGTTCTTGATGGTGATCCCTTTTGCTGTTGGAGTTGAGGCGCAACACGGCTTGCTGAGGGCTGGCAGCAGTGGAGCAGAGGCGGGGATGGTCTCCAACCCCGGCGGCGGGAAGGAATATTCAAAATACCCCGCAAATAAGCATGGAACCAATGATACAATAGGAGGGAATGGTAGAGCGGAAGCTTGTGTTACTTTTTGATGTTTGGAGGTCGCTCAAACGATGGCCGGAGCGAGCTGTGCGAGCAAGAACAGAGGAGTCGCCGGGTCTTTGCTTTTGCGGTGAGAAGAGGAGTGCCGATGGCGTGTGGGGTGAGAAAAGGAAGGGGATGCACGGTGGGAGGATTAGATATTCCTCTAAAGGTGCCACCAAGCTGCTTGCATGGCTGGTGTTGGGCTGGCGCACGACGGGCGTGCGTTGAACGGCGGGGAGAGCAGAGCGGGGGCGGTGCACGTATTTGAGACATTGGACAGTGGGTCCCACAGCCCTTCATCTCAATCCTTCTCTGGACAAAGAAATATCCTACCAACTGATGTCCAAAATTCATGAAACTTTGTGGATAGGCTCAACTAGATATATGGGGTTCGACTCTGAAATCAAAACTTCAAATTAATCAAGTTTCAATTGAAATTCAAATTCAAATTTGAATTTGAATAGAATTCAATGGAGCCACTGAATTAAATACCCAATGAGCTTCAAAAATTTTGAAACTTTGCAGAGAGACTAATTGGAATATTTGGAATTTAACGGTGAACTCGTATTTTTATTTTGGCAATGTATAAACAGGAGCAAGTTTTTAAATATTTGAATTCCCTCCATTAAAGTTTGAATTGGTTTGATTTTTAATTGCCAATTTGATTTATTTTTGCCATTCAAATCTTTACATCTCCCATCTGAAATTTGCACTAAGAAATTTAGGGCTTTTACATTCCCCCCCCCCCCCCCCCCCCCTAAAAGAATCTCGTCCCGAGATTACAAATAGAAGAGACGGAGGTAAAAAGATTATCGGATATGAGCTGATAATAAATCCGGATAGTTTGATCAGAGATAGTCCTCGCTTTCCCATGTCACTTCCTCAGAGGTATGGTTACTCCACAAGACTTTGTAGAAGTACAAAGTTCGTCTTGTGGTGCGAGTATTTTCATCAATAATCCGGATCGGATACTTAGAATAAGTGAGATCCGGTTGGACAGCTTCAATGTCTTCGGTGCGGATTTCAGCTGAAGATTTAAGACATTTCCGCAGCTGAGAAAAGTGGAAAACATTATGAACTCCAGAGAGTGACGCTGGTAACTCCAAACGATAGGCCACGGGTCTGCATTTTTTAATGACAGCAAACGGACTGATGAATCGTGGAGCAAGTTTTCCCTTCACTCCGAAACGATGAATCCCTTTCGTCGGAGAGACACGGAGGTAAACATGGTCTTCGATGTCGAAGTGGAGAGGTCGATGTCTTTTATCCGCTTAGCTTTTCTGACGACATTGAGCAGCCTTGAGATTGGCTTGAATTACTCACACTCATTATTCGGCTTCATTTACAAGATCAATTCCGTATATAACTCGCTCGCCGGATTCACACCAATTGAGTGGTGTGCAACATTTCCGGCCGTAGAGAGCCTCATACGGCGCCATCTTGATGCTAGCTTGATATAACCATTGTTATAAGAGAACTCCGCCAATAGCAAATGGTCATCCCAATTTTTACTGTGGTGGATGGCACAAGCGCGTAGCATATCTTCCAAAACTTGATTCACCTGTTCAGTTTGACCATCAGTCTGCGGGTGATATGCGGAGCTTCGGATCAGTTTCGTCCCCAATGACGCGTGCAGCTGCTCCCAAAAACGAGCAACGAACAGCGCACCGCGATCTGAAATAATTGTCTGGGGAACTCCGTGCAAGCACATGATTCTTGCAATATATAACTCCGCATATTTCTTGGCAATGTACTTTGTATGTACTGGAATAGAATGAGCTGATTTGGTTAGTCGGTCGACTATCACCCAAATCGAATCATGCTTGTGGAATGTGAGAGGTAATCCGACAATAAAATCCATACTAATGTCCTCCCATTTCCAAGCCGGAATTTTCAATGATTGCATCTGTCCGGCCTTTCTCATGTGGTCGGCTTTCACCCGCCGACATGTATCACACTCCGATACGTACTTTGCAATTTCTCTCTTCATCCACATCCACCAAAATCTGGTTTTCAAATCTTGGTACATCTTGTTGATGCCCAGATGAATAGAGTACTTGGATAAGTGAGCTTCATCCAAGATTTTCTTCCGAAGTGTCATGTCACGGGGTACCACAATATGGTCCTTGAACCACAGGGTACCATGTTCACTTCAAAAGCACTTCATTTCCCCATTCTTCATCCTCCTCCGAATGTGCGATACCCACATCTTTCTTCTGAGCTTCCATAATCTCCTCTCGTATGGTAGGGATGAGAGCAAGATTATATAACGCTCCATATGGAACCAAGTATAAACTCGGCTTGTCCTCTTCCATCGAAGTGATGGACAGATTATTGACGTGAGACTTGCGACTCAGCGCATCGGCAACTACATTCACCTTGCCGGGATGGTAATGAATTTCAATCTCATAATCTTTGATCAGTTCTAACCATCTTCGCTGCCGCATATTCAGTTCCTTCTGAGTGAAGATATATTTAAGACTCTTGTGATCGGTGTAGAGGTGCACTAGATTTCCGAGCAAATAATGCCTCCACATTTTTAAAGTGAGCACCACGGCAGCGAGTTCAAGTTCATGAGTTGGATAATTATGCTCATGATTTCGGAGCTGCCGTGAGCCATATGCGATCACGCGGCCGTCTTGAATTAATATGCAGCCGAGACCAATGTCAAACGCATCACAATAAACGTCGGAAGATTTGGTCGTATCCGACTGAGCTAGCACTGAGGCTGTTGTGAGATGTTTCACCAAAACTTGAAATGCATCCTCATATGACTTGCTCCAAATATATTTAGTACCCTTTTTCAGCAGCTCCGTCATTGGCTTAGCAACTTTTGAGAAGCTCGGAATGAACCTCCGATAATATCCCGCTAACCCGAGGAAACTGCAAAGTTCGTGTACATTGGAGACTTCCATTTCAGCACTTGCACAATTTTGCTTGGATCAACAGTGATGCCCTCCGCTGAAATAATGTGACCAAGAAATGGTACTTGGCTGATCCAAAATGCACACTTGCTGAATTTTGCATAAAGCTTGTGATCTCGCAATCGTTGGAGCACGATATGCAAGTGTTTGGTGTGTTCTTTCTCTGATTTTGAATAAACCAAAATGTCGTCGATGAAGACCACGACAAATTTGTCCAACTCCGGCATGAACACTGAATTCATCAAATACATGAAGTGAGCCGGCGTGTTGGTAAGTCCGAACGATATGACGATATATTCATAGAGCCCGTATCTCGTTGAGATTGCCGTCTTCGGTATATCCTCCGCTCGGATTTTTATTTGATGATATCTGGACCGAAGATCCATCTTCGAGAATACTTTAGCACCCACTAATTGATCGAATAAAATATCAATGCACGGTAGTGGATACTTGTTCTTGATCGTCATGGCGTTGAGCAGACGATAGTCCACACATAGACGTAATGTCTTGTCCTTCTTCTTTACAAATAATGCGGAGCAACCCCAAGGTGATGAACTTGGGCGGATGAGACCTTTGTCCAGCAGGTCCTTCAAATGCTCCTTTAATTCCGCCAATTCATTTGGGGCCATCTTGTACGGCCTTCGAGAAATAGGCGTGGTTCCTGGAATAAGTTCAATTTTGAACATGATGTCCCTATCCGGTGGCATACCTGGAAGGTCGTCGGGAAACACGTCCGGATATTCACGGACCACACGAATGTCTTCAAGCTTTGTGGCTTCTGTGTTGTATGTGGCTGGAATTTTCTGGATAAGGCGGTCTAGAATGAGAGTGTGTGGTTCATATAGTGGAGAGTTCAAATGGACCACACGTGGAACAATGTCAAGAACAGCACCATGACGGTGCAGCCACGACATTCCTAAGATGACATCGCTGACCCGATGGTGAGCGATACACCACGGTACTTCTGCGGACCACCCCCGCTGCTGCTCGACGGTGCACTCCGTTTCCTCTTATCAGAAACGAGCTCACGCTGAGCATCTTCCTGTACAATCGTGGCATTGACGATGTCGTTGAAGGTGCCACGGTTGCATTGTGAGAGTTGGACCTTCATCTTCAGATTAAGGCCCCAGAAGAATATATCTCTCTTCCTATCTTCTGTCCCCACATATTCGGGCGCGTACTGCGCCAAGTGGTTGAATGAGCGGGAGTATTTGTGGGCATTCCTCCCACCTTGCTTTAGCTCCAAAAATTCTTGAAGCTTCCTCTTCATTATTATGGGAGGTATATGGTAAGCGCGGAACGCCTCCCGGAATTCGGTCCAGGTGACCGCATGACCGGCCGACAGTGAGGCAGTGAAGTTCACCCACCAAGCACCAGCAGATCCATGAAGCTGTTGAGCTGCAAACAACGCCTTCTGCTGTTCAGTGCATCGCAGCAAACCGAACTTTGCCTCAAGAGTGCGGATAAAGTTATCCGCTTCCAGAGGCTCCTCAGCCTCCATGAAGACCGGTGGATGCGTCGCCAAGAAATCCGAATACGATCTTTGTTGGGGCTGGCATTGCCCATTGTCTTGTCGCCCTCCTTGACGGAACAAATTTTGAACCAACATCCGCAGTAACTCGGTTTGCTCGTCGCGCGAGCTGAGTACTGCGGCCAGAATCTCCGCGAGCATTCTCAGAGGTTCAGGAGGTAGCGGTGGTGGAACTTGTTGCTGTGGTGTCGCGGTTTGCTCCCGGGTTAGAGATTCATCCCCATGACCCCAGCTCGAGCCTCTCATCTCGGGCATCGAACGCGTACACACCATTCTGCATTCACATGATTTAAATCAGCAACAAGTTTGTTTTCTTTATCCATTTTATACCATAGTAGTGCGAGTATTGACAATGTGATAATTGCATAATATTCACATATATTGATAAAGTACAAACTTTATACAAGATATATTATCTCATGACCAAGTGTACAATAGTGATTTCCAAAATGACGGACTCCCACTACAGAAGTACATCTCAACTATACTTGGTCTTCATGAGATGTCATACACATATTGTCATCTCATACACACCCACTACTATTTATAACATGACACAAACATGGCTACAAGATAAACATGAGCAACCACTAATTATACGTTGTCCCGTGATGGCAGTAGTGCTGCCCCATCCTACTCCGATGCATCATCATCGGCGTACTCTAGGATCTCTGGATCTTCTTCCTCCTCAGGATCTGAAGGCACTTGCTCACCCATATTCAATGGTATAAAATTAGCCGGTGGATACACAACTGGTTGCAATTGTGCTTCGGCCTCAATCAAATTATCCTGAAGTTGCTCTGCCTCGTACTCCCAATTCTGAGCTTCCTCGATGGCTTCGCCTCGTGCCTCGGTGACTACCAACAGCTGCTCTTGCTATTGTTGCACCTCCAACTGACTCGACTGCAGTCCATCACGAGTTTGCTGCATATCCTTGCAAGCTTGCTGCAGTTCGGTACGAGCCTTCCGCAGTCTCATGCGAGTCTGATTCAGCTGATCCTCGCATTGATTCAGCCGGTGATTCGTCGGAGCCAGGAACAAACGTAGGTTCTCATTGATATAATCAAGAGTGTCACCCCGTTGCATTGCTTGCCTCAAGGCTTTGATCTGCTCCCGAAGAACTGCACCCTGTGCGAGAACCACCATGCTGGATGCAGCGGCATAAGTCCCAAGTGTTGTCGAGGTTGTATCGCCATATGGTTGATAGGCCGCAACCATACGATGTTGCCACTCAAAACCAGCAGCACCACAGACCAGGAGAAGAGCAAATTGTGTCCCAGCCATGGCATCTTGATGAAGCTCGCAAAGCTTCATAAGCGCTTCGCCCGCTGCAATGGCCCATGTGTCCTCCAAATGAGCTCCCTGGATCATGACCGAAAAAGGAGCCCATCCATAAAAACGCAGACTCGCCGGGATGTCGACCAGGATGGAACATGACAGTACGCCTCTGTCAACCACCTCTTGACCCCAATAGCATGGCATCTCGATGAAGCCAAACTGTTGGAGCACCTCCCGCAGCATGTTCGGGAAGCCCGGACAGTTGGCGCACATAGAGAACACCCAACCGTCCGGCAATAACATCACATCCGTCATCTATAAAAGAAGTATTCGAACGAGCCAAATACTCAAATTCAACAAACTCTGTTGATAAACAGATCATGGATGTTAAAATTGAATTATGAAAGTGAATTCAAATTCAAATGCCAAATGAAACATAACACTGGAATTCTGTCTCAGTTTCTGTTCATTCTGACCAGTCTGGAGAAATTCGAAATTTTCATCCAGTTCAAGGCACATTCAGAACTTGAGTTAAACTACAAAGTTGTAGTAAACTCAAATATATTTCCATAATGTATTTATTTGCTTCCAGATAATTTCTGTATAAGGAGATATGATTTTTGCAAGCTGACAGTGTTTCTGGAAAAATTTTGACAGCACCTCCTCTGTTTAAGGCTGATTTTGTCCACATTTTTCCAGATACAAAACATCAAAATATGCAAAAATCATAAATTACAACATTGTTTTATACATCCTCAGGATTACATAAATGCAATTTATGAAGTCTTTAATTGATTCTATAAAGAGATATGATCAAGACAGTAACAGGGTACAGAAACTGTCCAGTCTCTGTCCAGATTTCACAGAGTTTGGAAATTTGAAATTTTCATTAGTTTACAGGGATATTCTGATCTGGAGTTGAACATAAGAGTATTAGAAGACTCTCTAAACTTTCCAACCATGTATGGTATACCTTTAGGGGTGAAATATACTGGAAGTTATGCTGTTCCAAACTTAGTCAATTTTCTGATAAGTTTACAGTTTGAACCAGGAACTGGGCACTTTAAGTTCAAGTGAAGTTTTCAAGTTTTAAATCTTGAAATCTGTCTTGGATCTGAAAATGAAACCTGTGGATGAATTCCTCAAGTTCCCAAATTACATGTCCGCTTATCCAAGCAACCACACGTTCAATTTTAAATCTGACCAGCACGCTCCAAAACAGAGATTACAAATTTAAACTTAGTCCTAAGTTGGAAATTTTTATTTGTTGTCGAGTAACAACACCAGCACGGATAGTGTCGTCAACGTGCCCTATGAAGCTAAAATGCAATTCCGGTACTACACCCTCACCAAAGAAAATATTAAGCTGGTATTCTGGCATACGTCTCAACGGTGGCAGGAATGACGTTCACTCGCAAACATTTTCTACTCGAGCTACTTAAACGTAGTTAGTGTACTGCATCTACACACAAACGATAGATCAAACATATGGTGCCGTACAGCACAGCATGCACGGGCGGACATTTCACAATAATATTTATGAAAGTAAAAACATTCATCCCGTATCATTCCATACGGGCCGCCCCGAGTTAAGCCACGTCTCGAGGTACATGCCGGGTTTTCTACCACCCGACAGGGTCCCACGTCTTTGCATAGTGCTGCACCAGTAGGGGGTGCATCGGGTTATGTCCCACCCGATGGGGGCTCCCACTAATTTTATAGCATGCTAGGGTACCGCATGTCATATGTTCTCAGAAACATGGAAAGTTTCAGAGACTCATATTAACATTTCCGTGCCAAGCCACGGAAACAACCACATGCTACATCTCGCATGGTGAGCTTACCGCAACTGATCCGCTTGCGGTGGCGTACCTTACCTCTTACCTGATGTTGGAGTGTCGTTACAGAATTTAATAACACATAAGTTAGCTCGCCACCTTAAGTAACTAATACTATAATAGACCTTATGTGGGCATAGTAACTAATCCTCACTCGACTACTCTTAAGTTTTCAAAATAGGCTCTTTTCGAGCATGCTATTCCTAATGCGGCTCTGATACCAGGCTGTGGGGACCGGGTCCACACATTCCAGGAATCACAGAGGGTGGTGCCATGCGATGCGGCACCCAACAGCATACAAGAAAAGAATACAACAAAATACAAAGTTTTATTTATATAAATAGCAGAAGTCTTTTACAATACTTAATATACAGTGGAAGATAATATTCATAACTAAACTCTCAACCTAGCTATGCAAAAATACAGCCGTCCAGCCCGCGGACACTGCACACTAGCCACACACAAATTTACTGCGGCGTGCAGGGCTCTCATTCGGCAGTATACCTCGAAGGGGGCATTGCGTCATCCTCGGGCCCTTCCTCATATGTCTCACCTGCAAACAACTTAATATAGCCACCGTGAGCACGAAGCTCAGCAAGAATTAACCATCTCACCAAAACATGGAACTCTACATGCAGGGACACTTAACATAGGGATGGATATATTAGTAAATGACTCGCATAAAAATTGATCATCATTTTACAAGTTAATAGCAGCAACTTAAATATTTAATAACAGTAACTTTAGTGAGTCTAATCTATAGCAATCATAGTTGCAAAGCAATTATATTTCAATACATCATATTCTCCTGACTTCTTCAGTATTTACTACGTCACAACGCAATAAACAAGCGATACTCAAATAACCTTGAGGGACGGTGATTGCAATCAGGACACACCCGAATAACACGTCACGTACACCCGTGCTTAAGGAGCGTGCCGTGCTCCTCACCACATCATACACAACAACGTTTCACAAGAGAACTCAAACACCGAACCGGTCCCACCATCGTGGGCATAAGGTTCCCGCACGGAGCGTGTGTGTGCCCGCCGGCGAATTTACACCTTACTACCTCAGCCCACCCCTATCGACAATGGGCTATGCCTTGACATCCAAGTTATCAAGTTACATCGGTTTCCTGAGTTCCATATGCCCAATATGCATTTGGTACTGTTCAAACTTGTCCAGCAGGCCGCACAGGGATCGGTCCTCAATTGACACAAGCAGGGCTACGCACGTGAGACCACGTCTCGCTGCATCCTAACCGCTGATTGGTCTCAATTTCACATTTCTAAACCATTCTTTGATTCAATTCATCCCGTGTGGTAAAATCCTATCCCGCGAGTAGATTCAGACTACTCGACTTCTACTGGATTCCTATAAACATTAGCATGGAATTTTCTACTCGTCAAGCTGTAGACCTACCCAATACTCTATGGGATTTGTGGGTCATCCAAGTGGATTAACAAGCACCTTAGCCCTAATGCACAAAACTCATCCTAGACATAAGTGATACAAATAGAAAATTTGAAATAACACTTAAATGCAAACCGGGGCTTGCCTGGCTGCAAGTCAGAGGGAAAGTTAGCTTCTGGAAGTAGAGTCTCCAAGGGCTGTAGGTCCACCTCGATCGCGGTCACTATATGATATGCAATATATAAAGTACATGAGTGATATAGAAAATATAGAAGAGATCTTATAAATAGTGATCAGGTATGTAAATGATTTTACTTGGCCTTGGTATTTTACAGTGGACACTAGGATCCGTGAGGAAGATCTGGACCAAAAATTGGAGATGTTAAAGGAAGCTTGTTGTCTCTAATATTACAACAAGTAAAAGGCTTCTCTGAATTTTGATTTTACTTCTGGAGCTTTGTCATGGTTAACAGTGGATGATATTGGTAGAAGAGGTCCTTCTGGTTCTGGAATTTTTTTTAACATTTTTCTGAGCTTCCTACAAGGAGAAACTGTTTTTACAAGTTTGGGGAAAATGTTGAAAAGGTTTCTGGACATTTTCCATTTTTCAATTGACATAGGTGATTTGAACATTCTTTAGTCCAGTAAATGAAGTCCAATGAACTTGAAATTTTACTGGAGATCAAGTATATTTTTAATAGCATTCTTACCAAAATTGGGAATTTTCCAATCAACAGAACAGGAGTAATTAATTCCCCAAGCAGTTAGCTCAAAGAAATTAATTATGAAAATTCTGGGAGTTTCATGTCCAACAAACTGCACCACTGCAAAGTTGGGATCAATATGAGTCTACCAGAATTTACTTGGAAATTTGTTTAGCAAATATACTAGGACTAATGGATTTTAGAATTTTGATTGAAATCTGAAATTATTTTCCAATTGGAAAGTTTAAATAATGCAGCCGACCCCACTTCATTTAAATGGGCCAACCGCATCTGGGCCACACATGGGCCATAGGGATCAAACCGCTCAGCCATAGTCGATCCGGTGGCCACATAAGATCCCCAGGGGGAAAACTGTCGCTGATCGGCGGGGCCCACGAGGTCGTCTTCTACCTTGTGCCCTGGCGGCGCCTAGGCTCCCCGCGGCAGCGCATCACCGGCGAGCTCGCCGGATAGGCTTTCCCGGCCACCATCCTTATCTAAACTCGCCACCTAACCCTTTTCTAAGGTGTTGAACACGATGGAACGGTCGTCGACCGCCGGTGATGGCCGGAACTCCGTGTGCGACAGCGGCGGCAAAGTTAGGGTTCCGACGAGGGTCGATGAACCTCGAACTAGGCCTGAATGTCACGGGAAAAAGTGGAGAAGCTTCCTGGGAGCATACGGAACACGAAAATGAGGAGAAAATGGGGTGGAACATATTGCAACTTTCACCCCGACGGTGAACAGAGCAATTTTTGTTGGCGGCGGGGAAAACTCGAATCTCTCGGTAATCACTTGATAGATTCCACTGAGATTTGATAGGCGCGTGCGCTATGAGGTATTGAACAATATTCATGAAAGAATTATAGGATGTTTGCACGTAGAAAGTGAATTGAATTGAAAACCTAGCTAGTTCATATTCATCGACCGAAAGTAAAACTCGAATCATTTGCTCGATACCTAAAGAAATGAAGCACAATTTTCACCGTGAGGAAGAGGTCGTGATGGCGATCCCTTTTTCTGTTGGAGTTGAGGTGCAACACAGCTTGCTGAGGGCTGGCAGCGGTGGAGCAGAGGCGGCGATGGTCTCCAACCCCTGCGGCGGCAAGGGATCTTCAAAATACCCCACAAATAAGCATGGAACTAATGATATAGGAGGGAATGGTTGAACGGAAGCTTGTGTTACTTTTTGATGTTTGGAGATTGCTCAAACGATGGCCGTAGTGAGCTGTGCGAGCAAGAACAGAGGAGTCGCCGGGTTTTTGCTTTCCCGATGAGCAGAGGAGTGCAGATGGCGTGTGGGGTGCGAAAGGAAAGGGATGCACGGTGGGAGGATTAGATATTCCACTCAAGGTGCCACCGAGCTGCTTGCATGGCTGGTGTAGGGCTGGCGCACGGCGGGCGTGCGTTGAACGGCGGGGAGAGCAGAGAGGAGGCGGTGCACGTATTTGAGACACTGGACAGTGGGACCCACGACCCTTCATCTCAATCCTTCTCTGGACAAAGAAAGATCCTACCAAATGATGTCCAATATTCATGAAACTTTGTGGATAGTATCAACTAAATATATGGGGTTTGATTCTGAAATCAAAACTTAAAATTGATCAAGTTTCAATTGAAATTCAAATTTGAATTTGAATTTGAATAGAATTCAATGGAGCCACTGAATTAAATAGCCAATGAGCTTCAAAAATTTCGAAACTTTGCAGAGAGACTAATTGGAATATTTAGAATTTAATGGTGAACTCAGATTTTTATTTTGGCAATGTTTGAACAGGAGCAAGTTTTTAAAGATTTGAATTCCCTCCATTAAAGTTTGAATTGGTTTGATTTTTAATTGCCAATTTGATTTATTTTTCCCATTCAAATCTTTATATCTCCCTTTTGAACTTTGCACTAAGAAATTTAGGGCTTTTACATCCGAGGCCATCCAATGGTGTAGCACCCATATCAAGGGATGAGACCCACCTGACAGAGATCTGGAGAAAGCACAGCCCCAATGCAGCTGTGACCAGGTCGGCTGACCTCCCTAGTCGGCCGACTAGGGAGTTGAGCCAAACCTGGTCAAATGCCACATGTTGGCTCCCCCCGGCTTGAAGAAGTCAGCGGTGAATGATTCACGCGCATTTGGTGGTGGGCGGTAACCGACCCTTCTCCCCCCTATAAATAGAACCCCACACCTCGCCTCACAGACAAACCAAAACTTGAGAATAGAATACCACTCCTAAGGTTTAGAGTAGTCCTAGAGGGTGTCAAGTAGAAGGAGAGTTTGGTGAAGAGTCTAGGAGAAGGAGGCTTGGGCTTGTAAAGTCCCTCTTCTACACTCGTACCTCATACAAAGGTGTTATTTAAATCAAGTAAGCCTTTGTGAATTCAATTCAAGGTACTTTGCACAAGTAGTTACTTGTGGGTTCATTTCTTTAGTTTATTAAAGTCTCTATTTGTATATTTGTGTTCAAAACAACTAGAGTTGTGATTTAGAACATAAGTGTGGTGCTTAGGTTAGAAATCACCAGTGAATATCTCGTAGACCCACGAATTGAAGAGGTAGGTAGTTGGTTGTGACAGCCCTATCTGTCCTTAGTAATCCTCCATGTTCGGCTATGCCATTTGCTCTTGGGGTAAGCCCGTGCCCGAAGCAAGCAGCTACCGCAAATTTGTTTGGATTAGAATCAATACTTTGAATTCCTCTCTCTTACTTCCTACCAAACAACTTTGTGTCCTTGGGTGAATTAGATCGTAAGATGAGCACATACGTTCCTTGGAGTTGATACCCTAGGGAATACTCTTAAAGGGAAGTGCTACACGACAGTTTCCGCATGCTTTTGTATTTTTACCTGTGACGTAAGAAATGTCAACAAGCATTTCTGATGCCGTTGCTGGGGAACGGTTGCTGTTAATCCTTTAACCTTGTTCACCATCGTATCTATATTCTTATCTTATTTTTCCTTTTCTTCTTATCTTATTTTTCCTTTTCTTACCACCACCACATATATGGAGCAGCCCATCATTCTTTCTTATTCTTCCACCAAAGGGCAAGTTCTATGAGCCACTGCCTTCAGCAAAAACCATTTGTTCTACTAGATATGAACTTTGCCTTGGCTTTATAGCCATGGTTCGAGAACAATCCTTCTTAGGAATGGATTTTGAAAACCCCTACCACCATCTACGAGAGTTCGAACAACTTTGTTCATGCCTTCTAATCAAGGGTATGACACATGATACTCTTAAATGGAAGTTATTTCCTTTTTCTCTCAAAGAAAAAGCCAAACAATGGTACAACCACAACGTTGGGAAGACAAACAGAAATTGGAACGAATTACGAGAAATATTTTGACTTGCTTTCATTCCAATTACCCGAATTGTTTCCTTGCGGAAGGAAATACTATGCTTCCAACAGATGGAGGAATCCTTAGGTGCAGCTTGGGATAGATTTTCTCTTTTGAGAAATTCCAGCCCAGATTTGTCCATCCCTGATCCGTTGCTTTTGCAACACTTCCATATGGGATTGAACAAAGAGTCTGCCCTACATCTTGACATTACAGCTGGAGGATCTTTCCTCCATAAGATACCGGAAGAAGGCAAGGATCTTCTAGACCGAATTCTAGAAAATTCTTCTTTCATTATGGGTCTTAATGAGCCTCCTCAAGAGGAAGTAGTGTCAAGAACCGAGGATAAATCCATGAACAAGGAAGAACCTATCTCTTGCTTATCCCAAACCTTGTCGAAGGAATCCTCTCCCAAACCTGAAACTACGAAGGAAGAAAAATTCAACCTTCAGAGTTTCCCTTCTACTTCGAGGAAGAGATATTTGAAGATTTTGGAAATACCTCAAAGTACTGTTGCCATAGGAAACCATCATTGCCCCTAACTCCACCTAACCAACCTGATGGAGTGCTCGTACAACAGACAGTCAAGGATTTAACCTCTATCTTAAGTAGGGAATACATTGCAGAAGTTGAGCAGTCACCTGAAATCCTTTGGATGACATCACCTTTGGCAACTATTCTATGCTTTATTAGAGGGACACCAATGAAGGTCCTATACAACCCTACTGTTGGAGCAAATCTCATTTCCAATTCTTGTGCTCTCGTCATTCTGGACGATGTGCTGTTGGCACCAACATGTAAATCCTTCCGAGATTTTTTTCGGAAACATCCTTGAAGGATGTGGGGTTTTACAATAGGTGTCTGTAAGACACAAAGATATTGAGGCAATCCTAGATTTCCATGTGTTCAAAATTCAAGATTTCAACATTATGATTGGGATTCCCATTGAGAAATTTATCATGGAAATTCCCTTGGAAGGAAACCTTAATGCCAAACTTGGAGGGAGGAAATTCTCTATTCCTATCCTGCGTTCCAAGAACACATCCCCAGAATCTCCCATACAAGATGAACCGTTAGAGGAGGTTAGAACTCTTCAATTCTTGGCACCCTCTAAAATTGAAGGAGATGAGGATTTCACCCAAGTGGAGGATGAATTTCAAGAGGCAATCGAATCGCCAAAAGAAGAGATCTTCCCAAAACCTCCTGTTGAGCTAAACATTTTACCTCCAGGCCTCTGTATGCCTTTCTAAATGGCAATTTGGAAGCCCCTGTCATCATAAGTGACAAGCTTTCAGATGATGAGACACTCAAACTCATTGCCATGTTGGAAAAATATAGGGCTATTTTTGACTATCCACTAGAGGATCTCAAGGGGATTAGTCCAACATTATGAACCCACCACATTCCAATTGACCCCAAGAGTGTCCCCTCAAGGGAACCTCAAAAGCGATCGAATAATGCGATGCAAGAAGTTGTCAAGAAGGAAGTCTTGAAACTTCTGCATGCCGGGATTATCTACCATGTTCCTCATAGTGAATGGGTTAGCCCATGATAAAGAGTTTTAGGCCCATCTTCCGAAAGGTAATGGATAAGTTGATTGATGGAGATCCCGACGTTGATGATCTGAGGCTCTCCAGTAAAACACGGAAAACCGCTGCAATCACTACACCACCGCTCCGTTGTTATCAATCGTGCTACACAAGATTGACCTCACCAAGAAGGCCAATCTCTGCAAGTGCAACCGAGAACACAACGTAGAAGACACGATCTGAAATCACGAAGTTGGGGTTTCACAAACTATAGAACAACAATGTAGGATCGAAGAGAACGTGAAAAGCTACTAAAGGGCGGGGGCGGTGAATGGTAGATTAAAAAATCTTACGCAGCGGAAACAATTAAATCCCAACCCCTTTGGCAGAAAAACGATCTGTTAAAGAAATCGTGTGTGAGACTAATCTAAATGTCTTCCAATAATGACAAAAGTGATAGATATCAAAGAGAATCAAGTCACGAAGAAGAAACAACAAGAACACTCAAATCCTTCGAGAGAAACTCAAGTTACAATTGAAAGATCGAACAAAGGTCAATCTGTCCTACCCGAGAAAAATAGTTTTGGAACGCTGCAAAGAAGCTCATGTATATCAGAAACCACAAATCCAATGACCGTGAAATTTTTACAGATGATAGATAATCAAGTTGTGAAGATAACCCAAAAAGAATCACATCAATTGGATCTGTAAAACTCGACTTTTGATAAAACCACCGAAAAAGGTAGTGCTGTGCAGAAACTCGACGAGAAAAACTTGTCTGGAACAAATCGGACGAACAAGGCACAAAAGTTCCTTCAAACTATGAATTTTATTGATAAAACCATAGGAGGAACAGCCCCAAAGTCGTGCACCATGAGCTCTTTCCTCCCTTGCTTATATAACCATCCCTTAGGCCAACCCAAAACCAACTAGGACTCTAATCCTACTCAAATCACGAATCGAAACTTTCCATAACTGCTTAGGATTCTTCTATACGCAGATAGAAGCAATCTTAAGACTTCCAAACACCTTAGGAACATATCCCACATTCCTAAAACAACTAAGTAGTTATTCGTGACCCACACGAAATCCTATCATAACCAACTCAAATTTTTCCATATTTGAGTCAAACATGACTCAGCCGCAGCTTGAGTCCATAACCTGGTTGGTTGGACCTCTCCAACCAATTCTTTACGTCCACATCTCTTCATCACACTTCGAAACCATGTAGCCACACCCATGCGCTCCTTGCATACATGCAAACATCTTCCAACAACGTCCACGATACCTTCATATGCATTGTTCTTGATTCAAACATGTTGTTCAACCTCCCAATCAACTCAACCACAATTCCTCCCGAACTTGGTTGTTGAACCTCATCTTCTCTCTAAGACTAGTTCAATGGATCCCGTTACCAGCCATGTCTTGAACTCAAGCAACACCTGCACATGAAGAAACAACCAATACTTCCGAGCACAAGTCATCGACTTGACTCTCGTTAGTTCCGAAACTACAACATCTTACGTGAGCACCTCACATAAGCATGTTGCAAAACAACAGTAAAACGATATCAGCCATATCAACCAAAACGCACCAAAAACTTAGAAAATGAATAACAAGCAATCTTTCCAAACAATGTAAAGCAAGTTCGAAACATTTCATAGTAAAAACAGGAACATTGCGATCAAGCTCCAAATCTTGCCAAAGCTAACCGGAGCTTGAGCTGGAGCTTACCAAAGCTAGTACAACCTAGCGCCGGAGCTTACCAAAGCTAGTACAACTTAGCGCCGAAGCTTACCAAAGCTGGTCGGAACTAGTCAACCCAAAAGCCGGAGCTAGAAAAACATGTCGGAGCTAACTAACATAAGTCTTACCTAGCAAAACATATCAGACCTTAACAAAGACATGCCGAAGATATCAAAAACATGCCGGAGCTAAAGACAAAGCTCACCGGAGCTACCCAAAAACATGTCGGACCTAGACAAAGAAAGTCGGACCTATTTTTGGACCTTGCAGAAGCTCGAAGCTAGAGTCGGACCTTGCTAAAAAGATGTTACGGCAGCATTCGAAACTTTTATTGTCAAAGCCAATGTATTCAACACACATAGGTCTCACAATCTCCCCCTTGATGAATGCATTGGCAACACCACTTAAGATCCGAACATTGGCTTATTCACATTAAAAGTTTTGAAAATAATTTCTCCCCCTTTGTAAAACAGAAATAAAATGAGAAAAAGAAATTCTCCCCCTGAGAAGAATCAATGTGAATATGTGCAATGTGTAATCAATTTCTCCCCCTTGCATACTTATTTTAAAAATTCACATATTATCTCTCTCCCTTTGTCAATGTATTCAACAAGGTCTATAAGACAAATTTTAATTGTTATGAGTATATTATAACATATACATATAAAACAAAGCTCATCCAAGTCATACTATCAAGTAACTTACACTATCACATCAATGAGATACACAAAGTAGTGTAAGCCATGCTAGAGATCAAATGTAATTTTCAATTTAAACAAGTCATGATCTCACAAACTTAACTATTTCAAAACCTGAAAGAATGACACTTGTTGCTGCATTTTATTATTTCAAAGCACAAATTTAGGTCATATGATATTTGCAAGAGATTATATGCGCATCTGCCTTATTCTAACCAACCAAGCTAAGCCTATGTCATTTGATAACCAGAAGCTTAAGGACATGGTTTTTGTCATACACAACTTCTTTCAAGTTCATATCTATGTGCAATGATAAGCCATCTCAAAAGATAAAGTGTGATGGATGCATATTCTCTTAATCTTTTATCAATTTATATTTGACCATAAAAGCTCAACATGTAAGTTAATTACGTGATAAATTCTTTATGATCAAAAGCACTTGTGAGCATGCAACTAGTTCAAAACAGCAAGAAAATTCGACCATCACCAGATTTAGTGTGAGTAATTACTCCAATTACTAGACATGGCAAAAACTACAAAATGTATAACACGAGTAATGTAGTAAGAACTTTTAGCATGTAAAAGGAATCACAAAGTCATATATATATGAAATACTATGCTCATATTATTTTAATTTCAGATTCACACATGGACTTCTCAAGTTTCAAAACTCCCCCTCAATGTAAGCCATGACGATGCATAACCCCTATTTCACTATGAATGAAACAAAAACAAGTGAAATCCATAGGTTTTGTAAAAATGTCAGCCAATTGTTGTTCGGTATCTACATGGTGAAGCACAATGTTTTATTTTTCAACATTATCATGGAGAAAATGATACCTAATGTCAATGTGCTTAGTTCTAGAATGTTGCACGGGGTTTTTAGCAATGCAAATGGCACTAGTGTTATCACAAAACAGTGGAACACTATCTAGATCAACCCCATAGTCCTTAAGTGTTTGAACAATCCAAAGAATTTGTGAGCAAGCACTAGCAGCAGCTACATATTCAGATCCAACTGTGGATTGTGCAACTGAACTTTGTTTTCTAGAGGACCAAGCAACAAGTGAATTACAAAGAAAATGACAAGCACCAGAAGTACTTTTCCTATCAATCCTACAACCCCCAAAATTAGCATCGGAAAAAGCTTTCAAAGTAATGGTTGAGGAAGAAGAAAGAAAAATGCCAAATTCTTGAGTTGCATGTAAGTACCTGAGAATCCTTTTGACGGCTTGACGATGTGAAGCACGTGGGGAGGCTTGAAAACATGCACAAAGACATACGCTGAATTGAATGTTAGGTCTTGATGCTGTGAGGTACAAGAGTGATCCGATCATGCTTCTATATTCTTTTTGATCCACGGGTTCACCATCTTCATCAAGTTCAAGTGTTGCTGCTGTTCCTATTGGTGTCCGAAGAGGTTTGCTTTTATCCATGTTGAAGCGCCTTAGGAGGTCTTTTGTATACTTTGTTTGATGCACAAAGGTACCCTCCTTGGTTTGCTTGATTTGCAGCCCAAAAAAGTACGTGAGTTCTCCCATCATACTCATATCAAATTCTGAACTCATCATAGCTAAAAACTTGGACACAAGATCATGAGAAGCACAACCAAAGATAATATCATCCACATACACTTGAACGAATAGTGAGTCATTACCATGCTTAAGCACAGAAGAGTTTTATCAACCTTGCCCATGGTAAACCCCTTTTCAAGTAAGAATGTTTTTAACCTATCATACCATGCTCCAGGGGCTTGTTTGAGACCGTACAAGGCTTTGGACAGTTTGTAAACATGATTAGGAAAATCTGGATTTTCAAAACCTGGTGGTTGTTTGACATAAACCTCCTCATCTATGTAGCCATTAAGGAAAGCACTTTTAACATCCATTTGATATAGCTTAAAACCTTTAGATGCAGCAAAAGCTAACAAAATTCTTATGACTTCTAATCTAGCAACAGGAGCAAAAGTTTCATCAAAATCTAGACCTTCAACTTGAGTGAAACCTTTATCAACCAACCTAGCCTTATTCCTAACCAAAACCCCATCCTCAATTTGTTTATTTTTAAACACCCATTTAGTTCCATTTAAAGTGTGACTTTGAGGTGGAGGTAAAAGTTTCCAAACATTATTTCTTTCAAAATTTTCTAACTCTTCTTGCATGGCAATAAACCAAGATTCATTAGTGAGTGTGTGTGATATATCTTTGGGTTCAAAAGAAGCAACAAAAGCAGAATGAGCATGAGAGTTTGGATCGCAAAACCTGGACCGTGTGACTCATTCGTGCAAGCTTCCAATAATTTGTTGTGGAGGATGACTTTTGAGAACCCGGAGGGGAGTGGACACTTAACAAGCTTCCTCTTCTTCATGCTCATCACAAATGGATGAGCTTGTGACTTGAGGAGGATCTGGACCAGCAATGGTGGTCGTCGGTGCTAGCTGTGAATCAAAATCAGGAGCTGGAACAATGTAATTAGCTGCGGAATTTTCGGGCAGCAGCTCCACCTCTTCCTCATGTTCAACGAAAATGCTCTCCCCCTGCGGATATGGATCTGGACCTGCAATGTTTGAGCTAGTACCTGGGCTAGCTTCATCAAAAGACACATCACAAGTCTCCACAATTTTGTTAGTGTCAAGTAAAAGCACACGGTAGCCTCTAGTATGAGATGGATAACCAAGAAACATGCCATCAACAGATCTAGGTTCAAATTTATCAAGATTACCATGTTTCTTAACAAAGCATTTGCATCCAAAGACCCAAAAGTGTGTAACACTAGGCCTATGTCCAAACCGGAGCTCATACGGTGTTTTACCTAGCTTAGCGCGCAAGAAAACACGATTTGAGACATAACAAGCAGTTGCAATCGCGTCAGCCCAAAATTTCCTAGGAGTTTGATATTCATCAAGCATAGTCCTAGCCATGTCAACTAAGGTTCCGTTCTTTCTTTCTACAACACCGTTTTGTTGAGGTACATATGGTGAAGAAAATTGATGATCTATTCCATTTTCAGCACAAAAGTTATCAAAAGATTGATTTTTAAATTCGGTTTCGTTATCACTTCTAATTGCTTTTAAAGATCCTGGGTGATCAATTGATAATCTAAGAAATAAAGTTCTAAAGTGACTAAAAGCTTCATTCTTAGATTATCAACAAGATCCGCGCCTATGGAAGCAAGAAATGGACTGACCACGAGGTGGTTAATAGAATGATTAGAGCCTTTATGCCAAGAAACGTCACATTATGCTTAATGATCTAAGAAAGCCCCGCGTTCCACAAAATGACCCCAAATGAGCTGTTGGGAAAGATCATAAACCATGAGATGATGGAAAAGGAAGCCCAATACATCAAAGATCTGGCTCAGCTCAACTCCTCCAAAAAGAAGGAAGTTGCTCTCAAAGCAACTTGCAAGCCTAAAAGAAAAGAAACCCGTGAAGCTCAAAACAAAGAAGATACAAGTGACGTGAGCACTGACCTAGATGATGAAGAGATGGTGCTATTCATCAAGAAGTTCAAGCGCATGATGAAAAGAAGACACGGCAGCAACTCAAATGAAGGGAAGAGCAAGGATAAAGGAAAATCCAAGGCTCGACGCACTTTCTATAACTGTGGCAACTACGGTCACTTCAAGGTCGACTACGCCTATGAAGAAAATAAGAGGAAGAAAGAATCGAAGCCTCAAGAAAATAAGATCTTCAGGAAAAAGGCGGGAAGCTCACCAAGCACATATTGGCAAGGAATGGGACTCAAACGATGAGTCCTCCTCCGATGAAGAATAGGAGATGGCCACCATTGCATCAAGAAACCCACCAAGATATCTACACTCTTCCCAAACATGTTAGGACAAGACACACACAATCACACTTGCCTTATGGCCAAAGAGGGCAAGAAGAAAGTTTGACTTACTACCCCTTCGCTAAATTCCTCTACTGATGCTTTTGATAGCTCTAGTGAAAATGAGGAGATGTTTAGTGGATTAAGTAAAACTGCGCTAAAGAAAATGAAAATGTTGTCGGATGAAATCATTGAGAAGGAGGAGCTTGTCAACCGACAAGAAGATATGCTCATCCTTGAAAGGAAGAGATATCAAGAGATTGAGAAACTCCTTGAGCTCGAAAGAGAGAAGAACAAGTCACTTGAGCATGAGCTAGCCTTGAGTAAGGAAACTTACTCAAAGTTAGAAAACTCACACGTTGCAATCAAGGATGAACTTGCTAACTTGTCAAAAGTTAACAAGATTCTTGAGGTGCAAGTTAAATCGCTCAAGCAAAGTGACTCCTCCTCCTCCAAAAGCTCACCTTCCAAAGGTGTAAGTTTGACAACTATTTCAACTTGCACATGTTCTATTAAGAAAAATTTTGTCAAACCTGATTCTCCTACTTCTCATGCAACACATCCTTCCCAAAGTGGCATTTTGATAAGGAGAAGATCAAATATGCACGTAGTGCATATATGGTCACTAGACCTCCTAACGTCAATGATGGTATCGGGTTTGACAAGAACAAACACATGTCCACTAATATTCATGCTAAGAAGAGAATCACTTTTGTTAAGGAAAAATCACATGAATATGGCCTGCAAATATTGTTTTGTACTTTTGATGCTTCTTATGTTCTTATGAATGAAAAAGCTAGAAATGTGCTTGCCAAATATGCAGGGCCATGCCACAAGAATTTTAAAACTTGTGTGTGGATGCCCAAGACTCTTGTAACTAACCTAAGAGGACCCAAGCAAGCCTGGGTACCTAAAACCAAGGAATGATTCTGTTTTGCAGGCCTACTCCTTCGGTGGATCAAAATGGGTGCTAGACAGCGGATGCACAAATCACATGAATGGAGAGAGGAATATGTTCAAGGAGTATGAGCACAACGCAGATCCAAGTGAGGGTATATACTTTGGAGACAACAACCAAGGAAAGGTCCTTGGTAGCTGTTGAAGTGTGGCAACGACACTTCCCCCGGTACTACTAAAGTGTAGCCCGCAGAGGTTCTTGTTTTGGTTGGGGCACTCAGAGATCAGGATCAAGATGGTGACACGGGAGATTTACGTGGTTCGGGCTGCCTGAGCGTAATACCCTACTCCACGGGTTGTGTGTTGTTCTATTGAGTATTACGAGAATGCGTAGTCTTTGGCTCAGCTTGGATCCGCTTGTCCCTCTGTATCGTGCGTCTTAGTCCTTTTATAGTCCAAGGACTGACCGTTACATCATTTGCCTGGCCCAACATGTGGCCCTAGCATATTTAATAGCCTAATACACTGTCTATGAGCATTAAGCTTGATTAATAGTGTGATAACATGCCTTAAGGGCTGTGTTACCTCTATTAACAGTGCTCTGATCGTATGCCATTAATATAGCATTAATGACACATAATCAGGTCTTGTAACTGCCGTTTTAACTGTCACTTGAATGTCTGCGCTGGAGGAGATCCGCCGATGTATCCGGTTGTGATGAAGGTCTGGAGGCTTCACACGTGGCAGCTTCGGAGCTTCCCTTTGTGGGGAGGTAGCTCCGGAACCGCTATACACATGTTGGCACCAGAGCTCCCCTCTGCTGGGGTTAGGTCCGAGGTTATTGTACATGTGTTAACAGCGGAACTTCCCTATGTTGGGAGTTTAATTTTGGACTTACATTGCACGTGTCAACCCCAGAGCATCCCATATGAAGGGTGCGGGTCTGGTGTAATGTGACATGTGGGGCCTGAGGAGACATTCAACTTTGACATGTAGAACTCTCTTGCACTTCTTGCGGTATCATGGGGTACCCAGTACGCGGGGTACTGAAAGTGGCCCCCAGGCCCACCTCTGGGAGAAACCTTTTGGGTTAAGTTATTCTACCAGAGGTGGGGCCATCCTTGATTCCCACGCTTCGACTTCAAAAGTCTTCTAATGTGTCGTTGGAGCGATGGTCCGGGATCAAACCATCAACATGTGGCCTATTATGAATGTGGCAAATTAGATCTTTGAGTGCGGATCTAATGCAATTGAAGGTCGCCAGTTCCCAATACAAAAATTGTATCGGTTCCGCGTGCCGTGTCAGGGTGCTGCCTTTGGGTTTCCCGCCACCCATCATGACAACAGTTCGCTTGGGGTAATAACCTCGATCTCTGCATCGGGGTGGCCCCGAGCCCATTCGTCATGGACGGGGTAGAGGACGGTTTGAGGACTCTTTACGCTTTCGATCAAACTTGCGCTCAGAGCCTCCCAAACTTCGCCTAGCTTTCCCTTCCTTCGGTCCACTTTGTCGCGATGGAGTTGGGTCTTCCCAAGAGCCGCCTCAAGAGCAAGGACAATCTAATGAAGGTCCGGACCTATATTGGGTGGTCTAGTGACTCCTTCAGCCACCTGATCTGCGCCGGCAAGCTCCCGTTCAAGAAGGAGCGTAATGGCGACATGGTATACTTTTTAGCGTACGCCATGGTGGGATTGATCCCACCTTTTTCAAGCTTTCTTTTGATGCTGCTGGACTTCTACGGTCTCCATCTGTATAATCTTGGCCTTTATTCTCTTTTGTTAGTGGCAACCTTTGTCCACTTCTGCGAGATGTGGGTGGGTGTTCCCCCCCTGCATCGAGCTGTTCTGTACCTTCTTCACAGTCCACACCACCAGCAAGGGGACTGAGCTTCTTGGCTTCTACTATTTTGTGAGGTGCAAGAACTGCCTCTTCAAGTACTTGAAGTAATTCCCTTCCGGCAAATGGGATGACTGGAAGGACTGGGTCATCATTGCGGTGGAGGAGCACAAGAGGTTGGAGCTGCCCCAAGGACTCCCCAATGTTGATACTGACACTTGGAGTGTAGTTCCAGAGCTGTCGGATGACTTTAACCCTGTCTTGACTAGGATCCGAGAATGCGTGGAGGATGGAGTGACCCCTCAGATCTTCTTTGGAAATTTCTTAGTTGACATGTGGGCTCCACAGAGGAAGAGGGAGAAGCTCGCCTGGGCCCTCAATAGTGTGATGGATGACGATCGGATTGAAACCAGTCTGAACTCCAACTTGGGTGATGAAGCTCTGAAGCTTCATCTCATGAAATTTTAGCATGGGATAAACGTCGAAGGTGACGACTTGGTTTCGCCGGCTGCTTTCCTTCCTCTGAACATGGAGCCAGAGTTCAGCAGAGAGCTTCGGAGGAAGATGTCGGCGCTTGATGACCTTGGTGAGGTGGAGAGGCGTCGGACCTCCGGTATCGTTATCCCCGGATATTCTGAGGGAGTGCCTGGATCTTCCCCGAGCCAGAGGGTTGAATACACCGACAAGGGCAAGGGCAAAGAGCCAGCCGAAACCTCCAGTCGGAAGAGGAAGCTGAAGCATGCTAATGGGAGGTCCGTCAGGCCTGCTCCCTCTACAACGGATCCTTCTCCCCGGAGAGGGAGGTCTTCTGCAGCTGCACCTTCTTCGGCGCTGGTGTCTTCAAGAGGTGCTAGCTCCGGACAGTCAACACCGGCCTTAGTGGTGGCTAAGAGCTCCAGGCCCAGGAGTTCTTCCCGACCAAGAGAAGCTCTCACCGAGAGGACTCCGGCTGCCGCAAGTGGTCCCCCTCTGAGGTCTGAAGTCGTTGTCTCACCAGACTTGGTGGGCTCTGGCTCCGAACCTCAGAAGAAGTGGTTCCGCGGTGACTGGGGCGGTAGCATCCCTAGGTAAGCATCGAGTGCTTGCTTTAAAATGCTAGTCTTGTTTTTGCTGTGTCTTTAATCTTCTCATCCCTTTATTTTCAGGGTGTCGAGAAAGGAGTCAGGGTCTTCAGCATCTATTGCAGCGATTTTGGCTGCGCATGCCGAAGCTCCGGCTTCGACCACCGAGCCTCCTCCTCAAGTGGTGGCAGAAGTCACGACAGCTCCGGCGCCAGCTGTCGTGGATTTGGATTCAGAGTCCTCGCCAGAAGATCTCATGGTAGCGCCGGACCACGGGGGAGAAGTTGAAGATGTACCTCTGGCAATAGTACCGGGGGCTGATGCTCCAGTGCCAGAACCGGAGATGTCAGAAGCTCCGGCCTTTGAGCCGAAAGTAATCGAAGCCCTGACCGCTGAGCTAGAGGCAATTGAAGTCCCGACCATCGAGCCGGAGATGGTTGAAGTTCCAGCCCTTGGGCCAGAAGTTGTTGAAGGTCCGGCGGCTGAGCCGGAAATGCTTGAAGCTCCGATCACTGAACCGGAAGTGACTGACGCGTCTGAGCCAGCGGTGGTAGAGGCACCTGATGAAGCTCCAGCCGTTGCCCCGGAGGTGTCTGGGCCAGAGCCAGAGACCACCCTTGTAGAGTGGGATCCAATTTTTGTGATGGAAAATCCTATGGAACCAACGGAGTTGATCCTAGTGGGTCTGGAGCCTATCTCCTTGGCGTTGTCCATAGACAATGCCTGCTCAAGTCTCCAGCAAGTGCAGCTCGCCTTTAATCATGAGAGAAAAGCCCTGGAGGAGGAGCGCAACACCTTGAGTAATTGGTGCAACAGACTCCACTTCGATACCAGGCTTGCACAGACAAGGCTGGCTGACTAGAAGGAGTGGATCAAGAGGGAAAAGTCCCGGTTGGAATACTGGGACAAGCTGCTGGAGGAGAAGGAAGCTGCCATCAGGGCGCTCGATGCTAACTCTAGGGAGATCCTTGAGCAAGCCAAGGAGAGGTGTGATGTTGCTGATGAGCGTCACGAAAATCTCAATGAATTGAACGAGGTCCTCCTAGAGCGTCGAGCGGACCTTGAGGTAAGGGAAGAGAAACTCCTGGAGCAGCAGGAGGATATTTTGAAGAGGGAGGCGGAGGTCACCCATAAATTGACTCTGGGAGGTCAGAACTTGGCAGATCGCGGCAAAAAGTTGGATCCATGGAGTAAAGAAGAATAGTAAAAGTACTGGAAACTAGGGCAGGAGCTCTCGAAAAGAGAAGCTGATGTTGCCAATAGGGAAGGGAAAGTGAGAGGCAGGGAGAACGACCTAGCAGAAAGGCAGAACCGCATCCACCTCTGAGAGACAGAGCTGACCAATCGCAAGAAGCAAGATGCTGAGAATATGCAGCAGCATGCCAAATTGGTCGAGCGCCTCGCTCGGGAAGGTTCAGAGCTTGCAACCGTCCGACAGTCACTGGAGGAGCTATGGAGCTTGAAGGAGACAAAGTCCATTCAAATGTTCACAAATTCATTAGTAATATCGAATGGTTGTCATTAATCACCGAAACCGTACCTCATGGGGCCTAGATGCTTTCAATCCCGTCAACAACATCATTGGAGATATGGCTAAGGGAGTAACTACTAGATCCAACATTGCAATTTTTTGTGAATATTACTCCTTTCCATCTTATATGAAACCATACAACATAGAAGAAGCCTTAAAAGATCCAGACTGGGTGATGGCAATGCAAGAGGAGTTGAAATACTCCAGGAGAAATGAAGTGTGGGAACTGGTGGAAAGAACAAATGCGAACATTGTTGGAACCAAATGGGTCTTTTGAAACAAACAAAGATGAACATGAAGTGGTAACAAGAAATAAAGCGAGACTTGTTGCTAAAGGTTACTCACAAGTCGAAGGTTTGGACTTCGACGAAACTTTTGCTCCCGTAGCTAGACTTGAGTCCATTCGTATTTTATTGGCATATGCTACTCACCATAATTTCAAGTTGTATCAAATGGACGTCAAAAGTGCCTTCCTCAATGGTCCGATCAAAGAGGAAGTGTACGTGGAGCACCCACCAGAATTTGAAGATCAAGAGTACCCCAACCATGTCTATAAACTGCGTAACGCACTCTATGGCCTCAAACAAGCTCTTCGAGCTTAGTATGAGTGCCTTAGAGATTTTCTGACTCAAAATGGCTTAAAAATTGGAAAAGCTGATTATACACTATTCACAAAACACTTTGATAATCATCTATTTGTATGCCAAATCTATGTTGATGATATTATCTTTGGATTTACTAATAAGTCTTTTTGTGAAGAATTTAGCAAGATTATTAAAGATAGGTTCGAGATGTCGATGATGGGCGAATTGAAGTTCTTCTTGGGATTCCAAGTGAAGCAATTAAGAGAGGGCACGTTCATAAGTAAAACCAAGTACACGCAGGACATCCTTAAGAAGTTCAATATGGACAAGGCCAAGCCCATCAAGACACCCATGGCGACTAACGGACATCTCGACCTCAATGAAGATGGTGAAAGTGCATCTAGGACTCCCTTGTGGGTTTTGGATGATTTATGACAAGCAATTGGGATCCTAATCCTTTTGTTGAGATGAATGCAGGAAAATGATGAAAAATGAGCAAAGTACCAAAAAGAGGGAAATTGAGAAGGAAAATGAATCTGAGCTCAAGGAGAAGAAATTAGTAGTTTAGTATGCATGGAGTGTGTTAAGGAAACACACCCAAGAGCTCAATCTCATTTAATCACACACACACAATGCACAAAGCTATACAGGACCGGACTAGTCCGATATCAGCCGGACTAGTCCGATATCCCATTCTGCACCAGATCGGACAAGTCCGATCAACACCGGACTAGTCCGATATCTTTCTGTTCCACTTCGGACTAGTCCTCCCCAGTGCGGACTAGTCCTCAAAACAATGCACAAGTCTCACAAAATCGGACAAGTCCGTTGTGACCCGGACTAGTCCGATATACTTTCTGATCCACTTCGGACAAGTCCGGTGTTTACACGGACTAGTCCGATATACACCCTGATCTAAATCGGACAAGTCCTCCAAGTGCGGACTTGTCATCCTAAACACTTAGGGTTTCATGTGTCCGGACAAGTCCGATGACAATCGGACTAGTCCGAAGCTTTCCAGTAGCGAAATCGGACAAGTCCATTTTGAACCGAACTAGTCCGAGATTCCTGGACACTTAGGGTTTGCTTCACACAGCACACCGGACTAGTCTGGTCACCACCACAGACTAGTCCGATCTTTCTGAACCCTAACGGTAACTTCTAGAAACCCCATATAAATAGAGGTGCACGGCCCACTTTCACCCTCTCTCGAACCCTAGCGCCGTCACACCTCCCAAGAGACTCAAAAACCATCTCTCTCCACGAAATTAAGTGCAAAATCAATCAATCCATTGAAGATCACTTGTAGATCATTGGAGAGGCACTTGGCACACGATTGAGCTCTTGGTTTGAATCTCTAACACACTCTTGCATCTCAATTTGTATATTTCGAAGTGTGTTATTGGTGGTCTTGAAACTTGTAATCAAGGGAGCTCTCAACTTGTGAGATCGCCCCTTCAACTTGGTGATTTACCCCTGTGTGTTTAGTGGAAGAGGATTGGCCTTCGTGGCGATCCGACGAGGGAAGGGTTGGTGAAGACCCGGTCCTTTTGTGGGCTCCTCAACGTGGACGTAGGTTGCCTTCGTGGTAACCGAACCACGGGATAAATCTTGTGTCTTGTTCATTTGTGTTCATCATTCTAGTTGATCAACATTATCTAGGGTTTGATTCATCTTGTTGAATTTAAGTTAAATAGTTGAACAAGAATCATACTTGCAATAGAACTTGACATACAATCATTGAACTGTTATTGAAGTTTATATTTCCGCTGCAAACGTCAACGAAACAATCAAATTGACCTAACTTGATCAACCTAGTCCGTGAAATCCGGACTAGTCCGCACTTTACCGGACTAGTCCGATATATCTGGTTTTGACCTTGTTGTTGAAGTGCTACAGGAACCGAGAAAATTCAAGAAGGCCTATTCACCCCCCCTCTAGGCCTACATTCAATTGGTATCAGAGCAGGTTCTTCAGGAAAGAGTGAAACCACTCGAAGAGATCATGTCGGACATGAAGGAAGTCCAGAAAATCAACAACCAGGAAGGAATGAACAATGACAAGCACCAAAATCTTGAAAAGTATCTCGAAGCCATTCAAGACTTCGATGATGATGATGAGGAGACATTGGAGCTGAAAGCACTGCTCCGAAAGAAAGCACTTTCCAAAGGGAAAGCTAAAGTTGAAGAAAAGAAGAAGGGGGGTAGTCACACCGACTACTCCCGATATCCTTTTAATTATGACCGTTTAAATTCTAACAGCAGTCATTATCTATCTATTCCTCTCGGAAAAGCCCCACACTTCGATGGGAGTGATTACTCCATGTGGAGGCAAAATATGAAGATGCACTTGATTTCCCTTAACCCAAGTTTATGGCATATTGTGTGCACAGGAATAAACATCCCTGATGACGATGAAGAACTCACACCAAGTCAAGAGCAAGCCATCCACAGGAATGCCCAAGCCGCAGCCGTTATCACCTCATCTCTAAGTAGAGATGAATTCACAAAGGTGGACGGATTGGAGATTGCCAAAGAAATCTGGGACACACTACAGACAGCACATGAAGGTGACAGACATGTGCGGGAGGCAAAGATTGAGATGATTGAAGGCGAACTGGGAAGGTTCGCGATTGAGGAAGATGAGTCTCCCCAGGACATGTACAACAGACTGAAGACTCTTGTGAACAAGGTTTGATCATATGGTAGCAAAAAGTGGAATGACCACGAGGTTGTAAAGCTCATCCTTAGAGCCTTTATGCCTCGCAACGTCACACTTTGCTCTATGATCCGAGAAAGTCCCGGGTACAAGAAAATGACTCCGGATGAACTGCTTGGCAAAATCATCAACTTTGAGATGATGGAGAAGCAAGCCAAGCATGTCAAAGAAATAGCCGACCTCACATCGGCCAAGAAGAAGGGAGTTGCCTTAAAGTCCTCACTCAAGCCTCTATCCAAAGAAGCAAAAGAAGCACAGCTTGAGGAGGACAGCGATGATGAAAGCAGCGAGCTGGACGAAGAAGATATGATTTTGTTCATGAAGAAGTTCAAAAGAATTATGAAGAAAAGACAAGGAACAAAATCGAGTGAAGGAAAATACAAGGAGAAGACAAAGCCGAAGATGAGGCAGGCATGCTATAATTGTGGTGAGTACAATCACTTTATAGTTGATTGCCCATATGAGGACAACAAGAAGAAGAGTAAAGAGTCCAAGCCTCAACCGAAGAAATTCTTCAAGAAGAAGAAACAAGCTGAACAAGAACACATCGGAAAGGAGTGGGACTCAAACGATGAGTCCTCATCGTTCGATGAAGAAGAAATGGCTAGCATAGCCATTGAAAGCATGTCCAAGAAACCCACACTCTTCCCCACGCTCGTTGCAAAGAAAGCAAGTGGAACTTGCCTCATGGCTAAGGAAGGTAAACGCAAGGTAAACATCAAAACTCCTTCCTTGCATTCTTACTCGAGTGATGATGATCTAGATAGTGATAATGAAGATATGCTAATTGGTTTAGATAGAAAAACTGCTGCTAAAATGAAATTCTTACTTAACCAACTTGTTGAGAAGGAAGAGCTAATTGATCGTCAAGAAGACATGATTATCTCCCAAAAGGAGAAGCATGTCGAACTTGACAATCTACTAGCTCTTGAAAAGGAGAGAAACCACTCACTAGAGCTTAAGCTAGCTTCAAGCAAGAAAACTTGCTTGGAGTTAACCAACTCAAACGTTGCAATCAAGGATCAACTTGATGACTTAATCAAGGTCAACAAGATCCTTGAAGTGCAGGTTGAGTCACTCAAGCTTAGTGAACCTTCCTCCTCTTCAACCCTACCTTCTCAACCCACTTCAACTAATATCGCTCATATTTGCAAATGTGATAAAATTAACACCAGGTTGAAGGAAAATTCTACATCCACAAAGGACAAAAATCCTACCCAATGTGTAATATTTGACAAGCAGAGGATCAACTATGCACGTAGTGCATATTTGGTCCAAAGACCTCCAAATGTCAAGTACGGCATTGGTTACTCTCATGATGGAAAGCAAAGAGCTGGAAATCATAAAAATAACAAGGGAAGGATTACCTTTGTGAAGGGAGGACCCTCACAACCTGGTAACTCGAAAACTAAAAATCTGAACTCCCATGAAAACCGGACTAGTCCGGTTGTGGTCCGGACAAGTCCGGTCATCCGGACAAGTCCGGTCACACAGACTAGTCCGACCCATAATCAACAGCAACTCTTGTTTAAAACCTTTGATGCTTCTTATGTATTAATGAAAAATAATGTTGGTAAAGTGTATGCTTATTATGCTGGGCCACGCCATGGGAACACAAAATCCCATGTGTGGGTGCCCAAATGTATTGTTACTAACCTCCAAGGACCCAAGCAAGCTTGGGTACCTAAAACCAAGGCGTAATTTGTTTTTGCAGGCCTACTCCTCCGGTGGATCCAAATGGGTGCTAGACAGTGGATGCACCAACCACATGACCGGAGAAAGGATGATGAGGACATCACAACAGCAGAGACGCGCATTGAACTGCAAGGACCAATCACAAGAGCACGGGCACGGTTATTAAATCAGCAGGTGAATTCGTTCTTAACTTCTTTTGCATGTGAGTTTGAGAATAGATTGCTATGTGATGATTTAATTGTTATTAGGAATAATGGAGAAGATCAACAAGTAAAGGAAGGAGGCCTTGGGAGCGTGGAAACCACCTGGGACGTCCACAAGTAGATGGAAATAGTTTACAACTCGGACTCGAGTTCAACTCGGAGTCCAGGAGCAGTCCACCTTAAAACAGACGCCCAGGAGGCATACGGACTCCGTTTTCGACGTTCTACATATGCACGGAAAGAGGAGAAGATAAACTTTCCAATGGTTCTGGTCCCACCTCAAAATTCCTCCGGAGTCATTGGGAATCGTCGAAACAAGTCGAGTCCAGATTTCTGTCCGGTGCTGCGCCACCGAATCGGGCCTTTGGGCCTTGTATCCCGTAAGAGTCCATTAGGGATGCGTCTAATCGTGTTTTGGTCGAACCCTAGCCTATAAATACTGCAGCCGCCGGTCATATTCGGTGGGTTTTGCTTAGATCAATAAAATCGCCGTTCTACGGTTTGTGAGACCCCAATTTCGCGATTTCCGATCGTGTCTTCTACGTTCTTGCTCGTGTTCTCGATTGCACTTGCAGGGATTAGCCTTCTTGGCGAGGTCATGCGTGTGCAGCACGGTTGATAACCAACAGAGCCGTGGTGTAGTGATTGCAGGGGTACTCGAACCGCTCGAGTGCCGCGGATCATCAACGTCGAGTTCTCCACCCCAATCGACATACCTTTCGGAAGATCGGGCCTAACCCTACTCATCAATTGGTATCAGATTTCCAGGTTGCCCGTGAGGTATCTTTATTTTCCTTCCTTCCATTATATTGATTTTGTTTCGTACCTAGAGTCCACAAAAAAGCCACAAAAAAAAAATTAGATCGTTTTTACCGCTTCCCAGACTATAGTGCCTGCAGTTTCGTTTTTCAGTTTGCATTGTTGAGTTTGCATTCGTGTGGTTGAGTCTTGTTGCTGGTTTAGCTTTGTGTTTTTTTGGTCCTAGTTATCGTGTTTCGTCCTTGTTTTCTTGCTATTCGACACCTATTCCACAATCCCTAAATAACAAACCGATCCGCCACGTTCATCGGTTTGCCCTAGCTAGCCGCCTTGCGTGAACTCCCGCATCGCCAGCCCTAGATTAGGTGACAAATATTTGTGCCATTCATCCTTGAATCATCACACACCACCCCATTAGTTGCTGTGCAAATTCCCGATCGTTTTCGTATCCGTTTGCGAGTTCTGTTCTCAAACCGAGTTGGAATCAACATCCAAAAAAACGTAACTCGGACAGCCTACCTTAAAACGGCCATAACTTTCGCATACGAACTCGAAATCGGGCGAATTTTTTTTTCAAATTCATCTACGCGAAATTTCGCATCTGATTTTCCGCCGTGTAGCCGCGTTCGGCGAAATTAGATTGCCCAAATTCCCCTCGGAAGATAGGCTATCCGGCCTCCGAAGTTTCATCACAAAATTTAAAGAACCTTCTTGATTTTCTATAGGCCGCATATTACATCCAATTGAGCTGCAAATTTGTGTGCTTCCTATATTTGTGCTACTGAGTAAAGAAAAAATATCAAAAAAATATTACAAAAAGAAAAAAAAATAGTGAAGAGCACGCATATTAAAGCAATTGGCCTATACCACTTGGTGCTGTTTGTTTGGTTATATCATTCTGTCTTTCTTTTGCCTTGATACTTCCTTGTGTTGTGCTAGGCTCTAGGGCACTCAGTTGACCAGCAACAGTTTCCTACATTGAATACTTATTCAACTTTGTTTAGCTGTTAACGATTTTCTGCTTATTAGCCACCATATTATACCATCCAAGCTCCACCTTTCTCTTGAGCATAACAGGTACCTTTGCAATCACCCCACGCTTCATTGGTTCATCTCACCGTCCACACCACCTGCTGTGTCGGTAAGAACACTTGTAAGAGCGTGGTAAGACGCTTGAGCGAGAGAGATTCTTTTCTTCCACCTTCCACATTGTCACTGTAGTTGATAGGGATAACATTTTTTTGTTGTCTTTTGTTTCCTTCTAACAATGGCAGGAGAAGAAAATAATGACGAATGTGTTCAACATGTTGAGTTACGTGATATGTTCGCCAAATACAACGCATCAACGGAGGAGTCATTGGCGAACTTGACTCGCAAACTGGATGACCTTGCTCTTCGGATGAATACTTTTGAGGCTCGGTTGCCTCTCGCTGGAAGACAAGAAGACAATGCTTATGATGAACTGGAAGATCACAGTAATCAGCCAAGACTGCCACTTTATCATCGAGGTATGGGAGGTAATAATCATAACAATTTTAACCGCCCTCCTGATGATCCTTTTGCTAAAGTGAAATTTACTATACCCTCTTTTTCTGGTGCTTATGATGCTGAGGCTTATCTTGATTGGGAGATGACAGTAGAGCAAAAATTTAATTCCCATCTTGTTCCTGAACAACATAGAGTTCGTCAAGCCACTAGTGAGTTTAAGGACTTTGCTATCATATGGTGGAATGAACTTGTTAAAACTAGAACTGATCCTCCAACATGGGATAGATTAAAGGAAGCTATGCGTGTTCGATTTGTTCCTCCATCTTTTCAGCGGGACCTTCGCAAAAAATTGCAGCGTTTAGACCAAGGTAACATGTCCGTAGAGGAGTATTATCAAGAGTTACAAAAGGGTATGCTGCGTTGTGGGGTAGTGGAGGACATGGATGATAAAATAGCTAATTTTTATGGGGGGTTGAGGCGTGAAATTCAGGACATTGTTGATTACAAAGAATATGATACTGTTAACAGATTGTTTCAGCTTGCTATGTTGGCAGAAAAAGAATTGCAGGGCCGACAACAACAGCAACAACGCACGAGGAGCAACTTCACGCCGCGTGCAGCAACTACACCATCCAAGACAGCACCATCTTCGGCCCCCCGTGCAGCGACTACACCACCCAATGGCGGCCAACGAACTATACCTGCTGCTCCACCTTCTTGCGTGCCGGAAGGCAGCAAGGCGACATCATTCAAGCCTTCGTCGTCCACTCCTTCTACGGGTCGTACTTCTGACATTAAGTGTCACCGCTGCCAGGGACTTGGTCATATGATGAGAGATTGCCCGAGCAAACGAGCATACATAGCACGCGACGATGGCGGGTATGATAGTACTTCGGATGTTGAAGATGAATATTCTCTTGCTACTGACTTTACAGATCCAAATGACGAACACACCGAAGAAGAGGTACTTGGTGCAGCGGCGACGGAGAACTATAGGAGCATCATTGTGCAGCGTGCCTTGAGCTCCAAAGTGGAGACCGACGACAAGCTACAACGACACAACCTCTTCCACATGTTTCTCGTCGTCAAGGACTGCCGTGTACACACTATAATTGATGGAGGTAGCTGCAATAACTTGGTAAACACGGACGCCGTCAAGAAACTCGGTTTGACAACAAGAGCACACCCTCATCCGTACCACATTCAATGGTTCAACAACAGCGGTAAGGTTCGGGTAACACAAACAGCGAGAATCCATTTTTCAATTGGTTCATACCATGATTTTGCTGATTTTGATGTTGTTCCTATGGATGCTTGTTCTCTTTTATTGGGTCGTCCTTGGGAATTTGATACAGATGCTATTCATCATGGTAGAACCAATAAATATACTCTCATGCATAAGGGAAAGAAAATCACTTTGCTCCCCATGACTCCTGCTGAAATTGTGCATTTTGAGAAGAGTAAAATTCGTGAGGGCAAAGCAACTAAATTAGAATCTGAAAAACAGCAAGTTATTAAGTTAAAATCACCATCATTGCTCGCAACTAAATCTGAACTTGCTGATTTATTCGATGCTAAGTGGATGTGCTATGCTTTAGTTTGCAAAGAAGCCATGTTTTCACTTCATGAATTGTCTATTGCATTGCCCCCTGCTGTTGCTAACCTTTTGCAGGAGTTTGAGGATGTGTTTCCCTCCGAGATACCCCCTGGTTTACCACCGATGAGAGGCATTGAACACAAGATCGATTTGATTCCAGGAGCAAGTTTGCCAAATCGTGCAGCTTACAGGGCGAATCCACAAGAAACTAAGGAAATTCAGCGACAAGTCCAAGATCTTTTGGACCGCGGGTACATTCGTGAAAGCCTTAGCCCTTGTTCCGTTCCTGTTCTTTTGGTTCCTAAGAAAGATGGTAGTTGGCGCATGTGTGTTGATTGTCGAGCGATTAATAACATCACCATTCGATATCGTTATCCTATTCCTCGATTAGATGACATGCTTGATGAATTGAGTGGTGCTATCATCTTCACAAAAATTGACTTGCGTAGTGGTTACCACCAAATTAGAATGGCACTAGGAGATGAATGGAAAACTGCATTTAAAACCAAGTTTGGACTTTATGAGTGGTTAGTCATGCCTTTTGGTTTAACTAATGCACCCAGCACCTTTATGCGATTAATGAACGAGGTTTTACGTGCTTTCATTGGACAATTTGTGGTGGTTTACTTCGATGATATCCTCATTTACAGCAAGTCATATGATGAACATCTTGATCATTTACGTGCTGTTTTTACTGTTTTGAGAGATGCACGTTTGTTTGGTAACCTCGAAAAGTGCGTTTTTTGCACCAATCGAGTCTCGTTTCTTGGCTATGTCGTTTCCTCGCAGGGAATTGAGATGGATGAGGCAAAAATTGAAGCAATCACCAGCTGGCCAGCCCCAACTACCGTCACACAGGTTCGTAGTTTTCTTGGTCTTGCAGGATTTTATCGGCGCTTTGTGCGGGATTTCAGCACCATTGCAGCACCTCTACATGAGCTAACGAAGAAGGGAGTTCCATTTAGATGGGGCGAACAGCAGCAACAAGCTTTTGATGCTCTCAAATCGAAGCTTACACAAGCACCATTACTACAACTTCCTGATTTTGACAAGACCTTTGAGCTAGAATGCGATGCAAGCGGCATTGGTATTGGAGGCGTTCTCATACAAGGAGGTAAACCCGTTGCTTTCTTTAGTGAAAAACTTCATGGTCCTTCTCTGAATTACTCCACTTATGATAAGGAATTGTATGCCTTAGTCCGTGTATTACAAACTTGGCAACATTATCTTTGGTCTAAGGAGTTTGTCATACATTCCGATCATGAATCATTGAAGTATCTTAAGTGTCAAACCAATCTGAATAAACGACATGCTAAATGGATTGAGTTCATAGAGTCGTTTCCATACATCATTAAGCATAAGAAAGGGAAGGAAAATATCATTGCCGATGCATTATCTAGGCGTTATACCATGCTGTCCCAACTTGATCATAAAATCTTTGGTTTGGAAACAATTAAAGCATTATATCCTACTGATTTGGACTTCAAAGTTGCTTTTGAAAATTGTAGAGAAGGAAGAACTTGGAATAAATATGTGCTGCGAGAGGGTCTCCTCTATCGTGCTAACAAGCTATGCGTTCCAGCTAGCTCCGTTCGTCTATTGCTTTTGCAGGAAGCACATGGAGGAGGTTTGATGGGACATTTTGGAGTGAAGAAAACTGAAGACGTGCTGTCCACACACTTCTTTTGGCCAAAGATGAGGCGTGATGTCGAGCGCTACGTGTCACGATGCACTACTTGCAACAAAGCTAAGTCTCGTCTTAACCCACATGGTCT
Organism: Tuctoria greenei; assembly: GCA_036927565.1. Classification (NCBI taxonomy): domain Eukaryota; kingdom Viridiplantae; phylum Streptophyta; class Magnoliopsida; order Poales; family Poaceae; genus Tuctoria; species Tuctoria greenei. The sequence continues at coordinate 74,221,414 of JAYESD010000011.1, forward strand.
TTATATGCCTCTTCCTGTTCCTAGTGTACCTTGGGAGGATATTTCTATGGACTTTGTTTTGGGATTGCCTAGGACTAAGAGGGGGAGGGATAGTATTTTTGTAGTTGTTGATCGTTTTTCCAAAATGGCACACTTTATACCTTGTCATAAGAATGATAATGCCTCACACATTGCTGATTTATTTATGACGGAAATTGTTCGTTTACATGGTGTGCCAAATACCATTGTTTCTGATCGTGATGCAAAATTTTTAAGTCATTTTTGGAGAACTTTGTGGTATAAATTGGGAACCAAGTTGCTGTTTTCAACTACATGTCACCCACAAACGGATGGACAGACCGAGGTAGTTAATCGTACTTTATCCACTATGTTACGGGCTGTCTTGAAAACAAATTTGAAGTTGTGGGAGGAGTGTTTACCACATATAGAATTTTCTTACAACAGATCCGTTCACTCCACGACAAAGGTAAGTCCATTCCAGGTAGTGTATGGTTTCAATCCCCGTGCTCCTATTGATTTACTACCTTTGCCTCCTTCTGAAACTATAAATTTGGATGCTACACAACGATCTGAATTCATTCTTAAGATGCATGAAACTACAAAGAAAAATATTGAAATGATGAATGAGAAGTATAGGATTGCAGGTAGTAAAGGTAGAAAAGAAGTAAAACTTGAACCGGGCGATTTGGTGTGGTTACATTTGAGAAAAGAGCGATTTCCCGACTTGAGAAAATCTAAACTTATGCCACGAGCTGCTGGTCCTTTTAAGATCGTTGAAAAGATTAATGATAATGCATATAAGCTTGAATTGCCTCCCGATTTTGGGGTTAGTCCTACATTTAACATTTCAGATTTGCGACCGTACTTGGGAGAAGAAGATGAACTTGAGTCGAGGACGACTCCAATTCAAGAGGGGGAGGATGATGAGGAAATCACAACAGCAGAGACGCGCATTGAACTGCAAGGACCAATCACAAGAGCACGGGCACGGTTATTAAATCAGCAGGTGAATTCGTTCTTAACTTCTTTTGCATGTGAGTTTGAGAATAGATTGCTATGTGATGATTTAATTGTTATTAGGAATAATGGAGAAGATCAACAAGTAAAGGAAGGAGGCCTTGGGAGCGTGGAAACCACCTGGGACGTCCACAAGTAGATGGAAATAGTTTACAACTCGGACTCGAGTTCAACTCGGAGTCCAGGAGCAGTCCACCTTAAAACAGACGCCCAGGAGGCATACGAACTCCGTTTTCGACGTTCTACATATGCACGGAAAGAGGAGAAGATAAACTTTCCAATGGTTCTGGTCCCACCTCAAAATTCCTCCGGAGTCATTGGGAATCATCGAAACAAGTCGAGTCCAGATTTCTGTCCGGTGCTGCGCCACCGAATCGGGCCTTTGGGCCTTGTATCCCGTAAGAGTCCATTAGAGACGCGTCTAATCGTGTTTTGGTCGAACCCTAGCCTATAAATACTGCAGCCGCCGGTCATATTCGGTGGGTTTTGCTTAGATCAATAAAATCGCCGTTCTACGGTTTGTGAGACCCCAATTTCGCGATTTCCGATCGTGTCTTCTACGTTCTTGCTCGTGTTCTCGATTGCACTTGCAGGGATTAGCCTTCTTGGCGAGGTCAAGCGTGTGCAGCACGGTTGATAACCAACGGAGCCGTGGTGTAGTGATTGCAGGGGTACTCGAACCGCTCGAGTGCCGCGGATCATCAACGTCGAGTTCTCCACCCCAATCGACATACCTTTCGGAAGATCGGGCCTAACCCTACTCATCAAAGGAGGATGTTTGTGGAGTATGAAGTGAACCAGGACCCAAACGAAGGCATCTACTTTGGGGATAACAGTCAAGGAAGGGTCCTCGGTACCGGTAAAATAGCAATATCCTCTGAACATACTCTTTCGCATGTTTTACACGTTGAATCTTTAGATTATAACCTGCTGTCCATATCTCAGTTATGTGACAAAGGTTATAATTGCCTGTTTACTAACGAGGGTGTGACCGTCTCAAGGAGAAGTGATGGTTCCGTTGCATTCAAGGGTATGTTAAAGGGAAAGCTTTACCTTGTTGACTTCAACAAGGATAAAGCCGAACTCGACACATGCTTGATTGCAAAAACCAACATGGGTTGGCTGTGGCATAGACGGTTAGCACATGTTGGTATGAGGAACCTTCAAAAACTCCTCAAGGGCGATCACATCCGAGGTTTGAAAGATGTTGTGTTTGAGAAAGACAGGCCTTGTAGCGCGTGCCAAGCAGGAAAGCAAGTTGGAGCACAACATCCTGCGAAGAACATCATGACCACGACAAGACCGCTCGAACTACTTCATATGGACTTGTTTGGTCCAATTGCTTACATAAGCATCGGCGGTAACAAATACGGTTTAGTTATTATTGATGATTTTTCTCGGTTCACTTGGGTGTTCTTTTTGCATGACAAGTTAGAAACACAAGGAACACTCAAGAAATTCTTCAAGCGAGCGCAAAACGAGTTCTCACTATCAATCAAGAGTATTCGGAGCGACAACGGCACGGAGTTCAAGAACATACAAGTGGAGGAATACCTTGATGAGGAAGGAATCAAGCATGAATTCTCAGCACCATACTCTCCACAACAAAACGGAGTTGCCGAAAGAAAGAACCGAACGCTCATAGAGATGGCAAGAACAATGCTCGATGAATACAAGACTTCGGATTGATTTTGGGCAGAAGCAATCAACACCGCTTGCCATGCCACAAATCGACTCTACCTTCATCGACTACTAAAGAAGACTCCCTATGAGCTACTCACCGGTAACAAACCGAACATTTCATATTTTCGAGTTTTCGGTTCTCCTTGCTATATTTTGAACAAGAAGCCTAGGACTTCAAAGTTCGCTTCGAAGTCCGATGAAGGTTTCTTGCTTGGTTATGATTCAAACACTTACGCCTATCGTGTTTTCAACAAGGCCTCCGGACTTGTTGAAGTGGCACGTGACGTAGTGTTTGATGAAACTAATGGCTCCCAAAAGGAGCAAGTTGATCAATGTGAATTAGGAAAAGAGGAAGCTCCCTATCAAGCATTGAAGAGGATGGCTCTAGGCGAAGTACGACCACAAGAGTCATCGTCACAAATACAAGAGGAAAGTGAACCACAAGAGGAGATCAACAATTCAGCGGGAGCCTCGATACAAGACAAATCACAGGAATATGAACATGATCAACAAATCAACGAGGACAACAACTCAGGGGGAGAAGAAGATGATCACCAATATACGACCCCCCAAGTGCCACACCCAAGAGTACACCAATGCATTCAAAGGGATCATCCAATCGACAACATCATCGGCGACATCCGAAAGGGAGTAACCACTAGATCTCGTATAGCAAATTTTTGTGAACATTACTCGTTTGTCTCCTTTTTGGAACCCCGCAGGACTGAGGATGCATTGAAGGATCCGGACTGGGTGGTGGCAATGCAAGAAGAGTTGAACAATTTCAAGAGAAACGAGGTTTGGGAACTTGTGGAAAGACCCAATGCAAATATTGTGGGCACCAAGTGGGTCTTCCGCAACAAGCAAGACGAACACGGAGTGGTGACAAGAAACAAGGAACGACTTGTGGCCAAAGGTTACTCACAAGTCGAAGGTTTGGATTTCGATGAAACCTTTGCTCCAGTAGCTAGGCTTGAATCAATTAGAATATTACTTGCATATGCTACTCACCATGATTTCAAGCTGTATCAAATGGACGTGAAAAGCGCCTTCCTCAACGGACCGATCAAGGAAGAGGTGTACGTGGAGCAACCACCCGGATTTGAAGACGAAGAGTTCCCCGACCACGTGTATAAACTGCGTAAGGCTCTCTATGGCCTCAAACAAGCTCCTAGAGCTTGGTATGAGTGTCTTAGAGATTTTTTAATTGATAATGGCTTTCAAATTGGCAAAGTAGATTATACACTATTCACGAAAAATCTGGATAATGATCTTTTTATTTGCCAAATCTATGTTGATGATATAATTTTTGGATCAACTAACCAATCATTCTGTGAAGAGTTTAGTAAAATTATGACAGACAGATTTGAAATGTCAATGATGGGAGAATTGAAGTACTTCTTGGGATTCCAAGTGCGGCAACAAAGGGAAGGAACATTCATAAGCCAAACCGAGTACACACAGGACATCCTCAAGAAGTTTGGCATGGACAAGGCAAAGCCCATAAAGACTCCCATGGCAACGAATGGTCACTTGGATCTCAATGAAGATGGACCGAGCGTCGACCAAAAGGTATATCGCTCCATGATTGGATCTTTACTTTACTTATGTGCATCTAGGCCAGATATTATGTTGAGTGTATGTTTGTGTGCAAGATTTCAAGCCAACCCTAAGGAATGTCATTTGACAGCCGTAAAGAGAATCCTAAGATATTTAGTTCATACACCCAATCTTGTTCTTTGGTACCCAAAAGGCTCAAAATTCAATCTCATTGGGTATTCCGATGCAGATTATGCCGGGTGCAAAGTTGATAGAAAAAGCACTTCCGGCACTTGCCAATTCCTAGGAAGATCCTTAGTTTCTTGGTCATTCAAGAAACAGAATTCCATTGCATTATCCACAGCCGAAGCGGAGTATGTTGCAGCCGGGAGTTGTTGTGCACAACTCCTTTGGATGCGACAAACTCTAAGGGATTACGGTTACAATATGAACCGTATTCCTCTTCTTTGTGATAATGAGAGTGCCATTAAAATAGCCCACAATCCAGTTGAGCGCTCTAGAACTAAACACATTGACATAAGACACCATTTCTTGAGAGACCATTCCATGAAAGGAGACATATCCATCTCTCATGTCAACACCCAAAAACAATTGGCCGACATATTCACCAAGCCACTTGATGAAAAACGTTTTTGCGAACTCCGAAATGAGCTAAACATTCTTGATTCTCGGAGTGTGGCTTGAAAAGTTGCATACCTGTATGATTGCTTCAAAATATTGATTGAATTGTGAAAATTAACCCTCCCCATTTTTCTCTCGAAAAACTATGTCAATTATTAGATCTTGATGAATTTTTGATCATAGTATGATTGTTGTTTGCTTCCTGGTCAAATTCATCAAGATTATTTGAATTGTTTTGCCTCTCTACTCTCAATTATTGGACCTTCAAATATATATGAATGGGCTATGCAATTCTCTCCTGGTGACCACGGACAAGTCCGTGGTTACCCGGACTAGTCCGCCATTGCAGACTAGTCCACAGTGTGCCGGTTAGGCCGGACTAGTCCGACAGACCACGGACTAGTCCGACTTAGGTCTCTGGAGGACTTCGGACTAGTCCGGTCATGTCCGGACTTGTCCGATTTTTCGTGCCCATAACCCTAGCCGCCACTAAACCCTAATCCCTTCACCCCACACTCGCCCCCAAGCTTTCTTTCTCTTGCGCTCGAGATCCCAAGGCGAATCCTTGATTCCTCCGTCGAAAAGCCTCAATCTTGGGCGGAGATCAAGCTTGAAGACTCGGGGATTGAAGTTAGCGGACAAGTCCGGCCTCCAACCCCCAAAATCTCAAGCTTCCTTTGATTTCTTGGTAAATACTCTTCAAAACCCTAAGAAATCACAAATTTCTCTATTGCTTATCGTTTGGCCTAGCATTCTTCACTAGTTACATGTCTAGTTGATGTACTATGTGTATGCTAGACTAGTTTTACCTTAGGGATCAATTTTTGTCCAGTCTGTTAGGTTTTTGCGGATGAACACCGGACTAGTCCGGTCCAGGTACAGACAAGTGCGGTCCCCCGGACTAGTCCGTGCCTGTGCACCGGACAAGTCCATTGTTTCTGAACCAAAACCTAATTCTTTAATTCCCTAATGCATTCCATTGCCATCTTACCTCACCAATACCTTGTATAACTTGTCCTTTCTCTTGATCACTCATTCTCAGATCATGTCGAGCTCCGACAACGAAATCTCCGATTTCGAGGCCGAGTTGGACCACGAGGTGCCACCTCGGTCCTCGGCGGGTCTTGGCAAGAAACGCCAAGAGAGACCCTCCGAGCCTGCTCCCTCACCTCCCCAGGTTCGGAGGAAGGTGTGTGCCAAGAAGCCCGCCTCGAAGGCTGCTCCTCCTTCAAGTGGCCTTCGCCAAGCTAAAGGGAAGGGCAAGGGGGTTGCCACAGGGCCTGTTGGGCCCCTAAAGCTGCATACTCCCAGAGAAGGGGTCCGGGACCCCAATGAGGAAAGATTCAATGGCAAGGGCAGCGATGTGGCTATGAAGTTGAGAAGTGTTGATTGCTATGCAAGGCCCAAGCAAGCAGCTGATGGCAGGTTTTGGTCAAATTTCCATGCTGATTTCTACAAGCTGGTCTATTTGCCGATGAAGACCCCGGTGGTACGCAGTCAATGGATTGACTGGGCTCACCTTGAGAAGAGGAAATGTGCAGCTTTTGATGAAGTGATAGCAGCTGCAGAGAGACATGGGCTGAAGGATCTGTTTGCCTTCAGATATAATTGGAATGATGAAGTGATTGCACATTCTATGCAACGTGCCACTTCTCAAGTGAAGACGAAGAAAGTGTGACTTGGATGACTCATGGATCCAAGTATTCTATTACTCAGGAAGAGTTTGCCCGCCTGCTGCACCTTGACTCTGAAGGACATGACCAACTCATTATCCACAACATTGGGGTCATTGAGAGGGATGGAATGAAGTTCATGTATGAGCCCACCTCCAAGTATGTCCCTCCCTCCACAAAGAATATGAAGCCTTTCTTTGTGGTCCTCAACAGAGTCCTCAGGAAGACGATTGCCCCCAAGGATGGGGATGCAGGGAGTGTGCAAGGCTACCTCCGGACCCTGATGAGGGTCATTAGCAAGAAAAGGCAATTCGATGTTGCAGACTATATTTGGAATGATATGGTCAATATCTCAAGTACCCCCAACCGATCCTGTGGCTATGCCCCTTACTTGATGTTCATGATTGAGAAAGTCACAGGAATCGAGTTTGTGAAGGATGTGGAGCACACTCCACTGAGGCCTCAGAAGCCTCAGTCAGTGAGTGTCCAGGCTGCTCCATCGCCGGCCTCAAGCCCCGAGGCACCGGCAAGGCAAGAAGAAGCTGCTAGGGCTACTCCCCCTCCAGGGAAGCCCCTCAGAAAGGATCCGCCAGTGGGATCCTCAAGTACTTGGCTGCAATTTTCTCCTCATGCAAGAAAACTGAAGTGAAGCTTCACAAGCTAAATCAGAAGAGGAAGGAGAACATGAGATACATAAAAGCCAATGTGAAGCAGCTGAGTGAGAAGCTGGAGATCAACCCAATTGGATCTCCAGTACTTTCTGAAGATTCTGATCCGGACATCACCGAGCTCAGCCCCTTGACTCCCTCCGAGCTTGCCTATTTTGGCATTGGGGGCTCGAGCAGCTCCGCTCCTCCTCCTACCTCTCAACCTCGTCAAGCGGAAAGCGAGGAAGACGATGAAGACGACGAGAGGACTGACAGCGAAGAGTGAAGCCCTAGGACCTTCCTCTCTCTCTTTTTGGTGTCTTGATGCCAAAGAGGGAGAGATTGAGGGGGAGTCTCTAGTCTTAGCTTTAGCTGCATAGGATGCGAGGAGAGAGCTCTCTTTTTTTTAATTGTGATTGCATTTGCTTAACTCCATTTTCATATCATGTTTGGTCCTGTTATGAATTGCTCAAATAATTTGCAAGTGTGTGATGAAATCTGAATTTTTGTCCCTAAAATGCCATATTCACTTGATATTAGTTGATCAATGCAAATTCTGTCATTCTTAATGCATTCATGCTGTTAGTATGCATCCCACCATAAAGAATGCACATATGAATAATTATCTTGTTGCTTGATGAATTTTTGAGTCATATGTGCATACTTTATGAGAATCTCATTTTATACCTCATTTTGTGAAATCTCAATTGGTTGTCATCAATCACCAAAAAGGGGGAGATTGAAAGTGCATCTAGGACTCCCTTGTGGGTTTTGGATGATTTATGACAAGCAATTGGGATCCTAATCCTTTTGTTGAGATGAATGCAGGAAAATGATGAAAAATGAGCAAAGTACCAAAAAGAGGGAAATTGAGAAGGAAAATGAATCTGAGCTCAAGGAGAAGAAATTAGTAGTTTAGTATGCATGGAGTGTGTTAAGGAAACACACCCAAGAGCTCAATCTCATTTAATCACACACACACAATGCACAAAGCTATACAGGACCGGACTAGTCCGATATCAGCCGGACTAGTCCGATATCCCATTCTGCACCAGATCGGACAAGTCCGATCAACACCGGACTAGTCCGATATCTTTCTGTTCCACTTCGGACTAGTCCTCCCCAGTGCGGACTAGTCCTCAAAACAATGCACAAGTCTCACAAAATCGGACAAGTCCGTTGTGACCCGGACTAGTCCGATATACTTTCTGATCCACTTCGGACAAGTCCGGTGTTTACACAGACTAGTCCGATATACACCCTGATCTAAATCGGACAAGTCCTCCAAGTGCGGACTTGTCATCCTAAACACTTAGGGTTTCATGTGTCCGGACAAGTCCGATGACAATCGGACTAGTCCGAAGCTTTCCAGTAGCGAAATCGGACAAGTCCGTTTTGAACCGGACTAGTCCGAGATTCCTGGACACTTAGGGTTTGCTTCACACAGCACACCGGACTAGTCCGGTCACCACCACGGACTAGTCCGATCTTTCTGAACCCTAACGGTAACTTCTAGATACCGCATATAAATAGAGGTGCACGGCCCACTTTCACCCTCTCTCGAACCCTAGCGCCGTCACACCTCCCAAGAGACTCAAAAACCATCCCTCTCCGCGAAATTAAGTACAAAATCAATCAATCCATTGAAGATCACTTGTAGATCATTGGAGAGGCACTTGGCACACGATTGAGCTCTTGGTTTGAATCTCTAACACACTCTTGCATCTCAATTTGTATATTTCGAAGTGTGTTATTGGTGGTCTTGAAACTTGTAATCAAGGGAGCTCTCAACTTGTGAGATCGCCCCTTCAACTTGGTGATTTACCCCTGTGTGTTTAGTGGAAGAGGATTGGCCTTCGTGGCGATCCGACGAGGGAAGGGTTGGTGAAGACCCGGTCCTTTTGTGGGCTCCTCAACGTGGACGTAGGTTGCCTTCGTGGTAACCGAACCACGGGATAAATCTTGTGTCTTGTTCGTTTGTGTTCATCATTCTAGTTGATCAACATTATCTAGGGTTTGATTCATCTTGTTGAATTTAAGTTAAATAGTTGAACAAGAATCATACTTGCAATAGAACTTGACATACAATCATTGAACTGTTATTGAAGTTTATATTTCCGCTGCAAACGTCAACGAAACAATCAAATTGACCTAACTTGATCAACCTAGTCCGTGAAATCCGGACTAGTCCGCACTTTACCGGACTAGTCCGATATATCTGGTTTTGACCTTGTTGTTGAAGTGCTACAGGAACCGAGAAAATTCAAGAAGGCCTATTCACCCCCCCCTCTAGGCCTACATTCAGATGGTCCAAATGTGTATCAAAAGGTATATCGGTCTATGATTGGCTCATTACTCTATTTATGTGCATCTAGGCCAGATATTATTCTTAGTGTATGCCTGTGTGCAAGGTTTCAAGCCGCACCTAAAGAGTGTCACTTAATAGTCGTAAAAAGAATCTTAAGGTACCTTGTGCACACAACCCACTTGGGCCTTTGGTATCCCAAAGGATCCAAATTTAACTTGATAGGATATTCCTATGCCGACTATGCAAGATGCAAAGTCGATAGATAGAGTACGTCAGGGACCTGTCAATTTCTTGCCAGATTCCTAGTCCTGTCAATTTCTTGCCAGATTCCTAGTTTCATGGTCATCTAAAAACAGAACTCTATTGCTCTTTCAACAGCTCAAGCGGAGTATGTTGCAGCCTGTAGTTGTTGCACACAACTACTTTGGATGCAACAAACTCTAAGGGACTATGGTTACAATCTGAACCATATTCTGCTCCTATGCGATAATGAGAGTGCTATAAAAATTACACACAACCCAGTAGAGCACTCAAGAACTAAGCACATAGATACTCGTCACCATTTCCTAATAGATCTTTCATTAAAAGGTGATATTGAAATTTCACATTTTATGACTGAAAAACAACTTGCAGATATTTTCACCAAGCCATTAGTTGAAAAAAAGGTTTTGTGAGCTAAGAAATGAGCTAAATATACTTGACTCTCGAAATGTGGCTTGAAACACTGCACATCTGATTGTGATTTCGAAGTTTACTTATTTTTTTGTTAAAATTTCACCCTTATCTCGATTTTCTCTAGAAAACTATTTAAATGAGTAAATCTTGGTGAATTATGGCCATTGTATGGTTGTTGACTGATTACTGGTCATGTTCATCAAGATTATTTGTGAAATAATGTCCCTAAGATCACTAATAGATCAAACAACCAAAATCCAGTCGTTTGAGCTCAGTACTGTCCTGCTAACATCGGACTTGTCTGGGGTCAGCACCGGACTAGTCCGTTGATACAAACTAGTCTGGACCTTGTCCGTTGCACCAGACGTGTCCGGGGTATACTGGACTAGTCTAGTTTTGTCGGGGTTAACCCTAATCCGTCGCAAGGAGCTCATCTTCCATCTTGCATAATGCCCTTCGCGTTCCCTCTCCCCCCCTCAAGCTCCAAGGGTGATTTACACATCTAGCCACTACAAATGTGGATTTCTTCAAGGGAAATCCCCTCCTCGGTGTGGAGCTTATCCACTCTAGACTAATCCGCCCCCAAGTCCGCTCCTTCAACGCGAATCTTAAACGTTTCAGTAAAATTCCCCTCAAACCCTAGCTCTCAACTTTTCTTGATTCTAGCTTGTTTCCTTCGATTCCTAGGGCATACATTACTTCTCTAGATGTACTCCTACCGTTTCCTAGTCCTTGTGCATCAATTCGAAGTAAATTTGGTTCAAATAGGAAAATTTAGGGTTCTTGTGGCAGACCGGTCTAATCCGGTGTCTTGGTGCAGACAAGTCTGGTCCACCGAACAAGTTCGCACTCTGAAAACGGACAAGTCCAACATCTGACATTTGAACTTCTAAATTCCTATTTGCACTGAGTCTTCAATCCATTCTTATCTAAACCTTGAACCTGTAAAACCCCGCTTTTCGGAAGAACAAAAACGCAAAAATGTGAATTTAATTTTTTTTTAAAAGTGGACTTTGAAATTTAAACTCACATAAGCTATGTGAGTTAACCAATGTTCATAAAAATGTCAACTTGGTAAAACTTTAAACATTAATGAAAGGTTATCACTTGAACGGTTAAATCTTCATGTGATACTTCTAATCCCGGTTCAACCTCATTATAAGTAACATCATGGAGTTCCCCGCTACATTGCGGAAGTGTAGTGTCTCTGGGACCTTCGACCATATTCGTTCAGGTGGACTTGCGTGGATAATATATTGCGTGGGGGCCCATTTGTCGGGTGGCCCACCAGTCAGCTCTCATCAAACGTTGTTTGGTTTTATCTTCTGCTCGTGCTTATCGGGAACTATCTCGATGGGTGTGCCAATGATGCTTCGCGCACAAGCTAGTTTTCGAGCTTGTCCTTATCATCGATTGTGACAGTACCCACGTGCTCTCCCACTACTTCGACTCGTGGCACTCATTAGAAATTTGTGTTAGTAAGGATAAAAATCCAAACAAATTCGATCTTAATGTTTGAATTTTAAAAAAATGTAGGGCTTAGAACCCTTAATTGATTAAGGCCAATTATTTATGATTTCTATTGGTTTTTAGAAAAGAAAATAGATGAATAATAAAAGCAAAAGCCTAGGGTGCTTTCAAATTCAAATTTGAATTTGAAATTCAATTGATTCAATCCTCAAATTTGGTTCAAAAATTTGGATTATCCACATATCACATAATCAGCCCCATGTTATCTTGTGTTGAGCTCATTTAAACATTGTTTTGAATCTGGGAAAAAGGAAAAAGGGATAAGACCAAGTGGTGGGGCCCACATGTCAGCACGGCACATAGGAAGAATTTTCTTCCTTCTCGGTTGCGTGCGCCACGCACGGAAGCCGTCCATCCCCATTTCTTCCCCACAGAACCCCTGGTCGTGCTTTCTCCTGGTCGCCCGCGGTGCCGCCCCACACCGGTCGTCGGCTCACCTCCCTGCTTGCTGCCACCTGAGCTTCTCACCGGCGCTGCCCCCACGCGCCGTTCGCCCTGGCCGCGTCCCGACCCCGGCCAGCGATGGCAGCACCTAACCGTGCGCCGCACCTGCCCCACCTTCTGGCCGTCGGTGATGGTGTAAAATCCCACTAAATCCTAAATATGAAATTCAATTGTCAGTTAAATTTAAATTTCATTGGGTTCAAGATATGGTCATGTACATAAACTTGAACCTATTCAATTCCATTTTCTTCTCATGTTTTAAATTTTATTGACATAAGAAGCATACTTCACCAATAATCTTAAAATAATTCAAATATCATCTCTGCAAAATTTTGGAGTATTTGAATGGGCTTTGTTTGGGCAAATCAATTTATAGTACCTCATATACTCAAATAAACAAATAGCATATAGGTACTGTATACACATGCCCTGTCAAGAACATTCGAAATCTGAGGCTATAAATTTTTCTATAGTCTTCTAAAATTGCAAATAAGCTCCTTGAAAAGTTTCATGAATTTTGGAGTCCATTTGTTATTTTATTTGAGATGCTCAGTGAATTTGAATCAAGTTTAAATCCAAATTCAAAATCTGGTCAAATATACTTGAACATAAAGATTTAAACACACCATTGTGTTCATCACATTTTCTTGACTTAGCCATGAAGTTTCATGATTTTTGGAGTTCATTTAGTCTTTCTAAATGAATTACAAAAAGGACAGTAGCTGTAAGGCTGACTGGCGGGGCCCACCAGTCAGCAGAGCGACGTGTGCCGCAAACCAGCACGCGCTGCGCGCGCCACGTGCGCCGCAAACCAGCACGCGCTGCACGCGCCACCGCGACGGTGTGCATGCCCAGCACAACAGAGGTGAGCTACCGCCGTTTGAGCTCTATAAATAGCGCCCCTGGCTCCTCATCACTCCACGGTCGACCTTATCGCCTTCCTTCCCACTGAGCCGAAGGGCTGCTCCATTTTCACCCCACATGCAAGGTAGCTACCGCCGGCGCCGCGCGCCCGTTGCCGGCCAGCCGAAGGCCTCTCGCGCCAAGCTCTCAACGGCAAGGTTGTTCCCCACTCTCTCGTCTACCCTCTGGTTCACTCCTTGCGTTCTTTCGTTGATGCTTTGGCCAGTATTTTGAAGTTACACCGGAGCTCGCCGTCGTGTTCACCGCGTGCCGCCTCTGCTCCATGGTGTCAGGCTGCTACCAACATTTTCATGCTTCAACTCCAATAACAAAAGGGTGCGCCTGGACACGCTCTGCAAGACGGTGGAAGCCATTCCTCATTTACGTGAGTATCGATCTAGTTATCTGAATTTTACTCTCGGCCAAAGCTTACGAACTCACTCGGTTTTTATTTCAATTCGAGTTCCACACTTGATCACTCTCCAGAATTGCTAGCAAATAACTTCTACACTTCCTTGCGCACCCTCTTGAACTGGAATCACCAAAAATAATCGACCGTAGCTCGAGAATCACGAGTTCTTCCCCCCGCCATTAAGAAGTTGCTTCGATCACCGTCGATGATGGTTTTGCCGACCGTTGCACGACCACCTCACCTTCCCATCACATTCCTCGTGGTTCCAGAATACTTTCCCCGCATTTTTCGAAGAGTTTTAGCCACGGGATCGACGGTTCCGACATGGCCGGAACACTAGCCGCCGCCGATGCGCCACCGTTCTGACCGTCGGCAAGCCTCCCCGACCCCACCATCGTGCTCAGCGCGTGAAACTAAGGTTGGGTGCCAAAGTTGAGGTGCTGCGGTGGCCGGGAACTCAGATCTGGCGAGGCTCGCCGGAGAGCGCCGCCCGCGTCGGGAGTTTGAAGACGACGCGGCGGGTCCCGCGCGTCAGTGTCCTTTTAACCCTTCGGGTCTGGTGTGGCCGCGAGATCGGTTGTGTCTACGCGGTGTATCTCTGGGTCCCCGTGTGGTGTGATTGCCATTGGTCCGTTTTAAAATAGTGGGACCCACGGTTTAATTCAAATTAGGATTTAATTCCAGATTTGACTCCAACTTAGAAAATCCATAACTTTCTATAGAATGCTCCAAAAATCTTCAAACAAATTTTGTTTGAAAGCCCTTGAGCTCTAGATTCTGTTAGTACCAATTAGGTTTTGTGAAACTTACTTTTTAGACCTGTAGAAAACAATCTTTCCAGAGACAAATACATTTTTTGCAAATGAACTGTCCTCTGGAAAAATCCCCAAAATTGACATAAAATACATACTCCTTTTCTTCAATGCCAGAAAAAGTTTGGCAGCCATTGCACCTGTATAAACCGCTGTATAGTTCAATAACCTTTTTCAGCCATTGAATTAGTACAGTTATTCAGTTGTTTTGTTATGTCCCAAATTTGAACTGGATGCTCTTTTGTCATATACTAACTCCTGTAAAAATTTGAGATTTAATTGACTTAGTATCCTTGTCCTAATTCAGTTTCCAACTGAATGTTAATTGAAAAACTAAAAATTCAGTTATAAAATAATTCAAGAAATTCCTAGCAACTTGCAAATTCAATATCTCCTTCACAATGCTCAGAAATTTATTAAACCAATTTTCCTAGAACCAGGGTAACACCTTCTATCATGATCATCAACTGGTAGCTATGTCAAAAGTACAATTTCTTCTCTAAAATTCTTGGAAGTGTATTGCTTGCCATAATTTTAGAGACAACAAACTAGTTTGATCATCTCCTGTTCTTTGCAAGAGTATTCCTTGTAGTCCCTAACATCTACCATAAAAATCCCAAGGCCAAAGAAAATCATTCACTCACTATAACCATAGTTAGAAGCTTATGAACTATATCTACATTATAATTTACTAGCGTTCATATATACATGTCGTGTAGTGATCGATATTAACGAACAGCGTCGCTTGGAGGAGAAAGCCAGGGTGTCCACTTGAAGTCCTTGGTGGAGCCTTTAGAGAAGGACCCTTAACAATTGACATTTAATCGAGTCACAAACTAAGGCAAGCGTCGGTTTGCATTTAAGAGCTTTTCAAAGTATTCCAGTTTATTCACTTACGTCTTCAGTTGATATTGTGCATTTACGTATAAGGTGATTGATACTCTACTTGCATGACCACAAATCCCAAGGGTTGGTTGGAACGGGTTACAGTTTGACCTGTAGTAACTGCTTTGCTAATGTATAGGAAATCTGGTAGAAGTCGAGTAGTTGGAATCTACTCGCGAGATAGGAATAATAGTTCACATGAGGGTGGAAGATTAAAAATGGCTTATGAAATGAATACGAGACTGGGCAGGGGGAATAGGAGTCGACGAGATGGAATCTCGGGCGCATAGCCCTGCCTTTGTCGCTTGAGGACCGTGTCGTATGCGGCACCGTTGGTCAAGCTTGAACCGTACCGGTTGCATAATGGTATATGGGCCCATTAAACTGATGTAACTCCAGACTATAGTGTGGAGACTCCTCGGTTATCCTTGAATAGAGATGCGAAGGCAGAAAGGTGTAAATCTCCTAGCGGAACGTTTTGACGTGTCCGTGTAGGGGACCTTTTGCTCGGGATGAAGAGGTTTGTCGACATTGGGGTCTTGGGTGAAAGGTGGCCATGTAAGACGCGGGGAGGAGAGCACGTATGTGTCTCCCACGCGGGTGTGCGTGTCGTGGAGTCTGGGTGTGTCCTGATTGCAATCACCGTCCCTCACGGTAATAGAGTACCACTTGTTCACTGCTGTCGTGACATAGTAAATACTAAAGAAGCCAGAAAAATATATTGTATTGAATTATAATTTCTTTGCAACCTTGTATGACTTAGAGATAGCAAAATTAAAGTTTACAGTTTCCCCATACTTTAGCTGTAATAGCATTATGTGCGTTGAGCATGTCATATCATCGGCAAAGTGTTTCTTGTTTGATTGTGGAGCCTATGATGTGCCGTGCTTGAAGAATGTCATTTGCTACTTAAAACATGATTATAAGGATTCACTTGTAGGCAAGTCTATTTATGCTATTCCTTACCTATGATTAGTACTTACCCCTGCATATGTCTAGTGAGACGGGTTAGTCTTGCTGAGCCTTATGCTCACGTTTGCGCTTTAACGATTTTTGCAGGTATTAGGTTTATTTTCTGCTGTTCAAGTTGTACATGAGATCTCGAGGTATCGAGATAAAACCTCATATGAACCATGCCGCTGCTGAATGATCGTCATGTTGCTAGTGAGAAGTGTCCTAGGGCATGGACGTCTTCTCTTATGCTTAGATAAGTGAGATTATGAGTATGTATTCTCCGCTGCGTGTGTACCCCTGTGGTACACTCTTTTGTAAACTCTGATTATTCTGAAATGAAAACTTTGTACGTTTTGGTATCCTTTTCGTGTGTGCTGTTAGGTGTCGCATCGCACGGCACCACCCAATGAGATCCTCGGATGTGTGGACTTCGGTCCCCACAGACATGGTATCAGAGCTTCATTGGGAATAGCACGCTCGAAAAGAGCCATTTTCGAAAACTCCAAAGTCGTCGAGTGAGGATTAGCTATATGCCCATTAAGGACTATTACTAGTATAAGATATAAAGGTGGTAAACTGACTTATATGTTATTAATTCTGTAACGACGCTCCGACGTCAGGTAAGAGGTAAGGTATGCCACCGTAAGCGGATCAATTACGGTAAGCTCACCATGCGAGAGGTAGCATGGAAGTTTTCCGTGGCTTGGCACGGAAAAATTAATAGGAGTCTCTAAAACTTTCCATGTTTCGGAGAACCTATGACACGCGATACCCCAACGTGCTTCAAAGTTAGTGGGAGCCCCCATCGGGTGGTGTATAACCCGATAGTATGCCTCTCTAGAATCATTCATATTCTATGGGAGCATGCGAAACACGTATGCCCGAGCGTGTATAAGCCTGTTTGTATGAGAGTCTTTGCTGTACAGACGTATTTACAGCCATGTACCTCGAGACATGACCTCGCTCGAGGGCGACTCACACCAGAGTCGTATGCATTTACTTTTGTATATTATTGTGACTGCCTGTCGTGTTTCCCCGTGCCGCCCTTGAGGTGTGAAAGTGTGAAAGGGGATTGTTTGTCTTTTGCAGCATTGACTATGGTATCAACCCGTGTAGCACACGTTTGCGAGTGAACGATATTAGGACCACCTATAAACGTATTCGGATATACCGGTCAGAATTTTCTTTGGTGAGGCACGTAGTACCGTCGGTATCGACATGGATACTTGACCATCCCCAACGTCAGAATTGTTGCATTCCATTTTTGGAAGGTCCGACTACCAGTTGCTGGTAAGTTTTGGACATTGCAAGGTGAATATCACTCATAACTCATGAAGAATCAAGATTCTTTATTTCTGGCAGAAGTTCACTCAACTTCGCCAGGTCGTAATCTTGGTTAGTTGAAAAATAACATAAGGATATGCTATATTGATAGAAAGATCATCAAGTCCACTACAAAGTTTATTTCGGTCTTTAGGACTGAAAATGATCCTACCTTGGTGTAAACTGAACTCCACAAAAACTACTACAAATGTCTTACCCAATTACACAGTCTCTGTATTTTCACCATAACTTCTTGTAGAAAAATCT
Source organism: Tuctoria greenei (assembly GCA_036927565.1). Lineage (NCBI taxonomy): Eukaryota > Viridiplantae > Streptophyta > Magnoliopsida > Poales > Poaceae > Tuctoria > Tuctoria greenei. The sequence continues at coordinate 74,239,128 of JAYESD010000011.1, forward strand.
TCTGCCATATTGTGATACATATCTGGAGAGGGCAGAAGCATTTATACAACTTTGTAAATTGAAGTGTTTTCTAATTCGACACTGAACCAATCCAAATCCCAGTTGGAAACTGGTACACTGCAGATCTCCTGGCAGAAAACCAGTCAACTCATTTGTCGACTTTTGACAGTCATATCTCATAATATTAAAGCTTGACATAGTCAGATATATACATCTTCGGAAATGTTAGGAAGTCCTCTATCAACTTTCTATTCAAATCCTGGTCTGAATCGTTCATTACCAGAGTCGAATTCCAATTGTCGCAAACGCTGTTCTGGCAGTCCAGGACCAGAAATCTTTTGTGCATAGCTGGAGTTTGCGAGCTTTGACCTGTATAACGACTTTGTAAGCCTAAACCAAATCTATTTCTGGAATATTAACATGATTTGGTACCATGTCTATTTTGTCATTACCTCAAGATATTATTTTGATATACCTGTATAAACTGTGGACAAAAACCCACGTATACAGGGGAGCGAGGTTCTGTCAAAATTCCAGAAAATTTTAGTCAACTTCAGACCTGTATAACTTTTAATCAAGATCTCACCTGGAGGTGTTCAAGTACAATCTGGAAAGATTATGAAGTGCTATAAAACTTTTGTATTCAACACAAATCTTATTCCTGCCATTTACTGGGAGCAAATTTCGAATTTATACAGGATGGTCTGCTGGAACAGAACTGAAGTTCATATTCCAGATTTGAACTGTCTTGTAACCATTAATCAAGTTTCTATATCTTCGATTCCAAAATTGCTATGGGGGAAAAGTAATACATTCTGGGAAGGTTTTTTAGTTTACTATAAATTTGTAGTTGAACTCCAGACCAAATTCTGCATTTAACTGTGAGAAATAATTACATTTCTACAGACTGGTCTGATGGACCAGAAACTGGACGGCATACCAGTATGCGATATCACCAACTCAAATTGTTTTAGTTTCACCTTCTTATGTCACTCATCATGTCTAGGAGTGATTACTCCACATGATTGATTAACGTAAAGTTGAAATACCATGTTAAGTTATTGGTGGGCAGTATCACTTATTTGGGTCTAGTTCCATGTTCTAGTCTTTATTTACACCTAGCATACTGCATTGTTAAGTGATGCATATTACGGTCTTTATCATGACTCCAGTTGGTATTGCAACTTTGGATCTTAACGGTAATGCTCACTCTTGCAGCATGGATCACACTCATTTTGAGGGTGAACCGGGTAATTCTGCTCATGATGGAGATGACTCAACTCTACCAACAGTGCCATCATCAACCGGATTGGTAGAAGTCTTAGCAAGGATGGCTGAGTCTATGCAGACGTTGGTACAGCGGAGTGTACAACCTGAGGCTCGACCACTTGATCGACCTCAAGTCACATATCTGGATTTCTTGGCGACTCAACCACCGGTTTTCACAGAAGCCTGGGAACCATTGGAGTCAGAGCATTGGCTCCGGGTGATTGAAGCCAAATTTGAGTTACTTCAGTGTGATGAGTATCAGAAGGTCTTATTTGCCGCTCAACAGCTTCACGGATCCGCAGGAGCTTGGTGGTCTGAATATCTCACCACTCTCTCTGACGGTCATCGTGTGACCTGGGCGGAGTTCCGTGATGCTTTTCGTGCACGTCACATTTCTATAGGGATGATTAAAACCAAGTTAGAGGAGTTTGTGGAGTTGAAGCAAGGAGAAATGAGTGCTTATGAATACTCCAAGGCGTTCAATCGTTTGGCTCAATATGCGCCTGAGTATGTGAATACCGAGGCATTGAAGTGCGATTATTTCTTTCGAGGACTAAACGTCGAACTTCGAGTTCGACTGGTGTTATTCAATAACGGCAACTACTGGTTGGTGCCGCTATTGTTCAGGAGGATGCAACTCTTCTCTATCAGACAGAGAAGAGAAAGAGGAAGACATCACTAAAAATTATCAGTGATGTTCCTCAGGAAGATCGTGCGGTATATTTCTTACCGTCCGGTCGAGAGCTTTGGTCGGGCGAGCAACCACAACATGTTCGGTATCACTCCCATCCAGTGGAGATTTTAATTGCACCTCAACAAAGCGTGCAAGTGTGTCCTGATTCTCCACCGCAGCAGTATGATCTCACTCTTGCAGCTCAATCTCTACAAGATGTGCATGTTGTCAGTCCACCCCAATTTAGTGGAAAGCACAGAATGCATTTAGCACGGGAACGTCGCAAGACGGAACGTGACCGAGTCCAAATGTCCTTTTCCAAGAATTCTGATCAGCACCATAAATTTAAAAAGGAGACCTCACCGAAGTCTGCCAGTGTTAATTATGCTGCGATTGAGGACATTCCAGAAGGAGAACCTGTTTTAGCAGGCATGTTTACTTTATATGATCAACTAGTAGTCGTTCTGTTTGACTCTGGAGCTACTCATAACTTTGTGAGCAAGTCTTTTGTGCTGAAACATCAAGTGCCAATTGTGACTGTCTCACATCCTTTTTGTGTCAGTTCACTTGGAGGCAAGATTTCAGCTAATGAGGTTATTTCTCGAGCACCTTTGTGCATGGGTGGAAGTATCTATCCGGTGAATCTCATCATTTTGGAGGGTCAGCAAATTGAACTCATCTTGGGGATGTCGTGGTTGACACATAATTAAGCTATCTTTGATATCAGTTCGCGGACTGTCCAACTGAATTCTAAATTCCATGGGAGCAACACTTTAAATCTTTTGAATGCCGCACCAAGAGTCTCTGCGGTGCATCACACAAGTGCCAAGAAGCTTGAGGATATCCCCGTAGTGTGTGAATATCCAGACGTGTTTCCTGACGATCTCCCAGGCATGCCACCAGAACGAGACGTCGAGTTCAAGATTGAACTAGCGCCCGGAACCATGCCAATCTCAAGGAAGCTGTATAGGATGGCACCGAAGGAACTTTCAGAATTGAAGGAGCAGCTGAATGACTTATTGAGCAAGGGATTTATTCGCCCAAGTTCATCACCTTGCGGTTGTTCTGCGTTGTTTGTGAAGAAGAAGGATGAGACTTTAAGGTTGTGTGTGGACTATCGTCCACTGAATGCGGTCACCATCAAGAACAAGTATCCACTAACACACATTGATATTTTATTCGATCAACTAGTGGGTGCTAAGGTATTCTCAAAGATGGACCTTTGTTCAGGTTATCATCAGATTAAGATTCGACCTGAGGACATTCCAAAAACCGCATTTTCGACGAGGTATGGGCTATATGTGTATCTCGTCATGTCCTTTGGGTTGACCAATGCACCAGCTCACTTCATGTATCTCATGAATTTGGTGTTTATGCCGGAGTTGGACAAGTTTTTCGTGGTATTCATTGACGACATCTTGGTGTATTCTAAATCTGAAGAAGAACATGCTAAACACTTGCATATTGTGCTACAACATTTAAGAGATCACCAACTGTATGCAAAGTTCAGCAAGTGTGAGTTTTGAATCCGCCAAGTGCCATTTCTAGGGCATATCATATCGGCTGATGGTATTGGCGTTGGTCCAAGCAAAATTGTACAAGTCATGAAGTGGAAATCTCCCAAGTCCGTACATGAAGTTCATAGTTTACTTGGCTTGGCTGGCTATTATCGGAGGTCATTCTGAGTTTCTCAAAGATAGCTAAACCAATGACAGAACTACTAAAGAAGGGAACAAGATATGTATGGACTAAAGAATTTGAAGAAGCATTTCAAGCTTTGGTGAAACACCTCACAATTGCACCGGTGTTGGCTCAGCCAGACACAACTAAACCATTTGATTTCTATTGCGATGCATCTGGCATTAATATTGGTCTTGGTTGTGTACTCATGCAAGATAGAAGGGTGATCGCGTATGGATCCCGACAGCTTCGGAATCATGAACAACATTATCTGACTCATGATCTTGAGCTCGCTGCCGTGGTGCTCGCATTGAAGATGTGGAGACACTATCTCTTAGGCAATTTAGTGCATCTCTACACTGATCACAAGAGTTTGAAGTACATTTTCACCCAAAAAGTTTTGAATATGCGACAGCGAAGATGGTTGCAATTGATCAAAGACTATGAGATTGATATCCACTACCATCCTGGCAAAGCAAATGTGGTTGCAGGTGCACTGAGCCGCAAGTCTCATGTCAATCACCTATCAATCACTTCAATGGAAGAGGGTGAGCCGAGTTTATACTTGGTTCTGTATGGAGCGCTCTACAATCTAGCCCTCATCCCTACCATCAGGGAAGATATTGTAGAGGCTCAGAAAGAAGACAAGGGAATGTCGCACATTCGACGAAGAATGAAGAAGGGAGAGATGAAATGTTTTCAATGTGATGATCATGGTACTATTTGGTTTAAAGACCGTATAGTCGTACCCCATGACATGGAGCTCCGAAAGAAGATCTTGGATGAAGCACACTTATCCAAGTACTCTATTCATCCGGGTAGCAACAAGATGTACCAAGATCTGAAGAAGAAATTCTGGTGGTCACGGATGAAGCGAGAAATAGCAAAGTATGTCTCCGAATGTGATACATGTCGGCGAGTGAAAGCCAACCATTTGAGGCAAGCCGGACAGTTACAACCTTTGAACATACCGGCATGGAAGTGTGAAGACATCAGCATGGATTTCACTATAGGGTTACCTCTCACTTTCTGTAAGCATGATTCGATGTGGGTGATAGTTGATTGGTTGACCAAGTCAGCGCATTTTATCCCTGTCAACACCAACTATTGACGTCCCAAGTATGCAGAGTTGTATATCACAAGGATCATGTGCCTACATGGAGTACCCCGCACTATCATTTCAGATCGTGGAACCTTATTTGTTGCTCGATTATGGGAGCAGCTCCACGCATCATTGGTACCAACTAATTCGAAGCTCTGCTTATCATCCGCAGACTGATGGTCAGACAGAGTGAGTAAATCAAGTCCTTGAGGACATGCTACGAGCTTGTGCCATCCACCATGGTAAAAATTGGGATGATCATCTACCATTGGCGGAGTTTTCATATATAAATGGCTATCAAGCTAGTATCCAGATGGCATCATATGAAGCTCTCTATGGCAGGAAGTGCCGCACACCATTGAATTTGTGTGAGTCTGGTGAAAGAGTGACATATGGCATTGATCTTGTCAATGAAGCAGAGGAACGAGTGCGAGTAATCCAAGCCAATCTCAAGGCTGCTCAATCTCGACAGAAGAGTTATGTAGATAAACGATGTCGACCTCTTCACTTCGACATTGGGGATCATGTTTACCTTCGTGTATCTCCAATGAAAGGGATTCGTTGTTTTGGGGTGAAGGGAAAGCTGGCTCCACGATTCGTCGTGCCGTTCGCTATCACTGAGAAATGCGGACCTGTGGCCTATCATCTGGAGTTACCGGCGTCTCTCTCTGGAATTCATAATGTATTCCACATCTCTCAGTTGCGGAAGTGTCTTAAATCCCCAGCTGAAGTCCGCACGGAAGATCTTGAAGCTCTACAACCTGATCTCACTTATTCTAAGCATCCGGTCGAGATCATCAATGAGAAGAATCGTACCACAAGAAGCCGCACTTTGCACTTTTACAAATTCTTGTGGAATAACCATACCGCTGAAGAAGCAACTTGGGAAAGCAAGGATTTCCTTAAATCAAACTATCCGAACTTGTTAGCGGCATATGTTCATTAGATCATTTTCTTTTATCCTTCCTATTATAATCTCGGGACGAGATTCTTTTAAGGGGGGACGAATGTAAAATCCCACTAAATCCTAAATATGAAATTCAGTTGTCAATTAAATTTAAATTTCATTGGGTTCCAGATATGGTCATGTACATAAACTTGAACCTATTCAATTCCTTTTTCTTTTCATGTTTTAAATTTTATTGACATAAGAAGCATACTTCACCAATAATCTTAAAATAATTCAAATATCATCTCTGCAAAATTTTGGAGTATTTGAATGGGGTTTGTTTGGGCAAATCAATTTATAGTACCTCATATACTCAAATAAACAAATAGCATATAGCTATTGTATACACATGCCCTGTCAAGAACATTCAAAATCTGAGGCTATAAATTTTTCTATAGTCTTCTAAAATTTCAAATAAGCTCCTTGAAAAGTTTCATGAATTTTGGAGTCCATTTGTTATTTTATTTGAGACGCTCAGCAAATTTGAATCAAGTTTAAATTCAAATTCAAAATCTGGTTAAATATACTTGAACATAAATATTTAAACACACCATTGTGTTCATCACATTTTTCTTGACTTATCCATGAAGTTTCATGATTTTTGGAGTTCATTTACTATTTCTAAATAAATTACAAAAAGGACAGTAGCTGTAAGGCTGTCTGGCGGGTCCCACCAGTCAGCAGAGCCACGTGCGCCGCAAACCAGCGCGCGCTGCGCGCGCCACCACGACGGCGTGCATGCCCAGCGCAACAGAGGCGAGCTACCGCCATTTGAGCTCTATAAATAGCGCCCCTGGCTCCTCCTTATCACTCCACGGTCGATCTTATCGCCTTCCTACCCACTTGCCCCTCACACAAGGTAGCTACCGCCAGCGCCGTGCGCCCATTGCCGGCCAGCCGAAGGCCTCTCGCGCCAAGCTCTCAAGGGCAAGGTTGTTCCCCACTCTCTCGTCTACCCTCTGGTTCACTCCTTGCGTTCTTTCATTGATGCTTTGGCCAGTATTTTGAAGTTACACCGGAGCTCGCCGTCGTGTTCACCGCGCGCCGCCTCTGCTCCATGGTGCCCGGCTGCTACCAACAGTTTCGTGCTTCGACTCCAATAACAAAAGGGTACGCCTGGACATGCTCTGCACGATGTTGGAAGCCGTTCCTCATTTACGTGAGTATCGATCTAGTTATCTGAATTTTACTCTCGGCCGAAGCTTATGAACTCACTCGGTTTTTCTTTCGATTCGAGTTCCACACTTGATCACTCTACACAATTGCTAGCAAATAACTTCTACACTTCCTTGCGCACCCTCTTGAACTAGAATCACCAAAAATAATCAACCGTAGCTCGAGAATCACGAGTTCTTCCCTCCGCCGTTAAGAAGTTTCTTCGATCACCGTCGATGATGGTTTTGCCGACCGTTGCACGACCATCTCACCTTCCCATCACCTTCCTCGTGGTTTTGCGCATTTTTTGAAGAGTTTTAGCCACGGGATCGACGGTTCCGACATGGCCGGAACCCTAGCCGCCGCCGCCGCTGATGCGCCACTGTTCCGACCGTCGGCAAGCCTCCCCGACCCCACCATTGTGCTCAGCGTGTGAAATTAAGTTTGGGGGCCTTGAGGTGCTGCGGTGGACGGGAATTCAGATCCGGCGAGGCTCACCGGAGAGCGCCGCCACGAAAGCCCCGCGCGCCGTCCGCGTCGGGAGTTTGAAGACGACGCGGCGGGTCCCGTGCGTCAGCGTCCTTTTAACCCGTCGGATCTGGTGTGGCCACGAGATCGGTTGTGTCTATGCGGTGTATCTCTGTGGTCCCCGTGTGGTGTGATCGCCATTGGTCCATTTTAAAATAGTGGGACCCACGGTTTAATTCAAATTAGGATTTAATTCCAGATTTGACTCCAACTTAGAAAATCCATAACTTTCTATAGACTGCTCCAAAAATCTTCAAACAAATTTTGTTTGAAAGCCCTTGAGCTCTAGTTTCTGTTAGTACCAATTAGGTTTTGTGAAACTTACTTTTTAATCCTGTAGAAAACAATTTTTTCAAATACAAATACAATTTTTCAAATGAACTGTCCACTGGAAAAATCCCCAAAATTCACATAAAATACATTCTCCTATTCTAGATTGCCAGAAAAAGTTTGGCAGACATTGCACCTGAATAACCCTCTGTATAATTCAGTTACCTTTTTCAGTCATTGAATTAGTACAGTTATTCAGTTGTTTTGTTATGTCCCAAATTAGAACTGGATGCTTCCTTAGTTATATACTAACTCCTGTAAAAATTTGAGATTTAATTGACTTAGTCTCCTAGTCCTATTTCAGTTGCCAGCTGAATGTTAATTGAAAAACTAAAAATTCAGTTATAAAATAATTCAAGAAATTCCTAGCAACTTGCAAATTCAATATCTCCTTCACAAATGCTTAGAAATTTATTAAACCAATTTTCCTAGAACCAGGGTAACCCCTTCTATCATGATCATCAACTGGTAGCTATGTCAAAGCTACAGTTTCTTCTCTAAAATTCTTGGAAGTGTATTGCTTGCCATAATTTTAGAGACAACAAACTACTTTGATCATCTCCTGTTCTTTGCAAGAGTATTCCTTGTAGTCCCTAACATCTACCATAAAAATCCCAAGGCCAAAGAAAATCATTCACTCACTATAACCACAGTTAAAAGCTTATGAACTATATCTACATTATAATTTACTAGCGTTCATATATACATGTCGTGTAGTGATTGATATTGACGAACAGCGTCGCTTGGAGGAGAAAGCCAGGGTGTCCACTTGAAGTCCATGGTGGAGCCTTCAGAGAAGGACCCTTAACAATTGACATTTAATCGAGTCGCAAATAAGGCAAGCCCCGGTTTGCATTTAAGAGCTTTTCAAAGTTTTCCAGTTTATTCACTTACGTCTTCAGTTGATATTGTGCATTTACGTATAAGATGATTGATACTCTACTTGCATGACCACAAATCCTAGGGGTTGGTTGGAGCGGGTTACAGTTTGACCTGTAGTAACTGCTTTGCTAATGTATAGGAAATCATGTAGAAGTCGAATAGTTGGAATCTACTCGCGAGATAGGAATAACAATTCACATGAGGGTGGAAGATTAAAAATGGCTTCTGAAATGAATACGAGACCGGGCAGGGGGAATAGGAGTCGACAAGATGTAATCTCGAGCGCATAGCCCTGCCTGTGTCACTTGAGGACCGTGCCGTATGCGGCACCGTTGGGCAAGCTTGAACCGTACTGGTTGCATAATGGTATATGGGCCCACTAAACTGATGTAATTCCAGACTGTAGTGTGGAGACTCCTCGGTTGTCCTTGAATCGAGATGCGAAGGCAGAAAGGTGTAAATCTCCTAGCGGAACGTTTTGACGTGTCCGTGTAGGGGACCTTTTGCTCGGGATGAAGAGGTTTGTTGACATTGGGGTCTTGGGTGAAAGGTGGCCACGTATGACGTTTGGAGGAGAGCACGTATGTGTCTACCACGCGGGTGTGCGTGTCGTGCAGTCTGGGTGTGTCCTGATTGCAATCACCGTCCCTCGCGGTAATAGAGTACCACTTGTCCGTCGCTATCATGACGTAGTAAATACTAAAGAAGCCAGAAAAATATATTGTATTGAATTATAATTTCTTTGCAACCTTGTATGACTTAGAGATAGCAAAATTAAAGTTTACAGTTTCCCCATACTTTAGCTGTAATAGCATTATGTGCTTTGAGCATGTCATATCATCGGCAAAGCGTTTCTTGTTTGATTGTGGAGCCTATGATGTGTCATGCTTGAAGAATGTCATTTGCTACTTAAAACATGATTATAAGGATTCACTTGTAGGCAAGTCTATTTATGCTATTCCTTACCTATGATTAGTACTTACCCCTGCATATGTCTAGTGAGACGGGTTAGTCTTGCTGAGCCTTATGCTCACGTTTGCGTTTTAACGATTTTTGCAGGTATTAGGTTTATTTTCTGCTGTTCAGGTTGTACATGAGATCTCGAGGTATCGAGATAAAACCTCATATGAACCACACCGCTGCTGAATGATCATCATATTGCTAGTGAGAAGCGTCCTAGGGCATGGACGTCTTCTCTTATGCTTAGATAGGTGAGATTATGAGTACGTATTCTCCGCTGCGTGTGTATCCCTGTGGTACAGTCTTTTGTAAACTCTGATTATTCTGAAATTAAAACTTTGTTCGTTTTGGTATCCTTTTCGTGTGTGCTGTTAGGTGTCGCATCGCACGGCACCACCCAATGAGATCCTCAGATGTGTGGACTCCGGCCCCCACAGATGGCGTCGGCCTTGGCTCACGCCAGTGCACCGTTTCTGCTTGCTCGCCTCCCCGCATCCGCTCTCGTGCGCCAGAGCTCAAGCCCGCCGGCCAGTCACCACCTGCGCCATGGTGTGCTCCCCGCATCAAGCGCCCGACAGCCACCACAGCATCTCAACTCGCCACCTGCCACGCCGCCGATGCTTGATGGTGTGCTTCCCGTCGACCATCCAGGTAATCCTTTTTTGTCTTCCAAGTTCGTCGCACGCGTGTTCATCTCCTCTATCGCGCAGTGTTGCGTTTGCCCTCCCTCCCCACGCCACAACCTCACCTCCATGCCACATTTTGCATCGCGTGGTGCTTGCTCATCGAAATGCCGCTATGATGCTACACTACTATGTGTCGAACCACTGCTCGTCACGCTCTAGTGTGTCATGGTCATCAACGTGTCGCGGTGACCATCACCGTGCTCGCGATGTCACAGTGACTGCATACTCTTATTCTCATCCACATCAGCCATGCTGTGTGATTCCCTTGTGTGTGTAACGTCGCCACCAGGGTTGTGTTGTTGCCCTGCTCGTGCCAAGGTCACGCCCGTGCGTTGACCATGGTGAGTGCATCACCCACCGTGCATTATAACATTGATGCACAAATGGGGGAGCCAAGCGTATTGCGTTGCGCCGCTACATCCTGCAACTCAACTAGAGTGCCCTTAGGTCGTTTACCTTTCATGTGGCACACCAACTCAAGCCAATGTTTTGCCATCATCGTCCGCTTCACGTCTTCATGATGTTCCACGTCATGGTCGTGTCCTGGCAACGAGACAAGGAATGCATGAGATATAGATAGTGCTGGAACACAACCAAGACACATTGGGTGATGGCCATTTGACCAAATTAGGGTTTAGTCAAGGTGAGATTCATCAAGTCCTAGGTGTAACCATGGTGCTCGATGAAATGCCTTCTAGTTCAAACCAAGGGTATTGGTGACCACCGATAACCTATGGTAGAGGAAGGCGAGAACGTCACGACCGTGAAGGAGACCTAGACCAAGGGGAACCATGGATAAGAGTTTCTTGGTCGTATCGCAGATGTTTCCTAACCGTTCGAAGAATTTCTTAACTAGGTGTGCCGCTTCATCGATGGCTGGATCGTCTAGTCGCTTGCCGACGATTGAGTCGACGTCACTAACCTTGAGACTCATGTGCTGGTGTTCGGGATTCCGCTCACCAATGTTGACGAGTTCTGGGTCGATGTGAACATCGATGAGACGATCTTCCCGAGATGGCAAAGCATGTTGTCACGACATAGTAATGCAATATGTTCAAGTTCCAGGAGTTCACCGAGCTTACCTGGACAATCTTGCAAAAGACACTGCAATAGTGTCATGTAAGAACTTGAACGATGCTTGCAAAGTTAGTCATAGCGACTGGTTTACCTAGAAGTGATTTGAACGTTGTCTTGGTACTCACGTCAGGATTAGCAGTCCTTGTGATGTCTCTTTGAGTCCAAGCAATGCCGATCTCACTTCACTTCCAACTGTCGCTAGGGTTCCACTGTGATTCATCTTAATTCTGAACCCTGCGGCCACACTTCTCACTTAACTAGGTTTACACCTTAGTGTGTTTGTATTACTTCATTGCTCGACTTCTGAGTCACGACCTTCTTTGATACACACTCCACTCATACTCAAGCTTTCGATGTCCAACCTTGATTCCTTGGTCATCCTAACCCTAATCAGTCCAACACTTCCACACCAGTCAGTCTTATCCTTCTCGAGTGGCATAGCTCCAAGTGTTAAGTGAATAATGCCATTAAAGGCTTTCATTGCACCTTTCAATTCACATCTCGACCTACTATGACCACTTGACCCCATCCTTTGTTTATCCACACAACAGAGGCATACCTCTTCCTCCTAGTTAATCTCATCAGTCTTAGTGTTTACTTGTTTAATTGATCTTCGCTTGGAGGAGAAGGCGAGGGTGTTCGTCTTGAAGTTACTTGGCGGAATCTCCGCAGGAAGACCAAGCCATAACAACTGACATTGATTTAGAGTCGCAAATAAGGCAAGCCCCGGTTTGCGTTTAATAGCTTTAATGAGTTCTGTAGTTTTTCTCACATTACGTCTTCAGATGATATTGTGCATTAGGTATAGTGTGAATGATACTCCACTTGCATAACTACAAATCCAAGGGGGATTGGTTGGAACGGGTTACAGTTCGACCTGTAGTAACTACCATGCTAATGTATAGGGAATCCGGTAGAAGTCGAGTAGTTGGAATCTACTCGCGAGTGATGTAGGACATGTAAAATCCTAGTTTTCCTTATTATCAAGTTCAGTACCAATTGGTTGTCAACCAAGTGAAGATCAATTATGGTTGTACACAAAAGCTTGATATCATCAATAATCTTCTTTCACTCATACTAAAATTTTAGTAATAGAAGGAATGAACTTCACAAATGACCTTAGAATAATTTAAGTGACCTTTCTACAAATTTAGGAAGCTATTAAATAAAAATTTCTGGGGCAAATTACTATGCAGTACTAATATATTCAAATTAATTTGAATATAGCACTGTACATTTAGGCCCTGCCAAAATATTCAGACCTGAGGCTATAAATTTTTCCATGACCTCATAATATTCCAAATAGACTTCCTACCAAGTTTCAAGATTTTTGAATTCCATTTGCTATTTTATTTGAGACGCTTAACAAATTCAAGTCATGTTTAGGGTTAAAATTTTGAATTCTATTTAACTCATTTGAACATCAAGATTTGAACAAAACATCATGGTCAGCATAACTTGCTTGACTTATTCCCAAAGTTTCAAAATTTTTGAAACTCATTTGCTATTTAATTCAGTGACCCCATTGAATTTCATTCAATTTCAAATTCAAATTTGAAATTCAAATGAAACTTGACCAAATTCGAAATCCAATTTCAGAGTCAAGTTCCAGATATTTATTTTAGCCTCAACACAAAAATCTAGAATTTTGGATCAAGTTTGGTATGAGAATTAAAGTTGCAGAGAGGAGAAGAGGATAAGGGGCGGTGGGACTCACTGTCAGCCTCACACACTCGGTTGAACCGACGGACGTGCTCTGTATACGGCTGTCCCTGCGGATCGACGCCGGGAGCGCTTGCCACCGCGACACGGCATGTAAGCAGGCAGCTGCGTGGCCTAAACACACCATGTCCTACAAAAATCCATCCCTTGGCCGTCGGTGTCGAGCTCCATCTCAGCTTCGCGCCGCCGTCACCCAACACCACCGTTTCCATTTCCTACCGGTAAGCACCTCGGTCTTACCTCAATTTCCTTCGATGCAAACAGCAAAGTTGGCACCAAGTCTGTGCTCTATCTTCTACGCCAACTCGCTTAGCGTTTTGCCCATTTTGTTGGCCGTAGTTTGGAGTTCCGCGGACACCACCAAAGTTGAGGACGACCGCCGCCTCTGCTCCACCGTCGCCAGTCCTCAACAAGTGGCGCCACAACTCAACCTCAACAGCAAAAAGGATCGCCATCCCGAGCTCTTTCTCACGGTAAAAATCGTGCCTCTTTTCATTTAGTATCGAGCAGTATCTTCCAGTTTTTCTTCTGGCCTTTGCCATTGAACTAGCTCACTCCTCGGTTTAATTCTGTTTGTACATGAAATAATTCTTCCATGCAGTTAAGGATTATATTCAGTACCTCATAGCGCATCCCCTGCCAAAAATCAGTAGACGCCGTCGAATCAAGCTTGAGATATTCAAGTTTTCCCCACCGCCAATAGAACCCGTCGGTCTATCGATGAAGTCGACTTTGCTGGCGATGTCACCCCTTCCTAACATCAAAATCATCATCCTCATGCTCCCAGGAATGTTTCTAGCTTTTTCCTGAGCCTTTTGCGCCATCCCCATGCGATTTCGATGATAGCCAAAACCCTAGCTCTACCGCCGTCGTCGCACCGCCATCTCCGGCCGTCGCCGTCGCGATTGGACCTCACCATCGTGTTGTGCGGTCAATTTTGTGGTTTGGCGGTCGGTACAGAGGCGAGTGGAGGTCGACACAGCCGTTGCGGCGAGCTCACCGGCGCAGCGTCACCGCGGCCGAGCGGCGCATGGCGAGGAAGACGAAGACCGCAGGCCCCACGTGTCGGTGACGCGTGCGAGCGCGCGGATCAGCTGTGGACACGGATCCAGTGCGGCTGCGCGGGTTGATTCTGTGGCCCCCGTGCGGCTGCAACCCAATTGGCCCATTTCAAATCCGTGGGCCCAACACTTTATTCAAATAATTTCCAATTGAAAATTTATTCCATATTTTGTCCCAACTTAGAAAATCCATAACTCCTAGTAGAATTGCTCAAAAATTTCCAAATAAATTCTGGTAGACTCATCTCTATCTCTACTTTGCAATAATGCATGTTATTGGACATTAAACTCCATAAATTTATATATTTAATTCCTTTGAGATAACTGCTTGGGAAATTAACTACTCCTATTTTGTTAATTGGAAAATTCCCAATTTTGATCAAAACACTCTTACTAATACACATGATCTCCAGTAAAAGTTTCAAGTTAATTGGACTTCAATTACTGGGTTGATCAATGTTCTAAATCTCTATGTAGTTATAAATTGAGAAAAATAGAAAATCAATTTCAGAAATTTCCCCAAACTTGTAAAATCAGTTTCTCCCTGTAAGAAGCTTAGAAAATCGTGAAACAAATTGTCCTAGAACCTGTGTGACCCCCTGTACATGGTACAACCACTGGTAGCCAAGATAGATCTCCAAGATTTCAACAAAAAATTAGAGAAGGTTATTGCTTACCATAATTTTTAGGAGTACCACCTGTTCACTGTGTCATGACGTAGTAAATATTAAAGAAGTAAGGAGAATACAATGTATTGAATTATAATTTTTTTGCAACCTTGTATGGCTTAGAGATAGCACAATTAAAATACTACAGTGTCCCCATACTTTACCTGTAATAGCATTATATGCTTTGGGCATGTCATATCATCAGCAAAGTGTTTCTTGTTTGATTGTGGAGTCTACGATGTGCCGTGCCTGAAGAATGTCATGTGCTACTTAAAACATGACCATAAGGATCCACTTGTAGGCGTGTCCTCTATGTTATTCCTTACCTATGTTTAGTATTCACCCCTGCATATGTCTAGTGAGACGGGTTAGTCTTGTTGAGCCTTAAGCTCACGTTTGCAGTTAACAAGTTTTTGCAGATTATGCAATTGACGACGGGTTCGATGACGAGGTTGCACCCCCTCCAAGGTTTACACCTGAGTGGGAACCCTGCACGCCGCCGTAAGTTGGGTGTCGCTAGTGCGAAGTATCCAGGGCATGGATGACTTTGCTTTTGCATAGCTAGTGCCGAGAGCGTAGCTATGATGTATAGTTCTCTTTCCTTTCATTTAGTATTGTAAAACTTCCGCTGTGTTTATAAATAAAGACTTGGTATTGTAATTTGTTCTCGTTCTTTTCTTGTATACTGTTGGGTGTCACATCGCACGACACCACCCAATGAGATCCATGGAGGTCGGGATTCCGGTCCCCACAGACATGGTATCAGAGCATCATTGGGAACAGTGTACTTGAAAAGAGCATATTTTCAAAACTTAGGATTGTTGAGTGAGGAATTAGCTATATGCCCTTATAAGGAGTATTATTAGGGTAAGATATAAAGGTGGTAAACTAACTTATGTATTATTAATTCTGTAACGACGCTCCGACGTCAGGTAAGATGTAAGATATGCCACCGTAAGCGAATCAATTGTGGTAAGCTCACCATGCGAGAGGTAGCATGGAAGTCTTTCTGTGGCTTGGCACGGAAATGTTAATAGGAGTCTCTGCAGCTTTCCATGTTTCTTAGAACCTATGACATGCGGTACCCCAGCGTGCTTCAAAGTTAATGGGAGACCCCGTCGGGTGGTGTATAAACCGATAGTATGCATCTCTAGAACTATTCATGTTCTATGGGGGCATGCGAAACACGTATGCCTGAGCGTGTATAAGTCAGTTCGTGCGGGAGTCTTCGCTGTACAGACGTAGTACAACCATGTACCTCGAGACATGACATCTCTCGAGGGCGACTCACACCAGAGTCGTATGCATTTACTTTCATATATATTATTATTGTGACTACCTGTCGTGTTTCCCTGTGCCTCCCTTGAGGTGTGAAGGTGTGAAAGGGGATTGTTTGTCTTCTGCAGCATTGACTACAGTATCGACCCGTGTAGAACACGTTTGCGAGTGAACGATACTAAGGCCACCTATAAACTTATCCGGAAATACCGGTTAGAATTTTCTTTGGTGGGGCACGTAGTACCATCAGTATCGACTTTGATACTTGAACATCCCCAATGGAAGAATGGTTGCATTACATTTTGGAAAGTCTGACTATCAGGTACTGGTAGGTTTGGACTCCGCAAAATGAGTTTCGACTCAACAAAGGGTTAGAACCAAGGTTCTTGATTTCTGGCTGAAGTTTGCTCAACTTCACCTGGTTGTAATCTTGGATTGTTAGGAATAAAAATGGGTATGCTATATGGGTGGAAAGCTCTCAAAGACCTCTACAACTTTTCTGTTGACCATCAAGGCAGAAAAGCTTGATAATCTGTTGAAATTTGGGGTATGCTTAAACTGCTCCAGATGACCCTACCATTGTACCAGTCTCTGTATTTTAGCAATAACTCACTAGAAAAATCTTCTGCCTTATTGTGATACATATCTGGAAAGGGTAGAAGGATATCTACAGTTTCTTTTTTTTAAGTTTTTCCTGATTCGAAGTTGAGGCAATTCAAATTTCGAGCTCAAAACAGTGAACTGTAGGGCTGCTGTGGAACAACAGTCAGTTCATCTGTTAAGTTTAGATATCTCTAGCCTTTGATCCAGAATAGTGACATGGTCATATATATACATTTCTGGAAATCTTAGGAAGTCCTCTATCAACTTCATGTTGCACTCATTGCCTGAATCTTGGTGTAACTGTGTTTAATTCCTATGGTCGCAAACTTGGTTCTGGCAGACCAGAACTTGAAACAGTTTGCACATAGTTTCGAATTAGCGCGCGATACCTGTATAACAAATGTTTCATGGCCGAAATATTTTACCTCTGGATTGTTAACTTGATGTTATACAATGTTTCTTTTGTCATTACCTTAATATATTGTTATGATATACCTGTATAAATTGTGGAAATCACCACATATACAGGGGAGGTTCTGTCAAAATTTCCAGAAAACTTGGGTAAATTTTAAACCTGTATATATTCTATTTCTTAGCTCACCTGGAGCTGTATGAGTACAATATGGAAAGGCTGTAAAGTGTACCACAACTTTTGTATTCAAGCCAACATCTGGTTCTGACGTTTCCTGTATGAAAATTTTGAATTTGTACAGAAAGGTTAGCTGGGACAGACTGTGATTACAACTCCAGTTTTAAATTTTCTTGAACTATTGGGAGTGGGAAACCTTCTCATTGTTTCAGTATCTTTTCCAGAGATGGCTGATTCGATGATATATTTACCAAACGGATGGGTGTTCACGAAGTGTGCTATTCTGAAAGGTTTTCCGGATTTGTTGATAGCAATGCTTCAACGGTTCAGGTATCGCGAAAGGTGTTTAGTGCAAACAAGTCTGTGCTTCGATGCAAACAGCAAAGTTGGCACCAAGTCTGTGCTCTATCTTCTACGCCAACTCGCTTAGCGTTTTGCCCATTGTGTTGGCCGTAGTTTGGAGTTCCGCGGACACCACCAAAGTTGAGGACGACCGCCGCCTCTGCTCCACCGTCGCCAGTCCTCAGCAAGCGGCGCCACAACTCAACCTCAACAGCAAAAAGGATCGCCATCCCGAGCTCTTTCTCACGGTAAAAATCGTGCCTCTTTTCATTTAGTATCGAGCAGTATCTTCCATTTTTTCTTCCGGCCTTTGCCATTGAACTAGCTCACTCCTCGGTTTAATTCCGTTTGTACATGAAATAATTCTTCCATGCAGTTAAGGATTATATTCAGTACCTCGTAGCGCATCCCCTGCCAAAAATCAGTAGACGCCGTCGAATCAAGCTTGAGATATTCAAGTTTTCCCCACCGCCAATAGAACCCCGTCGGTCTATCGATGAAGTCGACTTTGCTGGCGATGTCACCCCTTCCTAACATCAAAATCATCATCCTCATGCTCCCAGGAATGTTTCTAGCTTTTTCCTGAGCCTTTTGCTCCATCCCCATGCGATTTCGATGATAGCCAAAACCCTAGCTCTACCGCCATCGTCGCACCGCCATCTCCGGCCGTCGCCGTCGCGATTGGACCTCACCATCGTGTTGTGCGGTCAATTTTGTGGTTTGGCGGTCGGTACAGAGGCGAGTGGAGGTCGACACAGCCGTCGCGGCGAGCTCACCGGCGCAGCGTCACCGCAGCCGAGCGGCGCATGGCGAGGAAGACGAAGACCGCAGGCCCCACGTGTCGGTGACGCGTGCGAGCGCGCGGATCAGCTGTGGACACGGATCCAGTGCGGCTATGCGGGTTGATTCTGTGGCCCCCGTGCGGCTTCAACCCAATTGGCCCATTTCAAATCCGTGGGCCCAACACTTTATTCAAATAATTTCCAATTGAAAATTTATTCCAGATTTTGTCCCAACTTAGAAAATCCATAACTCCTAGTAGAATTGCTCAAAAATTTCCAAATAAATTCTGGTAGACTCATCTCAATCTCTACTTTGCAGTAATGCATGTTATTGGACATGAAACTCCCTAAATTTATATATTTAATTCCTTTGAGCTAACTGCTTGGGAAATTAACTACTCCTATTTTGTTAATTGGAAAATTCCCAATTTTGATCAAAACACTTTTATTAATACTCTCGATCTCCAGTAAAAGTTTCAAGTTAATTGGACTTCAATTACTGGGTTGATCAATGTTCTAAATCTCTATGTAGTTATAAATTGAGAAAAATAGAAAATCAATTTCAGAAATTTCCCCAAACTTGTAAAATCAGTTTCTCCCTGTAAGAAGCTTAGAAAATTGTGAAACAAATTGTCCTAGAACCTGTGTGACCCCCTGTACATGGTACAACCACTGGTAGCCAAGATAGATCTCCAAGATTTCAACAAAAAATTAGAGAAGGTTATTGCTTACCATAATTTTTAGGAGTACCACCTGTTCACTGTGTCATGACGTAGTAAATATTAAAGAAGTCAGGAGAATACAATGTATTGAATTATAATTGTTTTGCAACCTTGTATGGCTTAGAGATAGCACAATTAAAAGACTACAGTGTCCCCATACTTTACCTGTAATAGCATTATATGCTTTGGGCATGTCATATCATCGGCAAAGTGTTTCTTGTTTGATTGTGGAGTCTACGATGTGCCGTGCCTGAAGAATGTCATGTGCTACTTAAAACATGACCATAAGGATCCACTTGTAGGCGTGTCCTCTATGTTATTCCTTACCTATGTTTAGTATTCACCCCTGCATATGTCTAGTGAGACGGGTTAGTCTTGCTGAGCCTTAAGCTCACGTTTGCAGTTAACAGGTTTTTGCAGATTATGCGATTGACAATGGGTTCGATGACGAGGTTGCACCCCCTCCAAGGTTTACACCTGAGTGGGAACCCTGCACGCCGCCGTAAGTTGGGTGTCGCTAGTGCGAAGTATCCAGGGCATGGATGACTTTGCTTTTGCATAGCTAGTGCCGAGAGCGTAGCTATGATGTATAGTTCTCTTTCCTTTCATTTAGTATTGTAAAACTTCCGCTCTGTTTATAAATAAAGACTTGGTATTGTAATTTATTCTCGTTCTTTTCTTGTATACTGTTGGGTGTCGCATCGCACGACACCACCCAATGAGATCCATGGAGGTCGGGATTCCGGTCCCCACAATCATGGTATCAGAGCATCATTGGGAACAGTGTACTTGAAAAGAGCATATTTTCGAAACTTAGGATTGTTGAGTGAGGAATTAGCTATATGCCCTTATAAGGAGTATTATTAGGGTAAGATATAAAGGTGGTAAACTAACTTATGTGTTATTAATTCTGTAACAACGCTCCGACGTCAGGTAAGATGTAAGATATGCCACCGTAAGCGAATCAATTGCGGTAAGCTCACCATGCGAGAGGTAGCATGGAAGTCTTTCTGTGGCTTGGCACGGAAATGTTAATAGGAGTCTCTGAAGCTTTCCATGTTTCTAAGAACCTATGACATGCGGTACCCCAGCGTGCTTCAAAGTTAATGGGAGACCCCGTCGTGTGGTGTATAAACCGATAGTATGCATCTCTAGAACTATTCATGTTCTATGAGGGCATGCGAAACACGTATGCCCGAGCGTGTATAAGTCGGTTCGTGCGGGAGTCTTCGCTGTACAGACGTAGTACATCCATGTACCTCGAGACATGACATCTCTCGAGGGCGACTCACACCAGAGTCGTATGCATTTACTTTCATATATATTATTATTATGACTACCTGTTGTGTTTCCCCGTGCCTCCCTTGAGGTGTGAAGGTGTGAAAGGGGATTGTTTGTCTTCTGCAGCATTGACTACAGTAGCGACCCGTGTAGAACACGTTTGCGAGTGAACGATACTAAGGCCACCTATAAACTTATCCGGAAATACCGGTTAGAATTTTCTTTGGTGGGGCACGTAGTACCATCAGTATCGACTTTGATACTTGAACATCCCCAATAGCAGAATGGTTGCATTACATTTTGGAAAGTCTGACTATCAGGTACTGGTAGGTTTGGACTCCGCAAAATGAGTTTCGACTCAACAAAGGGTTAGAACCAAGGTTCTTGATTTCTGGCTGAAGTTTGCTCAACTTCACCTGGTTGTAATCTTGGTTTGTTAGGAATAAAAATGGGTATGCTATATGGGTGGAAAGCTCTCAAAGACCTCTACAACTTTTCTGTTGACCATCAAGGCAGAAAAGCTTGATAATCTGTTGAAATTTGGGGTATGCTTAAACTGCTCCAGATGACCCTACCATTGTACTAGTCTCTGTATTTTAGCAATAACTCACTAGAAAAATCTTCTGCCTTATTGTGATACATATCTGGAAAGGGTAGAAGGATATCTACAGTTTTTTTTTTTAAGTTTTTCCTGATTCGAATTTGAGGCAATTCAAATTTCGAGCTCAAAACAGTGAACTGTAGGGCTGCTGTGGAACAACAGTCAGTTCATCTGTTAAGTTTAGATATCTCTAGCTTTTGATCCAGAATAGTGACATGGTCATATATATACATTTCTGGAAATCTTAGGAAGTCCTCTATCAACTTCATGTGGCACTCATTGCCTGAATCTTGGTGTAACTGTGTTTAATTCCTATGGTCGCAAACTTGGTTCTGGCAGACCAGAACTTGAAACAGTTTGCACATAGTTTCGAATTAGCACACGATACCTGTATAACAAATGTTTCATGGCCGAAATATTTTACCTCTGGATTGTTAACTTGATGTTATACAATGTTTCTTTTGTCATTACCTCAATATATTGTTATGATATACCTGTATAAATTGTGGAAATCACCACATATACAGGGGAGGTTCTGTCAAAATTTCCAGAAAACTTGGGTAAATTTTAAACCTGTATAGATTCTATTTCTTAGCTCACCTGGAGCTGTATGAGTACAATATGGAAAGGCTGTAAAGTGTACTACAACTTTTGTATTCAACCCAACATCTGGTTCTGACGTTTCCTGTATGAAAATTTTGAATTTGTACAGAAAGGTTAGCTGGGACAGACTGTGATTACAACTCCAGTTTTAAATTTTCTTGAACTATTGGGAGTGGGAAACCTTCTCATTGTTTCAGTATCTTTTCCAGAGATGGCTGATTCGATGATATATTTACCAAACGTATGGGGTTCACGAAGTGTGCTCTTCTGAAAGGTTTTCCGGATTTGTTGATAGCAATGCTTCAACAGTTCAACGGACTATTGGGGCAAGGAGATCGATGACGGAGGTGTGACAAGATGCACCATTTATGTCGATGTACCTGCTGCTCCATTGGATATTGGATGAGCTCCTTTCCCCATCCAAGTGCAAGGGATTCAATTGGAACACACGCGGTGTTATGCCGCGAGTGTTGCCATAATGAGGTTTTGCAAACTTCATTATCGTGCTATGGTGGGCACTCCGTTCGCGCTCTTTCCAGTTGATGGTAGAGCTGGTGAAGAGTGGGTGAGTCGGATGTTTGCAGCATATGGACATCCTAAAGAAGTACCCAAGATGATCTTAGTGTCATATGGAGCATCAGCGTGCAAGAGAGCCTTGAACAGCATGCTAGCCTTGGAAGAATGATGAGTGACGTGAAGCGAGCTCTGATTCGAGGGGATCACTTTGAGGGGGCCATTGACTCACTTAGGGCCACAATTGCTCCTCTCAATCGACGTATAAACTTAAGGGAGAATCAGTGGCACCGGGCTGTTAAAGCTCGATCGAAGGCTCGCATGGAAACGCAATACGCGGAAAGCGCGTTGGAAGCAAGTCAACTTGAGGTGCAACTGTTGGATGAACAATCGGGTGAGATGACTCAGGAAAGGGATCAATCCAAGGGGGAGACTCAAGATTGGAAGGCTAGTTGCGAGAATGCACAGAAAGAACTGGAAGACTTGAGGATATTTCTTCTAGAGGCTGATGTGCAATCTTTAGTTGTAGCGACATCATCGATGGTGGGTGAGGTAGCAACTCGTGCTCCAGTACCCGCACCTGTGGCACCAATTTCTGATGATGAAGGGGAAGAATAAGATCCCGAGGAACTCGAGTACGTCGAATAGGACATATCAAAGGGGGATGGGGCAGCATTTTTGCCATCACGGGGCAACGCATTGTTTAGTAGTTGCTCGTGTTTATTTTGTGGCCATGTTTGTGTCATATTAAGAATAGCAGTGGATATGTATAAGATGACAAGATGTGTATGACATCTCATGGGGTGCAAGTATGGTAGAGATGCACTTCCGTAGTAGGAGTTCGTCATTTTGGAGTTCACTACTGTAAACTTGGTCATGAGATAATATATTTTGTATAAAGTTTGTACTTGATCAATATATGTGGATGTTATGCACTTATTCCCTTGTCAATATGCGCACTACTGTAATATGAAATGGATGAAGGAAAAGTAAACATGTGCTGATTTGAAGTCATATGGATGCAGAATGGTGCGTACGTGCTCGACGCCTGAAATGGGAGGTTCGAGTCGTGGTCGTGAGGACGAATCTCCGACCCAGGAGCCAGATGCGACACCGCAGCAACAAGTTCTACAACCACCACCTCCTGAACTTCCGAGGAGTCTAGCGGAGGTTCTCATCGCAGTGCTCGGCTCGCGCGACAAGCAAACCGAGTTGTTGCGGACTGTGGTTCAGCATTCGTCCCGTCAAGGGGGGTGACCAGATGCGGGTCCACGATAGCCTTCTCCGAGTTCATACTCGGACTTCATGTCAATGCACCCACCGGTCTTCATGGAGGCCGATGAACCATTGGAGGTGGACAACTGGCTCCACTCTATCGAAGGAAAGTTCGCTTTGCTACGAATGACCGAACATCAGAAGACCCTGTTCGCGGCCCAGCAGTTACAAGAGTGCGTGGTGGGCAAATTATCTTGCCGCACGACCGGCCGACTTTGCCGTGAGCTTGGAGGAGTTCCGGGAGGTGTTTCGCGCCTATCACATACCTCCCGGTGTTATGAGGAGGAAGCTTCAAGAGTTCTTGGAGCTGAGGCAAGGAGGAAGGAGTGCTTACGAGTACTCCAAGGCATTCAACCACTTGGCCCAGTATGCTCAGCACCAAGTGAGTACTGAAGATCGGAAGCGTGAATGCTTCTATCGGGGTTTGAAACCCCAAGATGAAGGATAAGCTTGCCTTGTTCAACAGCGGCAGCTTCAACAACATGGTCAATGCCGCGATTGTGCAGGGGGATGCTACTAGGGAGCTGTTCTCCGACAAGAAGAAAAGGAGTGTTGTAAGGATCGAAACGCCCAAGAGGGTGGGTGAATTGGGTTTTCTTTAAAATTTTAAGGTAATTAAAAACAAATGACTTCAAGCCCAATTCCCTATGCGATTAATCTATGCAATCAATGCAAATTTAAGTTGCGGAATGAAGATTGCATAAATGTAAAAATGAGGGAGAGGGATGCAAACGCTCAAGGGACACGGAGACACGGAGTTTATCCCGTGGTTTGGCAAGATCACAAGGATCTTCCTACATCCACGTTGTGGCACCCACCGAAGGGTTTTGCAACTCCCAAGTCACCGAGACAAGGGGGTCTTCACTATTCTTCTCCGTTCGCCATCTCCGGCAAGGTGGAGCTTAAGCCTTGTACAATCCTTGATCTTCTGGGCTTCCACACACACCTTGGCAAGCTTCGGAAGGATCTCTTCAACCTCTCTTTAGTCTAGAGACTCCAATCACAGAGAAGGGACGCACACAAGCTTTTCTCTAGCTAGATCTAGCCTATACAAATGATCTAATGGGTGTAGACGTGTAAGCTCTTGGTCTTGAGTGCTCTTGGATGTGTTGTTAGCTTCTGAGTGTCAAGACTCATCGTAATGACTGGTTTTGGGGGTATTTAAAGTCAACCTCCCCGAAATAGCCATTGGAAATGTAGGCTGACAGAACTTTATTGTACACATCGGATGATTCGATGTCTCCCCCTTTGTTATCATCGGTCTAATTAAGCTGGCTGACGTCATGGTGTTAGATATGACCGTTGTTAGACCGATGTAGCTTCATCTTCATCGTCGGATGATCCGGTGGCTCTTCCTCCAGAGTTGACTCAACCTTAATGCTTACTGGAGTAATCAACCGATGTTTATACTTCTGTACATCGGATGATCCGGTGCTTCACTTGGTCCAATGATGTTGCAAACTGTACTGATGGATCGATGTAGCTGTGCCACACATCAGATGATCCAGTGAGTGCTTTGCTTCTGAGGTCTTCTTCTTCTGTTGATACAACTCGACCGATGTAGTCATCTCTGAGATCATCGGATGATCTGGTGGGTTCATCTTGTTGACTTTGAGTTGTTTTGAGTTGTTCTTTTGGAATTTGAACATGGGACCTCTTTGACACTTGTTTGAATTGTTGTTCTGATAATCTTCAAGCATTGAATAATGTCAATTTTGAGCTTTCACTCCTTGTCTTCATATGATTGATTTGAACTTAAGGTTGATTTTATATGGGTCTCCAATGTCATTTTGATTTCATTTGATTGAGTGATTATTGGGACCTTGCATTCACAAATTCATTAGTAAAATCGAATGGTTGTCATTAATCACCGAAACCGTACCTCATGGGTCCTAGATGCTTTCAATCTCTCCCTTTTTGGTGATTGATGACAACACAATAATTTAAAGCGCAATAGTAATGAATTTGATGGTACAATACTCAAAATAGATATGCAATGAATACAAGATAAGACACATTGACCTTGTAGAAATCAAATGAAATGGTGCGAAAAACTTAATCGATTAATAACATAGGCAAATGACACAAGTGGAAAAGTGCTTAATTAATATTACAAAAGTACTCAAGCACACAAGAAAATAGATAGAAAGAAAATAAACTCCCCCTGAGACTGAGATACTACTCCCCCTGAATCCTCTACCTCTTCTCCCCCTTTGGCATCAAGACACCAAAAAGGGATCCGAGAGCCTACTGACCCTGAGAGCTAGGCACGATGACGAACTGGTCACCGTCGCTGTCGTCGGAGCTGGAGTCGCCGGTCGCAGCTGCTGGAGCGGAGGGAGCTGGGGGAACCGCTGTCGATGCTGGAGAGGAGGTAGCAGGTACAGGAGGCGCCGGTGGAGCTGGAGCTGGAGCTGGAGGAAGCTGAGCACTGACCACAGATGCCGGCGTCTGCTGGAACAGAGTCGTCGCCGGCAGAGGAGAGTGGATCGGTGCGCTGGGTGCCAGAATAGGTGACATGCTGATAGAGGGAATCGGTGAAGCAGGCACCTGAGCTGCACCTGGAGCCAGTCCCAGTCCAGGCTGCTGAGGTGGAAGGGCGATCCCGGTCTGAGTGTAGAGGTTGGTGATCAACCCCAGGATCCCCATCATAGCCTGCTGAGTCTGCTGCTGCTGGTCTAGGGTACGGCGGTGCATCTGATCGACCAAGTTGGTGAACAGATCCGTACCCTCTCGCCTCTGTCAGGCGATCTCTAGCTGTAGCTCCTGCTGCTGCCTCTGAAGTTGTACCAGGTGAGCAGCCTGCTTTGCTCTGGCCTGCTCAGCCGCAAGCCTGTCCTGGCGCTGCTGCTCTATCATCTGCTGAAGAAGTGACGACAGCTCTGATGGTTGTGACACCTGCGCCTCGGGCACAGGAGGTGGTGTCGGTGGTGGAGTAGCTGAACCTCCTGCCTCTGCATCGTGCTACCTCGGTGAGGGAGGAGGAGGAGGGAAGTACTCCTCGACACTGTCGTCTGTATCGCTCTCGGACCAGACGTGCTGGAGGTCTCCTCCCTGAGCTTCTGCATCTGCTAGTCGCTCATCCTCTTTCTCCAGATCCGACCAGTCCTCCTCGGAGAGCATCGCCCTGACCTGACGCTCAACTGGACGGCCAAGGCGGCGGTCTCTAGGAGCCGGGGCACGGTAGTGTCCGAACCGTGTCACACTCTCGTCAGAGAGACGGTCGTGCGCGGCGGACCCCTCGGGAACCATCATGGTAAGCAGGTAGCTGATCCAGTGCCCATATACTAGCTGCCTTATCATGCCCACCCCATCTGTGATCACATCCTCCATCTCGCATATGAGGACGTCCACGATGTCGAACTCCATCCCGTTCATGATGTAGAACAGGAGAGTCTGCTGCAAGCTGGTGAATCCCTCCAAATAGCCAGACCTAGGCAGGAGCGTGCGGCGCAAGGCGAGGTGCACTATGCGCGCAGCTGGAGTCAACAAAGCAGGAACTCTTGGCTGGTCAGGAGAGAAGGTAGGACCGAACAAAGAACGGATCTCCTCCAGCGGCGGTGCCACTCCTCCAGTGAGCGGCCTCCTCGGTGGATCTGCCTGACCGTAGACCCTCTCATGTACACAAGTGTTGTGCAGGTCTACTCCAAGCAACTGTCCCAGCGTCTGCCTCGTCAGGTGGTAGTGCTGACCCATGAACATGAAGTCAATGGATCTTCTGCCCTCCGAGACATAGAGGGTGGAGTAGAAGACGCATACCCAATATTCCACATAGACACTCCGCTCATATGCCATCAGCTCCACCAAGCCTTGGTACCTCTCAAAGTAAGGACGGATCTCTGTCTCTGCTGCCAAAGCTAGCTGTCCCCAATCCAGATAGTTGTGTTGGAACAACTTGTGCCCTCGACGCCTGTAGGTCTCGTAGAGAGATGCCTGGGTGACAGCCCAGAAGCGACTGTCCACCAAAGCTTCCCGGGGCTGCGGGTACCACTCCTCAAGTAGCACATTCCATCTGAGCTTCCGAAGCTGCTTGGCCTTCATCTTCCGGTAGTCGGTCAACCGGACACCTTCGGCGACATGGACAGTGGTGTCCATCTCGTAGATAGCACGCTGGGCCTCCCTGTCCTCACGACGGTCGGCAGCCATCAGTCTCGGACGAGGAGCAGCCTCGGTGTGACCCCCACGTGTCCGGGCTGAGCGCTGGCGGATGAGAGGCTCAACAGGCTCCTCTTCGGCCTCGGAGTCGTCGATCACGGGAGGCTGCCTCGGACGAGCCTCACGGATCCTCAATGACCTTCCTTGGCCTCGCTCACGCTCCTCGGCGGCGCGAGCGGCCATCAACGCCTTCTTTTCCTCTTTGGACAGCTTCTGCTTCTTCGCGGCGGGCTCCGCGATGGCCTTGCCCTTGTTCTTCTTGTCGCGAGCCATTGCGATCGCGGAAGTGAGCTTTGACGGACTCGAGAAAGGAAACGGCGACGAACGGTGTCGTGACAGGAGACCTTAGCGGCGAAGTGGAGCGATAGGGTTTATGGGCGGCGGCGACGGCGGCTTTGGTGGAGGTGGCGGTGCTGGTGAGACGGCGGTGCTTAGAGGTGAGGCGGCGGCGCGGGTGTGCGACGGCGGGATGAAGGCAGCTGTGCGGCGAGCTATGCGAGGGTGGAGGCGTCGGCGCGGCGAGCGGCGGCGGCGCTGTGGAGGTGGCGGCGGCCAGAGACGGCGGCGGCGGCCTGTGGGCGGCGGCGGCGGCAACCGGCGGTGGAGGTGGCAGCGTGTGAGAGTTTGCGGTGGCGGCGTCGGGATCGGAAGAGGGAAAGACGAGGCGTACGGCCGATTTTTATAGTGGGTCCCAACCCTAGCCCAATTTTTAACACCGGATGGACCGATGTTAGACGGGATGTACACCGGTCGAATGCCACAGTAAGGATATTCAAAAAAATTGCTGTTGACATCGGATTGACCGACGTTTAGGGTTCTGATCATCGGTCGAATGGCACAGTAAGGGTGTTCAAAAGAGGGATGTTGACAGCGGATGGTCCGACGTTGGAGGAAGTAACATCGGTGGAATTGACCACAGCTCCAGAATAGAGAACACCGGATGGACCGATGTTTTTCAGAATGAACGCGTCAGATCATTTGAGATTCTGACTGAACTGGCCCTTGAAGATTGAACACCTATTAGACCGATGAGGGATTGACCTGGACATCGGATAATCCGATGACTGCAGAACAAAAACATCCCATATATGTCCTTTGACCAAACAACCAAGCAAAGAGAAACACATGTCTTAGGACTTTCTGGGCAACCCCTTACCCCTCAAACAGCTAATATGCCAATAACTTGGCTAATCCTTAAAGCAAATGGAATACGGAGAAAAAATAGGAGGAAAATATCCAAATAAAATGTAAGGCCCATGCTTTGTGATGTAGAGTATGAAGACTTCTATCTCTTTGAAGCATGTTCCTCTAGGCATTAACACACCTAACATTTTGTTCTTTCCATCTTGTATGAGTTGAGATGTTGCATTTCAAACAAGTCTCTTTCTCATGAGGTGGGTTCCCCTTTGTGACAATCTACCGTATGCAATGCCAAACATTTTATAATGCAAGAAATAGTAAGTCTATATGGCAGGCATCATGCAAGACAGAAAGTAAATCTATCTCGCCAAGTTTGAACCTTTCAAAGGCTTCTTCAGGAGAGCTACTCTCCAAGCCTTGGGAAACCCAAAAGAACCACCATCCCAAGCTAACCCTTGCTCACCCCTATCCTTTGAGAGTTAGTCAAGACCTATATGATATGCATTCTTACATGACGTTTGTCGCATCTAGCACATTTAATTCACTTCTTAGCCTAGAAAAAGTTTTCTCATCAAGTGGTTTAGTGAAGATATCCGCCAATTGTTCTTCGGACCTAACACCTCTCAAAGAGATGTCTCCCTTAGCTTCATGGTCCCTTAAGAAATGATGGCGAATATCAATGTGCTTAGTGCGGGAGTGTTGAACGGGGTTTTAACTATCTTAACCGCACTTTCATTGTCACAAAGGAGAGGCACACAACCAAGTTTAATACCGAAGTCCAAAAGGGTTTGTTTCATGTAAAGAATTTGGGCACAACATGCACCGTCCGCAATGTATTCCACTTCCGCCGTGGACAAAGCGATGAAATTTTTCTTCTTGCTAGACCAAGATACTAGGGAATGCCCAAGCAAGTGGCACCCACTAGAGGTACTCTTGCGATCCACACGGCATCCGGAAAAGTCCGAATCCGAGTATCCCAAGAGGTGGAAGGTTGTACCTTTAGGGTACCACAAGCCCATACTAGGGGTATGCTTAAGATACCTAAGTATCCTAAAGACCGCCTTCTTATGCGATTCTTTAGGTGCCACTTGAAAGCGAGCACATAAGCATACACTAAACATGATATTGGGCCTAGATGTGGTAAGATAAAGCAATGAACCAATCATAGAACGGTAGTGAGATTGGTCAATAGGTTTACCGTCCTTATCCGTGTCGAGATGAAAATTGGTTGCCATTGGAGTGCTTCTTGAGCTACAATCTCCCATCTCAAATTTCTTCCAGAGGTCCTTGGTGTACTTCTCTTGATAGACGAAGGTCCCCTCTTGAAGTTGCTTGATTTGAAATCCAAGGAAGAAGTTGAGCTCTCCAATCATTGACATCTCGAATTCCCTAGACATCATTTTGCCAAACTCATGGCTAAAAGCTTCGTTAGTTGAACCAAAAATAATATCATCGACATAAATTTGACAAATGAACAAATCTCTGTTGATGTCCTTGGTGAAGAGTGTAGTGTCCACCCTCCCGATCTTGAATCCTTGCATGATGAGGAAGTCCCGTAGTCGTTCATACCACACCATAGGTGCTTGCTTGAGCCCGTAGAGCGCCTTGTGCAACCTATACACATGATTAGGATTCCTCGGATCTTCAAACCCGGGAGGTTGTTCAACATAAACAAGCTCGTTAATGTAACCATTAAGAAAGGCACTTTTCACATCCATTTGATAAAGTCTAATACTATGATGTGATGCAAAGGCAAGAAGTATACGGATGGCTTCCAGCCGGGCGACCGGGGCAAAAGTTTCCCCAAAATCTAGTCCTTCAACTTGTGAGAACCCTTTGGCCACAAGTCTTGCTTTTTTGCGGACCACAACGCCATTCTCGTCTTGTTTGTTGCGGTACACCCACTTTGTTCTGATGACATTCTTGTCCTTGGGTCGCTCCTCCAACACCCAAACTTCATTGCGGATGAAGTTGTTGAGTTCTTCTTGCATGGCCATCACCCAATTTGGGTCTTGGAGCGCTTCCTCAATGTGAGTGGGTTCTACACACGAAACAAAAGAGTAGTGCTCACAAAACGAAGCAACGTGGCGAGAACGTGTACTTACACCCCTAGACGGACTTCCAATGATTTGATCCATTGGATGCGCCATGGAGATGCGTCCATGCCTCATAAGCGGTTGTGAAGCACTTGGCGATGGTGAAGCGTGTTGCTCCTCTTGTGGTTGGACTTGATCTTGGACTTCTTCTTCATCTTGATGTTGTATGGCTTGTGAGTCTTGAGTTGGCAATGGATCATCCTTCTCTACTTCGTCGACTTGAGGCGCCATGGAGGTGTTGTTGTTGGAACTTGAAGCTCCCCCTTGATCATGGCCCTCCTCAACTTCCGGCTTGATGTCTCCAATGGTCATGTTCTTCATGGCTTCTCGTAGAGGCTCATCATCTATTTCATCATGACCAAAACTCTCCTCTTGGGAGCCATTAGTCTCATCAAACTAAACATCACAACTTTCCTCAACTAAACCAGAGGTTTGGTTGAATACTCGATATGCTTTTGAGTTTGATGCATAGCCAAGAAAAATATCAACATCACATCTTCTTTCAAACTTACCGAGCCTTTTCTTGCGGTAGATGTAGCACTTGAACCCAAAGACTCGAAAGTAGGAGATGTTGGGCTTTCTCCCAATGAGAAGCTCGTACGGGGTCTTTTGAAGTAGTCGGTGAAGATAGACCCTATTTGCGGCATGGCACGCCGTGTTGATTGCTTCGGCCCAAAACTTCTCCGACGTGCCGTAGTCATCAAGCATTGCTCTTGCAAGAGTGATGAGAGTCTTGTTCTTCCTCTCAATGACAACATTTTATTGAGGGGTGTATGTGGCCGAAAATTCATGCTTCACGCCTTCACGGTCACACCATTCCCCAATGTTGTAGTTCTTGAATTCGGTGCCGTTGTCACTCCGGACCTTGATGATGGGAAGTTGAAATTCCCTTTGAGCACGGTTGGCGAAGGTCTTGAACACTTCCGGAGTCTCACTCTTGTCACCTAAAAATAGAGTCCAAGCATAGCGAGAGTAGTCATCAACTATAACAAGACAATATAGGTTACCACCAAGACTTTGGTATGTGGACGGTCCGAAGAGGTCCATGTGGAGTAGCTCAAGTGGCTTGGAGGTTGACACCATTGTCTTCATTGGGTGGTGTGAAGCAACTTGCTTCCCAGCTTGACAAGCGCTACAAAGCTTGTTCTTCTCAAACGTCACATTCTTCACGCCGGTCACCATCCCAAGCTTGAATGACTTCTTGAGTTTGCTCATCCCAATGTGTGTTATGCGTCGGTGCCATAGCCAACCCAAGCTTGTCTTAGTGAAAAGACAAGTGGTTAAGCTAGCATTCTTGTTGGAGAAGTCTACAAGGTAGAGATGTCCATGCCGAAATCCTTTGAAGACTATGTCTTGGCTAGTTTCACTACTCACAACAACATCATTTTTGCTAAATGTGCACGTTAGTCCAAGATCACATAGTTGTGCAATAGAAAGTAAATTAAAGCTAAGTGACTTAACGTACAAGACATTAGAAATGGACAAATCATTTGAAATAGCAATTTTACATAACCCAATTACCTTTCCCTTAGAGTTATCACCAAAAGTGACTTGTTCATGATTGACGGGGTTTTCTATGGTGCTGAACATACCATCATTGCCGGTCATATGTTGAGTGCACCCGCTATCGAGTACCCAATGCTTTCCTCCAGCTTTGTAGTTCACCTACACACATGAATTCAATTTTTGGCTTTAGGAACCCAAGCAAACTTAGGTCCTTGTATGTGTGATACAAGTGTTTTTGGGACCCAAAGTTGCTTGGGGAGCTTCCCCTTCATGCCCTTCATGTCTTTGCCAATGAACCTATTCTTCACCTTGCCTTGTACTTTACTCAAGAGATAATAATGATCACTGAAAGTAGATTTATAGTTAGTAGGCAATTTAGGAGAAGGTCGGTTAGGAAGAGGACACTCCCTTGTGTGGTGACCGGTGACCTCACAATGTTGGCAATAAGAACCAACTTCTTTGATGAAGCTTGTTCTTAGCTCCGGTGAGGGCACCTTTCCTTTGTTAGGCACCGGGAAGGATCCAAGTCCTCTCTTGTTGAAGGCCTTAGCTTGTTGGAAGAGAATTTTCTTGTGCTTGACTTCTCCTTTTGAAAGTCTAGCCACACTAGTGCGTAGACTCTCAATCTCCTCCAACAAGTCCTTCTCCCTAGAATTAGCTTTCATAGGCAAAGACTTGTGCAAAGCATTAGTGGCATGAGAAGTAATGGATATCTTATCACTAAGAGTTTGCTTCTTCATATTTTTCAATTCTTGATCAAGCATGTCATGAGCAAGGTTAAGTGTTTGATGTTCTTGTATTAACTTGTTGTGCTCTTCCAAGAGTGTTTGGTGTGCTAAGTCAAGTTCATGATTATCTATCTTAATTTTAGCATTTTCTTCCTCAATTTGCTTGACATGGGATTTGAGCGTGTCATGCTCTTTAAGTATGCTTTCATACTTGTCAAGCAAATCAAGGTTAGCACTCTCAAGTTTAGCACGAGTTTCTTCAAGCACTTTAACCTTACTCTTTTCCCTCTTAATGATAGCATGATATTCATTTATCAAGGAAGTTAAATCATCGGGGGAAAGCTCATCATCGCTAGAGTCATCACATACCTTGGTGTTACCTTTAGCCATGAGGCACATGGGCGGTGGATGAAGAGGTGAGTCATCATTGTTGGTGATGGCGAGGCCGGCCAAGCTTTCTTCTTCCTCTTCACTCTCTTCATCACTTGTTTCTTCATCAGTGACCCATTCATTTGCCTCACACATGAACACTTTTTGTGGGCCATTTCTCTTCTTTGGGAAGAGCCTTGCCTTCTTGCCCTTGTCATGTTTCTTCTTCCCAAGGGATCTTGGCTTTGGTTTGGCTTCTTCTTCATCATCATCGCTTCCTTCAAGCTTGCGGTGCTTGCCTTTGTAGTTCTCTCTTCTTTTGTCCGGTTTTGGACAATCATAGGAGATGTTGCCTTGATCACCACAATTGTAGCAAGTCTTGCGATCATCTCTCCTTGGTAGGAACGCTTTCTTCTTGGGATCAAAGGTGTACCCCTTCCTGGTAATCTTGGAGTTCAAGCGTGAGAACATTCTCATCATTAGTGCAAGCTCATCATCATCATCTTCACTTGATGCTTGGTCTTCTTCACTTGAGCTAGGCTCAACCACCTTCTTCTTCTTGAGGCTTGTTTTCTTGGTGGAGGCCTTTAGAGCAATAGTCTTTGATGATGATTGCTCCATCATCCCAAGTACACTCATCTCATGAGCGTGTATTTCTCCAATGAGCTCCGAAACTTCAATGTGGTCAAGTGACTCTTTTTGGAGCATGGAGTTGATGATGTTGTACTTTGTCTTGGGAAGAAGCATGAGGATCTTACGGTTGATGAGTCCCTTGCCAAGAGACGCAATGTCAAGAGCATTAATCTCCTCAATAAGAACATTTAAGCGTGAAAACATTTCATTAACATTTTCATGAGGAAGCATCTTAAATTCATCATATTTTGCTTTAAGCATGTGATATTTAAGTTCCTTTACACGAGATGAACCCTCATGAATTTATATCAAGCAAGCCCAAATTTCACAAGCCTTTTCCTTACTAGCAATCCTAGAAAAGACATCTTGACTTGTGCACTCATAGATTGCATTCCTAGCCTTAGCATCCCATTTAATTTGATCACCAACATAATTATGTTCTCCAAACCCCGCATGAATTGCTTCCCATACTTCGGGAGCAATAGCCTCTAGGTAAGCGCGCATGCGTGCTTTCCAATAGGCAAAGTTCTTGCCCTCGAAGATAGGAACCGAACCCCCAACCTTGGCCATTTTTGCTCTCTAGCGGTGAAGCTAGAATGATCCTATGAGCAACCTTGCTCTGATACCAATTGTAAGGATCGAAACGCCCAAGAGGGGGGGGTGAATTGGGCTTTCTTTCAAATTTTAAGGTAATTAAAAACTAACGACTTCAAGCCCAATTCCCTATGCGATTAATCAATGTAATCAATGTAAATTTAAGTTGCGGAATGAAGATTGCATAAATGTAAAAATGAGGGAGAGGGATGCAAACGCTCAAGGGACACGGAGACACGAAGTTTATCCTGTGGTTCGGCAAGATCACAAGGATCTTCCTACGTCCATGTTGTGGCACCCACCGAAGGGTTTTGCCACTCCCAAGTCACCGAGACAAGGGGGTCTTCACTATTCTTCTCCGTTCGCCATCTCCGGCAAGGTGGAGCTTAAGCCTTGTACAATCCTTGATCTTCCGGGCTTCCACACACACCTTGGCAAGCTCCGGAAGGATCTCTTCAACCTCTCTCTAGTCTAGAGACTCCAATCACAGAGAAGGGACGCACACAAGCTTTTCTCTAGCTAGATCTAGCCTATACAAATGATCTAATGGGTGTAGAAGTGTAAGCTATTGGTCTTGAGTGCTCTTAGATGTGTTGTTAGCTTCTGAGTGTCAAGACTCATCGTAATGACTGGTTTTGGGGGTATTTAAAGCCAACCTCCCCGAAATAGCCGTTGGAAAAGTAGGCTGACAGAACTTTATTGTACACATCGGATGATCCGATGTCTCCCCCTTTGTTATCATCAGTCTAATTAAGCTGGCTGACGTCATGGTGTCAAATATGACCGTTGTTAGACCGATGTAGCTTCATCTTCATCGTCGGATGAGCCGGTGGCTCTTCCTCCAGAGTTGACTCAACCTTAATGCTTACTGGAGTAATCAACTGATGTTTATACTTCTGTACATCGGATGATCCGGTGCTTCACTTGGTCCAATGATGTTGCAAACTGTACTGATGGACCGATGTAGCTGAGCCACACATCGGATGATCCGGTGAGTGCTTTGCTTCTGAGGTCTTCTTCTTCTGTTGATACAACTCGACCGATGTAGTCATCTCTGAGATCATCGGATGATCTGGTGGGTTCATCTTGTTGACTTCGAGTTGTTTTGAGTTGTTCTTTTGGAATTTGAACATGCGACCTCTTTGACACTTGTTTGAATTGTTGTTCTGATAATCTTCAAGCATTGAATGATGTCAATTTTGAGCTTTCACTCCTTGTATTCATATGATTAATTTGAACTTAAGGTTGATTTTATATGGGTCTCCAATGTCATTTTGATTTCATTTGATTGGGTGATTATTGGGACCTTGCATACAAAAATTCATTAGTAAAATCGAATGGTTGTCATTAATCACCGAAACCGTACCTCATGGGGCCTAGATGCTTTCAAGTGCTCTGCAGGGCAGCGGAGGGGGCGCTCCTCAGAAGTACCGAATGGTGTATCAATCACCATCCGGCTAGAGGTGGCAGCCTCCATTGCGACCACCGATGTTTCGTGGTCGCCCATTCAACAATGATGGCTTCCGTCCACAGCAGCAACAGGGGATGATTCCGCATGCACTTCCACCTCCACCGCGTGCATCGGGATTCCGTCTTCCCTTTCGTGCCAGTCAGACCACGTACACTTTTACGTGTGGTCATACGGGGCACTTCGCTAAAGACTGCCCGCAGAGTAGAGGACATCACCATACCAGGGAGCAATCTAGCTCCGCAACCAGCCGAAGAAGCCAGCCATCAGAACCGGCAACGTCCACCACCTCGCCATCGAGGATGTTCCGGAAGGTGCACCCATACTCACGGGTACGTTCTCTGTTATTGGTCATCCCGTAGTCATCCTTTTTGACTCCGGTCCTTCCCACAACTTTATTAGCAAGTCTTATGTCATTTAATATCAGTTTCCTATTATTTCCACAAAACCCCATATATGATTTTTTCTCAGGGTGGGAGAGTAGTAGCAAATGAGATGGTTCATAGGGTACCTCTTAATCTGGGTGGGAACATATACCCTACCTCTCTTATATTACTGGAGCATCAGAAGCTACATGTCATCTTAGGGATGGCATGGTTGCAACACAATGGTGTTATTATAGACATCATTCCTCGGAGAATATATCTTAATTCTCCACTCCACCCTCCCCAAGCTCTCACTCTTGAGAGTAATATCCAAGTGACTCCTACTACTTACAACACCGAGGCCTGTAAAATTGAGGACATTCCAGTGGTATGTGAGTATCCGGACATATTTCTCGAATATCTTCCTGGTATGCCACACGAAAGAGATGTCGAGTTTAAGATAGAACTTGTACCGGGAATAGTGCCGATCTCGAGGAAGCTGTATAAGATGGCACCTAAGGAACTTGCAGAACTGAAGGAGCAACTGAAGGAACTTTTGGACAAGGGTTTCATTCATCCAATTTCATCACCTTTGGGTTGTTCTGCATTGTTCATGGAAAAGAAGGATAAAACGTTGAGACTATGTGTGTACTATAGTCCACTCAATGCGGTCACGATCAAGAACAAGTATCCACTACCAGGCATTGATATTTTGTTCGATCAATTGGTGGGTGCTAGCGTATTTTCAAAGATGGATCTTCGCTCTGGATATCATCAGATCAGGGTTCGACCATAGGATATACCTAAGACGGCATTCTCGACAAGGTATGGATTGTATGAGTACCTTGGCATGTCCTTCGGATTGACCAATGCACCAGCCCATTTCATGTATCTCATGAATTCGGTGTTCATGCCAGAATTGGACAAGTTTGTCGCAGTCTTCATCGGCGACATCCTTGTGTACACGAAATCCAAAGAAGAACATGCACAACATTTGCAGATCGTGCTTCAACGATTGCGAGACCACAAGCTGTACGCCAAGTTCAGCAAATGTGAGTTCTGGATCAGCCAAGTGCCATTTCTAGGGCACATCTGTAAAATCCCACTTTTTCCTTTTATGAGAAGTTCAACCACAAGTGGTTTATCAAACATAATGGAGGGCAACAAAATTTTGCACATAAGCTTGACCTCACCAAAAAGTTTTCTTTCTACAAAGTTGGGAAGTTATTGATTGCAATGGCTAGGGCAAATTATATGGCAGCAGTATAAAAATCAAAACCAATGTTATTTTATTATGTTGCTATGTATATTAGGCCCTGCTAAAAAGGTTCAAATCCAAGGCTCCAAATTTTCCTTGGACTCTTAAATATCTAAATAGCTTCTCAGAAAAATTTCAAGATTTTTGAAGTACATCTTCCATTGGTTTGGACACGTACAAAGGATTCAATTCTCGTCGACATCAAATTTAGCTTTGCACTAAACTTTTCCCAAATCAACCCCTAAATTTTTCTAAGGCATTTTATGGTTTAGGGAACTTGATTTCAAGTTTGGAGATTTTTGGACCTCAGATACTATTTATTTCAACAAGGTTTATACCCATATTGGAATTCAAATTTGAATTTGAACTTGAATTTGATGCACTATGTCCAAATTGAATTCTGATTGCAGAATTGAATTCTCCATATTTTTCTTAGTCTACCTGTAAATTTTGGGAATTTTTGGACAATGTTTAAGCTACAATTTAGAGGAATGGATAAGGGAGAGAGGTGGGGCCCATAGGTCAGGCAATGAAACCGATTCACCGCCTCTGTTTCTCACCCCCGGTCGACACCGCGACGCTTGCATGCGCCAGCTCGCCGTCGCCATCGGTCGCCTCCAGCTGCCCCCCTGACGTCCTTATCTACCGCAGTGGCGCCTATAAAAGCCCCCCCTGTCGACGGAGTCCTCACCCATTCACCGCACCGCGCCATTTTTCATCGCCGCCGCGATCACCCCGTGCCGCTCGATGCCGCGCAGCCTCACCGTCGATACAAGCACCCTCATCCTCTTCGGTCGATAACAAAAAGGTGCGCAACGACCTCGTGCAGCTTCTGGTTAAGCTTGAATCCCTATCATGCATCCTAGCTCTAGTATTCTTTAAAATCCCGAAGCACTTTTATCATGTTGAGCCTAGATCATCGGTTTAATTCCGATTGTATGTAAAAAATCTCTTCGATCCAGTTAGAGGAAATGATCCATGTAGTCTAACGCACCTTCCCTCCAAAAATCAGAAAGAACCATTGGCTAATTAGCAAGATCTTCAAGTTTTCCCCTTCCG
Source organism: Tuctoria greenei (assembly GCA_036927565.1). Classification (NCBI taxonomy): domain Eukaryota; kingdom Viridiplantae; phylum Streptophyta; class Magnoliopsida; order Poales; family Poaceae; genus Tuctoria; species Tuctoria greenei. Next base: position 74,277,830 of record JAYESD010000011.1, read on the forward strand.
CCGTTGTTAATGCTCAGTTCATCGTCGACTTCGGTATTGCCGGCTATGACACAAGCTCTAAACCCTCCTGAGACCTTCCCCATGCATCCGCGATGCCTCCCGAGCTTTCAAATGAGAAGTTTAGCTAGAGAATCAAAGGTCTCCACTTCACCGAAACCCTAACCACCGCCGCCGCCGTCGGGATTAGTTTTCCGGTCACCCCTCGCTGTCGGGAGCTAGTCCATCGTGTTCCCCATGCAAAAATATGTGGGAGCGGCGAGTCCTGAGGCCTCCCGTAGGCCGGAGGCTATCGGCGGCGAAAGCGCCGCCGCGCGCCGGTGAGAACGCCGCGGTCCGAGCAATGACTCGAGGTGGAAAAAGACCGGGTTCGCGGGTCCCACCTGCCAGTGAACGCAACGCGCCCGGATCAGTCTGTGGCTAAGGATCTAGTGTGGTCGCGTGGAAAAGTTTATAACCCCCAGCGTGGCTTGCCCCTGATTGGATGATTTTAAATCCAGTGGGCCCTGGTGCCAAATTCAAAAGATGAATTTTCCCTTTTGGTGTAGAACCATTTCCAAAGTTTGAAAATCAATATCTTTCTGTAGGATGCTCCAAAAATATTCAAACAAATTTTGTTTGAAAGCCCTTGAGCTCTAGTTCCTATCAATACCAATTAGGTTCTGTGAAACTTAGAGTTAAATTCTGTAGAAAACAATATTTCCAAATGCAAATACAATTTTTCCAGATAGGATATCCACTGGAAAAATCCCCAAAATTCACATAAAATTCGATATCTTATTCTAGACCGCCAGAAAAAGTTTGGGAGCCATTGCACCTGTTTAAACCTCTGTATAGTTCAATTACCTTTTCCAGTTATTTAATTTTTACATATGTTCAGTGGCTTTATTATGTCCCAAATTTGGACTGAACCTTCCCTTGGTAATACACTAGTTCCTGTAACAATCTTGGATTTAATTGACCTACTATCATAGTCCTAATTCAGTTACAAACTGAATATTAATTAAATGGATAACAATTCAATTATAAGATAATTCCAGAAATTCTTGCCAACTTAGAAATACAATAACTCCTTCACCAAAGCTTAGATACATATGGAACAAATTTTGTTTGAACAAAGACAATTTCCTCTATCTTGATTATCAACTGTTAGCTATGTTCAAGCTACAATTTCCTCTCTAGAATTTTTGGAAGTTAATTGCTTGCCATAATTTTGGAGACCACAATCTACTTTGATCATCTCCTGTTCTGTGCAAGAGTTTCTATCATATTCCCTAGTATCCACCTTCAAAGTTCCAAAGCCAATTAGGTCATTATCACATAATGGTCACCATAAATTAAATCATGGTCTTGGTAATAATTATTTTTCAAATTCATTCATATACGTATTCTATGCATATCGTATAGTGACCGAAGTCGAGGAGGAGCCAGAAACCTTGGAAGAGCACCTTCCAAATATTAACTCAGACTCTGACCTGCAACAAGGCAAGCCTCGGTTTGCATTTAAGTCATTTATAAAATTTTACTTTATCACTATGATGAATAGCATATGAAATGTTCATTACATTTAGGATGATTGATACTCCACTTGCATGACCAAAAATCCCAGGGATTGGTTGGAGCGAGTTACAATTTGACCCGTAGTAACTGCTTTGCTAATGCATAGGAAATCCGGTAGAAGTCGAGTAGTTGGAATCTACTCGCGAGAGATGTAGGACATATATCATAGGATTGGTTAGATAGAAAATGGCATAATATAATGAAACTGAGACCGGGCAGGGAATGGATATGAAGCGGCGAGAATTGAGTCTCGGTCGCATAGCCCTGCCTGTGTTGATTAAGGCCCGTCCGTATGTAGCCCCTTCGGACAAGCTTGAATTGTACCGGCGACATAATGGACATATGGAATCCAATAAACTGACGTAACTCGATAACTTGGGTGTCGAGGCCCATTAACTCACCATCGATAGGGGTGGGTTGAGGACAGTAAGGTGTAAATCGGTCGGCGGACACATTAGGTGTTCCGTGCAGAGACCTTCTGTTTGCTGAGGTGAGACGGGCTCAGCATTCGGGTTTCTTGTGAAAGGTGGCCATATACGCCTAGTACTGAAGTGTTATGTAGGTACATGTGTGCTCGCTGACACTTCCGAACGTCGTATGTGTCATGTTGTTCGGGTGTGTCCTGATTGCAATCACCGTCCCTCGCGGTAATAGAGTACCACTTGTTCACTAAGCGGTGACGTAGTAAATACTAAAGAAACCAGAAATTTATATTGTATTGAATTATAATTGCTTTGCAACCTTGTATGATTTAGAGATAGTACAATTAAAAGTTTACAGTTTCCCCATACTTTAGCTGTAATAGCATTATGTGCTCTGGGCATGTCATATCATCGGTAAAGCGTTTCTTGTTTGATTGTGGAGCCCATGATGCACCGTGCCTGGAGAATGTCATTTGCTACATAAACCTGATTATAAGGATCCACTTGTAGGCGAGTCATTTATGCTGCACCTTACCTATGTTTAGTGTCCCCTCTGCATATGTCTAGTGAGACGGGTTAGTCTTGCTGAGCCTTATGCTCACATTTGCAGTTAACGAGTTTTTGCAGGTTATACAATTGATGAAGGGTTTGATGATGAGGCTGCACCCCCTCCAGGGTGTACAACCGAGTGGGAACCCTGCACACCGCCGTGACTTGCGTGTTGCTAGTGCGAAGCATCCAGGGCATGGATGACTTTGCTTTTGCATAGCTAGTGCTGAGAGCATAGCTATGATATACATATATATTTCTTTCCTTCCGCTAGTATTGTAAAACTTCCGCTGTAAGATAAATAAAAGATTTCGTCTTGTGTTTTATTCTCGTTCTGTTCTTGTATACTGTTGGGTGTCGCATCGCACGACACCACCCAATGAGATCCTCGGATGTCGGGATTCTGGTCCCCACAATCACGGTATCAGAGCATCATTGGGAACAGTGTACTTGAAAAGAACATATTTTTAAAAAAAATTAGGATCTGAGTGAGGAATTAGCTATATGCCCTTATAAGGAGTATTATTAGTATAAGATATAAAGGTGGTAAACGAACCATGTGTTATTATATTATGTAACGACGCACCGACGTCAGGTAAGAGGTAAGCTACGCCACCGAGAGCGGATCAATCTCGGTAAGCTCAGCATATGAGGAGTGGTATGTAAAATTTCCGTGGCTTGGCACGAGAAGTTAATAGGAGTCTCTGAAGCTTTCAATGTTTCTGAGAACCTATGACACGCGGTACCCTAGCGTGCTTCAAAGTTAGTGGGAGCCCCCGTCGGGTGGTGTATAACCCGATAGTATGCCTCTCTAGAACCATTCATGTTCTATGGGATCATGCAAAACACGTATGACCGAGCGTGTATAAGCCGGATCATACGGGAGTCTTTGCTGTACAGACGTATTTACAGCCATGTACCTCGAGACATGACCTCGCTCGAGGGCGACTCACACCAGAGTCGTATGCAATTACTTTCATATGTATTATTGTGAGTGCCTGTCGTGCTCCCCCGTACCACCCTTGAGGTGTGAAAGTGTGAAAGGGGATTGTTTGTATTTTGCAGCATTAACTACAGTAGAAGACCGTGTAGAAGCCGTTTGCGAGAGAACGATATAGGAACCACCTATAGACGTAAACGGATATACCGGATAGAATTTTCTTTGGTGAGATACGTAGTACCGTCAGTATCAAACATGATACTAGACCATCCCCAATGATAGAATGGATGCCTAATGCTTTGGAAATTCCAAATATCAGATGCTGGTAGGTTTGGACTCCGTAAAAAAGGACTCCGACTCGAGAGGGTAGATAGAATCAAGATTCTTGATTTCTAGCAGAAGTTGGCTCGACTTCGCCAGGTTGTAATCTTGGTTATCACATAGATAACATAAGAGTATCATATATGGATGGAAAGCTCGTGAAGACCTCTACAACTTTTCTGTTAACCATCGGGGCAGAAAAGTTTGAAATTCTATTGAAATCTGGAGTATACTAAAACTGCTCCGGATGACCCAACCATTGTACCAGTTCCAGAAATATTGCCATAACTCACTGTAGGAACATCTTCTGCCTTATTGTGACACATGTATAGAAAGGGCAGAGGCAAGTATAGAGGTTTGATATTTAGAGTTTTTACTAATTCGAATTTGTGTCAAATCAAATTTGGAAGTCAAAACAGTGGACTGCAGGACTGCTGGTGCAAACCAGTCAGTTCAACTGTTTGGTTTGGATAGTTAAAACTTTTAATCCAGAATAGGGACATAGTCACATATATACATATCTGGAAAACTTAGGAAGTTCTCTATCAACTTTATTTTGCATTCCTGATCTAAATCTGGGTATAGCGGTGTCTAATTCCATTTGTCGCAAACTTGGTTCTGGCAATCCAGAACTTAAAACAGTTTGCACCTATTTGTGAATACGCGCGCGATACCTGTATAAAAAACTTTTCAGGGGTTAAATCTTTTACTTCTGGATTGTTAACTTGATGTTATAAAAAGTTTATTTTGTAATTATCTCAAAATATTATCATGATATCCCTGTATAAATTGTGGACATCACTACATATACAGGTGAGGTTCTGTCAAAATTTCCAGAAAATATTGGTCAACTTAAAACCTGTATAGATTCTATTCCCTAGATCACATGTAGCTGTACAAGTACAATATGGAAAGCTTGGAAAGTATAATACAACTTTGATATTTAACTCCACCGTTGATTCTGACAAATCCTGTATGAAACTGTGGTGTTTCTACAGGAAGATGGCAGCAGAGATGATCCAATTACCTAACGGTTGGGTGCACACAACATGCACTGGTCAAGGCGGGTTTCCGGATTTGTTTTTCATGCTGTTAAGCCAGTGCGGATATGAGGAGGCGCCTAGTTATTGGGGAAAAGAATTCCATGACAACAGGGTAAAAGGGTGTGTCATCTATGTTGACGTGCCTGCTGGTCCACCAAGCAACGGATGGGCCCCCTTTTCTATCAAAACAAGGGGTGTTCTGTTGGAAGAAACTTGGAGCTTCCCTGCAAGTGTTGCTATGGGGAGGTTTTGCAAACTTCACCATCATCAGCTAGTGGGTACTCCGTATGAGTTCTTTCCGGTCAGCGGTAGGGCTGCTGCAGGGTGGGCTAACCAATTAATCGCCGATTATGACCTCCACGGGGGAACATCAGTGACAGCCTTAGCGGTCTATGCATCGGCATCACGTCGCGCAAATAGCACCCAGAAAGCGTGCATTAGGGAGCTGGTGGAAAATCTGAGGGAAACCATGATTCGAGGGGATCATTTTGAGCGTGAGAATAAATCGCTTAGAACCTCGATCGCTCCTCTCAACCAACGTCTCCATTTCAAAGAAGAGCAGTATGAGTTAATTGCTCAAGACCTGTTAGAGGCTCGTGGAGCAACTCAAGAGATGGAAATTGAGTTAGAAGCAAGCTTAGTTGATGTGCAACAGCTGGGTACTCAGTTGAGCACGATGACTGAAGCTCGAGATCAGTCCAGGGCAGAGGCTCAGGACTGGAAAGCCAGTTGCGAACAGGCCCAGCAAGAACTTGACGGCTTTAGGATGTTTATGGTGCAGGCGGATATACAAGCATTGGCTGCCACAAAGGCATCGATAATGGGTGAGATAGTAGCTTCTACTTCAGCACCCATAACCGTGGTGCCTACTCCTGAGGATGATGAAGCAGAAGAAGAAGATCCCGAGGAACTCGAATACGTCGAGTAGGACGTATTGAAGGGAATGTGGCAGCACTTCTGCCAACACGGGGCAACATATAGTTAAATTGTTGCTCGTGTTTTTCTTTTGTGACCATGTTTGTGTCATATTAAGAGTAGTGGTGGTTATGTCTAGATAACCAGATGTATACAACATCTCGAGAGGACCAAGTATAGTAGAGATGTATTTCCATAGTGGGAATCCATCATTTTGGAGTTTACTACTGTAAACTTGGTCAGAGATAATATATCTTGTATAAAGCTTATACTTTATCAATATATGTTGATGTTGTATATTATGTATCGTGGTCTACCGCATTACTACTTATATAGAAGGATGAACTTGAGGCAATGAGACTTATGGTGTAAATCATTGTATTGCAGCATGGTGCGTACACGTGCAGCCCCAGAAGTGGGAGGCTCAAGTGGAGGGCAGGGGGATGACACACCACCCCCGTGGCAGAATACGCCCCAGACGCAACCACGTCCACCCACACTTCCCAGAAGTCTCGCGAAGGTTCTCGCAGCAGTACTCAACTCGTGCGATGAGCAAACCGAGTTGTTGCGGACTCTTGTACAGCACTCGTCCCGTTAAGGGGGACGACACGCTGATGGGACACGTCAGTCATATCTGAGTTCCTACTCGGATTTCTCATCAACGCACCCACCGATCTTCAGAGAGGCCGACGAGCCTTTGGAGGCAGACAACTGGCTCCGCACCATTGAATAGAAGTTCGGTTTACTTGAGGTAACCGAACAACAGAAGGCTTTGTTTGCAGCTCAGCAACTGCAGGGTTCTGCTGGTGCATGGTGGGCAAACTACCTCGCCGCACGCCCCGCAGGCTATGTCGTGAACTGGGCAGAATTTCGGGAGGCATTCCGCACCTATCATATTCCTCTCGGTATTGTAAGGAGGAAGCTTCAAGAGTTCTTGGAGATGAAGCAGGGAGGAAGGAGTGCTTACGAGTACTCCAAGGCCTTCAACCACTTGGCCCAATATGCACAGGACCAAGTGAACACAGAAGACAGGAAGCGAGAGTGCTTCTACTGGAGGCTGAACACCAAGATGAAGGACAAGCTGGTCTTGTTCAACAACAGCAGTTTCAACGACCTGGTCAACGCCGCGATCATGCAGGAGGACGCTACTTGAGAACTGTCCTCAGATAAGAAGAAGAGGAGTGATCCACAGGGCAGCGGAGGTGGTGCTCCTCAGAAGTACCGAATGGTGTATTGATCACCATCCGACCAGAGGTGGCAACCGCCATCACGACCACCAATGTTCAGTGGTCGCCGGTTTGGCAACTTCGGGTTCCGACCGCAGTAACAGCAGGGGATGATCCGAGGTGCACTTCCACCTCCACCATGTGCACCGGGATTCCGTCCTCCCATTCGTACTGAACAAACCCCGTACACGTGTTTCATGTGTGGACGCACGGTGAACTTCGCCAAGGACTGCCCGCACAGTAGGCAAGGCGGAGGACAATCATCATACCAGGGCGCCAACCAACCCCGCAACCAGCTCAAGAAGGCAGTTCCCAGACTCGGCAACGTCCACCACCTCGCCATTGAGGACGTTCCGGAAGGCGCACCCGTACTCACGGGTATGTTCTCTATCTTTGAGCATCCCGTAGTAATACTCTTTGACTCCGGAGCTTCACACAATGTCATTAGCAAGTCTTTTGTCATTAAAAATCAATTGCCTAAAATCTCCACAAAAACTCCGTATGTGATTAGCACTCCGGCAGGGAAAACAATAACAAATGAGTTGGTTCCTGGGATACCACTTAACCTAGATGGAACCATATATCTTACTTCACTTCTGATATTAGAGAATCAGAAGTTCGATGTCATCTTGGGAATGGCATGGTTACAATACCATGATGCTATTCTAGATCTAGTCCCTCGAAAAATATATCTAAATTCTCCACTTCATCCCTCTCAAGTCCTCAATCTGGAGAGAACCATTCTAGTCAACCCATCTACTCACAATACCGAGGTTCTTGAGCTAAAAGATATTCCGGTAGTATGTGAATACCCGGACGTGTTTCCCGAAGATCTTCCTGGTATGCCCCCAGAAAGAGATATAGAGTTCAAGATTGAACTTGTACCGGGAATAGTGCCAATCTCAAGACCAACCTACAAGATGGCACCCAAGGAACTTGCAGAACTTAAGGAGCAGTTAATAGAACTTGAGAACAAGGGTTTCTTTTGTCCAAGTTCATCACCATGGGGTTGTTCTGCATTGTTCGTAGAGAAGAAAGATAAGACCTTGAGACTGTGTGTGGACTATCGTCCACTCAATGCTGTCACTATCAAGAACAAGTATCCACTACCACGCATTGATATTCTTTTTGATCAACTAGTTGGTGCTAGAGTATTTTCGAAGATGGATCTTCATTCTGGTTATCATCAGATTAGAATCCGACCAGAACACATACCAAAGACAGCATTTTCGACGAGGTATGGACTGTACGAATACCTTGTTATGTCCTTCGGATTGACCAACGCACCGGCTCATTTCATGTATCTCATGAACTCGGTGTTCATGCCGAAATTGGACATGTTTGTCGTGGTCTTTATTGACGACATCCTTGTGTATTCAAAATCCGAAGAAGAACATGCTCAACACTTGCATATCATGCTTCAACAATTACGGGACCACTAGCTATATGCTAAGTTCAGCAAGTGTGAATTCTGGATCAGCCAAGTGCCATTTTTAGGGCACATCATATCAGCAGAGGGGATTGCAGTTGATCCAAGCAAGATCAAGCAAGTCCTCAAATGGGAGTCTCCAAAGTCTGTACATGAAGTTCGAAGTTTCCTAGGTTTAGTTGGGTATTACCAGAGGTTCATTCCCAGTTTCTCCAAAATAGCTAAACCAATGACAGAACTTCTGAAGAAGGGGATGAAGTATGTATGGACTAAGGCATGTGAGGCATGTTTTCAAGCATTAGTAAAACACCTCACAACGGCACCAGTATTAGCTCAACCGGACACAACCAAATCTTTTGACGTGTATTGTGATGCATCAGGAATTGGTTTAGGATGTGTGTTGATGCAGGATAGACGAGTGATCGCTTATGGATCACGGCAGCTTCGGAATCATGAGCAGCACTATCCGACTCATGATCTAGAACTCGCTGCTGTGGTACTAGCATTAAAGATGTGGAGACATTATCTACTGGGTAATTTAGTACATCTCTACACCGATCACAAGAGCCTAAAATAAATCTTCACCCAAAAAGATTTAAATATGCGACAGCGTAGATGGTTGGAGTTAATCAAGGATTATGAGATTGAGATCCACTACCATCCAGGCAAAGCGAATGTAGTCACAGATGCTCTAAGTCGCAAGTGCCATGTCAACAATCTTTCCATTACCTCAAGGGAAGGAGAAGAAGAACCGAGTCTCTACTTGGTTCCATGTGGGCCACTCTACAACCTAGCTCTCATTCCTACTATCAAAGAGGATATTATGGCAGCTCAGAAGGAGGACAAAGGGATGTCGCACATTCGCAAAAGAATGGAGAAGGGGGAGATGAAATGTTTCCGATGTGACAATAAAGGTACCCTCTGGTTTAAAAACCATATAGTGGTACCCCAAAACCTGGAACTTCGGAAGAAGATACTGGATTAAGCTCATTTATCCAAGTATTCCATTCATCCGGGAAGTAACAAAATGTACCAAGATCTGAGAAAGAAGTTCTGGTGGACTCGGATGAAGAGAGAAGTAGCAAAATAAGTATCCGAATGTGATACATGTCGACGAGTTAAGGCCGACCATATGACGGCAGCTAGACAGCTTCAACCTTTGAGCATACCGACTTGGAAATGGGAGGATATCAGAATGGAGTTCATTGTTGGGTTGCCTCCCACTCTCCATAAGCATGACTCAATTTGGGTGATCATTGACCTATTGACCAAATCAGCTCATTTCATACCAGTCAGTGTGGATTATGATGCAAAGCGGTATGCAGAACTTTATATCTCCAGAATTTTGTGCCTACATGGAGTACCCCGCACTATCATTTCAGATCGCGGATCTATTTTCGTTGCTCGCTTTTGGGAGCATCTCCACGATGCATTGGGTACAAAACTGATTCGAAGCTCAGCTTATCATCCTCAGACTGATGGACAAACCGAACGGGTAAACCAAGTGCTTGAGGATATGCTTCGTGCTTGTGCCATCCACCATGGTAGGAATTGGGATGATCATCTACCATTGGCGGAATTTTCGTACAACAACGGTTACCAGGCTAGCATCCATATGGCGCCATATGAAGCTCTTTATTGCCGGAAGTGTCGCACACCCTTGAACTGGTGCGAATCTGGTGAACGAGTGGTATATGGCATCGACTTAATAAATGAAGCCGAAGAACAAGTACGTCTTATTCAAGCCAATCTCAAAGCCGCTCAGTCGCGTCAGAAGAACTATGCGGACAAACGACGTCGAGCTCTTCACTTCGAGGTTGGAGATCAAGTTTATCTCCGGGTATCCCCGATGAAAGGAATTCATCGATTCAGAGTAAGAGGAAAGCTAGCTCCACGTTTTATTGGGCCGTTCGCAATAATCAAAAGATGCGGACCTGTGACATATCAATTAGAGTTACCGCCATCGCTGGCAGGGGTCCATAATATGTTTCACATTTCTCAGTTGTGGAAATGTCTCAAAGTCCCAACAAATATACGTATTGAGAATTTGGAAACTCTCCAGCCAGATCTTACGTATTCTGAGCATCCAACCCAGATCGTTGCTGAGAAAACTGGCACCACCAGAAGGCGCATATTGCGTTTCTACAAAGTCTTGTGGAGCAACCACAGTGCTGAAGAAGCCACGTGGGAAAGCGAGGAATATATTAAAACGAACTACCCAGAATTGTTAGCGGTACATGTTCAATAGATCTTTATCTTTTGTCCTTCCTTTGTAATCTCGGGACGAGATTCTTTTAAGGGGGGACATCTGTAAAATCCCACTTTTTCCTTTCATGAGAAGTTCAACCACAAGTGGTTTATCAAACATAATGGAGGGCAACAAAATTTTGCACATAAGCTTGACCTCACCAAAAAGTTTTCTTTCTACAAAGTTGGGAAGTTATTGATTGCAATGGCTAGGGCAAATTATATGGCAGCAGTAGAAAAATCAAAACCAATGTTATTTGATTATGTTGTTGTGCATATTAGGCCCTGCCAAAAAGATTCAAATCCAAGGCTCCAAATTTTTCCTTGGACTCTTAAATATCTAAATAGCTTCTCAGAAAAATTTCAAGATTTTTGAAGTACATCTTCCATTGGTTTGGACACGTACAATGGATTCAATGCGCGTCGACATCAAATTTAGCTTTGCACTAAACTTTGCCCAAATCAACCCCTAAATTTTTCTAAGGCCTTTTATGGTTCAGGGAACTTGATTTCAAAGTTTGGAGATTTTTGGACCTAAGATACTATTTATTTCAACAAGGTTTATACCCATATTGGAATTCAAATTTGAATTTGAATTTGATGCAAACTATGTCCAAATTTAATTCTGATTGCAGAATTGAATTCCCCATATTTTTCTTAGTCTACCTGTAAATTTTGGGAATTTTTGGACAATGTTTAAGCTAGAATTTAGAGGAATGGATAAGGGAGAGAGGTGGGGCCCACAGGTCAGGCAGTGAAACCGATTCACCGCCTCTGTTTCTCACCCCCGGTCGACACCGCGACGCTTGCATGTGCTAGCTCGCCGTCGGCGTCGGTCGCCTCCAGCTGCCCCCCTGACGTCCTTATCTACCGCAGTGGCGCCTATAAAAGCCCCCCCCCCCCCCCCCGGTCGATGGAGTCCTCACCCATTCACCGCACCGCGCCATTTTTCATCGCCGCCGCGATCACCCCGCGCCGCTCGACGCCGCGCAGCCTCGCCGTCCATACAAGCACCCTCATCCTCTTTGGTCAATAACAAAAAGGTGCGCAATGACCTCGTGCAGCTTCTGGTTAAGCTTGAATCCCTATCATGCATCCTAGCTCTAGTATTCTTTAAAATCCCGAAGCACTTTTATCACGTTGAGGCTAGATCGTCGGTTTAATTCCGATTGTATGTACAAAATCTCTTCAATCCAGTTAGAGTACATGATCCATGTAGTCTAACGCACCTTCCCTCCAAAAATCAGAAAGAACCATCGGCTAATTAGCAAGATCTTCAAGTTTTCCCCTTCCGCCGTTGTTAACGCTCATTTCACCGTCGACTTCGGTATTGCTGGCTATGACACGAGCTCTAAACCCTCCTGAGACCTTCCTCATGCATCCACGATGCTTCCCGAGCTTTCAAACGAGAAGTTTAGCTAGGGAATCGAAGGTCTCCACTTCACCGAAACCCTAACCCCCGCCGTCGCCGTCAGGATTAGTTTTTCGGTCACCCCTCGCCGTCGGGAGCTAGTCCCCCGTGCGAAAATATGTGGGAGCGGCGAGTCCCGAGGCCTCCCGTAGGCTGGAGGCTATCGCCAGCGAAAGCGCTGCCGCGCGCCGGTGAGAACGCCGCCGTCCGAGCAATGACTCGAGGTGGAAGAAGACCGGGTTCGCGGGTCCCACCTGCTAGTGAACGCAACGCGCCCGGATCAGTCTGTGGCTAAGGATCCAGTGTGGCCGTGTGGAAAAGTTTATAACCCCCGGTGTGGCTTGCCCCTGATTGGATGATTTTAAATCCAGTGGGCCCTGGCACCAAATTCAAAAGATGAATTTTCCCTTTTGGTGCAAAACCATTTCCAAAGTTTGAAAATCAATATCTTTCTGTAGGATGCTCCAAAAATATTCAAACAAATTTTGTTTGAAAGCCCTTGATCCCTAGTTTCTTTCAGTACCAATTAGGTTCTGTGAAAGTCATAGTTAAATTTTGTAGGGAAAAATCATTCCATATGCAAATACAATTTTTTCAGATAAGATAGTCACTGGAAAAATCCCCAAAATTCACATAAAATTAGCTATCTTACTTTTGACAACCAGAAAATGTTTGGGAGCCATTGCACCTGTTTAACCCTCTGTATAGTTCAATTATCTTTTTCAGTTATTGAATTTTTACATATGTTCAGTGGCTTTATTATGTCCCAAATTTGGATTGAGCCTTCCATTCGTCATAAACTAGTTCCTGTAAAAATCTTGGATTTAATTGACCTACTATCCTAGTCCTAATTCAGTTACAAACTGAATATTAATTAAATGGCTAACAATTCAATTATAAGATAATTCCAGAAATTCTTGCCAAATTAGAAATACAATAATCCTTCACCAAAGCTTAGAAACTTATGGAACAAATTTTGTTAGAACAAAGACAATTTCCTCTATCTTGATTATCAACTGTTAGCTATGTTCAAGCTACAGTTTCCTCTCTAGAATTTTTGGAAGTTAATTGCTTGCCATAATTTTGGAGACCACAATCTACTTTAACCATCTCCTGTTCTTTGCAAGAGTTTCTATCATATTCCCTAGTATCCACCTTCAAAGTTCCAAAGCCAATTAGGTCATTATCACATAATGGTCACCATAAATTAAATCATGGTCTTGGTAGTAATTATTTTTCAAAGTCATTCATATACGTATTCTATGCATATCGTATAGTGACCGAAGTCGAGGAGGAGCCAGAAACCTTGGAAGAGCACCTTCCAAATATTAACTCAGACTCTGACCTGCAACAAGGCAAGCTCCGGTTTGCATTGAAGTCATTTATAAAATTTTACTTTATCACTATGATGAATAGCATATGAAATGTGCATTACGTTTAGGATGATTGATACTCCACTTGCATGACCAAAAATCCCAGGGATTGGTTGGAACGAGTTACAGTTTGACCTGTAGTAACTGCTTTGCTAATGCATAGGAAATCCGGTAGAAGTCAAGTAGTTGGAATCTACTCGCAAGAGATGTAGGACATATCTCACAGGATTGGTTAGATAGAAATTGGCATAATATAATGAAACTGAGACCGGGCAGGGAATGGATAGGCAGCGGCGAGAATTGAGTCTCGGTCGCATAGCCCTGCCTGTGTCGATTAAGGCCCGTCCGTATGCAGCCCCTTCGGACAAGCTTGAATTGTACTGGCGACATAATGGACATATGGAATCCAATAAACTGACGTAACTCGATAACTAGGGTGTCGAGGCCCATTAACTCACCATTGATAGGGGTGGGTTGAGGACAGTAAGGTGTAAATCAGTCGGCGGACACATGAGGTGTTCCGCGCGGAGACCTTCTGTTTGCGGAGGTGAGACGGGCTCGGCGTTCGGGTTTCTTGTGAAAGGTGGCCATATACGCCTAGTACTGAAGTGTTATGTAGGTACATGTGTGCTGCTGACACTTCCAAACGACGTATATGTCATGTTGTCCGGGTGTGTCCTGATTGCAATCACCGTCCCTCGCGGTAATAGAGTACCACTTGTTCACTGAGCGGTGACGTAGTAAATACTAAAGAAACCAGAAATTTATATTGTATTGAATTATAATTGCTTTGTAACCTTGTATGATTTAGAGATAGTGCAATTAAAAGTTTACAGTTTCCCCATACTTTAGCTGTAATAGCATTATGTGCTCTGGGCATGTCATATCATCGGTAAAGCGTTTCTTGTTTGATTGTGGAGCCCATGATGTGCCATGCCTGGAGAATGTCATTTGCTACATAAAACCTGATTATAAGGATCCACTTTTAGGCGAGTCATTTATGTTGCACCTTACCTATGTTTAGTGTCCCCTTTGCATATGTCTAGTGAGGCGGGTTAGTCTTGCAGAGCCTTATGCTCATGTTTGCAGTTAACGAGTTTTTGCAGGTTATACAATTGATGAAGGGTTTGATGATGAGGTTGCACCCCCTCCAGGGGTTACAGCCGAGTGGGAACCCTGCACGCCGCCGTGACTTGCGTGTTGCTAGTGCAAAGCATCCAGGGCATGGATGACTTTGCTTTTGCATAGCTAGTGCTGAGAGCGTAGCTATGATATACATATATATTTCTTTCCTTCTGCTAGTATTGTAAAACTTCCGCTGTAAGATACATAAAAGATTTCGTCTTGTGTTTTATTCTCGTTCTGTTCTTGTATACTGTTGGGTGTCGCATCGCACGACACCACCCAATGAGATCCTCGGATGTCGGGATTCTGGTCCCCACAACATCATCTCTGCTGAGGGGATTGCAGTTGATCCAAGCAAGATTAAGCAAGTACTCAAATGGGAGTCTCCAAAGTTTGTGCATGAAGTTCGAAGCTTTCTAGGTTTAGCAGGATATTATCAGAGGTTCATTCCAAGTTTCTCCAAGATAGCTAAACCAATGACGGAACTTCTGAAGAAAGGGAAGAAGTATGTATGGATAAAGGAATGTGAGGAAGGTTTTCAAGCATTAGTGAAACACCTCACAACAGCACCGGTATTAGCCCAACCAGACACAACCAAGTCATTTGATGTTTATTGTGATGCATCTGGGATTGGTTTGGGTTGTGTATTAATGCAAGACATGAGGGGGATCATTTATGGATCATGGCAACTTCGGAACCACGAGCAGCATTATCCGACTCATGATCTTGAGCTCGCTGCCATGGTACTTGCATTGAAGATGTGGAGACACTATTTATTGGGCAAACTAGTGCATCTTTACACCAATCACAAAAAGCTTGAAGTACATATTCACCAAAAGGACTTGAATATGCGACAACGAAGATGGCTGGAATTGATCAAAGACTACGAGATTGAGATCCACTACCATCCTGGCAAGGCGAATGTAGTTGCAGATGCGCTGAGTCGCAAGTCCCATGTCAGTAATCTTTCTATCACCTTGATAGAAGAAGAAGAACTGAGTCTCTACTTGGTTCCATATGGGGCGCTCTACAATCTAGCTCTCATTCCTACCATAAGGGAATAAATTGTGGAGGCTCATAATAAAGACAAGGGCATATCGCATTTTCGCTGAAGAATGAAGAAGGGGAAGATGAAGTGTTTCCGATGTGACGATGATGGTACCATCTGGTTCAAAGACTTCATCGTGCTGCCCTGCAATGTGGGACTTCAGAAGAAGATTTCGGACGAACCTCATTTGTCCAAGTATTCTATTCATCCGAGAAGTAAAAAATTGTACCAAGACTTAAAGAAGAAATTTTAGTGGACTCGGATGAAGAGGGAGATAGCGAAGTACGTATCCGAATGTGATACGTGTCGGCGGGTGAAAGCCGACCATCTGAAGATAGCCGGACAGCTACAACCTTTAAGCATACCAACTTGGAAATGGGAGGACATCAGCATGGATTCCACTGTGGGATTGCCTCTCACATTCCGGAAGCATGATTCCAAGTGGGTGATAGTTGATCGATTGACCAAGTCGGCTCATTTTATACCCTTCAATGTCAACTACCATGCCCCGAAGAACGCAGAGTTGTATATTGCTAGAATCATGTGCTTACATGGAGTACCTCGCACCATTATCTCAGATCGTGGAGCCATATTTGTTGCTCGATTTTGGGAGCAGCTCCACGCATCGTTGGGTACCAAGTTGATTCGAAGCTCAGCTTACCGTAATTAGACTGATGGTCAAACGAAGCAAGTAAACCAAGTGCTAGAAGATATGCTCTGCGCTTGTGCCATCCACCATGGTAAGAATTGGGACGATCACCTACCATTGGCGGAGTTTTCATACAACAATGGTTATCAGGCTAGCATCCAGATGACACCATATGAAGCTCTGTATGGCCGGAAGTGTCGCACACCCTTGAACTGGTGTGAATCCGGTGAATGAGTGATATAGGGTATCGACTTGGTGAATGAAGCCAAAGAATGAGTACGAGTTATTCAAGCCAACCTCAAGGCTGCTTAGTCTCGTTAGAAAAGCTATGCGGACAAACAGCGTCGACCCCTTCACTTCGATGTCGGGGATCACATTTATCTTCGTGTATCCCCAATGAAATGGATTCATTGCTTCGGAGTAAAAGGGAAGCTAGCTCCATGTTTCATTGGGCTGTTCGCAATAATTGAACAATGCGGACCTGTGGCCTATCGGCTAGAGCTGCCAACGTCGCTTTCAGGGGTCCACAATGTGTTTCACATTTCACAGTTTGCGGAAATGTCTCAAGGCCCCACCTGACGTCTCTATGGAGGATTTGGAAGCTCTCCAACCAGATCTTACTTACTCTGAGCATCCAACTCAGATAATCAATGAGAAAAGTCGCACCAAAAGAAGCTGCACCTTGCATTTCTACAAAGTCTTGTGGAGCAACCACACCGTTGAAGAAGCAACGTGGGAAAGCGAGGAATATCTTAGAACAACTAGCCGGACTTGTTAGCGGCATATGTTCATTAGGTCTTTTTCTTTTATCCTTCCTTTTGTAATCTCGGGGCGAGATTCTTTTAAGGGGGGAGGAATGTAAAATCCCAGTTTTCCTTATTATCAAGTTCAGTACCAGTTGGTTGTCAACCATAGTGAAGATCAATTATGGTTGTACACATAAACTTGATATCATCAATAATCTTCTTTCACTCATACTGAAATTTTAGTAACAGAAGGAATGAACTGCACAAATGACCATAGAATAATTTAAGTGACCTTTCTACAAATTTAGGAAGCTATTGAATAAAAATTTCTAGGGCAAATTACTATGCAGTACTAATATATTCAAATTACTTTAAATATAGCACTGTACATTTAGGCCCTGCCAAAATATTCAAATCTGAGGCTAAACATTTTTCCATGACCTCATAATATTCCATATGGACTTCCTACGAAGTTTCAAGATTTTTGAATTCCATTTGCTATTTTATTTGAGATGCTTAGCAAATTCGAGCCATGTTTAGGGTAAAAATTTTGAATTCTATTCAACTCATTTGAACATCAAGATTTGAACACACCATCATGGTCAACATAACTTGCTTGACTTATTCCCAAAGTTTCACAATTTTTGAAACTCATTTGCTATTTAATTCAGTGGCCCCATTGAATTTCATTTAATTTCAAATTCAAATTTGAAATTCAAATGAAACTTGACCAAATTCAAAATCCAATTTCAGATTCAAGTTCCAGATATTTATTTGAGCCTCCCCACAAAAATCTAGAATTTTTGGATAAAGTTTGGTATAAGAATTAAAGTTGCAGAGAGGGGAAGAGGATAAGGGGTGGTGGGACCCACTGTCAGCCTCACACACTCGGTTGAACCGAAGGACGTGCTCTGTATACGGCTGTCCCCACGGATCGACGCCTGGAGTGCTAGCCACCGCGACACGGCATGTAAGCAGGCAGCTGCATGGCCTAAACACCCCCCTGTCCTATAAATACTTGTCCCTTGGCCGTCGGCGTCGAGCTCCATCTCAACATCGCGCTGCCATCGCCCAACACCGCCGTTTCTATTTCCTCCTGGTAAGCACCTCTGTCTTACCTCTATTTCCTTTGATGCAAACAGCAAAGTTGGTGCCAAGTCTGTGCTCTATCTTCTACACCAACTCGCTTAGCGTTTTCCCATTCTGTTGGCCGTAGTTTGGAGTTCCGCGGACACCACCGAAGTTGAGGACGAACGACGCCTCTGCTCCACCGTCGCCAGTCCTCAACAAGTGGCACCACAACTCAACCTCAACAGCAAAAAGGATCGCCATCCCGAGCTCTTTCTCATGGTAGAAGCTGTGCCTCTTTTCATTCAGTATCGAGCAGTATCTTCCAGTTTTTCTTTCGACCTTTGCCATTGAACTAGCTCACTCCTTGGTTTAATTTCGTTTCTACATGTAATAATTCTTAATCCAGTTAAGTATTATATTCAGTACCTCCAAGCGCACCCCCTGCCAAAAATTAGTAGACACCATCGAATGAAGCTTGAGATATTCAAGTTTTCCCCACCGCCAATAGAACCCCGTCGGTCCATCGACGAAGTCGACCTTCCGGCAATGTCACCCCTTCCTAACATCAAAATCACCATCCTCATGCTCCCATGAATGTTTCTAGCTTTTTCCTAAGCCTTTTGCGCCATCCCCATGTGATTTCGATGATAGTCGAAATCCTAGCTCCGCCACCGTCGTCGCATCGCCATCTCTGGCCGTCGCCGCCGCGATTGGACCTCACCTTCGTGTTGTGCGGTCGATTTTATGGTTTGGCGGTCGGTACCGAGGCGAGTGGAGGTCGACGCAGCCATCGTGGCGAGCTCACCGGCGCAGCGCCACCGCGGCCGAGCGGCGCATCGGGAGGAAGACAAAGACCACGGGCCCCACGTATCAGTGACGCGTGTGAGCGTGCGGATCAGCTGTGGACACGGATCCATTGTGGCTATGCGGGTTGATTATGTGGCCTCCGTGCGGCTTCAACCCGATTGGCCCATTTCAAATCCGTCGGCCCAACCCTTTATTCAAATAATTTCCAGTTGAAATTTTATTCCAGATTTTGCCCCAATTTAGAAAATCGATAACTCCTACTAGAATTGCTCAACAATTTCCAAATAAATTATGGTAGACTCATCTCAATCTCTACTTTGAAGTAATGCAAGTTATTGGACATGAAACTCCAAAATTGTTTATAATTAATTCCTTTGAAATAACTGCTTGGGAAATTAATTACTCCTATTATGTTAATTGGAAAATTCCCAATTTTGTTCAGAACACTCTTATTAACACACTTGATCTTCAGTAAAAGTTTCAAGTTCATTGGACTTCAATTACTGGGTTGATCAGTGTTCCAAATCTCAATGTAGTTATAAATTATGAAAAACAGAGAATCAATTTCAGAAATTTCCCCAAACTTGTAAAATCAGTTTCTCCCTGTAGGAAGCTTAGAAAATTGAGAAACAAATTTTCCTAGAACCAGTGAGACCCCCCTACATGGTACAACCACTAGTAGCCATGATAGATCTCCAAGATTTCAACCAAAAATTAGAGAAAGTTATTGCTTACCATAATTTTTAGGAACAACAAACTTCCTTGATCATCTCCTTTTCATTGCAAGAATCTTCACTATGGTCACTTGTATCTACCATCAAAGTCCCAAAGCCAATAAATATCATTATCTTATTTTGATCATAAGATATTAGCTTATGACCTTAAGCATATTGATTATTTTCAAAGTCATTCATATATAGTATATGCATAGCGTGTAGTGACTGAAGTCGAGGAGCAGCCGGAAGCTTTGGAAGTACAGCTGCCAGAAACTAACATAGACTCTGACTCGCATTCAGGCGAGCCTCGGTTTGAATTCAAGTTCCTTACGGTGCCTTTGCGGTTTTCATTCACCTTATGTCTTCAGATGTTTGTGCATTACGTTTAAGGTGTTTGACATCCACTTGCATGACCAAAGAACTCAGGAAGTGGTTAGAATAGCTCACAGACTCGTGTAGTAACTGCCATGCTTATATTCATAGGAATCCGGTAGAAGTCGAGTAGTTGGAACCTATTCGTGAGATAGGATTTTATCACATGAGATGAATTGGATCAAGGAATGGTTTACAAATATGAATTTGAGACCGAGCAGTGGTAGGATGCAGCGAGACGTGGTCTCACGTGTGTAGCCCTGCTTGTGTCGATTGAAGACCGTCTCGTGTGCAGCCCCGCTGGACAAGCTTGAATTGTACCGGTGACATACTGGAGAAATGGGCTCCAGCAAACTGACGTAGCTTGATACTGGATTGTCGAGGCATACCGTTCTATTTTATATGCGTAGGTTGAGGGTAGCTAGGTGTAACTCAGCTTGTGGGCACGTCAGAGTACGCCCCACGCATTGACCTCCTGCTCGTGACGGATCAACCAGTTCGACATTCGAGTGTTTGTTGAAAGGTGGTCATATACGACTAGTTCTGAAGTGCTATGTAGGTACTGCTGTAACTACTCGCTGTCATTTTTGAAAGTGCGTATGTGTCGTGTTGACCGGGTGTGTTCTGATTGCAATCACCGTCCCTCGCGATAATAGAGTACCACTTGTTCACTCTGTCGTGACGTAGTAAATACTGCAGAAGTCAGGAGAATACGATGTATTGAATTATAATTGTTTTGCAACCTTGTATGACTTAGAGATAGCACAATTAAAAGATTACAGTTTCTCCATACTTTACCTGTAATAGCATTATATGCTTTGGGCATGTCATATCATCGGCAAAGCGTTTCTTGTTTAATTGTGGAGTCTATGATGTGCCATGCCTGAAGAATGTCATGTGCTACTTAAAACATGACCATAAGGATCCACTTGTAGGCGTGTCCTCTATTCTAATCCTTACCTATGTTTAACATTCACCCATGCATATGTCTAGTGAGACGGGTTAGTTTTGTTGAGCCTTAAGCTCACGTTTGCAGTTAACAAGTTTTTGCAGATTATGCGACTGATGATGGGTTCGATGATGAGGCTGCACCCCCTCCAGGGTTTACAACCGAGTGGGAACCCTGCACGCTGTCGTAAGTTGGGTGTCGCTAGTGCAAAGTATCCAGGGCATGGATGACTTTGCTTTTGCATAGCTAGTGCTGAGAGCGTAGCTACAATGTATAGTTCTCTTTCCTTTCGTTTAGTATTGTAAAACTTCCACTGTGTTTATAAATAAAGACTTGGTATTGTATTTTATTCTCGTTCTTTTCTTGTATACTATAGGGTGTCACATCGCATGACACCACCCAATGAGATCCTTGGAGGTCAGGATTCTGATCCCCACAGACATTTCACACGGGTTGACATAGTAAGTACTCGATATATAAACCTGAAATTGAGACTGGGCATGGGTTGGCTAGTAAGTGACGAGACGTGGTCTCGGGTGCATAACCCTGCCTGTGTGTGCATAACCCTGCCTGTGTCGATTAAGGACTGCGCTATATGCAGTAGCACAGGTCAATCTTGAACTGTACTAGTTGCATAATAGGATATGGGCCCATTAAACTGATGTAACTCCAAACTGTAGTGTGGAAATTCCTCTGTTGTCCTTGAATGGAGATGCGAAGGCACAAAGCTGTAAATCTTCTAGCGGGCAACTTCGACGTGTCCGTGTAGGGGACCTTTTGCTCGGGATGAAGAGGTTTGTTGGCATTGGGGTCTTAAGTGAAAGGTGGCCACGTATGATGCGGGGAGGAGAGCACGTATGTGTCTCCGACGCGGGTGTGCGTGTCATGGAATCGGGTGTCTACTCATTGCAATCACCGTCCCTCGTGGTTATTTGAGTACCACCTATTCGGTGCTATCGTGACGTAGTCACCAAGAGTAGTGGTAACATTATGAATTTGCTGCGTTGACTATAATATTGTATTGCAACCTTGTATTGCTTAGAGATAGCACAATTAAAGTTTACAGTTTCCAAACACTTAACCTGAATAGCATTTGTGCTTAGGCATGTCATATTATCAGCGAAGCATTTCTTGTTTGATTGTGGAGTCTATGATGTGTTATGCCCAAGGAATGTCAGTTCCTACTTAAAACTTGACTCTAAGGATCCACTTGTAGGCAAGTCTACTTATGCTATTCCTTACCTATGGTTAGACTTTACCTTTCGTATGTCTAGTGAGATCACTACTACAAAAGCCATTTTTACAGGCGCCTCCTAATTTTTTTTACAGGCGGTCCATAAAAATAGACATCTGTGATGTGAAATGCAATAAAATTTGCCTGTGATAATAATATATCACATGCCGTCTATAACTAAAAACCGTCTATGAAAAAATATGAATTATCACAGGCGGGCGCTGGTACAAACCGTCTGTGATAATGAACAATATCACAGGCGGTTGTACGATAAAAAACGCATGTGAAAATATACTCATTTTCGCATACGGTCAGTAGGAAACGCATGTGAAAATTGTCACAAAGACCATGCTGTCCGTTATCCAAAGGTTCAGCTTTTCCACCAATCAAAATGTTTCACGCAGATCTATCCACATCTACCCATCTCTCTCATCAATAATAGACCACCAACCCGTCTGATTGCACCCGGCGCTCTCTCATCAATAATACACCACCAACCATCAACTTCTCGCACATCTGCTTTGTCCCGGCCAGCGACTGCTTCCTTTGCTCGCTTCCGCACTTTCTTTGCTTGCTTCCGCACTCCAAATTGCAGTAGTCGCACATCCATTGATCCGACCATGGTGAACCTCGTCCCTGCTAGGGAGCTTGCCTGCAGTAGCCCTGTATGGCCTGGCTCTGGTCGCACGGCGGTGGGAGTACGTCATCGCCGCCTTGTATGCAGTCGCGGTGCTGCTCCCGGCATCGGGCCTCGCAGCAGTGTCGGCAGGCATCTGTGAAGGTTCATGACCTCTAGGCGTATGTGGTCGGCATGGACTGTCGCGTGGTGCTTGCACGGTTCAACTTCGACTTCCACACGGCGCCTCCGCTCGTCGGCCTCGTCAATCGTGACTTCATCGGCCTTACCGCGTGCTTCAGGGGCGTCAACACCACCTGCGGATGCGTGCATCGGGTGCTCCGCCAGAGCGAGGCTGCCGCGCGGATGCGCGCCTCGGGAGATCCACCAGAGGGAGGCCGTCGCGGCCCGCGAGCTTCTCGAGCCGCTGCTGCGATTATTGTTGTAATTTCAGGCATTGTAATTTCTGTAATATGTTGCGTATCTGCGACGTAATTTTGTATAAATATTTGAATCTCATGCAGATCGAACGTGTTACTTCAAATCTGCCTAAATCCTATCATTTCTTGCTTCCTAATTTCAGCCAGCCACGAACACAGTCATGAACACAATGTACACAAGCGGTCTTTAGTAAAAACCGTCTGTAATAATGTATTATTACAGGCGGTCGCCAGTAAGAAACCATCTGTGATAAACCATTATCACAAGCGGCCGGCAAGAAAAAACCGTCTGTGAAAATGCATTTTCACAGGCGGTTTTTCTGACCGTCTGTGATAATCGACCATTTTCACAGGCTCTTCATTACAGGCGGTTTTTAAAACCGCGTGTGATAATATGTTTAGAACCGTCTGTTAAAATATTTTTCTAGTAGTGGATGGGTTAGTCTTGCTAAGCCTTATGCTCAGGTTTGCGCTTTAATGATTTTTGCAGGTATCAGTTTATTTCTGTTGCTCAGGTTGTACATGGGACCTCGAGTTGTCGAGAGGAATCTCATGTGGACAATGCCGCTGCTGGATGATCATCATGTTGCTAGTTAGAAGCATCCTGGGGCATGGACGTCTTCTCTCATGCTTAGATAGATGAGAATATGAGTATATAGTTCCGCTGCATGTGTACCTCTATTGTACACTATTTTGTCAACTCTAATTATATTTATGAAATGAAAACTTTGTTTGTTTTGGTTATTCTTTTTGTGTGTGCTGTTAGGTGCCGTATCGCACAACACCACTCAATGAGATCCTTGGACGTCGGGACCCCGGGTCCTCACAGCATGATATCAGAGCTTCATTGGGAACAGCACGCTCGAAAAGAACCAATTTTCAAAAACTCCGAAGTAGTCGAGTGAGGATTTGCTATATGCCCATTAAGGACTATAACTAGTATAAGTTATAAAGGTGGTGAACTAACTTACTTGTTATATTATTCTGTAACGACGCTCCATCTTCAAGGTAAGTGGTAAGGTACACCACTGAGAGCGGATCTATCTTGGTAAGCTCTGCATACGAGATGGTATGCGATGCTTCCATGGCTTGGCACGGAAAGTCAATATGAGTCTCAGAAACTCTTCATGTTTCTGAGAACATATGACACACGGTACTCCAGCGTGCTTCAAAATTAGTGAGAGCCCCCGTCGTGTAGTGGATAACCCGATAGTATGCATCTCTAGAACTATTCATGTTCTATGGGAGCATGCGAAACACGTATGCCCGAGCATGTATAAGCCGGTTCGTGCGGGAGTCTTTGTTGCACAGATGTAGTACAACCATGTACCTCGAGACATGATTTCACTCGAGGGCGACTCACACCAAAGTCGTATGCATTTACTTTCATATATATTATTGTGACCGCCTGTCGTGTTTCCCTATGCTGCCCTTGAGGTGTGAAGGAGTGAAAGGGGATTGTGTATCTCCTGCAGCTACACTAACTATGGTAGTGACCCGTGCAGAACCCGTTTGTGAGTGAATGATACTAGGGCTACCTATAGACGTATCTAGATATACCAGTTAGAATTTTTACTTTGGTAGGGCACGTAGTACCGCCAGTATCACATTTGATACTTTGACCACCCTCCACAAAAGAATGACTTCATTATCATCTTGTAAGATCCAACTACTAGTTGCTGGTAAGTTAGGGTCAAAGTGTCGACATGGGAAGTTGCAATGCGAAGAAGGCTGAAGATTACGGTTTTTACACTCTTGACGGAATCTAGCTCGATTATGTCAAAAGGTACTTGTAGTTAAACTTTATAGAATATAGTAGTATGCTATATGGTTAAGAAGATCTTCAAATCCTCTACGACTTTTTCCTTGGTCAATTTGGACAGGAAAGCACTTTGAACCGGTCCAAATCTTGGAAACCAACATTTATCCACCTCCTTGATCTCACAAACTAGCCTCAGTGTTTTTACCATATCCTTCCGCATAAAACTCTCTTTGACCCTTGTGATACAGTTTTGGAATGAGGGTAAGATGTTCTTGAAAGCATCTAGGCCCCCATGAGGTATGGTTTCGGTGATTAATGACAACCATTGGATTTTACTAATGAATTTGTGGATGCAAGGTCTCCCATATCACTCAATCAAATGAAATCTATATGAATATGAACATCAACTTCTGATCATTGGAGACCCCTAAACAATCATTTTATGAGATCAATCAATGTTATGAAGATTAGAAGTAAAAGCTCATATGTCAAAGTCATTCAACCATAATTGACAACGCTCAATGCTTGAAAATCATCAGATGTATATTTCCAACAAATGTCTAAGAGGTCAATGGAGCAAAATACAAAAGAATCACTTAGAACAACTCGAAGCAAACAAAATCAACTCACCGGATCAACTGATGTTTCCAGAGAACAACACATCGGTCGAGTTGATTTAGCAGAAGAAGAAGACCTCAGAACAAAGTACTCACCGGATCATCCGATGTTAAGGGCAATGACACATCGGTCCATCAGTACAGTAAGCAATATCCTTGGACTAAGTGTAGCACCAGGTCGTCCGATGTACAGCAATATACGCATCGGTCAATCACTCCAGCAAGCATCAAGTTTGGACCAATTATGGAGGAAGTGCCACCGAATCATCCGATGAGAAGACAAGTGTAACATCGGTCTAACAACGGTCATATCTGACACATTGACATCAGCTAAAGTGAACTTGACCGATGATAACTGAAGGGAGAGCATCGGATCATCCGGTGTTCGCAGAGCAGTGATGTCAGCCTACTTTTCCAACGGCTATTTCGTGGAGGCTGGCTGTTTACCCCTTCAACCAGTCTATTCGACAAGTCTTGATCACCAGACATACTCTACACATTCTCAAGCATTCAAGACGTTGAGTTACCACTTCTAGATCATTTACACCACTTCCACACCAAGAGATAGGCTAGAACTAGCTAGAGATAGTGCTTGTGTGATTCCATTCTTGGTGAGTGGAATCTCTAGTGTAGTGAGAGTTGTAAGGGAGTGTCCCTTGGTGTTTGTAATTGAGAGAGACTTCCGAAGCTTGCCAAGACGGTTGTGGAAGCCCGGAGAAACCAAGTTGTACAAGGCATGAGCTCCACCTTGCCGAGGTTGGCAAACGGAGAAGAATAGTGAAGATCCCTAGTCTCAGTGACTTGGGTGTGGCTATACCCTTTGGTGGGTGCCACAACGTGGATGTAGGAAGATCTTGACGATCTTGCCGAACCACGGGATAAATCTTCGTGTCTCCTCGGGAGTTTGCATTCTCTTCCTCTCACCCTACACTTATGCATTTTATATACCGCGAAGTTGCTATTTACTTGAATGCATAGGTTGTTTGCATAGGGAATTGGGCTTTTAGTAATTAAGTTTTATTGCTTTGATTTTTGAAAAGAAGCCCAATTCACCCCCCCCCCCTCTTGGGCATTCGATCCTTACAATTGGTATCGGAGCAAGGTCGCTCATTGGATCATTCTAGCTTCACCGCTAGAGAGCTAAAATGACCAAGGTTGGGGGTTCGGTTCCTATCTTCGAGGGCAAGAACTTTGCCTATTGGAAAGCACGCATGCACGCTTATCTAGAGGCTATTGCTCCCAAAGTATGGGAAGCGACCCACGTTGGGTTTGGTGAGCACAATTATGTTGGTGATCAAATTAATTGGGATGCTAAAGCTAGGAATGCAATTTATGAATGTATTAGTCAAGATGTGTTTGCTAGGATTGCTAGTAAAGAAAAGGCTTGTGAATTTGGGCTTGCTTAATAGAAATTCATGAGGGTT
Source organism: Tuctoria greenei (assembly GCA_036927565.1). Classification (NCBI taxonomy): domain Eukaryota; kingdom Viridiplantae; phylum Streptophyta; class Magnoliopsida; order Poales; family Poaceae; genus Tuctoria; species Tuctoria greenei. The sequence goes on from JAYESD010000011.1 coordinate 74,304,839, forward strand.
CTTATCGTGTCAAAGAACTAAAATATCACATGCTTAAAGCCAAATATGATGAATTTAAAATGCTACCTCATGAAAATGTCAATGAAATGTTCTCTCGCTTGAATGTGCTTATTGAAGAAATCAATGCTCTTGACATTGCTTCTCTTGGCAAGGGACTCATCAACCGCAAGATTTTCATGCTCCTTCCCAAGCCAAAGTACAACATCATCAACTCCATGCTTCAAAAAGAATCTCTTGACCACATTGAAGTTTTGGAACTCATTGGAGAGATTCACGCTCATGAGATGAGTGTACTTGGGATGATGGAGCAATCATCTTCAAAAACAATTGCTCTAAAGGCCACCACCAAGAAAACAAGTCTCAAGAAGAAGAAGGTGGTTGAGCCTAGCTCAAGTGAAGAAGAGCAAGCATCAAGTGAAGATGACGATGATGAGCTTGCATTGATGATGAGAAAGTTCTCACGCTTGAACTCCAAGATTACTAAGAAGGGATACACCTTTGATCCCAAGAAGAAAGCATTTCTACCAAGGATATATGATCACAAGACTTGCTATAATTGTGGTGATCAAGGCCACATCTCCTATGATTGTCCAAAACCAGACAAAAGAAGAGAGAACCACAAGAGCAAGCATCGCAAGCTTGAAGATAGTGAAGATGATGAAGAAAAGGTCAAACCCAAATCAAGATCCTTTGGGAAGAGGAAACATGACAAAGGCAAGAAGGCAAAACTCTTCCCAAAGAAGAGAAACGGTCCACAAAAGGTGTTCATGTGTGAGGCAAATGAATGGGTCACCGACGAAGAATCAAGTGATGAAGAGAGTGAAGCGGAAGAAGAAAGTTTGGCCGGTCTTACCATTGCCAACAATGATGACTCACCTCTTCATCCACCACCCATGTGCCTCATGGCTAAAGGTAACACCAAGGTATGCGATGACTCTAGCGATGATGAGCTTTCCCCCGATGATTTAACTGCATTAATAAATGAATATCACACTATCATTAAGAGGGAAAAGAGTAAGGTTAAGGATCTTGAAGAAACTCATGCTAAGCTTTAGAGTGCTAACCTCAATTTGCTTGACAAGTATGAAAGCATACTTAAAGAGCATGACACGCTCAAATCCCATGTCAAGCAAGTTGAGGAGGATAAGGCTCAAATTAAGCAAGATCATCATGAGCTTGACTTAGCCCACCAAGCACTCTTGGGAAAGCACAATGAGTTAATCCAAGAGCATCAAATCCTTAACCTTGCTTATGAAGCACTTGATCAAGAAGTGAAAAATTTAAAGAAATAAACTCTTAATGATAAGGTATCCATTACTTCTCATGCCACTAATGTCTTGCACAAGTCTTTGCCTTTGAAAGAGAATACTAGGGAGAAGGACTTGTTGGAAGAAATTGAGAGTCTCCGCACTAGTGTGGCAAGACTATCAAAAGGAGAAGTCAAGCACAAAGAAATCCTCCTCCAACAAGCAAAGGCCTTCAACAAGAGAGGACTTGGATCCTTCCCGGTGCCTAACAAAGGAAAGGTGCCCTCACCAGAGCTTAGAACAAGCTTCATCAAGGAAGTTGGTTCTTATTGCCAACATTGTGAGTTCACCGGTCACCATACAAGGGAGTGTCCTCTTCCCAACCAACCTTCTCCAAAATTGCCTACTAACTACAAGTCTACTTTCAATGATCATTATTATCTCTTGAGTAAAGTAGATGGCAAGGTGAAGGCAAGGTTCATTTGCAAGGACATAAAGGGCATGAAGGGGAAGCTCCCAAGCAACTTTGGATCCCAAAAACACTTGTATCACACATACAAGGACCTAAGTTGGCTTGGGTGCCTAAAGTTAAAAATTGAATTCATGTGTGTAGGTGAACTACAAAGCCGGAGGAAAGCATTGGGTACTGGATAGCGGGTGCACTCAACATATGACCGGCAATGATGGTATGTTCACCACCATAGAAAACCCCGGCAATCATGAACAAGTTACCTTTGGTGATAACTCTAAGGGTAAGGTAATTGGGTTAGGTAAGATTGCCATTTCAAATGACTTATCTATTTCTAATGTATTGTACGTTAAGTCACTTAGTTTCAATTTACTTTCTATTGCACAATTATGTGATCTTGGACTAACGTGCACCTTTAGCAAAAATGATGTTGTTGTGAGTAGTGAAACAAGCCAAGAACTAATCTTCAAAGGATTTCGGCATGGACATCTCTACCTAGTAGACTTCTCCAACAAGGATGCTAGCTTTACCACTTGTCTTTTGACCAAGACAAGTTTGGGTTGGCTATGGCATCGACGCATAGCGCACATAGGGATGAGCAAGCTCAAGAAGTCATTCAAGCTTGGCATGGTGACCGGCGTGAAGGATGTCACATTTGAGAAGAACAGGCTTTGTAGCGCTTGTCAAGCCGGGAAGCAAGTTGCTTCACACCACCCAATGAAGAAAATGGTGTCAACCTCCAAGCCACTTGAGCTACTTCACATGGACCTCTTCGGACCGTCCACATATCAAAGTCTTGGCAGTGGCCTCTATTGTCTTGTCATAGTTGATGACTACTCTCGCTATGCTTGGACTTTGTTTCTAGGTGACAAGAGTGAAACTCTGGAAGTGTTCATGACCTTTGCTAACCGCGCGCAAAGGGAATTTCAACTTCCCATCATCAAGGTCCGGAGTGACAACAGCACCGAATTCAAGAACTACAACATTGGGGAGTGGTGTGACCGTGAAGGCGTGAAGCATGAGTTTTCGGCCACATAGACTCCTCAACAAAATGGTGTTGTTGAAAGAAAGAACAAGACTCTCATCACTCTTGCGCGAGCAATGCTTGATGACTATGGCACGTCGGAGAAGTTTTGGGCCAAAGCAATCAACACGGTGTGCCATGCTGCAAATAGGGTCTACCTACATCGACTACTTCAAAAGACCCCGTACGAACTTATCATTGGGAGAAAGCCCAACATCTCCTACTTTCGAGTCTTTGGGTGCAAGTTCTACATCTACCGCAAGAAAAGGCTCGGTACGTTTGAAAGAAGATGTGATGTTGGTATATTTCTTGGTTATGCATCAAACTCAAAAGCATATCGAGTATTCAACCAAACCTCCGGTTTAGTTGAGGAAAGTTGTGATGTTGAGTTTGATGAAACTAATGGCTCCCAAGAGGAGAGTTTTGGTCATGATGAAATAGATGATGAGACCTTACGAGAGGCTATGAAGAACATGACCATTGGAGACATCAAGCCTAAAGTTGAGGATAGCCATGATCAAGGGGGAGCTTCAAGTTCCAACATCAACACCTCTATGGCACCTCAAGTTGATGAAGAAGAGAAGGATGATCCATTGCCGACTCAAGATTCATAAGCCACACAACATCAAGAAGAAGAAGAAGTCCATGATCAAGTCCAACCACAAGATGAGCAACACGCATCACCACCGCCAAGTGCTTCACAACCACTTATGAGGCATGGACGCATCTCCAAGGCGCATCCGATGGACCAAATTATCGGAAGTCCGTCAAGGGGAGTAAGTGCACGTTCTCGCCATTTTGCTTCGTTTTGTGAGCACTACTCGTTTGTTTCATGTGTAGAACCCACTCACATTGAGGAAGCACTCCAAAATCCAAATTGGGTGATGGCCATGCAAGAAGAACTTAACAACTTCATCCGCAATGAAGTTTGGGTGTTGGAGGAGCGACTCAAGGACAAGAATGTCATCGGAACAAAGTGGGTGTACCACAACAAACAAGACGAGAACAGCGTTGTGGTCCTCAACAAGGCAAGACTTGTGGCCAAGGGGTTCTCACAAGTTGAAGGACTAGACTTTGGGGAGACATTTGCTCCGGTCACCCGGCTCGAAGCCATCCGTATAATTCTTGCCTTTGCATCACATCATAATATTAGACTTTATCAAATGGATGTGAAAAGTGCCATTATTAATGGTTACATTAACGAACTTGTTTATGTTGAACAACCTCCCGGGTCTGAAGATCCGATGAATCCTAATCATGTGTATAGGTTGCACAAGGCGCTCTACGGGCTCAAGCAAGCACCTAGGGCATGGTATGAACGACTACTGGATTTCTTGATCATGCAAGGATTCAAGATCGGGAGGGTGGACACACCAATGACATCAATGGAGAATTATTTATTTGTCAAATTTATGTTCATGATATTATATTTGGTTCAACTAACGAAGCTCTTAGCCATGAGTTTGGCAAAATGATGTCTAGTGAATTCGAGATGTCGATGATTGGAGAGCTCAACTTCTTCCTTGGATTCCAAATCAAGCAACTTCAAGAGGGGACCTTCGTCTATCAAGAAAAGTATACCAAGGCCCTCTTAAAGAAATTTGAGATAGGAGATTGTAGCTCAAGAAGCACTCCAATGGCAACAAATTGTCATCTCGACGCGGATAAGGACGGTAAACCTATTGATCAATCCAACTACCGTTCTATGATTGGTTCATTGCTTTATCTTACCCCATCTAGGCCCGATATCATGTTTAGTGTATGCTTGTGTGCTCGCTTTCAAGTGGCACCTAAAGAATCGCATCGGAAGGCGGTCTTTAGGATACTTAGGTATCTTAAGCATACCCCTAGTGTGGGCTTGTGGTACCCTAAAGGTGCAAAATTTCATCTCTTGGGATACTCGGATTCGTACTTTGCCGGATGCCGCGTGGATCGCAAGAGTACATCCGGTGGGTGCCACTTGCTTGGGCATTCCCTAGTATCTTGGTCTAGCAAGAAGCAAAATTCCGTCGCTTTGTCCACGGCGGAAGCGGAATATATTGCGGCCGGTGCATGTTGTGCCCAAATTCATTATATAAAGCAAACCCTTTTGGACTTTGGTATTAAACTTGGTTGTGTGCCTCTCCTTTGTGACAATGAAAGTGCGTTAAGATAGCTAAAAACCCCGTTCAACACTCCCGCACTAAGCACATTGATATTCACCATCATTTCTTGAGGGACCATGAAGCTAAGGGAGACATCTCATTGCGAGGTGTTAGGTCCGAGTAACAATTTGCGGATATCTTCACTAAACCACTTGATGAGAAAACTTTCTCTAGACTAAGAAGTGAATTAAATGTGCTAGATGCATCGAACGTCATGTAAGTTGCCATGATCATGTAAGAATGCATCTCATATAGGTCTTGTCTAACTTTCAAATGATAGGGGTGAGCAAGGGTTAGCTTGGGATGGAGGTTCTTTTGGGTTTCCCCAAGGTTTGGAGGGTGGCTCTCCCTGAAGAAGCCTTTGAAAGATTCAAACTTGGCAAGATAGATTTATTTTATGCCTTGCATGATGCCTGCCATATAGACTTGCACTCATATTTAAACTTCTTGCATTATAAAGTGTTTGGCATTGCATACGGTAGATCGTCACAAAGGGGAACCCACCTCATGAGAAAGAGACTTGTTTGAAATGCAATATCTCAACTCATATGATGTGGGAAGAACAAAATGTTAGGTGCGTTAATACCTAAAGGAACATGCTTTTAAGAGATAGAAGGCTTCATCCTCTACCTCACAAAGCATGGGCCTTACATTTTATTTGGATAATTTCCTCCCTATTTTCTCGATGTTCTATTTGCTTTAAGGCCTAGCCAAGTTATTGGCAATTAGCTTTTTGAGGGGTAAGGGGTTGCCCAAAAAGTCCTGAGACATGTGTTTCTCGTTGTTTGTTTGTTTGGTCAAAGGACATATATGGGATGTTGCTGTTTTGTAGTCATAGGATTATCCGATGCTTAGGCCAGACCATCATCAGATCACTTTGTGTTCAAAAGCCAAGGGTCAGCTCAGTCAGTAACACAAATCAACCGATGAGTTCATTCTGAGAAACATCGGTGCATCCGATGTTCACATTTCTGGAACTGTGCCGAATTCCACCGATGCTATTCCCTTCCACGTCGGACCATCCGGTGTCAACGGTACCTTTTTGAATACCCTTACTGTGCCATTCAACCGATGCTCCTATATTTTAACGTCGGTCCATCCGGTGTTAAATTTTAAGCTAGGGTTTGGGACCCACTTTTTAAACGCCGCTCCGCCTCCTCACTCTCTCTCTCCCCGACCCCGACGCCTTCGCCCGACGCCTCCCCTGCCTCGCGCCGCCGCCGCCCTCTAGCCGCCGCCGCCCCCGGCCGCCGCCGCCTCCAACCGCCGCCGCACCACCGCAGCGGTGCCGCCGCCGCTCTCCTCCATCGCCGCTCCCCTCCAGCCTCAGCCGCAGCAGCCGCCAGCAGCTCCAATGACAGCACCCCCGACGGTGACCAGTTCGTCATCGCCCCGAGCACTCAGGGTTCTTAGGCACTCGAATTCCTTTTTGGTGTCTTGATGCCAAAGGGGAAGAAGAGTTAGAGGAGAGTCAGGGGGAGGATAGCTTAGCCTCAAGGGGAATGTCCTAGCTGTAGGGGGAGTTTATCTATATCTTTTGTAATTTGGTGTTTTTGCTACTCATTTGCTATTCATTGAGTATTCATGTGCCACTTATTCTCTTGAGTTATTGATCGATCGAGCTTTCGCGTTATTAATCTCTTTTGAGCCTTCAAGTTTTAAGTGTGATAACCTTGTACTCATTTCATATCTTCTTAAGTACCGTACTATCAAATTCATTACTATTATGCTTCACTTGTTGTGTTGTCATCAATCACCAAAAAGGGGCAGATTGAAGGCATCTAGGCCCCCATGAGGTATGGTTTCAGTGATTAATGACAACCATTGGATTTTACTAATGAATTTGTGGATGCAAGGTCTCCCATATCACTCAATCAAATAAAATCTATATGAATATGAACATCAACTACTGATCATTGGAGACACCTAAATAATCATTTTATGAGATCAGTCAATGTTATGAAGATTAGAAGTAAAAGCTCATATGTCAAAGTCATTCAACCATAATTGACAATGCTCAATGCTTGAAAATCATCAGAAGTATATTTCCAACAAATGTCTAAGAGGTCAATTGAGCAAAATACAAAAGAATCACTTAGAACAACTCGAAGCAAACAAAATCAACTCACCGGATCAACCGATGTTTCCAGAGAACAACACATCGGTCGAGTTGATTCACCAGAAGAAGACCTCAGAACAAAGTACTCACCGGATCTTCCAATGTTAAGGGCAATGACACATCGGTCCATCAGTACAATAAGCAATATCCTTGGACCAAGTGTAGCACCGGATCATCCGATGTACAGCAATATACACATCTGTCAATCACTCCAGTAAGCATCAAGTTTGGACCAATTCTGGAGGAAGTGCCACCAGATCATCCGATGAGAAGAGAAGTGTAGCATCGGTCTAACAACGGTCATATCTGACACAGTGACATCAGCTAAAGTGAACTTGACCGATGATAACTGAAGGAAGAGCATCGGATCATCCGGTGTTCGCAGAGCAGTGATGTCAGCCTACTTTTCCAACGGCTATTTCGTGGAGGCTGGCTATTTATACCCCTTCAACCACTCTATTCGACAAGTCTTGATCACCAAACATACTCTACACATTCTCAAGCATTCAAGACGTTGAGCTACCACTTCTAGATCATTTACACCACTTACACACCAAGAGATAGGCTAGAACTAGCTAGAGATAGTGCTTGTGTGCTTCCATTCTTGGTGAGTGGAATCTCTAGTGTAGTGAGAGCTGTAAGGGAGTGTCCCTTGGTGTTTGTAATTGAGAGAGACTTCCGGAGCTTGCCAAGACAGTTGTGGAAGCCCGAAGGAACCAAGTTGTACAAGGCTTGAGCTCCACCTTGTCGAGGTTGGCAAACGGAGAAGAATAGTGAAGATCCCTAGTCTCGGTGACTTGGGTGTGGCTATACCCTTTGGTGGGTGCCACACCGTGGATGTAGGAAGATCTTGACGATCTTGCCGAACCACGGGATAAATCTTCGTGTCTCCTCGGGAGTTTGCATTCTCTTCCTCTCACCCTACACTTATGCATTTTATATACCGCGAAGTTGCTATTTACTTGAATGCATAGGTTGTTTGCGTAGGGAATTGGGCTTTTAGTAATTAAGTTTTATTGCTTTGATTTTTGAAAAGAAGCCCAATTCACCACCCCCCCTCTTGGGCATTCGATCCTTACAATTCTCCAAGTTGGTCATGTGAAGTGTCTTCCAATTCGGCACTTAGCAAATTTCAATCCTGAGTTGAAGTTGGTACATTATATAGCTGTGACCAGCTCTATTCAGATTTTGGGTGAATTTCATAGAGCCATATCTCCAAGGTTATTCAACCAATCTAGGTGTATGTTATACGGATGGAAACGTTAGGAAGTCCTCTAGATGTTTTCTGTTCACCTCGACAGCAAACTTCATTGCTAACCTATTCCAAAAGTCTAATTCTTAAACTCTGTCGAAGCTGGACAAAATCTTAATCTGTTCTGAGCCTTTCACCATTTTAACCATAAATCGTGTTAGAATCGTCGAATAACTTCGTGTAATACATTTTTAGAAACCTTGCGACCTCTACAACAAGTTTGTAATATAACTTGCAGTCAAATTTTGATGTTCTCTACCTGAAAATCAGTGACCAAATTAGCCACAACAAATAAAGTCCTGTCAGAATTCGTTAGAAATCTGGGCACATTGTCCAACTCCAAAAATACATATCTCTTCGACCATAAGGGATATGGGGGAAAATATATACATTTTAGAAATCTTGGAGAGTCAACATTAAGAAGATGAAAAAGCACTCTAACTACAACTGTTGCTGTTCTGAACTTTAGTGGATCAGCATCTGTATTTTTGCCACATCTTTTTACAGAGAACTATTCTAGGCCATTGTCATGCATTTCTGGGAAGAGAAGGATCTCTTATACCATTTTGTAGTTCAAATTATTTCCAAATTCGGTACAGAATTATTTGAAATAAGGAGTTGAAACTGATACTCTGTGCTGGTACTAATTACACTATTCAGATTATCGGTGAACTTTGAACTGGCATATCTTCCAATCTAGAAATGTGAACTAGGCAAGTCTATACATTTATAGAAAGATTAAGGAGTCCTCTATCAAGTTACTGTTTGACTCTAAGGCTAAATCTCACAATAACCGTGTTTAAATCAAAGTATCGTTTAAGGTGTATTGGCAGTTCAGAATCTCGGAGGTTTCTATTCAGTTATGGTTTTGATCTTAGTTTCGAATAGAATTATTGGATGACTGTGTGTTTTATATTTTTGGAATCCTGAGGATGTATTCAACAATTTTTCTATGTATTATTTTTGCAAATATTGATGTCTATATATCTGAAAACTGTGGACAAGATCAGCCATAAACAAAGTAGGTGCTGTCCAAATTTTCAGAAAAACTGTCAACTAGCAAAGGCAACATATCCTCAACAAGAAGTGATATGAGGTCAAATGAATACTCATTGGAAATATTTAGAAGTCCTCTACAAGTTCTTTATGCAACTCCAGACCTAAATAGGTCATCTACCTATTCTAAATCGAGTTTGAATGCAAAGTTGTCAATCTGAACTGAACATCAAATTCTGAATGCTGAAATTATAACAAACCTTAAAAATGCATATCTTTTAAACTGTAACTGATATAAAGACAAATAAGTACTTTTTGGAAAGAATATTGCAGTGTCTACAACTTTGTAAATAATAATTTCTCCAGATTTGGGATAGAACTGTATGGAAACGTTGGATCAAAACTGCTACTTTCTAAGCAAGTTCTGCTGAAAGTGCCAGAAAATTCTGCCAACTTTATAACAGCATAACATACAAACCAGAAATGATCTATGGGCAAACCAATACTTTTTAGAAACATATTGAAGTGTAATTTAACTTTGTTATGCATCTAAAGATCTGATTTTGCCATTAACTGGACAAAAATCGAGTTTGTGTCCAGACTGGTCATTGGTCACAACAGCTTGGTCAGTTTGGAACTTTTGAGTTTTGTTAGGCATTCGGTTCTCGATTTCAACTCGAGGAGTGTCGTAACAAACCAAGAGTTGGGACTCAACTATTTACCAAGTAGAATGAAGTGTTTAACTCATTTGAAGCTCTTTTCCTTGGATAGACATACTAGTGTTTGATTTATGTGACTTGTCACATCACCCCTTGTGATTTTAATCACAAGTCGCAGTTACTCGAGTTGCATCTCGTCTTCCCATGAGGATTGTTTAAGGTACGATTCGACATCCTAGTTCAAAACTTTAAGGGGGAAGGTAAACACTCAATTAACTGTAGTGTTCAACTAGCACTCTTTGGCACACTGAGATGTGTCAACGACAAAGCAAACAAGTGAGATTACATCTTCAAGAGGATCCAACCTCCACCACCAGGTTGAGTTACTCTAGAAGAGTGTGACTTCAACTCCACTAAAGTGATCGAGAAGGATATCCATTCCTCCTGACTGATCGAAGCGAAGGTTAAGTGAAGCATACTAGAGATGTGTCTAGTGATCTCGACCAGGTGTCTAGGGATAACCTTCGACACATAGTTAGTTGTTTTTCTTCTGTTGAAGATAATCCTCAAGTCATCAGGTATCTCCAAGACTTAGATGAAGATGCAATTAAGTTGATAGAACATGAACAAGCTTTTGAAAGATCAAGACCGTTGTATACTTTCTGTGTTCCTTGTCAATGCTCTTAAAAGTGAATTTCTTGATCGTGGTCGAGTCATGGAGGAGACATCACATGTTGAGTTCTTTCACGACCACGGTATCCAATCCTTGCAAATCATCAGACAGTACTTGAGTTTCATGTGTGGTTCACTTAGTCTTGCTCAAACTATAAAGCTATTGCACCCTACATGTGCACCATTTGCACCATACATATGCACCATACCATGTGCATCTTCATTGCACCATATAACATATGACGTATCATGAAGCATCATTGCCAATGAAGTACGAATGATAAAATGCATGATATTACTAAAATTCAGAGCAAGATTATGTACTTTCATGCAGACTATTCCAAGGTGTCTAATGACTACGATCATTTCACCATCTTCATTTGACTTCTTATATGGTTGATCTCTCTTTCATTGAGTGATACCTGGGCAACCGATCACTCAACCTCCCTTGCAACTAAACAGATACTTGAACTTCCGTCCATGACTTGTTTAGGTTCAATTGCTTTGATTGTTGCAATTATACCGTTCTTCATCGTGTGATCACCGGTTAGATGATCAACCTTGTACAATCTATGATTCTCATTACTCGCAAAGGTTCTGTTTGATTATCAACCTCGCGAAACTCCTTGAAGTTCATATAAGTTCTTGACTTGGTATATGGTAACCTCGATACCTTGATAACCTTGTAGTTATCATATGATTGAGTTCTTTGCTGTGTTGGGAGCATGCCACCGCGAAGAGTCTTCATCTTCTATTTCTATTGTTTGAAGACGTTGATATACCCAAAATCCTTGTAGTCGCCATATCTTCAGTATTCCTGCTATTTTGATCACATAAGAGTATTGAGTGCTTTGCTACTCTTATGCTACAGCCAAGGGATCCAATGATTGACTAAACATCAAACAAAGTTAATGATTGTTGTTTAACCTCGTAAACTATCTTAACACATGTCAAGGGAAATACCACATTAAGTTGTAAGGACCTATGCAAAACCAAGCAAGGAACCAAGAATCAATGCAAAGATAGTTTCAAACTATCGAGGTGACCTAGAGAAGCATAGAACAAGTGCTGATTCTTCAAGTCAAGACTAGGACAGAACAAGATGCCATGCCAGTGTAAGAGGACATCGATAAAAGTTCAGTAATAGACGTGAGAGTTTTACGACGTGATATTGTCATGTCGAGCATCCTGTTAAGATTATCAGCCTGAAGACTGGAATCACCAAAAGCAAACTTTAGAATTTCATAAGATGCCTTAAGATAATCACTACTTCGTAGAACCCAAGTCTTTAAGGGCATTGTCATTTTCCTTAGTAAAAGACCCTCTTTTATGGATCGTTCCCTACTCGTTTATGTTATTCTACTTCATATAATATCGGGACGAGATTCCTTTAAGGGGGAGGACTGTAAAAGCCAGCTTTTCGGAAGAACAAAAACGCAAAAATGTGAACTTAAAAAAAAATTTAAAGTGGACTTTGGAATTTAAACTCACATGAGCTATGCGAGTTAACCAATGTTCGTAAAAATGTGAACTTGTTAAAACTTTAAACATTAGTGAGAAGTTATCACTTGAACGGTTTAATCTTCGTGTGATATTTCTAATCCCGGTTCAACATCATTATAAGTAACATCAACATTGCAGAAGTGTAGTGTCTTTGGGACCTTCGACCATATTTGTCCAGGTGGACTTGTGCGGATAATATCTTGCATGGGGGCCCATTTGTCGCGTGGCCCACCAGTCAGCTCTCATCAAACGTCGTTTGGTCTTCTCTTATGCTTGTGCTTATCGGGAACTATCTCGATGGGTGTGCTGATGATGCTTCACGCACAAGCTAGTTCTTGAGGCTGTCCTTATCGTCGATTGCAACAGTAGCCACGTGCTCTCCCTCTACTTCGACTCGTGGCACCCAATAGAAATTTGTGTTAGTAAGGATAAAAATCCAAACAAATTCGAGCTTAAAGTTTGAATTTAAAAAAATGTAGGGCTTAGAACCCTTAATTGATTAAGGCCAATTATTTAGGATTTCTATTGGTTTTTAGAAAAAAAAATAGATGAAGAATAAAAGCGAAAGCCCAGGGTGCTTTCAAATTCAAATTTAAATTTGAAATTCAATTGATTTAATTCTCTAATTTGGTTAAAATTTGGATTATCCACATATCACATAATCAGCCCCATGTTATCTTGTGCTGAGCTCATTTAAACATTGTTTTGAATCTGGGAAAAAGGGAAAGGGGATAAGATCAATTGGTGGGGCCCACATGTCAGCACAGCACATAGGAAAAATTTTCTTCCTTCTCGGTTGTATGTGCCACGCACGGGATCCGTCCATCCTCGTTTCTTCCCGTCAAGCCCCTGGTCGCGCTTTCTCTCGGCCGCCCGTGGTGCCGCCCGACATCGGCCACCGGCTCGCCTTCCTGCACACCGCCGCCTGACCTCCTTACCGGCGCTGCCCCCACGCGCCGCTCGCCCTGGCCGCGTCCCGACCCCAGCCAGCGGCGGCAGCGCCTGACCGCGCGCAGCACGCCTCCCCTGCGCGCTGCACCTGCCCCGCCTTCTGGCCGCCAGTGATGGCGCCGGCCCTGGCTCACACCAGCGCATCGCGTCTGCTTCCTCACCTCCCAGCCTCCACTCTCGCGCGCCAGTGCTCAAGCCCGTCGGCCAGTCGCCACCCGCGCCATGGTCTGCTCCCCGCATCCAGCGCCCGACGGCCACCACGGCATCTCAACTGGCCGCCTGGCACGCCGCCGGCGCTTGACGACGTCCCTCCCGTCGACCATCCAGGTAATCCTCCTCTGTCTTCTCAGTTCGTCGCACGCTTGTTCATCTCCTCTGTCACGCAGTGTCACGTCCGTGCTGCCTCCTCGTGCCACAACCTCGCGTCAACACCACATCTTGCATCTGGCAGTGACTGCTCGATGAAATGCCACTATGATGCTACATTGCTATGTGTCGTGCCACTGCTCGTCGCGCTCTAGTACGTCATCGTCATCAACGTGTCGCGGTGACCATCACCATGCTCACGATGTCACAGTGACTGCACACTCTTATTCTCATCCACACTGGTCACACTGTATTCCCTTGTGTGTGTCACATCGCCACCAGGTTGTGTTGTTGCCCTGCTCGTGCCATGGTCACGCCCGTGCATTGACCATGATGAGCGCGTCACCCACCCTACATCATAACTTTGATGCACAAAGGGGGTGCCTAGTGTATTGCGTTGTGCCGCTACATCCTGCAACTCCAGTAGAGTGCCCTTAGGTCATTTACCTTTCACTTTGCACACCAGCTCAAGCCAATGTTTTGCCGCCGTCGTCCGCTTGACATCGTCACGACGTTCCACGTCATGGCCGTGTCCTGGCAACGAGACAAGGAATGCCTGGGATATAGATAGTGCGGGAACACAACCACGACACATCGGGCGATGGCCGTTTGACCAAATTAGGGTTTAGTCGAGGCGAGATTTATCAAGTCCTAGGTGTAGCCAAGGTGCTCGATGAAATGCCTTCTAGTTCAAACCAAGGGTACTGATGACCACCGATAACCTATGGTAGAGGAAGGCGAGAACGTCGCGACCGTCAAGGAGAACTAGACCAAGGGGAACCTTGGATAAGAGTTTCATTGTCGTATCGTAGACGTTTCCTAATCGTTTGCAGAATTTCTTAACTAGGTGTACAGCTTCATCGATGGCTGGTTTGTCGAGTCGCTTCCCGGCGATTGAGTCGAATCACTAACCTTGAGACTCATGAGGTGGTGTTCGGGATTCTGCTCACCACCGTTGACGAGTTGTGGGTCGATGTGAACATCGATGAGACGAACATTCCGAGATGGCAAAGCATGTTGTCACGGAATAGTAATGCATTATGTTCAAGTTCCAGGAGTTCACCAAGCGCAGCTGGACAATCTTACAAAAGACACTGTAATAGTGTCATGTAAGAACTTGAACAATGCTTGCGAAGTTAGTCATAGCGATTGGTTTTCCTATAAGTGATTTGAATGTTGCCTTGGTACTCATGTCAGGATTAGCAGTGCTTATGATGACTCTTTGAGTCCAAGCAATGTTGATCTCACTTCACTTCCAAGTGTTGCTAGGGTTTCACTTCGATTCATCCTAATTCAGAACCCTGCGACCACACTTCTCACTTAACTAGGTTTACACCTTAGTGAGTTTGTATAACTTCATTGGTCAACTTCTAAGTCGCGACCTTCTTTGTTACACACTCCACTCATACTCAAGCTTTCGATGTCCCACCTTGATTCCTGGGTCATCCTTACCCTAATCAGTCCAACACTTCCACACCAGTCAGTCTCATCCTTCTCGAATGGCATAGCTCCAAGTGTTAAGTGAATAATGGCATTACATGCTTTCATTGCACCTTTCAATTCACATCTCGACACTACTATGACCACTTGAATCCATCCTTTGTTTATCCACACAACAGAGGCATACCTCTCCCTCCTAGTTAATCTCATCGGTCTTAGAGTTTATTTAAATTGTTTAATCTAAAGTATACTTACAATGTTTACTTTTATGCATATCATGTCGATACGAACAAAATAATAGGTTATCGACGAGGAGCTTCGCTTGGAGGAGAAGGCCAGGGTGTCCGTCTTGTAGTTACTTGGCGGAATCTCTGGAGGAAGACCAAGCCATAACAACTGATGTTGATTTAGAGTCGCAAACAATGCAAGCCCCTGTTTCATTTAATAGCTTTAAAGAGTTTTGCATTTTTTCTCACATTACGTCTTCAGATGATATTGTGCATTAGGTATAGGGTGAATGATACTCCACTTGCATAACCACAAATCCCAGGGGGGGGGGGGGGGTTAGTTGGAACGGGTTATAGTTCGACCTATAGTAACTGTCATGCTAATGTATAGGGAATTTGGTAGAAGTCAAGTAGTTGGAATCTACTCGCGAGTGATATAGGACATTTCACATGAGTTGACATAGAAAATACTCGAGATATAAACCTAAAATTGAGACCGGGCAGGGGTTGGATAGGAAGCGACGAGACGTGGTCTCGGGTGCATAGCCCTTCCTATGTCGATTAAGGACCGCGCCGTATGCGGTACCACTGGGCAAGCATGAACTGTACCGGTTGCATAATGGGATATGGGCACATTAAA
Organism: Tuctoria greenei; assembly: GCA_036927565.1. Lineage (NCBI taxonomy): Eukaryota > Viridiplantae > Streptophyta > Magnoliopsida > Poales > Poaceae > Tuctoria > Tuctoria greenei. The sequence continues at coordinate 74,320,548 of JAYESD010000011.1, forward strand.
CTGATGTAACTCCAGATTGTAGTGTGGAAACTCCTTTGTTGTCCAGATGGAAAGGCACATAGGTGTAAATGTTCTAGCGGGCAACTTCGATGTGTCCGTGTAGGATATCTTTTGCTCAGGATGAAGAGGTTTGTCGGCATTGGGGTGTTGGGTGAAAGGTGGCCATGTATGACGCGGGGAGGAGAGCACACATGTGTCTCCCACGCGGGTGTGCATATCGTGTAACCGGGTGTCTACTGATTGCAATCACCGTACCTCGCGGTTATTTGAGTGCCACTTGTTTGGTGTTGTCATGAAGTAGTCACCAAGAGTAGTGGTAACATTATGAATTTGCTGCATTGATTATAATACTGTATTGCAACCTTGTATGGCTTAGAGATAGCACAATTAAAGTTTACCGTTTCTAAACACTTAACCTGAATAGCATTTGCGTTTTGGTCATGTCATATCATCGGTGAAGCATTTCTTGTTTGATTGTGGAGTCTATGATGTGTCATGCCCAAGGAACGTCAGTTCCTACTTAAAACTTGACTCTAAGGATCCACTTGTAGGCGAGTCTACTTATGCTATTCCTTACCTATGGTTAGACTTTACCTTGCATATGTCTAGTGAGACGGGTCAGTCTTGCTGAGCCTTATGCTCACGTTTGTGCTTTGTGCTTTAACGATTTTTGCAGGTATCGTTTTATTTTTGCTGCTCAGGTTGTACATGAGACCTCGAGGTGTCGAGAGGAATCTCATGTGGACCACGCTGCTGCTAGATAATCATCATGTTGCTAGTGAGAAGCGTCCTGGGGCATGGACATCTTCTCTCATGCTTAGATAGATGCAAATATGAGTATGGCGCCCTTTGGTAGAGCTCCAGGGAGCTGATTCTCAGGCAGAATTAGAGAAGCTGTGCCAAACACTGTTTTTTAGAAGAAGTGATTCTTGGGTGATTCTGTGAAGTGATTCTTTGAAATGAACTAAGGGGCTGGAAGCTGAAAAAAGTAGCTTCTCCTGATTTTGTGAAGTGATTCTCTGTTCGGATTCTAAGAGTTAATTCTAGAGAATTATAGAGAATCATTTTCAACCACAGGATCACTTCAACAGAGAATCACAAGTGACTTCAGAGAATCAGCTTTGTGGAGCTGTGCCAAAGGGGGCCTATATAGTTCCACTGCGTTTGTACCTCTATTGTACAAAAATTTGTAAACTCTAATTATATTTATGAAATGAAAACTTTGTATGTTTGGGTAATTCCTTCTATGTGTGCTGTTAGGTGCCGCATCGCACGGCACCACCTAGTGGGATCCTTGGACATCGAGACCCTGGGTCCTCACAGAACCTCCTTGTCAAGCACGATTTCTTCAAGTTCCGGGGACAGTTCGTTTCACTATGATGAAGATATACAACATGCTCGTCAATGTCCATTCTCCTCCTTCCGATGACTCTCTTCCTAAGAGAAGGAGAGTGGTAGTGAAAAAGGCTCAGGGCAAGAATGCTGCTGAGAGCTCATTGGGGCCCAAGAGAACTCTGAACAAGGGCAAAGGACTAGCTAATGGCCACATTGGCCCCTTGAAGATGAAAGCTCCTACTCATCACAACAGGAAAACCTCTAGTACTAATTTCACTGGCAAAGGTGGCGAGCTAGCTGACAAATTTAGGAAGGTAGAACTCTATAGTCAGCCCAAATAGTCAGTTGATCCCAGATTCTGGAGCAATTTCTATGCTGACTACTATGAGCATGTGTATCCGATGATGAAGACCCCAGTTATTGAAACCCAATGGGTAGACATCACTCACCTTCAGTCCAAGAGATGTCAAGCCTATCAACAGGTTTTGGAAGCCATGGAGATGCATGGACTGAAGGATCTAGTCTCTTTTCAGTGGGACTGGAACATTGAGGTCATCACTCAATTCTACTCTTTTCTCTATTTTGCTCGTGATGACAGTGACAGGATGATTTGGATGACCCATAGAGCACAGTACATTGTCACCTATGAGGAGTTTGTAAGCATTCTTCACCTGGAAGATTCTCTCGAGAATGACATCGTTATCCACAATCTGAAACCTCTGGATAAACATCAGATTGACTTTCTCTATAATACAAAGATGCCTTTCAAGCCTCCTACTACGAAGTACTTGAAGCCCTACTTTGCTGTTTGTTGGCGGCTCCTATGATATACTAACAAATCATCCTCGGCAATGGCACCAGAAATGCTTGTTGGTATTTCTTATGCACCATTAACTCAACATCTCTAACTGATGGGTCAGAAATGCTTATTAATGGTTCTATTGGATCATAGAGTGAATTCCACAAGCGCACGGAGATATCATTGTAGCATTTCCCCTTAAGAGTATTCCCAAGGGTGTCATTTATTTGATCCCAAAGGAAGGCAGGGAAGAGATATAACAATCATTAAGTGGACAATGTAGAAAGGTCTAGGTAAGAATCTAGTAAGGATGGATAAAATAATAGTGGAGGTAGTGTGACACACACAAAAGCTTTCAAGTCAGGGGGGTAAGAGGATCCTAGAGGTTAGTTAAGGTTGAGAGTTATGGAGGTACTCCTACTATGCTCTATTGTACATATACATAGTCTAAACTAATTATCCGTAAGCTAGATCAATAGTGAATACTTATGCTGTGTGGTTCAACACATCGGGCACGGACTTACCCCTAGCAATACTAGGGCGACTCCCGCCAAGAGCCTGTGGCATAGCCGAACGTGGAGGATTACAAAGGACAGATAGGACTGTCACCACCTACTGCCTACCTCTTCAATCCGTGGGTATACGAGACATCCAATGCTACTTAGCTATCCTAGCACCATGCTAGCATATTAAGTAATTACTTTAAGAGCCTAGGCACAATCCATCCTAAGGCAATGAATTAAATCATCATTGAACCAATGTTGATACACAACATAATTATCCATACTAACCTAGTTATGTTATAATTAACTAGACTATAGTGGGGGTCTATAGGTTCTATGATAATGAGATATGTTCATGATGAAATAGTCATAGAAGCTATACCTTCCACATACATGGACTCCACAATCAAACAAGAAATGCTTTGCCCAAGTATATGTATAAGTAGAGACTAAAGATACTATCTTTATTATGCATAAAGTCACAATTACAAGAAAGAATACATGAGCCATACCTTTCCCAATGTAGGATTGGGAAGAGAGAGACTCCTTACTCCTTTCCCAATTTGGACTTGGGACTAGAGACTCTCCTCTCTACAACCTAACTCGTCTAAGACTATGGATGATAGTGTATACAATAGAGATGAAGCTCAAGTGGTGTGTGTTGAAGTGAGAGGGTAGGGGGTCCTATTTACACTAGTGTTGAGGTCGGTTCCCGCCACCAAAAGCGCGCAAATCAGTCACCATTGACTCCAGGAAGCCAGGAGGAGCCATCACGTAAAGGCTGACCGAGTTTGGTGCACAGACTAGGTCAGCCGACCCCCTGGTTCGGCCGACTTGGTCATTGCACCAATTCTCGTGTGCTTTCTCCAGGTGGCTGCCAGGTGGGTCCCATTGATGTATATGGGTGATACACCATTGGATCTCCTTGGATACTTATGTTTGTGGGACGTTTGATCCATGGGATGCCACGTGTCATCGCCTGATTGGCTGGGATGATATTTTATAGGATTGGTCCCTCTACATTTCCTCATTTCCTGCATAAAATGCTGCATACACATATTTCTCCAAGTCCAAGTGGAATTGGGTTAGATAGAAAGGTGATGTGTGCAAGAAATGACAAATCCTTCACATAATCGAGTTAAATTGACGAATGAAATTAGTATATAACAACTCTCAACAAACTCCCCCAAGCTTATCCTTTGCTCGTCCCGAGCAAAGTCAAGACTTTAGGTTGATGATCAGGAGTTGCTACAATGTCTTATTTTCAAAAGTATCTAATGCACAACAAGATACTCTACCTAGTATTGCAGAAATTGGCTATGATACTCTACCTTTCTTAAGTTATCATGGGGCTTATGCTTTTTAATATTCATGAGTAGTTGAAAGGTAGAATAGCAAATGGAGCAAACATAGCCTAGAAATCAAATTCCACTTAAATCCTGGAGAATTCAATTTAGATATTAAGTACCTCAATTTGATTCTCTCAATCACTCCTTTGTGGATAGTGGAAATATTTCCTCACAAAAGCATGTGCCTCTAGTATTCCTACTCATTGGATATGGCTTGTATGTGGAGCTTGGTAAGGAAAGTAAGTAGGCATATTTGCATCACATATATTGCTAAGTCAAAAGAGTAAGCCATAGGAGAATTCAAATCAAAACTTTTTGATTCAAGACTAGTGTATGTGTAATGGAGTGCAAGTGGATATAGATACTTGAGATAACTCCTTTTTGGTATAATCTATCTTTCTTTTGCAGGGATGAAACATGGCTACTTTCCTTTTTTTCTTTTTTTTCTTTTTTTTTCTCATGCTTATGATGTAAGCATGCCTCTCTTTTTTTTTCATTTTTGTAGCCATGTCTTCTGTTCCCTTACTTTGCAATGAATTTTGAAGAGAGTGATAAACATGAATAACTTGGAGTTTCTCTTTTTGTATTGGTATGGTCGATATGATCGACGTTTTGCTTACTTCTAGTGTAGAAGTATAGCATGTGCAAGTGAAGTCTTGAATTCAAAAAGAGTTGAATGATTTCTCACATAGGTCTATACTAGTTTGACTATACTCAATGTGAAAGCAAATAGCATATGCATAAGGTTTTGTCTATGTATGAATATCATATGGCTTTGGTAGGTATTTCCAATCAATTGAGGGAAACTTAAATCTTTTTAGAATTTCTCTGGAAATCTAAGTTCTACTTTCAAACTAGGACTAGCAGCCCTATTAGCAATTCTAGTATTGCAGCAACCTAGAATTAGATTAAGCTTTTGCTACCCACAAATTCCAAATTAAGGTAAAAGTATTTCAAACCAATGAAAGCAATATTCGAAGAGTAGCATGTTGTAAACTAGAGACTTAGGAAAATAAAACAGAGCAACTATTAATCATTTTATCTATGTAAATTCTATGTCATTCTTACCGCACATCTTTATTTGATGAAAGCAAATCTAACCTATTATTTTTTTTTATTTTTTGTAAATGCAAGGTGGATGATGGATGGATGGAAAATAAACATGCAAGGAATGTGATACATGTTACCTCAAGCGGGGGTCCTCCCCCAAGATGTTCTTCAACTAACTCCATGATAAGGGTTGAACCCTTGATGATGGAAGTACGCTGCAAGATCGGCTTGTTGTTGCTGTAGCGCCATGTTGAAGTTGGTGAATTGAGCATCCATGTGTTGTTGCCAATCTTGGGTACCTTGAACATGCTCCTGGAGTGTGCTGTAGATGTCACCCGTTCTCACTTCAAGTTCTCCCATACGTCTAGTGAGGTCCGTTATTCCTTGGCTATAGTCATGATGACTTCTAGCTGAAGAGGAACAACGTCCTCTCATGGACGTTGGGGGCAAGCTGCTAGATCTTGAAGTGGATAAGGGTGGATCCCTTTGCCATTCTTGCCAAGATGATCCCCCAGTCTCATACGTGGGAGGTTGAGTCCATCCGGGCTCACAACCCGTTGGGTTCTCTTCCTCCTGGTATTCATGGGCCGGAGAGATTATCAGTGTCATGCCTGTGGCTGCACCCCTCGCACGATTCCTTGTTACCCTGCCAGAGACATTACTTCTTCTTGCTTCCTCAAGGGGAAGAAGATTAATGGTTATCCTCCGGCATTTGTACAAATGAAAATCCGGGTTAGGTAATCGAATTTCATTGACAAAGCCGGGATAGAAAAATATCAAGGACCCATCTTGATCATGCTTAAGGGTATGTCCTTGCACTAAATAGTCTTCATCAATTAATTCTCTTTCAGTTTCAATGTACTCAAATGAAGAGTATTTAAGTGCTCCTACCCTATCAGCGATATGAGTAATCAATGAAGAGCATTCAATTGGTCCTGATTTTGAAATGTAATCTAACCATTGTGTCATCATGGCTTTGACTGGAGCAACTTTTATCTTTTTAGTCACGGCAAACAAAATTTTCAATTCATCATCTTGAACAACCCTAACATCTCCCCTAGGGAACATAGTCATAGCCACCCCTCTATGCATGAAGCGTAAGGTAGGGTTTTGGATGTGGCTATTCCTAGGAGCCCTACATGTGACAACACTAGTTAGCTCATGCCAAAAACTTTGTATGTTAAACTTAGGAAAATTGTCTAAATCTAGCAAACACCGTTTATGGAAGCCTAGGATGCTACCTAATTCTTTCCATAGGATGTTGTATTCCTTTTGAAATAATCTAAAAGCAATACCATCAAATCCTATTCTTAGCGTGCAAAGGAATTGGATAGTGAGAAGGCGTGAACCTTTCTCCTCTATGTGAGCAAAGTCATCAAATCCAATTGCATGCAAAATGGAAAGAAATTCGGAGTTCATACCTATTTTGGAGATCAAATGTGGATCGTAAGCCTTGGTGTGGTAGAACTCACGATCTTGGAGAAGCCTGCATGCTTGATCTTCAACTTCGCTTCGTATGTCAAGGTCGTTGTCATGAAGAAGTTGGTGTGGGTTTCTTCTCTCTTCCATGGGAGTGTCCTCACACACACTTCTCCTCCTTGGGCTTGTATCCATGGAAGAGAGGCTTGCACTAGAACCTTCACCATGGCTTGAGCTTGCAGCCCCATCCCTCCTTTTGAACAACCTCTTCATGTCTTTTTGAGTTCAACAAGCAAGAACAAAACAAGATGAGAAAAATCCGAAAAGAAGCGATGTTTGGAAAACAAAACTCTCAACGGATTTTCTCTTCTTGAAAGCTTGAGTGTAAAATGCAAATGCAGACAAAAGAAAATCTTTTTGGGGATGGATTTGAGCAAGTGTGTTGCAATGAAGAGCAAGAAAAACAAGGTGAGCTAGAGAGTGACATGGAGAGGTGTAAAATAATGTGGTGTGTCAAGAGATGTGTTCCTCACGGCCACAATTTATAGGGTGCACCCTCCAACAGTCACTTGGTGTTCAAAATGTAGCCGTTGGAGGAAGGGGAGCCAATTTGGATCCACTCCCTATTTGGCCGACCAGGGGGTTCGGACGACCTGACAGGTGGCCCCCCTGGTTCTCCTTTTGGCAAGTGGCTCCCCAACGGCTATAAAGTTAGCACGTTGGTGAAATGCCACATGTACAACTCAGAAAAATTGTTTTTCAAATAAAAACCTTTTCTCAAATCAAATAAAAATTTTCTTTTGAAAAGAAAGAAATAAAAATGATAGTTTAGCATATAAGATTCTCAACTTGCTAGGAAAAATCAAACATGCAATGGGAAAATCCTTATGGGGTGGAAAAAGAAAGAAATAAAAAATAAAGTGGGATAACTACCAATTTGACCTATTGGCGTAGGTCTCACCACCGTCCGATGAGATGGACATTCCTCCGTCTTCATTTCACATTCGGGCCCAGAGGGATGGGCTCGGACGGCTTGTCTTGCTTCTTCCGCCATTCGGCTTGGTGGACTCTGGCCTTCGGGAAGGTCCAAATGATTCTGTTGCCTTTGGATATCAGCGTGGTCGAAATGACGGATTCTCCTCGTAGATTAATCTTCTCATGAATGCAATGATTGAGTCCACCTTTGGAGGTGTGACTTCGAACTCTCTGATGTGTTTATCATTTGGCCCATACTTGATTTGAATCATGGAGCATTGTTCTGATTTTGTCCGAAAGTTAAACCTTGCCTCCTTGCCATTGATATGGAAGTGGATTTCTCCAGCTCCCACATCTATGCGAGCTTTTGCAGTGCTTTGGAATGGATGCCCAAGAATGAGTTGTGTATCTTTCTCAGTGTCCATGTCTAGCACCACAAAATACACGGGTATGATGCAGTTCCAGATCTTCACTGGGACGTCTTCAGCAATACTTGCTGGATAACAGACTCAAGAGTCAGCCAGTTGTAGCAGCATTGGTGTTGAGTCAGTTCTATGAAGTTCAGCTGATCGAACACAACCTTGGGCATCACAATAACACTTGCTCCCAGATCACAAAGTGCCTTGTCAAAGTGGTGAGCCCCAATTGAGCATGAAATGGTAGGACATTCAAGGTCCTTCTTCTTTTTAGGAAGCCTATTGAGGATGGCTGCACTGCAGTCTTCCGTAAGCTTGATGACCTCAGTGGTGGGCAATGGCCGTTTTTTGTTCAATATGTCCTTGAGATAGCAAGCATAAGTGGGTACTTGCATCGCATCAATCAAAGGGCACATTGATGTGGATCTTTTGGATGATCTCAACAAAATGCGTTTAATTGGTCATCCACTGTTGGCTTCCTCTGTCTGTGAGGGAATGGCAATAAGTTGGTGTCTTCAAAGTGTGTGGCCATTCTCTCACCAAGTAATTCACTTGGGACATCCTCTTTCTCAGGCTCAGTTGTCCTCTTTTCTTGTGTGGGATATGGTGGGTCACGAGTGGTCTTTCTTCCTCTTATAACCACTACACTGATGTTCTCCACTGGGACTTCTAGCTGCCCCAGAATCTTGTTGTTTTCTAATGGAGGGACAACTGCAGCAAGTTGTGCCAACTGGGTCTCCAACATCTTGTTGAAGCTTAGTTGATTCTTGAATGCTGAGGATAGTCCTTCAATGTAACACCCTAAATTTTCGCATCCTGACAAACAAAGAAATAATAGATAAAATAAAGAAAGAAACAATAGTTATTAAAAATAATAAAATAAAATAGAATAATAATAATGAAAAAATATGTAAATAACAAAAAAAATATGGAAATAACAGATATTAAAATAAGTATAAAAAATAAAAATAATAAACAAAAACAAAAAAATAAAAAAATAAACAAAAATGAAAAAATGAAAAAAAACCAGCCTGGCCTGCGGCTAGGAAGCCAGTCCCATCGGGACTCTCATCAAGACCACCGCAGGCCAAATAAAAAAAGGGACAAGTGAACGTGGCAGGGAACAGGTCATCGTAACTCACCAGGCGGTCCCCACCAGTTAAGATAAAAAAACAAAATGGAAAAAAAAAGAAAAAGAAACCAAAGTCAACGGAATCCTGGCTGCTGGACTGCCGCTCGGGGACTCCTCGCGCGCGCCCGCATGCCGCGTTGGGCCCAAGGCCGAGCCAGCCACCGTCCGCGCGTCCAGAGCGCCCGACTATAAAAACCGTCGTACCCTCTTTTTCCTCGACAGAGGCAACACAGCGCAGCCCAGGAACCCTAGCGCCGCCGGCAAGGAAAAAAAGGAGAACAGAGACGCCACCAGAGAGAAGAAAAGGGGAGAAAAAAAGAGGAAGAAGAGGGAGAAAAAGAGGAAGGCGCCGTCATCATCGTCGTCGTGCCGCCGGAGGATCGCTGCGCCATTCACTTCTTCTACGCGTTGCCTTCGTCCCGCGATCTTCGGAGCCATCGCACCTACAGTAGGATTCGTTTCCGATGCAAATTTTAGCGACGCATTAGATCTAATAGACGTAAATTGATTTTAGTTTCACCATGAATTTATTTTCAGCAGCACTAATTCTCGTTAAAACCCCCGTAAACTCATATGAACACGTATGAACTAGTCGCATCTAATTAATAAACAACCATAGTTAATTAATTATTGAATTGTGCATGCATGCATATCATCGCATGTTGATTAATGTGTGTGCACCATGTTGATTGTATATGTTTTCTTGTATGTATGATCACGCGTAGAGGAACGTGCTCAAGAGGCCGCATACGAGGATTTTCAGAATCAAGACTTCGAAGCGCTTGAGCAACCCTATCCGCCGGAGCAAGGCAAGTGTCCTTGAAGCATATTGATCCTGTTTTTAAATAAATGTTTTGTTTGCAACCTGCATGCTTGTGTCAATTTGATGGGAATCCTATGGTAGGAAGTTTACTAGTTTTGTTTGACCAACCTTGTCACCTGGAAATTTATGGTAGAGAGTCGGGAAGGGTTTTTACCTTTTTGCTTCGCTCAATTAATTGGGATGGAAAACAACACTACAAATTTAATTATGCATCAATGACATTCTGGTTAACGTGAACTGGTCAATATGGTATGTTAATGGGTGATTTAAGCAAGCCTGGTATGTGGATGGGTTGGATGTTATGGTGGTTTGCTTGCTTTAGATCTAAGGACCGGTTCATGCGAGAATAAGCCAGGACTACAGTGCCACCACGAGGCCAAGTATGGGTGCGGCGTAGCTGATTAATTAGGGCTTTGCTAGTGCTGTTTGGACCATTGTGGATGCTCGGGGAAGGGGTAGTCGGATTGGGTTTGTTGATGATTGGTGGGACTATCCTGGGATCCGAATGGCTCAAGAGGGGGCCCTTGGTTGAAGATGTGCTCAGTTGGAGGCATCGCCACCGGTGAAACCTCAGTGGGGTCTAAATAGGCTAGTAATCCCTTTGTAAAGGCTATTTTGTGATCTCTTGGCCACACACCAACGGAAGTGTGTAATATGACTGGCGGGTCATGGGCATAAGGGAGATTCTTAGTCGCCGAAAGGTGATGAAATCACGAACACATGGGTAAAAAGGTACAAACTCTGCAGAATTAAATAAAACTATCATGATTGTCGTGCTCCCGGTTATGAGCACCTGGACAACTTCCATGATTAGAGGGAAATTGGTATTTGGTATTGGTAATGGTTATGGTAATGGTTATGGTTATGGTTTGGTAATGGTTATGGATGGTCATGGATTTATTTTTGGTATTGAATATGGTTATTGGCAATGGTGAAATCTGGAATTATGGATGAGGATGGTGAATTATGGATTGGTATTATGATATCATTTATGATCATGATGGGATTACTTCACATACATGTAATATATTGCTTTTCAAATGTTTTACTGTACTTTTCAGCACTTTGCCATTATTATTTTCGTCATTTGAATAAGCCACATGTCATACTTTCCACACTTGCTGAGTACAACATGTACTCACTCTTGCAATCCCCCACCCCCAACAGTTGCAGGTCAGAATTGTGAGTTCAATGGCGATAATGTGGAGATCTAGGCTGTGTCTACCGTCAGCTTTGCCTGTGGTGTTGCATGGAGCTGCGCTATCCCTTTTGCTTAGTTTGCTTAATTACTTAATTAGTTTATTTCCGCTGCATTAGTTGAACTTGTCATTAATATTCATTAGAGCTTGTATTCGAGGATATAATGAATTATGTAATAAGAGTACTTATTTAATAATTTGAGCTGTGGTAATTAACTGTTTATCATTTGTGAATCACTCGTGTATGTGTGTTGAACATCGTGGGCACACATATGCATTAGCTTGGTTCATTTTCGGAACCGGGCATCACACATTGGTATCAGAGCCACAGGTTGACCGTAGGACGCAGCCTAGATAGAATGGACACTTTGGAGCACATAGGAGCACTCAGGAATTGATGTGTTTTTGCTTGGGGTGATGTTTGCTATATATATATTGCTTGCTTGTGTGCTTAATAGAGGATTTTGGGATGATTTAGCATTTCCATGTCCACCTAGGCTAGTATAGCTAGTTGGTTAGCTTCATATCCCTTGATGCATATAGTTGGGGACGTTTCTAAATTCTTACCTATTGCTCTTCTTCAGATGGTGAGGACTCGCAATCAGAGGGATGTCAATGGTGAGGAGGAGAACCATGGAGCGCCTTAGAACAACATCGGACAAGGACCTGCTCATGGAGCTATCAATATCGAGCAACTACTAGCTATGCAAAACCAGCTCATGCAGACCATGATACAAACTATGGGACAGCTGCAGGCTGGCAATAACATCAACAATCAGCCCCACATGCCTCCACCGCCACCCCCACCTCCTCATAACCGATTGGGAGAGTTTATGAGGACTAGGCCGCTGACCTTTGCTCAAGCTGTAGACCCAATGGAAGATGATGATTGGCTGAAGTCCGTTGGAAAGAAACTTGCAATTGTCCAGTGCACTGATAGGGAGAAGGTCCTATTTGCTTCTCATCAACTTGTTGGAGCAGCCGCTGACTGGTGGGAAGCTCTTTGCAACACTCATGATAATCAGGAGGCAATCACTTGGGCTGAGTTTAAGCAGAGTTTCCGTTCCCACTATGTACCTGAAGGAGTTATGATACTGAGAAGACAAGACTTTGAAAATCTCAGACAAGGAAGGATGAGCGTGAGTGAGTATCTCAATAAATTCACTCAACTCTCAAGGTATGTGCCTGAGGATGTTAGTCGGGACAGCCGGAAGCAATATTTGTTCATGAGGGGATTGAACAATGAAATCCAAGTGCAACTACTCAAATGCGATTATGCCAATTTCCAGAAGCTTGTAGACAAAGCAATTGTGGTTGAGAACAAGATTCGTGAGATGGAGCAAGAAATCAAGAGAAAGGCGCCATATCAAGGACAGTAACAAGGAAGTAATGTGTGCCCTCGCCTTGCACCACCCAATGCGCCTCATTACAGCTCCTCTATTCCTGCTCAGCGCCCTGGTTGCACCACGCCCAACTCAGTTTGTGCAGCAGCGCCCTATTATGCAAGCAATGCCTTATGCGCCTCGTGCTGATTTTCCTGGAGCCAATATTCAAAACCAAGCTCGTCCCAATAATTCTGGTGGAGATAAGAGGTGCTATACTTGTGGAGAAGCTGGACACTTTGCGAATCAATGTCCTAAGTCAGGCCTTGGTCAAGGAAGCAATGTGCCGAGGCAAAACCCAGGATCCAATGGAGGACATCCACAAGGAAGCCGTGGACAGCAGAATTTTGCTCGTGGCAACGTGAACCATGTCTCTACGGAGGATGCTCAACCAGCGGATGATGTGGTCATTGGTATGTTTCTCGCAAACTTCAACCCCGCGACTATGTTATTTGATTCTGGAGCATCGCATTCATTCATTGCACCGAAGTATGTTGCCAAGTATGGTTTGCCTGTCTCTCATATGAAGTATACTCTATTGGTTAAGTCTCCTAGAGGAGAGATGAGGACAAATATAGTATGTCCAAAAGTAAGCCATAGAATAAGGGGGGTAGACTTCTCCGCCAACCTCATTGTTTTGGATTCACAAGGAATAAGAGGATCCGTTGGTGCAAAGTGCAATGGAAACACCATACGGAAACCGAAGCTACATGGGAACGTGAAGAAGACCGGAAGGCTGAATTCCCTCACCTTTTCTCCACGCTATCGAATCTCGAGGGCGAGATTCACTTTAAGGGGGGTAGAATTGTAACACCCTAAATTTTCGCATCCTGCATTGCATACATGATCATGCATTAAACATTAGTAGGATGAAAGAAAAATAAACAAACAAAGAAATAATAGATAAAATAAAGAAAGAAACAAAAGTTATTAAAAATAATAAAATATAATATAATAATAATAATGAGAAAAAATATGTAAATAACAAAAAAATATGGAAATAACAGATATTAAAATAAGTATAAAAAATAAAAATAATAAAAAAATACAAAAAATAAAAAATAAACAAAAACAAAAAAATGAAAAAAAAACCCGCCTGGCCTGCGGCCAGGAAGCCAGTCCCATCGGGACTCTCATCAATACCACCGCAGGCTAAATAAAAAAAGGGACAAGTGAACGTGGCAGGAAACAGGTCATCGTAACTCACCAGGCGGTCCCCACCGGTTAAGATAAAAAAAATTAAAAGGAAAAAAAAAAGAAAAAGAAACCAAAGTCAACGGAATCCTGGCCGCTGGACTCCCGCTCGAGGACTCCTCGCGCGCGCCCGCGTGCCACGTTGGGCCCAAGGCCGAGCCAGCCACCGTCCGCGCGTCCAGAGCGCCCGACTATAAAAACCGTCGTACCCTCCTTTTCCTCGACAGAGGCAACGCAGCGCAGCCCAGGAACCCTAGCGCCGCCGGCAAGGAAAAAAAAGGAGAACAGATACGCCAACAGAGAGAAGAAAAGGGGAGAAAAAAAAAGAGGAAGAAGAGGGAGAAAAAGAGGAAGGCGCCGTCATCATCGTCGTCGCGTCGCCGTCGTCGTGCCGCCGGAGGATCGCTGCGCCATTCACTTCTTCTACGCGTCGCCTTCGTCCCGCGATCTTCGGAGCCATCGCACCTACGGTAGGATTCGTTCCCGATGCAAATTTTAGCGACGCATTAGATCTAATAGACGTAAATTGATTTTAGTTGCACCATGAATTTATTTTCAGCAGCACTAATTATCGTTAAAACCCCCGTAAACTCATATGAACACGTATGAACTAGTCGCATCTAATTAATAAACAACCATAGTTAATTAATTATTGAATTGTGCATGCATGCATATCATCGCATGTTGATTAATGTGTGTGCACCATGTTGATTGTATATGTTTTCTTGTATGTATGATCACGCGTAGTGGAACGTGCTCAAGAGGCCGCATACGAGGATTTTCAGAATCAAGACTTCGAAGCGCTTGAGCAACCCTATCCGCCGGAGCAAGGCAAGTGTCCTTGAAGCATATTGATCCTGTTTTTAAATAAATGTTTTGTTTGCAAACTGCATGCTTGTGTCAATTTGATGGGAATCCTATGGTAGGAAGTTTACTAGTTTTGTTTGACCAACCTTGTCACCTGGAAATTTATGGTAGAGAGTCGGGAAGGGTTTTTACCTTTTTGCTTCGCTCAATTAATTGGGATGGAAAACAACACTACACATTTAATTATACATCAATGACATTCTGGTTAACGTGAACTGGTCAATATGGTATGTCAATGGGTGATTTAAGCAAGCCTGGTATGTGGATGGGTTGGATGTTATGGTGGTTTGCTTGCTTTAGATCTAAGGACCGGTTCATGCGAGAATAAGCCAGGACTACAGTGCCACCACGAGGCCAAGTATGGGTGTGGCGTAGCTGATTAATTAGGGCTTTGCTAGTGCTGTTTGGACCATTGTGGATGTTCGGGAAAGGGGTAGTCGGATTGGGTTTGTTGATGATTGGTGGGACTACCCTGGGATCCGAATGGCTCAAGAGGGGGCCCTTGGTTGAAGATGTGCTCAGTTGGAGGCATCGCCACCGGTGAAATCTCAGTGGGGTCTAAATAGGCTAGTAATCCCTTTGTAAAGGCTATTTTGTGATCTCTTGGCCACACACCAACGGAAGTGTGTAATATGACTGACGGGTCATGGGCATAAGGGAGATTCTTAGTCGCCGAAAGGTGATGAAATCACGAACACGTGGGTAAAGAGGTACAAACTCTGCAGAGTTAAATAAAACTATCATGATAGCCGTGCTCCCGGTTATGAGCACCTGGACAACTTCCATGATTAGAGGGAAATTGGTATTTGGTATTGGTAATGGTTATGGTAATGGTTATGGTTATGGTTTGGTAATGGTTATGGATGGTCATGGATTTATTTTTGGTATTGAATATGGTTATTGGCAATGGTGAAATCTGGAATTATGGATGAGGATGGTGAATTATGGATTGGTATTATGATATCATTTATGATTATGATGGGATTACTTCACATACATGTAATATATTGCTTTTCAAATGTTTTACTGTACTTTTCAGCACTTTGCCATTATTATTGTCGTCATTTGAATAAGCCACATGTCATACTTTCCACACTTGCTGAGTACGACATGTACTCACTCTTGCAATCCCCCACCCCCAACAGTTGCAGGTTAGAATTGTGAGTTTAGTGGCGATAATGTGGAGATCTAGGCCGTGTCTACCGTCAGCTTTGCCTGTGGTGTTGCATGGAGCTGCGCTATCCCTTTTGCTTAGTTTGCTTAATTGCTTAATTAGTTTATTTCTGCTGCATTAGTTGAACTTGTCAATAATATTCATTAGAGCTTGTATTCGAGGATATAATGAATTATGTAATAAGAGTACTTATTTAATAATTTGAGATGTGGTAATTATCTGTTTATCATTTGTGAATCACTCGTGTATGTGTGTTGAACATCCTGGGCACACATATGCATTAGCTTGGTTCATTTTTGGAACCGGGCGTCACATTCAATCTTTGCATTGATATTCTCAAGGGTCTTGTCATTAGCTGACAGCTTTTTGGATAGGGCATCGTTGATCTTGAGCTGGCTAATGGCAAGTTCTCTCAAGTTGGGCTGATTTCCAGGATTGCCATCGTTGTTGTACCCTCCTTGAAAGAATGGGCGTTGTTGACCCCACCCTTGACCTCCTGGACGATAGCCATTGTTGTTGTTGAAATTTCCATTGTGGGCGAGGTATAGGGCATCCTCACAAGTTTCTGGGCAATCATTGCCCATATGACCCGTGTTGCCACAGACTTCACACGTGATATGAGAATCTAGGGCATAGGCATTGCCAGACACTTCACCAGTGGCTTGTCCATCTATTTTATTCATTAGGAGGTCCAATTTTGCAGCGATCATGTCCACCTCCTTCAAGGTGTGCATGCCTCGCTGTCGGGCATGGAGACGCTCATCGTTCCATCCCTTGTTGGACACCATCTTCTCAATAAGATTTTTAGCTTTTGGCACCGTCAATGAGAAGAAGGCTCCTCCAGTAGCAGTATCCAAATGGTCACGAACTGATGGGATCAGCCCGTTATAGAAATTTTGAATAAGGAGCCAGTCATCCATCCCATGGTGGGGGCAGGCTAGGATCTACTCCTGAAGCCTTTCCCATGCCTCGGGAATAGATTCCTTGGGCTCTTGCTGAAAGCTGGAAATCCTTCCACGTATGGCATTGGTTTTGCCCAACAGGAAGAATTTGGCGAGGAATGCCATAGAACACTTCTCCCAAGTATCTACAACACTTCGGTTCGCGCAGAACCATTGTTTCGCTCTCCCAAGGAGAGAGAACGGGAACAGTCTCAGACAAACCGCATCCGGAGACACGTCCTTGATCTTAAGAGTGCTGCAGATCTCGAGGAATTGTTGCAAGTGAGCACTTGCTCCTAGCCGGACTAGTCCGATATTTTCGGACACAAAGGGTTTGCTACACACAGCACACCGGACTAGTCCAATCTTTCTTAAACCTAACGGTCACTTTTAGAAACCCCATATAAATAGAGGTGCACGACCCAACTTTAATCTCTCTCAAACCCCTGCACCATCACACCTCCCAAGAGGCTCAAAAACACATCTCTCCACGAAATCAAAAGCCAAAAAGATCAATCCCTTGAGGATACACTTTAAAACATTGGAGAGACACGATTCATCACTCTTGAGCTAGTGGTTTGATTCCCTAACACACTCCTATGATTTTCATTGTAATCTCTTGAGTGTGTTCTTGGTGGAATTGTCATTGTAATCTAGGGGAGCCCTCAACGTGTGAGAAAGCCCTTTGAATTCGGTTATTTACCCTTTGTGATAAGAGAAGAGGATTGGCCTTCGTGGCGATCCGACGAGGGTAGGGTTGGAAAAGACCCGGTCCTTTTGTGGACTCCTCAACGTGAATGTAGGTTGCCTCTGTGGGAGCCGAACCACGGGATAAATTGCTTGTGTTCTTGTTTCGTGTTCATCGTTCTTATTCTTCATATCAATCTAGGGTTTCAATCAATCTCACTTACTTTACGTTGAAATATCAAATATAAGCTTAACCTGTGGTATACCCTAGTTCATAATCTTGCAACACTTCTATTAACTGTATATTTCCACTGCATACATCGTAGAATCAAATTAAACGATCAAACTTAATTAACCTAGTCGGTACCCACCGGACTAGTCCGCACTTGACCGGACTAGTCCGATATCTCGAGTTTTGATCTGGTTCTTAAGTATTGCAGGTTCTGACAAAATTTAAAAAGGCATATTCACCCCCCCTCTAGGCCACATTCAATTGGTATCAGAGCGGGTTCTTCAAGAAGGAGACTAATCACTTGAAGAGATCATGTCGGACATGAAGGACGTACACAAGAGCAACAACCAAGAGAAGTTTGATGATGACAAGAATCAGAAAGTTGAAAAGCTCCTCGAAGCCATTCAAGACTTCGAGGATGACGATGAGGATACGCTTGAACTAAAGGTGCTCCTAAGAAAGAAGACTCTTTCCAAAGGGAAAGTGAAAGTCGAAGATGAAAAGAAGAAGAACGGGAGTAGTCACACCGACTACTCCTGATATCCTTTCAACTATGATCGTCTTAATTCCAACAATAATCATTATTTATCTATCCCTCTAGGAAAAGCCCCACACTTCGATGGAAGTGATTACTCAATGTGGAGGCAGAATATAAAAATGCATCTAATCTCTCTCAATCCAAGTTTATGGCATATTGTTTGCACAGGGATAGATATCCCGGACGACAACGAAGAGCTCACACCAAGTCAAGAGCAAGAAATTCATCGAAATGCTCAAGCCGCGGTAGTTATTACCTCTTCGCTCAGTCAGGACGAGTTCACCAAGGTGGATGGCCTCGAGATTGCAAAGGAGATCTGGGACACATTACAAACTGCACATGAAGGTGATCGTCATGTGCGTGAAGCGAAGATCGAAATGATCGAGGGCGAATTGAGAAGATTTAGAATCGAAGAAGATGAGTCACCTCAAGATATGTACAATAGGCTTAAGACACTCATCAACAAGGTTCGATCTTACGAAAGCAAGAAGTGGAACGACCACGAGGTGGTGAAGCTCATCCTTAGAGCTCTCATGCCTCACAACGTCACCTTATGCTCCATGATTAGAGAAAGCCCCGGATACAAGAGAATGACTCCGGATGAGCTACATGGGAAAATCATCAATTTCGAGATAATGGAAAAGCAAGCAAAGCATGTCAAGGAAATTGCTGACCTTATCTCGGCAAAGAATAAAGGGGTTGCCTTGAAGTCCACCCTCAAGCTCTTATCTAAAGAATCACGAGAAGCTCAATTAGAGGAAGACGGTGATGATGAGAGCAGTGATTTGGATGAAGATGACATGAAACTATTCATGAAGAAATTCAAGAAAATGATGAAGAAGAGACAAGGCTCCAAATCAAGTGAAGGAAAATACAAGGAAAGAACAAAGCCAAAGTTGGGGCGGGCATGCTATAATTGTGGTGAGTATGGCCACTTTATAGTTAATTGCCCATATGAAGAGAACAAGAAGAAGTCTAAATAAGTCAAGCCTCAACCCAATAAATTCTTAAAGAAGAAGAGACGAGCTGAACAAGCGCACATAGGGAAAGAGTGGGACTCAAATGATGAGTCCTCATCATCAGAAGAAGAAGAGATGGCTAGCATAGCCATCGAGAAGACATCCAAGAAGCCTACTCTTTTCTCCACACTCGGCGCATGGAAGGGGAACGGCACTTGCCTCATGGCAAAGGAAGGTAAACGCAAGGTAACAACAAAACCCTCCTCCATGCATTCCTATTCTAGTGATAGCAACATTGCTAGTGACAATGAAGATATGCTTATTGGATTAGATAAGAAAACAGCCACTAAAATGAAATTTTTACTTGATCAACTTGTTGAGAAGGAGAGGTTAATACACCATCAAGAAGACATGATTGTCTCCCAAAAGGAGGAATATGTCGAACTTTACAAACTTCTAGAGCTTGAAAAGGAGCGAAGCAAGTCACTAGAGGTTGAGTTAGCTTCAAGCAAGGAAGCTTGCTTGGACTTAAATGACTCAAATGCTGCAATCAAGGAAGAACTTGCTAACCTAATCAAAGTTAACAAGATCCTTGAAGTGCAAGTTGAGTCACTCAAGCAAGGTGACCCTTCATCCTCTTCAAGTTCACCTTCTCAACCCATTAAGACTAAAGTTGCTTCCACTTGTACATGTCGTAAGGTTGACACCAGTTTGAAAAACAAGCCAACCTCTACCAAGGACAAGCATCCTGCACAAAATGGCATATTTGACAAGGAGAAGATTAAATATGCACGTAGTGCATACTTGGTCACAAGACCTCAAAATGTCAAATATGGCATTGGTTACTCTCATGGTGGAAAGCAACATGCTACAAGCCATAAGAGTAACAAGGAAAGCATTGCCTTTGTAAAGGGAAGACCATCTCAAACTGGAAAGTCCAAGATTAAAACATTGAACACACATGAACACCGGACTAGTCCGGTCAGGGTCCAGATAAGTCCGGCCTCCCAGACTAGTCCTTTGTATAAACAACAAAAGTTACTGTTCAAAACTTTCGATGCATCTTATATCTTAATGAGAAGTAATTGTGGAAAGGTTTATGCTCATTATGTTGGGCCACGCCATGAGAACACCAAATCTCATGTGTGGGTGCCCAAATCCCTTGTGACTAACCTAAGAGGACCCAAGCAAGCTTGGGTACCTAAAACCAAGGCATAATTTGTTTTTGCAGGCCTATTCCTCCGGTGGATCTAAATGGGTGCTAGACAGTGGCTGCACCAACCATATGACCGGAGAAAGAAGGATGTTCGTTGAATATGAAGCAAATGAGGATCCAAGCGAGGCATCTACTTTGGAGACAGTAGTCAAGGAAAGGTGCTCGGTACCGGTAAAATTGCCATATCACCACAACACACTCTTTCTCACGTATTACATGTAGATTCCTTAGATTATAACCTGCTGTCCATATCTCAATTATGTGACAAAGGTTATAATTGCTTGTTCACTAACGAGGGTGTGACCGTCTCTAGGAGGAGTGATGGTTCCATTGCATTCAAGGGTATGTTAAAGGGAAAACTTTATCTTGTTGACTTCAACAAGGATAAAGCTGAACTTGACACATGCTTGATTGCAAAGACCAACATGGGTTGGCTGTGGCATAGATGGCTAGCGCATGTTGGTATGAAGAACCTTCAAAAACTCCTCAAGTGCGATCACATCTAAGGTTTGAAGGATGTTGTTTTTGAGAAAGACAGGCCTTATAGCACATGCCAAGCCGGGAAGCAATTTGGAGCACCTCACCCCGCCAAGAACATCATGACTTCAATAAGACCGCTCGAGCTACTTCACATGGACTTATTTGGTCCAATTTCCTACATAAGCATCGGCGGTAACAAATATGGTTTAGTAGTTGTTGATGATTTTTCTCGCTTCACTTGGGTTTTCTTTTTTCATGACAAGTCAGAAACACAAGGAATACTCAAGAAGTTCTTCAAGCGAGCTCAAAATGAATTCTCATTGGCAATCAAGAACCTTCGAAGCGACAATGGCACGGAGTTCAAGAACACACAAGTGGAGGAGTACCTAGATGAAGAAGGCATAAAGCACGAGTTTTCAGCTCCGTACTCCCCTCAACAAAACAGAGTTGCCGAAAGAAAGAACCGAACTCTCATAGAGGGCAACGACTACTGTGCAATCTGGGTTCCCATGCAAGCGTGCAATCCGCGAATCTCAGCCGTGTGATGTACATCCAAGGGTTCTGTAATTTTTACACATAGATCCCTCCACCTGCTTTTGCACTTTTTACACATTTATATGTAAAAGGTGCAGCCATTCTTGGATGTTCATCAAACGGCTGAGATTCGCAGATTGCACACTTGCACAGAAGTCCATATTGCATAGCAGTCGTTGCCCTCATAGAAGTGGCGAGAACAATGCTTGATGAGTACAAGACCTCGGATCGATTTTGGGCGGAAGCGATTAACACCGCTTGCCACGCCATAAATCGACTTTATCTTCATCGACCACTCAAGAAGACATCCTATGAGCTACTTACCGTAACAAGCCTAGTATTTCATATTTTGGAGTTTTTGGTTCTCCATGTTATATCTTGAACAAGAAGCCTAGGACTTCAAAGTTTGCTTCGAAGTCCGATGAAGGTTTCTTGTTTGGTTACGATTCGAACACTTACGCCTATCGTGTTTTCAACAAGACCTCCGTACTTGTTGAAGTAGCACATGACGTAGTGTTCGATGAAACTAATGGATCCCAAAAGGAGCAAGTTGATCCATGTGTGCTAGATAAAGAAGAAGCTCCTTGCCAAGCATTAAGAAGAATGGCGTTAGGCGAAGTTCGACCACAAGAGCCACCTCTACATATCCATGAGGAAAACAAACCACAAGAGGAGACCAATGATCAAGGGGGAGCTTCCATACAAGATCAACCTCAAGAAAGTGAAGATGATCAAGAAGTCAACGAAGGCAATCATTTAGGGGGAGAAGAAGATGATCATGAAGATTCAATACAGCAAATACCACACCCAAGAGTACACCAATGCATCCAAAGGGACCACCCAATCGACAACATCATCAGCGACATCCAAAAGGGAGTAACTACTAGATCTCGCATAGCTAATTTCTGTGAGCATTACTTGTTTGTGTCCTTTTTGGAACCACACAGGGTTGAGGATGCATTGAAGAATCCGGATTGGGTAGTGGCCAAGCAAGAAGAACTCAACAATTTCAAAAGAAAAGAGGTGTGGGAAGTAGTCGAAAGACCCAAATCCAACATCGTCGGCACCAAATGGGTCTTCCGCAACAAACAAGACGAACACGGGGTGGTGACAAGGAACAAGGCACGAGTTGTGGCCAAGGGTATTCACAAGTCAAAGGTTTGGATTTCGATGAAACATTTGCTCCCGTAGCTAGACTTGAATCTATTAGAATATTACTTGCATATGCTACTCACCATGATTTCAAGCTCTATCAAATGGATGTGAAAAGAGTCTTCCTCAATGGACCAATCAAGGAGGAGGTGTATGTGGAGCACCCCCCCGGGTTTGAAGGCAAAGAGTTCCCCAACCACGTATTTAAGTTGTGTAAGGCTCTCTATGGCCTTAAACAAGCTCCTAGAGCTTGGTATGAGTGTCTTAAAGATTTCTTAATTGAAAATGGCTTTAAGATTGGCAAAGTAGATTATACACTTGTCGGTACCCTGGGTACTATATACTCCTTGGGATTGCAAAGATCTCAAGGGAAAGTCATCTACTTGATTTGAAGACCTTCGGAGGCCCACATGTCAGACATAACCGGACCCGCTTCTCCAACATGGTTAGTCTCAGGGCCGCCACGTGTACTATCAAACCGGAGCTACTGCCCACCAGGGGAAGCTCCGGGCTATGTACCGAAATGGCACCCCCGGACCTAACCCCAGACTGAGGGAAGCTCTAGAACTGACACGTGTTGGGTAACACCGGACCTAGCTGTTCCCCACAGTGTGCTCCGGCGCTGCCACGTGTCCAACCGTCAGATCTTCAGCCTCTAACCTCCGGAAGACTCCACAACGGCTCCAGATCTTCAAAGGGGAATCAAGGACTTCAAGACCTGAGCAAGTGTCATTAATACTATATTAATGACACATGATCGGACGACCTTAATTAACAGTAACGGTGCTATCAAAGCCCATAACTCGGTCATTAAGGGCAATTAAACGTGTTGAATGTCTATCAATATCAGTAACTGCCGGGGCCACATGTCGGGCCAGGCTAACTTGTAACGGCCTGCCCTTGTACCATAAAAGGACAGGCCGACGATACATAGGACACACTCCACACACGGACTAGACGCGCTCGCTCTACACTCTCAACTCACGTTAAGCTCATACATCCAATACAACATCAACACACCCTGTGGAGTAGGGTATTACGCTCAGGCGGCCCCAACCACATAAATCTTTGTGTCCCTTGTGTCACTCGACATCTCATCTTCTTGAATATCCACGCGCCCATACCGAACCTCAAAATCCTCTAACACTTTAGTAGTGTCGGGAGATCTGCTGGATCAAAACCACCGACAGTTGGCGCGCCAGGTAGGGGGGTGCCTGAGATTTCAAGAATGGTGAACTCAGCCGCTGGATCATCCAATGGTCATCCCGCTGTTCAGGCTGGTGGGGATAATCCCTCCAATATGCAGCCACCAGCAGGAACCACGGTTCCACCAGGGGTCACACTTCCACCACCGCTGCCTCCACCAGCAAATCAAGCTGGACAACGCGATGGTGCACCGGCGTCAATCACTGTGTCGGCGAATCTTAACAACCCGGAACACGCGCTTCATGCAGCACATGCCCTTCTTCAGCGCCCACCACCTCCGGACGCATCCTGGGATGCAATGGAGCAGTGGAGGGCCGATGTGGAACACTTGGTTGCAGCAGTAGCTGACCACATCAGCAACCAGGGTCCTCCCCCTTCAGGACGGGCCCCATCGCAGCGACGGACCTTGTCTGGCAGACTTTGTCCCCACGTTTCCAACAACAGGAGACGTGCTGCATCACAGCAGGTGACGTCGTTGCCCTCCGGGGCACGACGCACTCACGCGGTATCAAGGCTTTCAACTCATGACCTCCGGGCGGAGCTTGATCGCCGATATTGCCAACAAGATGGCCGAGTCCATATTGAGCGTGCTCGTGAAAGACGAGAAGCTCAAGACATTCCTGCTCCTGAAGGAGTAGGAGGAGGCTGTTTAGCCCTGGCCATGCATATGCGTATGATCAGGTGGCCACAGAAGTTCCGGTCTCACCTACCGGAGAATTTCGACGGGACCATTAATCCTATCGAATTTCTTCAGATTTACTCCACTGCTATCTTGGCAGCTGGAGGAAATGAGGCCGTAATGGCAAATTATTTCCCAGTGGCTTTAACTAGGACCGCCAGGTCCTGGTTTATGAGCCTTCCACCTAACTCCATCAGCAGTTGGCAGGAGTTGTGCCGACAGTTCACCGCCAACTTCAAGAGTTCTTACACCTGACGAGGCACCGAACTGGACCTTTTTGTAGTTGTGCAAAAAGGAGGAGAATCCCTACGATCATTCATCCAGAGATTCTCTCAGGTACGAAACACTATCCCTTCTATCTCTAGCGCCTCTATCATCGTGGCATTTAGACAGGGGGTGCGGGATAAGAAGATGCTGGAGAAACTGGCGATCAAGGAGATTACCAGTGTCACGGAACTCTTTAGCTTGGCTGACAAATGTGCCAGAGCTGCGGAGGGCCGTGAAATGCACTCCAAACCAACTCCGGAGGATCACAAGAAATCCTCCAAAGGAGAAGCCGCTACCTCCAGGAGTGGCAAGAAGAAGAAAAAGACCAACAGCAAGAAGAAGCCGTCGGCCGGTGCATCCAATGCTGCAGCTGCAGCAGCTCCGGGTGGCCGGGGGCCACGCCCCGAGATGCAACCCCGACCGTCTTCTGAAGACGGTGGCAAACCCAAAGTGTGGTGTCCAATTCACAAAACGGACAGCCACAGTTTGGAAGACTGTCGGGAGGTCCAAAACCTTGCCGAGCGCTACAACAAGCGCCGGGAAGAAGCTCCTTTCCGACAGAGGGAAGGAAAACAAAAAGTTGACGAAGCTCCGACTGAAGAGGAGTTAGGTTTTCAGGATCCCAAAAAGGTCCTGAAGGCCGTCTACACCTCCATCGACGACGATTTCAACGTCTCTGACAATGAGCGTCAGAAGAACATGAACACCATTTTTGGAGGATCATGGGACATCACCTCCCACCGAGTCATCAAGACTATGCGTCGGGACATGGCTGCTGTAGCTCCTACAGCTAGGGCAGAGCCTCATCGGAAGTGGATGGACACAGCCATGACTTTTGATGCTTCGGACTGCCCTCGAAGCATGGTTGGAGCAGGTCAGCTACCATTGATGGTATCTCCTACCATCAATAACATCCAGCTCCACCATCTCATGGTAGATGGAGGTTCAGGGCTCAATCTCATAAGCTTCGAAGCTTTTACCAAGCTTCAGCTCTGACCTTTGGATCTCCACCCCTCCCGACCTTTCTCCGGAGTAGGTCCGGGAGCCATTACCCCACTCGAAGCTATTACCCTCCTCGTTACCTTTAGGACTCAGGAGAAGTATCGCACCGAGAAGTAGGTCTTTGACGTTGCTCAGATCAACTTACCCTTCAATGCCATCTTGGGTAGGCCTGCCTTGTACAAATTCATAGCAGCTGCTCATTATGGTTACCTGGTGTTAAAGATGCCAACACCAGTAGGCGTTCTCCGGATCCGCAGAGATCGTACTGCCAGAGTAACTGCTCTAGAGGAACTCCATGCACTTACCACGGCGCAAGAGGAGGACTCTAGGCAGGAGCAAGCTCCAAAACCCCCGAGCATTCGTCAACGAGGCTCGACTTCTGCACCCCGTGTGCAGCCAAGCGGCGACACCGACATTCCCATCAAAGTCATCCAAATCGGTTCTGATGCCGCTCAGACCACCCGTATATCGGAGGGATTGAACGACAAATAGGAACTCGCGCTCATCACTTTCCTCCGGGCTAATATCAACGTGTTTGCCTGGCAACCGTCACAAATGCCTGGAATCCCCAGGGAAGTGATTGAGCACAATCTGAAGATATACCCCGACACCCGGCCTGTGCATCAGAAGCCTTGGAAGCAATCCTTAGAGTGACAGAACTTCATTCGACAAGAAGTGAAGAAGTTGCTCGAAGCTGGATTCATCCGAGAAGTCTTCCATCCAAAATGGCTGACAAACCTAGTCGTTGTGCCCAAGGCCGGCGGGAAGCTTCGGATGTGTATCGACTACACAACACTTAATAAGGCATGTCCAAAAGATCCATTCCCATTACCTATAATAGATCAAATAGTGGATTCCACCTCTGGGTGTGAATTACTGTGTTTCCTAGATGCATATTTTGGGTATCATCAAATCAGAATGTCTAGGGAAGATGAAGAGCATACCTCTTTCATCACAGTAGATGGATTGTACTGTTATACAGCCATGCCATTTGGTCTCAAGAATGCAGCTTCAACCTTTGTACGAGCTATGTACAAAACCTTTGAAGAACTCATTAGAGACATAGTGGAAGTGTACGTCGATGACATTGTGGTCAAGGTCAAGAACAAGGAGTCACTCCTTGACACCTTGCATGCTGTCTTCGACAAGCTGTGGGTCACCCGCACAAAGCTAAATCCATACAAGTGTGTCTTTGGGGTTAGCTCCGGAAAACTTCTTGGTTTCCTGGTAAGTCACCGGGGCATAGAAGCTAATCCGGCGAAGATAAAAGCCATTGAAGACATGCGGCCACCAGCCCGCATCAAAGATGTCCAAAATCTAACTGGATGTCTAGCAGCCCTCAGCCGGTTCATTTCAAGACTGGCGGAACGAGCACTCCCCTTCTTTAAGTTATTAAGAAAGTCCGGACCATTCCAATGGTCTGAAGAAGCAGAAAAGGCGTTCCAGGAGCTAAAACAGCTCCTCACCACCCGACCAATTCTGGTAGCTCCGAACCCTGGTGAGCCTTTGTTGCTTTACATTTCAGCAACTGATGAAGTCGTCAGTATGGTCCTGGTTGCGGAGAGACCAGAACCATCCTATACTCAGGAGTCCAGACCCCTTCAGGAGGGTCTGGAGATTCCTGAAAGCGAGTCTGGGTCCCAGCTCCCAGACTTGAATCCACAAGAAGTTACTTCAGAAGACCCAGACCCCTCCGGGAGGGTCCAGGTCGCTTCTGAAGAAGCTCCGGGTTCTTCCAGCAAGGACCCAGAAGTCCCCGAATAAAATCTGGACCCCTCCAGGAGGATCTAGATCAACGAAGAGGAAGCTCCGGGCCCCTCCGGGAGGGTCCGGATCATCCAGCACCTAGTGTACTTCATTAGTGAAGTACTTCATGACGCCAAGACTCGATACCTAGAGGTGCATAAGCTGCTCTATGAAGTTCTTATTGCCTCCAGGAAGCTTCACCATTGCGGAGCTGGAATCCTTCTCCTCGCACCAACCGAAGAGAAGGTAAAATACATGGTGCACCTTGACTTCAAGGCGACCAACAACATGGCGGAATATGAAGCACTCATTTACGGACTAAGGGTGGCACTGTCATACGGTGTCAAGAAACTGCTGGTCAAGGGAGATTCACAGCTCATCATTAAGCAAGTGAAGGGTGAATGCTCCTGCAACAATCTCCAGCTAGCTTCTTACCTCCTTGAAGTCCAGAGGCTTCAGAAGGACTTCGAAGTCGTAGATCTCCACCATGTCCAGCGTGCCCACAACGCTGAAGCCGACAAACTCTCGATGAAAGCGTCAATCGGAGCTCCGGCTTCTGACGGAACTTTTGTCCGGAGGTTGTCAAAACCCACAGCTCAGCCTGCCGAACTGAGCGAAGGGGGCGAGATCAGCATCCCGAAGCTGACGGTCCCGATGGCCCTGTTACCATGGCAGCCATCAAGGGTCGTAGGTGCTGCCGGAAGCTCCGAGCAACCCAGCACGCAAGACTCAAATGCTCAGGTTAGTTCCGATGCATGGATCTCAGAGATCCGGAACTACTTGAAAGACAACATCGTTCCTGACAATGATGTATCCGCTGACCGGATAGTCAGATTGGCTAAAAGATACACGTTGGTAGAAGGGGATCTCTACCGGCGCGGTGCCAATGGCATCCTAATGCGGTGCATCACAAGGGAAGAAGGCTGCGAGCTCCTCGCATAAAGTCATGGAGGCGAGTGTGGGAACCATGCGTATTCCCGCACGCTGGTTGATAAAGCCTTTCGGCATGGCTTCTACTGGCCTACAGCACTCCAGGATGCAACTGAGCTGGTGAAGAAATGTGAAGCATGTCAATTTCATACAAAGCAAATTCACACACCGACTCAGCCCCTACAAATGATACCTCCTACATGGCCCTTTGCTGTGTGGGGGATGGACATCTTGGGACCTTTCCCAAGAGCCGTCGGAGGTTACAAGTTCCTGTACGTTGCCATTGACAAGTTCACCAAGTGGCCGGAAGCAACTCCAGTTGTGACAATCAACAAGCAATCTGCTATCAACTTTTTGCAGTCCATTGTATGCAGATTTGGAGTCCCAAACAAAATCATCACTGATAATGGGACCCAATTCACAAGCTCTGCATTTCAAGGATATTGCGAAGACCTCGGCATTCAAGTTTGCTACGCCTCCGTGGCTCACCCAGCAAGCAATGGCCAAGCCGAGAGAGCAAATGCTGAAATCCTTAAAGGACTCAAAATGCGCACCTATGAGCCCTTGAAAAAACATGGAGCCAACTGGATTGAAGAGCTTCCGCCCACTTTATGGGCCAACAGGACAACTCCAAACCGGTCAACTGGAGAAACACCCTTCTTCCTGGTATATGGAGCTGAAGCAATCCTTCCTCCGGAAATCACCTTGGGGTCACTCCGGGTCCGGACCTTCGACGAAGCCACGCAGGACCAGCTCCGGCGTGAAGACCTAGACCTCCTTGAGGAGGGAAGGTGCCAAGCAGCTGTTCGGAATGCCCGATACCGCCAAGCCCTTTGACGCTATCACCAGGGGCATGTACACAACCGACAGCTCGAGGAAGGCGATCTGGTGCTACGGAGAATACAATCCATAGAAGGGTTAAACAAACTCTCCCCCAGCTGGGAGGGACCCTTCCGAGTGATTAAAGTATCCCGTCCCGGAAGCGATCGCTTGGCTACCGAGGATAGGACACCTCTCCCAAATCCTTGGAAAATTGAGCACCTCCGTAAGTTCTACACTTAATATCACGGAGGTGAGTCTATAGTAACTTGAGGTGTATGTTATAGAGTCATTGTACAGAGTCGGGTAGTTCCTCCGGGAGAATAGCCGGACCTTTCCTGGAAGGTCCGCAAAGTTCATGCAACACTTGTCACAGTCTCAAGACTAAAAGTGTGGCTAGCTACCCTAGGTCAAACGAGAAATTAAACACGCTTAGCCTGGTTCTATACCCTAAGAGTGTACTTGTTTCCCCTGTACCCCGGACCTATAATGAAAGACATCTTCTTGTGAAACGGACTCCTCGTGCATTTATTTTGTACAG
The DNA here is from genome assembly GCA_036927565.1 of Tuctoria greenei. Classification (NCBI taxonomy): domain Eukaryota; kingdom Viridiplantae; phylum Streptophyta; class Magnoliopsida; order Poales; family Poaceae; genus Tuctoria; species Tuctoria greenei. The sequence continues at coordinate 74,350,094 of JAYESD010000011.1, forward strand.
GCTCAACATTTTTTGTTATTATTTTTCTCTTTCTTGTCTATAACAAAGAAGTGCAATTCTTAAGAAATTTTAGTTCGACTGGTTCGTATATGATTCTAGCTATATTGTCAATTCATCTAGATTCAAATATTGTTCATGGCCCACTCGCCTGAATGTCGCCAAGCCAATCTAGGGCCGGAGTGTGCTATTGACTTAGCCTGGTCAAGCACCTTAAGTACGCCACTCTACGTACACCCCGGCAGGCCGAAGTAAGGCGGGTCCAAGTACAATTGGATCCGGAAGAAAGAAGGCAATGCGTTTGGTTACATTCAGAACCGTGTTTGACCTAAAATTTTCTTGAGAATCGTAAGCCACGGCGAGGTTATAGGCAATGAGCGAGTTTTACTATTTTTCTTGGCTTCAGTGTGCAGGAAAAATAAAGAATCCACGTTGATGGAGAAAAGCCGGGGCTAACAAAGCTTCGACTCCCCCTAAGTGGCTTGTGATCGATGTTAAACGTTGAAAACGAGCATTACTGGAGCAACCAAGCTCCGGCAAAGCTAGGGGGGCCAGCCGTCGACGCAGAATAAAAGATGGTGAGAAGATTCCACAAACGGAGTCTGGTACTGACAAACTACGTGTTGGCAAAGGTCACTGCCGGAGCTACTAAACTCCGACACCCCGGAGGACTAACTATCGATGCTCTACGCGTTGATAGGAACTACTGCCGGAGCTACTACGCTCCGACAACCTCAGGGGACCTTCACTATCGAAGACTTCGGACCTACACTCTACAAGTTCTAAGCAAATGAGTCTTCAACAAAAAACAATATCCTCTTGGTACATGTTCACAATCAAATTGTGTACATCTACCAAGGGGCCAAGTGAAGACAAAAGTGTTGAAGACAAAAAATGAAATTCACAAAAATTTGGGGATTTCATTCATCTGGAGACAAGGGATTACAAAATTGAGGAAGAAAAATAGAGAATACAAGTGGGAGCTACAGAGATGGTCCTAGACCCTATGGAAGAACTGAGCGACCTTCTGAGCAACCCCCAACACGTTGGCTCGGGTGGCTTCGCCTTCTCCTTCGACGGGACCTTCAAGCACCGGGTCCAGAGGGAATTGGGGATTCCGGCTGGTGTAGCACGTCAGCACATACTCTGCGAAGTTCTTCACCAGGGATTGCCCCTCAACCTCCAACTGGTCCGCGATGACGTCGCCCACCTTGGAGAGTTTTCTACCCGCCGAGCTCAGCACTTGCAACGCCAGGTCCGGCTCTGGCCCCGGATCATCCGGACGCACGGGACTGAATGCCATCGGTGTCATCACGTCGTTGGCCTTGCCCAGGAACTCCCAAACCTGTAGGGAGTCCGCAGCCCTCAAGCCCTTCAGTTCTTCCAAGGATCTTTTGGCCGCCACCAGTTAAGAATTCTCGCGAGCGACGCGCTCAACTTTTTTGGCGTTTTGCTGAATCTTTTCAGCAACTCATTTCTCGAGTTTTCCGAGCTCCTTCTCTCGGAGGTGGATCTTGTTCCAGTGGTCAACCAGGTCCTTCTCCCTGCCCCTTACTTTCTTCTCCCTGGCAGCGATGGCACACTCTTGCTCGTAGAGTTCCTGCCCTCACACCCATGCCTTCTCCTCCTCCTCAGCGCAGCGCTCTTCCAATTTCATGGCGCGCTCTTCGAGGCCCTTGTCAGCCAGATCCACCTTTTCAGTGAGCTCCTCCTCCCTCCTTAAGACATCATCCCGCAGATCTAGGAGTTTCTGCTCTTCATCTTCGAGCCTTTTCTCCCTCTCCTCAAGTGCCTCCCGGCGCTTGATGAGAGTAGTGTTAATGGCCTCAAGCCTTTCTTGGCGTTCATCGGCCGCACTGTTAGCTGCTTTGGTCTGCTCATAAATGGCACGAGATTGAGCGTCGAGGGCGCGAGTCATACTCTCCCTATCATCCAATAATTTGCCCCAGTATTCCAGGCGGACCTTCTCCCGCTTGATCCACTCTTTATCATCTGCTAGCCTCGATTGTGCCAGCTTGTTCTCGAAGTAGAGCCGGTTACGCCACCGCCTAAGGGTTTGACGCTCCTCTTCAAGAGCCTTGCTGTCATGGAAGAAGGCCAGTTGAACTTGACGCAGACTGGAATAGGCGTTGTCAATAGACAACGACAACAGGATAGGTTCCAGACCTGCTGGGGTCTCCTCCTCTGGTTCCAGTGGGTTTTCAGATACAAAAATTGGGTCCCACTCCATAATAGTGGTCCCCTGAGTCTCCATGGCACTAGGGCCGTCCTCCGGGATGGCCTCAGTCGCCATCGAGGAAGGCCCCGCCGCCAGGTCTTCATTTGCCCCCTCAGGTAGGGGGCCAGCGACTTCACTAGGGCACTCCGGCTCAGCCGCGGGTACCTCCGACGTCGTCACTTCCGGAGCAAGGGCCGCTTTTGGCTCCGGCCAGGGCACCTCCTCTATTGGGGGCTCGAGCGCTGACGCCTCCGCAACGACCAGCTCGGGCGCCGGAAATTCTTTAACATCAACCGGCCCTGCAGCCAGAGCTCCAACAACGACCGGCTCTGCGGCCGGTGCTTCGGAGGAAGTCGGCCCAACCGTTGGGACTTCCTCAACATCTGGCGCGCACGCTGGGACTTCAATTACCTCCGGCTCAACCGCCGGGGCTTCGGCAATTTCCGGCTCTGGGGCCGGAATTATTGCTTCCTCCGGCTCAACGGCCGAAGCTTCCATCATCTCAGCACCCAAACCGGAATCTTCAACCTCCGGGGCAGGTACCGCTGGCGCATCTTCTCTCCCGTGGTCCGGCGCTACCACGGGAGTCTCGGTGGATGAGTTGAGGTCCATGACCACGACAGCTGGCGCCGAAGCTATCGCAGCTTCAGCCACCACTTGGGGCGGCACCGGGACAGGAGCGGAAGCTTTCGCCCTCACAGCTTCAGCTGTTGTGGATGAGGGTGGAGCCTCACTCCTCTTCTTGGGAACATTGCAGATGAAGGATGAAGAAATTAAAAAAAACTGCTACTACAATAAAAACAACTGTCTGAGGTAAAGATTAAAAATTACCTCGGGAGGCTTCCGCACAAGCTTGCGCGGAACCTCTTTCTCGGACGTTCAGGGCTGACCATAGCCGCTGCCGGCGTGGAAGCCCCGGAAGGCCCCCCAGAACTCGTCGTAGCCACGGGCATTTCCTTAGTCGAGGCCCCCCTCGACTAGGAAGGACCTCCGGACCTAGAGGCCTCAACTGGCCCTGGTGCTGTAGTCGCATGCCCGGAGCTAGCACCCCGGGAGGACGCCGCTGCGGGAACAACCGCCGCAATTGTCGAAGACCACCCCCTCCGGGCAGAAGGTGCTGATGTAGAGGTGGCAGGCCTGAAGGACCTTCTGTCGGCATGCTGCAGCTTCCTCTTCCGGCTCAAGGGTTCGTCTGCTGGCTCCTTGCCCTTGCCGACGACTTCGATCCTTGGCTTCGGGGCAGGGTTGGAGCCACCCTTGGAAGCCCAGGGATCACCACCCTGGAGGTCGATCTTCTCTCGACGACACCAAGGTCGTCAAGCACCGGCATCTTCCGCCGGAGCTCCCTGCTGAACTCTACTTCCATGTTCAGAGGGAGAAAAGCTAATGGCGGAGTCATGTCGTCACCCGCGACGTTGATGACGTGTTGGAACTTCTTGAGATGGAACTCCAAAGTTGTCCTCGACATGTTGGACTTTAGCCCGGTCTCGACCCGGTTGTCGGCCATCACACTGTTGAGGGCCCAATCGAGTTTTCCTCTCCTCTTCAGCGGTGCCCACCTGTTGACCAGGAAGTTGCAAAACACTGCTTGAGGAGTTAATCCTCCCTCCACACACTGGCGGATCCTGGTCAGAGCAGGGTTGAAGGCTTCCGCCAGCACCAGAGCTTCACTCCAGACTGTAGTGTCGATGTTGGGGAGGCCTTCGGGCAGCTCCAGCTTCTCGTGCTCCTCCACCCGGATGACTATCCAGTCCTTCTTCCAATCATCCCACTTTCCAGAGGGAAACGACCGGAGGTACTTGAATGGGCACTTCTTGCGCTTCACGAAGTAATAGAAGCCAAGGTACTCATTGCTTCTACAGGTGGTATGAACGGTGAAGAAGGTCCGAAAGAGTTCAATGCAGGGGGGGATGCCCACCCACATCTCACAGAAGTGGACAAAGATAGACACAAGAAGAATGGAGTGGGGGCCAAGGTGGTATAGCTGCAGACCATAAAAGTCTAGCAGCATCAAGAAAAAGGAGGAAAAAGGTGGGATCAACCCACCATGGCGTACGAAGAGAAGTACACCATCTCGCCGGTGTGCTCCTTCTCGAACGGGAGCTCTCCTCCGGCGCGGACCAGACGGTTGAAGAAGTTCGGGGACCATCCCATGAGGCCCCGAACCTTCTTCAGGTCACCTTCAGCCTTCAAACGGCTCTCGCGGAGACCCAACTCCATCGCAGCACAGCAAGGCAAGAGAGGAAAAGCGAGCAAAAGTTGGGAGTTTGAGCGCAAGAACAGATGAGAGGCGTAAAGAACTCCAGCCGGTGCGCGCTTTCCTTCTTAACTAAGCCCTTGCAACGCTTGGATGGAAACCGCAAGGAAGCCGAAGATACTACCCAAAAATTTCACCCAGCCGATGACAAGAGGGCCCAGGACCACCCTGACGATCAAGTCAAGGTTCTTACCCAGGCAAACGGTTGTCATCATGAGGCGGGAAGCCCGAAGGCGGCGGCCTGACAAGGCGCGCAGAACCGATACGATTTTCGTATCGGGAACCGGCGACCTTCAATTGCGTGAGATCCGCATGCCAAAGATATCATTTGCCGCACACGGGATATGCCAAGCGGCGAGGATTTAACTCCAAACTATCGCCAACGGCACATCTGAAGACCTTTGAAGACTCAGTTCAAAAGTCGAAGGATGGACCCACCTCCGGCGGAATGACTTCACCCAAGGGGTCTTCCCCAAAGGTGGGCCCAGGGGGCCACTGTCGGTACCCTGGGTATCATATACTCCTTGGGATTGCAAAGATCTCAAGGGAAAGTCATCTACTTGATTTGAAGACTTTCGGAGGCCCACATGTCACACATAACCGGACCCGCTTCTCCAACATGGTTAGTCCCAAGGCCGCCACGTGTACTATCAAACCGGAGCTACCGCCCACCAGGGGGAAGCTCCGGGCTATGTACCAAAATGGCACCCCCGGACCTAACCCCAAATTGAGGGAAGCTCCAGAACTGACACGTGTCGGGTAACACCGGACCTATCTATTCCCCACAGTGTGCTCCAGCGCTGCCACGTGTCCAACCGTCAGATCTTCAGCCTCTAACCTCCGGAAGACTCCACAACGGCTTTGGATCTTCAAAGGGGAATCAAGGACTTCAAGACCCGATCAAGTGTCATTAATACTATATTAATGACACACGATCGGACGACCTTAATTACTAGTAATGGTGCTGTCAAAGCCCATAACTCGGTCATTAAGGGCAATTAAACGTGTTGAATGTGTATCAATATCAGTAACCGCCGGGGCCACATGTCGGGCCAGGCTAACTTGTAACGGCCTGCCCTTGTACTATAAAAGGACAGACCGACGATACATAGCACACACTCCACACACAGACTAGACGCGCTCGCTCTACACTCTCAACTCACGTTGAGCTCATACATCCAATACAACATCAACACACCCTGTGGGGTAGGGTATTACGCTCAGGCGGCCCAAACCACGTAAATCTTGGTGTCCCTTGTGTCACTCAACATATCATCTTCTTGAATCTCCGCGTGCCCAAACTGAACCTCAAACTCCTCTAACACTTTAGTAGTGTTGGGAGATCTGCCGGATCAAAACCACCGACAACACTGTTTACAAAGAATTTTGACAATGATCTTTTTGTTTCTCAAATCTATGTTGATGATATAATCTTTGGTTCAACTAACAAATCTTTTCGTGAGGAGTTTACTAAAATTATGACAGACAGGTTTGAGATGTCTATGATGGGAGAGCTAAAGTACTTTTTGGGATTCCAAGTGAGGCAACAAAGGGAAGGAACGTTCATAAGACAAACTAAGTGCAATCAAGATATACTCAAGAAGTTTGGGATGGACAAGGCGAAGCCCATAGACTCCCATGGCAACAAATGGCCACTTGGATCTCAACGAAAATGGACCTAGCATCGACAAAAAGGTATATTGCTCCATGATTGGATCTCTACTCTATTTATGTACATCTAGGCTAGACATTATGTTGAGTGTATGTTTGTGTGCATGATTTTTTTCAAGCCAATCCTAAGGAGTGTAACTTGACAGCCGTAAAAAGGATCTTGAGATATTTAGTTCATACACCCAACCTTGGTCTTTGGTATCCAAAAGGCTCCAAATTCAATCTCCGGATGTAGATTATGCCGGATGCAAAGTAGATAGAAAAAGTACCTCCGGTACATGCCAATTCCTAGGTAGATCCCAAGTTTCTTGGTCCTCCAAGAAACAAAACTCCATTGCCTTATCCAAAGCCGAAGCGGGGTATGTTGCAGCCGGGAGTTGTTGTGCACAACTTCTTTGGATGTGACGAACTCTAAGGGATTATGGTTACAATATGAACCATATTCCACTCCTTTGTGACAATGAGAGTGCCATTAAAATTGCCCATAATCCAGTTGAGCACTCTAGAACCAAACAAATAGACATCCGGCATCACTTCTTGAGAGACCACTCCATGAAAGGAGATATAGCCATTTCCCATGTCAACACCGAAAAAAATTGGCCGACATATTCACCAAGCCACTTGATGAAAAATGCTTTTGCGGGCTTCGAAATGAACTGAACATCCTTGATGCTCGGAATGTGGCTTGAAATTTTGCATACATCTCTTCAAAATATGTTGATTGGATTGTGAAAATCATCTCTCTCAATTTTCTCCGAAAAACTATGTCAATTACTAGATCTTGGTGAATTATGGTCATTGCTTGATTGTTGTATGCTCACTGATCATATTCATCAAGATTAGTTGATTTGATTTGCCTCCCTATTTTCTAAATATGTACCTTCAAATATATATGAATGGGCTAAGAAGTTCTTGCCTGGTGACCACAAACAAGTATGTGGTTACCCGAACTAGTCCGCAGAGCGCCGGTTAGGCCGGACTAGACCGGTAGACCACGTACTAGTCTGATATAGCCTCTGGAAAAGTTCGGACTAGTCCGATCATTTCCGGACTTGTCCGATTTTTCGTGTCCATAACCCTAGCCACCGCCAAACCCTAATTCCCTCACCCTCACAACTTGCCTCAATCTTCTCTCTCTTGCGCTCGAGCTCCCAAGGCAATTTCTTGTTTTCTCCACCAAAAATCTCCACTTTTGGGCGGAAATCAAGCTTCCTTGCTCAAAGATTGAAGTTCACGGACTTGTTCGGCCTTCAAGACCATACTCTTCGAGATTCAAGCGATTTCTTTGGTAACTTTCGCCCATACCCTAGAAATCCCTATTTTCTTCATTGTTGATCGAATAGCCTAGCTTCCTTCACCTAATACTAGTGTCCTTGATGTATTACATTGCTGTTAGGCTAATTTTGCATTGAATAAGCCCATTTGTCTCATAAGTTAGGTTTTTTAGGATGAATACCGGACTAGTCCGGTCCATGCACGGACAAGTCCGGTCACCCGGACTAGTCCATACCTATACACCGGAGAAGTCCAATTTTTCTGGACTCAACCCTAACCTTAATTCCTCAATGCAATTCTCTTGTCATCCATTCAATTCCTTGTTTTCCATTCTTATCCATACATTGTACAATTCATTCTCAGGACATGTCGAGCTCTCACGATGAAGCTTTGGACTTTGAAGCTGAGTTGGCCCAAGAAGCCCCACTTCGGTCCTCGACGGACCAAAGCAAGAAGAGACCTTCTGAGCCAGCCCCATCTCCTCCTCAGTCTCAGAAGAGGGTGGCTCGACGAAAGGTGCCAGCCTCCAGGGCCTCCGCCGGTGGTGGCCCTATCTTGGCGAGTGCCTGCCTAGCCAAAGGCAAGGGCAAGGGGATCGCGACGGGCCCGATTGGCCCCCTAAAGATGTTAGCTCCGAAGCAAGGGGCTCGGGACCCCACTGAGGACAGGTACAATGGGAAGGGCAGCGACTCGGCTGCAAAATTCAGAAATGTTGATTGGTATGGACACCTGAAGCAAGTTGTGGATGGCATATTTTGGAGTAACTTCCATGCAGACTTCTACAAGTCTGTATATCTCCAGATGAAGACGCATGTAGTGCGGAGCCAGTGGATTGATTGGGCACATTTTGAGAAGACGGGCTGCTCACCATTTGTTGAAGTGGTGGAAGCAATTGAGATTCATGGTCTGAAGGATCTTTTTGCCTTCAGGAACAATTGGAAGATGAGATTATAGCGCAATTCTTTGCGACTTGCTATTTCTCTAGTGATGATGAAGATAGTGTTACTTGGATGACTCACGGATCCATGTACAGTATAACCTATGAAGACTTTGCAAGCCTGCTGCACCTTGACACCTCAAGCAATGACTGCTTAATCATCCAACCTAGGTGTCATCAAGAAGGACAGGATGAAGTTCCTCTATGAGCCCAACACCAAGTTCAACCCCCTTCTACCAAAAACATGAAGCCCTTCTTTGTAGTGTTGAACAAGTTTTGAGGAAGACAATTGCCCCCAAGAATGGGGAGGCTGGGAGTGTGCAGGGCTACCTCCAGACCTTGATGAGGGTCATAAGCAAGGACTGCAAGTTTGATGTGGCTGATTATATCTGGAACGATATGGTCAACATCTCTTGCACAACCAACAGGTCGTGTGGCTATGCTTCGTATCTTATGTTCGTGATTGAGTAAGTCACCAGGATAGAGTTTGTCAAATATGTGGAGCACCTTCCTTTGAGGCCCCAGATGCCCCAAAAGCCAAGCACTCAAGTTGCTCCCTCCCCTGATTCTGCTGCAGAGGCTCCAGCGAGAGCAAGTGGAAATGTCGGGGATGCCCCTGCCACTAGGGCAGCTTCTCAAAAAGGGGTTGCGAGTGGCATCCTGAAGTATCTTGCGGCCATCTTTGAATCTTGCCGCAAGACTGAGATTAGAAGTCACAAGATCAACCAAAGGAGAAAAGCTGATATGAGATATGTGAAGGCAAATATCAAGCAGCTAAGTCAAAAGCTAGAGATCGACCCCATTGGATCTCCAGTAATTTATGAGGACTCCGACCCTGACATCACTGAGCACGGGCCCTTGACTCCCTCCGAGCTTGCCTACTTTGGCATTGGGGGCTCGAGTGGCTCGGCACCTCCTCCTCCTCCTCATCAGCCCGAAGATGAAGATGAAGACGATGAGAGGACCAACAGCGAGGCGTGAAGACTTTAGGTCCCTCCACTCCTTCTTTTTGGTGTCTTGATGCCAAAGGGGGAGAGATTGAGGGGCAGTCTTAGGTCTTAGGTCTTTAGCTGTAGCATGCAAGGAGAGAGCTTCCTTTGTGCTTTTTGTCTATTTTGTGGATCGTAAACTGTTTAATATGCTCCTATGTTACTTAATGATCCTGTGATGCAATGCTTTGAACTACTTGTGGATTAATCTTTGAAATCTGTGATTTTGCTCCTAGAATGACATATATGCTTATTGTTGGTGTGTTAATGTCAATTATGTCATTCTCTTCATGATTATTATTTCAATGCACTTGGTTAGGCATCCCACCATAAAGAATGCTGTAAGACCTATGTGTGCTGAATACATTGGCTTGTAGTGAATACACTTGGCTTTGATGATAAAAGTTTTAAATATCACCAAAACACCTTTTTATCAAGGTCCGACGGTAGGTCCGGCTTGTTTTGGGTAGCTCCGGCTACGTTAGATGCTAGGTCCGGCATCTTGGTAAGATCTGACTAGCTTTGGTTAGCTCCGATGAGCTTTATCTTTAGCTCCGGCATGTCTTTGTTAGCTCCGGCATGTCTTTGATAGCTCCGGCATGACTTTGTTAGCCCCGACATATATTTGATAGCTCCGGCATGCTTTTGCTAAGCTCCGACGTACTTTGTCTAGCTCCGGTTTTGGGTTGACTAGTTTTGACTAGTTTTTGGTAAGCTCCGGTGCTAGGATCTACTAGTTTATGGTAAGCTCCGGTGCTAGGATCTACTAGTTTTGGTAAGCTCCGGCGGGAGCTTAGTTGTACTAGTTTTGGTAAGCTCCGTCACTAGGTTCTACTAGTTTTGTTAGCTCCGGCTCAAGCTTCGGGTTGCTCTGGCAAGGTCCGGAACTTGACCTAAGTGCTTCTACTTTTCATTTGCAATATTTCGTACTTGCTTTACATTGTTGGAAAGATTTCTTAGTATTCATTTACTATGTTTTTAGTGCGTTTTGGATGATATGGCTGATATCGTATTACTGTGGTTTTGCAACATGCTTATGTGAGGTTCTCACGTAAGGTGTTGTGTTTGGAACTAACTTGAGTCAAGTCGAGGACTTGGGCTCGTATGGATTGTTTGTTTGTTCATGTGCAGGTGTTGCTTGAGTTCAAGTCATGTCTGGTGACAGGATCCATTGGACTAGTCTCAGGAGGAAATGAGGTTCCAACAACCAAGTTCGGGAGAAACTGTTTTTCTCGGGTAGGTCAGATTGACCATAGTCTGATCTTTCGATCATAACTTGAGTTTTCCTCGACGGATTTGAGTAATTCCTTTTGTGTTGTCTTCGTGACTTGATTCTCTCTGATATCTATCACTTTTGTCACGGTGAAACACGTTTAGATTAGTCTCATACACGATTTCTTTAACAGATCGTTTTTCTACCGAAGGGATTAGGGTTTTATTGTTTCCACTGCGTAAGATTTTTAAATCTACCATTCACCACCACCCCCTCTGGTAGCTTTTCACGTGCTCTTCGATCCTACAAATGCACATATGGATCATGTTCTCATTGCTTCGTGTGTTTTAAACTCATATGTGCATACTTTATGAAAATCTCAACTTTTTATCATATTTTGTGAAATCTCAATTGGTTGTCATCAATCACAAAAAAAGGGGAGATTGAAAGTGCATCTAGGAATCCCTTGTGGGTTTTGGATGATTTATGACAAGCAAATGAGATCCTAACCTCTTTGTTGAGATGAGCACAGGTTTTAATGGAAAAATAAGCAAAGTGCCAAAAAGAAGGGAGAATGAGGAGCAATGTGGAGAAGAGCTCAAGGAACAAGTGTAGTAGATCATTGTGTGAGGAGTGTGTTAAGGAAACACATCCCAAGAGCTCAATCACAAATAAACACACACAAATGCACAAATTTATACAGGACCGGACTAGTCCGACTGACACCGGACTAGTCCGATATCTCTCTTCACAAGATCGGACAAGTCCGATATCACCACGGACTAGTCCGATATCTCTCTAACTAGAATCGGACTAGTCCTCCCCAGTGCGGACAAGTCCTCAAAACACTTCACAAGCTGCACAAAATCGGACAAGTCCGATTACACAACGGACTAGTCCGATATCATTCTGATCTAAATCGGATAAGTTCGATATTGGCACGGACTAGTCCGAAAACCCTCTGACCTAAATCGGACAAGTCCTCCAAGTGCGGACTTGTCACCCAATTCACTTAGGGTTTCACTAATTCGGACAAGTCCGATGACTATCGGACTAGTCCGAAGATTTCCAGAAGCGAAATCGGACAAGTCCGCTCCTAGACGGACTAGTCTGATATTTTTGGACACTTTGGGTTTGCTACACACAGCACACCGTATTAGTCCGGTGTCCACCACGGACTAGTCCGATCTTTCTTTACTCTAACGGCCACTTTTAGAAACCCCATATAAATAGAGGTGCACGACCCAACTTTAATCTCTCTTGAACCCCTGTGCCGTCACACCTCCCAAGAGCCTCAAAAACACATCTCTCCACAAAATCAAAAGCCAAAAAGAGCAATCCCTTGAGGATACACTTTGGAACATTGGAGACACACGATTCATCACTCTTGAGCTCTTGGTTTGATTCCCTAACACACTCCTGTGATTTTCATTGTAATCTTTTGAGTGTGTTCTTGGTGGAACTGTCATTGTAATCTAGGGGAGCCCTCAACGTGTGAGAAGCCCCCTTGAATTCGGTTATTTACCCTTTGTGATAAGAGAAGAGGATTGGCCTTCGTGGCGATCTGACGAGGGTAGGGTAGGAGAAGACCCGGTCCTTTTGTGGACTCCTCAACGTGGATGTAGGTTGCCTCTGTGGGAGCCGAACCACGGATAAATTGCTTGTGTTCTTGTTTCGTGTTCATCGTTCTTATTCTTCATATAAATCTAGGGTTTCAATCAATCTCACTTACTTTACATTGAAACAACAAAATAATAGTTTAACCTGTGGTATACCCTAGTTCATAATCTTGCAACACTTCTATTAACTGTATATTTCCATTGCATACATCTTAGAATCAAATTAATCGATCAAACTTAATTAACCTAGTCGGTACCCACCGGACTAGTCCGCACTTGACCAGACTAGTCCGATATCTCGAGTTTTGATCTGGTTGTTAAGTGTTGCAGGTTCTGACAAAATTCAAAAAGGCCTATTCACCCCCCCTCTAGGACACATTCAGAAGATGAAGAAGAAGATGAAGAGGGGATTGAGAGTGAGAGACGCAGTGACGATAAGTGATTCCACTCAATTTTTCCCTTTTTGGTGCCTTAATGTCAATGGGGGAGAGATTGAGACTAATTATCTAGGATAAGCTATTATGGACCTGTGATCAAGGACATGTACTCATTTTCAAATTATTGTAATTTGTTTTTGTTATGCTAAATTTACTCAATGTGTGATGCTTAGTTGATGTTAATGTGATGATTATTGTAATGGCAGTCAAATGCTTATCTATTGACCATCACATCTGTCGACCACACACATGTTAGGCACCCCACCATAAAGTGTGCATATATGTGAGAAGCTTTTGTTATTATTCATTATTCTCATATATGCACACTTTATGAAAATCAAATTTTTACTCTGAATTGTGAAATCTCAATTGGTTGTCATAAATCACCAAAAAGGGGAGATTGAAAGTGAATCTAGGCAATCCCTTGTGGATTTTGGACGATTGATGACAAGCAAATGAGATCCTAATGAATTTATTGAGATTACTGCAGGATAAGCAAAATGAGATAGTCTGGTGCACTCAAAAAGATGAAAAATGAAGTGGTGTCCAAAAGAGAAAAGCCCGGCTGTCAATTGAAGCGCAAAGTAGATTTAAATGCATAGGATGTGTGTGTGAGAGACACATCCCATGAGCTTAAGTCTTGGCGTAGGGGTAAGGGCTTCAAAACACCTAAAAACTCACTGAGAAACAGACTAATCCGTTTAACTCTCTATTGTCCAAATACACTGTGCACCGGATTAGTCCGTCTATGAACCGGACTAGTCCGTTAACCTTTCTAGAACCCAATAACACAGTGCACCAGACTAGTCTGATCATTGACCGGACTAGTCCGTTCAAGTCTCTGTAAATCTTGTTCAGTGCACTCCGGACAAGTCTGCCCATGGGACAAGACTAGCCCGTTGAACTCTCTGGAGAGCAATTACATAGCACCGGACAAGTTCGTTCTAGGATCGGACTAGTCCGTTCAACTCTCTGGAGTTTAATTACACTGGGACCGGACAAGTCCAGACATATACCGGATTAGTCTGGTAAACCTCACACAATTAGGGTTTCTAGTGTGTTGCATTCCACGCTGACTTTTACACAGTACACCGGACAAGTGTGGTACCTAGTACGGACTAGTCCGACCCTCGGGATTTCTAACGGTAACTTTTTGGAAACCCTATAAATAGAAGATCCATGGTCCCACAGATATAACTTTCGATTCCTACTGTCAAAATCATAAGCCCTAGAGCCGCCACCTGTCCCAAGAGCCCAAAAACACATCTCCCCACGCATCTAATGTCAAAAAAAGGTGAAAACCAATTGAACACTTAGATTTGGGATTGGGAGATTGTCGTCTACACATTGTGAGCTCTTGGAGTTTGATCTCTTGACACTCGTACTCTATCTTGTAATCTTTTCGAGTGTATTTGATCATCTTTTTATTGTAATTTTCGTGGGAGCCCTCAACGTGTGAGGTTGCCCCATAAACTCGGTGATTGCCCGTGATAGTGGATTCAAGCCGGCAAGGGTTTGAAGAGACCCGTCTATGTGTGGGCTTCCTCAGCGAGGAGTAGATCTCTTTGTTGACATCGAACCTCGGTAAAAATCGGTGTCTCGTGTGCTTCTTTACTTTTGCATCTTGATTAGGGCACATAGTTGATAAATCTCACATTGAATTGCTAATTGTTTTTCACGTACAACTTCACGACATCAATTGCGAATTCAAATAATTTTATCTGTCATTCTCATTTACGCTACTTAAAAGAATTTAAATCTGGTATATATACTTAATCAAATCGGCACACACTAGGCACACTGGACTAGTCCGCCCACGCAACCGGACAAGTCTGGTCAATCAAGCTTTTGACCGTTTGATTAACTGTGCAGGAAATTTTCAAAGCCCATTCACCCCCCTCTAGGCTACATTCAGTATGTCGATGTCATATTAATTATTGGGACTAGTATAGATGTGATAAATGATTGTACATCATTCTTGTTACAAAATTTTGACATGAAGGATTTGGGAGAGGCCGATGTTATTCTAAATATCAAAGTGATTAAAGGTAAGAATGAGATTAATTTAAAACAATCTCATTATTTGGAGAATATATTGAGTTGCTTTGAGTACTCAGATTATAAAGCTTCTCCAACGCCATATGATCCTAGTCTAAAGCTTCGCAAGAACACAATACAAGAGATTAATTAATTGAGATATTTCCATATTATTGGCTGTTTTATGTATCTTGTTGGTGCAACCAGACCTGACATCTCATTTGTAGTAAGCAAATTGAGCAGATTTACTTCTAATCCTGAAAGAGATCACAAGTGTGCACTAGAACGTGTAATGAGATACTTGAGATGTACTTCAACATATGGGCTTCACTATACGGGGTACCCAACTGTACTTGAAGGGTATAGTGACTCAAATTAGATCTCAGATGCTGATGATATCAAGGACACAAGTGGATACATATTCTTTAATGGTGGTTCTGCAATTTCATGAAGGTCTCGCAAGCAGACTATATCGACAAAGTCTACTATGATGGCGGAACTTGTAACTCTTGAGATAGTCAGAACTGAGGCAGAGTAGCTGAAACAGCTCTTGATGGACTTGCCATTGGTCGATAAACCAATGTCAGACATTTTTTTACATTGTGATAATCAAAGTGTGATCACACCTATTGGCAATGCAAAAATAAAATTGAAAGTCCTCAAGACATGTGAAACGACAAATAAAATTTCTGAGACATTTGAGAAATATTGGAGAGACCGCCATTGAGTATATTAATACTACATAGAATCTGGCAGACCTTTTTACTAAGGGATTAGCATGTGCTGCAATTGATGAAGCATCAAGGGAAATAAGTTTAAAACCCACATGATGTTATCATACAATAGTAACCCAAACTATTTGATCGGAGATCCAGTAAAGTAGATCTTGAGAAAAAAAGTTGTATGGATAACTGAAGAGTACTTGCTTAAAACCCGTTTCCCGCTAGGAGATGCATATTCTCTGTCGGAGGGTGATTTCGGCAATTCTCCCAATACTACCGTCGATAGCCCGCAAAGTTCTTAGTTCGGTTGTGGGCGCGCGAAGATTCAGAAGAAGGTGGCAATTTGACACAAGTATTTACGTGGTTCGCGCCAGCTGACCGTAATACCCTACTCCACGGGTGTGTTGCTGTTGTATTGAGCGTTTGAGCGCTAGAGTGTTAGAGACTAGAGTGCCTTGAGTGCGTATGGAAGCCTCCCCCATGTATCGCTCGACCAGTCCTTTTATAGTATAAGGACTGGCCGTTACACCATCAGTCTGACCTGACATGTGGCCCTGGCGGTTAATGATGTCTAATACACAGTTAATGTACTTTGTTCCTCTTAATAGCGTAGTAACATCCCTTAATGGTGGCGTTACTGGTATTAAGGGTCATCCGATCGTGTGTCATTAAGATAGAACTAATGACACTTAATTGGGTCTTGAAGTCTTTAATTGTTCCTTGAAGGTCCGAGCCATTGGAGGTCCACCGATCTGCTTGTTGAGGTTGAAGGTCCGGCAGTTGGACGCGTGGCACCTTTGGAGCTTACTGTCTTGGACGAGTAGGTCTGGAGTTGTTGTACACGTGTTGGTACCAGAGCTTCCCTCTGTCGGAGGTTAAGTCCGGGGATGCCACACATGTATCTAGTCCAGAGCTTTCCCATGTATGGAATGTAGCTCCAGTTTAACGATACACGTGGCGGCACTGGGACTAACCATAGAAAGGAGGCAGATCCGGTTCCATATGACACGTGGGGCCTTCAGAGGTCTTCAAATTAGATAGGTGGAGTTCCTCTGCACTCTTCGCGGTTCCAAGGGGTATCTGGTACGAAGGGTACGGTACTGTAAGGAAGAATGGCTTCGATGTATTAATGTGTTCTTCAGCCTATATAGGCATGATACTATCCTACAGAGTATACTTGTAAGAACCCATCAATGTGAGTTTGACTGTGAGATCGTAGTTTATGAGTTGTGGGTAATCTCAAATAAACTCATGAACAGATACGAGAGAAAGACCATAATGTTCTAACCATAGGCATAGCTTTACACGGCCTAGTACCAGCCATGCTTTCATGTGAAACTTGCTGACACAAAACTAGCAATTCAAGGCAATGTCCATTGCAAAGTTGTGAGTATGTGAATTATGAAATGCTAGATGAAGCTCAACCCATAATGGGTCTGCACTGCAAAGCTGGCATATGAAAGAGTAGAAACATTACTTGTAGACCTTGGTTTTTTGTGAGAGTTGTTGGAACTTGGCCTGTTATGTAACTCATTTATGGGTTGATGTGTGTAGGTCAAGTATCCCAGTGGAAAAGCCAAGGGTGATGTAAAGAGATGGTTGGGACTTTAGTCCCACATTGACCATTTAGATGGGTGTACCCAATATATGTAGTGGTCCTTTGTGTGGTTCTCAATATAAGAATAATAAAGGATAATGATGGTTGCTTTTATGGACAGAAACACACACGCGCTTAACGATTTTACGCATGTTTATCGTGTGACTTGTGACTTACGACATTGCACGTTCGCGTCGTGACGAGTTGTTGTTCTACCAAGCGATTTTATTTTTCTACCACACATATAAAATGGGGGTACTTCATCAAGAGCTAGAATACCACGTCAACACGAGGAGTAATTTGAGGCATACACTACAGGAAACGCGATCATTTGCGACGACCTTATTTATTTGCGACGGCCAGCCATCGCAAACAGCTTAAATTGCGACGGCCCTCCTCTGGCCGTTGCAAATAAATGGGCCATCATGACTAAGGACTTATTTGCGACGGCTGCAGGTCTGGCCGTCGCAAACAAGACCTTATTTGCGACGGCCAACCCTAGAGCCGTCGCAATTAAAGGAGCCATCGTAAATAATGACTTATTTGCGACGGCCAGTACAAGGCCGTTGCAAATAGGAATTAATTGTGACGGCCCTAAAGTAAGGCCGTCATAATTAAGGCAGCCGTCGCAAACTAAGTCTAATATCGGGACCCTCCGGCCCCGACTCTTCATTCACAATTCCCCACTGCCACCCCCGACGCCGCCGCGCCCCGACCCCGCCGCCCCCAGCGCGCCCACCGCCCCCGGCCCCCCGCCGCTCCTGCGCCCCTGGCCCTGCCGCACCGTCGCCATTGGCTCGCCGGCCCCACCGCTAGCCGCGTCCCCGCCGCCAGCCCGCCACGCCCCTGCCGCCCCCAGCCCCCCGCCGCCCTCGACCACTCCGCCCCCGGCCCCTGCGCCCCCAGCTCCTGCGCCCCTGTCCCCCCGCCGCCCCTGGCCCCTCGCCGCCCCCGGCCCCTGGCCCCCGACCCCGCCTCCCCCGACCCCCTTGCGCCCACGGCCCCGCCGCGCCCCCCGCGCCTGACATCGACGTGCCCCTGCCGCCCCCGGCCCCGGACAGTAGCGCCGCCGGCCTCCTCCAACGCCTCCGCCGTCCGTCCGAAGCTGTCGGCCCGTTGCTCCACGCCGCACAAGTAAAGTAGGCATTTAGTTGTTAATTTCTAGATAATTAGTTGTTAATTGATGATTAGTTGTTATGCTATTTAGTTGTTAATTGTTATGCGAATTAATTGTTAGGTTGTTGTTAATTAGTTGTTAATTCTCATTAATTGTTAGCAGTTGCTAATTAGGTTTGAATTACAATTAATTGTTAGTTAGTTGTTAATAGTTGACCATTCTAATTAATTATTAGTTAGCTGTTAATTAGTTGTTAATTGGATCTTAATGTTACTATATATGCTTAGGTTTAATTTAATGATGTTTAAGATTTGTATTATTGCTCTCGTTATGTTTAGGTTTATTGAAGTAAATTGCTCTCATTTGAATTATGGTTATGTTTAGGTTTATTGAATTGCTCTCATTTGAATTATGGTCATGTTTAGGTTTATTGAATTGCTCTCATTTGAATTGAATTGCTCTCATTTGAATTGAATTGCTCTCATTTGAATTGCTCTCATTTGAATTGAATTGCTCTCATTTGAATTGCTCTCATTTGAATTGAATTGCTTATGTTAGAATTGAGTTGATAAATTAATGAATTACAATGGATAATTGTTATGTTTAGGTTTATTTGAATTGCTTAGTTTTTTGAATTATGCTTAGGTTTATTTGAAGGGTCGTTGAATTGCTTAATTTTGATTGCTTGAGTGTTCAAGTACTATATATACATAAATGGGCTTCGGACCAGCTTGACAAGGCCCAACAAGGCCCATTTAGTGGTAAGGTAAAGTATGCGTGTAGACGGGCACGAAGGCGAACGACGACGGTGAGGATGGCAAGCACCTGCGCGTGGATGGCGTACTCCGACGAAGTGGTTTCATCTCTGATCTACGGCAGCTAACCCTAAAGCCGTCGTGAAATTGTCATCTGAGACCAACTTTCCTCTCACTCTTTCTCTAGTTCTTTCCTCTCTCTTAAATGACCTGAAAATGAAAATGAGCAACGTAACCTATAGCAATGTATTACACGTTTGGGATCGGCACGTCTCACATGCCATTGGCATGTGAGACGTGCAGGTTCGGAATTGTCCCTTTTTTGGATAGCCTCGGAGTGACCGAGGGGGCGTGGCTTGTGGCTTGTGACGAGACGCGGGTCCGGATTTGGACGAGATTTTGGTGGCGTAACCCTGTTGTTCTCTGCTGCACCATTTTCGGGCGTGCAGTGGAGAACAGCGGGGTTATGCTGCCAAAACTTCGTTCGAATCCAGATCACACGTCTCGCCATGAGCACGCTCCGCTCGGTCACTCTTGGGTGGGTTTAGGATTTATCTGCCTAGGTTGTAGGGCCGTGACATAACACAACAATACATTAATGATAATTTCTTTTGCATTAAACTGCAGAGTCAAACATGGGTGAAGATCGCAATTGGATGTATACTGGCTAGAAGAGCAGAACTGGTGGTCACTCCGATGAGTGGTTTATCAAGTTAGATCAATTTTTGGATCGAGCATTTTCGTTGCCAACGGAAGATATGGTGCGGTGCCCACTTACAAAATGCCGGAACACTAAGTTTTTGAGAAGATTGGAGCTTTCGTTTCACTTATGTCGAAACGGTTTCACTCCACATTATGAAGTGTGGACCTTCCACGGCGAGACTAATTCTCGAGTCATAGCCGAAGTGGATGAGGATGATGATATAACAGAGGTCGATAGGATGGATGAGATGCTAGAAGCTCTTGAAGCGGAGGATCCTCTTACAAATGAGGCAGAGAAGTTCTTCGAGGAGCTGAAGAAATCACAAGAGCCGTTGCATGAACACACAGCTGTGACCGTACTTGCTTTCTTGACCAGATTTATGGCAATTAAGTCCAAGTACTTTTTTTCCATCAACTGCTACAATGATCTCATGAAATTGATCTGCGATATCCTTCCACAACCTCACAAAGTGCCACCAGATATGTATCAGTCAAAGATCAAGATATCTGGTCTCGATATGAAGTATGAGCAAATTGATGTGTGCCCAGACAACTGCATGCTATTCTGGAAAGAGCACGCCAATGAGAAGATGTGATTGAAATGTGGTAAATCGAGGTATGTCGAAGTTGTTAATGACGATGGCGATAATGTGATGACAGATGTCGCACATAAGCAGCTTCGTTACTTGCCTGTGACACCTCGGTTGAAGCGGATGTTTCATTCAAAAAGAACCGCAAGACACATGAGATGGCACAAAGAAGGTAAACGTGAGAACAAAGAATTCTTGACGCATCCGTCCGACGGTGATGCATGGAAGGCGCTAGACCGTTTCGATCCAGACTTTTCTCGTGATGCGAGGAATGTTCGCATCGGATTAGCGATAGACGGATTCTCACCGTTCAGTACGAACGCCACGCCATACTCATGTTGGCCTGTCTTTGTCATTCCGTACAACCTGCCACCTGCTTTTTGTATGAAGAACGAGTTCATGTTTCTCAGCCTCATTGTACCTGGACCTGATCATCCCGGGTCATGTCTCAACGTGATGTTAAAACCGCTGATCGAAGAATTGATAGTCTTGTGGACAGGAGTCGAAGCGTACGACAGTTACAAGAAGCAGAAATTCAACCTTCGAGCTGCTTATTTGTGGTCCGTCCATGATTTGCCGGCATACAACATGTTTTCCGGATGGAGCACTCACGGTCGTCTGACGTGTCCGATATGTGCTTCAGACACGGATTGTTTTCGACTAACTCATGGAGGCAAAATATCTTACTTCGATTGTCACAGACGTTGGCTGCCCTCGAATCATATATTTAGGCAGCAGAGGCATGTCTTTCGAAAGAACACTGTTGTCACTAAAGGACCACCGAAGCGTCTCAATGGGTCAAAAGTTTCTGATATGTTGGACAAACTGGTGCCTGATGAAGGTCGTCCTGGATATTTCGTAGGTTATGGAGAGGAACACAATTGGACTCACATATGTGGACTTTGGGAGCTACCATATGTGAAGTCGTTGATTCTAATGCACAACATTGATGTCGTGCATCAGGAGCATAATATGAGCGAAAGTATCATAAGCACTTGCATGGATATGCCTGGCAAAACGAAAGACAATTATAAAGCTAGACTAGATTTGGCAGACATTTGTCGCCGTCCAACTCTTGAAATCTCTGAAAGTCGTGGAAAGCCACGTGCTTCTTTCTGTCTCCGATCGAAATAAAAGAAAGAAGTTATGAAATGGATGAAAACTTTGAAATTCCCAGATGGTTACGCAGCTAGCCTGAAACGAGCCGTAAATGTTAACACAGGAAACCTCACTGGGTTGAAGAGTCATGATTATCACATTATAATGGAAAGACTCCTACCTGTTATGTTCTGAGGCTATCTAGATGATGCGGTGTGGAAGGTTTTAGCCGAGATCAGCTATTTTTATAGACAGCTTTGTGCTAAAGAAATCAAGATCGGGATGATGGATAAGTTAGAGAAGGAGATACCCATACTTTTATGTAAGATGGAAAAATTGTTTCCACCGGGTTTCTTCAGTCCAATGCAACATCTGCTTATCCATCTTCCATTCGAAGCTAAAGTTGGCGGTCCTGTGCAATATAGGTGGATGTATCACATTGAAAGAGCGCTACGATATTTGAAACCAATGGTTGGCAACAGGGCAAGGGTGGAAGGGTGCATCGCTGAAGCATATGCTCTTAAGGAAGTAGGATACTTTTCAAGTGTCTACTTTGCGGAAGAAAACAATATCAATACTTCGGCGATGCGGTACAATGTGGACGAAACACCCCCTCTAAGCGACCTTTCCATTTTTCAAACGAGAGGCGCCACCGTTGGTAGCTACACGACCTACGTGCTATCCGAACAGGAAAGGACTGTTGCTTTACTCTACATGTACGCAAATATAGAAGGCATGCAAGAATACTTCGAGTAAGTGTTTCTCCTACTTTTATGCTAATCGACATATTTTGCTACACATGTACTCTAAAAGATGTTTTTTCATGTTCAGCGAGTTCCACAGACAATATTGGCCACATAGGCATCAACCTACGGCCAAACAAGTAGAAGCGATGTGAAAGGAAGGAATAAATGGGGAGCAGAGTTTTCTATCTTGGTTTCGAGAATATGTAATATTCTCTCGTCTTCTATGTATTATAAATTACTATTATTAAAGAAGTATTATGTAATATTCTCTCGTCGTTTATAACAGTGTCGGACTCACAATGTCCATGAAGATTTGCGGCAGCTATCTTATGGATTGGTGAATGTTAGAAGCTATGGTCGATATGACGTAAATGGCTTCCGATTCCGTACAACTCATTTTGAAGCTCATCGTCCTCTCGCGGCAACATCAAATTCCGGTGTTGTGACGAGAGCAATGGACACTCAAGGGAATTTAACAGATTATTATGGTATCATTAACAAAATCCTTGAATTTACTTTTACCGGAAATAAGACCCTTCGAGTTGTCTTCTTTGACTGTGACTGGTTTGATCGTGCTCATGGAACTCGAGAAAACCAATTTGGAATGGTGGAAGTGAAACATAAGGACCGAATACGAGGTTACGATACATTTGTTCTTGCGCATCAAGTTGAACAATTGTATTATCTACCTTATCCATGCACGAAGCTCAGTGCTTGGTGGGTGGTATATAAGATGAATCCTCGTGAGGCAGATGATACGTGAAAACGAAAATTAGAACAGGCCACGATGGAAGATCGTTGGGCTGGTTTAAGGAGTAGGGCACACACACATGACAATGATGTTGATGAATTTTGAAAGTGACTACAAGTAATGTTTTCTTGAAGATAGTAACATGAATTTTGTATATTTTAATTGCATATTTACTAATTATCTAATTACAATAGGATGGCGTCAAAGAAGGGTAAGAAGGTGCCGCCGACGAGGGGGTTCTACCCCTCTAGACCTGAGGACGCTTTCGTTGGTGCCTCGTCGACTGGCAGCAGACGCTCTCAGCTGCTAGGGCACGTTCAGACCAGCTCTAGAGCTTCGTCACAGGTAAATGTCACTCATTTTTGACAAATTCTTTAAATTCAAATTCATATTAAACTTACTTATGAATCATTTGAATGTTGTAGTCCTCACCGACTGACTCAGAGGCTGCGGCGCCTTCAATGAGCCAGCCCTCGGCGAGGCAGCCCTCGGCCAGCCAGCCCTCGGCGAGGCAGCCCTTGGCCAGCCAGCCCTCGGCCAGCCAGCCCCCGGCTGGCGATGAGTTTGTTCCTGAGGCCTTTGACTCGGCTGGTGAGGAGCCGTCTGGGTCACCTGACGTGGCGCCCCAGCAGACGCGGAGGACGAGGAGGACTCACTTTGTTAGTCCTCCCGCGGTCCCTTCACAGAGTCCACAGAGGATCGTGATTCGTCCAGTCGGAGACAGGTAATAAAAATTATCGTGTTCAATTTTAGTTTCTTTTGTTTACTTAAGTAATGAATGAATAAATATCTTACAGGACTTGGGACGACACGTCTTTCACCGGTGAGAAACACCACAGACCGGTGAATGGTGTCCTCGGGTCCATAGTGCGTTTGCACTATCCCGGGGTCATCGACGGGGTGCTCGCTCTTTCGTGGGAGGACTACGCACGCGTCCATCACCAGGAGCACGGCAACCTTCAGGAGGCCGTATGGGCTGATTTTATGGTAAGTATGTTAAAAAAGTTTCTAAGTTACAACTCTTAAACTCTTTTAGTGAACATCTCTTCAATATATTCTTTATCACAGGCAAGATATACTTTAGAGGACCCGAACGACCGTCGCCTGTTTGAGGATGCGAGGCGAGTGTTTCACTTCAATGCTGCCAAGGCGCTTTGACAAGCTTTGTCGAACGCTCGTGTTCAAATTATTAATGAGCACTTGAAGGCGAACCAGCAGCACGTGTTACACTTCCGGCAAGAGAGCGAGAGGCACCTGACGGAGGAGGAGTACGCGCAGGTACGTGGAGTGTAGTATGTATTTTTTTCTAATAATTGCCTCGATGGTATTTTTAACGATTTCCAACTATGTGCAGGGCCACGTGAGTTGGTTGCAGGGTCGGACCGATGCATTTCGGGCCCTTTGTCGCTACTGGGCTAGCGACGAGTTTAAAGCTAAGTCTGAGAATGCTCGAGACTGCAGAGGGGTGGAGGGGAAGAGCAGGCACGGGCAAGATAACCACTTGCGTTTAGCTAAACGCATGGTAAGTGTGTGTAACTTATGTTTATATATTACTAATATATTTTTCGTACTAACACGTATTGACAGGAGCGCGAGACGGGGGTGCCGCCCACCCCTGTTGAGGTCTGGAAGAGAGGTCACAGGGACCCTTCTTAGCCGACGGGGTGCAGTCAGGCTGCAGCCGAGCGGTTGGTAAGTTTAGAAATCATTCATATTAAATATAACTATATAGATTGTTGAACTTATACGGTTTTCTTGTTTTGCAGGCTAAGTACGGGGAGGAGGCTAACACGGCGAGGATTTCGATTGGGAACGTCAACCGATCGATCCTCAAGCCGTGTATGCAACCGGTGGTGGAAAAGCACACGGAAGGTGAGTTTACAAGTTATTTTATCGTTTTCAATTCAAAGTATTCAAGATATTTCAATTTCATATTACTAACTCTCTTTTTTATAGGCTCGCCATATTCGAAGGAGTTGTCGACTCTAGGGCAGGGATACCTGCGAGAGGTAGCTCCACGCAGGCTTCAGGCACGGGAGGTCGCCGCGTATCGCAGAGGGACATTGAGATGCAGTCCCTCCGAGAAACTGTAGAAGAAAACGAAAGGCGACATGAGGAGGAAAGGAGGGAGGCGGAACGCCAAAGGATCGCGACGGAGGCCACGATCCAAACCCAGGCAGCAGCGTTGGCGCAGATGCGGGAAGCAATGGAGGTAAAAAACTAAAAACTAAAATTCTTATTAATTCAGCGTAAATGACTTATTAATAGGTAGCATTTAATGTTTGCAACGACAGGCCATCGCTCGGGCGCAAGGTCTGGGAATCCAGCTACCGGTACTACCACCAGTCCTTCCAGGCGATCCTTCTTCAGCGGGTCAAGTAAGTTTCTATGTAATCCTTCTTCTCCACTGTAATAAGATTGAGATAGATGAAAGAGAGAGATAGTTAGATAGAAGGAAATGATTGAGATAGAAGAATGATAGAGATAGAAGAAAGAGAGACAGGAGAAAGAGTGAAAGATAGATAGAGTAGGATAGGAATGAAGAGAGAGAGTAATATGTAGATGGAGATAGAGGGAGGAAGATAGAGGGAAAAGGATATCAATAGAGAGATAGAGTGAGAGAGAAAGATAGAGTGAGAGACAAAGAGAAATGAAAAGAGAGGGGAAGAGAGGGGATCTAGATGAAGATAGAGGGAGAGGAAGGGAGGAGAGATGTTGATGTATTTATATTCTAACTCTAAGTTTCATTAATTGCAGGGATCCGCGACGGCTGCACAAACGCCGTCGCCGTCGCTACCGCCGCCTGGAATGAGGCGCGATGACGACTTCGACTTCGGAGGTGGCTCCGGAGGTGGCTACGGAGGTCAGATGGGCGAGTGAGCCCTTTTGTTTGCTTTGTTGATGACGATGTGAGATGTATTGGAATTTATTAGTTTGTGATTGTGATGATGTTTTCTCTGTGATGATGATCTTTGCTATGTGTATATAATGTGTGTATTGAATCTGTTCTGTGATTCTGGCCATCGAGCCGGGTAGTTTTTTCTGTTTTACAAAAAATAAAAAACCTTATTTGCGACGGCTTTTTATACAGTACCGTCGCAAATAAGGGACCAGGCCGTCGTAAATAGGCCTCTGCTATTTGCGACGGCCTGGCCGTCGCAATTAATGTTTATTTGCGACGGCACGGCCGTCGCAAATAGCTCTGTGGGCCCCGGAGCAGGACCCGTGGGCCCAGCCCACTGGACTTATTTGCGACGGCCAGGCCGTCGCAAATAGAAGCACTTAATTGCGACAGCCAGGCCGTCGCAAATAAGCTTTAATTGCGACGGCGACACTGTCGCAAATAAGGTTGCAGGGCCCACCGGCCCGCGGCAATAACTTGCGACGGCCCCCTTAGCCGTCGCAATTAAAGCTTATTTGCGAGGGTGGCCGTCGCAAATAAGCTTAATTGCGACGATTTATTTGCGACGGCTAAAAACCATCGCAAATAAAGAAAGCCGTCGCAAATCGCTTATTTGCGACGGCCTTTGGCTTATTTGCGACGGCTACGGCCGTCGCAAATCATCGGGATTCATGTAGTGATAACTGCAGGCACACATTTACTGTGCATAATGCCTCGTAACTGCTCCTATTAGTTGCACGTTGAGAGGTTTCAGGGAGCTATTTCCTTAAAGTATGGCATATCGAATCTGAGGCAGTTGGCAAACTCAAGTATACGAAGATATCCTATATACTGGAGGCAAAACACACAAAAACTCACCTCTCTTTGACAACTGCTCCCGCGCCGCTTTTTTTCGTCCTGCCGTCCCTTTTTCCACCGTGCAGCGTATCGAGAAAGAGCCGTGTCTCCGAGCAACCGCCGATGATCTGAAGATCTGCATGGGTGTCGACGATCAGGTTTCTAAGAACGTTTGCACGATCACTCGTTGCACTTTCATCTTCCTCAACATCTCCGTCCTCTACTGCTTGTCCGTGTTCTTCTCATCCTCTACTTCATACCGGAACGCTACGTAAGTAAATCACTCGACGATACGATATCATTCATGTTGAGTGATCTATTCGCATAAGGTTATTTCGATAGTTTAATTAATTTGTGTGTAGTAGTAACACTTTATTTTGACTGCTAGTAAGTCTGTTCTTTCCTATTTAGGTTCATCAAATTAATCGTATGGCATGTGAATTTTTAAACAGTTCTAACCTTTCAACTATGTTGCACAAGTTTACCTCGTGTCCAAAAATCAACTTAAATTGGGAAGCGAATTGTTGGGAACTTACATGACATCTATCTGAATTTTAAAGTTGGAGTAAACCGGTGCTTTTATGGTGCAGAGAGTTCTTATCAGAAAACTTCAGGACACCCGGATGGTCCATTGACACTCAACAGATCGTTAAGTTTTCTCTCAGATTTTAATGTACCGCAGACAACATTTGTGAAGTGTGGCCCAAGAAAATGAGTAAAATGAGAAGTGTGACCCAAGGAAGTATCAAGTATTGCCTTCACTCTGCCCAGGTCAAAACTGACATCTCCACTTTTGCAATGACTAACTGAAGCTTTCTCACCCAAATCTATGTGGTTCTAACGGGCTAAGAATCTGACAACCAGGTGCTCTGCTATAAGCTTCCTTGCACAGGGATGTTTTTTGGAAAGCTACTGCCAAATGAGAGGAGCATTGAACTTTGTAGAGGTCACTTTGGTACAAATGAAAGGATGTAAATAAAAAAACAATTTTTTACAAAAATGTAAACTATTTCTCAAATTACTAAAGACAAAAGCTTAAGGTGAATATTTTGAAGACTTTAACAGTAACAGATGCATTAGAAAACCGGGGGGGGGGGGGGGGTACCAATCACTGGCACCAACAATCCTCATCTTGAGATGTCTTATTAGAAAGGATGACAAGGAGGTTTAAAGGCCATTCAGAATTATTTTTATTAACTAATGTTTTAATAGTAATTTGTGCAAATATACTTTTTTAGGGAGTGGGCCATTTGGTGACCGGTACTTATTCAGTCACGTCAAGAAGTTTTGCCGGACCAAGCGCACGTGTGATTCGCCTTTGTCCATATTGATCAGCAGGCGGTCATGTCAAACAAATTGTAGATTTGGTCACTTATATTATATGGCGGTCCTCTTAAGCTGCCGCATCTGAAAATGACATTATACATATGGTACACAAGACCGTGATGTATTTAAGTTGAAAACAAACCATTGCAAAGTATTCCTCCAGATGTAGAAATCACATGTCGGCTTCACATACAATCTTCAGCGATTGCGCAATTGAAATAATTCTACTATCAAGAAAGGAAATTATTCAAGCTTCATACGACGATTTCACAACTGAATTGGTTTTAAAAAGCTATGTACGACAGCAGCAGAAGCCAAACACAATTCCCAGTTTTAAGCATCGAGGGGAAGCCACTCTTGATACTGGCCGTGGGCCCAGCCGCGCTGCTGGTTAGCTCACTGAGACTGCTTACAGCGACGTGTGAGCCTGTGGTGCACATAAACGGAAACGAAAGTACCAGTATGTTAGATGAGCAAGGGCCATGACGAGGCTAATTAAACGGAATTATATTTTTGTAAATAGGTAGTGAGTTATTTTAAGTACTTCAAAATAATGATTTCCAAACTCAATATGGAGACAACAAAATCAAAAGAAAAGAGAAAGAGAGCGAGACTTGACAACAATTAACGTGAATGGATCTAAGCAAATCAGGCCAAAATTTTATCAGACACGTTAGATTTTGTTAAATCCGTATGACACAAGTTTCTCTTGTTCATCCAGAAACTATATTATTTTTGAAAACATGTTACTCCCTCCGTCCGAGTAGAACTCTATTCCTAGGATTCAAATGTTGGATGAGCAAAGAAAGTAAATGACCTTAATACCCATAATAAATGCTCAATAGCTGTATCAATTTTCGTTATACATCCAATGCTCATTTGCTGTAAAAGTGATAAGATGCTCTGCCACCCAAGAAAAAAGGACGGAAATAGATTTTTTTAAGCCATACGGAGCTGTCTGTCAGAGAATTTCGGTTGGTGGATGGGAGCAAGTATTAAGTTGATTTGACATGGGTCGATGAGAATAGAGTTTTGGTAGGACAAATTCACAAGGCTAGAAATAAGCTTACACAGGGACAGAGGGAGTAGTTCTAAACAATCTATCTACTCATCATAAGACAAAGGACGACGTGCACAGAAAAAATAGCATTCGTACCTGAAGTAACAGCAGCGCTGCCGGTACCGTTGCTGACGTTGCCGCAGGACATCTGGAAGATGGCTTGGACGCCCTGCATGAGGCCGGGGCTGTAGCCCCGGATGTTGCCTAGGATGCCGTTCACGCAGGTCATCATCGACATCATCTGGCCGAAACACGGCCCCTGGCACAAAACGCGCGCCACTGAACCGTTGTTCGTCCCCGTTCCCGGAGCCGGTGGTGGCGCCGTGGTGCTGGTTCCCGTCGCGTTGACGCCCATTGACCGGAGGCACCCATTTATCACCTGCCACGCAACAATTTTGTTCTTCAATATATATATGTAGTGTGTTTATGTTTCTGCTCATTGCAGTTTTCTTCTGATGTTGTCCATTTCTAATGTTAGATGCAAGCAGCGGATAAACAAAATATTAAACATTCTGATTGTTAGAATCTCATAGATAGATGGCAGTTATTACAACACATGGTTTATGACCCTGTTTGGCACAATTAGAACTTGTTACAAAAGCAGTTTGTTTGAAAAGTTTGTAGAAAGCAGTTTGTGCTTATATCCTGCTTTTAGTTCATTCTAAGAAGCAGCTGAACTAATAAGTTGTTACAAAGCTTCCTGTTTGGCACACCCTCAACTTATTTTTATAAACAACCTGCAGTAGAAGCTGTATCAAACAGGATCTATATGTACGGAGTTAGCTACTCAGCGTGGCTCACTTTTGTAGATTGAACACTTGTGTTTATTTTCAATAGAGAACTTGATCAAATAATGTGAGAGCACACGTGATGAATTAATAATTTGAATGTTTTTAATATTAAAATGATTTGAATGTATCATGGAGAAGGTCTATAGTGATG
Source organism: Tuctoria greenei (assembly GCA_036927565.1). NCBI lineage: Eukaryota > Viridiplantae > Streptophyta > Magnoliopsida > Poales > Poaceae > Tuctoria > Tuctoria greenei. The sequence goes on from JAYESD010000011.1 coordinate 74,379,889, forward strand.
CTTAGGAAATCCGCAGTGGTACACTGTAAAACATACTAGAATTTTTTTTTAGTGCACATGCTGAAAGTATAGAGTAGATAGAGTATGGTTTAGAAGATAGAGTATGTTTTAGAGGTTGCTTGCTGTGGATGGTCTTAACCTGTCTGTTAAGAACGTGTGGTCCATTGTTTATGAAGCGATTCTCGTGATGAATTTAGCCCGGTGTGTAGGGAAGACCGGAAGAGTCATTCACCTGTCTGTTGTCAAAGCAGAGAGCAGCCTGTGCCACAATCTGGACGGCATCCTGTGTTCCTGGCACTACGGCTCCACCTGCTGCTTGTCCTGCATCGTTCAATCATGTCAGCTGTGAGCGCCAAGCAAACGAAACGGCTTGTTTTGGAAGGCCTTGACGTCTCTGAAATACTTTAAAGCTGGTTTTCTGTCTGGTAAAACTTAAACGAACTGATTGTTTAAATTTAAATTTAAGTTGGTTCAACTAAATCGAAATTGAAATTTAAGGTTTAGCTTACAAAAACAAGGTGGAACTAAGTGACGAAAGGCAGAAGAAAAGCTGAACAAAATGCATGTTCCATATCAGCAAGTAAAAAAAAATTAAAAAAGAAAGACGAAACCAAAGCGTGGTTACCTCGGCAACAAGAGATGGCCATAGACGAAAGCACGAGCGTGAAACACAGATGCTGCAGCTTCATCTCGAAACAGGCCATGGCACAGCAACTATGAGTGTGTGACTCTGAAAAGTGAAAGCTTGAAGATGCTTATGCTGCCAGGCAGCTTGCAATCTCTATATATAATAACAGCTCATGCAAGTGCATCAACTGTCTCTAAGAGCTTATTAAATGTATAATAGGGGTGTATTAACGGCTTAATCAAGCAACCATGGCAACGACTTGCTTCTCTGCAATAAACATGGAATAATGAATCATGAACAGTGTATATGTTGTCATCGAGAATGTGATGCGTGGAATATGGATGGGTGGAGCTCAATTGCAAACTGCATGTGTGGTAGCTTCAGCTGCTATAAAAATGATGGTCTGGTGGTTTGCACCGGTGTTTGGTACACAAGATCCAGCTACCCTTCACTTGTTTCTTAGACTCGGTCACTGCGAGGTGCTGCGTAAATCATATCTAAACAGGAATAGGTTACTATTTCGGACCAAGTACTGTAGTTCGACGTTGAAGTTCCCACAGGCTTCAAATGCATTCTCTGTTTATTTATCTGTTTCCCCCTACCAGGGTTGGCAAGTGTTTCAATTCTCTATGTAATATTGTATTCCAGCTCGTGCGGGTGATATATACATGTGCCAAGGAATTCCACGGTTGTACGGTTGTTGAACCACTAGAATCAGCTGGTGTGTTTTGTATTAGACATCATCTAGAAACGGGATAGGTTATTGCTGATTGAAATATTTTAACTGCAAAAAGTCAAAATTGTAAGTCTAGCATAATAAATAGTATGGAGACCAACACGTTGGTGTCGTTGGTCTCTCAGCAATGGAAATATAATAATAGACTTTGTCATAATTGTTTCCCTCAATGATGTATCTGAAATTATTTAATAAGGTGATATTAACACCGTGTGTCATTGTGTGGACACGCAGAGGCAGATAATTTCTTCCATTATTTAAAAAAAATGTAGAACAACTAATAAAATGAACAAAGGTTAAAATATGGATACTTTTCCATCCAAAATTATCAAAGCACTTTTTTTTTCTGAAAAATGTGGCGGTGCCAAATTATATTATAAGCCAGGAGAGTAATGTGTTACAAGCACAAGTCGTCCAAAATTCAGTTGATCGGACCACAAAGAAGGAAAGACACTTTGCTTTGGGCTTTAGAATTCCAGAGCTTTTAGTGGATTTTGTAGTTCCTATGTTTCTATGCAGGAATCTGTTCCTTTCTTATGGGTTGGGGAGACTCATTCTTCCATTCCAAACAACACAAAATGAAACATTCTTGTGGAATTAGTTCCTCTATTTTTTTCCTATGATCTTCCTCCATTCCAAATGACGGCCTTGTCTGGAATGGAGGATTAAAAAAAAGCAAGAATGGGAAAACACAAAGAAATGAAGAGAATGTAGGAATTAGAAACGTGAAGGAATGATGAATTTTATGTGTTTGGAATGTAGGAATACAACCACAAGGAGTTAACACAGTATTAGCATGAAATATGAATCAATCAAATTAATTACTCTGTGGATCAAAAGGAATATGAGCCTACTGCATGCCAAAAGCACCATGATGTACCAGCACTTTCAACATCCTCTTACTCTCCTGATATTTTTTTTCATGGCTTCGCGGTGCTTTTTATTCTTTTGCTTCTATGCAATTTGGGAAATAACGGTAAGTGTTCCATGTTTCCAGCACAACAGACACTGCTACAATAAGCCTCATCACAGGCGGCTCCAAACCTATTATCACAAACGGCTTTTAAAACCGCCTGAAACGAAGAGTCTGTGATAATCCGCAATTTCACAGGCGGAGAAGTGATACCGCCTGTGAAGACATATTATCATAGGCGGTTCTTTACTTAGGCTAGAAGCCTGTGAAGACACATTATCATAGACGGTTCTTTACTTAGTCTAGCCGCCTGTGAAGATACTTTATCACAGACCGGTCGTGCAACATATATAACCGCCTGTGATAAATGTCTTATCACAGACGAGTATTGAAGCATAACTAACCGCCTATGATAATGTGTCTTCACAGACGGGTATTGAAGCATAACTAACCGCCTATAATAATATGTCTTCACAGACGGGTATTGAGGCATAACTAACCGCCTATGATAATATGTCTTCACAGACGGGTATTGAAGCATAACTAACCGCCTATGATAATGTGTCTTCACAGGCGGGTATTGAAGCATAACTAACCGACTATGATAATGGTGTAATCACAGACGGACGTTTACCTACATCAGCCGTCTGTGAAGACCCTTTAACGCAGCCGGTTTCTACCATAACAGTACCGCCTGTGAAAATTAGGTTATCATAGATGTTTCTTTACTTGTACCTAGCCGCCTGTGATAATTATTTTTCACAGTCATGCCTAACCGTTGGTTAATAACCGCTTGTTATAAGGTATAACCTATACAGTACTACTGCTGTTATTTCTAATTTCCAGGTCAATTCAATATAATCACAGAACAAAAAACAACAATATCATCACAGAACAAAAGTCAACAATATTATCATCACAGAAAAGTCAATTTCACTAAAACAATATACATATGTACAAGTTACAAATACAATTTGTCGGTGGTTTGGAACCGACAGATCTCCCGACACTACTAAAGTGTTAGAGGAGTTTGATGTTCGTTGTGGGCGCGTGGAGATTCAAGAAGGTGAATTGTAAATGACGCAGGAGACACAGAGGTTTACGTGGTTCGGGCCGCCTGAGCGTAATACCCTACTCCACGGATGTGTTGGTGTTGTATTAGCTGTATGAGCTTGTGACGAGTGTCTATGGCGCGTGTGTAGCGTCACTGAATGTGTAGAGTCCGTCGTCGCCCTGTCCTTTTATAGTACAAGGGCAGGCCGTTACAAGTTAGCCTGGCCCAACATGTGGCCCCGGTGGTTACTAGTATTGACACTTATTCAACACATTTAATTGTCCTTAATGACCGGGTAATGGGCTTTGACAGCACCGTTACTGGTAATTAAGGCCATCCGATCGTGTGTCATTAATATGGTATTAATGACACATAACCGGGTCTTGAAGTCCTTGATTCCCCTTTGAAGATCTGGAGCCGTTATGGAGTCTTCCGGAGGTCAGAGGCTGAAGCTCCGACGGTTGGACACGTGGCAGCTCCGGAGCATGTGGTGGGAAACAGGCAGCTCCGGAGCTACCTGACACATGTTAGGTCCGGAGCCTCTCTCGGTCTGGGGTTATGTCCGGAGGTGCCATCTCGGTACATGGCCCGGAGCTTCCCCCTTGTGGGCGGTAGCTCCGGTTTGATAGTACACGTGGCGACCCTGGGATTAACCATGCTGGAGAAGCGGGTCCGGTTATATCTGACATGTGGGCCTCCGAGGGTCTTCAAATCAAGTAGATGACTTTCCTTTGAGATATTTATAGCCTCAAGGGGTGTACAGTTTCCAGGGTACCGACAGTGGCCCCCTGGACCTACCTCCGGGGAAGACCACTGGGGTGAAGTCATTCCGCCAGAGGTGGGTCCATCCTCGCGACTTTTGAACTGAGTCTTCAAAGGTCTTCGGAGGTGCCGTTGGCGAGGGTTTGGAGTTAAATCCTCGCCACGTGGCGCATCCTGCGTGCGGCAGATGAGATCTTTGGCGTGCGGATCTCACGCAATTGAAGGTCGCCGGTTCCCGATACGAAAACCGTATCGGTTCCGCGCGCCTTGTCAGGACGCCGCCTTCGGGTTCTCCGCCTCATGATGACAACCATTCGCCTGGGTAAGAACCTCGACTTGATCGTCAGGGTGGTCCCGGGCCCCCTTGTCATCGGCTGGGTGGAATTTTTGAATGGTATCTTCGACTTCCTTGCGGTTTCCATCCAAGCGTTGCGAGGGCTTACTTAAGAAGGAAAGCGCGCACCATCGGGAGTTCTTCACGCATCCCATCTGATCTTGCGCTCAAACTCGCAACTTGTGCTTCGCTTTTCTTCTCTTGCCTAGCCGTGCAGGATGGAGTTGGGTCTCCGCGAGAGTCGCTTGAAGACCGACAGCAACCTGAAGAAGGTCCGGGCCCTCATGGGATGGTCCTCAGACTTCTTCAACCGCTCGGTCCGCGCTGGTGGAGAGCTCCTGTTTGAGAAGGAGCGCGCCGGCGAAATGGTGTACTTCTCCTCGTACGCCATGGTGGGGTTGATCCCACCTTTTTCTTCCTTTTTCTTGATGTTGCTGGACTTTTATGGTCTGCAGCTATACCACCTTGGCCCTCACTCCATTATCCTCGTGTCTATCTTCGTCCACTTCTGTGAGATGTGGGTGGGTATCCCCCCTGCATCGAACTCTTCCGGACCTTCTTCACCGTCCATACCACCGGTAGGAGCAATGAGTACCTTGGCTTCTACTACTTCGTGAAGCGCAAGAAGTGCCCATTCAAGTACCTCCGGTCGTTTCCCTCTGGGAAGTGGGATGACTGGAAGAAGGACTGGATAGTCATCCGGGTGGAGGAGCACGAGAGGCTGGAGCTGCCCGAAGGCCTCCCCAACATTGACACGACGATCTGGAGTGAAGCTCCGGTGCTGGCGGACGCCTTCGACCCTGTTCTGACCAGGATCCGCCGGTGCGTGTAGGGGGGATTAACCCCTCAAGCGGTGTTTTGTAACTTCCTGGTCAACAGGTGGGCACCGCTGAAGAAGAGAGAGAAACTCGCATGGGCCCTCAACAGCGTGATGGACGATGACCGGGTCGAGACCGGGCTGAAGTCTAACATGGTGGGGAAAACCTTAGAGTTCCACCTCAAGAAGTTCCAACACGGCATCGACGTCGAGCGTGACGACTTGACTCCGCCATCGGCTTTTCTTCCTCTGAACGTGGAAGTTGAGTTCAGTAGGGAGCTCCGGCAGAAGATGCCCATGCTTCACGACCTTGGTGTCGTCAAGAGAAGATCAACTACCAGGGTGGCGATCCCTGGAGTGTCCGAGGGTGGATCCGACCCTGCTCCGAAGCCGAGGGAAGAGGTCGTCGGCAAGGGTAAGGAGCTAGCGGATGAACCCGAGAGCCGGAAGAGAAAGCTGCAGTATGCCAGCGGAAGGTCCGTCAGGCCCGCTACTTATGCGTCGGCTCCTCCTCAGAGGGGAAGGTCTTCTACAACTGCGGTGACTGTTCCCGTAGTGGGGTCCTCTCGGGGCGCGACTGTTCCCGCAGTGGGGTCCTCCCGGGGTGTTAGCTCCGGGCATGCGACTCCAGCACCTGGGCCGGTGGAGGCCTCTAGGTCTGGGGGTTCTTCCTGATCGAGGGGGGCCTCAACTCTGGAAACACCCGTGGCCGCGACAAGTTCAGGGGGGCCTTTCAGAGCTTCCACGCTGTCTATGACCAGCCCAGAATGCCCGGGAAAAAGATTCCGCGCAAGCTGGTGCGGAAGCCTCCCAAGGTAATTTGTAATCTTTACCTTGGTCAATTGTTTTGTTGTAGTGATTGCTTTTTTAAGTTTCTTCGTCCATCATTTGCAGCATTCCTAAGAAGAGGAGTGAGGCTCCACCCTCAGCTACAGCGGCTGAAGCTGTGAGGGCGGGGGCTTCTGCTCCTGTCCCGTTGCCGCCCCAAGTGGTGGTTGAAGCTGCGACAGCTCCGGTGCTGGCTGTCGTGGTCATGGACCTCGACTCATCCCCAGAGACTCCCGTGGTAGCGCCGGACCACGGGAGAGAAGATGCGCCAGCGGCACCTGTCCCGGAGGCTGAAGCTTCGGGTCCTGGTGCTGAAATGACGGAAGTTCCGGCTGTTGAGCCGGTGGAAGCAGTAATTCCGACCTTTGAGCCGGAAATTGTCGAAGCCTCGGCGGTTGAGCCGGAGGTGATTGAAGCCCCGGTGTGCATGCCGGAAGCTGAGGAAGTTCCGGCAGTTGGGCCGGCTACCTCCGAAGCATCGGCCGCAGAGCCGGTCATTGTTGAAGCTCCGACTGCAGGGCCGATCAATGTTGAAGATCTTCCGGCTCCCGAGCCGGTTGTTGAAGAGGTGACGGAGTTCGAGCCACCATCAGAGGAGGTGCCAAGGCCGGAGCCAGAAGCGGCCCCTGCTCCAGAAGTGATGACGTCGGAGGTACTCACGGCCGAGCCGGAGTGCCCAAGCGAAGTCGCTGGCCCCCTGCCTGAGGGGGTGAACGAAGACCTGGCGACGGGGCCTTCCTCGATGGCGACTGAGGCCATCCCGGAGGACGGCCAATTTTTGTATCAGAAAACCCGCTGGAACCAGCGGAGGAGACCCCAGCAGGTCCGGAAACTATCCCGTTGTCACTGTCTATTGACAACGCATGTTCCAGTCTGCGTCAAGTCCAACTGGCCTTCTTCCACGACAGCAAGGCTCTTGAAGAGGAGCGCCAAACCCTTAGGCAGTGGCGTAACCAGCTCTACTTCGAGACCAAGCTGGCACAGTTGAGGCTAGCGGATGACAAAGAGTGGATCAAGCAGGAGAAGATCCGCCTGGAGTACTGGGGCAAGTTACTGGATGACAGGGAGAGTTTGACTCGCGCCCTCGACGCTCAATCCTGGAAGATCTACGAATAGGCCAAAGCAGCCAATAGTGTGGCCGATGAACGCCACGAAAGGCTTGAGGCCATTAACACTACACTCATCAAGCGCCGAGAGGCACTTGAAGAGAGGGAGAAACGGCTCGAAGATGAAGAGCAGAAACTCCTAGAGCTGCGGGATGATGTCCTGAGGAGGGAGGAGGAGCTCGCCGAGAAGGTGGCTCTGGCTGACAAGGGCCTCGAGGAGCGCGCCAAGAAATTGGAAGAGCGCTGCCATGAGGAAGAGGAGAAGGCCTGGGTGCGAGGGCAGGAACTCTACGAACAAGAGTGTGCCCTTACTGCTAGGGAGAAGAAAGTGAGGGGTAGAGAGAAGGACCAGGTCGATCGCCGGAACAAGATCCACCTCCGAGAGGAGGAGCTCAGAAAACTCGAAAAGCAGGTTGCTGAGAAGATTCAGCAAAACGCCAAAGAAGTTGAGCGCCTCGCCCATGAGAATTCTGAACTGGTGGCGGCCAGAAGATCCCTGGAAGAAATAAAGGGCTTAAGGACTGCGGACTCCCTATAGATTTGGGAGTTCCTGGGCAAGGCCAACGACGCGCTGACGCCGATGGGCTTCAGCCCCGTGCGCCCGGATGATCCGGAGCCGGAGCCGGACCTGGCGTTGCAGGCGTTGAGCTCAGCAGGCAGCAAACTCTCCAAGGTGGGCGATGTCATCACGGACCAATTGGAGATTGAGGGGCAATCCCTGACGAAGAACGTCGCAGATATGTGCTGATGTGCTACACCAGCCGGAACTCCCAATTTCCTCTGGACCCGGTGCTTGAAGGTCCGGTTGAAGGAGAAGGCGAAGCTGCCCGAGCCAACATATCGGAGGTTGCTCAGAAAGTCGCCCAATTCTTCCATAGGGTCTAGGACCATCTCTGTAGTTCACACTTGTATTTTCTCTTCTTCTTCCTCAATTTGGTAATCCCTTGTCTCCAGATGTAATCCCTTGTCTCCAGATAAATGAAATCCCCAAATTTTTGTGAATTTCACTTTTTGTCTTCAATACTTTTGTCTTCACTTGGCCCCCTGGTAGATGTACACAATTTGATTGTGAACATGTACCAAGAGGATATTATGTTTTGTTGAAGACTCATTTGCTCCGAACTTGTAGAATTTAGGTCCGAAGTCTTCGATAGTGAAGGCCCCCTGAGGTTGTCAGAGCTTAGAAGCTCCGGCATTGACTATCGCTGGAGCTTAGTAGCTCCGGCAATAGTCTCTATCAACGCGTAGAGCATCGATAGTTAGTCCTCCGGGGTGTCGGAGCTTAGTAGCTCCGGTAGTGACCTTTGCCAACACTTAGTTTGTTGGCAGCAGACTCCGTTTGCGGGGTCTTCTCACCATCTTTTATTCAGCGTCGACGGCTGACCTCCTAGTTTTAGGGGAGTCGGAGCTTTGTTAGCTCCGATTTTCTCCATCAACGTAGATTTTATTTTCCTGCACACTTAAGCCAAGAAAAATAGTAAAATTCGTTTCTTGTCTATAACTTCATCGCGGCTTACGATTCTTAAGAAGATTTTAAGTCAAACGTGATTCTAAATACAACCGAATGCGTTGTCTTTTCTTCCAGATCCAACTGTACATGGACCCGCCTTACTTCGGCCTGCCGGGGTGTAGGTAGAGTGGCGTACTTAGAGTGCTTGACCAGGCTAAGTCGATAGCACACTCCAGCCCTAGGTTGGCTTGGTGGCTTTCAGGCGAGTTGGCCATGAACAATATTTGAATCCAAAAGAATTGACAATACAACTCGTATCGTATATAGACCGGTCGAACTAAAATTTCTTAAGAATTGCACGTCTTTGTTATAGACAAGAAAGAGAAAAATAAAAATGTTGAGCCTGTACAAAATAAATGCACGTGGAGTCTGTTTCACATGAAGATGTCTTTCATTATAGGTACGGGGTACAGGGGAAACAAGTACACTCTTAGGGTACGGAACCAGGCTAAGCGTGTTTCATTTCTTGTTTGACCCAGGGTAGCAGGCTACACTTTTAGTCCTGAGACTGTGACAAGTGTAGCATGAACTTTGCGGACCTTTCGGGAAAGGTCCGGCTGCTCTCCCGGAGGAACTACCCGACTCTGTACAATGACTCTATAACATATACTTCAATTTACTCGAGACTCACCTCCATGGTATTAAGTGTAGAACTTACGGAGGTGCTCAATGTTCCAAGGATTTGGGAGAGGTGTCCCATCCTCGGTAGCCAAGCGAACGCTTCCGGGATGGGATACTTTAATCACTCGGAAGGGTCCCTCCCAGCCGGGGGAGAGTTTGTTTAACCCTTCTCTGGATTGTATTCTCCGTAGCACTAGATCGCCTTCCTCGAGCTGTCGGTTATGTACATGCCGCTGATGATAATGCCGTAGGGCTTGGCGATATCGGGCATTCCGAACAGCTGCTTGGCACCTTCCCTCCTCAAGGAGGTCTAGGTCTTCACGTCGGAGCTGGTCCTGCGTGGCTTCGTCGAAGGTCCGGACTCGAAGTGAACCCAAGGTGATTTCCGGAGGAAGGATTGCTTCACCTCTGTACACCAGAAAGAAGGGTGTCCCTCCAGTTGACCAGTTTGGAGATGTCCTATTGGCCCATAAGGTCGGCGGAAGCTCTTCGATCCTGTTGGCTCCATGTTTTTTCAAGCGCTCATAGGTGCGCGTTTTGAGTCCTTTAAGGATTTCAACATTTGCTCTCTCGGCTTGGCCATTGCTGGCTGGGTGTGCTACAGAGGCGTAGCAAACTTGAATGCCGAGGTCTTCGCAATATCCTTGAAATGCAGAGCTTGTGAATTGGGTCTCATTATCAGTGATGATTTTGTTTGGGACTCCATATCTGCATACAATGGACTGCAAAAAGTTGATAGCAGATTGCTTGTTGATTGTCACAACTGGAGTTGCTTCCGACCACTTGGTGAACTTATCAATGGCGACGTACAGGAACTTGTAACCTCCGACGGTTCTTGGGAAAGGTCCCATGATGTCCATCCCCCACACAACAAAAGGCCATGTAGGAGGTATCATTTGTAGAGGCTGAACTGGCATGTGAATTTGCTTTGCATGGAATTGACATGCTTCGCATCTCTTCATCAGCTCAGTTGCATCCTGGAGTGCTGTAGGCCAGTAGAAGCCATGCCGAAAGGCTTTACCAACCAGCGTGCGGGAAGACGCGTGGTTCCCACACTCGCCTCCATGAATTTCTGCGAGGAGCATGTAGCCTTCTTCCCTTGTGATGCACCGCATTAGGATGCCGTTGGCACCGCGCCGGTAGAGATCCCCTTCTACCAACGTGTATCTTTTAGTCAATCTGACTACCCAGTTAGCGGATACATCATCGTCAGGAAGGATGTTGTCTTTCAAGTAGTTCCGGATCTTCGAGATCCATGCATCGGAACTAACTTGAGCATTTGAGTCTTGCGTGCTGGGTTGCTTGGAGCTTCCGGCAGCACCTACAACCATTGATGGCTGCCATGGTAACAGGGCCATCGGGACCGTCAGCTTCGGGATGCTGATCTCGCCCCCTTCGCTCAGTTCGGCAGGCTGAGCTGTTGGCTTTGACAACCTTCGGACAAAAATTCCGTCAGGAGCCGAAGCTCCGGTTGACGCTTTCGTCGAGAGTTCATCAGCTTCAGCGTTATGGGCATGCTGAACGTGGTGGAGATCTTGGACTTCAAAGTCCTTCTGAAGCCTCTGGACTTCAAGGAGGTAAGCAGCTAGCTGGAGATTATTGCAGGAACATTCACCCTTCACCTGCTTAATGATGAGCTGCGAATCTCCCTTGACCAGCAGCTGCTTGACACCATATCACAGTGCCACCTTTAGTCCGTAGATGAGCGCTTCGTACTCTGTCATGTTGTTGGTCGCCTTGAAGTCAAGGTGTACCATGTATTTCACCTTCTCCTCGGTCGGTGCAAGGAGAAGGATTCCAGCTCCGGCCCCCTGCTTCTGCATGGAGCCGTCGATGTAGAGGGTCCAGTGAGGCTCGGTGAAAGCTGGAGCTTGATGCTCCGTCTTCTACTCACTGGGGCCCCCAGGGTTTGATGGAGAGGGAGTCCATTCTGCTACAAAATCTGCCAATGCTTGACTCTTGACTGCTTGCCTTGAAATAAATTCAAGATAAAATTCAGCCAATTCCGCTGCCAACTTTGCAATATTCCCAGTTGAATTGGGATTATGCAAGATTGCTCGAAGTGGGTAAGAGGTCACCACTGAGATTTTGTGAGCTTGGAAGTAATGGCGAAGCTTCCTGGAGGCAATAAGAACTGCATAGAGCAGCTTATGCACCTCTAGGTATCGAGTCTTGGCATCATGTAGTACTTCACTGATGAAGTACACTGGGCGCTGAATGGTCCGGACCCTCCCAGAGGGGTCCGGAGCTTCCTCTTCACTGACCCGGATCCTCATGGAGGAATCCAGATTTTCTTCGAGGACCTCCGGGTCTTGGCTGGAGGAACCCGGAGCTTCTTCAGAAGTGACCTGGACCTTCCCGGAGGGGTCTGGATCTTCTGAAGAAGTTCCTTGTGGATTCGAATCTGGGAGCTGGGACCCAAACTCGCTTTCAGGTACCTCCGGACCCTCCCGAAGGGGTCTGGATTCCTGAGTATGGGTAGTTCTGGTCTCTCTGCAACCATAAACATACTGACGACTTCATCATTTGCTGAAATGTAAAGCAACAAAGGCTCACCAGGGTTCGGAGCTACCAGAATTGGTAGGGTGGTGAGGAACTGTTTCAGCTCCTGGAATGCCTTCTCTGCTTCTTCGGACCATTGGAATGGTCCGGACTTCCTCAATAACTTGAAGAAGGGGAGTGCCCGTTCTGCCAGTCTTGAAATGAACCGGCTGAGGGATGCTAGACATCCAGTCAACTTTTGGACGTCTTTGATGCGGGTTGGTGGCCGCATGTCTTCAATGGCCTTAATCTTCGCCGGATTAGCTTCTATGCCCTGGTGACTTACCAGGAAACCGAGAATTTTTCCGGAGCTAACCCCGAAGACACACTTGTCTGGGTTTAGCTTTGTGCGGGTGGCCTGCAGCTTGTCGAAGACAGCCTGCAAGGTGTCAAGGAGTGACTCCTTGTCCCTGACCTTGACCACGATGTCATCGACGTACACTTCCACTATGTCTCTAATGAGTTCTTCAAAAGTTTTGTACATAGCTCGTACAAAAGTTGAAGTTGCATTCTTGAGACCAAAGGGCATGGCTGTATAACAGTACAATCCATCTACTGTGATGAACGAGGTATGCTCTTCATCTTCCCTAAACATCCTGATTTGATGATACCCGGAATATGCGTCTAGGAAACACAATAATTCACAACCGGAGGTGGAATCCACTATCTGATCTATTCTAGGTAGTGGGAATGGATCTTTTTAACATGCCTTATTTAGTTTGGTGTAGTCGATGCACATCCGAAGCTTCCCACCGGCCTTGGGCACAACGACTGGGTTTGCCAGCCATTTTGGATGGAAGACTTCTTGGATGAATCCAGCTTCGAGTAACTTCTTCACTTCTTGTCGAATGAAGTTCTGTCGCTCTACGGATTGCTTCTGAGGCTTCTCATGCGCAGGCCGGGCGTCGGGGTAGATCTTCAGATTGTGCTCAATCACTTCCCTGGGGATCCCACGCATTTGTGACGGTTGCCAAGCAAACATGTCGACGTTAGCCCAGAGGAAAGTGATGAGCGCGAGTTCCTATTTGTCGTTCAATCCCCCCGATATACGGGTGGTCTTAGCGGCATCGGAACCAATTTGGACGACTTTGACGGGAATGTCGGTGTCGCCGCTTGGCTGCACATGAGGTGCAGAAGTCGTGCCTCGTTGACGAATGCTCGGGGGTTTTGGAGCTTGCTCCTGCGTGGAGTCCTCCTCTTGCGCCGTGGTGAGAGCATGGAGTTCTTCCAGAGCAGTTACTCCGGCAGTACGATCTCCGCAGATCCGGAGAACGCCTACTGGCGTTGGCATCTTCAACACCAGATAACCATAACGAGCAGCTGCCATGAATTTGTACAGGGCAGGCCTACCCAAGATGGCATTGAAGGGTAAGTTGATCTGAGCGATGTCGAAGACCAACTTCTCGGTGCGGTACTTCTCCCGTGTCCCGAAGGTAACGGGGAGAGTAATAGCTCCGAGTGGGGTAATGGCCCCCGGACCTACTCCGGAGAAAGGTCGAGAGGGGTGGAGATCCGAAGGTCGGAGTTGAAGCTTAGTAAAAGCTTCGAAGCTTATGAGGTTAAGCCCCGAACCTCCGTCTACTATGACGTGGTGGAGCTGGATGTTGTTGATGGTAGGAGATACCATCAAAGGTAACTGTCCTGCTCCAACCATGCTCTGAGGGCAGTCCGAAGCATCAAAAGTGATGGCCGTGTCCATCCACTTCCGATGAGGTTCCGGCCTGACTGTTGGAGCTACAACGGCCATATCCCGACGCATAGTCTTGATGACGTGGCAGGAGGTGATGTCCCATGATCCACCAAAAATGGTGTTCATGGTCTTCCGACGCTCGTTAACAGAGACGTCAGAATCATCATCGACGGAGGTGTAAACGGCCTTCAGGACCTTTTTGGGATCCTGAAATCCTAACTCCTCTTCAACCGGAGCTTCCGTTGACTTTTTGCTTTCCTTCCCTCTGTCGGAAAGGAGATTCTTCCCGGCTCTTGTTGTAGCGCTCGGCAAGGTTTTGGACCTCCCGGCAGTCTTCCAAACTGTGGCTGCCCGTTTTTTGAATGGGACACCACACTTTGGGTTTGCCACCGTCTTCAGAAGACAGTCGAGGTCGCTTCTCGGGGCGTGGCCCTCGGCCACCCAGAGCTGCAGCAGCTGCAACGTTGGATGTGCCGGCCGACGGCTTCTTCTTGCCGTTGGTCTTCTTTTTCTTCTTGCCACCCCCGGAGGTAGCGGCTTCTTCTTTGGAGGATTTCTTGTGACCCTCCGGGGTTGGTTTGGATTGCATCTCACGGCCCTCCGCAGCTCTAGCACATTTGTCAGCTAAGCTGAAGAGTTCCGTGACACTGGTGATCTCCTTGATCGCCAGTTTCTCCAACATCTTCTTGTCCCGTACACCCTGTCTGAATGCCACAATGTCAGAGGCGCTAGAGATAGAAGGGATAGTGTCTCGTACCTGAGAGAACCTCTGGATGAATGATTGCAGGGATTCTCCCCCTTTTTGCACGACTGCAAAAAGGTCCAGTTCAGTGCCTGGTCGGGTGTATGAACTCCCGAAGTTGGCGGTGAACTGCCGGCACAGCTCCTCCCAACTGTTGATAGAGTTGGGTGGAAGGCTCATAAACCAGGACCTGGCGGTCCCAGTTAAGGCCACTGGAAAATAATTGGCCATCACGGCCTCGTTCCCTCCATTTGCCAAGATTGCAATGGAGTAGATCTGAAGAAATTCGGCGGGATTGACAGTCCAGTCGAATTTTTCCGGCAGGTGAGGCCGGAACTTCTGTGGCCACCTGACCATACGCAGATGTATGGCCAGAGCTGAACAGCCTCCTCCTACTCCTTCAGGAGCAGAAAGGTCTTGAGCTTCCCGTCCTTTATGAGCACGCTCAATATGGACTCGGCCATCTTGTTGGCGGTATCGACGATCAAGCTCCGCCCGGAGGTTATGAGTTGATAGCCTAGATACCGTGTGAGTGCGTCGTGCCCCGGAGGGTAATGACATCACTTGTTGTGATGCATCACGTCTCCTTCTATTGGAAACGTGTGGACCAAGTCTACCAGACAAAGTCCGCCGCTGCGACGGGGCTCGTCCCGAAGGAGGAGGACCCTGGTTGCTGAGGCGTTCGGCTGCTGCCGCAACCAAATGCTCTACATCGGCCCTCCACTGTTCCAGCGCATCCCGGGATGCAACCGAAGGTGGTGGGCGTTGGAGAAGAGCACGCGCTGCATAGAGTGCGTGTTCCGGGTTGTCATGATTTGCCGACGCAGTGATTGACGCCGGCGCACCATCGCGTTGCCCAGCTTGATTTGCTGGTGAAGGCGGTGGTGGTGGGAGTGTGACTCCTGCTGGTGCTGAGGCTCCTGCTGGTGGCTGCATGTTGGAGGGATTGCCCCCAAAAGCATGAGCAGCAGGTTGACCGTTGGATGATCCAGCAGCTGAGTTCACCATTCTCAAAATCTCAGGCGCCCCTACCTGGCGCGCCAACTGTCAGTGGTTTGGAACCGGCAGATCTCATGACACTACTAAAGTGTTAGAGGAGTTTGATGTTCGGTGTGGGCGCGCGGAGATTCAAGAAGGTGAATTGTAAATGACGCAGGAGACACAGAGGTTTACGTGGTTCGGGCCGCCTGAGCGTAATACCCTACTCCACGGATGTGTTGGTGTTGTATTAGCTGTATGAGCTTGTGACGAGTGTCTATGGCGCGTGTGTAGCGCCACTGAATGTGTAGAGTCCGTCGTCGGCCTGTCCTTTTATAGTACAAGGGCAGGTCGTTACAAGTTAGCCTGGCCCGACATGTGGCCCCGGCGGTTACTAGTATGGACACTTATTCAACACATTTAATTGTCCTTAACGACCGGGTAATGGGCTTTGACAGCACCGTTACTAGTAATTAAGGCCATCCGATCGTGTGTCATTAATATGGTATTAATGACACATAACCGGGTCTTGAAGTCCTTGATTCCCCTTTGAAGATCCAGAGCCGTTATGGAGTCTTCCGGAGGTCAGAGGCTAAAGCTCCGACGGTTGGACACGTGGCAGCTTCGGAGCATGCGGTGGGAAACAGGCAGCTCCGGAGCTACCTGACACATGTCAGGTCCGGAGCCTCTCTCGATCTGGGGTTAAGTCCGGAGGTGCCATCTCGGTACATGGCCCGAAGCTTCCCCCTTGTGGGCGGTAGCTCCGGTTTGATAGTACACGTGGCGACCCTGGGATTAACCATGCTGGAGAAGCGGGTTCGGTTATATCTGACATGTGGGCCTCTGAGGGTCTTCCAATCAAGTAGATGACTTTCCTTTGAGATCTTTATAACCTCAAGGGGTGTACGGTTTCCAGGGTACCGACACAATTCATCTCAAAGTTTACAAGTTTTCACTAAAAACTGTTTCTATTGGCATAGTCGCAAAGTTCTGGCACATCAGCTGCTGCACAATTCTCATCAAAGAACTTCCCTTTTTTTGTGCAAAATTTCACGACGAATGAACTGACAGAGTTCAACAGCAATCCTGTCGGCTCCTCCACTAGAAATACTTCTACAAACCTGCCATTCTTCGTTCAAATTCTTTTTGTGCTGCAATATAACACATAACAAGGTTTAAAATGTATTGGTTTGAACAATCTCAAAGTATAGATCAAAGTGAGAGTATACAGGAATTTATTTGGTATTTTTGGAGCAATTGTACTATGAGCAATTGAATTTTGAAGTTGGAATCAAAATATAAAAATAATGTTTCTGGTAATATTGAACAGCAGAGAATATAAGCATTAAACTATGCTAGTTACAATGAAAATGAAACACAAAAGTAAGAAAATAAGGTATCGACATTAAGGATAACTTACATCCTCACGATTCACTCTATATACGCCTGCGGTCCGAAGATGCTCGCATACATAATACCCACATAAGACACTCCCAGCAGGCTGCTTCGGACATGCATAATACATTTTAATGTCCAATGCATTCGTATTAGGAGGTCTCTGACCGCCAAGCTGTTCCGCGTAAAACTGCCAAGCGCTGTAATACAAGAAATGTCATATAAAACTTGTCAACACATTCTAAATGTGCGTAAATTAAAATTATTGAATAAACGTATAGTTTCAAAATGGAAAGGAAATCTTTGTAACGATCTGGTGGGTAATCGGCCGAGTCCAAGACTGTTGCCATTCCCTGCGTTGGCTTGATGAAGATCATTATGTAGTGATTACTGCAAACATACAAACACGCGTGTTAACAATTACCAATAATCGCTATTTCAATGTCATGTGTCGAACTTACTCGAAGTGGTACGGAGCCTTTACGAGGTCATTGCCGTCTCTGACAAAGTTAAACATCGCTTGTCCTATGTAAGCTGCAACTACTGTCTTTCTATCCTTCTTAAGTTTTGCAATTGCTTTTTGAAAATTTTTTTTTTCATGTGTTTGTACTGTCCTTATTCTCGATTCGCCTGGACGTCGAATAGCAACTTTGCAATCCTAGTAGGGTCAAGGATACCTGTCTTGCGCTCCAACTTTACATTATCCATGTATTGCATCCTATTGAAGAAGTCCAGAATTGTTATAATCTCATGAAATGCGTATGCGTGTAGTAAGAAAAGCAAATACAAAATATTAGAGCACTTACAAGCACCAGACGAGCAGCAGGTTGATATCGAGCATGCCCCGATGGAAAAGGGAATGCAGGTCTTCAAATAAAATGACTCATCTATCTACTCCAGTGCTCCAGAATGCTTCTTTTGGAATACGAAATGTGACGCAATTAAGACCATATATTGTGCTGGCAGTGATGTACCACTCATGCATTCTTCTGAGTTGGACGGGTCGTTTGCTAAGTTGTACGTATGTCATGAACGGCTTTTCATTCTTAAATTCAGGAGGAACATCCTCAAGCTTGTATATTGGAACTCCTGGTTTAACTAAAGCCGTCCGTCGATTATACATGACACCGTCTTCTTCTCACTCCTCGATATCTACTAATGCTGGCTCATGAGAAGAACGAGATGCACTCAATTTTCTAATATTTTCCTTCATAGCTTCCAAATACTTTGACACTTCTGATGAAGGTTTATTAATTTCGTATGAGCTAACTTTGACAGGCACTGATGATCGAGGAGTAGTCGTCGGAAGTTGGACACTGGCTTGTTGTTGAACCTGTTGTTCAACTAATTGCTCTTTACTCCCAGCAGTTGGCTCTAGTACTACTTCAAGCTGTTGCTCAACTGGTTGCTCTTTACTAGCAACAGCTTGCTCTAGTACTGCTTGAAGCTATTGTCCAACTTGTTGCTCTTGGATATCATCCTTGCTGAGACATAGAGGGAGTGGATCTTCCTGGACTGGGAGTGGATCTTCATGCACTTTCGCCTTAGAAGATGGGGTTGCAGTATTTGGAGATGCGACAGTGCTAGAAATTGGCTCATTGTCCAACACGATATCGCGTCGGTGCCAAAGGATTAATTGGTTGATATCCTGCCCCAGAGTCGCGATCCCCTCAGGTGTGACGTGGTCTATTTCATAATCTTCATAATCATTATCAATGATCTGAAGAACTTGCACCACAACATAATACAACGAAAGTGGATTCCCGTTGAAGTCACGATCAGGCTTTGCCATAGCAGTGGCAACCTGTTTGGTTTTGTTCCCTGCTCTACCTATCGGGACAAGAAGACGACAAGATTTGTCATTAGCAATATCATCGACAGGGAACTTATGGGCTGACCCTGAGCCTGGCACAGAACCAACGCTGCTAGGGTAGGCAGTTGGAGATACTAGTTGCTCCTTTTGCACCGGAACCATCATTGTACTCGGTGCCACTAATTGTCCTGATTGTCTAAGTTGTTCCATTATTTCTTGCATATTTTCTTTGACCTTTTGAGCAATCGTTTCATCAAGCGTTTTCTTAAACTTCTCACGTCTTCTATATGTGTCTTTATCTTTAGGGAAACCATCTAGCCAAGACATTTGAGAAGAGACCGCTCGAACCCGTCCGCTGTGTTCAGGGTTTCCTAAGATAGCGGTAAGTTGGTCATTCTCCCTCTTCGGCTTGAAGAGACCCTTCTGTTGCTTTTCAATTACTTCTTTCATTTTATCCTCTACTTCATTCAGAGAGTCGGGCTTTTCAAGTTTGCCCTCGCTGGTCAAACCTGACTGAGCAAAGACCCAACGTTGAGTTCGCTCATCGCACCCTTCTAATGGGTGAGGAATGCCCTTACTGGTAATTTCGTCTAATATCTTATTCCATTTCTGGACTTTGGGGCCATATCCGGCAGACCCCAAGCGATGATGGTATTTGTTCTTTTTTGCAAGCTCTGACCTAGTTGCACTTAGAGCTTTAGCATCAGGTGTGCTCTTTTGACGAACAAACTCTTGCCACTAAGCTTGTGTTATTTTTCCCATCTTCCTCGAGCAAGGGACCTTATCGGCCTTAACATAAGCATTCATTTCACTCTTCCAACATCGAAACTTCTTGCCACAAGAGACCAATGTTGCTTTCTTTACAACTTCTTCTGTGCCTTTCGGGAACATGAATTGTTTCTTTATCTTTTCCCACAACTCATTCTTGGTCTGCTCGGGTAATTTCCTCCAATTCTCGGTTGTGATTGGCACAACCTCCCTAACAAGAAAACCGCATGCATTACGGTACTTGGTAAGTGAATCCAGTGGTTCTTGGGGAAGCCCACCTGGACCGACCCTTGTTATGTACATGATGTGGTCCAATGGACCCTTATTGGGACCTCGTTGCCCTCGTTTCCGCTTGAGTGAAGCTGAGGATTCATCCATTGGAGAACCTTCTGCAGTTTTAGGAGCCGATGTCACCTCATTGTCTTCGCGATTAATCTAGGTAGAAAAAAATTATAAGACTTCGTATACTTGACAACCAACATTAACTTGAACTGCTGAAGTTATGATTCGTGACCCATACCTCGTCGGCAGGATCATATTCCGGGTCTAGATCCACTGAAGTCTTTTTAATTTTTATATTCGGAAAAGAATCCGAAGGACTGTGATAGGAGCCTGAAATGCTGGAGTCAGTAAACTCCATATTGTCTTCTTTGTTGTTACTATCAGGACCAGTCTTCTTAGGGCTTTCCATGCTAGATCTAATAAGACAAAAAATCTAATAAATGGCATATTAACTCTACATGAAGTGTTGCATGAAGAAAAAGATGGAAGCATTCTAGGATTTGATAAGGCATTCTAGGGTTTAAGGCGACTGACCAAAAGGTTCCTATATATTGCGAGGGTGACAAGCATGTTAAAGTTGCTCACGAGCAATGGCAATTTTATCTTTTTATTCTAAATAGGCTAGCTTCGTTCAGAGTGGCGACCACGTTCTTGAGGTTTACTAGGCGGCTCCTAGCTCCGGACCTATAACTGATCAAGCAAGGGACAAAAAGCAAATCCCCGCACAGCTCCTACCTAGCTTAGAGGGCATTATCATCCCCGCTCTCAAGTTTCCTCTTATTCCCTGTCACTGATTCTTCTGCCTACTGAATGAAAAACAACATGCTGATGCGTACTTGTGCAGATGCAGTGCCTAGAAGAGACTGATAGCAGCAGCAGCAACTAGCAAGCTCACTTTACACCGACAACCCAAGGCATAACTTAGTCAAAATTAGTCAAGTATAGCTATATCTAATGTAACTTAGCCAAAATTAGCCAAATTTGCTCAACTTAACCAAATATAGCTAAATCTTGCCCAGCATAGTCAAACATGCTTGATTATGCTTCAGTTAGCTAAATTTGGTCATATTTAAAACAAATTTTCTCAATTTTGGCTCAATTAAGTAAATTTAGACAAAACACATTTTTGAAGTTATATAGGTCTAACTAAATTCTTGTATCATAGAGATCGGCAGCATATGCTCAGACTCCATCGCCACACCTAGTGGTACCAAGATATGGGCGTGAGGATGCTCCTGGCACCACAAATGAGTTGGCCAGCAACTTGTTTGGCTTCAGAGCTAAATATAGCATAACTTTGGTAGCTCAGATTAGGTACAATTGCTCAAATGAAGCTGATGGAGCCACAAGTGCAGACATCTTTAGTAGCACAGATTAGCTACAATTGCTAAAATGAAGCTAACTTAGAGAAATAAAAGCAAACTTAGCCAAACTTAGTCTAGCATAGCTAACTCTAAGCAAAAGTAGCCAAATATAGCTAAATATAGCATAACTTAGTCAAAATTAGTCAAGTATAACTATATCTAATGTAACTTAGCCAAAATTAGCCAAATTTGCTCAACTTAACCAAATATAGCTAAATCTTGCCCCTAATAGAGAATTATGTGGTATATGCAAGGCCGATGACAAAAATAGGGAATATACTGCTGTTACTAGAGTCTAGAATCATGTTTACCACTAATGTGTCAGAACAGAATAGGATCATGCACAATGCGATGACAGAACGCGCAGACTGACAGTTTTGCTACATGATCCTACTGGCTTGGCTCCAATGAATATAACGAAGTGGAACTTCTTCAATATATATTTGGTAAACCTAATGATCCTAGTAGAAGAAAAACAACTACTATTCAGAATATTATCTCTGCAAACTACAAAAAGATGAAATGCTACTGATTTCACAGTTTCAGACTCACAGAACCAACTACCAATTTATCGTGATATAACCATCCACGACGAAGGGAATAACTCCTATTCATTCGAACTTGACAGTTTTATCTCTGCAAACTACCAGAAGATGAAATGCTACTGATTTCACAGTTTCAGACACACAAAACCAACTACCAATTTATAGTGATATAACCATCCACAAAAATCTTGCCCCACCGAACCCTAACCAAAGATACCACCGAACTTGACAGTTTTTCGAATTCCACCGAACCCTAACCAAGGATGCCTACCATTTTCCAATTCTTGAACCCTAACCAAGGATATGCAAGGCGGCAGCGAGGGCGAGGAGGGAGGCGGCACGGCGAAGGAGGATGGAAGGTCGAAGGGTTTAGGGTTTACCTTGAAGCTCGGCGGCGACGGCAATGGCTTCGCTCGCCGTACCTGGAAGTGACGAGGGCGAAGCTCGGCGGGGACGACGAAGCTCGACGACGGCGAAGCTCGGCGGCGTACCTGGAAGTGACGAGGGCGAACACTTGGCGGCAAACGAAATTTTGGCAGCCTAACAGCGTCTAAGTGTTTCGCCCGGGTTAGGCTTTTCCAATGCTGCCGAGGGGTATATATAGACTCACATTTTCTCAAGCAGATTTTAAGTATCGAATGCCTGAGAAGATTGTTACCTTAGACGGGTTTTACTTACCAACCGCCATAGAAGATACAATTATCTCAGACGGTTGGTTAGTAACACCCGCTTGAGATAAACATGGGCCTGTGAAGATATTTACTTCTTCTTAATTAATATGTGTTCATTATAATTTGATGAATGCCTACATAAAGACCCCTCACCAACCTACTATGAAGACGTGTCGACAACCGTGCACGACCTTTCATTTCCCCGAGGCGCGACCTTTAATGAGCGGTAAACCAACTGCTCCATCTTCCACTCCGCGCGGCCTTAAAGGCGCACTATCGCTCACAAGCGCATCACTCACTTTGAATCCTCTTGTTTTCTTCGTCTTCCTCCACTCCGACGACCCAACACCACTATGGCCGACCTTCCGCTGCCAAGCCCTCCGAGGGAGCCACCTTGCAAGAAACTATGTTGCAGCTCCCCCGAGAAGATCAACACCGAGCAGCGACTCCTCATGGCGCGAGAGGCGTACAACAATACGTCTCGTGCCATGAGTGCCTTGAGGCTGGGTACCCTTCCAGAGTATACTGGAATGGGTACCATGGGCCACTACCTCTACGCCCTCACGGGGGTGGCTGATCGTCTCGACATTCTGTTCGCTACGATGGCCCAGGTTCTCGGCCCCGAGGGCCGTAGAACGCTGGTGGAGGCGACGGTTAGCAACCTCGGGGTTGCACCGCCGGTGCAGCCGGTGCAGCCGGCCCTGTCTCCTGTTGCACCGGTGCCGGAGTCGCCGCCGGAGGACGAGGAGGAGGAGGAGGAGGAGGAGGAGGAGGAGGAGGAGGAGGAGGAGGAGAAGAGGAGTAGGAGTAGGATTTAATTAGTTTTTCTTTTTGTTGTTTTTAGTTGCTTCTGTTTTGTAAATATTGTTAATTAATGAAATCTATCTTTTTTCATCTATGTGATTGAATATTACTTGTGTATCTTGTGTGTTCTTGTGTGTTCTTGTGTAAATATTGTGCATCTTATGTGTTCTTTTGTGAGATGTGTGATTGAATATTATTAATGAATGAGTACCTTGTGTGTTCTTCAACTGTGTGAATGAATGAATGTGTAGTGTGTTCATCGTTAATTAAAATTTCACGTCTGAGAAGAAGATTATCTTAGGCGGTTGGTAAGTAATACCCGTCTGAGATAAATATATTCTCAGGCGGTTGGTAAGTACCAACCGCCCGTGAAGATATTTACTTCTTCTTAATTAATATTCTTGATTAAATGTGGTCCTTTAAAAAGGCAAAAATCCACTTTCTTGTAATATTATTGATAAGTAAAGGTTACCATTAAATTTCACTTCATAAATCCTTTGAAATTGGTCAGAACATAAAAAACATACAACAAATGCTATTTTTCATTTTTCTATCTTGATGAATATAATGCTTTTTTCATTTATTTTTTCAGTAGACATTTTTACTCATCATACCAACCTCTATGATTTTTTTCAGATTTTTTTAGATTTTTCTGAATCAATGTGTGTTCATAATTTGATGAATACCTCATATGTATATGAGCATTTAGTTAGAATGGTGGATAATTTGAAGTTTGACATGTTGGAATGCTTTTAAAAAAATTTAAAAAATTCATACATGTATAAATTATACAAATATGTTCATACCAACAATTTTTAGTGAAGGAACTTTTTTTATGAGATACACAAATGTGAATAATATGTGAGTAGAAATTAATTTGATATTTACCAAAACATTACAATGTCAGCTATACAAGTTTTAAAAATATTTTGTTCAGGTGGTAGATGTTAATTTTATACAAATGTAGAAGAAGGAATCATCGAATTTGGACACAATTTGCAGAATCTTAACATGTTTGAGTATTTATATTGGAATCTAAATAAAAAGTAGCAAGGGATAAGGAAACTGAAGAACAGTATCGGGCATTATCTCAGGCGGTTGGTAAGTAATACCCGCCTGAGATAAATATATTCTCAGGCGGTTGGTAAGTACCAACCGCGTGTGAAGATATTTACTTCTTCTCAATTAATATTCTTGATTAAATGTGGTCCTTTAAAAAGGCAAAAATCCACTTTCTTGTAATATTATTGATAAGTAAAGGTTACCATTAAATTTCACTTCATAAATCCTTTGAAATTGGTCAGAACATAAAAAACATACAACAAATGCTATTTTTCATTTTTCTATCTTGATGAATATAATGCTTTTTTCATTTATTTTTCAGTGGACATTTTTACTCATCATACCGACCTCTATGAATTTTTTCAGATTTTTTTAAATTTTTTTGAATCAATGTGTGTTCATAATTTGATGAATGTCTCATATGTATATGAGCATTTAGTTAGAATGGTGGATAATTTGAAGTTTGACATGTTGGAATGCTTTTAAAAAAATTTAAAAAATTCATACATGTATAAATTATACAAATATGTTCATACCAACAATTTTGAGTGAAGGAACTTTTTTTTTATGAGATACACACATCTGAATAATATGTGAGTAGAAATTAATTTGATATTTACAAAAACATTACAATGTCAGCTATACAAGTTTTAAAAATATTTTGTTCAGGTGGTAGATGTTAATTTTATACAAATGTAGAAGAAAGAATCATCGAATTTTGACACAATTTGAAGAATCTAAACATGTTTGAGTATTTATATTGGAATCTAAATAAAAAAGAAGCAAGGGATAAGGAAACTGAAGAACAGTATCGGGCATTATCTTTGACGGTTGTTAAGTAATAACCGCCTGAGATAAATATCTTCCTAGACGGTTATTAAGTACCAACCGCCTGTGAAGATATTTACTTCTTTTTAATTAATATTCTTGATTAAATATGGGTCCTTTAAAAAGGCAAAATTTCACTTTCTTGTAATATTATTGATAAGTAAAGGTTACCATTAAATTTCACTTCATAAATCTTTTGAAATTGGTCAGAACATAAAAAACATACAACAAATGCTATTTTTCATTTTTCTATCTTGATGAATATAATGCCTTTTTCACTTATTTTTCAGTGGACATTTTTACTCATCATACCAACCTCTATGAATTTTTTCAGATTTTTTTAAATTTTTTTGAATCAATGTGTGTTCATAATTTGATGAATGCCTCATATGTATATGAGCACTTAGTTAGAATGATGGATAATATGAAGTTTGACATGTTGGAATGCTTTTAAAAAAAATTAACAAAATTCATACATGTATAAATGAATACTTTTTCGTTGGCGTTGGGAGAACTAGGGGTAGCGCATCCAAAAGGGAATGGAGGGAATATAACCCATAGAGTACAAAACGTTATGGGAGAACAGGTCATACTCGCGCACAATTCTATAGTTCTCAGTACAGAAGATGGTCCACTCCGACCACCCTCGCCGACCGCAGCAGGCAGGCCCCTGTTTCCCCCCCTGTTGGGCAGCGGCAAACGCCATCGTCAATGTCAGGCAGCGCCACCGGCGGGGTCCGGGAGGAGGCCTACACAGTAACCTCCAGCTCACGAAAACGTCGAGCCTCTGCATGGCTTGATTCCGACACCGGCAACACTCCTTGTTGGTCCTCTTCATCACGATGGACCCGACCACGTTGTCGCCGACGTGGGCCTCGCCTTCGACTTGCCGGATATACTCGAGGGCTTCGCGGTCCCAGCGGTCGGCGTCGTAGCTGAGCATGGCGAGGATGTAGGCCGCCACCTTGTGGCCGTTCGCTGCCGCCCGGGCAAGGAATTGGGTGCCCCGCTGCGCCTGTGCGCAACCGTAGTTGAAGACGAGGTCGAACCCGGTGACATAGCACGCATGAGGGTTGCCCACGTTGGCCAGGCACTCTACGAGGGCGTCGTAGCTCCCGTTCCCGTGCCGTTGGAACCACTCCGGCCAGCTGCTCTCCCACTCCAGCGCCACGCGCCTGCCCACGGTGGGATCACGGCACGCCGCGTGCATGGCCCTGCAGGTGGCGCGCAGACTGGAGATCGTCCATGGGCTGGGTGGAGGTTGCGGCGACCCAACCCGCGATCAGGACCACAATATCGTGCGGCAAGGGGAACTCCATGGGCTTATCTCAGGCGGTTGGTAAGTAATACCCGCCTGAGATAAAAATATTCTCAGGCGGTTGGTAAGTAATACCCGCCTGAGATAAACATTTTTGAAACTACAAGATGTTAATTAACGGCATGAGAATTTGTTAATTAACTAACGCGCCGCACGAGGTCTGCGGAGAAGTTAAGAAGCCGTGGTGCAGGGACGCGTGCGCGACATTCCATATGGATACCAGAGAGACGGAAGGATCTCTGAAGATCGTCTTCCACAGTGGTTTAATTGTGCACCGCACGAGGTCTGCAAAGAGTTCAATGCGCTGCGCAATGAACAAAATATTTTGTTCAGGTGGTAGATGTTAATTTTATACAAATGTAGAAGAAAGAATCATCGAATTTGAACACAATTTGTAGAATCTAAACATGTTTGAGTATTTATATTGGAATCTAAATAAAAAAGAAGCAAGGTATAAGGAAATTGAACAACAGTATCGGGAATTATCTCAGGTGTTTGGTAAGTAATAACCGCCTAAGATAAACATTTTTGAAACTACAAGATGTTAATTAACAGCCTGAGAAGATGTTAATTAACTGACGCGCCACACGAGGTCTGCGGAGAAGTTGAGAAGCCGTGGTGCAGGGACGCGTTGTTCCACATGGATACCAGAGAGACAGAAGGATCTCTGAAGATCGTCTTCAACAGTGGTTTAATTGTGCGCCGCACGAGGTCTGCAAAGAGTTCAATGAGCGAGAAGCAAACCGCTCCCTGGTCTACTCCTCACAGACCATATATAAGGCGCGTCGTCGGTTATGTACAAGCACAGAACTTTTGCACTCCTTTCTTCTTCTTCCATCGTTCCACCTCCTAGCCCGGCGCCGACGAACCACCACAGCCATGGCCAACTTTCCGCCTCCTAGCCCTCCGAGGCAGCCACCCTGCAAGCGGATACGCTGCAGCTCCCCCGAGAGGGTGACTGACGACCAGCGCGTTCCACCGCCGGTGCAGCCGGAGCCACCAGTACAGCCGGAGCAGCCGGCTCAGCCGGAGCAGCCGACCCACTATCCTGCTGCATCATCGCCGGAGGAGGAGGAGGAGGAGGAGGAGGAGGAGGAGGAGGAGGAGGAGGAGGAGGAGGAGGAGGACGACGATGACGACGACGATGATGATGACGATGATGACGACGAGTCATCCTCCAGCGATGGTGACGACGACGGCGACCACCACCATGGTGACGACTACGATGACGACGACGAGTCGGAGGAGGACCGCTTGGCGTGGTTTGAGAAGTTGGCAGAGAGGAGGGATTAGGCGGGGCCGTAGTGTAGTTTTAGGAGTTCTTGTACATATTTCTTTTGTAGTTTTAGGAGTTCTTGTGTTTTGTAATATATATGTGTTCATTTGTGTCAATGAATACTGGTGTGTTAGAATTTCTGGATTTCAATCAAGTGAATGTGCACTAAATGCTCATATGTATATGAGCATTTAGTTAGAATGGTGGATAATTTGAAGTTTGACATGTTGGAATGCTTTTAAAAAAATTAAAAAAATTCATACATGTATAAATTATACAAATATGTTCATACCAACAATTTTGAGTGAAGGAACTTTTTTTATGAGATACACAAATATGAATAATATGTGAGTAGAAATTAATTTGATATTTACCAAAACATTACTATGTATGCTATACAAGTTTTAAAAATATTTTGTTCAGGTGGCATTATCTCAGGCGGTTGGTAAGTAATACCCGCCTGAGATAATCATCTTCTCAGACGGTTATTAAGTACCAACAGTCTATGGAGATATTTACTTCTTAATTAATATTCTTGATTAAATATCTTTTCAGGCGGTTGGTAAGTAAAACCCGCTTGAGATAAAGTTAAAAACCGCCTGTGAAAAACTGACATCTATATAAGGACCCCTCACCGCAGTCAAAACGCAACCCTGGAGAATTTATATCGACGCCGCAAGGCTGTTGAATTTTCCCTGTGCCGCGCCGCCGCTCCGCCGCCCAGCCCATACTGCCGCGCCGCCGCTCAACCCCGCACCGCCACTTCTCCACCCAGCCGGCCCACCGTGCTAACGCCTCCCCACCATGCTGATGCCTCTGCAAGGTAAATGTAGTTTCCTTACTTTTTCTTTGTATATTTTCATTAGCTGATAAGTTGTTAGTTTTGTGTGTTCTGGTATATGGATTCTGTCCTTTTGCATGTGTAAGGACTGTATGGATTCTGTTCTGGTATATTGATGTATGGACTATATGGATTGTTTCCTTTTTGTACCTATTATGTGACATGAATATGATGTTTAATTAACAGATGCTATTGTAATATATATAAGATGCATCTGGGCCTGTTTCTCGATATAATGGACCGGATCCCACCCAGACCTAGCCCATGCTGCTAGGCCTGTTTCCCCCTTTGACTCGGTCTGCCTCAAGACTTCGCCCGTCTCCTACATTAGTCGCCCTAATCATACTTGTTATGTCTCTGTAAATTCATTTTATAGAAGACCTTTAGAGAATATTTTTGGCCAAATTTTTTAAATCTGCCAAAAATTCTATTATTGAAGCATGGACCATCGAGCGTGGATGTATAACATGCCAAGACCCGATCCTATGAACATTCATAATGTTGCAAATTTTATTGAAGCATCCAAGAGACATGCAAAGTTGCAAAAGATAGATGACATATTATGTCCATGTATCGACTGCGAAAATAAGATTACTTGGACGGATACTATAGTAATCCAATCTCATTTGGTGAAAAGAGGTTTCAAAAATAACTACACAATATGGACAGAGCATGCTGAGTTAGATACACATGATGTGGATAAAGATGATGAGAGAGGATCAGATGATGATAATGTTCATATCGATGATGGTAGTGACAATCAAGCTGGTGATGATGATGATGAGTTCGATTGTGAGGAGATGTTGCATCACATTGAACCATATGTACTGACTTCTATGGGAGCAAGCAAAGGTTTAAGTAAAATGGAGACATTGCAGAACGCGGCGATAGAGCTTTTATATGATGAATCAAACGGTTGTGATAAAGAGTTTACTACATTGCGTGGAGTCTTAGAAATACTAAAGTTGAAAGCTACCCACGGATGGTCTGATTGTAGTATCTCTGATCTTTTGAATCTTATGGCAGAAATTCTTCCAAAACCAAATAAACTGCCCAGAAGCACTTATAAAGCGAAGAAACTTCTTTGCCCAATGGCACTAGGTGTGACAAAAATACACGCTTGTGTGAACCATTGTATTCTGTATCGCAAAGAGCATGAGCTCGCGACTAGATGCCCCATTTGTGGTGTAAGTAGATACAAGAAGGACTAAAATCACCAGTATGTTACCAACATGAAAAAGACTCAGAAGAATAAGAAGTTTATTATTGGTCCTGAAGGTGACGATGACGATACTTCTGGCGATGCAGACGGGAAGAATAAGAGAAAAATTCCTGCATTGGTGATGTGGTACCTTCCGGTAATTGATCGCCTGAAGCGTTTGTTCTCAAACCCTAGGGAGGCTGAACTTATGCGTTGGCATTCCGAGCAACGCAAGAAGAAATAAAAACATATAGGACACCCTGGTAATGCACGCAGTGGAAAAATTTTGATATTCAGTATCCAGAATTTGCGAAGGAAATCAGAAATGTGAGGTTTGCCTTGGGTACACATGGAATAAATCCGTTTGGTGAAAAAAGGAGCATACACAACACATGGCCCGTGGTCTTAACTATGTACAACCTAGCGACGTGGTTGTGTCACAAAAGGAAATATATCTTATTATCTGTTCTTATCCAAGGTCCGAAACAACCCGGCATCGAAATTGATGTGTTCTTGGAACCTTTAATGGAAGATATGGCGAAATTGTGGAATGAAGGGTACGTACATGGGATGAGTAAAAGTGGGAGTATTTCACGCTAAGAGAAATGATATTCGTTACCGTGCATGATTATCCCGAACTGTTTACATTATCGGGACAAATGAAAGGGAAGAAAGGTTGTGTTAGGTGCGTGGATAGAACTGGATTTCTATACCTCACTTCATCCAGAAAGACGGTGTACATGAGACATCGACGGTTCTTGACAGATACACACAAGTATAGGAAGATGAAAGAACAATTTGATAACAAAATTGAAAAGATACTCCACCGAAACCTTACAGTGGAAAACTTGTGTTTGAAATGGTCAAGAACATTCATATTGCTTTCGGTAAGGGAAAAATAGTAAAGGAAATAAGAGAAAGAAAAGTACATCTTCGGATGATACAACTGACATGGCTTTCAAGAAACAATCAATTTTTTTCAAGTATCTTCCGTATTGGAAGAATCTGGAATTTTGCCATAGTATTGATTTGATGCACGTTACAAAGAATGTATTTGACAACATCATTGGGACCTTGCTGGACATGCCGAGGAAAACAAAGGATGAATTAAATTCACGTATGGACCTAGTAAGTCTTGATTTGAGACCAGAGCTTCATCCAGTAGAAAAGGCGAACGGGAAGCATTACCTTCCCCCAGCCAGCTACAACTTGATGCTAGAAGAGAAAAAAGCAATTTGCGAATGCTTGCATGGGATCAAAGTGCCCACAAGTTTCTTATCCAATATCCGCAAACTAGTCTCGATGAAAGACTTGTCTTTATTTGGTTATAATTCTCACGACTGTCACATGATGATGACAGTTTTCCTTGCCATTGCAATAAGAGTAATCAAACCTGAGCATATAAAAGTTGTCATCACACGTTTGTGTTACTTCTTCAATGCAGTATCGCAAAAGGTGATAGCACGTGAAGATTTAGACTATCTGAAAACATACATCGTCGAGACAATGTGCAAGCTTGAGATGTGTTTCCCACCATCCTTTTTTGATATGCAAGTACACCTAATCATACATCTTGTTGATCAGATAAAAGCATTGGGGCCACTACATTTGCATCATATGTTTTCGTTGGAGAGATATTTAGGAGTATTAAAAGGTTATGTGCGGAACCGTGCTCACCCAGAGGGTTCAATTATGGAAGGATACACCACTGAAGAAGTGATTGAGGGTTGCGCTGATTACATCAAAGATGGAAAATCGATAGGTATGCCTATACCGGTACATGAGGGTAGACTACGTGGGAGAGGCAAAGTGGGTAAGAAAACTTTTATTGTTCAAGATTACAAGAATGTACACCGTGCACATTTTGGTGTACTACAACAGCTCGCAATAGCTGAGACGTACATCGAGGAACACCAAATTGAGCTTCGTGATAAAAACCAAGACCACACAGAGGACTGGATCATGAAAGAGCACAGAAGATGTTTCACTGAATGGTTAATGGACAAAAATATATCATATGGAAACACTATAGAAGAGGCAACAATGAAGAAGTTAGCTTCTGGCCCATCTGCTTTGGTAACATCATGGCAAGCATATGATATCAATGGTTACACATTTTACACTAAAGAAAAAGACGGTAAGAGTGTTGCACAAAATAGTGGTGTTCGTATTGAGGCTTATGATTCACAAGGGCAGAAGACCACATACTTCGGGTTCATAGAGGAAATATGGGAACTCGATTATGGCGAAAGAATGGTAATGCCCGTATTTAAGTGCCAATGATTCAAACATCCTGATGGTTTGAAAGTGGACAATTACGGGCTGACACTGGTAGACATGAATAAAGTGGGTTACAAAGATGACCTTTGGGTTCTCGCCGATAATGTTGCACAAGTTTTTTATGTTCAAGATCCAGAAACTGAGAAGTTGCACGTAGTTGTTTCTGGAAAGCAAAATATTGTTGGGGTTGAGAATGTGGGAGATAATGAAGAGGAATATAATCAGTATGAAGAGATGTACCTTTTCACCGAACCAGAAAACATCAAGCACGTAGAGAGAAGCATTAAAAAGAATTTGAAACCCTATATGCGAGAAGATGTCAATGCTGGAAAAAATGTATATAGCAATGCGAGATGATATATATTGTATATATTTGTATCTTCTGAAATCAACTTAGAAAAATGATGGTATATGGATTGTGTCCTTTTGCATTTGTGTACATATGAGTTTGGACTCAATAATTTGGAAGTTTGGTCTTTCAGATAATGTTGTCTTTGGCGTGTAGCCGATTGAAGGAGGAGCGCTGTGGCGCCCGGTTCCGAAAATGAACCAAGCTAACGCATATGTGTGCCCAGGATGTTCAACACACATACACGAGTGATTCACAAATGATAAACAGATAATTACCACAGCCCAAATTATTAAATAAGTACTCTTATTACATAATTCATTATATCCTCGAATACAAGCTCTAATGAATATTAATGACAAGTTCAACTAATGCAGCGGAAATAAACTACTTAAGCAACTAAGCAAAAGGGATAGCGCAGCTCCATGCAACACCACAGGCAAAGCTGATGGTAGACACGGCCTAGATCTCCATATTATCACCATTAAACTCACAATCCTGACCTGCAACTGTTGGGGAGGGGGGATTGCAAGAGTGAGTACATGTCGTACTCAGCAAGTGTGGAAAGTATAACATGTGGCTGATTCAAATGACGACAATAATAATGGCAAAGTGCTGAAAAGTACAGTAAAACCATTTGGAAAAGCAATGTATCATATTCATGTGAAGTAAACCCATCATAAACCATGTAACCATAATAATACCAGTCCATAATTCATCATTACCAATAACCATAATCAATGTCATAAACCATAATTCCATCTCATAACCATAACCATAATCTTAATATCAACCATAACCATTATCATAATATCAACCATAACCATTACCAAACCATAACCAATACCAAATCATAACCATCCCAAATCCCAATTTCCCTCTAATCATGTAGGTCATCCAGGCGCTCATAACCGGGAGCACGGCTATCATGATAGTTTTAATAGACTCTGCAGAGTTTGTACCACTTTACCCACGTGTTTGTGATTTCATCACCTGTCGGCGACTAAAGAACCTCCCTTATGCCAATTACACTTCCTTTGGTGTATGGTCAAGAGATCACAAAATAGCCTTTACAAAGGGATTACTAGTCTATTTAGACCCCACTGAGGTTTCACCGGTGGCGATGCCTCCAACTGAGCACATCTTCAACCAAGGGCCCCCTGTTGAGCCATTCGGATCACAGGGTAGTCCCACCAATCATCAACAAACCCAATCCGACTATCCCTTCCCCGAGCATCCACAACGGTCCAAACAGTACTACCAAAGCCCTAATTAATCAGCTACGCCGCACCCATACTTGGCCTCGTGGTGGCACTGTAGTCCTGGCCTATTATTGCATGAACCGGTCCTTAGATCTAAAGCAAGCAAACCACCATAACATCCAACCCATCCACATACCAGGCTTGCTTAGATCACCCATTGTATTGACCAGTTCACATTAACCAGAATATCATTGATGCATAATTAAATGTGTAGTATTGTTTGCCATCCCAATTAATTAAGCGAAGCAAAAAGGTAAAAGCCCTTCCCGACTCTCTACCATATATCCCAGGTGACAAGGGTGGTTAAACAAATCTAGTAAACTTCCTACCATAGGATTCCCATCAAATTGACACAAGCATGCAGTTTGCAAACAAAACATTTATTTTAAAAACAGGATCAATATGCTTCAAGGACACTTGCCTTGCTCCGGCGGATAGGGTTGCTCAAGCGCTTCGAAATCTTGATTCTGAAAATCCTCGTACACGATCTCTTGAGCACTTCCCTCTACTCGTGATCACACATACAAGAAAATACATACAAATCAACATGATGCACACACATTAATCAACATGCGATGATATGCATGCATGCAAAGTTTAATTATTAATTAACTACAGTTGTTTATTAATTAGATGCAACTAGTTCATACGTGTTCATATGAGTTTACAGGGGTTTTAGAGTGGATTAATGCTGCTGAAAATAAAATTATGGTGCAACTAAAATCAATTTATGTCTATTAGATCTAATACGTCGCTAAAATTCACATCGGAAAAACGAATCCTACCGTAGATGCGATGGCTTCGAAGATCGAGGGATGAAGGTGACGCGTACACGAGGTAGATGCGCAAGGTCCTCCGGCGGCATGACGACGGCGACGATCACCGGTGGACGACGGCACCCTCCTCTTTTTCTTCCTCTTCTTCCCCTCTTTTTTTCTTCCTTTTCTTCCCTGCGGCGCCTCTGTTCCTTCTCTTTTTTTTTTCTACCGAGCTAGGGCCCTGGCGGTGGCTGCTTCTATTTTCCTCCGTAGCTGGCGGCTAGGGTATTGGTCTACAGGAAAAACACGAGTCCTCTGGCCGTATTTAAAGGCGGCAGCCAGGCACGCGATCGACCGATGGGACAAAGTCCCGATCGGCCATGGAATGCGCGTGGCTCACAGCAGACTCGTCCAGGACGCGGGCCAGCGGGGCGCTGGGGCGCGTGCGGGGGATGGGCGCTGGGGCCAGGACGCGCGGGAGGCGGCGTCCGTGCGGGTGGGCGGCGCGGTGGGACCCAGGCGGCGCGTGGCGTGTCGGGCGGGCGTGGCCAGCGGGGTGGGGTCCAGGGCGCAGGAAGGCAGGGGGCGAGCAGGGCGCCGGTGCGGGGCTGCGCGCGGCATCGGGGCACGAGCGCGTCGTCGCGCGGGCGGGGCATGGAGGCGGGATTCGCGCTGGGCGCGGGGATCAGCGCGGGGCTGGCGCGTGTGCGCGCGGAACGCGCGGGAATCGGGGGAGGGCGGCGGGGCGTGGCTGGCTGGGCCGGCTCGGCCGCCTGGCCAGCGGAGCCCTTTTTGTTTTTTTTCTTTTTTTCTCTTTTTTTTTTCACTATATTATTCATTTATTTATATATTTTATTCTTTATATTTTATATATATTATTATATTATTATTTATGTTTTATTATTTTTATTTTTATTATTTATTTTATTTATTTACTTTTTATATATGTATTTCTTATTATATATATTATTTATTTATATCTTTTATATTTTTTTATTATTATAATTTTATACTTATTCCCTATTGCAAGTTTTAGGCTAAAATTATTATTTTCTTTTTCTTCTTTTTGCTACACCATATATGTATGTTTTATCCTTTTATTATCTTCTTTTTTTTTATCCTACTAATGTTTAATGCATGATCATGTATGCAATGCATGATGCGAAAATTTAGGGTGTTACAAACCTACCCCCCTTAAAGTGAATCTCGCCCTCGAGATTCGATAGCATGGAGAAAAGATGCGGGAATTCCATCTTCAGGTCTTCTTCACGCTCCCACGTAGCTTCGGCTTCTGTATGGTGTTTCCATTGCACTTTGCACCAACGGACTTTCTTATTCCTCGTGACTCTTTCCTTCACGTCCAAGATCTTGATAGGTTGCTCGACATAAGACAAATCCTCCTGAAGTCCTAACTCGTCCATTGGCACTTGTTCTTCTGGCACCCTGAGACACTTCTTGAGTTGGGAAACATGAAACACATCATGTACGTCTGAAAGATGAGCTGGCATCTCCAACTTATATGCTACTTGTCCTCTTTTGTCCAAAATCTTGAATGGTCCAATATAACGAGGTGCGAGCTTGCCTCTTATGTTAAACCTCTTATGACCTCTCATAGGTGACACCTTGAGGTAAACAAAATCTCCTATTTCAAAGGCTAATTTCCTTCTCCTATTGTCCGCATAGCCTTTTTGTCTTGATTGGGCAGCCCTCAAGTTTTCACGAATTATCTGGACTTGCTTTTCGACTTCTTGCAACACATCCGGACCAAATACTTGAGTTTCTCCTGCCTCATTCCAGAATAAAGGTGTCCTACACTTCCTCCCATAAAGCGCTTCATATGGTGACATTTTCAAGCTTGCTTGGTAACTATTGTTGTATGAAAATTCCGCGTATGGCAAGCTTTTGTCCCAACTTTTCCCATGCTTTAAAGCACAAGCTCTTAACATGTCCTCCAAAATCTGATTGGTCCTCTCGGTTTGTCCATCCGTTTGAGGATGATATGACGGACTGAAGTTCAACCTTGTTCCCATTGCTTCATGCAATTTCTGCCAAAATCTAGAGGTAAACTGAGAACACCTATCCGAGACTATCTTCTTCGGTACTCCATGTCGACACACAATATGCTCCATATACAATTCTGCTAGCTTCGCGGTGGTATATGTTGTCTTGACAGGAATGAAGTGAGCTTATTTTGTCATTCGATCCACGATTACCCAAATCGAGTCATATCCGGACTGTGTACGTGGTAATCCAACTATAAAGTCCATACCAATCTCTTCCCACTTCCACTCCGGAATCATTAATGGTTGCAATAACCCAGCTGGCCTTTGGTGTTCTGCTTTAACTCGTTGGCACACATCACACAATGCAACATATTCGGATATGTCCTTTTTCATGCTGGCCCACCAATAGCATGTCTTCAAGTCCTTGTACATCTTTGTACAGCCGGGATGAATTGAGTAAGGTGAGTCATGTGCCTCCTTCAATATTGTTTCCCGAATAAGCCTAACATTAGGTACCACAATCCTTTTTCCAAGCCATAAGGTACCCTGTTCGTCCTCATCAAATCTGAATTCTCTTCCTTCTTGGATCTTTTCCTTGATTTCCTGTATTTCCTTGTCCTTTGTCTGTCCTTCTTGTATTTCCTGCTCTAATGTTGGGTTGACATCCATCGTTCCCATCTCATTTATGAATCCAAGGTTTAACCGTTCAAACTCCTTGCATAACTCGGATGGCAGTTCCCGGACTGTGAGTTGGTGGCTTACTCCTTTTCGGCTCAAAGCATCGGCCACTACATTGGCCTTTACCTGATGATAGTTGATCCCCAAATCATAATATTTGATGAGCTCCAACCATCTACGTTGCCTCAAGTTCAGATCCGTTTGTGTGAAAATATACTTCAAACTCTTATGATCCGTATAAATTTCACACCTATGTCCAAGGATATAGTGTCTCCAAATCTTCAATGCGTGTACCACGGCTGCGAGTTCCAAATCGTGCGTGGGGTAATTCTGCTCATGTTTATTCAATTGTCTTGATGCATAGGCGACCGCTTGACCCTATTGCATCAATACACATCCAAGTCCTTGTCTCGATGCATCGTACAAATCCAAATTCCTTGCTCACGTCTAGTAATACCAGCACCGGTGCAGTTATAAACCTCTTCTTCACCTTCTCAATGTCGTCCTAGCAAGATAGAGTCCATTTGAGAAGCTTTCCCCTGGTTAGCAACTCAGTCATGCGCTTCACTACGTTGGAGTAGTCTTTGATGATTGGTTAGCTTTGACATTTATTGTGATGCATCAACTCCAATTGCTTCGGTGCGGTTTGAGATGCTTCAAATTCTACGGTGATCCCTTCTTCGTTGGTCAACTTCACCGTCTTTGTGGCACACTCAATAACTCCATTGTGCTTCCTCAAACAGTCCATACCAAGTATAATGTCCAATCCTTGAGAATCCAAAACAATGAGGTTGGCGGAGAAGTCTACCCCCCTTATTCTAAGGCTTACTTTTGGACATACTATATTTATCCTCATCTCTCCTCCAGGAGACTTAACCAACAGAGTAAACTTCATATGACAGATAGGCAAACTATACTTGGCAACATACTTCGATGCAATGAATGAATGCGATGCTCCAGAATCAAATAACATAGTCGTGGGGTTGGAGTTGGCGAGAAACATACCAATGACCACGTCATCCGCTTGTTGAGCATCCTCCATAGAGATATGGTTCACGTTGCCACGAGCAAAATTCTGCTGTCCACGGCTTCCTTGTGGCTGTCCTCCATTAGGTCTTGGGTTTTGCCTCGGCGCATTGCTTCCTTAACCAAGGCCTGACTTAGGACATTGATGCGCAAAGTGTCCAGCTTCTCCACAAGTATAGCACTTCTTGACTCCACCAGAATTATTGGGGCGAGCTTGGTTTTGAACATTGGCTCCAGGAAAATCAGCACGAGGTGCATAAGACATCGGAGGCATAGGTGCTTGCATAACAGGGCGCTGCTGCACAAACTGAGTTGGGTGTGGTGCATAACCAGGGCGCTGAGCAGGAATAGAGGAGCTGTAATAGGGTGCATTGGGTGGTGCAAGGCGAGGGCGCACATTACTTCCTTGTTGCTGTCCTTGATATGGCACATTCCTCTTGATTTCTTGCTCCATCTCACGGATCTTGTTCTCAACCACAATTGCTTTGTCCACAAGCTTCTGAAAATTGGCATAATCGCAGTTGAGTAGTTGCACTTGGATCTCATTGTTCAAGCCCCTCATGAACAAGTACTATTTCCGGCTGTCCCGACTAACATCCTCAGGCGCATACCTTGAGAGTTGAGTGAACTTGTTGAGATATTCACTCACGCTTGATCTTCCTTGCCTTAAGTTCTCAAATTCTTGCCTCTTCAAGATCATAACACCTTCCGGCACATAATGAGAACGGAAACTCTCCTTGAATTATGCCCAAGTGATCCTCTCTTGATTCTCATGAGCATTGCAATAAGCATCCCACCAATCCGCAGCTGCTCCAACGAGTTGATGAGAAGCAAAAAGCACTTTCTCCCGGTCATTGCACTGGACAATAGCAAGTTTCTTCTCCACGGACTTGAGCCAATCATCCGCATCTATAGGGTTTGCGGCTTGAGCAAAGGTTGGCGGCCTAGTCCTCATAAACTCTCCTAATCGGTTATGAGGAGGCGGGGGTGGCGGTGGAGGCATGTGGGGCTGATTGTTGATATTGCCAGCCTGCAGCTGTCCCATGGTCTGTATCATGGTCTGCATGAGGTGGTTCTGCATAGCCAGTAGCTACTCAATATTGATGGCTCCATGAGCAGGTCCTTGTCCGTTGTTGTTCTGAGGTACTCTATGGTTCTCCTCCTCATCATTGACATCCCTCTGATTGCGAGTCCTCACCATCTGAAGAAGAGCAATAGGTAAGAATTAAGAAACGTCCCCAACTATATGCATCAAGGGATATGAAGCTAACCAACTAGCTATACTAGCCTAGGTGGACATGGCAATGCTAAAGCATCCCAAAATCCTCTATTAAGCACACAAGAAAACAATATATATATATATATAGCAAACAGCACTAAGCAAAAACACATTGATTCCTGAGTGCTCCTATGTGCTCTAAAGTGTCCATTCTATCTAGGCTGCATCCTACGGTCAACCTGTGGCTCTGATACCAATATGTGGCGCCCGGTTCCGAAAATGAACCAAGCTAACGCATATGTGTGCCCAGGATGTTCAACACACATACACGAGTGATTCACAAATGATAAACAAATAATTACCACATCCCAAATTATTAAATAAGTACTCTTATTACATAATTCATTATATCTTCGAATACAAGCTCTAATGAATATTAATGACAAGTTCAACTAATGCAGCGGAAATAAACTAATTAAACAACTAAGCAACTAAGCAAAAGGGATAGCGCAGCTCCATGCAACACCACAGGCAAAGCTGACGGTAGACACGGCCTAGATCTCCACATTATCGCCATTAAACTCACAATCTTGACCTGCAACTGTTGGGGGGGGGGATTGCAAGAGTGAGTACATGTTGTACTCAACAAGTGTGGAAAGTATGACATGTGGCTGATTCAAATGACGACAATAATAATGGCAAAGTGCTGAAAAGTACAGTAAAACCATTTGGAAAAGCAATGTATCATATTCATGTGAAGTAAACCCATCATAAACCATGTAACCATAATAATACCAGTCCATAATTCATCATTACCAATAACCATAATCAATGTCATAAACCATAATTCCATCTCATAACCATAACCATAATCTTAATATCAACCATAACCATTGTCATAATATCAACCATAACCATTACCAAACCATAACCAATACCAAACCATAACCATCCCAAATCCCAATTTCCCTCTAATCATGTAGGTCATCCAGGCGCTCATAACCGGGAGCATGGCTATCATGATAGTTTTAATAGACTCTATAGAGTTTGTACCACTTTACCCACGTGTTTGTGATTTCATCACCCGTCGGCGACTAAAGAACCTCCCTTATGCCAATTACACTTCCTTTGGTGTATGGCCAAGAGATCACAAAATAGCCTTTACAAAGGGATTACTAGTCTATTTAGACCCCACTGAGGTTTCACCGGTGGCGATGCCTCCAACTGAGCACATCTTCAACCAAGGGCCCCCTCTTGAGCCATTCGGATCCTAGGGTAGTCTCACCAATCATCAAAAAACCCAATCCGACTACCCCTTCCTCGAGCATCCACAATGGTCCAAACAGTACTAGCAAAGCCCTAATTAATCAGCTACGCCGCACCCATACTTGGCCTCGTGGTGGAACAGTAGTCCTGGCCTATTCTCGCATGAACCGGTCCTTAGATCTAAAGCAAGCAAACCACCATAACATCCAACCCATCCACATACCAGGCCTGCTTAGATCACCCATCGTATTGACCAGTTCACATTATCCAGAATATCATTGATGCATAATTAAATGTGTAGTATTGTTTGCCATCCCAATTAATTAAGCGAAGCGAAAAGGTAAAAGCCCTTCCCGACTCTCTACCATATATCCCAGGTGACAAGGGTGGTTAAACAAATCTAGTAAACTTCCTACCATAGGATTCCCATCAAATTGACACAAGCATGCAGTTTGCAAACAAAACATTTATTTTAAAAACAGGATCAATATGCTTCAAGGACACTTGCCTTGCTCCGGCGGATAGGTTGCTCAAGCCCTTCGAAATCTTGATTCTGAAAATCCTCGTACACGATCTCTTGAGCACTTCCCTCTACTCGTGATCACACATACAAGAAAATACATACAAATCAACATGATGCACACACATTAATTAACATGCGATGATATGCATGCATGCAAAGTTTAATTATTAATTAACTACAGTTGTTTATTAATTAGATGCAACTAGTTCATACGTGTTCATATGAGTTTGCGGGGGTTTTAGAGTGGATTAATGCTGCTGAAAATAAAATTATGGTGCAACTAAAATCAATTTACGTCTATTAGATCTAATACATCGCTAAAATTTGCATCGGAAAAACGAATCCTACCGTAGATGCGATGGCTTCGAAGATCGAGGGACGAAGGTGACGCGTAGACGAGGTAGATGCGCAAGGTCCTCCGGTGGCACGACGACGGCGACGATCTCCGGTGGACGACGGCACCCTCCTCTTTTTCTTCCTCTTCTTCCCCTCTTTTTTTCTTCTTTTTCTTCCCTACGGCGCCTCTGTTCCTTCTCTTTTTTTTCTACCGAGCTAGGGCCCTGGCGGCGGCTGCTTCTATTTTCCTCCGTAGCTAGCGGCTAGGGTTTTGGTCTACAGGAAAAACACGAGTCCTCTGGCCGTATTTAAAGGCGGCAGCTAGGCACGCGATCGAACGATGGGACAAAGTCCCGATCGGCCACGGAACGCGCGTGGCTCACAGCCGACTCGGCCAGGACGCGGGCCAGCGGGGGGCTGGGGCACGTACGGGGGATGGGCGATGGGGCCGGGACGCGCGGGAGGCGGCGTCCGTGCGGGTGGGCGGCGCGGTGGGACCCAGGCGGCGGGTGGCGTGTCGGGCGGGCGTGGCCAGCGGGGTGGGGTCCAGGGCGCGGGGAGGCAGCGTGCGAGCACGGCGCCGGTGCGGGGCTGCGCGCGGCATCGGGGCGCGAGCGCATCGTCGCGCGGGCG
The DNA here is from genome assembly GCA_036927565.1 of Tuctoria greenei. Lineage (NCBI taxonomy): Eukaryota > Viridiplantae > Streptophyta > Magnoliopsida > Poales > Poaceae > Tuctoria > Tuctoria greenei. The sequence goes on from JAYESD010000011.1 coordinate 74,421,650, forward strand.
GGGCGTGGGAGGCGGGATTCGTGCTGGACGCGGGGATTGGCGCGGGGCTGGCGCGTTTTCGCGCGGAACGCACGGGAATCGGGGGAGGGCGGCGGGGCGTGGCTGGCTGGGCTGGCTCGGCCGCCTGGCCAGCGGAGCCCTTTCTGTTTTTTTTTCTTTTTTTTTTCTCTTTTTTTTTTCACTATATTATTTATTTATTTATATATTTTATTCTTTATATTATATATATATTATTATTTATGTTTTATTATTTTTATTTATCTTATTTATTTATTTATTTACTTTTTATATATATTTCTTATTATATATATTATTTATTTATATCTTTTATATATATATTTTTATTATTATAATTTTATACTTATTCCCTATTACAAGTTTTAGGCTAAAATTATTATTTTCTTTTTCTTCTTTTTGCTACACCATATATGTATGTTTTATCCTTTTATTATCTTCTTTTTTTATCCTACTAATGTTTAATGCATGATCATGTATGCAATGCATGATGCGAAAATTTAGGGTGCTACAAGCGCTTGGCGTGGCGCAAGAACCATCCCCATGTATGTACATATGGCACACCAGTCACATGGTTGTATATACATATGTATCTGTAATGGACTGATGAACTTAACTGCAGTTTGTTTTTCCGTCTTGTTTGTTTTTGGTATTTTCGATTTCTCCGCGTAGGGTTTCTCTGCGAAGCCTGAATCGGGAGATTTATTGAAGTGGCAGTGCATCGTCCCCGGTAAAGAAGGGGTAAGTCATGAAGAACAAGCACAATATGAGTTTAACCATCGTCCTCCTATTAATAAATCTCTTTTGCAGACTGAATGGGAAGATGGTTACTACCCTCTAACAATCTCCTTCTCCGAGGACTATCCCTTGGTGCCTCCAAGATGCGCCTTTCCAATTGGGTTCTTCCACCCAAATGTCCATTGTTTGGGAGCACTCTGCATCAGGATTCTTGATCAAGAGACTATAAGATAGAGCTATTTTGTTCATGTAATTATTACTTATAATTGTTGTCAAACTTATTTGAACTAGTTTCTTATATTGCTTAAATTATATTTCGTAGGGGTGGTGCAGTGCTTTTACAATCAAAACTATACTACTTGAAGTTCAGCGTTTGCTGCATCAGCCAAATGTGCCTGATGTTGAAAATGATTGCTATAATCTACTTATCAAGGTTAGATGACACTTTGACTTAGTGACCAATGTAGGTTATTCATTCCTCCTTCGACATTTGTTAATTTAAATAATGTCAATATTTTCAGGATCCAGCGGAATATAAGAGACGTGTTTGGGAGCAAGCAGGACGGTACAATTTAGATTGATCGATGGGAGCTTCATCATCGATCTACAATGAATGTAGCATGATTTTTGTTCAGTGTGTAAAGAAATTATCTTTGAACAATTGTAAATCCTCTAATGGTGTATTATCACAATTAAGCCAGCCTCACTGATGATCGAGCATTTCCTATAATGCATTACTGTACTAGTATCCGCTCATCTATGTTTTTTTCCTGATACAATTTTCCCTGCAACGACTACATACGGTTGTGATAATTGCAACGACTACATCCCTGTAATTTCAATGAAAACCGCTTGTGATAATTGAACAACTACATACGGTTCTTAAACAATGACCGCCACTGAAAATACATGATCTTCTCAGGCCGTTGTTAACCAAGAATCGTCTATGAAGTTCATTGCATTACAGGCGGTTATTAATTAAGAACCGCTTACGAAGATCATGTATTTACCCATGCGGTTGTTTTTTAAAATCCGCCTATGAAGTTCATTGCATTACACACGGTTCTTAATTAACCGCCTATGAAGATCATGTATTTACCCAGGCGGTTGTTTCTTAAAATCCGCCTGTGAAGTTCATTGCATTACAGACGGTTCTTAATTAAGAACCGTCTATGAAGATCATGTATTTACCTAGACGGTTGTTCTTTAAAATCCGACTGTGTTGTTCTGTCATCACAGGCGGTTATTATATCATTCGTCATCACAGTCGCATATTTTTAAGGACCGCCTGTGTTTGAAAATTTGAGGCACCTGTAAAAATGCTTTTTGTAGTAGTGAGAGAAGCTTGATTAGCTACAACTGGTTTTGCCTGAGTTCCAACCTCATTTTTTGATTCCTTCATTCCGTGGAGGAAAAGTTCCTTGCCGTAGGAATGAGAAGCACCGTTTCTTCCATCCAAACACCACATAATATCAGCAATCCTTAGGAAACTCAATCCTTCAAAATTCCTATGAAAATACTCTATACCAAACAGAGCCTAGAGTGAATCGCCTGATTTTGTAAGAGCAGTGATGTAGCTGGCAAAAGCAGACTGCTAGTAAAATGGAACAGTGCTACTTCCTCGGCAAAAGAGTGGCTTGGGGCTTAAAAACCTCAAATTGATGAGCAACTCTCTGCTACAAAAGTTCTTGGACAAGCTGTATAACAAAGCAGACATGCCTTGTCTCAACTTAGTCCATAAGGCATACTACATGGATGGGACCCCCACACAAGATCACTAATGAGGGCTCTTTGTGGTTACATGATGTCCTTAGTCTATGAGATCAATTCTAGGACCACGCGTCCGTCACTGTTGGAGCTGGTGACTTGCTGCTCCTTTGTAAGGACAAATGGGACAACCACCTCGTCAAACTGGAACTGTCGCGCATCTTCTCTTTTGCCAAGAAGCATACCATCTCCGTGGCTTAGTTCAGGGAGGCACACTCACTTCAGAACCTCTTCCACACCCCCATATCAGTATAATCTATGGAAGAGTATTAGCAGCTAGAAACAACCTTGGCCAACAATACGTCATATAACATGCAGACTAGCATATTATACAAGCGGAACTTCGATCACATCACTCTGTCCAAATCATTTCGATGGATTTGGAAAGCAAGGGTAACCAACAAGATCCAAATTTTTTGATGGCTCTTATTCCTTGATCGACTAAATTCAAGGAATTTGCTTAAAGGAAGAACTACTATATGGAAAATGACGACCACGCTTGCGTCATGTGTAATGCTCACGCAATGATCAGTAAGAATACAACAATCAAGCATTGACCATAATTCATCAAGATCAAGTAGTTGAAATAGTTTTTGGAGAAAATTGAGAAAGATGATTTTTGCAACTCAAACAATATATTTTGAAGAGTCCATAGAGGTATGCAAGTTTTCAAGCCACATTCCGAGCATCAAGGATATTTAGTTCATTTCGGAGCTCGCAAAAGCGTTTTTCTTCAAGTGGCTTGATGAATATGTCGGCTCTTTGTTTTTCGGTGTTGACATGGAAAATGGCTATGTCTCCTTTCATTGAGTGGTCTCTCAAAAAGTGATGTAGGATGTCTATGTGTTTGGTTCTATAGTGCTCAACTAGATTGAGCAATTTTAATGGCACTCTCATTATCACAAAGGAGTGGAATACAGCTCATATTGTAACCGTAATCCCTTAGAGTCTGTCGCATCCAAAGGAGTTGTGCACAACAACTCTCGGCTGCAACATACTCTTCTTCGGCCGTGGATATGGCAATGGAGTTTTGTTTCTTGGAGGACCAAGAAACTAGGGATCTACCTAGAAATTGGCAGGTGCCGGAGGTACTTTTTCTATCTATTTTGCATCCGGCATAATCTGCATCAGAGTATCCAATGAGATTGAACTTGGAACCTTTGGGATACCAAAGGCCTAGGTTGGGTGTATGAACCAAATATCTCAAGATCCTTTTAACGGCTGTCAAATGACACTCCTTAGGATTGGCTTGAAATCTCGCATGCAAACATACACTCAACATAATATCAGGCCTAGATGCACATAAGTAAAGTAAGGATCGAATCATGGAGCGATATACCTTTTGATCCACGTCTGGTCCATCTTCATTGAGATCCAAGTGTCCATTAGTTGCCATGGGAGTCTTGATAGGCTTCGCCTCGTCCATCCCAAACTTCTTGAGTATGTCGTGAGTGTACTTGGTTTTGCTTATGAATGTCCCTTCCTTTTGTTGTCTCACTTGGAATCCCAAGAAGTACTTCAGCTCTCCCTTCATAGACATCTCAAACCTATTTGTCATAATCTTACTAAATTCTTCACAAAAGGATTTGTTATTTGAACCAAAGATAATGTCATGAACATAGATTTGACAGATAAAAAGATCATTGTCGAGGTGTCTTGTAAATAATGTATAATCTGCTTTACCAATCTTAAAACTATTTTCAATTAAGAAATCTCTAAGACACTCATACCAAGCTCTAGGAGCTTGTTTGAGGCTGTAGAGAGCCTTACATAGTTTAAAAATGTAAGTGCATCTAGGATATCCCTTCTGGGTTTTGGCTAATTGATGACGAACATATGAGATCCTAATGAAACTATTGAGATGATTGCAGGACAGACAAAGTGAAACAGCTCGGTGCACACAAAAAGGTGAAAAATGGAGTGGTGTCCGAAGAGGAATACTTTGATGGAATTTAGAAGAACAAATTAGATTTTAAATGTATAGGGTGTGTATGAAAGACACACTCCAAGAGCTCACGACCTTGCGCAGGGGTAAGGGTTTTAAAATTAACCTAACATGTCACAGTGCAACCGGACTAGTCCGATCATGGACCGGACTAGTCCGCCAGACTTTCTGGAGTCTGCTTTCACATAGGGCCGGACTAGTCCGTTTTCCAACCGGACTAGTCCGCCAGACTTTCTGGAGTCTGCTTTCACATGGGGCTGGACTAGTCCATTTTCCAACCAGACTAGTCCACCAGACTTTCTGGAGTCCATCTTCACACAGGGCCGCACAAGTTCATTTTCCAACCGGACTAGTCCGCCAGACTTTCTGGACTTCGAATTACACTGTGACCGGACAAGTCCGGACACCGGACTAGTCCGGTATTAGGGTTTTACAACGGTTACTTTTTGGAAACCCTATAAAAAGAGAATCCACAGCCTTCCTCAGAATATACACATCGAATACTGCTAAAAATACAAATCCTAGCGCCACCACCTTGTCCCAAGAGCCAAAAACACATCTCCCCACACATCTAAAGTGCAAAAAGGGTAAAATGAATTGAACACTTGGATTCAGGATTGGGAGATTGTCGTTCCTTCATTACGAGCTCTTCAGGTTTGATCTTTCTACACTCATACTTTGCATTGTAATATTTTCATGTGTATTTGATCACTTCTTTCGTTGTAATTCTCGTGGGAGCCCTCAAAGTGTGAGGTTGCCACACAAACTCGATGATTACCTGTGCTAGTGGAATCAAGTCGGCCTTTGTGGTGACTTGAAGAGGGAAAGGGTTGGAGACCCGGCTCTGTGTGAGCTTCCTCAACGAGGACGTAGATCTCGTGGTGAAATCGAACCTCTGTAAAAATTCGTGTCTCTTGTGCCTTATTTCTTTTACTTTTTGTTCATTAGATCACTTGATTGCTAGACATCAATTTAAGTTGCTTATAAGTTCTCACGTGCATTCTTACAATAATCTTAAATCAAAGTATCTGTTGTTCTCATTTCCGCTGCCAAAAGAATCTAGTTTCCCAAATAACATTTAATCAATTCACTTATTTCAGCACACCAGACTAGTCCGCCCACACAACCGGACTAGTCCGATCAAACAAGTTTTTGACAACTCTTTAGTGTGCAAGAAATTTTAAAGCCCTATTCACACCCACCTCTAGGCCACATTCAATTGGTATCAGAGCAAGGTTCTCCGTCAACGAGACTCGCATCTCGGAGGATCAATGGACTCTGAAAAGAACAATGATATCCCGAAGACGAACATCAATGAGGCGGAACAAGAAGCTAAATCCTTCGATGTGCTGAAAGAAAGCTCACATGATGATGATGAAGTGCGACAGCTAAAGGCACTCCTAAGAAAGAAAGGAAAAGAATAAGAGAAGAAACTGGGAGTGTTCATCATGACTACTCCCGATATCCTTATAACTACAACCGTCTCAATTCAAACAATCACTATCTATCTATTCCTATGGGAAAGCCTCCACAGTTTCACGGAAGTGACTACACCATGTGGAAGTACAACATGAAAATGCATCTAATATCTCTGAATCCTAGTCTGTGGCACATTGTTTGCACAGGCATAGATATCTCGGACACGGATGAGGAACTCAATCCAGAACAAGAACAAGAGATTCACAAAAATGCACAAGCCGTCGCGGTGATCACATCATCACTAAGCAGAGAGGAATTCACCAAGATCGATGGTTTAGAAAGTGCAAAAGAAATCTGGGATACACTTAAGACAGCTCACGAAGGAAATAGGTCGGTTCGTGAAGCTAAAATTGAGATGCTTGAAGAAGAGTTGGGGAGATTTGCTATTGAAGAAGGCAAATCACCTCAAGACATGTACAACCGGATGAAGGCACTCATCAACAAAATTCGTTCCTATGGAAGTAAGAAATGGACGGATCACGAGGTGGTCAAAAGAATGATTAGAGCCTTCATGCCAAGAAATGTCACACTTTGCTCAATGATTAGAGAAAGCCCCGGATTTCACAAAATGACTCCCGATGAGTTATTGGGGAAGATCATAAATCATGAAATCATGGAGAAAGAGGCTCAATACGTCAAAGACTTAGCCGAACTCACATCTTCCAAAAGGAAAGAAGTTGCTCTCAGAGCAACGTGCAGACCCAAACTCAAAGAAACTCGTGAAGACCAAGACAACGGAGATACAAGCAAAGAGAGAACCGATCTTGATGATGAAGAAATGGTACTCTTTATCAAGAAGTTCAAGCGCATGATGAAAAGAAGACACAACAACAATTCAAATGAAGGCAAAATCAAGGATAAAGGGAAATCCAAGGCTCGACGCACTTGCTACAACTGCGGAGAGTATGGTCGCTTCATGGTGGACTGCCCTTATGAAGAAAACAAAAAGAAGGAAACAAGACCTCAAGAAATGAAAATTTTTACAAAAAGAAGACAAGCCCACCAAGCTCACATTGGCAAGGAGTGGGACTCAAATGACGAGTCCACCTCCGATGAAGAAGAAGAGATGGCCACTATCACAGTCAAGAAACCCACTATGAGAGCCACACTCTTCCCAAACATGGGAGGACAGGATATGAACAACCACACTTGCCTTATGGCTGAGGAAGGCAAGAAAAAGGTTCGACTTACTCCTCCTACGCTAAATTCCTCTATTGATGACTTTGATAGCTCTAGTGATAATGACGAAATGTTTAGAGGATTAAGTAAAATTGCTTTAAAGAAAATGGAAATGTTGTCAAACGAAATCTTTGAAAAGGAGGAACTTGTTAACCGACAAAAAGATATGCTCATCTGTGAAAGGAAGAGATATCAAGAAGTTGAAAAGCTTCTTGAGCTTGAAAGAGAGAAGAACGAGTCACTTGAGTTTGAGCTAGCCTTGAGTAAGGAAACTTACTCAAAGCTAGAGGACTTGCATATTGCAATCAAGGAAGAACTTGCTAACTTGTCAAAAGTTAACAAGATCCTTGAGGTACAAGTTGAGTCGTTCAAGCAAAGTGACTCCTCTTCCTCCAAGAGCTCTTCCTCCAAAGATATGAGTTCGACAACAATCGGAACCTACACTTGCTCTAGTAAGAAGAATGTTATTTCTAATACTCCAACTTCTCATAATATGCATCCTTCCACAAGCGGCATCTTTGATAAGGAGAAGATCAAATATGCACGCAGTGCATATATGGTCACTAGACCTCCTAATGTCAAAGATGGTCTAGGTTTTGACAGGAACAAACACACGTCTACTTGTAATCATGCTAAGAATAGAATCGCTTTTGTTAAGGAAAAATCCCATGAATTTGATTTACAAATATTGTTTCGTACATTTGATGCTTCCTATGTTCTCATGAAAAACAAATATGGAAAAGTCATTGCTAAATATATAGGGCCACGCCACAAGAACTTGAAAACTTGTGTGTGGGTGCCCAAGACTCTTATGACTAACCTGAGAGGACCCAAGCAAGCTTGGGTACCTAAAACCAAGGAATAGTTCCATTTTGCAGGCTTACTCCTCCGGTGGATCTAAATGGGTGCTAGATAGCGGATACACAAATCACATGACCGGAGGGAGAGGTATGTTTGTGGAGTACGAGTACAACAAGGATCCAAGTGAAGGCATATATTTTGGAGACAACAGCCAAGGAAAGGTCCTTGGTAGCGGTAACAATGAAATATGCTCTCAACACACCTTATCTAATGTTTTACATGTAGACTCTCCAGATTATAATCTTTTGTCAATATCTCTACTATGCAACAAAGGTTACAACTGTTTATTCACTAATGAGGGTGTGACCGTTTTTGAAGAAGCGATGGCTCGATTGCATTCAAGGGAATGTTGAAGGGAAAGCTTTATCTTGTTGACTTCAACAAAGATAAAGCCAAACTCAACACTTGCTTGGTTGCTAAGACCAACATGGGATGGCTGTGGCATAGACGGCTAGCCCATGTTGGGATGAGAAATCTGCAGAAACTTCTAAAAGATGGTCACATCCGTGGTCTTAAGGATGTGGTTTTTGAAAAAGACAGGCTCTGCAGCGCCTGTCAAGTAGGAAAACAAGTCGGAGCACCACACCCCGCCAAGAATGTGATGACTACCACAAGACCGCTGAAACTTCTCCACATGGATCTCTTTGGTCCAATTGCGTACATCAGCATCGGCGATAACAAATACGGTTTAGTAATTGTTGATGATTTTTCAAGATTTACCTGGGTATTTTTCTTGTATGATAAATCAGAAACTCAGGGAATCCTCAAGAAGTTCTTGAAAAGAGCTCAGAACGAATTCTCATCAACCATAAAGAATATCAGAAGTGACAACAGGACAGAATTCAAGAACACCCAAGTTGAAGAGTATCTCGATGAAGAAGGGATAAAGCATGTGTTCTCGGCACCCTACTCCCCTCAACAAAACAGAGTGGCCGAAAGAAAGAACAGAACATTGATTGAAATGGCAAGAACTATGTTGGGTGAATACAAGACATCAGACCGATTTTGGGCAGAAGCGGTGAACATCTCTTTCCATGCCACAAATCGGCTGCACCTTCACCGACTGCTGAAGAAAACTCCATATGAGCTTCTTACCGCTAAAAAGCCTAATGTTTCTTATTTAAAAGTCTTTGGCTGTAAATGTTTTATTCTGAACAAGAAAACGAGGGCCTCGAAGTTCGCTTCAAAGTCCGATGAAGGGTTCTTTCTCGGTTATGAATTGAATGCCTGCGCCTATCGTGTCTTCAACAAGGTGTTTGACCTTGTTGAAGTAGCACGTGACGTAGTGTTCGATGAATCTAACGGCTCACAAGTGGAGCAAGTTGATAAGTGTATGCTATATAAAGAGGAAGCTCCATATGAAGCGCTGAAGAAAATGGCCTTTGGTGATATCTTACCACAAGAGCGAACATTAGACTCAAATGCACAAGATGAACTTCAACACTGAGGCAATGATCAAGGGGGAGCTCTTGCACAAGATCAAGATGAGGAAGATCAAGAAGATCAAGATAATCATGGAAGCAATGATCTAGGGGAAGACAATGCACATGAAGATAATGAAGAACAAGCAACTACACAAGTTCAACACCCAAGAGTACATCAGTGCGTGCAAAGAGACCATCCTGTCAACAATATCATTGGAGATATTGCTAAGGGAGTAACTACTAGATCTCGAGTTGCAAATTTGTGTGAATACTATTCTTTTGTGTCTTTTCTGGAACCATACAGGGTAGAAGAAGCCTTAAGGGATCCAGACTGGGTGATTGCAATGCCAGAGGAGTTGAACAACTTCAAAAGAAATGAAGTGTGGGAGTTGGTGGAGAGACCAAGGGCGAACATCGTTGGAACCAAATGGATCTTTCGGAACAAGCAATATGAACATGGAGTAGTAACAAGAAATAAAGCGAGATTGGTGGCCAAAGGTTATTCTCAGGTCGAAGGTTTGGACTTCGATGAAACTTTCGCTCCTGTAGCTAGACTTTAGTCCATTCGTATTTTATTGGCATATGCTACTCACCACAATTTTAAGCTGTATCAAATGGACGTCAAAAGCGCCTTCCTAAATGGTCTGATAAAGGAGGAAGTTTATGTGGAGTAGCCACCAGGATTCGAAGACCAAAGGTATCCCAACCATGTCTACAGACTGCGTAAGGCTCTCTATGGCCTCAAACAAGCTCCTCGAGCTTGGTATGAGTGCCTTAGAGATTTTCTGACTCAAAATGGATTCAAAATTGGTAAAGCTGACTATACACTCTTCACTAAACATTGTGATAATCATCTATTCGTATGTCAAATTTATGTTGATGACATTATCTTTGGATCCACTAATAAGTCTTTCTGCGAAGAATTTAGCAAAATTATGATAGATAGGTTCGAGATGTCAATGATGGGCGAATTGAAGTTCTTCTTGGGATTCCAAGTGAAGCAACTGAGAGAAGGTACATTTATAAGCCAAACCAAATATACACAGGACATTCTCAAGTAATTCAATATGGACAAAGCCAAGCCCATCAAGACAACAATGGCCATCAATGGACATCTCGACCTCAATGAAGACGGTCCAAATGTGGACCAAAAGGTATATCGGTCCATGATCGGCTCCTTACTTTATTTATGTGCATCTAGGCCAGATATTATGCTTAGTGTTTGCTTGTGTGCAAGGTTTCAAGCCGCACCTAAAGAGTGTCACTTAATTGCTATAAAAAGAATCCTAAGGTACCTTGTGCACACACCCAACTTGGGGCTTTGGTATCCCAAAGGATCCAAGTTTAACTTGGTAGGCTATTCCGACGCCGACTATGCAGGATGCAAAGTCGATAGAAAGAGCACGTCAGGGACTTGTCAATTTCTTAGTAGGTCCCTAGTTTATTGGTCATCTAAAAAGTAAAACTCCATTGCCCTTTCCACAGTGGAAGCAAAGTATGTTGCAGCCGGTAGTTGTTGCACACAACTACTTTGGATGCGACAAACTCTTAGGGACTACGGCTACAATCTAAGCAATATCCCGCTTCTATGTGATAATGAAAGTGCTATAAAAATTGCACAAAACCCCGTAGAGCACTCAAGAACTAAGAACATAGATATCCGTCATCACTTTCTTAGAGATCATTCGTTAAAAGGTGACATTGCTATTTCACATGTTAGGACTGAAAAACAACTTGTAGATATTTTTACCAAACCATTAGATGAAAAAAGTTTTTGTGAGCTTAGGAATGAGCTTAACATTCTTGACTCTCGAAATGTGGCTTGGAACATTGCATACCTGGTTGAAACTTCAAATGTTACATTTTATTGTTAAAACTGCTCCTCATCCCTATTTCTTCTAAGGAAACTATTTTAATGAAGAAATCTTGCAGTTTATGACCACTTTCATTGTTACTTACCTACTGGTCGTAATTACCATGATTATTTTCAAAATTTTTGTCCTTGGATCACTATTAATCATGGCTATATGTATCTAGTCTGTTGAAACTGGACTTGTCCGGTTCTCCACCGGACTAGTTCAGACAGACGAAATACTTAGGTTTTCCAGGGGAACCGGACTAGTCCGCCTCCTTGACCTGACTAGTTCGGTCCGCCGCGTATATAAGCGGTTGGCCGGCCCAAAATTTGAATCCCAACCTCTCCCTCCACTTGGTCTCCCTCTCCTCTCTTAAACCCTAGCCCCCAAAGTGATTTTCTGGTTGAGCCCTCAAAATCGAAGCTTTCTCCGTGGGAAATCCTCTCCTCGACGAGTGGACTCTCCTCTCCGGACTCATCCGGAAATATTCTTGCTCCTTCATTGCGTATCTTCAAATCTCGGTAAAATTCAACCCAAAACCAAATTCTCAACTTTTCTCGTTCTAGCTCATTTCCTTTTATTCCAAGGTTGTACATTGGCCTTATAGACGTATTCCTACCACTTTCCCGCCATTTTGTATCTTTAGATAGAAGTTTTTAATTCAAAGGAAATCGTTAGGGTTCTTATGCCAGACCAGACTAGTCCGACGCTCAGATGCATACAAGTCCGGTCCACCGGACAAGTCCGCACTCTGAACCCGGACAAGTCCGGTCTCTGACATCTGAATCCCTACATTGTCTTCAATCCTTGGTTCATTCTTATCTAATGCATGAACTCCTTATCAGGCACGATGTCTTCATGCTCAGATGACAGCTCTTTCAACATTGATGAAGAAGTTCAACGCGAAAGAGTGAGGAGAGCCAAGGAGAGAGTTATGAAGAAAAGACATGATGTTAATGTCCACTCTCCACCCTCCGACGACAATCTGCCTAAGAAGAGGAAGGTCATTGTCAAAAAGGCTCAAGGAAAAGCTGCTGCTGAGAGCTCATCAGGGCCAAATAGGGTTCTCAATAAAGGGAAGGGACTTGCTAGTGGTCCCATTGGGCCCTTGAAGATGAAAAACCCCGGCCACCGCAACAGGCAGCCTTCCAGTAAGGATATCACTGGGAAAGGGGGTGAGCTAGCTGATAACTTCAGGAAGATTGAAGTGTATAATCAACCTAAACAGTGCTCTGACCCAAGATTCTGGAGCAACTTCCATGCCGACTACTATGAGCACGTGTACATGAAGATGAAAAATCCTGTAGTGGAGAGTCAATGGCTGAATGTTGGATACCTGCACTCAAAGAGGTATCCTACTTTTCGTGAGGTGGTTGAGGCTTTAGAGAGGCACGGACTGAAGGAACTGCTTTCCTTTGAGTATAACTGGAACATCGAAGTTATTACCCAATTTTACTCCACCCTCTACATTGCCCGTGGTGATGGAGACAGTCTTACTTGGATGACTCATGGTTGCAAGTATAGTGTCACTTATGATGAATTTGCAAGGATTCTTCACCTTGAACACACTCTGGATCATGAGCTTGTCATCCACAATCTGCAACCTTTGGAGAAGGATGAGCTTAAGTTCCTCTATGACACAAGGATGCCCTATGTTCCTCCCACCATCAAATATTTGAAGCCCTTCTTTGTGGTCGTCAACAGAGTGTTGAGGAAGACGATAGCCCCGAAGGATGGAGATGCGGGGACTATCCAAGGAACCTTGAGTACCCTAATGAAGGTCATTAGTGGAAGGAGACCATTCAATGTTTTTGAGTACATCTACAATGACATTTTGAACATCTCAATCACTACCAATAAGTCTTGCGGGTATGCACCGTACATCATGTTCATGATTGAGAAAGTGACCAGACTCGAGTTTGTCAAGGATTTTTCTCATACGTGGTTGAAGCCACAAAAGCCCACCGAGTACACCCTTCCCTCAGCACCACCTGCTTCTCCCTCCCCCGCAGCAGAGAGGAGGTATAAACAATCTCATGATGCAGTTGCTCCTCCTGGTTCCTCTCCTGTCCATGAACCCTCCGGTGGCATCTTCAAATGGCTCTCCTCCATCTTTGTCTGCTGCCATAAGATCAAAGACAGGCAGCGTAAACATCAACAGTATGTGAATGCTAATATCAAGTCTATCTGTGAAAAGCTTGAGATTGAGCTGATTGGATCACCGCCCGCCTACGAGGACTCAGAGGAAGATCCTGCTCCGGTGAATGACGATGATGGTGAAGATGAAGATCGGACTAAAACTGAAGAAGGGAGCAGCGATGAGTGATTCCCCTCGGTTTTTCCCTTTTTGGTGCCTTGATGCCAAAGGGGGAGAGATTGAGACTAGATTGAGACTCGAACTATCTCTAGTATTAGTTATTAAGCTTTTGTGATCAAGGACATGTACCTATTTTTAAAACTTTGTAATGCAATATTTCCATTCCTATGTGTGATGCTTATTGTTGCTCTAATGCTTACTTCTATGTTCATTATTGTTTATCTTTGGTTCATCATATTTTGTTGATCACACACCTGTTAGGCACCCCACCATAAGGTGTGTGCATATGTGAGAAGCTTTTTGTGAATTGATCGTTATTCTCATATGTGCACACCTTATGAAAATCAAACTTTTATTCTCAATTGTGATATCTCAAATGGTTGTCATCAATCACCAAAAAGGGGGAGATTGTAAGTGCATCTAGGATATCCCTGGTGGGTTTTGGCTAACTGATGACGAACATATGAGATCCTAATGAAACTATTGAGATGATTGCAGGACAAACAAAGTGAAATAGCTCGGTGCACACAAAAAAGTGAAAAATGGAGTGGTGTCCAAAGAGGAATACTTTGATGGAATTTAGAAGAAGAAATTAGATTTTAAATGTATAGAGTGTGTATGAAAGACACACTCCAAGAGCTCATGACCTTGCGCAGGGGTAAGGGTTTTAAAATTAACCTAACATCTCACAGTGCAATCGGACTAGTCCGATCATGGACCGGACTAGTCCGCCAGACTTTCTGGAGTCTGCTTTCACATAGGGCCGAACTAGTCCGTTTTCTAACCGGACTAGTCCGCCAGACTTTCTGGAGTATGCTTTCACATAGGGCCGGACTAGTCCGTTATCCAACTGGACTAGTCCGCCAGACTTTCTGGAGTCTATCTTCAAAAAGGGCCGGACAAGTCCGTTTTCCAACCGGACTAGTCCGCCAGACTTTCTGGACTTTGAATTACACTGTGACCGGACAAGTCCAGACTTGCACCGGACTAGTCCGGTATTAGGGTTTTACAATGGTAACTTTTTGGAAACCCTATAAAAAGAGAATCCATGGCCTTCCTCAGAATATAAACGTCGAATACTGCTGAAAATACAAACCCTAGTGCTGCCACCTTGTCCCAAGAGCCCAAAACACATCTCCCCACACATCTAAAGTGCAAAAAGTGTAAAATCAATTGAACACTTGGATTTGGGATTGGGAGATCGTCATTCCTTCGTTGCGAGCTCTTGGGGTTTGATCTTTCTACACTCATACTTTGCATTGTAATATTTTCAAGTGTATTTGATCACTTCTTTTGTTGTAATTCACATGGGAGCCCTCAACGTGTGAGGTTGCCCCACAAACTCGGTGATTACCCGTGCTAGTGGAATCAAGTCGGCCTTTGTGGTGACTTGAAGAGGGAAAGGATTAAAGACCCGGCTCTATGTGAGCTTCCTCAACCAGGACGTTGATCTCGTGGTGAGATCGAACCTCGGTAAAAATTCGTGTCTCTTGTGCCTTATTTCTTTTACTTTTTGTTCATTAGATCACTTGATTGCTAAACATCAATTTAAGTTGCTTATAAGTTCTCACGTGCATTCTTACAATAATCTTAAATCAAAGTATATGTTGTTCTCATTTTTACTGCAAAAGAATCTAGTTTCCCAAATAACATTTAATCAATTCACTTATTTCAGCACACCGGACTAGTCCGCCCACACAACCGGACTAATCCAGTCAAACATGTTTTTGACGACTCTATTTAGTGTGCAAGAAATTTTAAAGGCCTATTGACCCCCCCCCCCCCTCTAGGCCACATTCAAAAGACGTGGTCGGGGAACTCTTTCTCTTCAAATCCTGGAGGTTGCTCCACATACGCCTCCTCCTTGGTTGGACCATTGAGGAAGGCACTTTTCACATCCATTTGGTAGAGCTTGAAATCATGGTGAGTAGCATATGCAAGCAATATTCGAACCGATTCAAGTCTAGCTATGGGAGCAAAGGTTTCATCGAAATCAAAACCTTCGACTTGTGAATACCCTTTGGCCACAAGTCTTGCCTTGTTCCTTATCACCACCCCATGTTCGTCCTGTTTGTCCTGGAAGACCCATTTGGTGCCGACGATGTTCGCGTTGGGTCTTTCGACGAGTTCCCACACCTCATTCCGTTTGAAGTTGTTCAATTCTTCCTGCATCACCACCACCCAGTATGGATCTTTCAATACATCCTCAATCCTGTGTGGTTCCAAAAAGGACACAAAAGAGTAATGCTCACAAAAATTAGCTATGCGGGATCTAGTTGTTACTCAATTTTGGATGTCACCGATGATGTTCTCGATTGGGTGATCTCTTTGGACGCATTGGTGTACTCTCGGGTGTGGCACTTGTGGTCTTGTATCTTCATGATCTTTTTCTTCTCCACCTAGATGGTTGCCCTCATTGAATTGTTGATCATCTTTGTCTTCTTGATGTTGATCTTATGTGGAAGCTCCCCCTTCATCGTTTACCTCCACTTGTGGTTCATCTTATTCATTTGCATTTGGAGGTGGCGCTTGTGGTTGAATATTGCCCAACGCCATTCTTCTCAATGCTTGACATGGAGCTTCTTCTCTATCTAGCACACATGGATAAACTTGCTCTTCTTGAGAACCGTTAGTTTCATCGAACACTACGTCACGTGCTACTTCAACAAGTCCGGAGGTCTTGTTGAAGACACGATAGGCTTAAGAGTTTGAATCATAACCAAGCAAGAAACCTTCATTAGACTTTGAAGCGAACTTTGAAGTCCTAAGCTTCTTATTCAAAATATAGCACTTAGAACCGAAGACTCAAAAATAAGAAATATTTGGCTTGTTACCCGTCATTAGCTCATATGATGTCTTCTGGAGTAGTCAATGAAGGTAGAGTCGGTTTATGGCGTGACAAGCGGTGTTAACCGCTTCCGCCCAAAACATATCCGAGGTCCTGTATTCATCGAGCATTGTTCTCGCCATCTCTATGAGGGTTCGGTTCTTCCTTTCAGCAACTCCGTTTTGTTGAGGGGAATAAGGTGCTAAAAGCTCATGCTTTATCCCTTCTTCATCTAGGTACTCCTCAACTTGAGTGTTCTTGAACTCCGTGCCGTTATCGCTTCGTATGTTCTTGACCTTCAATGAGAACTCATTTTGGGCGCGGTTGAGGAACTTCTTGAGGGTTCCTTGAGTTTTTGTCTTATCATGCAAAAAGAAAACCCAACTGAAGCACAAAAACTCATCAACAATTACTAAGCCATATTTGTTATCGCCGATGCTTATGTAAGCGATTGGACTGAATAGGTCCATATGAAGTAGCTCGAGCGGTCTTGTTGTAGTCATGATGTTCTTTGTGGGATGAGGTGCTCCAACTTGCTTCCAGGCTTGGCACACGCTACAAGGCCTGTCTTTCTCAAAAACAACATCCTTCAAACCTCGGATGTGATCGCCCTTAAGAGTTTTTGAAGATTCCTCACACGAACATGTGCTAGCCGTCTATGCCACAACCATCCCATGTTGGTCTTTGCAATCAAACATGTGTCAAGTTCGTCTTTATCTTTGTTAAAGTCAACAAGATAAAGCTTTCCCTTCAACACACCCTTGAATGCAACTGAGTCATCACTCCTTCGCTACCGAGCACCATTCCTTGACTATTGTCTCCAAAATAGATGCCCTCGCTTGGATCCTCATTCTCTTTGTACTCAACGAACATCATTCTTTCTCCCGTCATATGGTTGGTGCATCCACTGTCTAGCACCTATTTCGATCCACCAGAGGAATAGGCCTACAAAAACAAATGTTTTAGGTACCCAAGCTTGCTTGGGTCCTTTGAGGTTAGTTACAAGAGATTTGGGCACCCACACATGAGACTTGGTGTTCCCATGGTGTGGCCCAACATAATTAGCATAAACTTTACCAAAACCTTTCATAAGAACGTATGATGCATCGAAAGTTCTAAACAATAGTTGTTGCTGTTCATGAATAGAACTAGTCCGGGAAACCGGACTTGTCCGGAGGACCGACTTGTCTAAGTAAGGACCGGACTAGTCCGGTTATTATATGTGTTAACTATCTTGGACTTATTAGCATCATTGGTCTTTCTAGCTTGAGAGGAGTTTCCCCTCATAAAGGCAGTGCGCTCCTTGTTATTTTTATGGCTTCTAACATATTGCTTTTCACCATAAGAATACCCAATGCCATATTTGACATTAGGAGGTCTTGTGGCCAAGTATGCACTACGTGCATATTTGATCTTCTCCTTGTCAAATATGCCACTTTGGGAAGGATGCTTGTCCTTGGTAGAGGTTGACTTGTCTTTCAAGCTAGTGTGGATTTTAGCACATGAACAATTAATAATAGCTTTAGTTTTAAGGGGTTGAGAAGGTGAGCTTGAAGAGGATGAGGGGTCACTTTGTTTGAGTGACTCAACTTGTACCTCAAGGATATTGTTATCCTTGTATAGGTTAGCAAGTTCATCCTTGATGGTGGTATTTGAGTCGCTTAACTTCAAGCAAGCTTCCTTGCTTGAGGCTAACTCAAGCTCTAGTGACTTGCCTCGCTCCTTTTCAAGTTCGAGAAGCTTGTCAAGTTCAAGATATTCCTCCTTTTGGGAGATAATCATATCTTCTTGACGGTTGATAAACTTCTCCTTCTCAACAAGCTGATCAAGTAGAAATTTCATTTTCGCAGCTGTTTTCTTATCTAAGCCGACAAGCATGTCTTCATTATCACTAGCGACTCCGCTATCGCTAGAATAGGAATGCAAGGAAGAGGATTTGGTTGTTACCTTTCGTTTACCTTCCCTTGCCATGAGGCAAGTGTCGTTGCCCTTCCATGCGCTGAGATTTGGGAAGAGGGTGGACTTCTTAGTTGTCTTCTTGTTGGCTATGCTAGCCATCTCCTTTTCCTCTTCGGATGAGGACTAATCATTTGAGTCCCACTCCTTTCCTAGGTGTGCTTGTCCAACTTGCTTCTTCTTCTTGAAGAATTTCTTCGGTTGAGGCTTCATTTACTTGGTCTTCTTCTTGTTTTCTTCATGCGAGCAGTCAACTATAAAGTGGTCATATTCACCACAGTTATAGCATGCCGTCCTCAGCGTCGGTCTTGATTTTTCTTTGTATTTTCCTTCACTTGATTTCCCCCCTTGTCTTTTCTTCATCATTTTCTTGAATCTCTTCATGAATAGGATCATGTCTTCCACATCTATGCCGCTGCTCTCATCGTCGTTGTCCTCTTCTTGTTGAGCTTCTCGAGCTTCTTTTGACAAGGGTTTGCAAGTGGACTTCAAAGTGACCCCTTTCTTCTTTGTCTAGGTGAGGTCGGCAATCTCCTTGACATGCTTTGCTTGCTTTTTCATCATCTCGAAATTGATGATTTTCCCAAGCAGCTCATCTGGGGTCATTTTCTTGTACTCAGGGCTTTTTCTAATCATCGAGCACAAGGTGACGTTGCGAGGCATGAAAGCTCTAAGGATGAGCTTCACCACCTCGTGATCGTTCCACTTCTTGCTTCCGTATGCTCGAACCTTGTTGATGAGCGTATTTAACCAGTTGTACATGTCTTGTTGCGACTCATCTTCGTCTATGGCGAATCTTCCCAATTTACCTTGGATCATTTCGATTTTTTCCTCTTGCACATGACGATCACCTTCATGTACAGTTTGTAATGTGTCCCAAATTTGCTTTGCAATCTCGAGTCCATCCACCTTGGTGAACTCGTCCCAACTTAGTGAAGATGTAATGACTGCCGCGGCTTGAGCATTTCGATGAATTGCTTTCTCTTGGCTTGGTGTGAGCTCTTCATCGTCGTTCGGGATATCTATTCCTGTACACACAATGTGCCACAAGCTGGAATTGAGTGAGATTAAGTGCATTTTCATGTTCTGCCTCCACATTGAGTAGTCATTGCCATCGAAGTGTGGGGCTTTTCCTAGAGGAATAGACATGTAATTGTTATTGTTAGAGTTAAGACAACCATAGTTGAAGGGATATCGGGAGTAGTCGGTGTGACTACTCCCCTTCTTCTTCTTCTTCTCGTCCTCGACCTTCACTTTTCCTTTTGAGAGGGATTTCTTCCTTAGGAGCTCCTTGAGTTCAAGCATCTCCTCATCTTCATCGTCGAAGTCCTGGATGGCGTTGAGGAGCTTCTCCAATTTTTGAGCTTTTTCGTCTTCAACCTTCTCTTGGTTGAGACTCTTGCGCACATCCTTCATGTCCGACATGTTCTCTTCGAGTGATTAGTCTCTTGCGAAGAGTCCTACTCTGATACCAATTGAATGTGGCCTAGAGAGGGGTGAATAGGCCTTTTTGAAATTTAGTCGGAACCTGCAACACTTAACAGACTGATAAAATCCCAAGATATTAGACTAGTCCGGTAGAGTGCGGACTAGTCCGGTGCGTGCGGACTAGATCGATCAAGTTTGATGGATTATCTCGATCCTAGACTCTATGCAGCAGAAATATACTTGTAAATAGAGGTAATACTTCAATGAAACTGAGTGTTGCACAAGTTAATATTATACTCAATGTTTTAACATAATGTGGACAAGATAAAATGAAACCCTAGATAGCAATCAAAAGTAAGAACAATGTGCACAAAGTGAAGACATAATATTTTATCTCGTGGTCCGGTTCCCACAAAGGCAACCTCCATCCACGTTGAGGAGCCCATGAAAGGACCGAGTCTTCACTGACCCTAACCTCGTCGAATCGCCATGAAGGCCGATTCTCTTTCACTATCACAAGGGTAAATCACCAAGTTCAAGGGGACTTCTCACAAGTTGAGAGCTCCCCAAGATTACAGAGCAAGCACCACCTAGAACACACTCTTAAGATCAACAATGAAACAACAGGAGTGTGTTAGAGATCAAACCCAAGAGCTCAAACGTGTGGAATCGTGTCTCTCCTTTGATCCAAAGTGAATCCTCAAGGGATTGATCTTTCTTGCGTTGGATTTTGTGGAGAGATGTGTTTTCTAAGCTCTTGGAGGGTGTGACGGCGCAGGGGGTCAAGAGAGTTAAAGGTATGGCCGTGCACATCTATTTATATGGTGTTTCCAAAAGTTACCATTAGGGTTTTGAGGGTCCATACTAGTCTGAGGTGGAGTCCAGACTCGTCCGGTGTGCGGCGAGCAGGAAACCCTAAGTTCTCAGGAAGATCGGACTTGTCCGACTTTGGGCAGACTAGTCTGGTTTTGGCTCTGGAAAAGTTCGGACTAGTCCGGTTATTTTCGGACAAGTCCGGCTGTGGTGATCTCTTTAGTGAATCGGGACATGTCCACATTTAGAGGACTTGTCCGATTTTAGTCAGAGAGGTTATTGGACTAGTCCGTGGTGATTTCTGACTTGTTCGATTTTGTGCAAATTTGTGAAGTGTAGAGGACAAGTCCGGACTAGGGAGGACTAGTCCAATTTTAGTCAAAAAAATGTCGAACTAGTCTATGGTGTTATCGGACTAGTCCGGTCTGTGTAGACTCGGACTTGTGTAGACAAGTCTGCACTGGGAGGACTTGTCTGATTTTGAATAGAGGAGTTATCGGACTAGTTCGAACATTATCAGACTAGTCCGGACCTTTATATATTAGTGCAGTGAGTGAGTTTTCTTATGATTGACACTACCATGATTCTGGGTTATTGTGACAAAAAAAATTGTTGCAATATGTCGAAATTCGTGGCGATAGGTTGTTGTCACAACGAAATAGAACGTCGCGATAGTTTTTCCGAATCGTGGCGATAACAGCCATGGCAATAGGTTATTGTGACGACTTGACATCCGTGGCAAATAGTATGGTATTGCGACGACTCCACGTTGGTGGCAAATAGTATGGTTTTGCAACGGTTTAACATATTGCGACGATTTAATGTATTGCGACGAAAATATCGGTGTTGCAACGATGTCACATTCGTGGCAAAAAGTATGGTACTGCAACAACTCCACGTTCGTTGCAAATAGTTTGGTATTGCAACGGTTTAACGTATTGCGACGATTTAATGTATTACAACGAAAATAACGGTGTTGTAATGATGCCACATTCGTGGCAAAAATTATGGTATTGCGACGACTCCATGTTCGTGGCAAATAGTATGGTATTGCAACGTTTTAACGTATTGCGATGATTTAACGTACTGCAACGAAAATAATGGTGTTACAACGATGCCACATTCGTGGCAAAAAGTATGGTATTGCAACGACTCCACGTTCGTGGCAAATAGTATGGTATTGCAACGGTTTAACGTATTGCGACGATTTAACGTATTGCAACGAAAATAATGGTGTTGCAATGATGCCACATTCGTGGCAAAAAGTATGGTATTGCAACGACTCCACGTTCGTGACAAATAGTATGGTATTGCAACGGTTTAACGTATTGCGATGATTTAACGTATTGCAACGAATAGTATGTTATTTGCGACGATTTCACATCTGTGGTGATAAGTACGGTATCGCTGCGATTTCATACTCGTGGCGAATAGTATGGTATCGCGACGTTTTCACATTCACGGCGAATAGTACAGTGTTGCAACGATTTCACATCCGTAGCGAATAGTATGCTATGGCAACGTTTTTACATTCATGGTGAATAGTATGGTGTTGCAACGATTTCACATCCGTGGCGAATAGTACGGTATCACGACGATTTCACATGCGTGGCGAATAATATGGTATCGTGACGTTTTCACATCCGCGGCGAATAGTACGGTATCGCGACGATTTCACACTCGTGGCGAATAATATCGTATCGTGATGTTTTCACATTCATGGCGAATACTACGGTGTTGCAATGATTTCACTTCCGTGGCGAATAGTACAGTATCGCGACGAGTTCACACTCGTGGCGAATAATATGGTACCGCGACGATTTCACAGCCGTGGCCAATAATACGGTAATGCAACGATTTCACGTTCATGGCGAATAGTACGGTATTGCAACAATTTCAGAACCGTGACAACAGTTGTGTATTGCAACGATTTCTGATGTGTGGCAATAGGTTCGTAATGCAACATATTCAAATCTGTTGCAACAGGGTCGTAATGCAACGTTCTCTGGGTGGTGGGAATAGCAGTCTAGTGCAACACTTTTTTGGTCGTAGCCAAATGTTTGTAGTGCAACGTTTTATAATTTGTGGCAATAGCTAGCTTCCTATTGCAACAGTTTATTTTCGTCGCAATAATCTGTTAATGCCACGTTTTATAATTAGCGGCACTAGAATCCTAATGCACCAGGTTTGAAAATTAGTGGCAACAGAATCAATTTATTCGCACACGATACGTCTGTCGACTTAACAATAAACATCGAGCAGTTGATGCAACGCTCAAGGACCCTTGCGTTGTTGTGAGACGATGTTATTTACAGTTTTTTTCAAGTTGTAACATTGTACCCATTAAAAGAGCACCGTGACGAGTTGTTGTATTAGGAATAGTTTCTCGAACATCCAGCTTCGACTTGGTGCGAGCAGAAGCCTTTTGTGGAGTTGCTGCTAGCTGTTGTTGATTTTGCAAGCTCTCCATCATTCTGCGCATGTCTGCTAGCTCCTTTTCTTGCCGTGTAGAATTGGCTGCCATCTGATCATGTAAAGCTTGGACTTCTTGGTTGAGCTATTCATTTGCCTAGACGAAGCCATCCATCTGGGAGGTCATATAATCATTTCTTCCTTCCAACTCTTGCACTTGAGAGCTGAGGTCTTCATTTCTATTTTGCAAGGATCGAACTTGCTGGCCGAGCTGGTCAGACATCTGTATACGCAGTCTTTAAGAAACATTAGGTTTAGCCATATAACCACGCCCCCGAAACTGTGATCCTCTAGAACCGGTTGCGGATATATAAGTAAGCTGGAAGATGTTGTTTCTTTCCTCATCTGGGATTGGGACTCCCAGCTCAGCTTCATTGACGTTGATTTGGGCACGTGCCTGGGTCTATATACATTGCAACTATTTATTTAAACGGGGACTGTTTGAAGTGTTTCTCACATGTACAGCTTCTGCCTACTCGTTTGCCCATTGACCGTTCTTCACATGGCTTGCCTCCCACAGTTCTATATCATCGGGTTCTTTTCTGGTCTCTGGGTCTCGCTACATCAAATATAAGTAAAATCTGATTGAATGATTGCAGTGCAAAGTAAAATCATGATTTAGTTTTCATACCTTCTCATAACTAAGTTGGGCGTAGGATTTCGAGCCAAGCAAGTGTTTTGTCTTTTGAGTACTTCAATTTTGTGAATTGGTTCTGCTTATTGACTGCAATTTTAAGAATTAATTTCACGAATGGGTGTTATCAAATAGTTTTTGTAGGATATGAAGGTATTAGAAAGCTAGCTGACCTTGAATCGCTCGGACCCAAAATAGTCCATAAGCGCCAACCAATCGTAATCTGCTATGTCAACAGGCTTGTTTTGTATACGTTCTTCATCGGTCGAATACTTTTTATAGGTGGCATGCAATGTTGATCGCCACCCCTTGTAGCGCTCACCAGCAATCTTCAATATTTTTCTTCTGGTATCATCTGTGTCCTCCAAGTCCCAGGCATTCTGTACATTGTATATCACACTGTTATAAACGTACAAGATGGAGGCCGCTAGAAAAAAAATACTTATGTGGGGTGTCACAACACTAACCTGAATGTCTCTCACTATATCGCTCTTCAAAGTATCGCCAACCTCTGCCCACTTCCTTACACCAGCGAGTGGTGCATTTTTTTTGTTGTAATAACCACATCATCGACAAAGTGCCGCTGATTAGGACCAATCGCAGCACCCAACCTATCGGACCACTGAATTTGTAGCTTCCGATTCTGATCATTCGTTCTATTTGCAGATGCTAGATAGCGCAATTTAGCAACCTTAAGTCCTTGAGCATCCCCTCTTCCAAACTTCTTTCCTTCTGTTAGTGTCATTTAAACGGTAAACGTTTAAAGCAAATTAGCAACTGACCAGGCCTAGTATCATGTACAAATAGTGTGAAAGAAGAAGAAGTCTGATGTTTTACCATCTTCATGATGAGTGCGGCAAATACGAGCATGGGAACACCGCGTCGCAACAGCGTTTTGCTCCATATTGGGCGATGCATCGACTTGTTGACTTCTTTGTTGCTGTTCATACCCTACAATCAGGCATCAGGCAGTAGTCAGTGGCGCTATAGCACCCGTAGTACTGCAGGGGATTTTCAGTCCAGCTGCGAAGCAGGCAAGACAGTAGATGGCGATGCTAGAAAAAGAGAGGGTTCGTCGGGTGCTCATCCTCTGCAGTACTGCCGGTTCGGTCTGACTGACATCAGCAGGAGCACGTTTCGAGGCGAATTTGTGGCAGGGCGAGTCATGGACGTTAGCAGTATTAGCAGGTAGAGGATGCAAGACACATGAGGCGGGCAGCTTGCGATGTTTAACAAAGCTAGGGTTTGGTCTGGCAGTGCAGTGACCACATTTAAGTCAGAGGATCGACGTCCACATCACACCGGTGATCTCACGTGACTTACGTTTTTACTGCAGGCGATGCAGTAAAGATCCAACGGTGTGATTCCGTTGGATCTTTACTGCATCGCGTGCAGTAAAACGTATAAGTCAGGTGATCTGCGTCCATTGAAATCACCCCGAAGCAAGTATCGAGGCTAGGAGGACAGTGTGGCGGATCTAGGAATTAAATTTAGGTGGATTGCATACTGATATTTTGCTCTGCATGTTAGCATCTCGCCCTAAAGTGCTAATAGAAAGAATACATGAATATAATCTTGCATTAATTACCAGACATCAACAACGCATTTGGCAGTGTAAAAAATGGAATTGAGATCATATAAGCAGCAATGAACCCTCATGTACATGCATCTTTAAACTATATGATGCTAACAATTCTTAGTGGACAGGGGTTAATGATATTGGACTATTTTTTCCAGGGTATGCCATGTCATATGGGGCATAGCATGTAGGTACACCGTAATGGCCAGGGTTTTGCGGGCGGCGGGGTCATCATGGCACGCGAACGATGGGACGTGGAGATGGAGGGATACGCGTCGGGGAGGACAGTGAAGTGACCACCAGCAGGGCGTCAGCCGGTGCCAGAGTGACCGGCGGCGACATGGGTTTGCGGGCGGCGGGGTCATCATGACACGTGAAGGATGGGACATGGTGATGGTCGAGGGAGACGCGTTTCTGAGGACACTGAAGTGAGCAACAGCAGGGCGTGGTCGCTGGTGCCGGAGTGGCAGCGACGAGAGAGCCCAACATGCGCGTGTAGGCATCAATAAATCACGCCATCACATATACTCACCAGCAGGGCGTGGGCACCTGCCGGTGCCGGAGTGACCGGCGGCGACAGGGGTTTGCGGGCGGCGGGGTCATCATGACACGTGAAGGATGGGACGTGGCAATGGTGGAGGGAGACACGTCGGGGAGGACACTGAAGTGAGCAGCAGCAGGGTGTGGTCGCCGGTGCCAGAGTGGCCGGCGGCGAGAGAGCCCATCGTGCGTGTGTAGGCATCAATAAATCACGCCATCACATATACTGATTAACTGTTAACTGGGACTAGGAAACTACAATCGCAATGCTAAAATATTTAGTAGAGCCCGGTACATATTTATACTTGTAGTACCAGCATGGGATGACGAATCTCGGGGTTCCTGAGCATCAGGTGCTGCAATATTCTCTGCATACGATGCAAAGGAATTAACGTGTTATAAATATGTGTATTTTGATAGTCAACACATTTATAATTATACCAGGTGCTTGTTGCCCATTACGATTACTTGTAGACAACATGACGGTTTGGTGTCCTGTTCCTAAAGTAAAGAGTATATATAGTAAGTAATAGTGATAACGTTAGATTACATGAGGATGTGTATTTTAGATCAGGCAGTGTGGTTGCTATGAACTGAAAATGTTTGTTTTGAACGGAGGCATTAGAAATGAAGGAGTAGGAAAAAAAACTGTACAATCCGAGAAAGAAAAACAAGAAAAACATGTATAAACCGTGGGAACTGAAAATCTTAGGAATACAAGTTTGGAGCACAGGAATGAGAGTACAACATTGGGAGTGGTTGATAAGATAACCCTGGCGTCATTTACTTCTAAATCAAGAAATTACGTAGTACATGCAGTTTTTAATAGTTATCTTTCCTGACATGGAAATGTACTAGAAATACACTACCATAAACGGTCGGAGCGACATTTATTTCGGGGCAGAGGTGTAGTGTATTTTATATATGGAAAAAAGTAGAATGCAATCAGATGCTAGGGTAAAATAAAAAGATGAATCGACTGTAGGATGAAGATCTAACGATTGAGGATAGTTGAATGCTCTATTGCACCATTAATCAGATTCTATACTAGACATTCATGAAACATAAGAGCATATAAGGAGAATGAGTTGGGACAACAACTAGGAATGAACTGGCTGCAGCTGTTGGGACGACAACTAAAGCGATAAGGAGGGAGTAGCTCTATAAATAGACGTCATGGATCGTGTAGAACTTACGTAGCACAAAACTAGAGTCCGGGATGTCGTAGGGCGGGGTCGGCGATGAAGAGGTTCGGTAGAGCCCGTCAAACTTGGTCGCTCGACGTTGTACCCACAGTCACCACCACCACTCACACGGGAATTTCTTAAGAATTCAAGTTTGGAACACAGCACTAAGAGGAGAACATGTGTGCCGGGAACGGAAGCCACTGCGGGATTAGAGGGAGACGCACATTTATATTCGTCGTGGCTAGCTACAAATGGGCGGGACTGGAATTTTTGGCGCTCGGAGTGAAGTTTCAATTGTGAAAATCTCAATTGTGCGCGCCAAGAAGAACGAAAATTTTTTCGAGGGACCGCTACCTGCCGTTCATCTTTGTTTTCATGGAGATGTAAAAGTAGTCATGTGGTAGTGGGACATTTCAAAAAAAAATACGAACAAAAATATGAATCGCCAAATGTATCATTGTGCTAATGAAAACGACATGCAAATACAGAGAACACCCAAGTCCACGAAAGGAGGACGGCAAATCCATGGTCTAGTAAAAGGTAAACAATCAACATTTTATATATAATATTCATCGCAATGAAATGATAACATATACAGAGTATATACTACTACTACAAAAAAAACATTTCCCCCTGTGATGTCTAATCTTCAGGCCATCGATCCAAAGCCGCCTGTGATACGAGTATCACATGTACATACGATATATATATCAACAATGTCATCGGATATTAGTTACAACGGATAAAGTACTTTTCATGCACCTTTTGCATCAGGCGATGGACTAGTTAGCAATTTAGATGACGTAATTTCCTAATCAAGTTAATTATGCATCATGTCTGTTGTTAGTTCTATTACTTGTAAGGATAATGTTTACCGGATTTCATTCATTCAGCCACAAGAAATATAGACGGTCCCAAGTTACAAACATATAGGAGATGTTTTCGATAAAAGAAGTTTTTCGATATTGCAAATATAGAACACATTCTTCATGAACATAAAGACATATTTCATTAACAAATAAGTAATAGGAAAACACGTAGTAGACAGCAAGAACAAGATAAACTACACCTAATACTACTCTACTCAGAGATCACGAAATAGATAAACTACTCCTAATACTACTCTACTAGGAGAAAACCACGTCCTCCTCCTCCCCCGCTGCCGCCTCCTCCGCCTCCTCCTCCTCCTCCGCCACAGCCGCCGCTGCTGCCACCTCTGCCTCTGCCTCCGCCGCCGCTGCCGCCTCCTCCTGCTCCTCCTCCGCTGCTACCGCCGCCTCCATAGCCGCATCCACCTCCACCTCAAGAGACGCCTCCTGCTCTGCCTCCTCTGTTGCTGCCTCTGCCCAAGTCGCCTCATACTCCTCAACCTCCGTCACAGTCCGAAGCTTCCCAGCGACGCGGTGCTTAATCTTCAGGAGGCCCTCTACCCCAGCAACCTCCTCGATCGTCTCATGGAGGGCGTCGAGACGACCGGCCACAATCATCAACCTATAGTAGTAGTGGCCCACGGTGTCCATGCTCGTGTGGAGGGGAAGGGTCCCAAGACCCAGACGGCGACATGAGCGATCTGTGTCGGAAAAGACCTTCCGCGCAACTGCGTTGAGCACTAGTGTGCTATGAGCGGCGGTGGACTTGGCGTCGGTGGCCATCTTAAGGCGCCGAGCGACTTCGTCGATGTGGTCGGTGAGGAGTCTGAGAGTCTGCTCAACCCAACCGAGATGAGGAAGTGCAGGTGCCACGGGCGGAGATGCGGGCGCCGCCATCAGTTCCATCAGCATTTCCGGCTGCGATGGAAACGGAGAAGGAGGTTCGGAGGACGTCGATGGTCTAGAGCGCTTCGGCGCGGGGCTACCCATTTGTGTGGCGACAGAGGTGCAGAGAAAGAGCGAGAGGTCGTCGACGGTGGCGGGGTAGAAATTTAGAGGATAGGATCTAAGGAGTGGTGCGGCAGAGAAGCAAGAGGATGGTGAGCCTTTATACGGGTCGTCGTCTAAGCGGGCGTGTCGAGATGATCGGACGCTAGAGGAAACTGCGCTTAATTATGAACCGGTCGGTGGCCCCGGTTTCCTCGAAACCGCGGTTTGCATCCTCTCGGTCCCAACGGCTCGACGCTTCCCATTAGGAGTAAATTTACACGTGGGGAAAAACAATTTTTTCGTTATATAAAAAAAATCCATCCGTACACGCCTAAGCTAACTTCGTGACCGCGCGTCCGTGCCAGGGGACGCCTTCAGCGAACATGGGCCTAGTCCTGCACGCATTACAGAGGTTTGAGGCATATATATATGCATGCATGTTAGTGTTGTTAAACATGACCGAGGTGTTTTAATTCTAGCTATGTCTAACATGCACGGACCACAAACATGATCAACCAATTACACTACGTAAGAAACCAGAATAGGAGACAACGATGGGCGACAGATCGGATGTCCATCGATCACAAAGTGATGTGAGACGCGCTTAAAGTCATTGTTTGTCTCCTTTAGCTTTGAAATTACAAATCGAGGCGAGCTTCAAACCCTAAGATCTTTTGTTTTTGTCCAATTTGCTCGGTTCACTTGTGACAGATTAACACATCACTAAACTTAGAGCACATTCACTTGATTGAAATCCAGAAATTCTAACACACCAGTATTCATTGACACGAATGAACACATATATATTACAAAACAGAAGAAATATGTACAAGAACAGAATTGAAGCTAAACATGTACAAGAACTCCTAAAACTACAAAAGAAATATGTACAAGAACTCCTAAAACTACTATGCCTGCCCCACCTCCTCCGCCTTCTCCCCCAACTTCTCAAACCACGACAAGCGGTCCTCCTCATCCTCGTCGTCGTCATCGTCACCGTGGTGGTGGTGGTGGTCGCCGTCGTCGTCACCGTCGTCATCGTCGTCGTCATCATCATCGTCGTCGTCGTCATCATCATCGTCGTCGTCGTCCTCCACCTCCTCCTCCTCCTCCTCCTCCTCCTCCTCCTCCTCCTCCGGCGACGATGCAGCAGGAGAGTGGGCCGGCTGCTCCGGCTGAGCCGATTGCTCCGGCTGCACCGGTGGCTCCGGCTGCACCGGCGGTGGAACCCCGCCGCGACGGAAGTTCCTCTCTGTCGCCGCCACCAGGGCACTACGGCCCTCGGTGCCGAGCTCCTGGGCCATCGTCTCGGACAAGATGTCCAGGCGATCGGCCACACCCGTGAGGGCGTAGAGGTAGCGGCCGGTGGTATCCATTCCCGAAAACTCGGGAAGGGTACCAAGACCCAAGGCGTCCAAGGCCTGAGACGTACTGTTGTACGCCTCCCGCGCCATAATGAGGCGCTGGTCGTCGTTCACCCTCTCGGGGGAGCTGCAGAATATCCGCTTGCAGGGTGGCTGCCTCGGCGGGCTAGGAGGCAGAAGGTTGGCCATGGCTGTGGTGGTTCATCGGCGCCGGGCTAGGAGGTCGAACGATGGAAGAAGAAGAAAGGAGTGCAAAAGTTTTGTGCTTATACATAACCGACGACGCGCCTATATGGTCTGTGCAGAGTATACGAGGGAGCGGTTCGTTTCCCGCGCATTGAACTCTTTGCAGACCTCGTGCGGTGCAATTAAACCACTTTGGAAGATGATCTTCAGAGATCCTTCTGACTCTCTTGTGGAACCAAATCCGCTGCAGTACTGTAGGTGCATTAGAGGTCACTGACGTGTGGGCCCTATGCTCTGTGGGACCCACATGTCAGTGACTTCTAATGCACCTGCAGTACTGCAGGGGATTTCAATATCCATGTGGAACATCACGCACGCGTCCCTGCACCATGGCTTCTTAACTTCTCCGCAGACCTCGTGTGGCGCGTCAGTTACTTGGCGCATTAGAAAGGCCAGCGGCGAGATCTCTGTGCCTGGCGAGCCCCGCCACGGCGGCGCCGCGCGTGCGCCCTCGGCGCGAGGAAGAAAGGGTCTGTGATGTTGGTTTTCTTGTTTTGTGATGTTGTTTTTATTGTTTTGTAGTAGTATTGATTTATGTTAATGAACTCAATGTCATTGTTCCTCTGTGAAGACCTTTTACCGTAGTCGGTTTCTACCATAACAGTAACCGCCTGAGATAATTAGGTTATCACAGATGGTTCTTTACTTGTATCTAGCCGTCTTTGATAATTGTTTTTCACAGACATGACTAGCCGTTGGTTAATAACCACATATAATAAGGTATAACCTATGCAGTACTGCTGCTGTTATTTCTAATTTCCAGGTCAATTCAATATAATCACAGAACAAAAATCAATAATATCATCACAG
Organism: Tuctoria greenei; assembly: GCA_036927565.1. Lineage (NCBI taxonomy): Eukaryota > Viridiplantae > Streptophyta > Magnoliopsida > Poales > Poaceae > Tuctoria > Tuctoria greenei. The sequence goes on from JAYESD010000011.1 coordinate 74,452,946, forward strand.
AACAAAAGTCAACAATATTATCATCACAGAAGTCAATTTCACTAAAACAATATACATATGTACAAGTTACAGATATAATTCATCTCAAAGTTTACAAGTTTTCACTAAAAACTGTTTCTATTGGCATAGTCGCAATGTTCTGGCACATCAGCTGCTGCACCATCCTCATCAAAGAACTTCCCTCTTTTGTGCAAAATTTCGTGACGAATGAATTGACAGAGTTCAGCAGCAATCCTGTCGGCTCCTCTACTAGTAATACTTCTACAAACCAGCCATTCTCCGTTCAGATTCTTCGTGTGCTGCAATATAACACACAACAAGGTTTAGAATGTATTGGTTTGAACAATCTCAAAGTATAGATCAAAGTGAGAGTATACAAGAATTTATTTGGTATTTTTGGAGCAGTTGTACTATGAGCAATTGAATTTTGAAGTTGGAATCAAAATATTAAAATAATGTTTCTGGTAATATTGAACAGCAGAGAATATAAGTATTAAACTATGCTAGTTACAATGAAAATGAAACACAAAAGTAAGAAAATAAGGTATCGACATTAAGGATAACTTACATCCTCACGATTCACTCTATATACGCTGGCGGTCCGAAGATGCTCGCATACATAATACCCGCATAAGACACTCCCAGCAGGCTGCTTCGGACAAGCATAATACATTTTAATGTCCAATGCATTCGTATTGGAAGGTCTCTCACCGCCAAGCCGTTCCGCGTAAAACCACCAAGCGCTGTAATACAAGAAATGTCATATAAAACTTGTCAACACATTCTAAATGTGCGTAAATTAAAATTATTGAATAAACATACGATTTCAAAATGGAAAGGAAATTTTCGTAACGATCTGGTGAGAAATCGACCGAGTCCAAGACTGTTGCCATTTCCTGCGTTGGCTTGATGAAGATCATTATGTAGTGATTATTGCAAACATACAAACACACGTGTTAACAATTACCAATAATTAGCTATTTCAATGTCATGTGTCAAACTTACTCGAAGTGGTACGGAGCCTTTACGAGGTCCTTGCCGTCTCTGACAAAGTTAAACATCGCATGTCCTATGTAAGCTGCAACTTCTGTCCTTTATCCTTCTTAAGTTTGCGATTGCTTTTTCAAAATCTTTTCTTTTTATGTGTTTGAACTGTGCTGAGTCTTGATCTGCCTGGACGTTGAATAGCACCTTTGCAATCCTAGTAGGGTCAAGGATACCTGTCTTGCACTCCAACTTTTCATTATCCATGTATTGCATCCTATTGAAGAAGTCCAGAATTGTTATAATCTCATGAAATGCGTATGAGTGTAGTAAGAAAAGCAAATACAAAATATTAGAGCACTTACAAGCACTAGACGAGCAGCAGGTTGATTTCGAGCAAGCCCCGATGGAAAAGGGCATGCATCTCTTCAAATAAAATGACTCGTCTATCCACTCCAGTGCTCCAGAATGCTTCTTTTGGAATACGAAATGTGACGCGATTAAGACCATATTTTGTGCTGGCAAGGATGTACCACTCATGGATTCTTCTGAGCTGGACGGGTTGTTTGCTAAGTTGTACGGATGTCATGAACGGCTTCCCATTCTTAAATTCAGGAGGAACATCCTCAAGCTTGTATATTGGAACTCCTGGTTTAACTAAAGCCGTCAGCCTATTATACATGACACTGTCTTCTTCCCACTCCTCGATATCTCCTAATGATGGCTCATGAGAAGATCAAGATGCACTCGATTTTATAATATTTTCCTTCATAGTTTCCAAATATTTTGACACTTCTGATGAAGGTTTCTTATTTTCGTATGAGGTAACTTTGATAGGCACTGATGATCGAGGAGTAGTCGTCGAAAGCTGGACACTGGCTTGTTGTTGAACCTGTTGTTCAACTGATTGCTCTTTACTCCCAGCAGTTGGCTCTAGTACTACTTCAAGCTGTTGCTCAACTGGTTGCTCTTTACTAGCAACAGCTTGCTTTGGTACTGCTTGAAGCTATTGTCCAACTTGTTGCTCTTGGATATCATCCTGGCTAAGACATAGGGGGAGTGGATTTTCCTGGACTGGGAGTGGATCTTCATGCACTTTCGCCTTAGAAGATGGGGTTGCAGTATTTGGAGATGCGACGTGGCTAGAAATTGGCTCGTCGTCCAACACGATATCGCGTCGGTGCCAAAGTATTAATTGGTTGACAGCTTGCCCCAGAGTCGTGATCCCCTCAGGTGTGACGTTGTCTATTTCATAATCTTCATAATCGTTATCAATGATCTAAAGAACTTGCACCACATCATAATACAACGAAAGTGGATTCCCGTTGAAGTCACGATCAGGCTTTGCCATAGCAGTGGCAACCTGTTTGGTTTTGTCCCTTGCTCCATCGTCTTTTCCGCACAACCGTTCCAACATCCTCTCTTCTCTCCACAAAACCTAGCCGCGGCTAGTATACAGCAAATGCTTTCGAGCTCGAGCAACCCTCCGCCACTGAGCCCGCCGAGGGACCCGGCCGCCGGTAAGCGGCCGCGGCTGGACCCCCCCCTCGCCGCCGTGCGTGAAGGATACCCTCCTATTCAATATGGCCCAAGATGTATTTATGGATACATCTCACTCCATGGAATGCCTTGGGCTCGATACCCTTCCACAAAGTACTGGAATGGACACCACATGCCACTACGTCTTCGGCCTCTCGCACGTGGCCTCTCGTCTCGACTCCCTCTGGGAGACGATGGCGGCCGAGCTCGGCGTCGCGGGTCATCGCAACCTCGTCATGGCGGCGGCCTTGGGACTGGGTCACCTTCCGCCGCCGGAGCCCGAGGCGCTAGAGGAGGGTCAGGAGCCCGAGGACCCACCCGAGGAGGAGGAGGTGGAGGCTGAGTAGAGTAGTATTTAGGTGTTTTCTTTTCATGTTTTTAGTTGTAGTTTTTCGTTTCATGTTTTTAGTTGTAGTTTTTCCTTTCATGGTTTTAGTTGTAGTTTATCTTTTCTTGTGTTTGTAATATACTCCCTCCATCCAAAGCGGCAAGTATTTTGGGACGGAGATACTCCCTCCATCGAAAGGGACAAGTAGTACTTTGGGATGGAGGGAGTAATGTTTTTAAGTTAAATGTACTTGGTGTTCTTGTTCATGGATGTACTATCTGTGCAAAATTAGTTCGAATTTTCCGATCGCCAAACCCTCCTTGTCCCCAAACCGGTGGAGTTGCCAGGAGATCACCCGCAGCAGGGCCCGCAAAGCGGTCTGTAAAGTAGTAGTAACAGGAAAATGCAACAGGCCGGTAGCTAGGACTGGAAAGAAAAAAGTGACAGTTATTAAGTACCAACCGCCTGTGAAGATATTTACTTCCTCTTAATTAATATTCTTGATTAAATGTGGGTCCTTTAAAAAGTCAAAATTCCACTTTCTTGTAATATTATTGATAAGTAAAGGTTACCATTAAATTTCACTTCATAAATCTTTTGAAATTGGTCAGAACATAAAAAACATACAACAAATGCTATTTTTCATTTTTTCTATCTTGATGAATATAATGCCTTTATCATTCTTTTTTTCAGTGGACATTTTTCCTCATGATACCAACCTCTATGAATTTTTTCAGATTTTTTTAAATTTTTTTGAATCAATGTGTGTTCATAATTTGATGAATGCCTCATATGTATATGAGCATTTAGTTAGAATGATAGATAATTTGGAGTTTGACATGTTGGAATGCTTTTAAAAAAATTAACAAAATTCATACATGTATAAATGATACAAATATGTTCATACAAACAAATTTGATTGAAGGATCTTTTTTATGCAATACACAAATGTGAATAATATGTGAGTAGCAATTAATTTGATATTTACTAAAACATTACAATGTCAGCTATACAAGTTTTAAAATTATTTGTTCATGCGGTAGATGTTGATTTTATACAAATGTATAAGAAAGAATCATCGAATTCGGACACAATTTGCAGAATCTAAACATGTTGGAGTATTTATATTAGAATCTAAATAAAAAAGAAGCAAGGGATAAGGAAACTGAAGAACAGTATCGGGCATTATCTCAGGCGGTTGGTAAGTAATACACGTATGAGATAAAAATCTTCCTTGACGGTTATTAAGTACCAACCATCTTTGAAGATATTTACTTCTTCTTAATTAATATTCTTGATTAAATATCTGATCAGGCGGTTGGTAAGTAAAACCCGCTTGAGATAAACTTAAAAACTGCCTGTGAAAAACCGACGCCGAGACGGGGACCCCTCACCACACGCCCGCTATTAGACGACGACCCGCTATAAAGTCTTACCATTCTCTTGCTTCTCCGCTGCACCGCTCCTTAGATCCTAGCCTCCAAACTTCTCCCCCCGCCACCGTCGACCACCTCTCGCTCATTCTCTACACCTCCGTCGCCACACAAATGGGTAGCCCCCCTCTGAAGCGCTCTAGGCCATCGACGTCCTTCGAACCTCCTTCTCCGTTTCCATCGCCGCCGGCAATGCCGGTGGAACTGATGGCGGTGCCTGTATCTCCTCAGCCTGATTGGTTACAGGAGACTGTCCGCCTCTTTACCGCCCGCATCGACGAATTAACGTGCCGAATTAAAGATGTCGAAGACGACGTGTCCTCTGCCGTCGAACATGCAAGAGCGCTGGACACAATGTCGCGGGATGTATTTAACAATACATCTCTCATCTGTCGCTGTCTGGGCCGTGGGAGGCTTCCCCAGCTCCCCAGCATGGACTCCGCCGGCTACTACTTGTTCGGGTTAAGCTTTGTGGCCGCTCGTCTCGACGCCCTCCACGAGACGATCGCGGAGGTTGCTGGGGTACAGGGCCGCTGGAAGATTCTGCACAGCATCGCCTGTAAGCTCGGCGTGGAGACGGAAGAGGAGTCGCCGCCGCCGTCGGAGGCGGAGGCGGAGCTGCCAAAGGATGCGTCGGCCGCGGCGCGCGCGGCGGCGGAGGTGGATGAGGCCTCCGAGTAGAATAGGATTAGGAGTAGTTTTGTTCTTGTTTCTACGTGTTTTTCGTCCATGTTTTCTTTACTCTTGTTTGTAATATATGTGTTGGTAGTATGTTAATGTAATATGTCTTTTATGTTCATGAACAATGTGTCTGATGTATTATTGAAAAATTCTCCTTTTATCGAAAAACATCTCCTTAACGACGCCAAGTTTCAACCTTTAACCCACTTCGTGCGTGAATTGAAAAACATCTCCAGTTGTGATGTTGTGTTTCTCTTGTTTTTTTTGATATTTTTTCATTTCACGTTTTGTCATGTTGTTTTCTTTGATGCAAACAGGGCTAAACAAAAGATGAGCGCGCATAGGGGAAACACAACAAGTGCAACATTCATCAGAGATGAGCATGCATATATAGGAGAAACACATCAACATGCCAGGTCATACTCGCGCTCAACCCTACAGTTCTCAGTACAGAAGACGGTCCACTTGTACCACCCTCGCCGGCCGCAGAGGGCAGGCCCCTGGTTCCCCCTTGTTCGGCAGCGGCAAAAGTAATTGTCCATTTCGGGCATCGCCACCGGCGGCGGTCCCGGAGTACGCCTACGCAGAAACCTCTAGCTCACGAAAACCTCCAGATCACGGCATGCCGCGTGCATGGCCTTGAAGGTGGCGCGCAGACTGGAGAGGTCGTCCATGAGCTGGGTGGAGGTTGCGGCGACTCACCCCGCGATCAGGACCGCAATATCGTGCGGCAAGGGGAACTCCATGGGCTTCGAAGGGAACCAATGAGGGCGCGCGCGACGGAGAGGAAGAGTACGCGCGGAGAAGAGGATGGTGTATGTGGCGGAGTAGAGGATGGTGTGTCGTCTTACTACTCTTTATTAGTACGCGCGGAGAAGACGATGAGATGCCTGGTGATTTTTAGTACGCGCGGAGAAGAGGGATGGTGGTGTGTGGGCAGTTATTTCCATCCAAGTTTTTTTTGTCCCAGCTCAACTTTACTTTCACTGTATGGTCATGTCAGCTGTGTGCTCTGCACATTTTCAGCCACTGTCCTTTGTTGCTGTAGCAACTTGCTGGAATTGTATGGGAAGTGGGAGGATATGTATTGATAAAGTGTGTTAGGGTATGTTTATGTGTTGACTAATGTGCGGTTTGAATCCTAAAAATTAGTTTTTCTTTGTTGTTTTTAGTTGTTTCTGTTTTGTAAATATTGTTAATGAATGAAATCTATCTTTGTTCATCTATGTGACTGAATATGACTTGTGTATCTTGTGTTCTTTTGTGAGATGCGTGATTGAATATTGTTAATGAATGAGTATCTTGTGTGTTCTTCAACTGTGTGAATGAATGAATGTGTAGTTTGTTCATCATGTTCCTCGGACTCGGGTATCATAAGGTAATTATCTTAGGCGGTTGGTAATTCAATCTCGCCTGAGAAGAAGATTATCTCAGGAGGCTGCTAAGTAATACCCGACTGAGATAAACATCTCAGAAGGTTATTAAGTACCAACCGCCTGTGAAGATATTTACTTCTTCTTAATTAATATTCTTGATTAAATGTGGGTCCTTTAAAAAGGCAAAATTCCACTTTCTTGTAATATTATTGACAAGTAAAGGTTACCATTAAATTTTACTTCATAAATCTTTTGAAATCGGTCAGAACATAAAAAACATACAACAAATGATATTTTTCATTTTTCTATCTTGATGAATATAATGCCTTTTTCATTTCCTTTTTCAGTGGACATTTTTACTCATCATACCAACCTCTATGAATTTTTTCAGATTTTTTTAAATTTTTTTGAATCAATGTGTGTTCATAATTTGATGAATGCCTCATATGTATATGAGCATTTAGTTAGAATGATGGATAATTTAAAGTTTGACATGTTGGAATGCTTTTAAAAAAAATTAACAAAATTCATACATGTATAAATGATACAAATATGTTCATACAAACAAATTTGAGTGAAGGATCTTTTTTTTTTTACAAGATACACAAATGTGAATAATATGTGAGTAGAAATTAATTTGATATTTACCAAAACATTAAAATGTCAGCTATACAAGTTCTAAATTTTTTTGTTCAGATGGTAGATGTTAATTTTATACAAATGTAGAAGAAAGAATCATATAATTTGGACACAATTTGCAGAATCTAAACATGTTTGAGTATTTATATTGGAATCTAAATAAAAAGAAGCAAGGGATAAGGAAACTGAAGAACAGTATCGGGCATTATCTCAGACAGTTGGTAAGTAATACCTGACTGAGATAAACATCTTCTCATAAGGTAATTAAGTACCAACCGCCTGTGAAGATATTGACTTCTTCTTAATTAATATTCTTGATTAAATGTGTGTCCTTTAAAAAGGCAAAATTCCACTTTCTTGTAATATTATTGATAAGTAAAGGTTACCATTAAATTTCACTTCATAAATCTTTTGAAATCGGTCAGAACATAAAAAACATACAACAAATGATATTTTTCATTTTTCTATCTTTATGAATATAATGCCTTTTTTCATTTATTTTTTCAGTGGACATTTTTACTCATCATACCAACCACTATGAAGTTTTTCAGATTTTTTTAAATTCTTTTGAATCAATGTGTGTTCATAATTTGATGAATGCCTCATATGTATATGAGCATTTAGTTAGAATGATGGATAATTTGAAGTTTGACATGTTGGAATGCTTTTAAACAAAAATTAACAAAATTCATACATGTATAGATGATACAAATATGTTCATACGAACAAATTTGAGTGAAGGATCTTTTTTTTTACGAGATACACAAATGTGAATAATATGTCAGTAGAAATTAATTTGATATTTACCAAAACATTAAAATGTCAGCTATACAAGTTTTAAAATTTTTTGTTCAGGTGGTAGATGTTAATTTTATACAAATGTAGAAGAAAGAATCATATAATTTGGACACAATTTGCAGAATCTAAACATATTTAAGTATTTATATTGGAATCTAAATAAAAAAGAAGCAAGGGATAAGGAAATTGAAGAACAGTATCGGGCATTATCTCAGACGGTTGGTAAGTAATACCCGACTGAGATAAACATCTTCTCACAAGGTTATTAAGTACCAACCGCCTGTGAAGATATTTACTTCTTCTTAATTAATATTCTTGATTAAATGTGGGTCCTTCAAAAAGGCAAAATTCCTCCTTGTCCCCAAACCGGTGGAGTTGCCAAGAGATCGCCCGCAGCGGGGCCTGCAAAGCGGTCTGTAAAGTAGTAGTAACAGGAAAATGCAACAGGCCGGTAGCTAGGACTGGAAAGAAAAAAGTGAAGAAAATACGAGGAAGAAAATGTTTGAAAAAAGGAAGGACAACCAAAATGTTAAACTGGAAATCTTTTCACAAAAATTAATCCTGTCGTAATCCTCTCAAACATAGGCTCCCTTTGAAGGATAGGATTTGTGAAGGATTTTTAGTTTCCATAGGAAACGTAACACATGAGCTAGGTCACTTTGGTAGGCATACTAAAAGAGCTGCTTATCCGCCTCATCCACTTCCCCACGCCGCCAGTAGAATCTCTTCGGCCGCGGGAAGGTGTCCCCCGAAGAGTTCGAGGACACCGAGGATTGTCCATCAGAAGAGTCGCCTGATGACGAGGAGGCCGGGGAGTTGGGGTGGACCGATGGCGTATAGTCGAGGTAGTGATCCAGGTGGATGATGAGCTCCGTCGTGAGGCCGCCAGGCTGGACCACTACGGCATGGTTGAAAGGTCCCGCCGGCGGCCCGCCGTCACTCCCAGTCCGGCCATCACTTCCTGCAAAGAAGGTGGCCATTTTGGCCCGAGGCAGGAGGCTTGGGTCTTTCATCCACCCAACGACCGTGCACAGGTCAGCACGCTCCCGGTGGTAAGTGGAAGCATCGAGGTGATCAAAGAGGAAGACATCACCCTGTCTGATGCCCTCCGCAGACTAGACTGTTGATAATTCTAACATATTTACAAAAGTTGAAAATTCTAAATAAGGTTATAAATGGGACCAACTTACTATGGTGGAACTATATAACATCAGGAATTATCTTATTACTAACGTTGAAGAGGCCGCTCCATGGATCAAGTATTAACGTATAACTCAGATGTTGTATACTATATATATGACTTATTGTAGATGGCTAATTTAATTTTGTACCCTTTTCAGTGAGCATATTGAAGAGTTGAAAAAGATTCATTCTCGTGATGTTGATAAACGCCATAGAGATGAGTTTTTTGATTGGTTTCAGAAACGAGTAAGTACATGCAAGTTTGCACTTTGATGAAATATTGAACAAATATGTGTTCTGAAATTGGTTTGTCGTCGATAACCCCTGTTATACTAATGTGTACGGATTACGACATTACACAAAGAAGGCAAAGCAACCGATTATCTGTATGCATTATCTAGAGGACCTGATCGTCGGGCACGTTTTTTTAGTCGGTTATTCATCAATGGCTTCTTCATTCAAACTACAGATGTGGAAAAAGATTTACGGACCCAGAACAGTGGTATTGTTGTTCGGGACACTGAACATAATTGGTTTGGAGTAATCAAGAAAATCATTGCTATTGATTTTGAAAAAAATCAAGAGGTTCTGTTATTTCAGTGTGAATGGTTTGATCGGCCTTTTGGAAGCAGTCAGAACCAAAGCAGAAGCTACAAAAAGATCAATACGGAATGATAGATGTTGACACTACTCTGTTTCGATTCCAGTATGAGCCTTACATTCTAGCCACCCAAGCAGAACAAGTTTATTATGTTCCAAGTGTGAAGCATCCTAAATGGGCTACAATTGTTAAAACGAAGCCACAGAACCTTTTTGCCATTCCCCTGGAGACAGTGAAAATAATATGACTGAGACGATGGAGGCTGAGACATTTCATGATGATCTGCTTACTGATGATATCAATAATGAGGATACGACCGCATGGGCTAGGAATGACATTGAGGGAGCCAGCGGCGATGCTTCCACTCTTATAATGACAACGTCAGGTGATCAGTTTGAGGTAGATGGAGTTGCATCAGAAAATGAAGACGACGACAACAACGATACATATACCAATGATGGTCATGTAGCTCCATTGTCGGGGGACGACAGCGAAGATGATGATTTTTAGTATAATTAAGTACGTGACATGTAGCTCCACAATGAATTCATCCGTCCGAACCCTACATTTATTTTTCAGTTATTTATATTTGCTACCTGAAAAGTACCCGATACCCGATATTTTGGTCTTTTCAGTTCCGGTCTCGGTTTTATCGGTTTCGGTTTTTCGGTCTTGGTTTATTTGCCCACCCCTAATTTACGTAGTAGTAGCATATATATGGGATATACAGTATAAAACTTTTTCAAAGGGAAGTCTTAGGTTTCGTCAAATCTATCTTTCAGATTTACGCAATTTTAATCTGTTTTAACAATATAAGAATTGTACTTTTAGATTCACCATGAAAAATATTTCCATAATATACAATCTAGTACTACATGTTATTGAAGTTAATAAATTCCATATAAATCATTTGTCAAAGGTAATTAGTTCGACCAAAACAGAAATAAAGTTGAGTTGGGGCGGAGGAAGTATTATACGTTGCTGTTTGTCGCATAAGGTTTCGTCCTTCATTCAAGCCGTAGCCATTTGTACAGGCGGCTGATGCGACCGGGCGCACTGAGCTTACGTGCGTGCCAGTCACCGAGAGGCCATAGACACGCGCAGCACATGCGTTGAAATCACCTGCGGTACTGAAGGTGCAGTAACAGTCACTGACATGTGGGTCCGACTGGCCGTGGGGCCCACATGTCAGTGACTTTTACTGCACCTGCAGTACTGCAGAGGTTATGCATCCCGCATGCGCATCTTTGAATTCAATTGGAACCGCTCCGCGTCCCATCACCGCTTTACCGTGAACCACTGCGGATGGCCTTAAAGGCAGGCCCAGCTCTGGGCCTAGGCGGGCGGAAATAAAGTTGTAATGCCACGAACCAGTATTTCGTGGCAACACATCCTAATGCAACGATTCTGTTTCGTTGCATTACGGTCCAAATGCAACTGTTTGCTGATTCGTGGCAATGGATCCTAATGCAACGACTGTGTTCCGTGGCAATAAAGCTGTAACACCACGAACCAGTAATTCGTGGCAACAGATCCTAATGCAACGACTGTGTCCGTGCAATAAAGCTGTAACGCCACGAACCAGTATTTCGTGGTAACAGATCCTAATGCAACGACTATGTTCCGTGGCAATAAAGCTGTAACGCCACGAAACAGTAATTCGTGGCAATAGATCCTAATGCAATGATTGAGTTCCGTGGCAATAAAGCTGTAACGCCACGAACCAGAGTATCCTAGCAACACATCCTAATGCAACGATTCTGTTTCGTTGCATTACGGTCCAAATGCAACTGTTTGCTAATTCGTGGCAACAGATCCTAATGCAACGACTGTGTTCCGTGGCAATAAAGCTGTAACGCCACTAACCAGTATTTCGTGGCAACAAATCCTAATGCAATGACTGTGTTCCGTGGCAATAAAGCTGTAACGCCACGAACCAGTATTTCGTGGCAACACATCCTAATGCAACGATTCTGTTTCGTTGCATTACGGTCCAAATGCAACTGTTTGCTGACTCGTGGCAATATATCCTAATGCAACGACTGTGTTCTGTGGCAATAAAGCTGTAATGCCACGAACCAGTATTTCATGTTAACAGATCCTAATGCAACGACTGTGTTCCATGGCAATAAAGCTGTAACGCCACGAACCAGTAATTTGTGGCAACAGATCCTAATGCAATGATTGTGTTCCGTGGCAATAAAGCTGTAACGCCATGAACCAGAGTATCGTGGAAACACATCCTAATGCAACGATTCTGTTTCGTTGCATTACGGTCCAAATGCAACTGTTTGCTGATTCGTGGCAACTGATCCTAATGCAACGACTGTGTTTCGTGGCAATAAAGCTGTAACGCCACTAACCAGTAATTCGTGGCAACAGATAATAATGCAACGACTGTGTTCCATGGCAATAAATTTGTAACGCCACGAACCAGTATTTCGTGGCAACAGATCCTAATGCAACAATTGTGTTTCGTGGCAATAAAGCTGTAACGCTACGAACCAGTAATTCGTGGCAACAGATCCTAATGCCACGACTGTTTTCCGTGGCAATAAAGTTGTAACACCACGAACCAGTATTTTGTGGCAATAGATCCTAATGCAACAATTGTGATCCGTTGCATTAGCATCCTGACACCACGAACTAGTGAATCGTGGTAACAGATCCTAATGCAACGAATTTGTGTTCTATGGCAATAGATCCTAGTGCCACGAACTAGTGAATCGTGGCAAAAAGCAAAGCTTGCTGCAATGATTTAGTATTCGTTGCAGTACAATCGTTGCAACAGGTCGGAATCCTTGTAGTGTGAGCTCTTGGGGTGTGTTTCTCCAACACACTCCATACACAGTGATCTAATCTATTTAGCTCTTGAGCTCTTTTCCATATAGATCCTCGTTCTCCTTTCTCTTTGCGCTTTCTTCATAATTTCTTCTAAGACTTGCGCTCATCTCAACAATTTAGTTAGGATCTTTTGTTTTTCATAAATCAACCAAAACCCACAAGGGATGCCTAGATGCACTTTCAGCCAACAAGAATGTAGAGGATGATTTGTCGCTCTCCTCGTCTCTTGTCGGCGAAGCTCCTGATGTGGTTTCCGATGTGCTATGTCCACGGCCTGCGGTCGACGGTGGCAACCCATCCAGGGTTCGTGGACATATCGACCCTCACCACTCAACTAGGTCAGGGTTTCTTCTGGCCTATTCACCTTTCGTTGTGTTTTTTCTCTTTTTTGTGGCCCTTTATTCGATCTTTGGGAGTATCATCCTGGTGGGATTGTTCTGGCGAGAGGGTTGGGACTGGCGGTCTGTCTGTTGGTACAGGTATTGCAGAGTGCAGCGGCACCCTCGTCCCGATAGGAGCGAATGTCGTCGTCCTGGTGGACGCCTCTACGGTGGTAGTCCTACCGTCACTTCCGTTTGAATGGCCACCCGCCGATGAGTCGGCTACGCGGGCGACGACTCCTGCGAGGTCGCCGAGGCCTTTTGAGATGGGAGCTGGTGACATCGCCCGTTCTTGCTCATGAGTTTGTTGAGGGCGACGTTCCAGGTACTAGAGACGGTAAAATTCCTCGGGTTCCGCCTCCTGCGGATTAGGACATCTCCGAGTAGGGTGGAGCCGAGATGCTTGCCCAATGGGAGAGCGTCCGCGAGGATGTTGTTTTTTTTTTGCTCCCAACTCACTGGTGTGAGGAAAATCTTTAAGGCATGATGAGACAAGGTCCTCAAAGTGCTTCAGAGGCTGAGGGTCGCAGCTTCAACAAGCCAGGTGATTTTCTTTGATTTTTGGTGGGGTTGCCTCCAAGGCTAACTTCAGTCTTTTTAGCGGAGTTGGCCCAGGAGTCCATCGAGAGGGCGCAACTCTCATGTGAGGGTGCCCCGAGTTACATGCAGGGTGAGCGGATCGCCTAGGAAGCAATTTCCGAAGTCGGGCGGAGGCGGAAGCAGCCCGTGCAGACGCCAAAGGGGCACACACGGAGTTGGCGCTGCTGCATGCTGTAGTCGTTGCTGCTCGCGCCGAGGCGGCACGATACAACGAGGAGCTCGAGGCCCTCCGTTACTCCATATTCATCATGTGCGAGGTGGTGCTTGGTCTGTCCAGACTGAGCACAGAGTTGGACACTCGTCTTTGGGAGATTTCGATGCGCTTCCTCATCGTCCAGGGAGAAATTGCAGAAGTACGGGAGGCGGCGATGTCGGCATGTGACCTGGTACTCGACCGATCAGGTCTCAGTACGTCCAGTGCCGTCTCTCTGGCGCTAGGCTTCGAGTGGTTCCCCGACACCACAGAGAGGTAGTGGTAGAGCTTCAAGGGCTCCGTGCCTCCGGGGTCATCATATGCAGGGCGGCGTACATGGCTTCCTCCGTGTCCCAGCTGGGCACCCAGATAGCGGAGCTCCCGGCTCAACACCGTGGCCACCGCCGGGGCAAACCTTGGGGCACCCCTCGCCCTTACAACTGTGATATCTCATTAAGATGACATCGACCTCCACGTCGTGGGGGAGGGCTACACAGGCGACCAATTGTTGGTATTCCTTAATGTAAAAGCCCTAATTTTCATAATACAAACTTCAGTTAGAAGGACTAAAATTTTTGAATAATAAAAAGAAATAAAAAGGAAATGAGAAAAACAAAGTAATTCAAACTCCAAAAGAAGGAATTCAAAAAAAACTTAACTACTGTTCAAATGAGTTTAACATGAATATTTGAGTTGACCATTGGATTCCAAATATTTCAAATAGTATCTCTGCAAAATTTCATAATTTTTGAAGTAAGTTTGCTATTTAATTCAATATCTACATTGAATTCAACTCAAATTCAAATTCAAGTTTCAATTCGAATGCAACTTGGGCAAATCAACAATTTGATTTCAGAATCAAATTCTCCACATTCAGTTTGGCCTTCCCAAAAACATCTAGCAATTTTTGGACTGAAATAGGTGCTGGAATTTAATGAGCAGAGTTGTGGATGAGGGAGAGCAAGTGGGACCCCACCTGTCATGCTTATAGTGCTCTGTTCTTTTCATCCCAGGGCAACACCTCACGGCATGCAAATTGCCACAGAGCTGCTTGCTTCCCTGCTTGCCTCCAGCTGCATACAGCATGAACAGGGCTCCTCCTTATCCCCCTCCAAGCCCCAAATTCGAGCACTTCACCTTTGCTTCGTTCCCTGGCACAAGAATTTTGTCCCCGGCGAGTTCTTCCCCTTCCACTCGAAATCCAGCAAGGATCTTCGGTATTGATTAGTTTTCTTCGCAGCCTATCATTCCTCAACACCTTGCGCAGCTGTTTTAACCATTTTCTTGCTCAGTTGGAGCCTCTCCGACGAGGAACGTGAAGAATTCTGGTCTCCATCCTCTGTTTTCAAGTGCCGCTGGTCAGTGCACCGTCACCCCCTCAATACAAGCATGTTCTCACGTCGGTCCTTGAAACAAAAAGGTTTGCCTATTCATATACTAGCTGCTGGTAAATTTTGAGCCCATGCCATGGACCATAGCCCCCATATTTCCATTTCTTCGGGCGAGCTTCGTGTATGAACTCAGCTAGGTCTCTGATTAAATTTTCTTTCTACGTGTAACAATTCTTGATGGACGTGAGGCTTTATCTTCTACACATCCAGGCGCTTCACCTCGAAGAAGAATCATCAAGATTCATCAAGTAATTAAGTTGAACTACGAGTTTTTCCCCTTCGCTTTTGAAAATATGTCGGTTCACCGTCGAGCTCATAATTACAGGCCGTTCCACCCATTTTACACATTCTATTCGTCCTCAGCATGATCCAAGGAAGATTTTAGATTTATTCGCGAGCGGTTTGAGCAAGGTTTTGGTGGTTTTGACTTCGCTGGAACCCTAGTTCCGCCCGCCGCCATCGCACCTCACTCTCTGGCCATCTATCGCCGCTGCCACCTAGGGCAAGTTGTTCCCCGTTCGATTTTAGGCCCTGGCAGCCAGTTCTGAGGCCCCCCGTGCCCTAGCGCGTGCTGCGCGAGGCGCCGCCGCCTGGCACTGTCGGGCGCGCGAGGAAGAAGATGACTCGGGGTGGGGCCCGGCTGTCAGCCAGAGAAGGATTTTCCTCGAGATCTTTTGTGGCTTTGGGATCCGATGTGGCTGAGGGTAGGAACTGTGTGGCCCCGTGTGTCTTAAATCCGACTGGTCCATTTTAAACCCGTGGGCCCCCCTTTCTTTATTCAAACTTTCCCATTTAAATTTAATTCCAGATTTGGTTCCAACTTTAAAAATAAATATCTCCTAGAATCCTTGTCCGAAAAATTATCAAATAATTTCTTTTGGAACCAGGATGATCTATAAATTCAAGTGGTGTACTTGGATCTGTATGAAAATCATTAATTTCTCCTCACTAATTCCATGAAGCAAAATGCTATTGTCATTAATTCCTGATGCTCTATTCATTCAAAAATTCCAAAACTATGCCAAATCATTCCAAATAATTCTGTTGGGTTCCAGTAAAAATTTCATGTCCATTTGTGTTGACTTGAATTGCCAAATTTTGTTTCCAATCTCTATGTACCTGAAAATTCCAAAATGTTCAGAAACATTTCAGCAAATTGTCCAAACTTCTAAATTCTATATCTCACTCTTGAAAGATCATAAAAATGTGCAATAAATTTTTTAGAACCAGGAAAACCCCCTATGTATGATACAACCACTTGTAGCCATGATACCCCTCCAGAAGTTGAATGAAAATCCATAGAAGTGGAACACACATATGTAATTGTTGTGACTGCATACAACCTTTGCTAGAGCTAAAAGTTTTCACACTTTCTACACATCACCCATTGAAGCTACTGTTAAAGTTTCAGCTTCATTGGACCTGTATAGCATCAGCAATCTTTTATATATGTCTATGTGCATAGAAACTCTAAATCAAATGTGGAGTTAATCTTTTTCCATTTCACATCAATATTCATTTATTCCTGTAGATCACAACAACATGAACTTCATTCTCAATCACTTATTTTCTGTACTAAACTTGTTACAACAGAATTAAATGTTATGCTATCTCATACTTATATATGCACTTGCATTTCGATAGTTCATGTGACGTCAGAACTCAACTAGGAGCATTCCTTGGAGGAGAAGGCCAGATTGTCCACTTGAAGTCCTTGGCGGAGTGTCCGGAGGAAGACCACTGACCATTGACATTTAATCGAGTTGCAAGCTAAGGCAATCCCCGGTTTGCATTTAAGCGCTATTACAAAATTTTGATTTGTATCACCTATGTCTAGGGTGAGTTATGTGCATTAAGGCTATGGTTATTGAAAATCCACTTGCATGACCAGATCACCCCATGGAGTATTTGGGTAGTTGTTAAGTCATCGTGTACACTATGCTATGCTAAATGTTGTATAGGATTCGGTAGAAGTCGAGTAGTTGGAATCTACTTGCATGGCTAGGACTTTTTCACACGGGATTGGTTCAAAGAAATGGAGTAGTAATCTGAATATGAGACTGGGCAGGGGCGTAGGATGCAGCAAAACGAGGTCTTGGGTTCTTAGCCCTGCCTGTGTCGGTTAAGGACCGATCCGTATGTCGCCCTGCTGAGCAAGTTCGAACTGTACTGGAGTCATACTGGATATATGAGGTCCAGGAAACCGATGTACCTTGGGAAGCCTTTGTTGATACTTTTTTGATCGCCTCAGGCTTTCGGCCGTAGCACAGTAGACTTCCAGGAAATCGATGTACCTTGGTGTAGTTTATTTTTATATAAACTATTTGTGAGCTGAACATCTTTGTAATTTCAGCAAATGATTTATGTAATACGTGTTCCATTACATGTGTGCTGTTGGTTGCCGCATCGCACGGCACCACCCAATGCGATTCCTGGAAAGTGTGGACCGGTCAACACAGCCTGGTATCAGAGCCGCATTGGGAATAGCACACTAAATAAGGATCATATTACGAGAAAAACAAATGACGCGGTGAGGATACGGTACAAGGCCCACATAAGGACTATATTAGCATAAGTTATTAAGGTGACAAAGCTAACTTATGTGTTATTATATTCTGTAACAACGCTCTGACATCAGGTAAGAGGTAAGGTATGCCACCGCAAGCGGATCAATTGCGGTAAGCTCACAATGTGAGAGGTAGCATGTGATTGTTTCCGTGGCTTACCACGGAAAGTCAATATGAGTCTCTGAAGCTCTTCATGTTTCTGAGAATATATGACACGCGGTACCCCACCGTGCTTCAAAATTAGTGGGAGCCCCCGTCGGGTGGTAGAAAACCCGGTCATGTACCTCGAGACGTGGATTAGCTTGGGGCGGCCTGTATTGAATGATACAAAATGAATGTTTTTACTTTCATATATACTATTGTGACTGCCTGAAATCATCGCCCGTGCGGGCTGTGCCGTACGACACCATAATGAGTATTCTGTAAATTGTGTGTCTTATGCATCACTGACCACGTGATCGTATTGCGCTTAGAAATCATTTGTGAGTGAACATCATTAAGGCCACCGTTGAGACGTATGCCGGAATACCGGCTTAGAATTTTCACTTTTGTGAGGCACGTAGTACCGACATGTATTCCATTCTTGCATTAACCACCTTGCTGTAAAATGGAACTGAGAAGATGTAAATATACTTATATTAGCTATCGAGTTCTGATTTTGAACTAAGTTTTCAAATTTGGAGTGGGTTTTGAAGTCACCAATTCAAAAACAGAGTGTTCTGTTTTCTGCCAGAAAAAGACCTGATTTTGAGAAGCCATATCTCCCAGAAGAAAACTCCAATGAATGTATATCTTACATGGATGAAAATTTTGGGAAGTCCTTTAAAACGGTTATTTTCAACTCCAGAGCTGAATTCCCCTCTATCATATTCAAAATTTCAAAGTTCCAAAATCTGCCAAACTGGACAGAAACTGGAACCTTCTCAGGATTCCTCACTGTTTTGACCATATCTCCCTCTAGAAAAATCGAACAGGATCATACAAGACATTTATGGAATCATTGTAATATGTATTACAAATTTGTAAGTTGTAGCTTTTGTAAATTCTGCTGTTTTATATCTGGAAGTTGTGGCCCAAAATCAGCATAAACAAAGGAGATGCTGTCAAAATTTCCAGAAAACTGTCAGTTTTACAATGCCATATCTCCTCAACTAGAAAGGATCTGGAAGCAAACCAATACTTTTTGGAAAGGTATTGAAGTGTAATTCAACTTTTTACTTCACATCAAGATCTGATTCTGCCATTTACTGTGTTAAATTTTGTTTGAGTACAAGATGGTCAGGTTTCTTCAGAAACTTCATCTGTTTGGCCTAATTTGGTCTTGTTATGAATCTGGTCCTCAATTTCATTTCGAGAAGTGCCGTAACAGATCAAGTGTCGATACGCAACCATTTACCAGTGGAATTGATGGTTTGACCCACTCAAACCTCTTTTCTTTTTATGACCATGTTTGTATCATATTGAAGATAAGAGAGTGTATTCGCACGATAACGCGCATAACATCCCGTCGCGACCAACAATAGTCACAATGAACTTCAATCCATGGAGTTCATTATTTTGGAGCTCGCTATTGTAACATTGGTCCAGGGATGATGTATTGTGTATAATGTTTATACTTTATCAATATATGTTATTGTTATGCAAGTTTGGTTATCAATACACACACTATTGTTTTCATCCTAGTGTGATCTTGCAATATCACATCTCGTGTTGGATTAATGACTGTAACTGCAGAATGGTGCGCGCTTGCACAACATACGAGGTCGGTGGTTCATGTCAGGGAGGGGATGACTCCCGAGAGCCGGAACAATCGGCAGAACAGCCATCTCCGTCTCCGCTTACATTGTCGGATGATATCGCAGCCATGGTGGATTCGCGCGATGAGCTGACTGAGCTGCTGTGAACCCTCGTGCAGAATACGTCCTATCAGGGGGGACGTCAAGCCGAAGTCAATCATCAACCTCAGCAAGTAACGTATCCGGAATTCTTGGCGACTGCACCCACCGTGTTCAGTGGTGATGGTGAACCTCTAGATGCAGTCCAATGGCTCCGCACCTTGAAGCTATGTTCGGACTGCTACATTTCAGTGATCATATGAAGGTTTTATATGCAGCACAACAACTACATGGTGTCACCGGTGCTTGGTGGGCGAACCACATGGCCTCCTTGGCTGCCGGACAGCATGTCACTTGGACAGAGTCCCGGGAGGCATTCCACGCCTATCATGGTCCTCCGCCATTATGAGAAGGAAGGAGGAATGAGTGCTCAAGAATACTCCATAGTCGTTATTAATCTAGCACAATATGCGTCAGAGTATGTGAGTACGGAGCACCAGAATCGAGAGTATTTCTATCGGGATCTAAGCCTCATGTTGAAAGACAAGCTTGCATTGTTCAACCACGGCTCGTTCAACGCTATGCTTAATGCCGCGATTATGCAAGAGGATGCCACACGTGAGCGGATCGCTGAGGAGTCAAAGAAGAGACTTGCCATGCAGGACAGCACACATAATGTTCCTCAAAAGTACATTGTGGTAGACTGATCACCATCCAGTCAGAGATGGCAGCCTGCTGTACAACCGAGTTTATATCAAATTCATCACTTTGTAGAATCAGGTTTTGGACCAGCAGTACAGCATCAGCAGGAAAAGTCCCAATTTGTTCCATTGGCATTTGTCTCACTGCAAGTTTGCAGAATTATTCAAGCCTCAACTGGACATTGAAACCGTATAAGTGTTTCACATGTGATCGTATTGGGCACTATACCAAGGATTGCCCAGAGAAGATGTTGAGCAGCGGGCAAGTACCAGTACGACGGTGTATTCAGCCCCGTATTCAACCAGTGACGACAACACTGCAAACCGGAAGTGTTCAACATATAGCGATCGAGGATGTTCCGCAGGGAGCACCAGTGTTAGCGGGCATGTTTGCTATCAAAGACATACCCGTCCTCATACTCTTCGATTCCGGTGCAACCCACAATTTTATCAGTAAATCATGTGTGGATCAGCACCAATTATACACCAATATTCCCAAGAATAGTTATCTTATAAGTTCACTGAGTGGAAGTATCTTTGCTAGTCAGATTGTTCCCCGAGCAGCTCTATGTTTGGGAGGCAAGATATATCCAACGCTGCTCATTATATTGGATGGACAGAAGATCGACGTAATATTGGGGATGTCGTGGTTGAACCATCACGGTGCCGTTCTTAATATCGGTACCCGGACTGTCCAAATTGACTCTCCGATGCACAGACAGCACGAACTGGTTTTGGACAGCATGGAGCAGGAAAGTGCAGCTGTATATAACAAAGCAACTAAACTTGAAGATATTCCGGTGGTCTGTGTGTATCCCGATGTGTTTCCCGATGACTTATCGAGCATGCTGCCCAAACATGACGTCGAGTTCAAGATTGAACTTGCACCAGGAACCACACCCATCTCTCGAAGACCGTATCGAATGGCGCCTAATGAGCTAGCTGAATTAAAGGAGCATTTGAAAGACCTTTTGGACATGGTTTTTATTCGCCCAAGCTCGTCACCTTGGGGATGCTCGGCGCTGTTCGTTAAGAAGAAGGATGAAACATTGCGGTTATGCATGGATTATCGACCGCTCAATGCCGTGACTATAAAGAACAAGTACCTGCTGCCCCACATCAACATTCTTTTCGATCAACTTGTTGGTGCGAAGTGTTCTCAAAGATGGATCTTCGATACGGATATCATCCAATCAAAATCCGACCAGAGGATACACCGAAGACGACATTCTCGACACGATATGGATTATACGAGTATCATGTGATATCTTTTGGTCTCACCAACGCTCCGACTCACTTTATGTATCTTATGAACTCAGTATTCATGTCGGAGTTGGATAAGTTTGTCATGGTCTTCATCGACGACATATGTGTTTATTCCAAGTCAGAGGAAGAACATGGTGAACATCTGCATATTGTGCTGCAACGGTGGAGAGACCATAAGCTCTATGCAAAATTCAGCAAGTGTAAATTTTGGATCAGCCAAGTACCATTCTCGGGACACATTATTTGAGCTGAGGGCATCGCTGTGGACCCAAGTAAAATTGTTCAAGTGCTGAAATGGCAATCTGCTAAGTCCGTACATGAAGTCCGAAGTTTCCTCTGTTTAGCGGGATATTATCGGAGGTTCATCCCAAGCTTCTCAAAAATCGCTAAACCGATGATGGAGCTGCTGAAAAAGGGCACCAAATATATTTGGAGTTCAGCTTGTGAAGAAGCGTTCAAGACGTTAGTGCAGCACCTTACAACAGCCCCAGTTCTTGCTCAGCCGGACACAACAAAACCGTTCGACGGTTATTGTGATGCATCCGGCATCGGACTTGGCTGCGTTCTTATGCAAGGAGGACGTGTGGTCACGTATGGACCTCGACAACTCTGAAACCACGAGCAGCACTATCCGACTCACGCCCTTGAGCTTGCTGTCGTGGTATTGGCATGGAAAATGTGGAGGCATTACTTGCTTGGAAATCTTGTACACCTCTACACCGAGCACAAGAGTTTGAAATATATTTTCACGCTGAAGGAGTTGAATATGAGACAACTAAGGTGGTTTGAGCTGATCAAAGATTATGAAATTGAAATTCACTACCACCCCAGTAAAGCGAACATGGTTGCCGACGCGCGTAGTCAGAAAGCCCATGTCCACACCATCACCACGATTGAAATGGAAGTTGAGGAACCAAGTCTATATGTGATTCCATATGGGGCTCTCAATAATATTGCTCTCATTCCCACCATCTGAGAGGAAATTATTGAAGCCCAAAAGAAGGACAAGGGAATATCACACATACGGGAAAGAGTGGACAGCGGGGAGGTAAAATGTTTCTGGAAAGATAATCACAGTACATTATGGTTCAAGGACCGGATAATTGTACCCCGGGATGTTAAGCTCCGTAAGAAAATATTGGATGAAGCTCACGTGTAAAAATTTTCTATTCATCCGGGTAGCAACAAAATGTATCAAGATTTGAAGACCAAGTTTTGGTGGACACGGATGAAGCGGGAAATAGCGAAGTACGTAACCGAATGTGATACGTGTCGGCGAGTGAAGGCTGACCATATGCGGAAAGCGGGACAGCTACAATCGCTGGATATTCCGTCATGGAAATGCAAGGATGTGAGTATGGACTTCATCGTCGGATTACCACTCACATTCCGGAAGCATGATTCGATTTGGGTGATAGTCGACCGACTAACCAAATCAGTACACTTCATTTCGGTTAATGTTGGATTTGTTGCTAAAATATATGTGGAGTTGTACATTGCACATATCTTATGCTTACATGGTGTTCCGAAGACGATAGTTTCAGATCGGGGTGCGCTGTTTGTTGCTCGTTTTTTGGAGCAGTTGCACGCCTCGTTGGGTACTAAGCTGATTAGAAGCTCTGCATATCACTCACAGACTGATGGGCAAACTGAGAGGGTGAACAAAGTTCTTGAAGATTTCTTTCGTGCATGTGCCATCCACCACGGTAAAAATTGGGATGATCATTTATCGTTGGCGGAATTCTCGTACGACAAAGGTTATCAAGCGAGTATCAAGATGGAACCATACGAAGCTCTCTATGGCCAGAAATGCCGCACACCACTGAATTTGTGTGAGTCGGCGACAGGGTGACGTTCGGGATTGATCTAGTCAACGAAGCCGAGGAACACGTTCGGATCATTCAAGAAAATCTAAGAGCGGCTCAATCTCGACAGAAGAATTATGCAGACAAGTGGCATCGCCCGCTGCACTTTGATATCAGAGATCGCGTATATCTTCGTGTTTCTCTGATGAAAGGAATTCATCGACTTGGGAGTAAAAGGAAGATCGCTCCCCGATTTATTGGTCTATTTGCTATCACGGAGAAGTGCGGACCTCTCGCTGGTATACACGACATTTTCCACGTGTCTCAGCCCCGGAGAAGTCTCAAGTTCACAGCTGCAGTCAACACGGATGAGATCGGCGAATTGCAACAAGATCTCACATACGCCGATCATCCGTACAGGTTCTCGATGAGAAGGCTCGAACAACACGGAACCGCACGTTGTGGTTTTATTAAGTGTTATGGAGCAACCATACCGCTGAAGAAGCGACATGGGAATCCGAAGAATATCTCCGCTCCAAATATCCGGATTTCTTATCATCTCATATCCGATAATTTCTCTCCTACTTTCGTCTCTTCATTGTAATCTCGGGACGAGATTCTTTTAAGGGGGGATGTAAAAGCCCTAATTTTCATAATACAAACTTCAGTTATCAGGACTATAATTTTTGAATGATAAAAAGAAATAAAAGGGAAATGAGAAAAACAAAGTAATTCAAACTCTAAAAGAGGGAATTCAAAAAAATAAACTTAACTACTGTTCAAATGAGTTTAACATGAAGATTTGAGTTGACCATTGGATTCCAAATATTTCAAATATTATCCCTTCAAACTTTCATAATTTTTGAAGCATGTTTGCTATTTAATTCAATAGCTACATTAAATTCAACTCAAATTCAAATTCAAGTTTGAATTCGAATGCAACTTGGGAAAATCAACAATTTGATTTCAGTATCAAATTCCCCACATTCAATTTGGCCTTCCCACAAATATCTAGCAATTTTTGGACTGAAATAGGGGATGGAATTGAATGAGCAGATTTTTGGATGAGGGAGAGCAAGTGGGACCCACCTGTCATGCTTACAGTGCTCTGTTCTTTTCATCCCAGGGCAACACCTCACGGCATGCAAATTGCCACAGACCTGCTTGCTTAACTGCTTGCCTCCAGCTGCATACTCGAAGCCCCAAAGTCGAGCACTTTGCCTTTGCTTCATTCCCTGGCGCAAGATTTTGCTCCCCGGCGAGTTCTTCCCCTTCCACTCAAAATCCAGCAAGGATCATCGGTATTGATCTGTTTCTTCGCATCCTATCATTCCTAAACACCTTGCGCAGCTGTGTTAACCATTTTCTTGCTTATTTGGAGCCTCTCCGACGAGGAACGTGAAGAATTCTGGCCGCCATCTTCTTTTTTTCAAGTGCTGCCCGTCGGTGCACCGTCGCCCCCTCGATACAAGCAAGTTCTCACCTCAGTCCTTGAAGCAAAAACGTTCGCCTATTTATATACTAGCTGCTGGTAAAATTTGAGCCCATGCCATGGACCATAGCCCCCGTATTTCCATTTCTTCTGGCGAGCTTCGTGTATGAACTTAACTAGGTCTCTGATAAATTCGCTTTCTACGTGTAACAATCTTCGTGGACGTGAGGCTTTATCTTTTACACATCCATGCGCTTCACCTCGAAGAAGAATCATCCAGTAATTAAGCTGGACATCAAGTTTTTCCCCTACGCTTTTGAAAACGCGTTGGTTCACTGTTGAGCTCATAATTTCAGGCCATTCCACCCATTTTACGCCTTATGTTCATCCTCAGCATGATCCCAGGAAAATTTTAGATTGATTCCTGACCGGTTTGAGCAAGGTTTTGGCGCTTTTGACCTCGCCGGAACCCTAGTTCCGCCCGCCGCCGTCGCACCTCCTTCTCCGGCCATCTATCGCCGGCGCCACCTAGGGAAAGTTGTTCCCCGTTTGATTTTAGGCCCTGCCGGCTAGTTCCGAGGCCCCCGTGCCCTAGCGCGTGCTGCAGCGAGGCAACGTCAGCGCGAGGAAGAAGATGACTCGGGGTGCGGCCCGGCTATCAGCCAGAGAAGGATTTTCCTCGGGATCTTTTGTGGCTTTGGGATCTGATGTGGCTGAGGGTAGGAACTGTGTGGCCCCGTGTTGCTTAAATCCGACTCGTACATTTTAAACCCGTGGGCCCCCTTTCTTATTCAAACTTTTCCATTTAAATTTTATTTCAGATTTGGTTCCAACTTTAAAAATCAATATCTCCTAGAATCCTTGTCCAAAAAATTCTCAAATAAATTTTTTAGAAACAGGATGATCTATACATTCAAGTGGTGCACTTGGATCTGTATGAAAATCATTAATTTGTCCTCAATAATTCCATGCAGCAAAATGCTATTGAAATTAATTCCTGATGCTCCATTCATTCAAAATTCCAAAACATGGCCAAATCATTCCGAATAATTCCGTTAAGTTCCAGTAGAATTTTCATGTCTACTTGAGTTGATTTGAATAGCCAATTTTTTTTCCAATCTCTATGTACCTGAAAATTCCAAAATTTCCAGAAACATTTCAGCAAATTGTCAGAACTTCTAAATTCTATATATCACACTAGAAAGCTTAAAAAAATGTTAAATAAATTTTGTTAGAACCAGGACAACCCCCTATGTATGATACAACCACTGGTAGCCATGATACCATCCCTATATTTGATTAAAAATTCATAGAAGTTGAAACACATATGGAATTGGTTGTGACCACATACAACCTTTGCTAGAACTAAAATTATGTACAGTTTCTACACATCATCCATTGAAGCTACTGTTAAAGTTTCAGTTTCATTGGACCTGTGTAGCATCAGAAATCCTTTTATATATGTATATGTGCATATAAACTCTAAATCAAATGTGGAGTTAATCATTTTCCATTTCACATCAATATTCCTTTATTCCTGTAGATCACAAAAACAAGTCCATTCTCAATTACATAGTTTCTATACTAAACTTGTTACAACAGAATTAAATGTGATGCTATCTCAAGCTTATATATGCACTTGCATTTCGATAGTTCGCGTGATGTCGGAACTCGACTAGGAGCATTCCTTGGAGGATAAGGCCAGGGTGTCCACTTGAAGTCCTTGACGCAGTCTCCGGAAGAAGACCACTGACCATTGACATTTAATCCAGTCGCAAGCTAAGGCAAGCCCCGGTTTGCATTTAAGCGCTATTACAAAATTTTGATTTGTATCACCTATGTTTAGGGTGAGTTATGTGCATTAGGGCTAAGGTGATTGAAAATCCACTTGCATGACCAGATCACCCCATGGAGTATTTGTGTAGTTGTTAAGTCATCGTGTAGACTATGCTATGCTAAATGTTGTATAGGATTCGGTAGAAGTCGAGTAGTTGGAATGTACTCGCAAGGCTAGGACTTTTTCACATGGGATTGGTCCAAAGAAATGGAGTAGTAATCTGAATATGAGACCGGGTAGGGGTGTAGTATGTAGCAAGACGTGGTCTTGGGTGCGTAGCCTTGCCTGTGTCGGTTAAGGACCGATTCGTATGCCGTCCTGCTGATCAAGTTTGAACTGTACTAGATTCATACTGGATATATGGGGTGGAAACTAATGTACCTTGGGAATCCTTTGTTGAAACTTTTTCGATCGCCTCAGGCTTTCGGCCGCAGAACATTAGACGGAAACTCGCTCACGACATCTTCACAGCGGAAAGGTGCACCGTGGGTGGGAATACTGTCCTAGACGATTAAATCGATTAACTTTGGGCGGAACTCGAGAAAGGTGGCTGCGTACAACGTTCGTGGTGTGCACCTACGTGACTTCCAGTATGGGCATACGCCTCGTGTATTCTGATTATCTTTGATTTGAATCACCGTCCCTCACTGTTATGAGTACCACTTGTTCCCTGAGTTGTGACGTAGTTAATACTTGCACTTGAGATGAGATTACTGCTGTTATGAACATTATATTATTATTGTATTGCTATGTTGTATGTATTTGTATTGTTCACACTAAACTTATTTTTCCACCTTGGGCATGCAGCATCCTGATGAAGCGTTTCTTGTTTGATTTTGGAGTTAGGACGTTGCCCGCACAAGGTTTAAGCTGCTGCTAATAAATCTGAAAATAAGGACCCACATTTAGGCGAGTCCATTATGCACATCTGCCATCCTATAATTATGTCTTTACCCTCATGTAGAGTTTCTTGTTTATGTGAGGCGGTTATGTCTTGCTGAGCCTTCGTGCTCATGGTTGCTATATATGTTGTTTTACAGGTACTAACTTCTATGCTTATGATTATGGTTGTTCGATGAGACTCGGAACTCTCCGAGCGGTATACTCACGGGGAACCATGCCGCTGCTGTTTGATATGCGTGGCTAGTGAGGAGCATCCGTGGGCTGGACGACTTCTCGTTTGCTTATTTGACTTGAGTACGAGAGTTGTAATCTTATCTTCTGTTGTAGTTTATTTTTATATAAAGTATTTGTGAACTGAACATCTTTGTAAATTTTAGTAAATGATTTATGTAATACGTGTTCCTTTTACATGTGTGTTGTTGGGTGCCGCATCGCATGGCACCACCCAATGCGATTCCTGGAAAGTGTGGATTCGGTCCCCACACTTAACACCGCAGATCATCTCCGGTGAGAGATGAGATTCGTAAGAGCACGGAAGATACTGTTGTAGCATTTCACCCAAGAGTATTATCGAGGGTATCGTATTTATTCCAATGAAAGACGGTGAAGTATGGTAAACATTATTGTTATGGTCAAGGTATAGGGTACTAAGTAATTATCAAAGCAGCAGAATGATTATAATAGGGGTAGTGTGACACACACCTAAACAATCTACTATAAGGGGTAAGATTTTCCTAGTGAGGGTTATGCTACAAGACGAAGCTACTCCTACCATGATCTAATTACTCATATACATAGCCTAATAGTGTACACATGAATATGCTAATGGTTAATATTGGGGCTTAGTGGTTCAACACATCAGACAACGGTTTACCCCTGAAAACATCAAGACGATTCCTGCCATGAGCCTGCGGTGTAGCCGAACGTGGGGGGTTACAAAGGATGGACAGGGCTGTCACCACCTGCTGCCTACCCCTACAACCCGTGGGTCTACGAGGCATCCAACGCTACTTAACTACATAAGCACCACACTTACATGTCAAGTAAATACCTTAGAGGCTCGAGTATAAGTACCTCTTTAAGGGAATGACTAGCCTAAACATCGTTGAACCAATGTTGGAACCAAGCACTAACATATTCATATTAACATAATCAAGTTATTACCTAATTAGGCTAAGTGGAGGTGTATGATGTTTATAATAACATGATATGTGGATTATGATCATATCATAATAATGCATAAAGTCACAAATGGAAAGAAAGATTGATAAAGATTGGGGTCCCGATCTTCACAAGAAGGATCACAAACATGATAACTAGCTTTAAAGAGGCCAAGATAGATAACTAGCTTCAAACAAGACAAGATAACTAGTGAAACCTGATGAATTAAACTCGAAGTCAACCACCGTCTTTAATTGGCAACCTGAATCGAGGATTCTTCCAACCACACTCTTAAAGAACCAACCAACACAACCTGGAATCAATGGACCAGGAGCACCGATTGGGAGTTGATGAAGCGGCACGATAACTAGCTTCAAAGAAGCAAAGATAGATAACTAGCTTCAATGAAGCTAATATAACTAGTGCAACCTGACGAATAAAACTCCAAGCCAACCACTGTCTTTAACCGGCAACCTGAATCGAGGATTCGCTCAACCGCACTCTCAAAGAACCAACCAACACATCCTGGAATCAATGCACCAGGCACCAGGAGCACCAATGGAGAGCTGATGAAGCGGCCGCTTCTGTAATCTCATGAGGAAATTAGTAGAGCGAAGGGGTATATATATATATATATATATATATATATATATATATATCTAAAAAAAATTGTTAGCACAGAACTAAACAAAAGGATAATTTCTCATTGTTGAAGTCTTGTAGAATTCATAGAAATGCTACATATTTATACAAGGAACAACCCTCCTAGTTTAGGTGTGAAAGGAACCTAAGTTGATGGATTTAAATGACTTAAATAGCTTCCACAAAATGTATTCCCGAGGTGTCTCGTCCAATGTTTCAGCTCTCGACCTTCTTGCAGTAAAACAGTCATTGCTCTTGATTGACAAGTCTAAATAGTGCACCGTTTGTTGCGTTGGAAACTAGACTCGATATGCTTTCACACCATGTGCACTATGCACCAGGGGACGTACCAGGTTGGTACAGATTTTCACGTGAAATTGGAGTTTCTGCGGTGAAAAGTTCGGACATCCCGAACTAGTTCGGATAGGGTGGGATATCCGCATCAAAGATACATGAGCCATATCCTTCCAAATTTGGACTTGGGACTAGAGGCTCCTCTCTATAGCGTGACCTCCACTAAGAAACTAGGAGAACTAGTGTATACAAGAGAGAATGCTTGAGTGATGTGTGTATTGAAGTGAGGCCTCTCCCCTTATTTATACACGGAGTAGAGGCGGTTCTCGCTATCGAAAGCGTGTGAATCAGTCACCATCGTTATCAGCTCACCGCAAGGAGTCGACATCCATTTGGCGCCACTACCAAGTCGGTCGAGCACCAAGTCGGCCGACTGGCGAGGGGGCCAAACGCGGTGTGCTTCCTCTAGGTGGCTGACAGGTGGGTCCTCTGACCATTTCGGAGCGCTACGCCGTTTGATGCCCTCGCGTACTCCTGTAGGTGAGCCATTTGATCCATGTGTTGCCACATGTCGTGATCTGATTGGCTGAAAAGGTATTCTTTAGTATTCCTCCCTTGGATTCACTTCATTTCTGCATAAAATACCTGCATGCACCATGTTCTCCAAGTACAAGTGAAATTAGGATATTTCTAGAAGCAATGCTTGTAAGAAATATCTACTCTATCACATAATTGAGATATATTAATGATCGAAGTTGGTCTTAACGATCGTAGACACCGATCGGAAGGGAAGCTGGAGGCGCTTAAGCGAGAGTGTGAGCCCATCGCTTCCTCGTTGTGTCATCTGGTCTCCTTTGCGTTGGTGGCAGACCTAGCCTGGAGGATGGGCTGGATGTAGGGCATCCATGTCATTCTAGCTGATGAAAATTGATGCACCCCCGGGTGCTTCTGTAATGATGAAATGAAGTCCCTCGTTTGTCTCATTTTCTGAATTTTCTCTACCGGCTGGAACTCTCAGCATTTGTCCCCGCCTTTGCGTTCCTCTTGATTTTCCGTTTCGCGGATCTGCGTTAACTTTGAGTGACGGGTTAGGCCGGCACTCGATTCCTGGGCTCTTGTAGGGGGAAAAACCCTATCCCGGGATCTCTTGAAGTGAGAGAACTCTGAACTCCCGCACCAGTTTGGAAGCCCCCAAGTCGGGCGAGGCAATCAGAGCTGTTTGCCTCGTGGCATTTGTTGAGGGACGGTGTCTGCCCCGAGCCCAGGCCTCGGGGTTCCTAGCTTGCTCCGAAGGTCAACTTTGTGTGGATTGAGTGACACTCTCAATTTAGCATCATGCATTGCATACATGTTCATGCATTAATCATTAGTAGAATAATCGAAAAAAAGATGAAACATATATGCAAAATATGTGTAGGAAAGAAGAAAAGAGAGTAATAATATAAAACATATATTAGGAACCAAATATAAACAAATAGAAAGAAAAAAAATATATATATATATATATAATATCAACAATTGTATATGAAATCTAAAAAAAAGAAAAAAAGGGGTTTCCGAAAACTTCCGAAAGTTTCCGGGGGAAGCTTTGCTTCATCCCGGAATGTTCTGGACAAATAGTGCCCAGCAGGCCGAGCCACCCCGCGTGCTAGCGCGCCCTGCACCGCGGTCGAGCCGCACCGCGCCCGAGCCGGGACCCCGTGCGCCCTACGCACGCTGCGTGTCCGTCGGGCCAGGCCGAGACCAAGCCGGTTTCTAGACCGGGTGCCCCACCTATAAAAGCAGCCGAGGGCTCCATATTTTTCCTTGATAGAAACAATTTCTAGGGCCACCAAAAAAAGCCCTAGCGCCGGTAGGGAGAAACCAGAGGCTGCGCCGCCAGAGAGAAAAGGAGAAGAAAAAAAAGAGAGGAAGAAGAAGAAAAGGGGAAGGAGCCGCCATCCGCCGGATATCGCCGCGCCGCCATTGTCGTGCTGCCAGAGGACCGCTGCGCCGTCTACTTCGTCTATGCTACGCCTCCGTCTCGCGATTTTCGAAGCTGCTACACCTACTGTAGGATTTGTTTTCAGAGAAAAATTTTAGCGATGAATTAGATATAATAACCGGAATTTAATCATAGTTGCACCATCTATCTATTTTTAGCAACATTAATTCTCACTAAAACCCCCGTAAACTCGCATGAACACATATGAACTAGTTGCATCTCATTAATAAAAAACTTTAGATAATTCATTATCGAACTTGCATGCATTCATGTCATTGCATATTGATTAATATGTGTGCATTGTGTTGATTCGTATGTGTATTCTTGTATGTGTGTGATCGCGAGTAGAGGGACATGCTCAAGAGGACGTGTACGAGGATTTCCAGAACCAAGACTTCGAAACGCTTGAGCAACCCTATCCGTCGGAGCAAGGCAAGTGTCCTTGATCATTTTGATCCTATGTTTTTAAATGTTTTTTTTTTGCAAAATTGCATGCTTGTGTCAATTTGATGGGAAACCCATGATAGATGTTTACTAACTTGTTTGACCATCCTTGTCGCTTGGAATATATTGTAGGGAGTCGGGAAGGCTTTTCATGATTTTTCTTCGCTCTAATTAAAAGGGATGGGAAAACCACCAAATGACCTAATTATGATATAATGGATGATGTAAATTGATGAATATGGCTAAATGGTATGTGGTACTTGGGAGATGTAAGCAAGCATGGTTTGTGGTTTGGGTTGGACTGTTTTGGCGGTTTAGCTTGCTCTGGATCTAAGGACCGGTTCGTGGAGTGACCATCCAGGATTTGCAGTGCCACCACGAGGCCAAGTATGGGTGCGACGTAGCTGATTAATTAAGGCATTACTAGTATTGCGCGGATCATTTGGCGCACCAGGGAAGGGGAGTCGGATTGGGTTTGGATTTGTGGCGGGACTCCCTGGGATCCAAATGGCACAAGAGGCGGCCCTTGGTTGAAGATGTGCTTAGTTGGAGGCATCGCCGCCGGTGAAACCTCGGTGGGTATGTACATATGAATGTGGCCCAGAGGGGGGTGAATAGGCTTTGAATGTTTCTTGCACACTTAATCAAACGGTCAAAAACTTGATTGA
Source organism: Tuctoria greenei (assembly GCA_036927565.1). NCBI lineage: Eukaryota > Viridiplantae > Streptophyta > Magnoliopsida > Poales > Poaceae > Tuctoria > Tuctoria greenei. The sequence goes on from JAYESD010000011.1 coordinate 74,485,454, forward strand.
CAAGACTTTTCCGGTTGTGTGGGCGGACTAGTCCGGTGTGCCTAGTGTATGCCGATTTGATTAAGTATCAATATAGGATTTAAGTTCTTTTAAGTAGCAGAAATGTGAAAAATAGATAAGATTCCTTGAATTTACAATCGATGTCGTAAAGTTGTACATGAAAACAATTTGTAATTCAAGTTATGATATTGATGAACTATGTGCCCTAATCAAGATGCAAAAGTAAGGAAGCACACGAGACACCAATTTTTACTAAGGTTCGATCTCAACAAAGAGATCTACTCCTCGTTGAGGAAGACCACACAGAGCCGGGTCTCCTCAAACCCTTTCCCTCCTCAAGTCACCACAGGCCGACTTGATTCCACTATCACGTGCAATCATTGAGTTTTTGGGGCAACCTCACACGTTGAGGGCTCCCACAAGAATTTCTATGAGAAAAATGATCAAATACACTCGAAAAGATTACATGAAAGAGCACGAGTGTCAAGAGATCAAACCCCAAGAGCTCAACGATGTATAGACAACAAACTCTCAATCCCAAATCTAAGTGTTCAATTGGTTTTCACCTTTTTGGACTTTGGATGTGTGGGGAGATGTATTTTTGGGCTCTTGGGATAGGTGGCGGCGCTAGGGTTTATGATTTTGACAGTAGGAATCGAAAGTTATTATTGTGGGGCCGTAGACTCCTATTTATAGGGTTTTCAAAAAGTTACCGTTAGAAATCTTGATGACCGGACTAGTCTGTACCGGGTACCGAACTTGTCCGGTGTGCTGTGTGAAAGTCGGCGTTGAATGCAGCACACTAGAAACCCTAATTGTGCGAGGTATACCGGACTAGTCCGGTGGATGTCCGGACTTGTCCGGTGCCATGTATAATTCAACTCCAGAGAGTTGAACGGACCAGTCTTGTCCTGTGAATGGACTTGTCCAGAGTGCAGTGAAAAGGATTTATAGAGACATTAACGGACTAGTCCAGTCCATGACCGGACTAGTCTGGTGCACTGTGATATTGGATTCCAGAAAGGTTAACAGACTAGTTCGGTCCACGATCGGACTAGTCCGGTGCACAGTGTAGTTGGACAAAAGAGACTCTAACGAACTAGTCGGTCCTCAGTGAATTTTAAGGTGTTATTAAGCCCTTACACATACGCAAAGACTTGAGCTCGTGGGATGTGTCTCTCTCACACACACTATACATTTAACTCTACTTTGCACTTCAGTTGACAGTTGGGCTTTTCTATTTTGTACACCACTTCATTTTTCATCTTTTCTAAGTGCACCAAACTATCTCATTTTGCTTAACCTGCAGTCATCTCAACAAATTCATTAGGATCTCATTTGTTTGTCATCAATCGTCCAAAACCCACAAGGGATTGCTTAGATGCACTTTCAACATACTAGTAATCCTTTTGTAAAGGTGTAAAAGCCCGCCTTTCGGAAGAACAAAAATGCAAAACTTAAAATTTTTTGAAAGTGGACTTTGGAGTTTAAACTCACATGAGCTATGTGAGTTAACCAATGTTTATAAAATTGTGAACTTGTTAAAACTTTAAATATTAATGAGAAGTTATCACGTGAATGGTTAAATATTTGTGCGATACTTCTAGTCCCGGTTCAACCTCATTATAAGTAACCTCATGGAATTCCCCGCTACATTGCAAAAGTGTAGTGTCTCGGGGACCTTCAACCATATTCGTTCAGGTGGACAAGCGCGGATGATATCTTGCATGGGGCCCACTTGTCGTATGGCCCACCAGTGAACCCTCACCAAACGAAGTTTGGTTTTCTTCTCCGCTTGAGCTTATCCAGAGCCATTGTGTAAAAGCCTCAAAATCAGTAACGTGCAATTGAAGTCTAGAAATGATTTATAAGAGAAAGGACAAAAGATTATGTACAGGTTATGGTTAAGAATGCAAATGCACAAAGTTAAAAGTTAAAATTTATTTAAACTTTAAGTTTAATTTAGAAAAAGCGGAGAAATGAAACAAACAAATACAATGAAATAAATGGTTTAGTACTCATGGCACATTTAAAAGGATATGGAGAAAGTTTACAGCGAGGGACTTATGGGTGAATTCAAATTCGAAATTTGAGTTTCAAAAATCAAATACATAAATTCTGAGGTTTGAATTCATAATTGGATTCTCCATATTTTAATTATCAACCCTGCCAAGTTAGAATATTTATAGAGCATGTTTGTGAGCTGAAAATGAGTTTACAAGAAAAGATAGGAAAAGGTGGGCCCCACCGGTAAGCTGCTCAATAGATGTGGATATTTGCAGCTGGAATTAAGAGGACAAGGGGGAATTGGAGTGGTTCTGTAGGACCAAAGAGCACGTGAAAAGCTACCAGAGGGGGGGGGTGAATGGTAGATTTAAAAATCTTACGCAGCGGAGACAATTAAACCCCAAACCCTCTCGGCAGAAAAACGATCTATTAAAGAAATCGTGTATGAGACTAATCTAAACGTGTTTCACCGTGACAAAAGTGATAGATATCAGAGAGAATCAAGTCACGAAAACAACACAAAAGAATCACTCCAATCCGTCAAGAAAAACTCAAGTTATGATCGAAAGATCAAACAATGGTCAATCTGCCCTACCCGAGAAAAAACAGTTCTGGAATGCTGCAAAGGAACTCGTGTAGATCATAGACCACAAATCCAATGACCGTGAAATTTTGATAGATGATGTACAATCAAGTTTTGAAGAGAACCCAAAAAGAATCACATCAATTGTATCAGTAAAACTCGAGTTATGATAAAACCACCGACGAAAGGTAGTGCTGTCCAGAAACTCGACGAGTAAAACTTGTCTGGAACAAGTCGGACGAACAAGGCACAAAAGTTCCTTCAAACTACGAATTTTATTCAATAGAACACAAGAGGAACAGCCCCAAAGTCGTTCCCCACGAGCTCTGGGCTCCCTTGTTTATATAACCAGCCATTAGGCCAACCCAGTATCAACTAGGACTCCAATCCTACTCAGACCATGAATCGTAACTTTCCATAACTGCTCAAGATTCTTCTATAAGCAGATAGAAGCAATCTTAAGACTTTAAAACACTTTAGGAACGTATCCCACATTCCTAAACAACTCAAATTCGTGACCCACACGAAATCCTATCATAACCAACTCAAATCTTTCCATATTTGAGTCAAACCCGACTCAGCCGCAGCCTGAGTCCATAATCTAGTCGGTTGGACCTTTCCGACCAATTCTTTACGTCCACATCTCTTCATCACGTCTCAGAACCATGTAGCCACATCCATGCACTCCTTGCACACGTGCAAACATCTTCCGATGACGTCCACGATACCTTCATATGCATTGTTCTTGATCCAAACATGCTGCACAACCTCCTGATCAGTTCAACCACAATTGCTCCCGAACTTGGTTGTTGGAACCTCATCTCCTCCCTAAGACTAGTCCAATGGATCCCGTCACCAGCCATGTCTTGAACTCAAGCAACACCTGCACATGAATAAACAACCAATCCATACGAGCCCAAGTCCTTGACTTGACTCAAGTTAGTTCCGAACACAACACCTTACGTGAGCACCTCACATAAGCATGTTGCAAAGCATATCAAAACGAAATCATCCATATCAACCAAAACACACCAAAAACTTATAAAATGAATACTAAGTAATCTTTCCAACAATGTAAAGCAAGTAAGAAACATTGCAAATGAAAAGCAGAAGCACTACGGTCAAGTTCCGGACCTTGCCAGAGCAACCCGGACCTTGAGCCGGAGCTAACAAAAGCTAGTAGAACCTAGCGCCGGAGCTTACCGAAACTAGTACAACCAAGCTCCCGCCGGAGCTTACAAAACTAGCAGGACCTAGCGCCGGAGCTAATCAGAACTAGTCGGAACTAGTAATCCCAAAAGCCGGAGCTAGAAAAAGTACGTCGGAGCTTAGCAAAAGCATGCCGGAGCTATCAAATATATGCCGGAGCTATCAAAGACATGCCGGAGCTATCAAAGACATGCCGGAGCTAACAAAGACATGTCGGAGCTAAAGATAAAGCTCACCGGAGCTTACCAAAGCTGGTCGGACCTTACCAAGAAGTCGGACCTAGCATCGAACGTAACCGGAGCTACCCAAACCAAGCCGGACCTACCGTCGGACCTTGCTGTAGCTCGGAGCTAGAGTCGGACCTTGATAAAAAGGTGTTTTGGTGATATTCAAAACTTTTATCATCAAAGCCAAGTGTATTCACTACAAGCCAATGTATTCAGCACACATAGGTCTTACAATCTCCCCTTTGATGAATGCAATGGCAACACCATTTAAAATCCGAACATTGGCTTATTCTCAATAAAAGTTTTGAAAACAATTTCTCCCCCTTTGTAAATCAAAAATAAAATGAGAAGAAAAGCAAAAATTCAAAATTCAAAATTCACATATTTCTCCCCCTTTATCATCTCTCCCCTTGCACATTATCTTTCTCTTCATGCTTATCTCTCCCCCTTTGACAATGTATTCAGCAAGTCATGAGCATGTAAACAAAATTTCTCTCCCCCTTTAGTTGTTATGAGCATATTATAACATATACATATAAACAAAGCTCATCCAAGTCACACTATCAAGTAACTTACACTATCACATCAATGAGATACATAAAGTAGTGTAAGCCATGCTAGAGATCATATGTAATTTTCAATTTAAGCAAGTCATGATCTCACAAACTTAACTATTTCAAAACCTGAAAGAATGACACTAGTTGCTGCATTTTATTATTTTTCAAAGCATAAATTTAGATCATATGATATTTGCAAGAGATTATATGCGCATCTGTCTTATTCTATCCAAACAAGCCAAGCCTATGTCATTTGACAATCAGAAGCTTAAGGACATGGTTTTAGTCATACACAACCTCTTCCAAGTTCATATCTAAGTGCAATGATAAGCTATCTCAAAAGAAGAAGTGCGATGCATGCATATTCTCTTGATCTTTTCTCACTTTATTTGTTCATAAAAACTCAACATGTGAGTTGATTACTTGATAAATTCTTAATGATTAAAAGCATTTGTGAGCATGCAACAAGTTCAAAACAGCAAGAAAGTTCGAGCATGACCAGTTTTAGTGTAAGTAATTATTCCAATTACTAGACATGGCAAAAACTACAAAATGTATAACACGAGTAATGTAGTAAGAACTTTCAGCATGTAAAAGGAATCACAAAGTCATATATGTATGAAATAATATGCTCATATTATTTTAATTTCAGATTCACACATAGACTTCCCAAGTTTCAAAACTCCCCCTCAATTTAAGCCATGAGGATTCATAACCCCTATTTCACTACGAATGTAACAAAAACGAGTGAAATCCAAAGGTTTTGTAAAAATGTCAGCCAATTGTTGTTCGGTATCTACATGGTGAAGCACAATGTTTCCTTTTTCAACATTATCTCGGAGAAAGTGATACCTAATGTCAATGTGCTTAGTTCTAGAATGTTGCACGGGGTTTTTAGCAATGCAAATGGCACTAGTGTTATCACAGAACAGTGGAACACTATCTAGATCAACCCCATAGTCCTTAAGTGTTTGAACAATCCAAAGAATTTGTGAGCAAGCACTAGCAGCAGCTACATATTCAGATTCGGCTGTGAATTGTGCAACTGAATTTTCTTTTTCTAGAGGACCAAGCAACAAGAGAATTATCAAGAAAATGACAAGCACCGGAAGTACTTTTCCTATCAATCCTACAACCCCCAAAATCAGCATCCGAAAAAGCTTTCAATGTAACGGTTGAGGAAGAAGGAAGAAAAATGCCAAATTCTTGAGTTCCATGTAAGTACCCGAGAATCATTTTGACGGCTTGACGATGTGAAACACGTGGGGAAGCTTGAAACCGTGCACAAAGACATACGCTGAATCGTATGTCCGGTCTTGATGCCGTGAGGTAGAAAAGTGATCCGATCATGCTTCTATATTCTTTTTGATTCACAGGTTCACCATCTTCATCAAGTTCAAGTGTTGTTGCTGTTCCCATTGGTGTCCGAAGAGGCTTGCTTTTGTCCATGTTGAAGCGCCTTAGGAGGTCTTTGGTATACTTCGTTTGATGCACAAAGGTACCCTCCTTGTTTTGCTTGATTTGCAGCCCCAAAAAGTAAGTGAGTTCACCCATCATACTCATTTCAAATTCGGAACTCATCATTGCTGAAAACTTGGACACAAGATCATGAGAAACACAACCAAAGATAATATCATCCACATACACTTGAACGAATAATGAGTCATTGCCATGCTTAAGCACAAAAGGAGTTTTATCAACCTTGCCCATGGTAAACCCCTTTTCAAGTAAGAATGTTTTTAACCTATCATACCATGCTCTAGGGGCTTGTTTGAGACCGTATAAGGCTTTGGACATTTTGTAAACATGATTAGGAAAATCTGGATTTTCAAAACCCGGTGGTTGTTTGACATAAACCTCCTCATCTATGTAGCCATTAAGAAAAGCACTTTTAACATCCATTTGATATAGCTTAAAACCTTTAGATGCTGCAAAAGCTAACAAAATTCTTACGGCTTCTAATCTAGCAACAGGAGCAAAAGTTTCATCAAAATCTAGACCTTCAACTTGAGTGAAACCTTGAGCAACCAACCTAGCCTTATTCCTAACCACAACCCCATCCTCACTTTGTTTATTTTTATATACCCATTTAGTTCCAATTAAAGTGTGACCTAGAGGTGGAGGTACAAGTTTCCAAACATTATTTCTTTCAAAATTTTCTAACTCTTCTTGCATGGCGATAATCCAAGATTCATTAGTGAGTGCGTGTGATATATCTTTGGGTTCAAAAGAAGCAACAAAAGCAGAATGAGCAAGAGAGTTTGGATCGCAAAACCTGGACTGTGTGACTCATTCATGCAAGCTTCCAATCTCTGTTGTGGGGGATGATATTTGTAAAAACGTAGGGGAACAGATGTCTCACAAGCTTCTTCTTCATTAGGTTCATCGTAGATTGATGAGCTTGCGACTTGTGGACAATCAGGACCAGCATAGGTGATAGCCGGAGCTTGTTCAATGTCTGGAGCTGGACACGTGTCAACTTCGGAACTACCAGGCAGTATCACCGGCTCTTCTTCATCTTCGAAAATACCCTCCCCCTGAGGATACGGATCTGGTCCTGCAACACTGGAGCTAGTACCTGGGCTAGCTTCATCAAAAGACACTTCACAAGTCTCCACAATTTGTTAGTGTCAAGTAAAAGCACACGGTAGCCTCTAGTATGAGATGGATAACCAAGAAACATGCCATCAATGGATCTAGGTTCAAATTTATCAAGATTACCATGTTTCTTAACAAAGCATTTGCAACCAAAGACCCGAAAGTGTGTAACACTAGGCCTATGTCCAAACCGGAGCTCATATGGTGTTTTACCTAGCTTAGCACGCAAGAAAACATGATTTGAGACATAACAAGCGGTTGCTAACGCATCAGCCCAAAATTTCCTAGGAGTTTGATATTCATCAAGCATAGTCCTAGCCATCTCAACTAAGGTTCTGTTCTTTCTTTCTACAACACCGTTTTGTTGAGGTACATATGGTGAAGAGAATTGATGATCTATTCTATTTAAAGCACAAAAGTGATCAAAAAATTGATTTTTAAATTCAGTTCCATTATCACTTCTAATTGCTTTTTAATGATCCTGGGTGATCAATTGATAATCTAAGAAATAAAGTTCTAAAGTGACTAAAAACTTCATTCTTAGACGCCATAAAGTAAACCCAAGAGTATCTAGAATAATCATCAACGATAACAAGAGCATACCATTTACCTCCGAAGGATTGAACATGTGAAGGTCCTACGGTGTTAAGATGCAAAAGTTGACATGGTTCAGTTGTCATGATCATTGTGAGAAGAGTGTGTGAACCTGCAACCATCTTAGAATGTCTACAAGAAGAGCACACAATTTCTTTGTCCCCTTTAAGCTTAGGCAGCCCACATATGCGATCAAGAGTACTAACACCCGTTAGGTGATCAAAGCCTACGTGACCAAGTCTACGATGCCAAAAATATAAGTCCTTTGAATCATTAGCAACTAGACACCTATGCTTAGAGGAAGACATATCAAAATCGGCTTTAAAAACCCTTCCAAACCGAGACATGTTAAAAATAAGCTCACTATTTGAACCTACAACTTTGCAGCAGTTTTTATTGAAAATAATTTCTAGATTTTCATCTAGCAATTGTGCAACAGAAAGCAAGTTGTATTTCAAATTTTTGACAAGTGCCACATCCTTCAAAGTGTAGTGATCATTTACTCTAACCGAACCCTTAGCAATTATAGGAGATGAAGAATTATCGGCAAAAGTGACATTCTCTACACGTGACACAAAAGAGAGGGAGGAGAACCAATCTTTGTTACCGGTCATGTGGCATGAGCAACCTGAATCCACAATCCAAATATTCTCCTTCCTCAAACGTGTAACCTACATAGAAGCACAATACGTCGATGACTCAATACTGGGGTTAGTCAAAAGGCATTTAGGTATCCAGTACTGAGTCACACGACGTGCAGCAGGAAAAACACGCGAAAGCTGAGATAAAACAGCAGGTTTATGAGTAAAAGATTGAGGTTTTCTGTTCTTAACAGTTGATTTAGAAGTTGTTACTTGTTTAGAGTGAAAACCAGTAGCTCCGGAGGTAAAAGCAGAAGGTTCGGAGGCAAAAACTGAAGCTTCGGATAGAACAACAGAAGATCCGGGAGCTCTCGGAGCTATCAGAACTACCGGAGCTGCCTTTGTAGATTTCTTGCCAAAAGTTCCAGAAGCTACTTTTTCAAATTTCCGACTCATTAAAGCAGGTTGCATGTTTCTAAATTTTGGTTTAGCTCGAAAGTTATGAGATATAGCAGACATTCTTTCCCTTTTCTGTTGTTTAGCTAGTCTATAACAAAAACCTATGACATGACCATATCTACCACAGTAGGTACAATGAAACTTAATTTTGTAATCATGTCTCGATGAGCACCCAACATTAGAAACAGAATTAGAAAGCACTCCTGCAGATTTGAAAACCACTTCTTTTTGTTTAGGAATTGTTTGAATCAAACCACTTCCTAATGACTTTACAATTTTAGGTGGATGTGCCTTAGCATGAACATGAGAATCAAAACCTAAACCAGTTTTATCTTTGCAAGACTTGGAAGAATTCAGCAGCAAGTTTAGATTCTTATTCCCACTACAAAACCGACCTAGTGTCCTATTCATGTCATCAAGTTTCTTAGACAAGTCTAGGCAGTTTGCACATGAAGTTTTTCCTTTTAGTTTGCAATTGGAACAATTTTTAACTTCATGAGATCGTAAAGCATTGTTCAGAATGGAAATTTCATTCATTGCATCTTTTAGTTTCTTATCAAGATTTTCACATGCAGAACAATGCAAATCATCTGTAGAACAAGAAGCATCTTTTAAGTTTTTATCACTAAGTGCAGCAAGCTTTTTGTTCTTTTAAATTTCTTCATCAAGTCTGTCTAGAGTGGAGGAATGTGCACTTCTTAGGGAGGACAATTGTTCATATATTAAGTCACATGAGGAACAAGAATCATCACTAGGAATTAAGGATTTCAAACGATTAATTTCAGATTCTAGTGACTCAATTTTAGCAGCATTGTCCCTAAGCTTTTTGTCCTTTTCTCTTGACAATAATAGTTGCACGAGAAATAGCATCACACATTTCATTGCAGGTGGAACATACCTCATCGTCTTCACTGTTGTGTTCTGCGTCCTCCTGACTTGATCTTGATCTTGTTTTGCCCGCCATGAAGCATAAGTTGGCCAGATCATCATCATCTTCATCACATTCAAAGTCTACATCACTTGAACTAAGTTCTTGAAGTGCGGTGATGAAGATGTTAATCATCTTGCGTCCTATGGTACCCTTCTTTTTCTTTTTGTTGGAATTTCCAGAGGAGGTCCGGACTTTGCTTTGTTTTTCTTCCCGGGTGGTCGGACCTGAAAGGTTAGGGCATTCTGTACGAAAGTGTCCTATTTTACCACATTCAAAACAGCGTTGAGGTCCGGAGCTTCCTCTCCTTCTAGTTCTCACATTTTGCAATGCTTTTGAGAATCTAGTAGAGATGAGTGCCATCTCCTCTTCTGGAAATTCTTCGATCTGCTCCAGGTTTAGTGAGGACAATAAAGCAAGAGTATAGCAAGATGATGATTGGCCAGAGCTAGACATATCACGTTGTGAGACAAATGCAATAGACTTGTTTGGGTTCTTACGTGCTAGGATGTCAATTTCATGAGTTTTTAGTTTAGAATAAAGTACATCTAATGTAAGAGAACTCATAACAGTTGATTCACGAATAGATGCTACTTTCATCTCCCAAATTGACATGTCTAATGCACTAAGAAGTTGCCTAGCATTCTCAGGATCAGAAAAATTTACATTGACACTACGTAAGTTGCTGAGAATTTTATTGAAACGAGCAAAGAGGTCATCGATAGACTCACTTGGTTGCATCTCAAAACGCATATATTCCTTTTTGAACATATCTTGTTTTACCTCCTTGATTGTGTTGGAGCCTTCATGGTAATCAGAGAGAGCTCTCCAAACATCGTATGCTGATCGGAGGTGCGCGGCACGATCAAAGTCGCTTTGAGTGAGTCCTTGGATGATCAAGTTTCGGGCTTTGTTGTTGTTGTCGACGTCCCGTAGGTTTGTGGCCGTGACTTGATCATTGGGTGGCACTTCATAAGGCTTATACACTTTATCCCATATTGCAAAGCCTTGTGCCTGGATGAAAGCCTCCATGCGTGCCTTCCAGACCTGAAAATCAATACCAGCAAACACACATGGTTTGGCGGAGTACTTCTCCATGATGATTAGTCAAAAACACGTGCAAATCACAAAGATTAGAGTACCGTGGCTCTGATACCAATTGTAGGATCGAAGAGCACGTGAAAAGCTACCAGAGGGGGGGGGGTGAATGGTAGATTTAAAAATCTTACGCAGCGGAAACAATTTAACCCCAAACCCTTTCGGATGAAAAACGACCTGTTAAAGAAATCGTGTATGAGACTAATCTAAACGTGTTTCACCGTGACAAAAGTTATATATATCAGAGAGAATCAAGTCACGAAAACAACACAAAAAGAATCACTCCAATCCGTCGAGAAAAACTCAAGTTATGATCGAAAGATCAAAAATGGTCAATCTGCACTACCCGAGAAAAAACAGTTCTGGAACCTGCAAAGAAACTCATGTAGATCATAGACCACAAATCCAATGACCGTGAAATTTTTATAGATGATATACAATAAAGTTGTGAAGACAACCCAAAAAGAATCACGCCAATTGGATTAGTAAAACTCGATTTATGATAAAACCACCGACGAAAGGTAGTGCTGTCCAGAAACTCGACGAGTAAAACTTGTCTGGAACAAGTCGGACGAACAAGGCACAAAAGTTCCTTCAAACTAAGAATTTTATTCAATAGAACACAAGAGGAACAGCCCCAAAGTCGTTCCCCATGAGCTCTGGGCTCCCTTGCTTATATAACCAGCCCTTAGGCCAACCCAATATCAACTAGGACTCCAATCCTACTCAGACCATGAATCGTAACTTTCCATAACTGCTCAAGATTCTTCTATACGCAGATAGAAGCAATCTTAAGACTTCAAAAAACTTTAGGAACGTCTCCCACATTCCTAAACAACTCAAATTCGTGACCCACACGAAATCCTATCATAACCAACTCAAATCTTTCCATATTTGAGTCAAACCCGACTCAGCCGCAGCCTGAGTCCATAACCTAGTCGGTTGGACCTTTCCGACCAATTCTTTACGTCCACATCTCTTCATCACGTCTCAGAACCATGTAGCCACGTCCATGCACTCCTTGCACACGTGCAAACATCTTCCGATGACGTCCACGATACCTTCATATGCATTGTTCTTGATCCAAACATGCTGCGCAACCTCCTGATCAGCTCAACCACAATTCCTCCCAAAATTGGTTGTTGGAACCTCATCTCCTCCCTGAGACTAGTCCAATGGATCCCGTCACCAGCCATGTCTTGAACTCAAGCAACACCTGCACATTAATAAACAACCAATCCATACGAGCCCAAGTCCTCGACTTGACTCAAGTTAGTTCCGAACACAACACCTTACGTGAGCACCTCACATAAGCATGTTGCAAAGCATATAAAAACGAAATCATCCATATCAACCAAAACACACCAAAAACTTAGCAAATGAATAATAAGTAATCTTTCCAACAATGTAAAGCAAGTACGAAAAATTGCAAATGAAAAGCAGAAGCACTACGGTCAAGTTCCGGACCTTGCTAGAGCAACCCGGACCTTGAGCCGGAGCTAACAAAAGCTAGTAGAACCTAGCGCCGGAGCTTACCAAAACTAGTACAACCAAGCTCCCGCCGGAGCTTACAAAACTAGCAGGACCTAGCGCCGGAGCTAACTAGAACTAGTCGGAACTAGTAATCCCAAAAGCCGGAGCTAGAAAAAGTACCTCGGAGCTTAGCAAAAGCATGCCGGAGCTATCAAATATATGCCGGAGCTATCAAAGACATGCCGGAGCTATCAAAGACATGCCGGAGCTATCAAAGACATGCCGAAGCTAACAAAGACATGCCGGAGCTAAAGATAAAGATCACCGGAGCTTACCAAAGCTGGTCAGACCTTACCAAGAAGTCGGACCTAGCATCGAACGTAACCGGAGCTACCCAAACCAAGCCGGACCTACCATCGGACCTTGCTGTAGCTCGGAGCTAGAGTCGAACCTTGATAAAAAAGGTGTTTTGGTGATATTCAAAACTTTTATCATTAAAGCCAAGTGTATTCACTAAAAGCCAATGTATTCAGCACACATAGGTCTTACAGGTTCCCACACGTCAGCTTTATCACCAGGTACAGAATCCATATTGGCTTCTTCTTCCTCACTCCCGTGGAACATAGCACCCTTGTTTCTTCCTGCTCCTGATACCTGCTTTGCTCCATAGTGCCGCTGACCACCCTCCTGCGCTCCGCGCTCGGCCGCCCATAGCTTCGCCCCGCGCCTGCTTGCTGCTGGCCCTTGGTCGCACCTCTCTCGGCTCTACTCGCGCCCCAACCTCCCTCCGCGTCCCTACCGCGCCTCCTCGTCGCGCCGCGCTGCGCTCCTTCGCCCGGCCGCCTACAGCGCCGCCCCACGCCTGCGCTGGCGGGCCCCCTCCCTACCGCGCTGCTCCGCCTCCTCACCGGCGCTGCCCCATGTGCCGCTCGCCAGGCCGCATCGCGTCGCGCCCTGCTGGCCCGCACCGCACGACCGCACGCCGTTCACTCCAGCGCTCCGCTTCCTCCCGGCCCCTGTCCGTCCAAGGTGCTGCCCCACTCGCAGGCCGCCGTCTGCACCTCGCCGTGCCCGGCCTCCCTCGTGGCTGTGCCCAGTGACTGAAGCTGCCCCCCCCCCCCCCCCCCCCCCGCCCCGCTGTGCACCCTGCACCGACATTGGCCGCAAGGTTACTGCGCCGGCCGTGCGCTCATGTCGCGCCTACCTCCACGCCCCTCTGCGCTGCAGCTTCCGTCGGCTCTCTGCTCACGGCTGAGCACCTCGCTGGCACCGCGGTTGCCCACCATGCTGTCTCTGCTCGCCATGCTGCGCCCTCGCTGCACACGGTCACGCTGCTGCCGCCAATCTACTCCCTACGGCTTCAGCACCTTGCTCTGCTGCACGCCGGCGCTGCTCACGCCATGCCTGGCGTCCCTGTGCATTGTGGCCATGGCGCCGACAATTGTGCTCCCCCATGCCCACCTGCCTTGCTCCATGGTCATCCCGGTGATCGCCGTCCATGACGCCGACCATTCTCACCGTCGCGGCACATCTCCAACTCACTGCCTTTGTTGCACCATGTACCAGGCCACCTCCATCCTTTGCATGCGGCTTAAATACTTACTGTGCAGTCCCGTTCACACACTGTGGCATTCCGCGGTGTGCTGCCCCAACACCGTCGCTGTCCTCGCATCATCGGGGCGTTCCGCGCCATGGCTGCACCCAACCAGCAAGGAGAGTAATGTGTGTGATGGATGAAATGCAGGAACACGTCAACGGCACAATGGTATTGACAACTAGTCTAAGTTTAGCTCTGATTGTGCAAGATTGATTGGATCAGTGACTGCAGCTATGGTGTTCGATCAAATGTTTGTTGATGTTCAGAGCTGGTCTGTGATGCAGGGGTAGGATGATGTTGCAACCGACAAGCCTAAGTGCCAAGATGCTCTTTGAATGGTGATGAAATGACGGAATCAAGTGCACACCCAAGATATTTGGTGAAATGCCTACAAGGTGGGCCTTGCCCTGAAATGCCTTGCTTGATGCCGCCGAAGTCCGTTCGTGGTGACCGCCAATGGTACTCGTGTGTCGTCAAGCCGTACGTCCATGTTCCGCATTGATATCATTCCTATAGAAATCCCCAAGTTGACCTTCTCTATCTTTTGTATCGCGCTGGCTTGTCCCTGCGTGCTCGTGATGCTCCACCATGAGCCGCGTCGATGTCGATAACCACATGACGTCGTCGTGACATTCTGAGCTGTCATCGTGCCCTGACATTGAGATGAAGTATGCCTATGATGTGTGTGGTGCTGAAACACAAGCACAACTCATCGAACAATAGAGGTCAAGCCGAATTAGGTTTTATCGCTGTGAGGGTGATCGAGTCCTAGGTGTAGCCAATGTGCTCGATAAAATGCCTTCCAGGTCAAACCAAGGTTGTTGGTGATCTGTGGTTGGTAATGCGAGAATGTTGCGACTGACAAGGAAAACTAGACCAAGGGGAAAATTGGATAAGATTTCTTGATCGTGTTGATGGTGTTTCCTAACCATTCACAGAATTGCTTAACTAGGTGTGCCATTTCATTGATGACAGGTTCATCGAGTCGCTTGCCGACGATCGAGTTGACATCACTAACCTTGAGACTCATAATGTGGTGTTCGGGATTCCGCTCATCACCATGGAAGAGTCTGGGTCGATGTGAACGTCGATGAGATGATCTTCCCGCGATGGAAAAGCACGTCATCGCACATAGTAATGTCTTATGTTTGAGTTCTAGGAGTTCATCGAGCTCATCTGGACAATCTTGCAAATGACACTGTAATAGTGTCTTGTAAGAACTTGGACGATGTTTGCGAAGATAGTCGTAGCGACTGATTTACCTAAAGGTCCTTTGAACGTGTCTTGACACTCACGTTAGGTTAGCAGTGCTTGTGATGACTCTTTGAGTCCAAGCAATGCCGATCTCACTTCTTTTCCATGTGTCGCTAGGGTTTCACGTCGATTCATCCTAATTCAGAACCCTACGACAACACTTGTCACTTAATTAGGTTTACTCCTTAATGAGTTTGTGTAACTTCATTGGTCGATTTCTGAGTCATGACCTCTTGTTGCACAATTCACTAATGCCTTAAGCTTTCAATGCTCCACCTTGATCGCTTAGTCCTCCTTACATCATTTAGTCCAGTACTTCTTCATCTTTCAATCTTATACCTCTTAAGTGGCATAGCTTAGAGTGTTGTCTACTAAGTTGCAGTGTAGCCTTACATTGTACCTTTCCGTTCATACATACACTACTATGTCCACCTTGACTCGTCCTCTGTTTACCCCCACAACAGAGGCATACCTGTCCTTCCTAGTCAAACTCCTTGTACGCCACCTCTTAGAGTCTATTATTAAGTTACCTTAATTACTTATATCCATTTCATGTTGATAGGAACATGATAATAGGTGATCGACGAGGACCTTCGCTTGGAGGAGAAGGCCAAGGTGCCCGTCGTGATGTTACTTTGCGAAGTCCCGAAAGAAGACCACTGACCCTTGACATTTAATCGAGTCACAAAATAAGGCAAGCCCTAGTTTGTATTTAAGTTCCTTATAGTGTCTTTGCATTTTTCATTCACTGTACATCTTCAGATGTTTGTGCATTACGTTTAAGGTGTTTGACATCCACTTGCATGACCAAAAAACCCAGGGAGTGGTTAGAATAGCTCACAGACTCGTGTAGCAACTACCATGCTTATATTCATAGGGATCCGGTAGAAGTCGAGTAGTTGGAATCTAACTGCGAGATAGGATGTTATCACATGGGAGGAATTGGATCAAGAAATGTTTTATAAATATGAAATTGAGACCAGTCAGAGACGAGTAGGAAGCAACAAGATATGGTCCTGGTCATATAGCTCTAACTGTGTCAATTAAGGCTCGTGTCGTATGCGGCCCTGCTGGACAAGCTTGAATTGTGCTGGCGACATACTGGAGAAATGGGCTCCAGTAAACTGACGTAGCTTGATACTAGTTTTTCGAGGTATTCTGTTCTGTTTTATAGGTGTGGGTTGAGGGCAGCGAGGTGTAAATCAGCTGGTCGGCACGTCAGAGTACGCACCACAAAAGTACCTTCTGCTCGTGACGGATCGACCAGTTCGACTCAAGCGTTGGGTGAAAGGTGGCCATATACGACTAGTACTGAAGTGCTATATAGGTACTACTACATGTACTCACTGGCATTTCCAAAAGTGCGTATGTGTCATGTTGACCGGGTGTGTCCTAATTGCAATCACCGTCCCTCGCGGTAATAGAGTACCACTTGTTCACTGTGTCGTGACGTAGTAAATACTGAAGAAGCCAGAAGAATATGATGTATTGAATTATAATTGTTTTGCAACCTTGAATGGCTTAGAGATAGTACAATTAAAAGTTTACCGTTTCCCCATACTTTACCTGTAATAGCATTATTTGCTTTGGGCATGTCATATCATCGGCAAAGCGTTTCTTGTTTGATTGTGGAGTCTATGATGTGATATGCCTGAAGAATGTCATGTGCTACTCAGAACTTTATTATAATGATCCACTTGTAGGCGTGTCCTTTATGCTATTCCTTACCTATGCTTAGTATTCACCCCTGCATATGTCTAGTGAGACGGGTTAGTCTCGTTGAGCCTTATGCTCACCTTTGCGCTTTAACGATTTTTGCAGGTATTAGGTTTATTTCTGCTGTTCAGGTTGTACACGATATCTCGAGGTGTCGAGATAAATCTCATGTGAACCACGCCGCTGTTGAATGTTCTTCATGTTGCTAGTGAGAAGCTTCCTAGGACATGGGCGTCTTCTCTCCTGCTTGGTTTAATAAGAGTATGATTATGTATTTTCCGCTGCGTGTGTACCTCTATTGTACACCGTTTTATAAACACTAATTATATTATGAAATAAAAACTTTGCTTGTTTTGCATTCTTTTCGTGTGTGCTGTTAGGTGCTGCATCTCACGGCACCACCCAATTAGATCCTTGGACGTCGGGACCCCAGTCCCCACATACATGGTATTAGAGCTTCATTGGGAATAGCACGCTCGAAAAGAGCCTATTTTCAAAAACTCCAAAGTAGTCGAGTGGGGATTAGCTATATGCCCATTAGGAATATTACTAGTATAAATTATAAAGGTGGTGAACTAACTTACTTGTTATCATATTCTGTAACGACATTCCGTCTCCAAGGTAAGAGGTAAGGTAAGGTACACCACCGAGAGCGGATGAATCTCGGTAAGCTCTGCATACGAGGTGTGGTATGTGATATTTTCGCGGCTTAGCACGGAAAGTCAATATGCGTCTCTGAAACATTTCATGTTTCTGAGAACATATGACACGCGGTACCCCAGCGTGACACAAAATTAGTGGCAGACCCCGTCGGGTGTTTGATAACCGATAGTATGTATCTCTAGAACTATTCATGTTCTATGGAAGCATGCAAAAAACACATATGCCTGAGCGTGTATAAGCCGGTTCGTGCGGGAGTCTTTGCTGTACAAACGTAGTACATCCATGCACCTCGAGACATGACTTCGCTCGAGGGCGACTCACAACTGAGTCGTATACATTTACTTTTGATTATATATTATTGTTACTTCCTTTCGTGTTTTCCCGTGCCGCCCTTGAGGTGTGAAGTGTAAAAGGGGATTGTTTGTCTTCTGCAGGTACACTAACTACGGTAGCGACCCGTGTAGCAAACGTTTGTGAGTGATCGATATTAGACCACCTATAGACGTATCCGGATATACCAGGTTAGACTTTTCTTTTGGTAAGGAACGTAGTACCGTCAGTATCACATTTGATACTTTGACCATCCCCCATGAAAGAATGGCTTCATATTCATATTAAGTCCAAGTATAAGTTGCTGGTATCTTATGGACAATAGAAAATGTATCTCTTCAAGATTTGGCGAACAAAAGTTATTTGGTTCTGGCGAGAGTTTAGCTCGACTTCGCCGGAGTGAGACTTTGATTAAGCATGAAGATCCATAGTGATATGCTATAGATGAGAAGGTCGTCAAGTTCTCTTTCAAGTTCCATTTAGTTCCAAAGCATCTGATTAGTTGTAATGCAAGTTTTAGCTATCGAGCTTGAGTTTTGAGCTAAGTTCCAAATTTGAGTTTGTTTCCAATTCATGGGTTTCGAAGCCGGTAAGTTATGTTTTCTAACAAGATTTGACCTGATTTGAAAATCCATATATCTTCAACCTGAAGGGCTATGGATGCAAATGAATACTTTTGGAAAGCTCTTGAATAATTCTATAAGTTTTCTATTGACCTCCAAGCCAATAGACCATTGTAAGGTGATGAAAATCTTCTCTAACTAAATCAGCTGCTGTTCTGAAACTGTATGAACAAACATCTGATTTTTTTACCATAATTACCTGCATAAAGCTCTTCTAGTCAATTGTGATACATTTTTCGAAAGGGGAATAGCTATTCTACAACTTTTCTATTCATTGTTACCTCAAATTCTGTTTAGAACTAATTAGAAACTGGAGTTGAAGTTAGTACCCGTGTACAGTGCTATCTGAAACACCCAGAAAATTTCTGAACTTTGAACAGCCCTAACTCCTAAATTAGAAAAGCAACATATGCATATCTATACATGTATGGAAATCTTAAAAAGTGCTCTATCAACTTCCTATTCAACGCTAAGGCTAAAACTCGCAATAACAAGGTCTAAATTGAAGTATCGTTTAGGGTGTCCTAACAGTCCAGAATCTGGACAGTTATATATTCAGTTGCTGTTTGGATTGTAATTTCTTTTAGGATCGTCAAAAGACTTCATAATTTATATTTATGGAATCATGAGGATGTGTGTAACATGTTTTCAATATTTTGTTTCTGCAAATATCAATGTTTCTCTATTGAAAATTTTGGACAAAATCAGCAACATACAAAGGAAGCTCTGCCGAATTTCAGTTAAAAATCTTGGAACTTCATCGAATTTAAAATTCATATCTCCTAAACTGGAAGTGATACTAGGGCAAGTAAATACTCTTTAGAAATCTTTGGATGTCCTCTACAAGTTTTCTATTCAACTCAAGACCAGGATCCATTTCTATGTGGGTGAAATTTTGAAATTCGCAGAAACTGTTCGGAATCAACCAAACTGGACACAAATCTGTATATTTCTGAATTTGAACTATAACTCGCAGACCTTACATCCAATAGGGTCACATGAGTAACCGTTGAAAAGGTTAGTTAGTCAGCTACAATTTTTGTAATTGGCTCCACATCTGAATCGGTCATCTACCTATCCCAAATCGAGTTTGAGTGCAGGGTGGTCAGTCTGAACTTAACCCCCATTTCTTCTGAATGCTGAATTTTTAGCAAACTTCAAAAATTTATATCTTTTGAAACAGGACTGATATGCATACAAATAAATACATTCTGGAAATCTTATTACATTTTCTACAACTTTATACATAAGAATATTTCCAGATTTTGAATAGAACGGTCTGAAAACTTTGGGTGAAAA